>OW028631.1:10000000-12442500 GCA_932294325.1 Allophyes oxyacanthae
ACTATTATAATAACTCATATTATTAAGCTTTTTCCTGCACAAAAAAGCATCAATACCTTGTAACAATGTTCTTTTTTGACCCCCGACAAAAAAGAGGGGTGTTACAAGTTTTTAGTGTGTATCTGTCGGTGGCATCGTAGCTCCAAAACGGATGAACCGATTTCAATGCAGTTTTTTTAATGGATAGTTTAATCATGTACCATCTTAGCTATGTTTCATGAAAATCTATTCAGCCGTTCAAAAGTTATAGCTCTTTTTCTATTTGGAGCCGACTCCACCGAACCGTCAACGACCACCGAGGTTTTTTGACGGTTCGGTTAGGTTACTTAATCCTTAGTAAATTATGTACATTATAACTATCTGTGGCCCGTGGTTTTACTCGCATCTTAGAGGAACTACTTCATGTACCCAGATAAAAAAAAATGTATCCTTTGTGTCAATTCAGGTCTTGATCTACCTGTATCCCAAATTTCATTCAAATCTGTTCAGAGACGTAATTGATTAACAAATAACTTTCACATTTAAAATATTAGTAGGAAAGGAGGTTAACAATAATGGAATAAAAATAATTATATTCTTATTCCTTCAGCTTTTCGTTTCCATTTTTGTTACCATTAATAATTTAATGATTCTTCGAATTCTTACGGATTCTCCAATTTATTCGAGGGTGTGCTGTAATTACATTAGCGTAGATAATTTTCCTTATGCCACAATTTAAATATCACGTGATCGTATTGAATAATATGCATATATTATGATGTCACGTTAGGTATTATTTAGCAGTCAATATAGGTAGTTTAGTAACTAATTATCATTAGGTTTTCTAGTGAAGGAAATTTAAGTAGGTAATTCTGAACTCTGATCATAAATGGAAAAAGATTTGTGATCACAAACATGAAGTTGTTGCAAGTTGTTGTTGTTGTTGTTGCTGTGTATCTGAGTTTGAAGTCTCTTCCTAAGGCCCGGAAGCGGAAAGGACCGGATATGTGTCTTAGCAACCACATCTTCTCTCCGCTTAGCTTCAATAACAAAATCCTATTGTTTGTTACTAGCTGTTGAACAAACGATTATCACTTATTGATTACGATTATATCAGCCACAATGAGTATTAAAAGTATATATTATAATTATGAAAGTTTTATCTTTGCATACACGAGGACGTATGTATGTTTTAGAATATGTTAAGTAACTCCCTAGTTAGCATTGGAATTGGAATTACTCATTGATACAATACGTACCCATATTGTAAAGCAGAAGGAAAATCCTATACCTTTTCTTGGAAGGTCTACAGTTGGATATTCATATTTTTTTACGATGTTAACAATTTGTTTTTTATTCTGAACTTAAATTAAAATACAACTAGGTAAAGTGTGACGACTCATGTTTAATCTTTTGATTAAATTCGTTACTGGTTCCGATACAGTATTCTTTTCCATTTGGCACGCCGAATCATTGCTTTGTTTTACGTTGGTGACCAGTATAATTATCTTGGATTACTTCACTAAAGTTTCTGTGTCACCAAACTTACTCCACGTAAGATTTTGATTTGAATATTCGTTCAATAGAATCTTCAAAACTGTATAATTTAAGTGACGTACAGTTCTATTGTACACGGGTCGTTAATTCTGCCTCCCCGAGCCCCCTCCGCCAAGAGGCGGGGTGTGGACACCCCAATTCGTTGACCGACCTATTAAAATTGTAATTACCGACCGGCTTTGTGTGTTATTGTCCAAAAGACGCAGTATTGATTGTGCGGGTGTACCAAACATATTCAGTAATGTAGTTAATAATAATGATTGCCTGTTATCAAAGTTATGCTCATCACGTTCGCATTTCATTATCTGTGTGTGAATCATGACCAACCTGTTATCTAACCTAACCGTCAAAAACCCCCGACTCCAACTAGAAAAAGAGCTGTAACTTTTGAAAGGCTGATCAGATTTTCATGAAACATAGCTAAGATGATACCCGATTAAACTAGCTTTCAATTAAAAACTGCATTGAAATCGGTCCATCCGTTTTGGAGCTTTGATGCCACAGACCGATACACTACAAACTTATATCACTCCTCTTTTTTGTCAGGGGTTAATAAAATAGTAGTCAAATGCTGACACTGGCTGCTGAATGCTGAATGCTGTTTTCGCTGGCTTTTAATTGCAGGAGACACAAATTTACTGTGAGAACTACCGATTTTCTGACGCATTTTATCCAGCGAAATAAAAATCTTTTGTTTGAAGTTCCTAAAGAAAAGCGTTCCAGTTTCAGCGATGAGCCAAATGTACAAAACGTATGCCTGTAGTAGTTTTGGCTTATCTTCAAAAACTTAGCAAATAAGAACTTCATTCACTCCAAACTTTACAAAAGACTCGAACAGATAAAAAAGTTTTAATGTACACCGGAAACGACTATAACTGTTCAAACTAGTTAGCTAGTCTAGTTATATGAACTTTATACCTATAATAATTGGGATAAAGTCGTTGTCTACAGCCGTTACTAATAAAATATCACCAAATACTACGGACAGTTTCAGTTAGCCATCTTTACTACGAAGCTTAATTCGTAGTAAAGATGGCAAACTGATTAGTGATACCCATCGATTGGAATTATCAGTACCCACCATTAGATAGCGCCAGATTTGTTTAATTTTGAGGGGGATCAGCTAATATTGAGTGTAATAAAAGACATTAACATTGAATTAACAATACAATCATTTGCAGGAGTAACTCATCGGATGTTTCCATGTCCCTCAATAGTTAGGGAATAGAGTTTTTTTGTTCTGTTAGTTTGTCTGTTCTGTACAAGACGGTCACTAGGTGCTTTTTACAGTCTCAATAGAACACCTCAACAGAATATCATATCACTTAATAGCAGAGTACAGTTAATTTCGCATACACCGTCGACAAAGCAATGTCGAACAATAGTTAATGTGATTTTGACACAAAGGCGGGGTAGGTCGGCCGAGGAGGGGCGGCCCCTTGCCAGTTCTCGGGTGTCTCACTGGCACATCCCAAGATTTGAGATACGACCTTGTCTTGTCCCCTCCGATAGTAACTCACTTATCAAGGCCTCTTTATTCTTTGTGGCGTGGCTTTGATCTTTATTGGGAGTACATGAGTGCCCCAAATTGAAGTCGCAAATATGATATCTCGGAATTTCGACTGAGTTTGATTACGTCGAGTAATATTTTTTTCACTGTTGGTGGTAGATGTATATTCGAGAAAATTATGAGGGTGTTCATTCGTTTTGAAGTATGGCTTCCTCGTCTTATTGAAGGGCAATTATTTGACGAAGGTACTATGTGTTCTGAAATACATGGTATGCTCGTGGTCTTGATATTTTTAATACAGAATACCGGTAGCTGTATCGTTGTCATTCTTTTTAATACACCATTTTGACACTCAGTTACAGCAAAACATAATACCATGTGAATAAATAGTGAACTATTACTTCTACAGAAATACATTAATATTTATGAGATCGTTAAATAAATTCAATTTTATTTAAGACGTCATCATATTTCCAATATCTAGCAATTACAAAATTAATCAAGTAATTAATTATACATTCGAAATATGAATACGCAAACTTTCCGTCTATACTCGGGCCACGATTGATTTCATCAACGCAAATACCCGTTCTATTCATGAATGACGTTAACGAAAGTTGGAAAACCAAGTATTTATCCAACACATAGACATAATTATACAAGTTGGTAAGTATAGTAAGTAGTAGGTACCTATAGAATATGTATTTTGAGCATGTTCTATTCGCCGCTTCACTGGTCGTGGGCGCGAGTGGTGGTTATTTAGACTCGTCTAAAAATATATTATCGTATGAATGTACGTAAGAAAAGATTTTTGCACGACACACCAGTGTTTCTGCATTTGGTAAAAATGTGTAGCTGTTTAAACTGTGATATTCTTACTTCTTAGTCACCGGATCCACCACGTATTATGAAACAAAGATATCAAGTGTGTATGTCCGTTGTTTGTTTGAAACGGCTTGGTTGGTACCGTCTATCCGATCTTATATAGATCACGAATAATGAAATTTATAGTGCGTTTGAAAATAAGTACACAATTTGTTTATTAACCATTTGAACGCGACCATACCGTTGTTTATAGCAACGGAACGCGCGCCTATAATGCTGAATTTATGTCTCAATTTACTGTTCCCATGGCACACAGTTTTATGTTCACCAATGCCTGTAGAGCATATTTCTTTATCTATTCGTATAACTAACGTAATTAGGCTGGATTCATTTGAGAATGTACTCTGAATTTGTACATTTTTGACTAACACGTAAAGCCATCCAGGGTTCCCAACTTAGGGGTTTTCCCCCCAAATTTAGGGGGTAAATAAGTGTGATGGGATTTTTTTAGGGGTTTGATTTGTTTAGGGGTATTTTTAGGGTTTTTTTTAGTCTTGACTTTTACTGTGAAGTTTATAATGATTGTGACGCAGCTGGCTGTAAATGTTTAAATTTATTTTATATTATTACCTACAATGTATTTATTAATTGTACAGTTTTTTTTTATTTGGGGAATTTTAGGGGTTTTTAACTTTAGTTTTGGGGATAAATATTTTTGAGAGTTGGTAACACTGAAGCCATCATGTAATCGGCAAATAAAAATGTTACACGTGTGAAACTAAAGGTTATAGCACTTTATATTGTTGCGGTATTGCGAACTCTATGTATAGATAGCAGTTGCTATACATTCATGTCTGCGCAAATATTTAACTTTGATGACACTGGCGCGTGTCGTAATAAAATTTGGTTACCATTGTTCCAAGTTATGTCTCGGATAAAATTTTACCTTAGAAAATAATGCTATATACCTCAGCTTAGGATTTAAAACCTTTAATTACAAGAAAGCAATAGCCATTAAAAATAAGAATTAAACGCCAAAGCCGACCGCACTTAAATTCCTATCCCGTCCGTTCGCCACTCTTCGCAGTTGGATACAACCATTTTCAGCCCGAGTTTATACGTGTTTTATCGTACACTTTACGTAATTAAACACACGATTTATACCGCATGGTGATCATTAAAATGTATTTAATGGCGTCTTGTGTAAGCTGTTTTCGCAAAGCACATTCCCCTGGATGTTATTTTTTTCAGTTCCAGGTTATTCGGCCGGTTAATGAAAGTCGACGAGATGGGATGGCTAATTGGATTCCGTTTTGTATCGGAAACCAGCGGCGCGGCTGCGTTTCCGTTCTGAGCGGTGTTATTCACCTTTCGCGTTCTTTGTCATGCAAATTTTTTAGAAACAAAATGACACGCTTTTGCGTCTGTCGAATGGATGTACTCGGCTCCAGTTATACGATTTCATTTCATTATACAGTTCTATTTAGACAGGAAAACTTACCTTCGGCTACCTTAAACTTTTAACAATCTACCGTTTTTATTATACTTCGCGAAACAATTCTCAGATACGTTCGGACGAAACCTCAGAAAACTTTGCTGTGAATGCCGAGAGCATTCCTCGGAGTCTTTCCCCAACTTTTATTAAAACAATAAAATAACTTTCCCCAGCGACTCGTCTATAATTTATTCCTCAAGCGCGTCTCACCTTTATCTTTGCCGGTATCGCCATTACTGATGCTTTATCGACAAAAAACAGGTATTTACGGCGAAAAACATGCCACTAGTCTGCGACGTCGAATTTGATCTAAGGCTTGCTGCTGAGTCATACAAGTGGCGACTATAGGGGTGGGGAGGTGTATGGGAGGGGAGGAAACCGCTCAGCTCAGCCACCTATTGTAGTATTGTGGAGGCACGTTGTTTTTGCGGAGAGTGGTGTGTCAGCGACAGGACGTAAGCCGACGTGGCCGTGGCGAACTAGGCTTGAACGAGAACGCGACTCGTTTCAAAAAGGTCTAGCTAGACAATTTATGCGGTTGCTTTGTTGATGACATTCTGCAAGTGAACGATGTTTTCTTTTGTCTAACAGAACTATAAGGTTTCAAAACGACCCCAAGCTAAGACGACGCCACAGAAACGAGACGACATTCCTAACTAACGAAATAGATTTCATAATTAATAAGACTCCATTTACAAAGACTATCCTTTCAAGAGCCTTCGTCCTCTTAAAAAGGAAAAATGATGGAACACTTACAACGAGCGTAGATATGTTTTTATAAACTCTAGACCCGTTCAACGCGATGTAGAAATGGAAAAAAACGGACGTTAGTTAATTAAACAACGGGCGTAAATTTTATTAGTGCTAAGGAAAGAAAGTCTTTTTGAAAGATGCAAGATGAGTCAGTTGGGAAGTTTGCTAGCGACGAACTGTAAATGGCAATTACTTAGTCCGCAAGTTGCCACGACTCGTCTGGGAGCCGTTGTTAGGACAATTTTTATCGTTCGCGCTGGCATTTGTTTCTTTTTATATTTTTCACTGTTTGTTTGCTCTGAATTACATTTTGTGTTTTGTTTTCACTTCTCTGTTTGAACACTCCTTGGTCCTTATCGACGTCTTCCTTTGAACTTCTTTCTTTTTAAATTTATTTATATGACGAACAAAGGTTTATTGTTTTGTGTGACGTATAGTGCCACAAACTTATCTGACCCGGTGACCAAAATTGGAACTAACATCGTTACGGAACAAAACTGACATCAAAACGTCATTTTTGTATGGAGATGACATTGGTAAAAGCGACAGCAGCGACGCCACGACCGACTACCTAATCACGATGCACGCTCGTAATCGAAATCGACTCAATTTTGACACTACAACAGTGCACATTGCGTTGCTCAAATTGTAGGTGTAGTGGTTTTAAAAGTAACTGCGCAATGTAGTTTGTTGGACTGTCAAAATTGAATCGATTCCGATTGCGAGTGTGTATCGTGATTTATCGTGATTACCCTGCGGGTCCGATAAGTTTGTGGCACTATAGCTTTTGTATTTAGCAGTCCTTAGTGACAGCTCTGACTGCTTATTATTGGCCATTAGATTTTCCGGTAGCTTCGAATAAAAATTATTACAAACTCATTGATCTATTGACAATGTGTAGTTAGGTGCAAAATGTTTCCCGCTTATGTTTATTTATGGTATTTAACGTTCTCTATTGAAACAAGTCTGCAATAAACAATAAATATACATATTTCCCTAATTCACTAATGGCCAATATTTACAGTTCAGAAACCGCCTATTCCCAACGGGAAAACATTTGTGATTCTAACATTAAAACAGTCTGCAACATAATTTGTGTATTTAATTACTGTAGCACAGCGGTACAGTCGTATTTATATAACTATATACCTACAGTCAGTTTCCCAGAATGCAGATAAAATTACAAGACAGTATACACTAGCTATTGATGTCATCGGGTTATCACTGTTCAAATGGAATAAGAGAGAAAAATAAACTTGGAAGCTGATGTGATAACGTTCGCCGTTAAAACTTATCTCTCTCACTGTAATTATAATAATTTTGACTACATTGTATACAATTTATAACGGGGAAGGAAAAGGCCATATGCAGACAACGGACTTTTTGTCTGGCGGACTACCGCGGTCAAAAATGACCATGGTTGATAGTTGTTGCCGACTCCATTGCAGACTCGACGCACACGACGGTAATTTTTAAGCCCCGACAAAAAAGAGGAGTGTTATAAGTTTGTAGTATGTGTGTATCTGTCTGTAGCATCGTATGTCCGAAAAGGATGGGCCTATTTCAATTCAGTAGTTACTTATTGAAAGCTACTTTAATCGGGATTCATCTCAGCTATGTTTCATGAAAATCTGTTCAGCCGTTCTAAAGTTACAGCTCTTTTTCTAGTTGCGAGTCGGGGATTTTTGACGGTTTGGTTATGTCCGTAGTTGTCGTTAGAACTCGTGTTTTCACTGACAACAACTACCAACCACGGTAATTTTTGGCCGCGGCAGTCTGCCGGACATAAAGTCCGTTGTCTGCTCAAGGTCAAAATATCGTATGGTGTCCAGCATGTCTTAGAACTGAAGACTTGTGTTGTGAAATCCCCCAAGCCTTACGGGACAGTCCAGGCTCAGAGAGGCCTAAGTCAGTGGGAACATAAGTAGGCTGATGATGAGATACAATTATTTAATGTTTTGAATTAATTATAACGTTTTAAAAACCATGCTTTAATCGTATAATTTCATTACGTAGGCGCATGTGAAGTAAAAAATATGAATATGTAAATTATATTTATTACGTTGTGAATAAATTGAACTTGTTTAGAGTTAAATGTCACAACTACGACTGTTCACACGCGTTAATTCTCGATTGTAATTAATATTTACATTCGTTATTTGGAACATTATAATATGTATGTCATAAACAAGATAAAGAACGTAACATGTCGATCTATGTAACGGTATAAAAGACACAAGACCCAATTATTGCTGACGTCATTCATCAGTTCATCAAAGTCACTCACGAATGTCAATCTCTCCCAACGAGATCATCCGACGTTTGCAAGTGACGATATTGACACAACGGCTTTAAAATTCCAGTTCCAAAAAAAAATCAATTTAGTGCCTTGAGGCTAACTATGAACTCTTATAGCAGGGCAGAAATTTAACTGCCCAGACATTTCCAGTATGAGTTGACCTCACACTGTATAGGCTTTTCGTACAATGAAAGGACAGCTTATACTGGAAATGTCTGGGCAGTTCAATTTCTGCTCTGCTATAAGAGCTCTTACAAAATGACTGCCTCTTTGATGACTCTGATAACATTGTCAGAGCTATTAAAATGTCGAGCATTTTATTGTTAGGTACTAAGACTAACGATGGTTCTAATTGAGATTCACTTACCATCAGATGAACCACAACGTTTGTTTGCACCCATGATATAAAAAATATATACATATAACCTAACTTTAATGTCAGATTGCTCGATCACTACGTGAAGAGAAAACTTTGTACCCCTTATTAAGCATATTGCGCGCACGGAGGAGTGTGAGATTTGGCTTAGTTAAGGTTTATATGGAGAAGGAGTGCAGAAAGGTAAAATTACGGTCGAATTTCGACCACTGATCGACAATTTTATTAATTGTGTACAATCTCGAGGGTATTATCGTGACTTGTTTTCATAGCTGGTTTCACGCAAAGATTCAAAATAATTAATATTCTATTGTCAGTGTCACGTATATTTATGGCCCAGATAAATAAATCGTGTCTCATTCTGCTTACGTAGTAGAGGGGCCAGTTTCCCCATCGCCGGCTGACGTAAACTAAACGACATCGATTCTCCACCGGAGATTGTTTTCCAAAGTGGCCCTTCGAATTGTTCTTGCTAAATCTCGTTTTTGGTCTTTGAAATTCATTAAGGGTCTTCCTTTCTTCGTTTGGCATTCGATTTCATATTTTAATTGGGTCTTGTGTAATATCGGAGTAAACTTTGGTATAATATAAAATAAATTGAGTAGCAACAGGAAAGTGGCGATGTTGTCACAAATAACACGTTCAATTTCCGGGCGACCTTAGGCGTGGTTTTGTTGGCAAATGGCATTTTCTCACGTTCGATCTTAATCTTCGTCTTTATTAAAATGAATATCAAATTAGAGTCGACCGGAAATAAGAATTAGTGAAAGTTTTAGACTAAAAATTATAATTAACGTGCCAAAACAATTGAAAAAAAATAGCTTCCATACGGTGGCATAACATTTCCCATAATCAGATTAAGTTCAAGCGTCACTGATTTCTTTACCTATTACTCATCAGTAAAAGTATCTACTGCTAATATTAGAAAATTAAATTTCCGAAAGCCGATAAAACATAGCGTTGTGGCGTCAGCGAAAATCTTGCTAAGATGGCGTTTCTTTTATGTGGAAGATCGTGCCTCGGCGCGACAGTAAAAAGTAGCTGACTTTACCGATCCGGTTTACTAGTCAGCAAAAAAATTCGCATGTGTATAGGATTGGCTGTTTGCGAGACTTGTAATTAATGACTCCGTTTTAGAACGATACGTATGTTAATCGAGCTATAGATACGTGTGGCGGGAATATTTGCGCTTTTTAATAGAATCGAATTGGTTACCAAGCCACGTAGCTGATTTTAAAAGATATTGTGTATTTCTTATTGTTTTTATAATGTACGTCAATGGTAATAATTATATGTGAGAGTTCATTTATATTCATATCATAAATTATGTCGTCATCCGCAAAATCACAATGATTCATCAATTTTTCAAACAACTTAGTTTTATTACTCTACAGTCCAAATCAACTTATCATGTCGTTTAATTTATATTCTAATATAATCAAAACTTTAAAAATATATTTAAAGTTTTTATATGATTCTCCAACATGTATATCATTTATAAGGTTAAGAACGCTAGACATGACATAAAAAAGAAGCATAATTCAGGTTACTGTACAAGTTTAAAAATATTTTAAACATTCGTAGCTGTAGTTTTATCTTAAAGCTGTGTAAATTATATTAACTATGCTAATTAATCCTCGGTGCTAGAGTTTTTCTTGCCGCTGACATTGACGAGAGCCACGGACGGTAATTATAAAACCATCTGGCGGTCGTGGAACCAGTTGCGAATGAGTCGCATCCTCTGTTAGTAGAAGAATTTTACTCGTTTTATAGCTCTACGTTGTAAAAAAAAGTTTGTATTCCATGAATTGTTGCGTCAGTTTCGATCTGTTTCTGTTCAAGTAGGAATGGAATTATCTGCTGTTTTTGCTCTAAGGTTAACAACGGATTAGCCAAGTGATGAATCGCTCGGTGCCTAAAATAAAAAAGAATATAAGCTCTATTTTTGGTTTATATCTAGAAAGTAACTCAGTTCGCATTATCATAATCATTTTTATGCCGATAAACCAACTTTATCATGACAGTTTATTTTATAGTGCTACCAAATTTTTCTTCGTTCACAGTTTTCATTTACAGCAATTAAATTGTTACAAACGCTTATTTCGACTAATGGAATCGCCAGAAAATTTGGCAATTTCGAAAACAATCAACTTCCAAAGGTTGCTCAGATACTCGTATGTCGAGATGGCTCTACACGATTATGAATTATAGTTTTAGTTTTATATCAATAGTTAGTCGATGATTTTGTCCAACTTGAAAGTTAGGTCTGCAATTTGATAATAATTGATTTGATTTGTCTAGTAAACAATTTGGGTTGGTCTCAATCACTAGCTGCTAGAAATAACTAGATTAAGCATTTTTTCATCAAAGGCTTTTGTTATTTATTTATTTCTAAGCCACCGAAATACCTTTTTCATGTTTCAAAAATGTTATTACTTCTCAAGAAGTTTTTTGTAGGTCGTGGGCTAGAAACTGGTATTATTAAGTTTCCGTGTTACCATTTACAAAACTTTTACATACCCCTTAAAAATTATAGGGCTTGTGACGAAACATGAAAGTAATGTGTTGCCTACCACTCACAATACTTCCGTCATACCTACTTACATATATTTCTATAAACCTTACGAGTTCGATAACGAAGCGATAAGGATTATTACGTAGAAATGTTATTTCATTTGAAATTTTTACTCGTGTTGATTTGTTTCGCTTGGAGACTGGGTACTTATTCATAGTAGTATTGTTGAAGAAATGAGTCATTACGTATTCACACACGTGTACGTATAACGCGATTAGCTTCGCTTAGGTGGCAGTTTCTTATGCGCACGAACTGTTTTTCTGCAGTATAACTTGCAGCTGTTTTCATGTGTCCCTAGTACCGTTACTGGTCTAATTAGAACATTGGGACCTTTCACTGAGGTTTTAAACCAAGTAAATTATTTTTTCTAATTACGTACGATGAAACCGTCGATTAAGCATTCATCATTACTTATCAAATTAATATTACTTAGTATATAGTCCGTTAGCGGTCATCGCTTGTTTTCCCTTGTCGATTTTTATCTTAAACCTAGAGTTACAATTTTTGGCATCATTTGCCTCACTTCGACATGGTCCTTCGAGCCGGATTTAGCTGCATGTGATAGATTGTATGTTGACCCCAACCTAATCAGGCTTTAACATGATGAGTGAAGACTAAGTTAACCGTTCTTCTATTGAGCTCTTGTGGCGGAAAAACCAGTCAGCAAGGTTCGTAATGGTGGTCGACTGTACCTAAATAATTGCTCCGGATGAAATTCTGGTGGATTGCCAACAGCATCTGAAAACTGATAAGTCATTAAGAAATAAGTTATTAAATTCGTTACGTATTCGCACACGTGTGTGAATAAACAGAATTAGCTCCGCTTATAGCTTAGGTAGCATTTTATATATTTTGTATTAAGTACGTTTTCGTTATAGTTCTTACTGTCGCCTGGCGCGATTTTAATTTGATCTAGAGGTCGTTTTGTCACTGCTTATGCATTTAACATAATCCTAAAGTAGTTTCAACCACTTTCCTTATTGTTATTCTACACCAGCCAAGCCTGCCAATTTTCAAAAGATTCAATGTTGTTTTCCCAATGAAAAATTATTAAAATTCTTGTCATATTTTCCATTTGTATAGTTGATCACCGAGCGTGAAATATTCATGTTGTACACTTGTTCGCGTTCAAACTGTATATCGGAACATTTAGAAAACTATTTTCATTCACAACCCACTCGTGTACACTAAAACTAAATCACCAATAAACATTTCTAAGCTAAACCGTACACGTATATAAAATTATTTCATTCACATAAATTCTTTTTTGTTCGAACAAAGAGGTGGAATCATTCAATATTAATCGTTAAAGCGAATGGAGACCCGGCGACACAGCTAGGTCGCAGTTAGGTTACGTAGACAAGGGCGGCGACCTTGGAGCCACCCTTGCCCCCTTCCCTCCGCCCGCGCCTCGCCTACAACCCTCGTGCACCCTCCCGGGACGAGATGTGAGCTGACTTTTGAGAACCTACTCCTTTGACTGTTACCAAGTACCTATCTATACATGTATTGGTTCTAGAAGAATCGATGAGATTTCGGTTCGCTTTCCAAGTTCCATTGTACAAACGCTTACTTAGGTATGACTATGACGTAAAATGTTTTTCTAGATTCTTATGGTTTGTTTCTTTTGTTGCAGGTGAGAAGAAAATCTTTATCGGTAGCGTGTGCCAGTTATTAAATTACTGTAAGTAGATTCGAGTAAGTTCTAAGTCGTCAGAATACTTTTTGGACGCTACGTGGCGTGGCTACAGTAAAGGAAAATTGTGGTGCTAAATCCGTCATTAGTTTGCTCATCACGTATGGGGAAAATGGCATACCTATTTGAGTATTATTTGCTTCTTTATTAACTCCCGACAAAAAAGAGGAGTGTTATAAGTTTGAAGTGTGTATATGTGTATCTGTCTGTGGCATTGTAGCTCCAAAACGGATAGACCGATTTCAATGCAGGTTTTTAATCGAAGGCTAGTTTAATCGGGTATCATCTTAGCTGTTTCATGAAAATCTATTCAGACGTTCAAAAGTTACAGCTCTTTTTCTAGTTAGAGTCGAGGATTTTTGAGGTAAAGTTATGTCTAAGTGAATCGGCAGCATCCTCTCTGCTCATTTAAGGAACTTCCGAGACGGGTTTGAAATAAAACTATTTCAATCCGAGGACCACACACGACACAGTATAAATTACTTTGCTAACTATACATGTGGCATACTAATATCGTAAGTGATTCATATTTACACATCTCGAGTTACGTATTTTTCAAAGTAGGTGGACGGAGCTGCGCGCATGTTAGGTATTTACTCCCCTTGTTTGTTTTGTCATCCATGCAGTCATATAAATATAGACACTGTCTAGTACTTACATGAATATCGTCTATTTTCCTAGACACGATTGCCGCTTGGTTTTCTGCACTGCGTTGCAATTTTGATCTGCAGATCATATACAGGATAATCTTTTATGTAGTGCGCATAATTTGTAGAGTGATTCAGTCCCTATTCCTAAATGCAACCGCAGTATTGGAATACACTTTAAAACAAAAGAAACTGTCGACTTAGTATGGGGGATACTCATATACTAGCGCAAGCTATACAAAATCAATTTTTTTATTTTGTTTGGAGTAAATTTTAGTACTGCGGTTGCATTTGAAAACGGACACTGAATCACGCTGCAAATTTTGTTCACTACAAAAAAAAAATCCTGTATTTATATGGCCTACAAATATTTTATCCTAGTTCAGATGTTTATGTATGTACTTACGATATAAAGCACAGTTTCGGTCTCATTACTAAAGATGCTTTAAGCAAATCTTGTAAAACCCAGGTTTAAAGATATGCGTCTCTTTTTGTTATTATACGTTAGAAAGTGACGGATATATTTATAACCTGGGTTTTATTAGACCTGTTTTGAACCATCTTTTATAATAAGGGGGAAAGGGTCTTAGAATTAAACTAATCAATTAAATTACTTTACTTTATTAATAATTTAAATTACTCATAAACTAGATCGTATTAGTTTAGATAAACGTTTTTGAAATTAAGTTCATGGTCCCTTTATGCATAACGTTATGTTTTCTTGTAACATCATAAACGATTATAATAAAATGATTAGGCAGTAAAACCGCGGGCCAAAGCGGGTCGCTTACAAATTTTAAACGACAACCTCGTCTTCAACTTTAAACTAAGTGAGTCATCTAGCCTTTTAAAGTAATGAAACAGTTTTTTTAACTGGTGTAGTTAAGTTTTGTTACATGCCTCACCACTTAATCATTTCAATTTTACGGGCATTGGTCTACTGCGTGTTATTGGGCATTTTTGATCTTATTTTTAACCGACTTCAAAAAAAAAGGAGGAGGTTCTCAATTCGACACGTAAGTATGTTTTTTTTTATGTTTGTTATTCATAACTTTCTTATTAGAGCGCTTCATTGATATTGTATTGAGCGGGTTCGATTTTCGAGTCGGGCGAAGTGTCATTGAGCAAATTCTCAGTAGCACTCTGGATTCGGGAAGGGTGCCCAGTCAGTGTCAGTAGGCTTGTGGTATTACATGGAACTTAATAACAACATTTATGAAATGTAGATGTCGTAACAATAGTACACAATCATGTTCCTAAACGTTCCAAGGTTTTTATTTCCACTGGGCCTTTGCAGGCATTTTTAAAACGTGATTCTAGGTGCACGGTTCCAGTTGGATAGATCCTATGAAGAAAATACTCTTTTTAAAATTTATAATAATACCTGGAGCCGCGGGAACAGTCCCGCCCAAGTTCGATCTGCATATACTCAATGTGATGAAAACAAATACTGTGGAATGAAGGAGTGATGATAAGTCCATGGTCTATTTAAATAATTTAAAAGACTATCTAACTAAGCTGTATTCTGATATTCTCGTCGAATAATCTTTGCAAATAAGATTATCTGATCGTGTCTAGATTTATAATTTTATATTCAAGTCAAATTCATGAACACATACAATATATTTTTCTATTTGGTTCTTTAGAATAGAATAGATCTTTATTTCATGTAAACCAAATACAGGCACTTATGAAATGTCGAGACTCTAGGTGCACGGTTCCAAATAGTAGATCCTATGGAGAAGAGTTCTTATCATATCTCATCTGAAATTTAATAGAATCCCCCGATAGAGTTCATCGTGTATTATAATCTTAATATTTTAGGTACACATATCGCATCAGAACCTTTTAGTAAATGGATCTTTTTTTTTCTTAAATTTATTACAGATAGGTATTATTTTTTATCTTTAGAGTCTGGTTCTCACACCAAAGGTGCAAACAGTAACATGTATATAAATCTGATGGTTGTATGGTATAATTAAGTACTAAGTATGTATACGTGCGTACCGCTTTACTTAACAGATTATTTCTCCCAGTGAGATGGTACATAAGTCCTCCATTTAAACCATGGAATTCACACTCCATGATTGTGTATAATAGAAAATGCATAATCACAATTTTCGGTTGAGTTTCACAATCCCATTCAATCCACTGCAATTTGTATGATTGCATGTAGGTCCTAGTTCGCTGCAGTAATTGTGTAATATCCAGCTAAGCCGCTTAACATACAGTACGCCAACTCGTACAGCCAAGTTACGGATTGGATTGCACTTAGTTTAATGACTTGTTGGATTATCATGAATTGTTAAACACCAGTTATGTAGTTACGCTTAACAAATACACGAGATATGTCATTAAATACCTAAGTGAAGTAGACATCTTGGTAACCAGTAGTCCTTGGTTAATGTTTTACAGTATTATTAAATTAAAAAACAATACATGTATAATTTCAAACTTCATGAAGTTGGACTGTAGACACATTTCTAAATTAGTACTTGGCTTGCATTTAAAGTGACGATGACGCAAGATTAAGACGCAAGTTGAGATATAAAAAGTTTACGAATTAATAGTTTGAGTTGCATGGCTAGTCCCGCACAGCTGGTAGTTGCATCTCTGTTCCGCTCGCTCCAACTTACTTTGAACTATATTTTAGTGCACACTCGGGCGAATTGCTCCCGGAAAGTTGACGCAAGTTGTGCCCCCACCTCCAGCCACTCTAGTTTAGAACAGTTCTCATAACACTACGTATATCAAACAGTGTGCATGTGTGCACATAAAACACAAGTTCGCGTTAACTCGCGTTCCGAAGTCGGGTGTATTATGTAATCTTCCGCCCTTACCCAACTCTCTAAGTTGAACCATCGAGTCGCTCACATTGTCGCGTGCGGTAATAACAGAAACTCCTTTAATGTCACTTGGAGTTGTCGCTAATACCGCTCTAATTTGCGTTACGCCCTCGCCTTTTGTGTTTCCATATTTCGAGCGAGCTTTTTGTTTGCTTTTCCCCCACATTAATACGGAGAGTCGTTCACCTTGCGCGCCGGAGTTGCCACGTGTCGAGTCCTTCAATAAATTCTATCTCGACGAAGATCGCGTTGTTTGTATCTAGAGCGTTTTTTGCAGAACAATTATTATTATGTAGTTGTTTGTACAGGACGTTCGGCCTCTATTATTTATTATTAGTAGCTGTAGGTATTATTACTAAGAGGAAAACATCTCGAAATAGCGCAATTGTGCGACGTCGAGTCGCTCGCCGACGTTCGCCATTATTCACTTTTTGCACCGAGTGCTAGCGTTCGACAGACGGTTCGTTCTGTTGACGTTGACGTTTTTGTGCCTCTCGGTTTGATACAACCAAGCGCTTTGTCATTTTTGGACGGCCACTACGATTTCCGGGCTAGCTACGACGGCTGCTCAAATTATAAAAAAAAAATGGAAGCCAATCAAGGTTTGATCGTCCCCGTTTCCATGTGTACTATGTAAACAGCAGAACATTTTCGCTTTGTAAATTCAAATAGCAAATTTTAAAGTCTGTCTGAAGCTTTGTAAGTTTGTACTGTATAATATAATTTTCTTATAAAGGCGCCACGTTGCGAGGAAGGTGGGATACGCGCGTCGCGACTCTAAATCACGTTGTTTCCTCACGTTACAGTTTAATGGTTTGCCTATTCATGTTGCGTACGAGATGACAGCCGCTCTCGACGTCCTCAGACGAGAGCCAATTTAGACAAGTTGTTCAATTTTCGCTTCTATAACAAGAACTAGTGAGAAGTTTCCGGTCGTTTGAGTTAGTAAATCGTTTGTTGCTGTTTTCTTGCGTAAGCCGAGTCATGAGTCATTTGCTTTTGGTCAATTATGTAGAAGTGGTGTGATTATCTTGTCGTTTTAATTGTTTATGTTTTACTACTATGCGTGGGCTGGAAAAACAAGTGACGATAGCGGTAATTGGAGCTGGGGCGTTCCCCAATTAGCGCGATTAGAAATGGCGCGGTCGACGCCAAATTGGATTATGTGCCCGTGAAACGCTACGGTCCCCCGTCATGCGACCTATGTCAACTCCACTAAGGTATAACGGACACGAGGTGAGGCGTTCCGCTTTATCATTATTCATTATTGTTGCGCAATTCGCACCATTAATAAATACACGTGTTATCTCGGAGTTCGAGAATGTTCGTGCGTCCGCGTGGCATTGCGCCCGCGCCCGATAGTACCTACAACAAGCTACTCCGGCGAACCGAGCTCGACACGTTTCGTACATTGGCGGTCGAGTCTCACAGCGGCGTGCACCGATCGTAAATTGCGTTTTCGCCGGCGTGAAAGGCGACCGCCGCTGCCAGCCGGCCGGTGCATTCACCGCTCACCGTATCGAATTTATCGCGAGATCGATACGCGCGCATACCCGCCAACGCGCTCTGTACACACTACCTGCGCCTAGCCGACGACGTCACCACACGTGGCGCGGCGGGGAATCGCGCGTGTGTGAGTGCGCGCCACGATTATATGGAATTCAGCGATTACGCCACCTACCTACGTACAGCCAGCGAGCGCGAGTGCGTCCGCTCAGCGGTAATAATAATAATTAGCCGCCTCATTATTGTTATTGGAAGCGACGGCGCTCGCTGTCACCGACAGATAACCGCTGCGCGCGACCAGACACCGCCGCGTTCGATTCTCGCGGTGTGCTCGCTACCATTGTTGCTATTGTCGCCGGGCAAGCAGTAGTCCCCTTTGTGTTGTTGTGTGTACCTAGCTACCTGGCTACCGGATTGTAGTCACTGGATTGTTTGACTCGACACCATCGGACCGTTCTATCAGGTACGTTTGCAGTGTAAACTTCGCTTGTATCGTAAACAATGGACGCGATTTCTGTTAACCGTGTACACAAAGCCCGCTGCGCCGCGTTTCTGTCTCCAGAGGGTTTGTAGGGCGTCGCGTTCAGTGACCTTGTGACGACGGCGACGCTACACGCGACCGACTTGTTTGAGTATTACATTTGGTCGCTCTGTAGGAGGCTATTGAAAGTAAACTGTACATTAATAGCTGTGTAACTAGCCAATCATGTTCCGAAACGAGGCTGACAGATATCAAAACGTGGAAAGTTCTGTTGAACTCTTAATTTGTTCGCTGAAGTATAGGTACATGTATTAGGTGTTTTGTCGTGATATCCTTAACGTGTGTTTATGACATTTTAATTACGGACAGTTTGGGAGTTATGGAACGGAACTTTGATAAAACAGGCTAACTTTGTGAATACGCAAATAGCGCATCTTTGTTTATTGTTTCACGTAGTTTAGTATGTTTAGTGTTTAGTTAACTGGTATCATATTTTTGGTATAAATAGCGATTACAAAATTTGGGATGAACTAAAAATAAATAATTTTATAAGGAATCTTTATTTTCCAACTGTTTTTATTTTACCCCCTGTGACGGCTCAGTGTGTGTTCCGTTTCTTCAGAAATATGCTAATGCTTCTAAAGTCAGCATACCACTTAATGTCAATTGTTTACTCACCTACAAATTAAAGCCTTTACTTACGTTAGTCAGATAATTTTGACAAGACAAACCTTTTTATCAGTATCGAGTAAAAATATTTTGGTACGTGTTTATCTAATCGCCCGCCTTAATAGTGTTTCATTTTATTACTTAGTAATGTTTTATTATTGATCTGAGGGCTAAAAGCGGTTTGTAAGTTTGCGGATAATTATCTTCAAATTAGACCCATGGAAACAGTAACTATTCTAGCCGAAAGATTGGCAACCCCTTGCTACATGACTGTATGGTTACCCTACATTATGCAAAACGTGGCTTTTAGTACTAAGGTATATTAATTGAGGATTATTGTCATTTCGCCACGCGTATTAATTAATAGGTGGCAAATAAATAAAAATATCGGATTTTGACAGATGTTTGTTATTTTATTTTCAGTAATTGAGACCAAATGTTTTTAATTTATGTTATTTGGTTGTATGTAGTTTTGCGAAATATGCAGCCAGTGTTGCTTTACTTTATCAAATGGCAATTCTAAAAGGTGCTCCGAAACGCGTATCGAATGCGATGCACGTGCCAGGCTTCGTGATCGATGCGGTGCATCCAGATACGCGACTAACGTAAATCTGTGAACGGTGTAGGGCTGGTTACCAGATATCCTGCTTACTGAATAATAACACATGTTTTAGATTAGAATATTTGATTTCAAGTAGCTTGTAGTATACTGTTCCACTGCAGGTTTAAGAAGAAAATGATTGGATAACAAGAAATGGACTTGGATTTGACGATTTATAAACTCTAAATCGTGTACAAAATAGCATAGATATGCGGTTTCCATTTTGGGTTTTGCAGACAGTACCAACCCATGTAGAACTTTGATAATGGTTTGAAATCTTCATTGCTAATTTTCAATATACGAACACCTAGACTACGAAATAGCGAAAAACTACTAAAAAATCCCGAAAAACCCCTCGAAAACTATTCGTTTTAGGTACGAGTGTACATTAATATAAATACCGTCACGCCTACCCGGCTCACGTCCACGATTGATGCGACTGATCGCTGCGGAAAATCCTGACGAATGCCAACCCTAGCCTAGCCACTGCGCGGAATAAAAACGTCCATCTGAAAAGACGCAATTTATGAAACCACTCTTTGTGATAGCGCTAGACTAACTACCTATACACTATACACAGTTTTAGATAGTATTCCACTAGCGTAGATTGTTTGTTATTGCAAAACGATAGAATTAAAGTCTTGTAGTGAATCCGGTTCTTATACCAGCATGTTTCAGCTAGGCACAAGTAGAGTTTGATTCTGAATAGAATAGAATAATAATTATTTGCATAAAACATGGTCCAATAAAAGGGTCATAGAATTATATTTAATTTATTAAACACCAATATTACACTTAAACAATAACGATATAGTATTATTATGAATGACCTATTTCCGATAAAATTCTTACATATCGTAAAATACATTCAGCTAAATCATAGATTCTGTTTAAAATAAAAGATTTACACATCATAATCCTCGTGATTTTACAATACAAGTTTGTACTTTTCCAGTAAACTAAATACCATTGGAATTGTTCAATCTAACCAAAGAAAATTAAAACATCAGTGAAGCAATATCCGAATAAAATCCCATTTCAATGTCACTTTACATTGAATTTAAAACAGGTAGTCAGCGCTGACCTCGTTAGCGAAAACGTAATCGTAACACGAATAACTTTCACAGCAAAACACATAGCAACAACTAAACGTACTGCTAAAACTGCAACGCTAACATTCAAAGAAAGTAAAATAAAACATACTGGCATGCGGAAAAGCAAAGGTATAATTAATGCGAACGCTGTGTGAAAATCACTGTATTTCCAAACGTGATTCTTGTTACAATTAATTCGCAGACGTGTTCATAATATAATCGTGCATAAATATCTGAACGATGATGTCATTATTTTATGTCGTGTGCGGTTTTTATTTGTGAAAGCGGCGGCGCTTTTTTGATGAATATTATATCACAGAATGTCAACTAGATAAATATAATTTTGCTGAGTACTTTTCGTGGAATTTGTGATGTTGACGTTTTATTTTCATGTTGCTTACACACTTTAATAGAGTGCAAATATTATCTCTGATGGAGTGCAACTGGTTTAGAGTTTAGACATATGCGGAAAGCAGAGAATCGGGTATTTTGGGAGTACTTGGGAGACACGACACTGTACTGTAGACTGACTAGCGATGCTGATACGTAGTTTAAAGTTCGACTAACTGAGCGTGATAAATAATGCAAGTACTTTCGGTTGTTTCTATCACCTGAGATTTCTGCTACTTGGTCCTTTGTTGAGTAGAGACGGTAGACCTAGCCCTGCCAGCTGAACTAACGGTGCGACATAATTTTGTCGTCGCATTATCTCGTACGGAAACAGGTTTTTAAGGGGGTCCTTTACAGAAATGCCGCAAAAACCGATTTGTATTTACAATTTTTTGAATAGATATTCTTATTTTTTTGCCCCGAAAAAAATATATATCAAACTTGAAGATGTAACACGGATTTTTCGGTCGTCCGATACATGATTGGACAAAGTTGGCTCGATAAAAAAAATTCGCAAAGTTACCCCTTTTAAAAATATTTTTACAAGATTATTTCTAAAATATTATATTATTTCAAATAATTTTTACATCACAATATTGGTCGTAAGTATACCAAGGCAAGTCGGTCGTTATTTTTTCATAATATTACATATATTCGTCACAATTGGAGAAAAACCACAAAATTCGTGATTTCTGTCATCTCTGCCATCAATCAGTCGCGTTTCGGCGCGCATCGAGGTCGGACCTGTGCTAATTTTTTTGACGTTCCTGCGCTTACCCTTTATTAAAAACCAAAAGAAAGAATGACAGTATAATCATTAAAAAAATTCTTAAAAAGAAACAGAAAGTATAAGCAACTTGCCTTTTATTCAGAAAATCTAAGTATTTCGTTTTATAAAATCAATATGCTAAAATAATTTCTTGACATCTCTGTCAAGAATTCATTTTATAGGATATAGTATAGAAAAATCAGTATGATAATTTGTAGTGTTGAGAAGAAAGAGTATGAAGTTTTATTTATATTCTATTTACTTATAGAACAATATTTTCCAGTTTATATAAAAATAGCGATGGAACTCCGACATTAATATTCCCGCTACTAATGAACGTATTTTTATCAACTTTTGTAAACCTCGTATTTGACTTGTCTACCGAGAAAACCAGTTGAATTGGATTTTTTTCTATACTATAATATATATATTTATTACTCATACAATTTTTTTATACAGACTAATAAAAAATACATCAATTTTATTAAACTATAACCATTTGTTAGGTTTTTCCATGCACCGTTGGTCCGTCGATGGTTCATTACGCAATATGTGATCGAACACAACGAATCATGCATGCACCCAAAAGACTGTACTCAAGTAATTTTTGTTGAAAGTAGTTTAAAATTGCCGCCTTCTTTGTCGCTGTTTTCTTTATCAGTGTCAATGTTGTTCTATGGTTCACTACTCTCTACTGTATGAATCCAGATGTGTGTTGTTTTAGTTTAAATTATAAAATTTCAGTTTTACTTCATAAAATTCGTTTAATTATAACAATTTTATATTTTATTATTCAACATGACTACTAGCACATAATATTTCTATTTTCTTGTATATTTATTTGATTGGTATCAAAATGTATTTTATCTGCACTCATATCGTAAAGTTCTAATTATAAATTAAAAAAATAGTACTATTTATTAATTTATTTTAATATATACTACTACACACACATAATACTACACACTGTACTATATTTATTTATAATTTTTTTGTATGGATTAAAACACATTT
This sequence comes from Allophyes oxyacanthae, assembly GCA_932294325.1. Taxonomy (NCBI): domain Eukaryota; kingdom Metazoa; phylum Arthropoda; class Insecta; order Lepidoptera; family Noctuidae; genus Allophyes; species Allophyes oxyacanthae. The sequence goes on from OW028631.1 coordinate 10,023,083, forward strand.
TATTTTTTTCTCAAAATTTAACATTATCAAATGTTTGTGGCTTGGACACGGTCTAGACTCAACCATTTTCAACGGAAAAAAAATTAATGCAGCTGCAGATACCTACTTGCAGCACTACGAGAAAAGTGGTGGCAAATATCCCGTTCTAAAAATGCACTTTTCAACACATCAGACTAGTTTAGACATTTAAAATGTTTTATTTCTGTGTTATTTAAATAGAATAGACATACCTTAAGTTTTGACCTTGACTCGAAAGTAGGTAGCTGAATTCCGGATATTTTATTAAAATTAGACTAACAGATGTTCTAGCGGAATAATATAGGACACTGGGTATACGATATTATGGATTTATATTTTTCAAGTATTTGCTGGTGTCATACTGCATGTTGCTTATTAATATTGGTATCCTGTGACACGTGTGTCACACAGTCTGATACGTCAATTGCGCAATACAAATGAAATGCGTGAACGGAGCTCCCCTGGTGGGTGGGGCTTAGGCTGATACTTCACCCCCTCAAAAGTAAGAAATCGTCGTAAAATACAACCTTAAAGGCACTATTTCATCTTGTCATGACGACAAAACACTGTCGCGGCGCGCATGTTAGCCTATTCTACTATAAAGCGAGATAATACCCATGTATGCCTTATTCAATGGATAGATAACTAATACTTAAAACTCAATTCGTTTCAAACTCAGTTTCACAAATAGATAATAATCGTTTTGATACCTATACATATTACATACGCTTAAATTCAGTAATTTATTATTCGCATAATGTCAACACGCGGCCGATTGGCTAATCAGTGCAGCCGCAATCGGCCTAACGAGTGAAAATGTCAGCGAACTGACATACAGCGGCATTAATCGCATGTGTGTAAACCTCGCGTTAAAATAGGATTATCTATCTATACTATAATAAAATCGTAGATGTAGAAAAGTCGGTATATTAAAAATATTTTTGGAAAATAGGCTAGGGAGACTAGAAATAAACATAAAACACGAATCAATCATAATTATAAATTTTTGTCTGTCTCTCTGTGACTCTGTGTATTTGTTAACTTATCACGGGAATACGGCAGAACATATTTCAATGAAACTTTACAGTTGAATAGGTATTAGTCTAACTCAGCAAAGGAGGTATGTTTCATCTCAATTGATTGAATAGAACCTGAGATACAGCTTGACCCCCTATTGTAAGCAGTCTCGTACAAAACAGAGGTCTTGGTTTGTCAAAATAATGTTAGTCAGTTTAGCTATAAAGAACTACGGAGGTAGTCAACACGATGACAAATTCACTTTTGCATTTTATCCTATTAGTTATGGTAAAAAGTAGAGTGTGGTAGTGTTTTGCCATTTGTTTTCTCTGATTGAAGTGATAATATTACGAAAAATGGTCGTTCGAGTTAAAGAACTAATGACTATGAATGATTATGGAGTTATTTGTCAATTCACAAGGAAGCTATTATTGTACCAGATAGTAGCGAGCCAGTTTTAAACTTCATATTGTTATATATTTATAACACAGCTAAAAGCTACCAGGAAGAGCCAAAAGGATTTATTGAGTCTGATATAATCTGTGATATTATCTAATGTTCACACAAACAACATTCTGCACTATTCAATTTCAACTATATTTTCTCTTATTATACCATTCGCTTATGTGTTCACATACGGGAATTTCATAGTGGAGTTATGACTTGAACAATAAATTCGAATTTATTTACTCATGGTTTTATTTACTTATTTTATTAGAGTACTAAATATTTCAAGAAACAGATTCTCTGACAAAAGTCGAAAGTATCACGCATTTCTACAACCCAGCAAGTTGATTACTGTGCACAATAAAAGCAAACTGTTGTGAAAGTTGATCACATCTACAAATAACTTTTCTCACAGAACTTCTGAACGAATCAAAACTAAAATGTGCAAATTTATTCGCGCGGAACTCGCCGCTTGCTAGGTTATTCTAAACTATTTCATTCTTGTGTAACTGGCTGGCGTTCATCTCGACCTACGCCACTAACTTTCTTTAAACTCCAAACAGCGTACACACTCTTATCTATATTGTATAGCAGTTTCTAGACTTGTTTGGCTGAGCTGTGGGCAGGCAAACTGGTTTCAAAGTAGGCTCCTACAGTCGGCTCGAAAATATAAAAAATACGGTTCACTTTCTTACGAGGCGTTTGTAGCGAAATATTTTATGGTCCTGTTACTAAAATAAGGTCTCGTGTCGGGAATAAGTTTATTGTTGTTTGAATTATGCCTTTTTTATGGCCGGGTTGTCGCTGTTGGTTTTATTGCTAAAATTATTGTCACGGAAACGTGATTCAGAAGGACATAATTTTAAATGATTCATCGTATTAACCTGTCTAGGTCCACACTTGAATATGGACGTCCTAATAGCCCGGTTCAATGTAAATGTCATAAGGGAACGTTGTTATAATCACATTGTTTGGCAACGGTTTGGTGATTACAGGATGTTCTGATTAGCGCACATGACTTAGGAAGATACTGCTATTTATCCTCCATCCTCAGTGAATGACTAAATATGAACGTAAACGGCATCTTGTCTTAAGTACAGTCTTGGCTCTATTTAAGGACTATGCGGCATTGCCTCGTATCATATTCTATGTGTCATGTCGTCTACGGAAATGTGTAAAATTAGATCGCATGCAGTAACCGCTGCTTCCGCACTGCATCGCGTCGAGTTGCTCTCAATACGTTTCATATATATTAGAATGAGTGCAGTAATAACTCATGACATGCTGAAATAAAGTGCTGGAGGAAATAAAACTTTAGGGTGTTTTCGTATTCATGTTCATACATTTTGTATATTGTATTATTTTTCTTGTCCAAACAAAAGCTACTGAGGTGAACTTTCAGTTTCTTTGGTGAAATAACGATCCCACTTCGGAATTTGGAGTGACCATAATGGAAATGAAGTCAAGAAGAAACTTTAATGAATTATCTAAATCATCATCGACATTATATTCCATTTAGTCATTTATAAGATTTTCGTTCCGCCTTTGCCTAATTTGCGTATATTACTTCCAAAGCTTTTGCACATGTATTTCAAATAACAGTTGTGTGTTCCCACTCTACTAGTATTAATTTATTATAAGTACTTCTTGTTGGTACATTCTTGATTCTAGGCCTCGGTGCAGGTAAACACTAGACGCAGTTAACCTATGCCCCGGTGACATTTCGACGTTGAATCTAGTCTGGCTTTTACTGAGAGAAGACGCTTCGTGGGAAAGTATCGTTGCATTTAACTATAATGTTGTTTTGTCGTACATTTTGTACCGGCTCGGTTTCAGCCAGTGAATTTTGAAATAGCAGACTTAAGTCTAAAAAAATTCCAAGTTGAAGTGGTTATTTATGGTCAAGTAGTTCGTTAAAATAATACAGTTACGATAAAAATAATCTATATTTTTAATTCGTTTTAATATAGACAAATTTAGTAGGCCATAATTTTTACTTTACGAACCGGCTCGAAGGACCGAAATTTTCAATCATAGCGATGGTACGACTTATTTCTAGGTTTTACCTCCGAATACTGAAATGCAACTCAATTTTAAGACGCTCTTAACTGTCGTACTGTCACTGTCATTTTAAGGCGGACAGTAGCGAGTGAACGACTTTTAAGAGCGTCTTAAAATGAGTTGCCCGTCAGTATTCGGCGGTATATCTTATAAGCTGTACTCGTTCGATTCGCTGAATAAGGTGAATATAAAAGTAAGTTCCTGCAAAACCCACTCAAGATATTTATTGGTTCAAATCATTGCCAATAATAGGGATACTATTCATACACATAATAACCCCAAAAACATGAAAAATTGCTGTGCCCTGAAACAATAATCCCATCACATATATTTTCCTGTCCACGCGAAAAGGATCTGGAATGATTAATTGTGACACAGGCTCGCGGTCACGTCGACGGAGCTACGCGTGGTTGAACTGTAATCTTGCTCGGAAAATATCCTAATGGAATACGGGTCGCTTGTACAGCACCCACGTTGTTGTCGTGTTGATCTAGAAAAGAAAGAAAAATAAATAATGTCCTACTTATCGCAAACGTGAGGCCGGGTTCATTACGTATTGCCTAGTCGCTTGTGCAATTTTCTGATTCGATAGTTGGATCAGAAGCCCATCTCACACTTCCGATAGTTGTCCAGGCTTTTTTTTCAAGCTCTGCTGGAGCTTTTTTCCGGTCTGTCAATTTGATTAGAATTGATGGCAAACCCTGTACCTATTTCTAAATTCAGAATTTCAGACTCCGCAATTGGACCAACAAATCAGCCGTGAAAGGACGTACAAATTATACTCTAACGTCATTGGATACATTAATCGCAAAACCTTGATACTCGTAGAAGACTGATAATAAATTCCAAGAAAACAATCAGTAGTATTTTATCCGTAAAACTAAAATGACTTGCTTCACAGCCTCAATAATTATCTGTCCAATGAACTTCCGAAATGAGCATACCTAACAGTAGATATGGCTACGGCCGACACATACCTACATACAATAAGTATAGATTTCCGCAAATATTCAACGGTTATTGTTGAACGGTTCATTCTATACTTTAACTCATTTAGTTACAAGTCAGCTGTCAGAATAACATATGACCTAAGTTGTCTGGTTTTGGCGAAACGCAAGCGCTTGTGGCTGTCTCCCAAATGATTTGACTGATTCATGCGTTTGAGAAGAACGTAGCAAGGATATGGCCACTGTTGGGCCAATCTTGATTATAACACGTTTAAAGAGACGATGCAAAAGATTCATTGTAGGCGGTTAGTAACAAACAAAAATGCAGACATTGACGTCTGCACAGAGTACCTAATGACATCACATCTATTATAACAGATGTGTATAATGATTGTGTCTCTAAAAGGATTTGTTTTGTAGATGGTCTAATGAGGATAGGGTAAAATCGAAGATTTTAACTCGGGTTCCGACCATGTTGACAATTCCTGACCGTTGCCAATTTGCCCGCCATAAATGATGTATCACTACGGCCCAGCCGTTTCTAAATAATCTAGGCCTCTTGCATAGCCAACGTCATAGTCTGTAACTCTGAATGCCTGAACAAAGCATGCCAAATCGTTGACGCAATGATATCAATGCGACAAATTAATAGCTTTTGTTTATACCCAAAGCATTTACATTAGAGACAGACGGATTTAGTGATTACGTGTTTCAAAACTACGCTGTCACTCCCCATCTAAAAATATTGTACTTGGCACTGAATTACGGCGTTAACTCTTTGAACTATGGCCAAGTTGTAGTACTTTGAGTAGTAATTTTAGCGTTATCAGAGGCGCTGATACTGTGTACTTTGATAACGTATCATCGATAAAAATGTTTACCTGTTTTTGTTACTGAGCCATTAGCGGTGAATCGTTTGAAAATTGGCTTAATGGTCTTGGGTATTAGCTATACGTAAGTAGAATTTTTGCTCGACTGCGTTGGCTGTCGAAGCATGATTGAATAGCAACCCAAACTATCTTCGTTTCTGTTCTGTAAATCAAGTTTGTATTTGCCTTTATTTCATTTTACGTCCACTTTCATATAGAAAATACTTTTTCATGTTCAGTTCTCGAATTGTATTAATCCCAATCGTTCTGTCCTTTGACAAAGGTTGAAGGAAGAAAACTTAGGCGTCCCCGCTTTTCAGTCGCCTAAAATCTCTTTAAAATTAAACAAGAACTTGAAAAATCCTCTTTGCGAAGTTTGGAAGTGGAATCGAGTTTGTAAGTTAGTTACATCTCGACGTTCAATATTTTATAATGTGGCTCAGGCCGGCCGGTGATCCGTGAGCGTCACTCGACCTCCACGAAGGCCGTGCCCGGCTTTTATTGATTTTTTATGCGCATTGTCCATTTCGTTCGTACCTACGCCCCCGCCTGGCGCCCGCCCGCTCTGGGCCACAAGAGTGACGACGATTTCGTTACTATCGAGCTATATTTGTCACATGTAATTACTATGCCAGAAACACATTATATGATTGAGCCGCGGCCGTTATTGGAACATACTGTTAATTATGTTTATATCAGATGCTTTTACAAACATATTCACACGATTATGAAATGCTTTGTTCGCATTATGTACGTAATATCATCCATTTATGTGCTTAGGGGGAACAAAATCGACAAAGTTTTATAGTTGTTGTGTTATCAACATATCATTTTACTGTCTGTGTTAACCTACTTATATGTTTTCCTATATTGGCGCCGGGGGCGTAACTAAACCGACTGTAGTGGATACGTAGTTATATTAGCGTTTACTCGCACTGGGCAAATCGTTTACGACTTCGTTTATAGTCGTAAAAAGTCCGGACGAAAAGTCAGAACTTCAGAAGAGACAGATAAATGCTAATGCTATATTTTTATCTTTATATCCTTTTACTAACATTTTATAATAGTACAGTTACTTTAACTTAACGGTACTTGTAGACGAATCTTAAAAGATAAGTCAATTAAAACCGTGTAATACGCATTTGCACGTACATAATGTGTGTAATTAAGGTTGTATTTTACGACGATTTCTTACTTTTGAGGGGGTGAAGTATCAGCCTAAGCCCCACCCACTAGGGGAGCTCCGTTCACGCAATTGCGCAATTGACGTATCAGACTGTGTGACACACGTGTCACAGAATAGCAATATTAATTAGCAACATGCAGTATGACACCAGCAAATACTTGAAAAATATAAATCCATAATATCGTATACCCAGTGTCCTATATTACGCTAGAACATCTGTTAGTCCGTTTTATATTTATAGATTTTATACCTATTTATCTATCTACTTATAAACTATTGGTACCTATAGTGTATGAGTTTATGCAAGTGCACATAATTGTCTCGACCAACATTGGGCATTTTCACATGAAGCCGATAATGCCGTAACGAAACCGATATATCGGCACGACAAAGCTGATGACACTGCCAATGTGTGTGTAATGTTAGAAGAATAAGCCAACTCAAATCCATGCCTTGAGATAATAACCTACTCTCACCCACACCTGTAGGCGTCGTCCGTTTCCATAGTCATACCTACTTAAGTTCGTTCACAGGTTTGCTTTTTTACCAAAAAAGAAATTGCATATTCATAGATCAAAACCATATTCCTAGTTCAGATTCCTCGCTATGTATGCAGGTGAAGAGCTTCAAAATTGAAAGAAAGGAAGAAAAAATATTTATTTCGGACTCGCACACGAAATTACATAAAATTCAAATAATTATAACAATAACGTAACCGTCTAAAACCCCCGACTCTAACTAGAAAAAGAGGTGTAACTTTTGAACGGCTGAACAGATTTTAAGAACCATCCAGATTATAGGTATCTACTAGGTTTCAATTTAAAAAAAACTGCATTGAAATCGGTCCATCCGCTTTGGAGCTTATAAAATAAAAAACCAAAAATAAAATAAAAAATAAAAAACACTGATAAAAAAAACAACGACAAAGAAAGGCGGCAATTTTAAACTATCTTCAACAAAAATTACTTGAACACAACGAATCATGTAAATCAAAAGACTATTTTGATTTACATGATTCGTTGTGTTCGATCACATTTTGCGTAATGGACTGTCGACAGACCAACGGTGCATGGAAAAACCTAACAAATGGTTATAGTTTATTAAATTTTATTTGTGTATTTTTATTAGTATGTATACGTATTTACGTATATTATTATGTTAATTGCTCCTTTTTTATCAGGTGTTCAATAAAGAGTATTTCTATTCTATTCTATAAAAAATTGTATGAGTAATAAAGAATATATATTATGGAAAAAAAAATCCAATTCAACTGGTTATCTCGGTAGACATGTCAATTACGAGGTTTACAAAAGTTGATAAAAATACGTTCATTAGTAGCTCGGGAATTTTTGTCGAAGTTCCATCGCTATTTTTATATAAACTGGAAAATGATTACTATACATATTGTTCTATAAGTAAATAGAATATAAATAAAACTTCATACTCTTTGTTCTCAACACTACAAATTGTCATACTGATTTTTCTATACTATATCCTATAAAATGAATTCTTGACGGAGATGTCAAGAAATTATTTTAGCATATTGATTTTATAAACGAAATACTTAGATTTTCTGAATAAAATGCAAGTTACTTATACTTCCTGTTTCTTTTTAATAATTTTTTTAATGATTATACTGTCATTCTTTCTTTTGGTTTTTAATAAAGTGTAAGCGCAGGAACGTCAAAAAAATTAGCACAGGTCCGACCTCAATGCGCGCCGAAACGCGACTGATTGATGGCAGAGATGACACAAATCACGAATTTTGTGGTTTTTTTCAAATTGTGACCAATATACGTAATATTATAAAAAAATAACGACCGACTTGCCTTGGTATATCTGCGACCAATATTGTGATGTAAAAATTATTTGAAATAATATAATATTTTAGAAATAATCTTGTAAAAATATTTTTAAAAGGGGTAACTTTGTGAATTTTTTTTATCGAGCCAACTTTATCCAATCATGTATCGGACGACCGAGAAATCCGTGTTACATCTTCAAGTTTGATATATATTTTTTTCGGGGTAAAAAAATAAGAATTTCTATTCAAAAAATTGTAAATACAAATCGGTTTTTGCGGCATTTCTGTAAAGGACCCCCTTAATTATCGGCGAAGGTCGAATACTGAGAAATCAAATACAATATACCTATTTTGACAACTGTATAGTCGGATAATTTCTTGTTTGTTTTAATAAAAAAATAGTTTCTCTCCACTATGTTATCTCTTGTATCGCTGGTACTATTTACAAACATTAAAGTCACATACCCAGATCCGGAAAAAAACAACTATCTGTAGACTATACAAATATTTGTTCCGTGCGGAAATAGAACCTGGGACACGTACCGCAGAAAGCCAATCAATTAGCCATTGCGCCAACGGTACCTTCAAATTGATTAATCATGATTATTATTTATATAATACAAGACCTCAATAATTGCGAGAATTGATGAGCTCGCTAAATTAACAATACAAAATACAACCATTACTTTGTCCTACTTTTAAAGATTTGTTCGGCAAACTTGTAATTTAATGTTAGTTAATATTTAAATTATTATATGTATTTTGTATTGTTTTGTCTGTGTAGTATAATAATAACTTAAGATTTATAATAACTTTGGTTTATTATGGTTGATTTATAGCTAGTCGGTAGAAGTGTAATTAGAAGTAAATATGCTGAAGAAATCTATGTACAGTAATAGTAAATCCTGCTTATTAAATTAGGGTAACCTGCATCTTGAGAGCATATTTTTTTTTACCGATGATTTGTAATCTAATTTCTTGTATTGTTTTGTTACAGATTGAGTGGACTGCCAGATCACACGACTAACTACTTTATACTATAAAAGTAAGTTTGTTTATATAATTTGTACATGTAGGGTGACAACGGGACTAACTTATTTAATGTAGTTAAAGTTAAACTTAGCCTGTTTGTTTTGCAAACGAGATTCATAAGGAATTTGCATCAAGAAAAACTGAGATTAATATGAGGGGCTCGTAGCTACATAGCTACCACGCAGATTAGTCGATCAGCAAGGGTAAGGTACGCTTGCCGCGGACAATGCGTGGATGGGTGAACGTGTCTTCAAATCGAGAGCCCTCCGTTCCTCGCAAAGCTCGTTAAGCAGTTGGTTGCGGTTGACATACTAATACCTATGACAGTCGTGCTCAAAAAATCTGACAACTGGTCTAACCTTACGGCATCAGTGGCTATCAGTGTCTCCCAGTAATTGGTGGCGGAGGTCATGGTAGTTGCTCTGTGTAAAATACTGATATTTGGACGTATCTGGTTAGACGGGGATTCGATCCCAACGTATTTCCGAAAAATTACAAATAGGTACCGATTTATTTAAATAGATCTCTCCCTGAACAAAATAAATTGAACACAGTTATAACATAGAAGTATCCCTACGTATAATGTATGCAGCATTTTATACACAAAGCTTTTAAACACTTTCCAAGTTCCGTGATTTTGTGGCTCACATTTTAACCTCTATTACTTCTGTCATTTGTGGAGTTTTAATTGACAAAGTGCACATACTCTATGTTCATATTTTAATTATCAAATAAAGAGTGCCGTGCAAAGTAATGAACACACCTGTTGTATTTATTATTCTTTGAGCTTTGCGTTTACACAATAGGCCGCCATTTTCGTATTCTGTGGTAGAAGAATTTACGATTTTGCGAAATTCAAATATTGACTATTAATAATAATACCCACGTTGCTAGTTTGTTCTGTCTTTGACGTCAAACTGAGTATTAATTACTAATTCGTCTTGCTAACTAAACCGTGAATTAAGTTGTAATAACCGATACGTTATGTATGAGCTTGTAATTTATCTTCTACGTTTAAATTATTTTTCCAATTGGCACTTATGGTAACTTCTAATTCGATAACAAAGATTCTTCGCGCTATTTGAAATTCCAGGAAGGGCAAACTTCTCCATCGAAAAATTCTGTGTAATTCTAAATTTATCCTCCTTTGAGCCTGTTTGCGGAATTTCAACTCGAGAATTCCTTCGTCCGTTGACTCTTGCGCGGGTGGCGCGCGCGTCAAGCCGAGTCGTTAAATGCAAACGCTTCGTGTCACACGCGGTGTGACACATAGCTTTCATATCGCATGACAAGCCGATCTGTCTTTGTTCCGATGAGTTATGCTGTGTCCCGCCGGGTCCGCTAGATGAACGCTAACCGCGCCACAAATCATCGAGTCTGCTAACTCACTTCGCAAGAACGTCGGTCGCTCCCCCTGTCCCCGCGACGCCCGCCGAGCTCGCAAACGTCTTCCCGCAAATTCTCACCCCGAAACGATACATTCACCGTCGCGCACCGGACGAATATCACACGAACGCCGCAATGACGCAAACTCTATAGTCGCGTGCGCCCGTCGACGTTCAACTTACTTGGAGCGTTTGTGCGCGGCACACACGATCATTAAACGTATATCTGTTAATAATAATTGCGATTGTCTGGTTGTACGTGCGCGCCGAGTTATGGCGCAGTTGCTGGGCGGTTTGCGAGAGACCCCTCCGCCCCCCAGTCACCCACCGCCGACCCCTCGGATCTGCGGCGAGCGGCGCATCTTGAGATGAAATGGCATTCAGTTTCGTTTTGTGACGGCTGAATGGGCGCCCGGTTTCGCGAATACGTGTGTGTATTGAACGTATGAATACATGCATTACACTATACACGATGGATTTTCGAATGACTACAAAAATTTCGTTAGGGCGACGTCTAGTTATTATGTTATATTCAATATAAATTAATCTTGGTGATTGTTTAAATTAGTTTAGCGTAGACAAAAATGCCACACAAACATGAATACAATACACATGTTAGTCTGCAGATAACATCGGAATATGACCGTGACCCGCCAAAAAAAGTTGTTCATAAAACTAAACAGATTATTGCCATACAGCTATACAGGGTGGCGCCAACGGTATCACATTAAATGAAACGTATTTAGTATCACGCTTTGTGACCGTACACAAAAACAGTCAAATCCAATCGGTAGTTTAGCTACGTGAGCTAATTTAAAATTTCATAGTTTTACACATATATCACGGTCTCTAGCCGAAGTTTAAAAAGTCTCCAACCTAATCTAACCTAAATTATTTTTAATTATACGTGCAGAACACAAAGTTGACAACAATTTCTACTTCGATGTTCCTTCACCTAGACGAATGATAGCAGAGTGGAATATTATACAAAACATAACTTACGTGATTTTTTTTCGATCACTGCTTCAGACCATGGTACCAAATACGTGGTTTAATTTAATGTGATATAATCTGCGCCATCCTGTATAAAATCGTAAACGATGTCTCTCCGATAAGTCGGGCAGGATGTAAAAATTCTCGTCGTTTAATTGACCACGAATTAGATAACCCTTAACACGATGACGCGAGTTATAAATGACGCTTTTATAGTCACGACGTTACTATTATTGACCTAATTTGTCATAGCTACGTTTGACATAATATAGGAAAAGCAACAATAACAATTATCTCCTATTTGTTATTTAAGAATTATAATATGATAACTTTTTTATTGAATTTTATTTAACTATCAATAACAACTGGTGCAACATTTTATGTAAATAAATATTATAGTTTAAAAAAAACAACTAAAGAAAACTCTTTTGTCATCCAAAATAAACGTGTATGCAAAATTTCAGCTCAATCGGAAACCGGGAAGTAGTTCAAATTTAACTTCCAAGATTTATTTACATAGTTAGTTACAGGTGAAGCTAATAAAAGCGTTTTAAAAATAAACTGATTTCTTTGAGAACAGCTCAGCGGCTGACGATCGTTTGCAGACCATTCGGAAACCCGCCTACTACACTATCCACCTTTTATACCCAATAATTCACATACCAGCACTTTACGAGGCATTATAAAGCACATATGTTACAGTTTTTCCGTTGGCTTGCACATTTTTACGAGCTCGATGCGGCGGTAGTTTAGCACAGCCGAACCCGAAGCCCGACGGGCTCTCACGACCGGTCCCTACGTGATCTCCTGCGACGCTCGCCGACTCGCTAATAACTGCTGTAGCCTGTAACTACATACGTACATGTATGAGTTGATACGTAAGTGTGAGAAGAAAAATGTTCTTCGTTACTTTGATAACGTATTGTATGCGACGTGAGAGAAATGCAGCCTTGGCTGTCGGTTTTTTATTATTTTTTTTGTTAAGGCGTGTACGCACCTTCGAATTAACTTGCTACATTGCTGATACGTTACGTTTTTAGCAGTGTGTTTACACATCATCGTTTTGCGATGATGGGTTCTACAGTTTAGATTCGGTTTATAACGAAAATATAAAGGTACTAACATCGATTAGTAACGAGATAGCTGTGGAGATGCGCAAGTAACTACGTTTCTTTCCGGTTTAAAACCAGTTTATATCATTAAATTACGCATTGACTACCCAATGTAATCAATTACCAATTTAACTATTATTTATTCTGTGATCATACACGTTTGTATATTGTAAGATTCGTTAAGAATACATGGTTGAACGATTGTAGTTAGAGCCATGTCATATTTGGTAAAGCAAAAGCTTACTTTTTTTTTTGTTATTTAGAAACAATAATTGGTGTTCGTTTTATTGTGATGTCTAAGAAACGTTTCTTTCTTTCTTTAATTATAGTTGTTCCCGCATAGTTGTAAAAGTGACTATCATATTGCCATTTCTGGCTGAAAATTTCCTACCCGAAAATCTCAGAACTTAGGATCACACGCTTTGCACCTCCTCGAGGTTTACAGCCTCAAGTGCAATGAGTTAGCATTCATTTGTAATTTCCTAGTTGGAATGAGACATTCAAGTTTTAAAGCTCACTGATCCAAACAAGTTACCATGGGTCTTCACAATAGGTTAACTATCCGACATTACTCATGCCCCGTTGCAACTTTCAAAGCTCGGTGCTCCGGTGTCATTGCACTTCGTGTGCACGATGCGGTGCTTGGTCTCCCAACGAACCCCATAAAGAAAATAGTAGGTGTATATGTGATTTAACTCGAATAGCGGTGAATGTTAGGACTTGGATAATTTTAAGATTCGCCAATAAATCTTTAGAATAATAAAAAAAAAAAACTTATAAGTATATAAAATTTTTACTTGGGCACTATAATCCTTCCTAAGTTTAACTGGAATATCTTAAAATCTTCTAAAGCCTTTACTTAATATTATCATAGTATAAACTTTTAAACAATGGTGCTTTTAGTACAGCAAACGAAGCGTTCTGAATTCCGCACAATATGTCAGTATTTAAACTCGACAGTTCTGTGTCGTTCAGTAGTTGCGACCATACAAAAATATTCATTTATTTCGTCCGGCTGTAAATACATTACGTCATCGTCTATCTGGTTGACCCGTCCGCAGCGTTTCCTATATCCATAACTTCGACAAACACTTCTGTACGAAATTGTACTGTCATATTGTACAGAATAATTGAAGACGATGCAAACTGTAATGAGATATCGTAGTGACTTGTGTAACCCTGTTATATAATATTTGTTGACTGCAAAGAGAACGGTCATAGGACAGCCACGTTGTTGTCGAATGAATAATTACTGCAACCATTGCATAACACCATCTATGTCCTCTGAAATAAATAATAGGTGACTGCTTTTACGTCTGTTGGTGTAGCAGTTAGCAACTATGTTATGATTGACGGGTGACATTATGCATAATGACGTCACGAATTAAATAATAACGTTGTTTATATTGAATGCTGTTTATATTTATTATCAAAGGTGCAGGAATATAGTAACATTTGATGCTTATTAAAATTAGTTTATTATAAGAAGTTCAGTCTTGTGTAAGTTTTATTTTGTTTGTATGCTATAATGGTGGGTGGCTTTTCCGTTATTTAAAAAACCCCAGAAAGAAATAAAAATTTAAGGGTGAAACTAACTGCTACTTAAATTTGAACTAATGAAACTATGCAGACGTTCTTTGAAACACTTGAAACTGATTCCTCTAAATTCCATTGCACCCCGAGCTTTATGTGCGAGTGGCGTCTACCGAGAAACGGGTACTAATATCGGTATGCGCAAGTCGATAACACTGCAAGGCCAAAGGAATTTGACTCTTTATTGTGTTTGATATCGAGATACGATACTATCGATATGTCACGATGTCGCGTCGTCATCGATAGTTAATCTAGTGTTAGCAACACTGGGTTAAAGAATTTGTTTGATGATAACCTATCTGCTTGTTGATTGTTGTAGTGATCGTTGTTAAAATGTTTTTTCAGTGACGTCACTGACAGTTTCATAACGTTTTGGGAGCGGTTTCGGGTTAGTTTTTGTTGCACTTTCTCTTATAACGTGTTTAAATTGTTGCATGATACGTTTGAACAGTAAAGAACACATCTTTTGACACTAACACACAGTTTCTCAAAGGCTGATCTAATTTAACCAGCCGTTAAATTTCATGTCTATTGACATATTATATGATTGGTTGTTGAATTGATTGGTGATGTTGGTCAACCAATCACAACAGCTAACATAAGATTTAATATGATCAGAGATTTGACCCGACTTTCAGAAACCGAGGCTACGAAAGCGTTTTATTTTTTTAATACTTAATTAATTTTAAGCTAACTTTGTGTTGTAAAAGTAAATCTGTATCACTAAGCTTACATTCTGGTCATAACACTTCACCGACAGTATAACAGATGTTTAAAATGAAATCGGCCGATTACCTATACAAAAATTCATGTTTAACCGGACGATTTTGTTCTTAATCGTCTGTTATGTTTTCTGTGAACTTGGGCCTAAGTACGTGTTCTAACTTCCAATATAACCTTGTCTGCACAACTTTGCTGTTGTTTTTATTCCAGAGCTTGAATTCAACACAAAGTCTACAGTAAATAATTTCTTCATCAAAAGCCGGGCAAAACTTCGCCCCTCAATAAAAACTAATCCAATCCAATTTAGTTTGAATAGAATTAGAGTACAGCTAAAAGCATTAATCGTTGGATTTTGTATGTAAAAGGCTTCATATCAGCTCCGATCTAATTTTACTGACGCACAATGTGTGAATGACCAGTGAAAACAGGTCATTCGTGGAAAATCGCTTTGGCTCACGTAATTATGTATGAACATAACAGACTTTCCGTTGCTTGTTTGCAGAATATGATGGGTATTTTTATCGAGGACTAGTGACCCGTTCTCGGCTTCGCACGGATGCAATTTCTCTACTATCTTTACATTAAATATCAAATTATTATACATATAAACCTTCCGGAAGAAATGCTCAAAATTATTTTGAAAACGTATCAAAGTCCGTTGCGTGGTTTAGAAGGAGTTAGCGGATATACAGACAAATACGCGGAAAGCGACTTTATTTATAACTATGTAAAGAAGAAGAGAATTTTTCGCAGAACTTTGTACCTACAAACTATGTTTACACAAATTAGATGTTCGTTATAATCTAAGGAGCCTTTTCTGAAGACTGATATGTAATCTTGTATAAACTATCCAGTACAGTTACGCTTAACTGTGGAATTAACACGTCATGTTGTCTATTCCTATAGCAGTAATTGCATTCGGTTTTAGAATGTCACTTCTACGCACGTGCCGATGGCCGACGCTGACTCACTCCACCGCGCCTCGGTTATTTTACTTTCAACAGTGTCCTACTAACTGTCTATCATTCACTCAAAAATTCACGTAACCCATCGCTAGACCATTGACATTAAAGTCACCCAACTGAGTTTAATAACACAGCTATCAGTCACCACAGCTTCAAACTTCTTAAATCCCGTCAAAACTGCGAACCAAGCCACTCGGAATCATTTACGACGCCATAAAAAATAACCACGCTTTCCTTTTGAACAAACCTCCAATATTCACGGCAGTTTTATTGGAGCGTAGTCCCTTATGGTATAATATAGTTACACGTAGGGTGGGATGTGTCGCGCCCTTACGCCTCGATTCACGCGGTGTCGTGTTACCAAGGGCTCTTTGTGAGAGAAATGTGATAAACAGGAAAATGCTCTATAGTTACCGACGCGCGACGATAGCACTCAATATTGGAATTTAAACTTTATGCCTACGGAATTAATTTAAATCGCGAACGCAGATGACGCGGCCATTCTAGGAAGTCAAATAAATTACCAGTCGGTACCTACGTTGAGTACGAAATTGCGAGCAATAATGCGGGGCGTTTGCGGATCCGTTTGATTTTTGACGTATAAACAAAAAGCTTTCGACGCCCGTTTCAAAGCGAAATTACATTTAACGGGACAGGGAACTTCGGTTTTCCTTATTTCGAGAATTAATTTGTTTTCCTGAGGCGGTT
This sequence comes from Allophyes oxyacanthae, assembly GCA_932294325.1. Classification (NCBI taxonomy): domain Eukaryota; kingdom Metazoa; phylum Arthropoda; class Insecta; order Lepidoptera; family Noctuidae; genus Allophyes; species Allophyes oxyacanthae. Next base: position 10,039,943 of record OW028631.1, read on the forward strand.
CCGCATTTCAAATTTCTTGTTTATCAAAATTTTTGATCTCTTGGTGTTTTTAATTGCTTGAATATTTCAGTTTCAGCAATTACAAAAGTTAGCCACTAGGTACTTAGTACTCGAAACACATACAGAACTCAACAAGAATTTTCCAAACAGAAACACAATATTGCCAATTGAACTTCAAAAGAAAGAAATCAAATAACAGCAGTTTAATATAACAGTTTTCCCAAACGGTGAGTTTTCGTTTTAAACTAACCGATACCAACATTAATCACAAGTCTCAACTATTATACTAACTGATCCGTATTCAGTACAAACTAACTAAATCTCAACAAAAGCTCCAGCATCGCAGAATAAATAATATCGAGGTGTACAGACCATTAGTGGAATAAATTATGTTTATAGGTCTAATACAGAACACAAGGCGACGCAGCTCGCACTGTGGGCCAACTCGCAGTTTCCAACTGTATGTAATACTAATAACTGAGCGAATCAATTAAAAACTCCAGTAAAGTTTCGCCCGGTGGGTCTCGGGCCGTGTGATTTACGCGCTAGGTGTAACAAAATTGCGTTGTTTTGCGGCTTGCTGCCTGTATAACTTTTTGTTCGTTTTGTCTTTTGCGTCTCGTGTACCTAGAATAGTTTGGATTCTGTTAATGTACCTGACCTACTATTTTCGTAATTAAAAATATAACTCCGTGTAAATGTGCTGCAAGTTCTTTAACAAAAACTGTAGTCACGTTTTATGTTAAGAAAATTATAATAAAAGTTCGTATTTAGAGAGCGTTCGTGAATGGCAAGTTTTTTAGTTCATAATTTAGTACTTGTCATCTGTTGTTATTGATTTCCAAAAGTAATCATGAAAGGGTTTTGTTTCGTTATGTGCCCACCGCAATCTGCGGGCGGTCTCTAGTTTGTTATAAATATGACTCGTTCTGATATCATATTTATCATACCCGAAAAAAAAAATATCACCAAATCCCCGCTGAGTTACTTTTCAAGTGATTTATATCCGAAGGACGGTCGGCCTATATTTCACGAATATACAAGATATTTCAGACGTCTTGTATTACCAAATCACATAATCCGATTTCAAATGCTGGAAAGCCATTCATCTAATATCTGCGATCTAAATTACAGAGTGAAATATCGTCAAAAAGTCTGAATTTGGTGGTGTGATGTAAAAACATTGCGTAGGTGTGAATGTGTGCGTTGTCAGATAAATTCGTGTTCACGTCCTCCGCGTGACGTCGGCTGGTACGATTTGTATTATTGATGCTACACGTGCTCTGGCGTACCTTGAAGATAAGAGCCCAAAGTTATGTATAGCCCTCTCTCCACATCTGTACTCTATCGAGTATTAAAATAAAAAAGGCGTTTTTGACACGATTATCCAAGGAATGTAAGTGGATTCCAAGATGGCGTGTGTTTCGTCCTTACTAATGTTATCAATGCGAAAGTAACTGTCCCTCTGTTTCTTTCAAAAATCGCAGCATCCGAAGACCACGTGGACAGAATCGTGGGCACAGCTAATTTTTAAATAAAAATGTTGGTAATCTTAATGTGTAATTGTGTAGTACCGTATATACTTTCATATGCATTTAGTAAAAAGCTATTATTTTGACATTACAAACAGACACTTCAATTTTATTTATTTGTATATAGATTATTTCAATTGTGTAAAGATTTTATTAAAAAGTAAGAAAAAAAATAGAGTATACACCTACTATCTTATACAGGAGGTTTATTAAAATAGTTAAAAGTGATAATCAAACGTTTGCTGGTAAAAGTGTAAGCGGGGTGAGCCTTATTCAATTGCAGACAATCGCCTTGACACGCACATGTTTATGTATGACGGTTGATACGATTCTGTACCTATCTATATCTTCAAGTCATACGCGTATAATATTACCGCACATGCATATTAATGCCGGGCATTTAAAGATCAAATTATATAGTTCTAGACTACACTTGTTCGCCTCATACTGTTTATTATATTTATACAGGTAACTGGTTTAACGAGGGAAACATTGAAGGACGGCATTATGAACAAATTTTTATACGAGCACAAACATGATATCGCGAAAAATCTGCTGTTCCGTACATTTAGTTGAGTAATATTGAATTATTTATATGGAACAGCAGATGTTTCTTTTGGCATTTCAGTGTTGCTTCCATAGTAAAAGTTGTTCATAATAATGAGTACAATACCCTCCTTCAATGATTCTCTCATTCAACTAGTCATCCTGTATATCTTTAATCGTAATCAGGCTAATTCTCCAAGGGTACGCTCATAGAATAATTTCTTGATGTGTGTACATTTATTACGTTCTATAAATAACTAATCATTTGCATTGCAGAGAAGTTGAATAAAATTTTTCACTAGAGTACTTCGATTTTGGGAATAAAAAGTACACTGGTAATCTAGAATAGAATAGGTTATATTCTACGCCCACACCAAATTTAGCAATACCGAGATAATTAGGGACCAAGTTCACCGATGAATTAACAGATGTTTAAAATAAAAAAATCAGATTAATATTAACGTTGTGTTAATCAGCTGGAAAATCGCGACTGATGGTTAATGTGTGCTAACAAAGCAAACAACTCTCCTATTTTATGCTATAAGTGTACATGTTTGCATTATATTCTGCATGCTATATTTATATCGTCGTTACATAAGTTATATTCCATTTACGTGTCTGTATGAAGCTGTGAGCGCGTTGATCACTTGTTTAACGACCTTTGTATCGACACTGATGGCTTTTATGTATTGATTTTTATTGATATGGCCTACGTTCATACATCATTGTAATGTTTTATGTCGGTCAGAGGTCGAAGTATAAACTTAAATTATAGTACTTATTATTTGTTGTTCAATGTCTTTTTAGATTAGAATTTTAGTATGTATTTCGAATTATGTGATTGATTTCACAATTTTCTAAATCCCTCCAAAAAAAATTGAGTTTTGTACATGCAAGAGTTATTTTACTTTACTGTTTCCTACGTGTAACAAAGTATTGTTTACTCGTGATTCGGATGAGAGGATGAGACCTCCTATTAAGAAAATGTTGTTTATACATGATCATTATTTTTTTAAACAAAGAACAACTGCAAAAAACAAGAAAGTACACCACAATTTACGTTCTTGTTAAAAAGTATTTACAACTTTTAATTAGCTTTTACTTTGTTTTAATACTTTACAACGACTTTTTACATAATAATGAGTATCAAATTGCGTTTAAAACCTCCGCTTCACCGCGGGTTCTCCCGTCTTTTGACTGTAAATAGTTAAAGTAAATTGCTACACACATACAAGTGTATTTGAAACGAGGTCATGCCGATTGACATACGAACTAACTCTAGCAAAATAGTATAGCTATGGTTCACTGACATGGTACAAAGGGAAAACAGTAGTGTAAGACCGAACAAAAAGTCTAGCTAGACTAACGGGACTTTTGTTATGCGTCGTCGGACAAATTGATTTAAACGCCTGAGATGCGTTAAACAGCGAAATGACCTTTTAGATAGTTTTGGCAAATGTCTTGGTATATTTATTAGTGAATTAAAAAGCAAATTAGCATTTCTACGCTTGTTAAAACTTTCCTGGTAACGACTCTACGCCATTAAAACACTTGTGAGCACAGATATAGGTGGTTTTTGTAGCAACAGTTATTATTTCCAAATGCGTCAATCTAAATTTGTCAATATCCATAATTTTTGACAGCTGCAATTATAAATGGACTCCAATTCTAATTAAGCAAGATATTAATTCTAATAAATCAATTTAGTTACCACTTGTCTGACACATTAAACGGTACATTAGCTCCAATGAACTGCCATAATTAGTCGATGGTCGAAAGGCTATTTGTACTAATCGACATTTTTATTAATGTTTCTAATATTTTCAATTCTTTAATTTTATTTCTAAAAACGAAACTTTAAATAATTTTCCTGTAACATTAAAAAATCTTAATTGGTACAAATAGCCTTTCAACCGTCGAAATAATACCCAACTTAAAACTAGCAGTAATAAGACTACTTCATAAAACGGGGACTATAGTAATATAGGTTTTACTGTTTACCATTCCGTGCAAGTCGAAGAAAACAATTGGTTTATTAGGAGTTGGGAGGAAAGGAGGTCGGCAACATATTTGAAGAATTGGTATTTTAAAAATCGATGGCTATGGCGGATAAGGGTCAGCAGTCAGCTGCACCTCAGGCTGATCAAACTTTAATAAAATCTTCAAATCGAGGTTTTGCATTCCCGTGTTTTCTCCTCCAAAAGTGGACCGATTTTTACCGACTTTATTGGAAAACATTGTACTGTCTGTACGTTTTGATTATTTTTTAAATACACTGTCACACTTTGCATATTGAACGTCTGTTGGCCTTCAATCTAGACAATTTTATGAAATTTTGGGAGGTCACACCTACAGGAAGTAGGTACTTACCTAATCAAAAAAAGCTAAATGTAGGGACATGCTAGTGATTGATATCTATATCATATAACAAAAACAATGCGCTGGTATCAAAATCCAGAGAGAAAATCAGGGAATATGTTTGCATAGACAAAACGTCCCTCGCGTTTCCTCTTAATGATAAATTAGGTTAAGTTCGAACAGTACATAAGTAGACTGCAATAGGCTGATTTGATTGAATGATTAGCGGCTCCATCGTGCAATCTATCAAGTATTATTAACTTACTTATCATAAGTCTTACTTAACCTGTCAAACATTTAATGATCGCAATTTAATGCAAGTTGTACTACTGGTTGATATTTTATTAATTACACTGCGGTGCCCGTGGTTGAGCACTGCAGAGTGAATGACCGTGTCCCGGCGACGGGCGGGAACGCATGTAAATGAGAATTCTCTTGATGATACCATCGCTAGTGACGTCGTTTTATATATATATATAAATTGCAAAGTTTTCTAGCACTAAGTGGGTAGAATTCAACATTTAAATACGTTTTTCTGAAGTAGAGTAGATATGTTTGGAGAGAAAACGTAGAGATATTTGCGCTGACGTGGCAATTTGCAGTAACTCTATGTTCTTTAGTACTTATTTAAGGTAGTTTCTTTCGTGGAGTAGGTGGTAGTTAGGTTCTTTAGTTACTTGGATACATTTCCTGAAGTACCTATTTATCTATCACAAAGAAAATGCTCAAGTAGCGACGGAAGTGGTTGGGCTGTCTACAATGAATCGTAGTAGTAAACTACTTTCTCTTCATTGACTCACGGCTTGTTGAGGAAAATATGCAGCCTGATTCATCCGAGTTTTTCCTCGACTTGACTTGAATTTCCTTTATACAATAGGTTGGTTAAGTTGGTTTATAACTAAAGGACAAAGCAACGCTTCTAACGAAACTGGTTTAGTGTCTCGTTTATGGCGATAGTTTGCGATATTCCACTTTGTTGCCAACTTTCACACGCCTTAACAAAGCCTTATCATTCCACCTGGTTTGTAACCGTCAATACATTTCAATAAACCTTTGTTCTACCAACGCGATTTACAATCGCATGTCGATCAAAACGTGTCAGACCGGACTTTCTAAACGCAGCTCATGTCAACTACAATTCGTTGTCGCTAGCCGATTGTGTAAGGTGAAATTACCTGTCGCTGTTGATAAAGCAAGTAGAAAGGTGTGACCAATAGTTTTGATAAGTGGTAACAAAGGGATTGAGAGACAAAAAAACAGGTTTTTTTATATCGAAGTTTCGTCACTATAGGCTGACAAACTTTGATATAAAAGATGATGATTATCAAAGAAAATATTTACTTTCGGTTGCTAAAAGTTACAGGATCAGCTTTATTTATTACGGAACCCACCAATGAAAGATGAAGAAGGAGCCCATTACGATTTTGATACGTTTGTAGTGTGTGGGTCTGTGTATCTGTCTGTGGCATCGTAGCTCAAAAGCGGATGGACCCATTTCAATGAAGTTTTTTTTAATTGCAAGCTAGTTTAATCGGGTATCATCTTGGCTATGTTTCATGTTCAGCCGTTAAAAAGTTACAACTCTTTTTCTAGTTCGAGTCGAGGGTTTTTGACGGTTAGGTTATTCTTAATTAAATTAATATTTGTTGATCTTTCCGGGAAAATAAATAACTGTTGTTTAATTAATCTAAAAGGAAAAGCTTTTTATTGGATTTAGTACTGTTGCTATGTGGAATGTTTGTAAATTATTAATACCTATCTATATAAATTTGAGTACTTTCATATCTTAAGGCTTCTGAATTATTTTATTGTTGCTACCGAGTTTGTACATAAAAGTATTTCTCGAGATAGCATTTTTCTGTACATAACTGTAAAAACTACGGCGGAATCTACTCAGACGATCTTTTTCTCAGTCATTTAGCAGACAAGCGCTTTATAAATATACAGACAGATAATAATTTGCGATACTTTTTACATTTTCATATTAGTTGTTACACCTGTGATAGTTATAATGGAGGGATAAAAATGAATGTTGTTCACATACATTACTAAGGGCTATTTTCACCGACAAAATAATGTAGGATTATGATAAAAGGACCATTCAAAATTAACTTTGGTTTTGGTAAACGGTTTTTTTCATTTTAAACATGTCATTTTGGCGGCTTAAGGTTACATTTAGGGCTATTTTTACCAACAAAATAACTGATGTTTAAAATGAAATCGGCCGTTTACCCATACAAAAATTCATGTTTAAACGACAGATTTTGCTCTGATCGTCTGTTATGTTGTCGGTGAAATTGGGCTTTAGAGTTTTATTTCATTTAAAAAAAGTAATAGACAGTTAAATATAGAAAAGAAAGAAAGAAAATATTATTATTATTGCTCACGATAATTCTTATCGTGAGCAATAATAATAATATGTAACTCTTAATACTCTCGGACGGATGTTGGCAAACGGACTAGTTCTAGAGGAAGTTTTACCACCGTATGTTGATGTTTTCCTGTCCGCTCGTCGGTTTGTTTCAAGGAAAAAACTCAATGAATATTTATGGTACGTGTGTCGTATAATTGGATTTCGTTTTATTAAAATCTGACACGAGAGTTATATGAATAAAGGCTCAGTAAAATCTACATTTGGTATTTTGACAGTAATATTTTATAAAAAAATTATAAGCGTTTCTTTCAAAACAGCGTCGGTTTAAATTAAATATTCAGTTCTTATCCACTGTTATTGTCAAGAACACGTCATAAAATATCTGAGAAATCGACAAGGAATGTACGTGTCTGTTATCGTAGTCAACAATTTCAAATTCAATTAACTTCATCACCTAGATAAAACGTCTGTTTTAAATTACTTGCCAAACGCAAGTGTACAAGGATATTCAATCCACTTATCATTTTAATGTCTTGGCTTTTTTTCACCAAGATTCATCGGGGTTACTGGACAGAAGTAATATTTTGGCCACTTTGACAGAGCGCCGAATACCGTATGACAATTCGTCATCCTAATTTACAAGCGCGAAGCTAATAAATTCAACCACGCACATCTTCAGGTCGTGTGTGCGCTAATAAATTCCATAAATTATACACATTTGTCCCTGTAAACAGTAAAGACAAAAAACTATAGGGAGCCAAAACCAACCGGTTATAAATTATCCGAACGTTGGACCGTCTCAAATCACCTCTATTAACTGATTGGACGAACATTTTGTATTCAGAAGGATCAAAGAGCTTTCTTTGACGCACGTTAATTCACGCTTCAGTTCGTTTTCTTAACTGGTCGTTAATTGCGAACGTCCGTCTATACAATCTGCTCCCAATACATCCCTGATTATCGATTCCAGTCACCGCTGTTGAGTCAGCTTGTTACAGAATTGCTAACTTAATTATCTAGACTTGACTTGCTCATTGCTTATATTCTCTTTACATATTGAGTTACGTAGGCAGATGTTTTTCCAAACGTTTTCTGGCCACGAGGTGTGTCCGCATTGTGTATTCTGTCGGCCGCCTCGAATAAACCGAGTTTACGAGCTCAGCATGTCGGCTACGTCTTACTATTGCAAATGTTCACCAGACGACAACGAGTCTTGTGTATTTATTATTGCAAAAAATGTACCGCTGCAATAATCCGTGGCTTTTTTCATCGGATCAACTGCAACATTGTTGAGTCATAAAATCACCCGTTTTTATATGGAACGGGCAGAGAAATTGGCAATTACAGTGTCGGCACACCCGTATCACGGGTCTCTGCACGAAATTCGTTGTAGTGCTCAAAGCTTAACGTTCCGATAGTTGGAGTGATGCTTGGGACGCGGAAAAGGCCCTCACTAATAGGGTTTAAATTTTGATGTAACCCTAAAACGCGAACGAGTCCAATTGGCGGTCGTTTGTGTCGGCTTTCCTTGTGATTGAACACGGCTACGCGTCGCCTGTTCCGGGGACACGTCGTATTGGAATATGTAAAATTATTCGCCGTGCCGAGAGCTCGCTGGGGCCGTTTACCTTTGCGATGGGATTATGCTGAAACTGACCCAGCTTACAGAGGTAGCACGTTGAATGGAATATTTTGGCGTTATTTGAAGTGGCTTTTGTTGAAGACGCGAATATTTGAACGTGAAACCGTGTTAGTGGTCGCACGAGTACGTTTGCATCTTTGTTACGTCTTACTTGCGTTAAGAGCTCGCATCTTCGTGTTTTTTGAGCCCAAAATAGCTTTTTATTTATTGTATTAATTTGGACTTGTACTAGATGATTATAATCAGCAACATTAGACGGGACTGACAACCTTCTTTTAGGGCCATTATAACAAACGTTTAATTTTAAAAAAACTATCTACTGTTTACCAGTACAAAAAATTACTTTAAACAACTGTTTTTGTTTAAATGACTGTTAATTTTTCGGTGAATATGGCCTTAGATAAAATAACAAGAATAATCACTAATTAATATTTTAAGCAACCGATGTCCTTATGAATATGCATATTGACAATCTATTGACTCTGTCAAATAAAATATTAGTTTAAAAATGTATCACCTGCTATATTGTTCTTTGTACAGTCTGTATGTTATCAGATCTATGACGTCAATCGCAATCTAGTTATTTTAATCGTTGTTTAATTGTTGCCCAGTGACTGTGACGAATTAACTTTTAACACACCATTAGTAAATGTAGGATTTATATTGTAATTTAAATGGATGGTAAATAAAATAAAGGCTTTACATATATTTTCCAAGTTTTTTGTAAGATAAAAGACGTTTCGTAATCATAATGTTTCCTATAACTTATAAGATAAATTAATGCTATTTGAACGAGTTTTTTTAAATAGATAATTAGTAAAACCCCAAGCGGCGTTATCGCCTTTGATAGCCACCTAGGCACGTGTGTTAAGCATTAAACATTGACGTGTGTATAATTAATGGTTAATAGCTCCTTAGAAACGTTAGTGGGGTCTGCTTTACATCATTTACCTTAGACTTTGTATAATTTCGTGGACAAATGACGTCATTATTAGAGATGGGCGTTTTTAGAATAACGATGCCAGGCATCGATGCCACGTACAAATATGTCGGATGCCGTGTCATGTTGAAAACGGATGCCGGTGACATCTAGTTTTGTAGTAGATATCGTTGGTTTCGGTTGGATGCGTTGTCAACAATATCAGCATCGTATCGCAGTTCACAGTACAAACATTGTTTTAGTAGGTATCGAATCTTTGATATCGATGCGCATCGATAACAAAAATATCCAAAAACGCCCATGTCTACATATTATTATTATTAGAAAACGTACTTGTCTAATGGGAAAGGTACTACATATTTATTAGAGACAACTTAAAATTTGCTTATTGTACTTAGAAATGAGTGTTAAGGTCTGCCCAAATCAATGGAACTATATTGCCAAATTAGTCTTTATTGCTGAACAGACCACCAAGGGCTTCAAACCGCTCAGTATCACGAACAAACGCAACTGGAAAGCGATCCGCTTTCATTAGCTTTCTCGTGCGAGTGAACAGCCTCGCCTAGCAACAAATAGTCGGCACTCGGCGACCGTGGACGCACACCATTGGTCGCTCGGCGCCGCGCGGTCGAATTCGACAGTACCGCAAGATGCTTGCGACACACTGCTGTCATTAAGTTATTAGTCATTTCCCGTACAGACAGTTTTCAAACGCGATTACAAGATTATAGCTTTGTTGTAAAATAGACAATAATTTTGTGTGGTTTCTTCTTTAAAACTAGTTTCTATGCAGTTGTCTGTCATCATAAGTGTCATAAGAGAAAGGATTATGAGGAATTGATTGCAGAGATGACAATTCTGTTTGAAGATAATATAAAAGGTGTCCTTTTAAAAATCAAATCATAAGGAAGCAGCGCTGGTAATTTTGCGTACGTACATCAGAGAGAGATAAATTCCATATACACCACATTAGACTGTACAGATAATACAAATCTTTGTTCCATTCAATAATCAGACCTGCAAACTATGACGAAGTATTTTTTTTTTATTCTGTCGTAGCTAACACTGAATTTCACTTCACAATAACGCCAATCCTACCACACAACCTTAAATGAACTCGACAATATCAGTAAAAATTAACGGGCGAACATATCCATTCTCGTAGTGTAGCAGCACTTTCATCTTATTTCCTAGTGCTAGTGTTTGCGTGACCTGTGCGTTGACCTGAACCCGGGCCCTCTGCCGGCGCCGCTACGACCAATGCGATCTTTGCTCTCGGAACCTCGACACTACATAGTTACAGAATCATACTATTGTATGTGAAGTTTTTATATGGAAGGTACTTTGTTGTTCGTGTGGCTGGTGGCTGGTACCTGGGTATCTGGGTCAGCTTTTGTTGGCTGTGAAATTATTGTGAAAAGGACTCCAAAACACTAAGCAGTTTTTATTCATTTTCGTGTTGTCTGTTTCATTCAAATTCGGGATTTGTATTTCGATTGCAGAATCGGACGGATTGTGGTGCAGGATTCGTTATTGAATACAGGAAAAAGGACTTTGTTTACTGGTATATGTTATTATTACTATATTTTACTATCTGCACTGATGTATTTACAACCTAAGCGTATATAACGGCGAAACTAATTAATATATGACAATAATATCTTATTTTACCTGTGACGTAATAATATATGAATTGAATTGGTCCATTCTGTCTAAAGATTATTTCTACAGCTTCAATGAAGTTACTGTTGTCGAGTTTCAATGCTGGGCAGAAGTTGGATAGCTCTCCAGATTTCTTCCAAAATAAAGTTATCCAGTGTCTCTTTATTCTTTGTGCTAAAGTTGTTGACTATGCATTCATTCCGTTTTAAGAAAACACTTATATCCTCCTGTAGACTTTGATAAGTTGAGCAAAATAGTTAATTCCGCATTATGCTGTCATGTATTTAAAATAGAAGTTGTTAATACTTGACATAACTTTTAACAACAACATTATACTTCACAATATGCGCGTCCAATAAAACAACATAATTTCGCAAGTACTATAACTGGCATCTCCTTTGATCTCACACAAGTTCACTTACACACAGCTAGTGTATACAGATACACAATCATGTTCGTACTAGTGATAAATACGCTCGTATAATATTAATAATTCACGTTACTTACACCACGTGATTTATCGTGCATGTGTGCGTGTCACACTTATGTATATAGGCGTACTATGAAAATGAGATCATGGACTCTGTACCTCCGATACGAGTACAAGCGATGAATGGAAGAAATCTCGCAGACAGCCGTCTAGTACAGTTTACGTGTAGTTATAGTATTTAATTTTTTTAAATAAAATGCGAGTGGTATCATTGGGATTGTTTTACTCTTTCTTATGTTTCGGATAACTCATTGACACCATAGCAAATTAGCAATCCAGAAACTGGGAGGTACTTACAGCATAAAGCTATATATTCCAGTATAAGCTAACCTCGCATTGTATAGACTTTTCATACAATGAGAGGTTAGCCTATAGTTTACTTGAAAATGTCAAGGTATACATTTTCAGTATAGGCTGACCTCTCATTGTACCGTCTCATATCGGTTCGCACGGTTACGTAGCCGTGCGATATCCTAGCAGGTAGGTAGCGAAGAATATGCCATCTCTCCAATAGGATGCATTCGGCATTCTTCTGTGCGGTACTAACTACACTACGATCACTAATCGGTTTGCTAGGTTTGGTAATTTACATAATCAGCAGTGGACTTTTATTTTTCAGAGGGAGTGCCAAAAAGTCTTTATGCTTGAATTTTCTTTGCCGTGATCATGAACCTGAGCCTAAAAAGACAGAAGTTTCGTCTGATATAGAACGTCAAAATATATCATCAAAAATGTACTTTGGCTTGATTAAGATATTCGCGGTCGCCTGATTTATATGTATAATAATGACGTAGGTAGTCTCCGCTTGATATTTTTACACAGTTTTAATCCAAAATACTAAGTAGGTCATAGGTAAATGACCAAGCCAGACTGGTGGCAAATATACATTCATGAACGGCTTTGAAGCTAATTCCGATAAAGTGTTTAAATACAGTATTTGCGTCTAAACCGATTACTGATAGTGTAATCTTAAACGGCAATTTACGAAAGTGCGATAACTAGACGTAAGTTCTGTAAAGTACGTTGTCATCTAGAAAGTGATTATTTCGTACTTTCAAAGAGAAAGCGTGTTTGATCGAACGCTTTTAGAAGGCTTCCCGTGTCGCCCACTTGTCTTTATTATTATTTAAAAAAATCTCTTAACCTCAACGCTTTAGAAAGAATTCACAAACTTATAAAAGAAAACCTCTCTCTTTTCACGCAAAAACTGTAAAATGTACTACATAACGTAACAATGCCAAGCAATACATTGTTTCGCATCTAAATGAACATTTCTTCCAACTCGGACGTATATTATTGCAGACTATCAATAAAAACGCGCAGTCCGCATAACGGCGGTACATTTTACCCATATTTCACTTGCGTTGCAAATCGTTCAGCTATTCATAGTGCGGCTCGAACGCAGTCAGTTTCCAAGCAATAATAATATTGAAAGACAGCCCGCCCGCTTCCGCTTAGTTCGCTCGGGAGGAATGCTGATACAGCTCGCGGACATGAAACTCTCCTTAGGACTCTTACACACGCTCGTGTTGCACTGACGCCTATAAACTTCTACGAAATAGGCAAATGGCTGCCTTCCGCAATAAACTTAGCAGTTTGTATTGGATTCAGAAATAGGTGTTAGAGAATTGTATATAGGCTAAGGATGTAGCAATTTAGTATTAGTCTCTATAATGGGTAACAGGATCATCGATTGCACTTTGACCGAATGCAATTTCAAAGCTAGCGAAATCGATTTAGTTTGACATTTTCTATGTGAATTGATTCGAAAATCGAATAAGTTTTAGTCGACTGAAGATCTTGATTGGTCGGAAATACGTTAGCATTAATTTCGGCTTGATATTAAATGCCTCGGCGATCCACACTACACGCAGTTTGTCTACAAACTTTCCATCCGCTTGCATAGAAACAAAAGGCAGTAACACTTTTTACGAGCATCGTCCAAACTGGATCGCACCCACGGGTGCAATAACATAATATTGATGTGATGCCACGTTCATAAGATTGAACGTGTACGTGCACTTTAAAACCGGCCTTGCAACCGATAGGGCCATAACTGTTTACGCCCGCCATAAGCTGAGCCAGCATTCGTGTCTACGTAGCCATTTCTGTTACAGTATGCCCCTTTAAAAAATACGTTTCCAACGAATACTGCTTGCACGCACTTTCGTGCCGCTGAAATTTAATTACCATTCAATTTCAAACCTTAACCCGAACAGAACAAGGTATAAATTAATATGCAACTGTAACTGTATCGGTTAACTTAAATTTGCTGCACGTTGCGATCTATAACAAACGTGAGAATTATACATGAAGACAAAAGATTCTCAGGCATGTCTTAACAACGCCTTTTATGTAGTAAACAGTCGCAATTAGTGCAAAAAGCAACTACGACTATAATACTGGACCGTTTCGTAGCTATTGTGTCGTTTATGGGTAATATTCTATAGTAATAGGGTTAGATATCGACTTTAATGTGTTATAGACGTGTAAATTGTGAAAATATCGCGCCTATTAGAATTTAAACAGGGCTGAAAGCATTTTCATCGACAGTTTATCCATTAATGTTCAAAGATAAATTGTCCGATGGACTCTATTCACCTCTCCTCCTCCTCCAATGTTGAGGATCGTGACTCCTTCCCATGATTTTTCTGATACTTGATCTCCATTCGCTGCGGTCTGTGGCTTGATGGAGTGCTACGTTTACCGGTACTTCCAGTTGTTCCTACACCTCTTATTAACCACTAGCTAGGCAGTAATGCATGCTGAAAACAGCAAGATTATTCTAAAATATTGCAAGAGAATATATTTATTTTGAATTCAACATTTTACCATAAACATTTGATTGTAACTCTTGCGTGGGCCTCTTATGGAATAAACAAAGACACCCCATGGATATACCACCATATTATGTATACTACCCAATTGTTAGCTACGAATTATTAGACACGGAATACAGAGGTACAGAATTTATCTCTAATCGACGAAACAAAAAATTGGTCAATTTCAAACAATGGCGCGTTTACCGCGCTTTTCGCCTACTGGTTCCTTTGTGCGGCCCAGCGCGGAGCGTGCGGCCAGAATCACCAGCCTCATCGGCTTCGTTTTGTTTGGCCGCAATATTGCACGAAAAAACGGCCAGGGCCTTGACAGAGCGCTGCATGTGCAGATAAAGATACGGATGCGGAATATAAACGATATTTTTAATTCTACGTTTTTAACACGCTAATTTAGTATCATCGCACTGATCTGATGATGGAGCCAGATTGTGAAACTCTTCAATGGCTACTAGAAAACTCTTGGAGGTTTGGTTTGTTTGACTGATCTTATTGCTGTGTAGCACGAGATATTCCACCTAAGCCCAGGTGAGAAACAAGTGTGTTTTCTAGGTTTTTAAACTAAAATTTTTATGATTGATGTTTTGCATATTTTTGTAAAAAAAGTCTTGATTTTGAAAAGAGTTTACATCGGCGGTGTTCGTCGGTCAGTACTGTAAATCGATGGCTTAATAACTTAAATATATTGCTAATGTAGTTAAGTTTCACTTTAAGTGAACTTTAATTTGTTCTTTGAGAAATAAATGTCTTTAAACATACAAACGTTTTTCCGGCCGTCCAGTATAGTTAGTTCTGGTGACCGAACAAAAGATTGCCTCAAAAAACCCAAAAAGTGGTTCTGTTAAAAATCGATTAAACGTTTCTATTGCTTGATTTTTTACACGGCCCCCTTCCAGCCCATTCAACTCGCCTTTAGTGGACCTTAATAAAAGTACGGAAGCTACCACGCGCGGATGTCTGAAAAGTAAAAAGTTTTACGCGAACAAAGCTCTCAAACGGGGCCAACGGCCACCGATAGGCACGTACCAACGTATTTCCAATTGACTCATTGATTGCGTAAAATTGGACACGTTATTTTACTAGCAGTGTTCGCAGAGGTATATAGAGTATTTATTATACAGATGGGTGTACACACAACGTAATGGTGGCCAAAAAACTCAATTGAGTTTGTTACTGTACGAGTAAAACGTGAAATGTTCAAGCAATGATAAGTACTTTCAGTGGCAAATTACAGACAGTTCGCCTTTCTTTGCTCACCGTACTATCTATGTAAGAATGTCTATTTATTAGACCTGTATCAGTAGTACAAGTAGAAGTTCATCTCATTAAAACTAAATAACTTACACGACATTTCGATCAAATCATTACAAATAATACCATGCTTGTAAAACTTTAATTATAACGCACAAGCACGTCACTACAAATCAAACATACGTAAATGAATGCATATCACTTCATTCAAGTTATGGGGAGCTGAAATAGGGCGTAGAGTACACGTGCGTTCATTCTTCCGATTGGGATCGATGGGGAAGGGCCCAGATCACCCCCTCGCCCACCTGTCTGACTCTGACCCGCTTTTCATTATTGCTTCTTGTTTACAGAATCAATGGCTTCGTATAGCTTTTATGTATTAAATGTTTTACTGTGTTCGATTTTAGACGGGTGGAAAGTAGACATTGAGAGTTTAATGAACAGTGATTTGTGTTCTGCATGCTTTTTATTTGATTCGTTTTTTTTTAAAATAAAGTTGCGAGATTTTTGAAAACAAAAATGTTGTATATTAAACAGTAAACGATATCTGATAAAACATCTTAGCAACACACACATCCTAATATTGAAGACGCTACAAAACTTTTCCATATCATTGCGTCAACATTCAGATCCATCCACGTGAATATAGCGACGTCCCCTCATCCCGAAACGCGTTTACGTGGAACTTTATTATTTACGCAAACATTAATTTCGACATCTCCGCAACGCTTTGCTAGTGTGCGTTACAATTAAATCCTCCATTATAATTGGCTACACGTGTAAATAAACCATGAGGAAAAATCGTTCGCTCAAACGTTTTTAATTTTTTCATAGCTTATTACGTGAATGTGACACGCGTAAAACGTATTTGTACAGTTGAACGTTACGCCTGAATAGTTTATCAAAGTCCCGCTCGTGTAGACAGCACCTTTTTCACAGAATTTATATTTATCAAGAGCCACCACAGCTTAGTTTTGAGCTAAAAATACGGAATTTTGCGCACAACATTTTTAAAATAGATGGGTATTTTAATCAAAGTTTATACGTGGTATTTCTGCTTGCTACGTGCTAAAATATAGGTGGAATAATCGTCCACAATGGTCGTTAAAATGATAATTCCCTCGTTACATGGCTTACGTAAGCATTTTATCAAACAGATCCCTACTTTGCTACAATAGAGGGTGTCGAGGTGATAACGACAACAACACTATTATTGATCGGCTAACACTTAAACGGCCGTACAGATCGGCAAGTAATGAAGCGCGTTTAAAATGCAGTGCATCGTGGCCGGCGGGTCCGGCGCGGGCGTGCGGGGTGAACGACCTAAGCGCGTCCCCGCGATCGAACGCTCACCGCTTGCCGCTCGCCAGCGCCGCGCCGCTCGAATCGCCCAGCGCCCTGTCCCACTTTACACGACAAATTACTGTACCCGACGCGACTCGCACAAATACAACGATTGTTTCTACAGTTTTTACTTTTTACCGTAATGACAGATTTTTATCTTTCTAAAATTTGTTTCTGTTGAAACGAGATGACGAGAACGTAGTCGTGCAAAGTGAAAAAAGTAATAATCTAATAGTTAATAAAGATAATCCGTTGTTTTTAAAGTTAAATGAGAATCGGCTGTCTCTCTAGACAAAAATGTTTGGACAACTAACCGAACACTTAACCGAAATAAAACTAAAGAGAATTTATAGATCCCAATTTTGATGCGCATCCAAGCAAAAACTAAAAAGAATGTCGGAAAGTGCGTCGCATAAATCAGTGCGAAATATTCCGACCTCATTAATCAAACTTGTATACACATAAGTTACAGACTGTTTAACACCATGTTGCGCAATTTGATAGTACCATTTATATTATCTCAAAGCCCTAAAGGCGAACTTCCAAATCCTATCATTCTTTTATATGGTGTCTGTTTTTAGCCGACTTAGAAATATTCTCTTTTCAATATGTAAGTACGTTCATTTCACTGAAAAGCGATGATATTTTCGTAAATGATTATAATTATTTGAGAAAGAAATACCGTAGACTTTCTTTGGAAACCTATGAATCGCTTTCAATAAGTCGTTTCTTAATTCTGATTTCTGATTCATAATTTTCCTAAAAATTGTTCATAAGCAAATCGTCACCATACAAAAGTTAGTAGCAAAATAGCAGTGTTTATAATTTAGGTATTCCATGTGGCAATGTTGAGGCAGACAGTCGGTCGCTGCGTATTTCTGAAGTGGTGCTTTGTAGTATAAACGGTGTAATAATAGATATGCTTTAGTTCTGATTCCGAACGTGTATCGAGGAGCTTTGAACTCGTTTGGATGAGTTATTGTGTATTGTTCCAATTCGAACAAGGCTTTTTTGCTGTTGAAGGCTAGCTGCATGCGATGTTTATTGTAAAGTGACCCTTATTGTCAATTTTGATCACGGATTTGTTAGTAAATTTCGGAAAAAAATCAACAACTCCATAAATTGTTATAGTATGTGCAATTGTGTATATACCTACAGTATTTTGGTTGATATTCAAGCTTCCTTTTTCCCGATTGTAATATTCGGTTGACCGTAAATGCCCTTCACTAGTTCACTGGGCAACGTCGATGGCACATAGCTTGTAGCAGGAATTAACCAAAAACTAATCAGTAAAAGAAATGGCCGCCTCTTTGTAAAAAAATTGCAATTAAAAATACATTGTTCCGATTGCCTTTAGAATAAAGTTAGAACGGTAATCAGTGACAACATTATTCAACTCTATTAATTTGTCCTTTTAACAGTACCCTGTACTTACATCAATCAATACAGCATTACCATACCACAAAGAATACACACACAAAGTTTTGCTCCGCCGTCAACTTCGCAACTTTGCCAGTTCAAAGTCGACTTTATGAAACTCTGGCGAACATGTAATCCGTCAAAACATGGCACACGTATCCAACAGTTTTAACTAACTTAAACTACTTTAGTTTTGGCCAAATTTCACCCCCTCCCCCTACTCCGATCCTCCCCGCTAAGTCTTGCACTGAATTCGTATGTGAGTATGTTTTGCTTTTACCATTTCTGCTAAGTACGTTAGTATAATTACTAAAACTTTTTTGGTGTTTACACGTCGGTAAGTAGTTACTAAATAGTGATAAAAAGTCGCAATGTTGTGTTATTTTGGAATATAATGTCATATCCTCCTCTGCCTGTATAGCATTCTCATTTGGGGTCGGTGCAATACATCTTTTTCTTACGTTCATCTATCTGTCGACGTCATCTTACAGTTCACTTTGTTCTCAGTCCTATCATGTTTCAAACAAACCATCAACATTTTTTTAGTCTTGTTTCCCCTTCTCTTATAGCCATCAACTCTTCTCGTAACTAGCTTCCTCAGCATTATTTACGAATAACTTACCTCGGCATTTATATGACATTCATACATACAGTTTTCCTTATGGACAGTTTGCAAAAAAAATTGAGACAATATTTAAATAGCGCTTATTGGCTATCTGACAATACTAACCGATTACCCGCGACCGCTAATCTTCAAGGGTTCTCCCCTAGTTTTCCTTATTGTCATCACTATAAATAACTTAACACTTGTATTAAAGCGTTTGTTAAGCATACAGTAACCCAATCATCCGCCTTATCGCTCTTTATCTCTGGCATACAAATTGAAATATACATAATTAATTTTATATAAGTATAATAAGTATGTGTGCGCGATATCGTCATTCATTCGATAACCTATTTATTGTGGAGATACCCTACTACGTGTGAATCCTAGATTCCTAGTCCTCGCTATAACTGCATGAATATGGGTGGAAGACTTTCCAAAATCGATAAATGCCTCGCAAGTTGTACAGCACTGGACTGTGATCGTCTGATTTATTTTCTTTCAAAGCGATATACCATAAACAGCAGAAGCTTTGGCCAACGTTTGTGTTTGATTTACAGTAACAGTAAAGACAACATATATGTTTGTTCACAATAATATAGGTAATGGCAGTTACGATATACAGTTCCAAGAATCTCTGTCTAAACCATTCCTATCAATACATATTAACGGATGATTCAGTGTTCATGACCCTCGACGGAAACGACAAAATATGCAAATGTGAAACCATTTAACCCTTTCAGAGTTCCAATTTGGATTTGATTCGAGGAACGGCACATCGAAATTGGCAATAATATAACCTTTGGTAACAGCGTAATACCTAATAACATTCAAAGGAATTCTGCTCTTGTTATCTACACATATAAGCTACTAATAATATATTTGAAAACACAAAGTTGTTTGGAAACTTATGAGAAACTTGTGCTTAACTACTGGAAAGTTCATGAAATTGCTGTATTATACGTTATTAGTAAGTACATAGATAGGTAGGGGGTACACACGAGAGTCAGGGGGGATGGGAAACTTTGTTGCAAAAGATTTAATGGAAGTTAGTCTCTCTTTGTCTAAGTTTGGCACTCGTCTGGCCGCCCCGCTCCCGTTTCATAACTTGAGGCAAATGTAGGGCTGCTGGACAATACATTACAATTTTCTTTTGTATGTTTTGTTGCAATGTTTCTTTGTGATATGCCAAAAATAACGCATTTGTTGACAATAAGGAATTACTTACATGTATATCTTTACTTACATCTTATCATCCAACATCCAGAATTTAAATTGTTCTATGTCAGATAAGTAGGGTAGGTCCGCAAACAATTACAAACTGACGTTGTGTAGGATCATGTCTCTAAAAAAATACTATTTGCGGTAAATTCCATGCGCCAAAGTAAATTAACGATATAATCTGTTATGCGACAGCCCTGCTCTCAAATGTATATCTAGGGGTTAGTCAAAAGGGAAGTTTTATTGCTCGTGAATTTCATTATAACTTTGCGAAGCTCTCTCTCTCCTCTTAATGCCTTTAAACGAGGATTGTTGTCTAATTTGTACGAATTATGTCGAATTTCCTCACGGGACTCCAGACTTGGATGTTATGAAAACGCGTACATGTGAGCTTTGGGTATGTGTGCTCTTTATTTTGGTTATTCCTTCTCTACATAGTATAAAAAAAGTCGCTTTCCGCGTCTGTCTGTCCGACTGTGTATCCGCTACCTCCTCCTAAACCACGCAACGGATTTTGGTGTGGTTTTCACCATCAGTTAGATAATTTTTCACGGAAGGTTTATATGTATAATACTTTGATAGTTAATGTAAGGATAGTAGAGAAATTGCACCCGTGCGAAACCGAGGACGAGTCGCTAAGTTTATACAACAAGCACAAGCTAGAAATCATCCTATAGTTAGTTCAAAGTCGGGTAAGGTTTGGAACGCCTTTTTGAGCAGTTCGTAAAAGCCTCTGACTTAGTTCGAATGTCACTCTTATTGTTGGTTATTTTTTGACGAATTGATACGATAACTTAATAATGGAGCTGTAAACATGCTCTAGTCATGTTCACAGCTCCTGTTATTAAATTACACGTTTGTTATCGTATGTCAATTGGTCATATTATATCAACCGACAATAAGAATCGAGATTCGAATTGTTGCGAGATGTTCGTACGGAATAGCTCCGCTGGTCTTGAATTCCTTTTTCAAAACTCGAGAAGGTATAGTAAAGAAAAATGTCACTTTACTTACACGTGAGTGGATAAGCATTGGAGCGAGGAAAATGTGTATGATAAGTACCATTCATTATGTACAATGTTCACGATTTTATGTATTTGACTCATTGGTTCGGACAACTTTGGTGTCGTGACAACGACCTTTTATATTTAGTGTTATAACAAAGCTAACATTGGGTCCTAACAAAATATTGCGTTCAAAGTTTTTCAGAATCACCCTTTTCTTCCCATTCGAACTCTTCCCAGGCAATATAAAGAGCCATTGAAACCATTTGAGAGGAGAATTAGCATAATCGTACCGTGAATCATACAGTATCTGGTATGACTGTGGAGTTTTTATTGCGTCTCATTATCGAGCGGCGCATGCACATAATACGAACGTGTGACACGACTGATGTCATTCATATGGCTAACAAGAATAGACAATTTATTGCCCGCTTCCTTCCTTGTGGGACTCTTGAAAGTTAGCTAAGTCTTGGAAAGTTGTGAAGAACAATTTGTTACAAATGTGAATTGTATTTGCGATTCTCAATAGTTTGGATCTATAGAATAAATACCGAGTGTTTTAAGTAACACATTTTGGTGTGTTGACTGTTTCGTCAATTCCATGTAGGTACCTATTCCGTTATAATAGCCGATGAATTCAAATTAATAAACATGTTTCATCAAGTCAAACATAATATACATCGGACTATTATTTCTCCAATATCCTGCCTTTGATCACATTTAGCTGTATGTTTGACAGTTCTCTCGAGAAAATCGTCGAGGCGCATTAACTCATACCGATATGAAGGACAAAGTCAATCAAGGAGAATCTCTAGAAAGCCAATCAACCGAGTTATACGTCCCTCAGTTGTCGTGGGCTTAATCTAGTTTAGTTTCATCCACGGTCTCGGTTCTATCTAGGGCTAAAGTGTTTCTGGATCGGTGCCAAATTTAAGGATTCTTTCCGATGCCATTGGAGCACCTCCTCAATTGGTTCCTGATAAAAAGTCGATTCAATATCCCTGTAGAGGCGGTCGGTTGAGCAAAACACCTATAATCAGCAGTCTATAAATGGACGGTCTTTAGATTTCCACAGAGGCGTGTTACCTTCTTTTATAAAAGAGAATGTAGTGCCATTACAGTTTTATGTATTCAAAAGAGTTTAAAGATATTTCTAGATCTTCTGCAATGAACCATTGCGTTAATACCTTTCTAGTAGGTACCGCTCCCTTTAAGGGGTAATACTCATCTTTGTGATCAACTTTTACTACGGGATAAACCTTGAAATCGCGTAATAAAAATTTGCTGTTCCATTTAGGCTAAAGTTCACCGACGACATAACAGGCGATTACAGCAAAATCTACCGTTTAATCATTAATTTTTGTATCGGTAAACGGCCGATTAAATTTTAAGCAACTGTTGTAATGTCGGTGAACTCGACCCTTAGTCAAGTAATATTTAATTATTTGTATGTAACAGCGCATCATTTATAGTTCAAAGAAGCACGATAAGCATCACAACATGTACAATAACATTGGATAACACAAAGTAGAAAGACTAATAACAACAGGACTACAGTAAAAGATGGAAATGCACAGTTTTTCCACTATCTCTGTGCAACGGACGCAGTATGGAAGTCGCTAAGATTATGACACGTCACAAGTTACCCGTTGGCCTCGAGTAGAAAGTTTACTCGGGCGAGTTTGTTCTCTCGCCAGTCGCCTCCCCTCGCCGTACAGTCTGCGCAGTTTGCAAGTTCGTCCGCCCCGTGCTCGGCAAACTATCGGTGATGTTGTGTTGCTAGATGTGGTACGATGCGGTATTCATGTGTCAGTCGCTTTGACCTTGCAAGATTCTATGATAGATCTTTGACTATAAACATTTAATTGTGCCATAGCGGCTTCTGAATTAGTTATTTATAGCCTAACCGACAAAAACCCCCGCCTCGCAACTAGAAAAAGAGCTGTAATTGTTGAATCGCAGAACAGATTTTCATAAAACATAGCTAAGATGATACCCAATTAAAATAGCTTTTAATTAAAAAAAACTGAATTGAAATCGGTCCATCCGTTTTGGAGCTGTCACGGACAGATACACACTACAAAATTATAACACCCCTCTTTTTTGTCGGGGGTTAATAAAAGGCGTTTTCTCGTTCAAAATATAAATACGGAATTGCAATTCTAATTGAATCAATTATTTTTGTTGTAATTTAACTTACGGAATGTTTTTGATAGTCTGTTTATACTATAATCACTATTTATTTTCTCTGTTCGCTTTGATCTCAAAAACTAATAGTGTTTAGTTGATACTGGATCGCTTTGATACAGAAATTAATAGAGCTGTCAGTACTTTAGAATTTCTTTTTTTAGTTCATTACTTTATTTCCTTTATAGGGCGCCATATTAAATTTCATGTGACATCATGACATAGCCTATAAACCAGCGGACAATCCAGACGCTTCCAACGATGCCTCATTTGTCGAATTATGATATGTATTTAGAAGTTATGAGGGAACAGATGAACATACATACACACATAGGTCAAACATATAACCCTCTCCGTCATCGGGTAAAAAGGATCTAAAAGAACATCGTATTCACGCTTCTAGTAGATTTTTTATTCATAGTCTCGTTCAAGTTGGTCGGTCGCTGTGTAACTATCGAACTACCGTTTCAACTCGTGGAGGCGAATGGTAAATGTAAAGGGGAAATAATGTTATCGCCCCGCGTGTCGACTTTTGGTCCAACTACCCCAAGTTTCGAGACTTACGGACCTACACAAACAAGCGAGCAAACAACTTTTTTCTTGTTACGTCTCGGTAAACGAAAAGTTGCCGGTACTTTAGTTCTGTTCGAGGTTATTGTTCATTATGAATGATTATTGTAATTAATTCGTTTTGTTACAAGTTTTCCTTGTTTGTATCGTCAAAGGAAAAGAACTTTCTTTGATTACGATTTGAACTTTTTTGAAGTATTATTCGGATTTCTTTATTCTTTACAAATTTTGTTTGCGAATTTTTGAATACTCTACAATAACACAAATAAGTTAAAACAGCAATCGTAATAAATACAGATAAACAATACTGTCTATCTCATAAGCAATTCAAAACAATGAACTTACATAAAAACTATAACCTGACGCTATCAAGCAGTGGCGAAGGGTGAGAAATTTCAAAGGGGGAGACGTCCCAAGAATACCCTACAAAAAAAAAACACACCAATAAATGCATAATTTGTTATAACACTGCCGACAAAGCATCAAGATTTCAGCTACCACTCACATCGAAAAAGCCCAAAAACCGCTCATCTACCCCACTGTCTGTTGGTTTATGCAGTAATCATCCTAAAGGGAAGCCTATGGGAATCGGGTTGTATGGACTCTTCGCCACTGCTATCAAGCATAGTGCATCAATATCTAAGTTTATTAATCTCCTAGAATGCACGCCGCAAACTGCCAAACTATAAAATTACCTCGTCTCATCTGCACCCCACTAACAAGCTAAGGCAAAACTTTCCCTGTATCTTTGCTTAGTTATAACAGAAAGCCTGCAGACTATCAAACTCTTGTACGCTAACCGATGAATATTCAAATTGATCCGTCTTGTACCCTACCGTGATGGGAGTGGAATTCGGATGTAACTTTGGATATAGGTCACCGTCTTATCTTCTATCGCCAGAGATTATGTTCATTCATCAAAGGAGGCGTTATGTGGAACTGGTTTAGATCAGTAATCAAAGTATTTTGAGTGTGTTATATCTAATTCGTGAACTTGGTGCTGTACGGAATATTGATGGCAAGATATTAGCAGAGGTTAATATCAGAAATCCTTATTTATTCATGCAGTCCCATGTCTGCATGTATGTATAATTATGTAGATACCTGTGTTACTTTTGAATAAATAAATTAATATTCCTTTATTCATTTATAACCATATTATTATAAATCGGTAAATGCTTTTGTACATGTTTTTTCGGGAATGATGCACCTTGCGTATCTTTTGAGCATGAAAAAGAAATTCATCCAATCTTGACATAATGCAATATTTTAAGATGACTATTTTACTTTTATTTTGCTTTATTATGTGTGTTTTTTTTTTGTTTTAATGTTTATGTTATCTTTTATTTAATTTTTCTCTCGTGTGTTGTCACTGTCCGTGCTGAATAAACGTATTTTCTTTCTTTCTTCTTTCATGACAAAGAAATGGCTTTTAAATTTACAAAAATTAATTATGCATGTTGAAATGTTCCTTATTTTGACCATCTAAAACCAATTCTCAAAGAACAGCAATATATTCTTAAGCTGCCACTCTTAATTTCTTACAGAGACAAACTTATATCTGTTTTGCGCGTTAGAGCTCGCCCTAAATTTTTATCTGCCACGTTTTTGTGTCAATAGGAACCAAATGCGCGAATTCCGAGAATTTTATTGAACTAGATTTATAAAAGCGATGTTCTTAAGTGTGGGACCTACATTACGGACATATTTGTTCCGAATATTCTGCTGCTTTCAATCTGTTAAATTGGGTAGACGAGTGGCCCAAAAGTGGAGGATAATTGTACTCATTAAAATTTGGAATTCAGAACGAGCATTTCGTTCAACGATATTTGTAGCTGTAATTAGAATTTCCATAAAATCGTTTCATTTTGTTTACCATTCCGTTAACGTGCTTAATTACAACGATGTTTGTATATTAAAATTATGCACGGGTTTCCAAGAAAAAGCGTGCATTTTCATGAGTACAGTCAATCACCTTTCGTGTAGAGAATTATTAAAATCCCAGCACGTAGCCGTAGGCTTGTCTAGCGTAATTAATCAAATGGTAATTGGTCATTGTCTTATCTGTCTACATTACTCCAGGGAGCTAAGCAATCGATACCGTCTCAAAGGGATCGCTTGCCAAAGATTATCGAGTGCCACTAAATTATCAGGTTTGTGCAACTACCCTTGCCATCGGAAGGACGAACACAGATATCTGTAATTAAACATCGCTTTCCAATTAACAAACTGAGGCGTGCGGTGTACTCTCAAAATCCTATCAGCTTTGTACACGGTGCATCAGTGTGTCTACTATGGAAGCGGGTCTGTGTCTCATCTGATAATATCGACGACTAGTTATGTGGTCGGACAAAGCGGTCCTATATCTCCGTGTTGGCGGTGAAAGGGGTTATATTTGACATCTGTGGGGAAACTAGGTTCGTTTAAAATGATCGAGTTTGAAAGCTTTGTTTATTCTGTGCTTCGTTTCTATTGTATTGTTAATCTGTTTGATTTTGTGTTGTTGGGTTTGTGTAAATGTAATGTTGTTAATCCTGAAGTACTTTTCACTAGTCTAGAGGGTATAATTTTTCAGTATTTTGTGAAATAAAATGTTGAAATTGTATAATAATTCTGTCGGCAAAACCAAAGATAAATTGAAAATGTAGAGTAAACGTAACTGCCAGACACGGAAAGCCTTGCCAAAAACAAGTATAGTAGGAATGTCTCTTTGGAATAGTCAGTTCACAGAGCCAACCTCAGCAATCGATAGTCCAACGACCCGAGGTGCAATAACAATTTATCGGTTTCAAGTAACCATCGCCATTCGTCGATAAGAAAACGTTTCCGAACGTTAATTAAACAGATAGCGATGTGGATTGCACACATCTATCTGTCAGGACGGCAATTCGGACAGAGTGGATTCCGAGCTTGAGATGTATGCGGTGTTCTTTAAACGGCCGTCCGCGTCGGAACCGGGAGGTATGCTGTAAGGAGAATTAGAAGTTGCTGCTGTGAGTTCAGCTTAAAGGAAAGGATTCAGAAGTGCTTTGCTTTGAAACAAAGCGGTTAACGTTTAGAACAATCAGATTTACGATATGGTATTTGAAGTGATATGTTAACGCTTATAAATGGATTTAAAGTAAACGAAATTTTTTACCACAAGCCGGCCAGCTCAAATAATACCGTTCGCTATCTTGCTCCAATTCAATCGTAACAACTAACAAAATAACAATTACATTTTACACATCCATTTAGACACGAAAAGAAAGTATCTAACATCAAACGCAACAATTATCACGATAATTGAAAGTACGATTACAATACGGAAATTGAGAAAACCAGTCTCTTGAGACCGACATACGTTGCGGAAGTGCCATTATCTTCGCATCTAACAAAGACTGGCCACTCAAACTGTTCATTGTACAGAAATTGGAAAATAACTGACTGCCATTACTCAACCGGCGCACTGACAGCGCAATATCATTATCAATAGCACTTATCTTATAATTAAACGAAATGTTTTTACAGTTAACGGAATAACCGTTGAAATCTTGCGAACGGAACGCACAATTACTGATATGGCCCAGGGTTGTCCATAGACCATATCGAACGGTTTTTGATTGATCAACTCGTCATCTGTCAGGCTTAATGTCATGTCTTCGACTAATGACCGTGAGTTGCTATAAAGACTATCTAGTTATAAAGACAATCAGTAGGATTTTTGTAAGCCTTCTTTGCCTCATTTTCGCATTACTATTAGTTCAACATTTTATGTGCTTCAGAGAATCCAGTTGAGTAAGAATTTTGCAGGCCTGACTAATGCACTTAGCATGCAAACATACCTCATTGTGCCTACATAACTACCAACGCGTCGATAAGTACTACATTAAAGCTCTTCATCGTCGGTCGATAAGATCAAACAGAATTAAAACGTCGAAGAAAATCTAAACTTTAGCACTAGATCTCATTTTATTTCCATCTGGAACAGAAACGCGTTTAGAGAGCGCTGAATTCGGACTTTTAAATGGGGCTATTGAGACATTGAGGAGCAATTCTCTGGATTATTAAGATGTGTTACTTAGCGCTTCAGATATGTATTTATAATATTATTCCGCCATTTTCTGGGCCTGTGGTGTTGTAATTTCTTGTTCTTTGGGTTATTTTGTCTAGATGGCAGTCTTATAACATAAATATGTTTAACACAAATAACTTACTATATCAACAGTACACTATTTAATCGAATCGTCGCGTCGCAGTGACCCTGTCATGGCTGTCATATCTCACCGGATGCGATCACTAG
This sequence comes from Allophyes oxyacanthae, assembly GCA_932294325.1. Lineage (NCBI taxonomy): Eukaryota > Metazoa > Arthropoda > Insecta > Lepidoptera > Noctuidae > Allophyes > Allophyes oxyacanthae. The sequence continues at coordinate 10,068,206 of OW028631.1, forward strand.
CCCTTTCAATTAAAAGTTTCTCCTACAGTTTGTGGGCAGGCATGCATTGTTCGACCGAGTTGTTTCTCCGTCTCGACAGATGCTTTTTACGGAAATTACTACGGCACACTCGGCTCAGAACTGTACGTCTCTGTACTTGTACACTCGCGCTTACAACTTTTAGTTGCACTTCGAAGTGGATGAGGAGGGATTATATATGAATCTGTGATCTGTTCGTCCATGCTTGGTTATGTCTGTGACCCGATTAAAGGAATAGTTTGTGGTTGTTTTTATGATAGCATATGGCATTGCTGTTCAAAAATAATGTTGTGTATGTAACTCTTCAAATAGTTACTCAATTTCGAAATTATTGGAGTGAATTGAGTTTTTAATTTTCCTGATGAAATTTTGTTTTTAACCTAACAGAATAATATTTTCACAGGTACAAGTATCATTAGCAAACACCATTAAATAAACATTACTTTATTTCAAAATAAAACGCTCGTTTCATATTCAATTTGCTTAATGAAACTATTTTGGATCAAACAAGACTAGTAGTTTAAGGTTTCCTTGGTAACTCAGTTACGTTGTCTGGAGGTCAAATTTAATGAGATGGAAAGAACTTATTTTCCTTTTGTTTATATTCATATCACGTCAATGAATAATAATATCTACTGTATTAATATTAATACTTCAAAGAATACTGTCTGCTGTGAAGACTGATAATAGTGATGAAATCGAATGAATAGGAAAAAGTAATTAGAATATTTAAGGGACTAAGGATCGCCCTTTAATCATGTGAGGATTTTAGGCCACTTTGCACCTTTACCCTGCCTCTTGGTGATACGTAGTGAGGTTTTAGGCAAACCCAACAATCTTATGTCGTCATCACAAAGCACACTGCCTAATTTCGTTTGCAACAATTTTTCATCATACGAAGATTCGACTGCACCGCACGATTAGTTTACTTTATCGCGTTTTTGTCTACATTCTGTTCGGACATTTTTGAGCGCTGGCCCGAAATCCACATGTTTCTACATCAATGGGGAGATCCTATATAAATTATGAAGACATCGACGGTACGTTTGTAAGGATAACATCATTTTAGTGACAAAGCGTTTCTAACCCTTTTGTCGGCGAACCGTCAATAGCAACACAAAATCGCTTAACGTGTTTACATACTTGCATTCATACCATAGTAACGTACGTGTAAGTTTGTATGGAAACAATGCAGGTAATGCCCACGGCTATAAAGCAACAATGTTGTTCCGTCCGCTGTTTATAGACCGTAAAATATTACGTCGATCTCGTCGGCGCGGGCGCTGCTGAGACCAACGTAACGACGTTTAAAACTAAATAACGACTTTAGACCACCAAGATGTACGGTTAATGTTATGTAATTCTAGGTTTATTTTATAACTTTTTACTAGTTTTTATTCTACTCTGAATGCGGCAGAATTTTTTAAACCCGTTTTGTCCCAGTTGTTAGGCTTGATTTCTTTGTAATGTTTCCGTAAACAAAACTGGTTATGAATTGTGCTATTCAAGTTCGTTCAAAGATAACCGGTTTATGCAGATTGGAGAACAAAACTCCTTTGTGATAGGTCAACAACCCTTCGACCCTTTTGCAACCTGTAACCTGTTATTAGCTAGGGAGATAAAGTGATCCTTGATACTCCGAACACAGGTGTTTTGATAAAGTAGTTTGAAGTTTGAACAATGTTCGATAAACACGAATTTTTGCTATCCACAAATTTTTGCGCAACGTGGCCATCAAGCATTTCGTATCGTCTGTTATTAAGGTTAAATACAACGTGTATTTATAAACTTATTTTTGTAGCTATAACAAAATCTAACATTCCGTTATAATTTGTTACAGGTGCAGTGAAAGCATTCGGACGCAGTGATCAGTGAAGTTGCGGACGGCAACGCCGCGTACGTCCGTCGTGTCGTGTGTCCATATAGTGTGGTGCGCGTGTGTGCGGGCCAGCTGCCTAGTGCCAGTGACAGTGCCAGTGTGTGTGTGTGCGTGCGTGCGTCCGCAGTGGCGCCGACGCCGGCGTCAAGTCAATGCCGGTGTGCCGATGGAGCGGTGATCGCGGACTGACTACATCACAAGAGCAGCGCTGGTTAGTTGAGTCTTGAACTTGAGTAGCGATAGGGACGGATGAACAGTCCGTGTAGATACACCCTGATATCAATAAAGTACTTTCTGTAATAAGTTGTTAGGTCGTGACATCTAAATAAGCATTTTCCTAATTGGTTCACAAGGATGTAGGATGTTATGTTTGGTGTAGTCAAGATGGGAGCATTGTACGGTAATAAATATGAGTAACAAATTTAATGAAGTTCCGATCAAGATATTGCCATGATTACATTTGGCCAGTGGGTTGGTGATCGAAGAAAAGACGCTATTATTAGTACTCCAGCAATGACTAATAGCTACTAATAAACTAGTATTTACATACTCGTCACAAGAAACATGAATAGTATTTGATGAATGTTTTGGTCTAATAAACGGGATTGAAAACTCATTACAAGTTGACATTTATAGACTATTTATAAATCATAGATCTGTCTTTGTCGCCCACAGTCAAACAAAAACGAGACGGATAATAGTCATAAGTTACAGCACTCATGATTGAGTAAGGAGGGTTTAAGCCGTTTAACGATTGGATAATTTAAACAAAAAATTAATAGATACTCATACTCTACACTCTAGAGAGATTAGTGATGTGGGTGTTCAATCACTTGTAATTGACACATTATAACATAACGGAAGGCGCGTTATATCAATCATTATTAAAGTCCAGAAAAAATATTTTAAATTAATTATTTGAAATCTGGGTGGTCTGCGTTCGAACTCTGCCAAAATTTTCGTATTTATGTGCGGGTAAAGCAATAGATTATCACTTGGGTTAACGGTGAAGGAAACCTGCACACCTGAGAGGGCCTCATAAAATCATCGGTGGTGTGTGTAGTCCGCCAACCCGCATCAAGCCAGTGCGGTGGATTAAGGCATAACCCTCATTCTAATATACCCTTTCCCAGCAGTGGGACAGTACTGCTTTGGATTTATTTTAAGTCTGGGGTACTATCTCAGTCGCAACTTTAGAGAAGGTGTGTACTCCATCGTCTACCACGTCGTCACTTAACATCAGGGTGAGATAGTTGTCAGACGCAATTAACTTATCAACAAATCTTATTAAAACATGTTTATTAATAAGAACAAGTCTTTATGCTAATCTAAGATCAGATAGTGAACAAAAAATGCTTGTCAACCAGAAGCCGTGAAAGTCAATCGAGATAAATAGCTAGACGAAAGGTTGCTTGTGGTTTGTTACACAAGAACAGCGTTGCTTGTGTTGGTCAGAAGTATTTCAAGTAAAGCTAGTTAGTGTATAGAGTGTACCTCTTTACTCTGTGGCCTGCCTAATGTCAGACTCAACGGACACTAGCTTTTAGAAGATAAACGGTTCTAAAGAATTCACGCGGTTCAATGATTTGGCATAAGACTGGATTTCTTCTGTCGTGTCGTGTCTCACAAACAAATTGCGCATTCCGTAGTGCACTATTAGCCATTCAGCAAGATTGGTAACGGGACTAACTGCATAGTGTACGCCGCCGGACGTACTAAGTATCATCACTCGGGAGCACTTTCCGTTCCTCCCGGGTTTTGAATAGGGTGATCTCTAGAAAAAAATCTGCCTGGTTTTTATAATAAGAAATCTAACGACCGGTTGTATCAAACTTCATACGATTTTAACTTTATACTAGTACATTATACGCATACTTATCATGTTACGAGTACGTAAACAAAATTACTTGAAAAAAAAAACTTTTTTTTTTTAAGCAACTGAAATTTTTCAATTTATCCTCTACTTTTATGGTATACTTTTACTTTAAAAGTTAATACGAATTCGTGAAATCTTTTGTTTAGATTAGATGCGAACGGCTGTACGTTGTACGAAGGAATACGAATGTTTACTCTCTACATTAATCTTTTAAAGAAATCTAGTAGCAGATAAGGCGTGTCTCAATATTCAACTAACAATTTGCATACATAATAACAGTCATCCAGTTTAATGAATGATCGTTAGTCATGATCAGAATGAGGGAAACTTGTTGCTCCGATAATTTGCTGTTATATAAGCTCCTACTTTATTAAATTAGCGGAGGTCCTTATAAGAGGTTATAGTTCTCATCATTATGAACAACTTTTACTATGGGACCAACCTTGAAATCGCAGTAAATATATAGATCTTTTTATTTTGCAAACATGGATAATACCCAAAACATGGTGGAATAGAAGAATAAAATAAAATTTCGGTCTCAGCCGTGTTTTACCAGTAGGCGTGCAAAAAACAGTGCAAGTGCAGTACACTGATCAGTGTAAATGTGTGTCAGTGTGTATGTGTAATGTTTCATATATTTAGTTGAGTAAGTAATATGGAATCATTTGTATGAAACAGCAGATGTTTTTTTTTTCTGCGGTTTCAACTTTTCTCCCATCGTAAAAGGTGTACATTTATTAGTTCTATAACCCTTAAAAGGACCTCCGCTAAGTAGGACCTTGATATGTATATAGCTAGATTTTTCTTTCTCACAAGACTGCGTGGTTGAAAACCTGACAAACCACAAATGTTGATTTTCCCTTCCTCAGTGTTGAGATGAAATTATATTATGAATGTCTCGGTTTAATATTGTAAGATTTTACAATATTTTACTATGGCTTTTAAATAGAAGAAATTACTATACAAAATAAAGTGAAGTATTCGTTTTTACATTTAAGTATAAATGTACTTGAGAATAAATGAATCATAGGTACGTACTAAAGTGATATTCTACGCTACGATAATAATATACTGAATTAATGAAGCTATTGATTGCTCACCACAAACGACCTGATATTATTCATAAGCTCTATATTTTAAAGCCTTGTTTATTTCTCATAGTAGCGTAATTTTATTATGCAGTTATCAGTTCTGTAAAATTGTAACATTTATTGTTATGATTGTGTGGATCGGGTAATCAGTATTTTTTCGGACACTCGGAATAAGGCTTAAAGGCAGTCAGTCACATTATACGGGATTTTACGTGCCAGTTGTAGTAATTTCGAGTCGGGTTTTCGTGAAATTACCATATAAATTAATTCTCTAAGCGTTCATTCACACTTAATACTTTTAACAGCAATATCGCGGGGTTTCGCGTTCGTTGGCTGCCTTTTGCTTACAAAAAGTGAATAACGAACGCGGAAACGCGCTATCCTGCTGCTAAAAGTATCGAGTGTGGATGGGCCCTAGGTGACGTAATTAGGACTTAGGGTCCCAGGATGGTCCCATTCCTATGTGATATAGGGCGAGCCTAATTTGGACACAATTCTAAATCCTAAACTGTGACTGAGTTATGTGTTTTTACCAATCATACATACCTGTTAATAATAAAACCCCTTTGTAAAATTCTGTATTGCCTTTCCTGGGAATAAAACCCGGATCCTGACGATTAGCAGACGATCAGCAATAGCGCCCACTGTTTTTAATTGGCTCTCGTTCTATAAATAAACGATTAATTATTCTTTACCGTCTTGTTAGCTTTGGATTGAAAACTGAATCCAGAATATTGAGGAGTTGGCAACGGAATTATTTTTGTTACCGAGCCTTTCCGGGTAGAAAATGTGGATCGAAAACGGAAGTACCCTAGACAACAGGTGTGATACAGCGGGCGTTCACCCATGACCATGAATCATGATGTGAAGTCTGTATCAATAACTGACCATCTATTATACATAATTATGGCTCCATGAGTTTCGTCTAAAATATTTATGAAGGTGAATACTTGTAGTAACTTGTAAAAGGTTTTATTGCATACAATCAGTCAATCAATGTACACTAATATTATGAATAGAAAAGATTTGTATTTTTGTTTGTAATAATAAATATCATAGTTTAAAAAAAACTAAAGAAAACGCTTTTGTCATCCAAACTAAACGTGTATGCAAAATTTCAGCTCAATCGGAAACCGGGAAGTGGGTCAAATTTAACTTTCAAGATTTTTTTAACATCGAAGTTAGTTAGTTATAGATGAAGCTAATAAAAGCGTTTAAAAACAAAAACTACTGGACCGATTTTTAAATATTCTTTAACCAGTAGGAGTATTATTGTTTAATCTGAATAAATGTACATAAATTGTTAAATAAAAAATAAATAAATGTCCACCCGTGCGAAGTCGGGAGTGACGGACCGCTAGTCTTACATATAGCAGGCATTTTAGAGTAACGAAATATTTTATTAAACTTAAATAAAATAGAACCAAGCTTACGATCCCTGACGGATCACAGTTACAAATTCAGGTGCAAAAGAAAAAGGAATTTTTATTTGACTGGTGATGCAAATTGATAACTGAAGCTCCTTAAACGTAGGCGTAGCTTAGGGTCCATCCACACTATACTTTTAGAAGCAAAATCGCGTGTTTTCGTGTTCGTTATTCTCTTTTTGTAAGCAAAAGGCAGCCAACGAACGTCCACACTCGATACTTTTAGCCATCAAAATCGCGTGTTTTAAATCATAAATCAATTTATTGGTAATTTCCATTACACGTCAAAACCATTGATAATTCATACAATTCAAAATAGTGGCTAGTTAGCTAATATAAGATAATATAGATACAATATGGTTTTCGCGTTCGTTATTCTCTTTTTGTAAGCAAAAGGCAGTCGACGAACGCGAAAAGGCGCGATTTTGCAGCTAACAATATCGAGTGTGAACGAACGCTTAGATAACATACATGTAGTATTTTCCATCATTCAATCGATACACCAGTGCTGCGGTACATTTTGCCATGGCTGGGCTGAATTTATCCGAATCCCACGCTCTCTCTAAATATTTCACGTTTAAGGACAACCTACTTTACGAGGTACAAGAGAGAATCTCGGTTGTACGGCGGTCTTGACCACGGGGGATAAAATATTGCAAGGTATAAACCATCAGAGCGCCAAAGGCGGTCTTTTATAAAAATATTTAACGTTCAAAGAGTTCAAACTTTATATTTTTGTTAGTATAAGACTTGAGAATTTCTGTAATATTTTATGTGTTTGAAGAAAGTAAGTACCTATGTTGTATTAGACTTTTTATTCCGGTCGGTTGAGAATTTAAAATTAAGGTCGGAATATTTGAGCTAATTCTTATTTAGATTGTCTACCTAGTACCTAGTAGCTAGAATCTAAATCACAAAAGATATCTTTGAAAATAATTCCGAGCTATTGGTATTAGAATAACTCATTCGCTACTTCACTAGCATCTTTAAATTTCACCCTAACAGGGTTATGTACCAGGTCAACTGATAGTTATAACAACTTATGTGTATATTGTGCAATAAATAAATAAATAAATGTGAAGGGATTCGTGGATTGACTGAATTACAAGTTATTGGAAAATTGGAATTAGATGTACATGGAAATAATTTTCGAGAGAAACCCACCACCAACGTGGTTAGTATTTTTGTTTGATGTGATATTTAGTATGTGCGGCTGTATTAAGCCCGTCACACACGTAGCTATAATATATATTATAGCAAGACATATTACGATATATTTTCCATAGTAATCTTCAAACGACCTCAGACGCAGCTATAATATATATTTCTATTACGTCATCAAAATATGTTATAGTATAGCTACCACGTATGGGGGCTTGCTATAATGTAATATATAGCTCAGTATATTAATATATATTATAGCTACGTGTATGACGGGCTTTATGTTTCCTTTTCCCAATCTCTCTCATTCATCTCATACTTTAGGTCGAAATATCCTGCAGAATTTTCACAAAATGAACTTTTTTCGACGACTAAACTGTAAATTTTTGAAGCGTCCACTTTCGTTGCCGCTCTGTTAGGCATAGGAACTAATATTTGTTTGGCCCACAAATATTAATTTCGAGCCTGGATAGATTAAATTAACCGATATGAAGAAAAATGTAAGCGTGGGACTAGAATTAGTGTTTAGTTTTTTATTCTTAATTGCAAAACGTTTCGTGTGTATCAGCCAGTTCCCGCAACTCTTTAAGGTCAAGTTCACGCCGGCTATAAACACGTCAAATTGTTCTGTAGAATATTTTTTTGTGAGTCAGTATTTATAGATTTGTACTTGCCAAGGCCAGAGCTTCCTATAGGGAAAATGCTGTTGTTTAATCACGATTTCGGTGCTTGGATATAGTAATAGTTACAGGTGTTGTTATTACGAGAATTTAAGATCGCTTATTTCACTTGTAAAATCTGGAGTAAGCTTGCATAATGATTTAACTTGATACAATTCAGTGTTTTATTAACACGCTTTTATTAGCTTCACCTGTAAGTAACTAACTATGTAAAAAAAACTTGGAAGTTAAATTTGACCCACTTCCTTGTTTCCGATTGAGCTGAAATGTTGCATACACGTTCAGTTTGGATGACAATGAATGGTTAGCTATGTGACGTAATTCTAACTCCAATATGGCGGACTCCCAAAGATGGCGGACTAGTTTTTTATTATGCATTCCGTGATATGGGTATCAAATGATAGGTTTTGCTGAGAAGAATACGAAAAATAAAATCAAAGTTAAAGTCAAAGCCGAAGGCGCAGTCGAAATCGAAGTCAAAGTCAAAGTTTTTTATTTCGACGGGGTCATTGCACTTTCAAAAGCGTGTTTTTAGTTTTTTTAAACTATAGTTTAAAAGCTTATTGATGTTAGTTTACACACTGTACACATATACTGTTGTGGATGTATTAGTCTGCTTTATAGCTGACCTATAATGGTTTTCTCATGTCTGTCGTGTTCTCATGAAAATTGCTCATGGCATAAACCCGTACCCAAACGGTGTGGACACAACTTCTAAAAACTTAATTAAATACCCTTAAATTGATATCCGATAGAAACAAATCAATACGGCTCGTAGAACAATGTCACATCTACAAAATTGCTTCTTTGCAGCTGTTTAAAGTTTTCGACTCGGATTTATTGAATTGTGTTACATACACTGTGTACACTGTTGGTTCATTATTATACGACTTAATTTTTAAGTATTTCGAGTATAAAATCTTTAAGTATTAGTGGTTTGGAATACCTGTCCAAAATTACCGGGATTTTGTGTACTTTGGTTTAAATTAATCAAAATCGCGGCCTTTGCAACGATTCTCTACAAGCCAGCCACCTTGTTCTTCGGAATGTTTTTTAAGTACAACAATGTCCAATTGAATATCTCCAAGCTACAATTTTTTTTAACCTGTTCTAGGCAATTGTTCATAAAAGCTGGTCGTCTCAAAATCTAGATATCTGTATGGCCTATAGATATTCTAGCATATCTGGATATTTGTGATTTGTGTGTGGAATAAATAGTATCTTATATACAGTGTGCGTATAAAAACTTTATTTAAAGATTGACCTTGACCCACCTAGTACATAGATATCCCTTGTCAGCAGACTTTGTTTTACCTAGATAAAGATAAGTGACTAAATCATTATTATGCTAGGTCCACACTATCGGGCTCAATGAATCTCAATGAATAGTTGTATTTTCTATTCTGGTAATAAATAAAATGTATTTGAATACCTACGTTATTTGATAAGTTTCATATGACTTAGCTGGCCAGACTTATCGTGACAATATGAATCTTCGCTAACTCCGACGATGTAGCGGTAGCTCAACAAATACTTTTCTCCCTAACAACAAAGTTACTAATCCAATCTATTTCCTTTGTTGACTCGCAACTTACGGTCGGAAAAAGCAGCTGACACAATTTCTATGTTTCCCAGGCCAGGGAAGCGCTCGTAACACTTCCTTATTGACCTGGAAATGTGTCACTGTGTGGTTTTTATTGTTATTTCAAGATACGTATTCTTACGAGATAATGTCGATATGATAGAATACATGTAATACATAGATATGCTAGGTAGTTATTAGTATTAAACTTATCAGTTATTTTATGTCCACTGATTAATTCAAAAAGCGTGGATCGGTTTTTGGTTATGTATACTTTCAATTAATTTAGACAAAGCGCTCCACATTTTTTAATTAGTTATTGGACATAAAATAAGTTATAAGTGTACTAATATCTATCTAGCATATCTATCATCCGTCACGTATTGAATATAGATATTATTATATGTTTGCAGTTAAAGATAAATTATTAAGCTGTTTGCAGTTAAAATATTGGCCAGGTAACATGCATACATCGTAACAATTAAAAGTTTATTTTATTTTTTTATTTTAAGTAATTTTATTATATTCCTACTAACAGTGTACTATGTTCACTGTTGTTTTTTTTTTTTTTCATTTATCTAACGACCTACGTCGCTAGTCGGATAATTAACCAAATTATTTGAAACTTCCATAATTGAATTATGTAAATGAATTCTGTAATATACACACCATTTATTTATTTATAATCGTTCAATAAACCTTAGCTTCCGAAAGATTTAATGTGGTTAAATATTGTTGAACAGCCACACGAAATTAAGTCCCTTATAAGATAGAAACGCCTATCCATTCTTACATGGTATAATTTAGTCATGCCCCGTAAATCTAGTTGTGTGCGTGTTGACACCCCAAAGCCACGTGGAACATTAACTTGTTGGGCTTAATGATGCGATGGTGCATAAATAGTGATATCTCAGCCTATCGTCTTCGTGCCGTAAAACCTTCATAAACATTAATTGTGACGTCTTATGAGTCCTTCCATTCACTCTTACTTAACATAAAAAATATTTCTTTTTCACACAGATATTGAAATTCAAATGACGCAATTACATACTTAATTGGTACCCATTGTCCTTTGTGATAGATACATCGCTATCGCATTCTTTGAATTACTTCTATACAAGTCATAACGTCAAATATTTGGAAAATAAAAGGGCGTTTGCGAATTATTGTAACTTCATCACAAGCGAATCAAAGATTCAAACAAAACTCCCAATGTAAAAAAGCGACCCTAAAAAGCTGTGTGAATCATGTTCGAGTGCCGTCGTGCGTCGTTCAGCGCATTAGCTACGCATCGACATTAGCAATTACGTCGAAGGTCGCGCCACACATGACATGACATAAGATAAATACGTCACGGGCGGCGTTACGGCTGACTAGGCCACCTAGACAAATACAATTAAATAATATAATATGTCTTATATATGTATAGATTATTTAATGTCTTGATAACAGATAAAGTTCGTCATAAAAGTTTTGTGTACTTTAATATGGAAAAGCAAACCAAAACGTGTGAGAAACGTTCGACAATCTGTTGGTCAGTGCATTAGTTATGCCGCCTAACATATGCGCATCGCAAATACGCCGAAGGTTACGAGAAAACTTCATGACGACGGGATCCGGGTTCGGGATAGTCGCTATCAAGCCCGGTACAAAAATATTTGTTATTGTTTGTCTTATGATAAGGCTTATCGAGGAAGTTGTGTTTCCTTTACAATTTTAAAAGTATTTTTAAAACTTCGTGAACTCAGCACGTAATACCGCGTCGTTCAGCGTATTACCCACGCATTACTTACCTACATCCAAGGTCGTGCCACATAATAATATGAGACACTCAAGTCATTACTAGGTTACTGTCCATAGGTACCTTTCGTGAAGTTTATATTGAAGTTTTACCGAACTACGAGTATGTTAATAGGTCGGTATAGAAGTATTGTTTGTTGGGCTTTTTCGGTTAGTGTTTACTTTTGACAGACAATGCTGTCTTTCATATATAGTTAAAGAAGAATACATCCTATATCCGTATTCAATAACATCCCTTCGATAATTCTGTGGTGTGTAGGAAAAAAGGGATAACTCATACAAAAACTTTTTTCACTTCGAGGATTTTTTTTTAATTTTTTAAATATATGACCATGATCTAATAAAACAAAGAAGGGTTTTCCTTTGTTAATCTGTAGTGATTTATTTTATTTTATGACTTATCCCCTTTTTCCTTGGCACCACAGAATTATGTTTGATTGGTCGGTCGTCAGATTTTTCGTCTTGCGTTCTCAAAGTATTGTTCTTGAATACGGGCCTAAGTCGGGTCTTTGGGGGCCAAACTTGGAGTTTACACTGGAAGCTATAGAAGCGACGCACTTTATTCTCGCGGTAAACAAAATGCCAACTTATTTTTTTTTTAATTATATCAGTTGCCATGGCTGCTAGCTGTAAGAATTGTAAGCCTGTAAAGGCAGATGTTATATGATTATTATTAAATAATGAGAAGTATATACATATTAGTAGTGATTCAACTCCACCATTTTAATCCGCGAAAATATGCACCAATGCAAACGTAGGTCAACAAAATGACCTTATGCTTACGTCAAGGTTCAACGCCCCTTGACCTATGTTGAATTTTAATACACTTCGTGATATTCTTGATTGATATGATAGACTTATAAATAATGCCTCATTGGGCTAGTGGTCGTTAGGGCAGTTGCTGCACGTCAGGCCCTGAGTTCGATCCCAATTTGGTAAAGGAGAAATAAATAAAATAGCCTTTATTCACTGACTATTGTTTAACATAATTTATTAACTTAAATTACCTATATCGGCACCCGTATGCATTTAGGTTGTCGTGAGACATAGGCTTTTCTATTTCTCTATTCAGTTAGGTCTCCTGCTATTTTCCTCCAGCTCTTGGGAAAGTCCTCCCACCGTCTCACCTGTCCACCTCTTCTCCGCTGGCTGCCTCGGAGGTACCACTCTGTAATCTGTTTTGACCACTTTTCCTTTTTTGATCGCAACATGCAAACTTAATTTGTAGTTCCCCACACCCTGTAAAGTAAAATCACGCGTTATCTTACTATCTTGTTCGTGTAATAAAATCGATCCAGAATATAGTGCTCTCTGTACATAGCTGGCTAGTGGCTATGTTACGTTATGTGGTGCTACGATCGTTAAATGTAACTTATTGCCGTATGTGGCCGTCTCCCCGACTCCCCGGCTCCCTGAGCGGTTGCGGAGCACTTAGCGGCTGTACGGTTTGGAGATCCACTAACCTAGCGAGACGATATACGATAGTTTCCATAAAGTTAACATTACTATTGCTATATACACGATTTATGTCTTATGGGTCGAGAACCATGCTATATTACTAAAGCTAAAACTTACTAAATTATCGGCCGAATATTCGTTTGATGTGATTTTAAGGTAGCCTGACTATAAGAGACACTGCCTTTACATACAAATATTAGTATCTTTAAGTTATTTCATAGGAAGTGGACAGAGGTGTTAATAGTACTACTTAATGTTAGAGCTCAAATTACTGTACTTAGAAAGAGGGTGGTAAAAGTCGAATTTATCGCCATTTCTCAAATTCAGTCAAGACAGAACAACCACAAAATTATACTGCTCGATCGGATATCGAACTCAGTACCTCACGTTCCACGGTCGGAGGTAATGACCGCTAGACCACTCAAGCGGCAGTAAATAATCGTTTATTGCAAGTTGTAATAACTGTACGAAATACCAATAGCACATTTATTTATCACAACGATTTTGTAATACTGTATGCAATGCGTAAACAGCTGTTTTGTATACAAAACAAACTCGTTTGCATCCTTTTGCCTTTGCCATTCAGCTCACCTTCCGCATTTTGATGAGATTAATGCGTGAATGTGTATCCAACTATATTTAAGATTCCTTTACACATGGTTTTGCTTATTCATGCAATAGTTATATTGTAGTCCAACGTCCTTCAAGTAGTAGGTTCGAAAGTAGGTCAATCAATTTTTGTCGAATGTTCTGTGAGGGTTCTGTTTTTTCACGAGGATGTTTCAATGTGTGTGTGCTTTCTATAACATACGAAAGACACAGTAAATCTCTACTTTTGAATTGTCGCCCTCGTATTAAAGTGTGGGGTAGTTCAGATATAAGTTAGCTCGTGTGAGTGTTGGTTTTCTTCTTTTGTGTTCGTATAAGTTGACGTTGGAATGGCACATGCTGAACAGCAGCACAAACCCGTATTCTCCATCTTTCGTCTCCTTGACAGAAGACAAAACGGAAAATCGAGAGATACAACGGTAGAGATGGTTTTGACCCCAATTTCTCTCCCCCATTTTGTCGTGCTAGCCCAGCAGGAGTAAGGTTATCCTAGGTTCGGTGGTAGAATAGAAATACCGGTAACAATAAAATTGCGGACTATAATAAGTAAAATAAAAACTTGCAACAAACGATTATTTAAAATATGGTTCGGAATAAATAATCAACGCGTTGTGCGCTTGACACGGCGGAAGATGATGCAGTGCTTCGCCCGCGCCGGAATATGACTCGTCTCAATGTATGGAACAGCTGATTTTTTTCGCGATTTCTTGTTTGGTCCCATAGTACACGTTGTTGATAATTATGAGTACAATAACTCCTTAAAAAAATCGTGACTAGAAAGGTAGGACCTTGTGTGTATATTATTTCTATTTGATTTTATATTTCTGAACGATTTTAATAGCTTCATTTCCAACTATTTATTCAGAATGCTAATTTCAAACGTAATAAAATATCTCCTGATTGCATAATTGACTTGAATTAAGTAATAGTCGGAATACTATAATTTCTTATTATAACGAAACTTGACATAAGCGGTCATTAACACGCGTTTATTTACCAAGACACCATAATACCAAACACGGCAATGAATCAGCTATAATCAATTCATTTACAATAGAAAATATTCAATTACTTACACATAGTTCACACATAAAACATGAGAACCGTGTCATAATGTTCTTATTATCACGTTTTCAACGGCTCATGTGTGTCTTAAGATTGTAATGTCACTCATACACGCTAAATGGCTGCCAATAATCTATTGTATTTAAAATACAAGCGTCCATTCAACGCGGGTCTTAGATTCTTTTGTTGGCATTGACGATATTATGCAAGTTGCATCTATTTGAAAATGTATGTCATAGACTGTCTTAAATATTGACAACCATCAAAATAATACCGTCTGCATTTTAAAACGATATTTGTATAGCACTTCCTGGTTGACATGCCTTGGTGGACACCACGGAATAGAAAAGATAAAACACAAGAGGAAGAGGCATTGATATTTCTTTCTACGAGACTAAACACACATTCACAGCTTATGAAGGTTTCTTACCTACTAAAAAAAAGAGGAGTCACATTAAAAAAAATCTGACTGGAATAAGGCGACAGAGGTAAAAATCTAACTATTATGAAGTGTGCGTAACTCCGCATAATTATGGCACAGTCGCTACGCCTACTTGTCCTTTCCTCTTATGTTTTATATTTAGGGGGTGGGGGGAGACTGTAAGATTAGCCAGTCAGCATGAATGATTGTAACGGGGCTGAACACCCAGGGTGCCCAAAACTTAATTAGGATTTGTCACGTGGAGAGGCACCTTTGAAAGAGAAGAGTTTATCCACACTAGCATAAAAAGTCTCATTACCACGGAAAACAAAGAAATAATATGAAATTATCGCGAACAATATCGCGAAGACCTTGAGGCTAACATGCAAAGAAGCTCTCTCCGAGCCTAAGGCTAGACCTAATTACAACCAAACAGCTGTTATCTCGTTTGAATTGCGTTTATCCTAGGTTGAGAATAAGGCTTTAGCTTGACAACCGCGCTCATACCTTGCTGCGATCTGTCAATATGATAATGATTAATGAACCAGATCAGCGTGGATTAATCGTGTTAAGAAAGCACCTGACATTCTTAAACCGCTCTACCATATGTACCAGTGGCGAAGGGTGGCAGTTTTAAAAGGGGAAGCCGTCCCAAAAATGCCCTCTAGAAATTGCTGCAATCCATACAGTCTCTTGTAATCTATATTTATCTAGAAGAACTCAATCTAACTGAATAACAAGCCTTTTTTTTGTCAGTTGGATGAGTAAATAATTGACGTTGGTCTATGCACTAACCAATTCCTAAAGGGAAGCCGATGGGAATCGGGTTGTATGGACTCTTCGCCACTGATATACTACACAATATCCCTATCCTTATTACACTAATATTATAAATGTCAAAGTAACTCGTGTCTCTCTGTCTGTCTGTTATTTTGATGAAATTGTCAAGGTAATAGTGTGCGTCGTAAGGAAGGACAGCAGCATCTGAATTCCATGCAGGCGGAGTCACGGGCACAGCTAGTTTGTAAATAAAATTACACTACATACACGGGCAAAAATAATTTGCAGGCGCCATCCGAAACGAGTTATTCGGTTGTAAATAGCAACAACTTGTTTATTTCTAGCTGTTACGTTATTTCAGTGTAGATAATATGTTAATTTTGCAGGCTCCACTCGAACCAAGTACTCGGTGGTAAATAGCATTTTTTTTTAATTTCTATCCATTCAATTTTTTCAGTGTAATATAAATCTTACTGTTTCGATGTTTTTTACTCGATCACTCATAAATGGCTGAACTCATTTGGATGAAATTCGACACACAGATGGATCATGTCCTGGAATAACATATAGGGATTCTTTTTATCCGGGTACATGAAGTAGTTCCCCTCTAGGAGTCGAGTGAAATCGCGGGCAACAGCTAGTTGAATTAATTAATGTTAGGCCATTCTCAAATGCGGTAAGTCAATAACCTAAACGTCAAAAAATCCCAACTCCAACTAGAAAAAGAGCTGTAACTTTTGAACAGCTGAACAGATTTTCATGAAACATAGCTAAGATGATACCCGATTAAACTAGCTTCCAATTAAAACAAAACACAGATACACACTGCAAACTTATAACCACCCGTCTTTTTTGTCCGGGGTTAAAAATACCAGAACACCACCTGTCACAATAACTTATCTTTATATGGGTAGAGAGTAGATACGCTTCTCCCACATTCATCCATCTCGATACGTGTGCACAGGTCGCGAGTACTACGCACTTGACCTTGAACTTTAATACTGTATTATTGTGTTAAAAGTTTGATAACATTGCGTTTATAAGAGGTTCCCGGCTTATTGCTTATCTATTTGTTGATTCTCAAAGGACCTTGTTATCCCAGTAAAGGACGTGCAAGGGATAAGGGCGTTTTCACATTCAAGTATTTTTTTTTAATAAGTATTCATTTTTAGGTGCGATAAGACCGCCCTTTGTACATTTCTTTTTCTAATTATTGTATCTGTTCTTCTATTACTGGTGTGCAATAAAGTGTATTATATTGTATTGTATTACTATTCTTTATTTTCATTCCACAATTTACGTAAGGTGGTAAAAATAAAATTTGGTAACAACTATTGACCCTGTTGGGCACAGCAAAATATAGGACAGAGTAAGCTGAGGAGGTAATTTAATTAGAATTTTTAATATTTACACTTATTTTTAGGCATATTTAACTATACCAGTGGTCGCTCAGTGGTCGAAATTCAACCGCAATTTTAGCTTTCTGCACTCCTTCTTCATATAAACTTTAACTATGCCAAATCTCACACTCCTCCGTGCGCGCAATATGCTTAAAAACGGGTACAAAGTTTTCTCTCCACGTATTATATAGTTAAATAATTATAATATCACTCTAGTAGTTGTACATTCAACTTTTACGGGTGGCTCGTGTCATTTGCATGCATTCATAAACAGCTGCTATACGGTCATTTAATTTTCTTTCCTCTTGTGTATGGAAGTTACTGGTTTCATACAATATGAGTATTTTTGTCAGGGGAGCAAGAAACAAACTGCCGCGGTATTCGCAATTCTTTTTAGCTTGTTCCATATTAGTAATTTTTCCATACATGCACTGGTTGTTGCGGTTTTTATTATCTAAACTAATTTTATAAAGAGAAACGATTTGATTTTTTGTGTTTGTTTGTTTGTAATGTATAAACTCAAAAACTACTGGACCGATTTTAAAAATTCTCTCACCAGCAAAATGGTAAATTATCAGTGAGTAACATAGGCTATAATTTATATAGGTATCACGCGGGCGAAGCCGCTGGCGGAAGCTAGTATTAAATAAATACAGCCCATTACTGTCCCACTGTTGGGAACGGGCCTGTTCTCGCAATAAGAAGGGTTAGGCCTTAGTCCACCACGCTTGCCTAGTCTTAGGCTTTGTCATTTTATTATTATTAATTAATAAGTGTTTATTTTAGTTACACTAAATGATCACAATATAATAATAATAAACTATCTTATCATAGTTGTTTGAATATTGACATAAGTCACACCTACCGCATTCTCAGTCAAGTAGGCTAAACTCATTCATATTATAACCTTAGTCATCGGCAATTTCCTGACGAAGTAAATAATACACTAAGCAATACTATTACACTCAACGGCACCAGAAAGTGGCCCAAAGCTAAAAGTAGCTGTTTACATTATGCGAGCTGTTACACATGTGAATAGATTATATTCAAGGCATTTAAATTGATTATTATGAGGCTGGTTTAGTGTTTTGTTTAATTGAATTATGGTTGCCTTCTGGATTTCGGAAAACCAGTCAAGTTCCCGATAATTTCACTTTTGCTTTAGATCGGTTTATAAAATAACCAGGTCGTAAACAGCGTTAGGAGGCTTCTCCGTTCAAAAAGCTCCTAGAACATTTTAAATAACTTAAGAGATATTGAGAGACAGAACTTCAGGAGAAACCTTACAAATCATCATTACTTATCAATAATTAACTTTACCGTTTCCTTTGCGCGTAAACACTTAGGGCCATGTTCACCGACAATATAACAGATGTTTAAAATTAAATCTGCCGATTACGCATACAACAATTTATGTTTAAATGGCAGATTTTGCACTAATCGTCTTGTTATGTTGTCAGTGAACTTGGGCCTTAGTCGTTTTGACTATAAATCGGGAGAACAACCCTTTATTTAGTAAACCAGCTCCTTATTAATAAATTTTGATGCATTGAACATAATCCATTCAGTAATTCAATAACCGTTACACTGAAACTTTGTAACAGCTATCTTTCGGTTTGGTCCACTTTCCGTGCCGCTGGATGTATTATCTACATAAATAATACACTACCATTATCTAGTCTACGCAAATGTTTCGTTACGACTACTTAGATCATAAACATAAATAAGTTATTTTTATCAGTGTAGCTCCCATCGAATGAAGGGAGAAGATGGAAATTGAGTCTGCAGGGTTACCACGGCGGGTGGACAAACCAGTTTTCTCCACTCTTTGTCTTCTTGACAGAAGATAAAACGACCAATCGAGAGAGATAGCGATACATAAATAGTTATTTCCCCGGTTTTTCTCTCCCCTTTTTTGCCGTGCTAAATCAAATCATTTATTCGCCAAAAGATAATAATAATATATCGTACATGAAGATGTTACATTATTACATACATACAGTACATAGGTCCGTCATATCTTTCCTTTTAATAGGCATGCGAAAGTACAATACAATACAATTATACACATCCAGTTTTTACTTATTATTATGTCACCATTTTATTTCAGTACTCATCTTATTTCTAAGGGTACCGTTGGTCAGCGGTTCTCTCATAAGAGTCAGACTGTAGTTACCAACCCCAGTGTAGTGACTACCGGGCAACACCATAATACGGAGAATCTTACTAAGTCCAGTCAGGTTATTGCTAATAATAATTTAACTATCCAACTGGAATCCTTGACTCACTTTTACTGCGTTATTACTTATAGTTATTACATAAACTTAATTAATTAATTATGCAGTAAAATTAGATTCGGTTTACTTTTATAATCATGTAATCTTCCAAGTTATTAAGCTGTTAAATGAAGATGCTGTAAAGGCATTGTATAGGTATGGTACTAAACAAGAAACTTCTACAGTAGACTAGACTAATAGTATATAATATGCTGTAAAGGCTTTCTGTACAATGAGAGCTCAGTTTATACTGAAAATGTATAATTTGATATGTAGGCGTGCCTATACGTATGCATAGCATACGTGTGCAAAAATATGAATGAATGAATTGGTTTGAATGAAAATGATTTACTCGTAGTTATCAATGAAACTTGTCTTTTTTTTCTGTTTTATGTTATCTTCGAAACTATGTAATTTTGGAACACTTGTTCTAGGACTTTTTGTATTATTTTTATTTATAACATAATTATAGCCTTAGAGTTATGGGCCATCAAAAGGAACACGTTGTATAAATTTTATACTGGCGTATTCATAGACTACTTTTAGTCTAGTCTACCGAAGAAGTTTCATCTTTAGTTCCATAGCTATCAGTAGCAAAGGGTGAATATTTTCAAAGGGGAAGTTGTCCCAAAAGAATCCTCCAAAAAAATACACTCACCAATTCATTGTTCTTCATCGAAAATATTTAATAACATTGGCCGACAAAGTATCAGCATTTTGGTTACCACTAACATTAACCAATTCCTAAAGGGAAGCCGATGGGAATCGTACTATATGGACTCTTCGCCACTGATAGCTATTGTACCCACGACTGACACTGACCTTATTTATGATTTATCCTTCAAAAAGGTCAGGGGCGCTTCTCGCAATAGGTGCGTACGAATGTGTAAGAAGTAAAAGGAGTATATGAGCTAGAGTTGAAAACTGCGGAAAGTTTCCGAAACTTTGGAAGTTTTCCGGAAGTTTACCGGAAATATTCCCGAAAACTTCCAAAACTTCGGCAGTTTTGGAAGTTTTCAGAAATTATTTTTTACTTATAAAAACAGTAATTGGGGATACTTTGTACATAAAATGTGTTACATTTAGCTAGATTTTAAATATTCGAACACAGCAAGCACAGGACGGGATGCGGGGTGGGGTACATGTTAAAAATGAATATTTCCAAAATTTCGGTCATACCGCTCGGTGCTTACATTATCCTCGTTGCCTTCGTATTATTTAAGCCGATTGAATAAAAAACGTTATTTCATAAATTTGTATCAATAGGTACCATAAATAATTAAAATATTAAAAGAAAATAGAACTAAATTAAAGGATCATTTTTATTTGACGTTACTGATTCTGAGTAGTCCAAAAGCAACGAATTTGTTGATTTTATAAATAGAAAAACATAATTTGAAAACTTCCAAAGTTTCGGAAGTTTTGGAAGTTTTCAGGAAACTTTCCTCAGAAAAGGAAACTTTCCTGGAAGTTTTCAACTCTAATATGAGCACGTGGCGTTCTATAATTTACTGTGTCCTCCGTGGAAAAGGCTTGATGTATGGATATAGAGCACGAGACTTGTGTGTGTGGTATGTGAAGATCCCGAGATAGTAGTCGGAAGATCGGTATGGAAAAGTAATGCAAACGGCATTTACTTGTTTTACAATAACGAATTCTGCTTGAATTTGTGTTATTGCTAAAGCGCTTATGGCCTTATTTTGTACGTAATCGCTAAAACTATGGATTCAAAATTCTTGACGCTGCAATAGTCTAACATTTCAAATATTTGTATTTGGTTTATTTGAAAAAAAAAAAAAACTTTAATTTCTATTCCTAAATTTCTATTTCGTACAAAATTTGGCCTCTAGGAGAGTTGTGGTTATTAGCGCTAACACTCGTATAAAAACCTGGAAAGTATTTTCCCCAATAACGAGATTATTAATTTTAAACTTCACCAGGGAACATTTCTTACAACTGTTTTTTGTACGGACTGTTTGTAGTACCTATACCTATGTTATGGATAGGAAAAACTAATAGCGGGTAAATCTGATAAGTCTGGCTATTAAAATATCGGGCTTTAATAGATAAACGATGTTCCAATTATTTAAAGAGTACTCAAAACAAATACGGAGTCAATATTAAAATTGGTCTCGTGACCTTCAATATTTGAGCACGACTAGATTAGAATGATTTATTATTTGAATATCAAATATTAATCTAGGCTTTATGCGTAGTTACTGCTTCGGGAATATTCATAACAAACAGAACATTGAATTACTAATTTTGATGAACTTGTTTCGATGTCTTGCTACGTCCTATGCCGTTTAAAGATGAACTCTTCTAAATGACTGATTTAAGTGGCTTTTGTGTTGTGATTACTGTATGCATTCTGTTCATTCAGTAGAATGAAACTAATAAACTAACTAAAACTAACTAACTAGTAAGTTAATCAGCACTTTTGGATTGTGTGATGATGATGAAAGCCTATCATCATCAGCCCGTAAACGTCCACTGCTAAACCGTCTTACTAAAACCGTTACACTTTCATACTGTAGAGAAAAGATGTAATTTTGTTTCCTTACGGAAACATCGGAATCTGGTGAGTTATATTTACATATAACTCACCAGATTATTGTTACTGTTAGCCTGCATCATCCCACGGCTAGGCACAGGCCTCCTCCCATGACCAGACCTTTCATAAGTTCGTTCCGCCCATCTCTTTCGTGGTCGTGGTACTCACCAGATTAAACATAAACGAGTGTCGAAGTTCGTTGTATGAGCGTTGTCCCAACCCGCCGAGGACACTGTTCAGTACTCTGTGGCCATGATTTACTTCCCCGACTAATTATACTTAGACAATCAAAGTTTATAGCAACTTCGCTTGGTCTTGTGTCTCTTCATCGAGCAGATTATTGGCTTATATCGGAATGAAAGCTTTCTCAGCAACTATGAATGCTTCTTGTGGACCTCTCATTATAAAACATTTAGTATTGCCTACACTTGATAAGTGTAGACAGCCGAAATATAATTTGAAACTTAACTATAGAGACGATAAATTCTTCGTTTAGGGTATGTTTATTACATAACAGGAACGAAGTTCTAAGTTAAGAAGTTTTGTGTAATATTGTATGATTTGGTTCTTATTGTTTTGATGTATGTTTTCAGGTGACGCGCTGCGTAGGGGTAGTTAAAGCGGCTCTGCCGCTTTAAATGGACAAACGCAAGATGCTGCCAAAGAGAGCGCGTATGGATAGCATGCGGGGTCCCATCGCCAACGGACCCTTGCAGTCGAGGTGAATATTAACTTTAATTTTATAACGGAACTGCAAAGTTACCTTCTAGTTATTGTAGCGTAGATGTTACGATTCAAGTAATCAGTGACGGAGTCTTAAATTCGAAAAGAAACCCTGTAGACGGACAAAGTATGTTTGATTTTGGCTACATAACATTTCAAATTATAATTTATACCTTGAACCAATATTATGATGAATTCGATATTTTGGTAGCTTTGTCAATGTTTGTTTACATCCCCAAAAAGTAATTTTGTAACAATGTACAGTCCCGTCACTTCTAACTCTGTGTAATTAAATCACATAATTTATACGCTACCGAGTTAATTCAATCGCAATCCACAATCAGAAACTCAAACAGTTTACCAAAGATCGAATCGACCCTAGTCATCTAATTCGTAAGCTGGGCGCGAGTGAACGCGGCCACCAACTTAACAAAGCGACGTCCGCCGTCTATTGGGCTCACTCCACTTATTCTTTTCTCGCGCTAATCCTATTTGGTTTCCATCAAAACTTGCCCGAAGGGTTGCCTCCCTCGCCCCACACTGTCGCCCCGGCCTCTTTGTTTGCCACCAAAATCTGTTTTCGTCTGCCCCCGGAAAAGTTTGTTGGAATTCTGAAAACTCCCTCCTTACCCGCCCGGAATTACTTTCTCGTTTCGCCGCCCGAAACTTTCCCCGGCAATAATAATAATTCCGCTTCGCTATGACGAAAGTTTAAATTATTAGTTTAATCGTACTGGTGTGCTTTAATTATTCGCGGCGTGGGGAGGGGGGGGGGACGCCCGGGGCACGTCCTCTCCGTGATTAGTTAACTTGTCCCGACTAGTATCCCCAATCTCTCCTAGTTTCTAATATTTGTCGGTTTGCTTAGAAATTTAATTTGTCCATTAATTTTGGTTTGTCTATTAGTAAAGCTAATTGCCAGTTACGAACTTGTAATTTTGCTGTTCGCCGTATCTCTTAATCTTAATTGGAGTACCCAAGTTATTTAGTATTAAACTTTAATGCCTTTAGTATGAAGTGATTCTAGCAAGTTATTTATTCCTTATATAGTTGTGTTCTTACGTTCATTATTTTTAATCTGGTATTTGATTTGAACATTTTGTTACTTAGAAGTTAATTTTCATTCATAAATACTATAATAAAATTGTGTAAACATATTTATATGTATACATACAATTATGGGGTGCCGTCTGTCGGGACTGGTCAGCTTGTAACTGCCATGGCAATTCAGTGGCAAATCATTATCCTATTCTTTTTTTTATTTTATTATATTACATTATTTGTCTAATTTTGTTTTAGCTGTAAGTTTTCTAGAGAAATAAAAATAAAATAAATAAAATTATGCTCGCAACTCTTACCAAACAAATTTTTAAAGTGTTTCCATGGAGTGTCTTAACGGTTCTTCTCCATAGGACCTACTATTTGGAACTGCGTACCAAACGTCTCGAAATTTCATAAATGCCTGTATCTCGTCTACACGAAATAAAGATATTATACTCTATTCTAATATGCGTAGTTACAGAATCATAATCACAAGTCGTAAGTATAGAAAACACGTACCTATACTGCATAGCTTAGCAAATTAATAGGCAACGTGCCCATAATAGTGTGCCAGTAATAACAATCCACTACGATTGAACTACGTAGTATCCAGAGAAAGTGATTGCATAGCATATGAATAAGATTTCATACATCTACATACAATTTTATAGTCTACTAGGACTTGCGTCTATGATCTCACAGTATTTAAATGAACAATCGATATCACATCAAAATCGCATAAAAATGAAGTGTGCATAAATATTAGATGAGGCGATATTTACATACAAATGTTTTTATTTACGTGTTTAAATTCAATTCCCAGATTTGGGCATCAAATGGTAATCGAAACTAGAATTTAATAGCTACAATAATATTAACAGCAAATTGACATAATAAATGGTTATTTCTGATATTTAGTTAGGCACAGACTTGTAAGTTAGGAGCCACAGTCGGTAACGGAAATACCAAATTTCCGTGGCGCTGATCGTTTTTCAAGAAGTGCTAAAAATACTGTTTTCTGCGAAGAACGGGGGAATAGGAGTTCCTTCATTCATTTAATATTCTTTCATTGGTATTAATTCATATATTCATTCAGTCTGTCTTGGAGAAATATACAATACGTCTTAGAATCAGCAAAAGTTAAAACGCAGAGGCACTATGTAACAGGAAAAACACGAGAATACTGTTTATTGCTTTAGTTATGAAAGTTATGAATCACATTGTTTCTTCATTGGAAACACCAGTAATGAATGACAGTGATTACAAATCCAGTAACTTTACCGTTTCATATTGCTTCATTCATTATATATCTACTGTGTATTTAACGCCTTCATTGTTTTTATACAGGATATTTTTTTTATGTAGTGCGCAAAATTTTCAGTGATTCAGTGTCCGTTCCCAAATGCAACCGTAGTACTAAAATTCACTCCAAAACAAAATAAAAATTTGATATTGTATGGCTTGCGCTAGTAAATTATGAGTTTCCCCCACACTAAGTCGAATTTTCGTTTTGTTTTTAAGTGTATCGCAATATTCCGAATACTGCGGTTGCATTTAGGAACAGAGACTGAATCATGCTGCAAATTTTTGTAACCTTCTCGACGATTAATGATGATTGTAGTCAGTCAATATCATCAATGGTGTAGTCCATTTGCACAACTGTGCGTATTTCCCAGCTTAGTGTAGGATAGAAAGTAAATAACTATAATGGTTCAAATTGCAAGGTTAGTTCCAATTTTGTAAATCGGCAAAGTTAAGGAGGACAAACAAATTCGCGCAGTTTTTGCCCCACATAGAAGATTCAGATAAAATAGCAGTCTACCGGTAGTAGTAAAAAAAGTTCACTGTTTCAAGCTAACCTGTACCGATATAAGTTTTTTCCGGAAGTTATTTAACCCATTAACCTAATAAAGCGATTACAATCGTCGTACTCGTAAAAAACTTTTACATAATCCAGAGTTGTGTGTGAAGTTAACTGAGTTTGTTTTAGGAAAAAGTTCATGAAATCGACGGAAAAATGTAGGCAATTTGTTTTACAGTTGTAATTTGGGTGCCAGAGTTTAACAAAACACCATAACTTGTTATATTGTACTAAAATCTGTAATCTACGAAATTGTGAGTGTATATTGTAAAACATTTATTGGTTTTTTTTTTTTTTTTAATCTATGGCCCTTCATATATTACGTCTATTTACGACACTAATAGACTAAAATAAAGATTTCAGCGAAGTTTTTAACAAGAGCCGACTACTGTTCATTTGTGAAGAGTATATACCTAGACTTGTTAATTTATAAATATCAGGTGATAATTGAACGTTATGTCGCCTGTTGATAATGCCGCCATGCGCCATTCTGTTCCGTACGTTACGCATTCTTTTATTATCACTCCATTTTATGTAACGCTTCCGTATTACATTTCACTCATTAAAGTGGTTATGATCTTATATATTTTATTACTACTTTGTTTAATGTTGTGCGTGTCTTTCCGCAATTTTTCTATTCTTAATATATTTAGGCTCTCACGATCGTATTGAAGTTTAATACCAATGTCGATGTTCATTACAATTTTAGTTACGCGGTAGACCCGCAGAGGTGTTCCTGAATAATATCACTATGCAGCTATGTACGCAGTTATTTTTTTCGAGCAAGGAACAATATGAGCATGCATAAAAGGAAACAGACGGAGAGAGTGTAAGGATCGTAGCACGTGACTGTAATTTCTGCCTCCATGGGAAAACACTTAACACTATTAGGTATTAGCAATATTAAAAATGAAATTAATGAAAGTCATACTATCATTAGCATTAATTACAGTACACTGACATGACCTTCGCTAACGACTTATGAACTATGATAATCTTTTATCTCATACTCTTTTAGTCTGGACTTTAATGCTGTCCAAGTTAAACTTTGTATTTTAAAATAACTTTATAACTCTGAAAACTTGAAGTAATTATGAAAATTCAAGAATTTTACGTCATCTTTTAACGTGGTTCAAGTCTGAAATATGTACTATAAGTTATTAAAGTCCCGACATTTCTAATACCTGAGATATTATGTTATAGCAAGGTTGCTAACTAAGTTCTTATACAGTTTCTAGTTGAAGACATTATTCCTATTTTGTTACTTCGATACACAATACAATACAATAAACTTTATTGTACACCAGAAATACAAAAGATACATTATTTATAAATATAAACATGTACAATGGGCAGTCTTATCGCTAAAAGCGATGTCTTCCAGACAACCTTTCCACATACCTTCGATACTTGTCACTCACAGATTTAAATCTTCCGACATATTCTTCTGATCGGTTGACGTGGGGTATGGTTCGAACAGGCCGAGGTCCTTTAGATCATTTTAATCTAAAATGGCATAGGACACTAAGGGCAAACTGCACACAGATGACCAGCCACAAACTGGGCTCCTCAATTGATACATTTTGTTGCAGCAACGTGTAGCAACGACCACGTTTGCGACGCATCCCCATTGCAGGGCTATGATAAAAAAGGGGAGAGAAAAATCGGGGACAAATCATCTCAGAACCGTTGACTCCCTCGATTTTTCTTTTCCTCTTCTATCAAGAAAACAGCGTGGAGATAACATGTTTGTCGAAAAAATACGACGGGGCCAAAACCATCTCGTTACCGTTTCCTGTTTCGATTTTTCGTTTTGTCTTCTGATCAGAGACAAAGGCGTAAACGGGTAAACTGGTTTGTCCACCCGCCGTGCTAGCCCTGGAGAATGTATGAATGAATCGTAGTACGCTAATTATGGCTGGTTACTTGTGTCTGTGGCAAAGTGTAGGTATAGTGTGCGATTAGCTGAGCTGGGAGTTTTCTATAGAAATATTTAAATATAATATTAAGACTTGTATGTATCTCAATTCCAGGCCCCTAGTGGCGTTACTAGATGGGCGCGACTGCACGGTGGAGATGCCGATACTCAAAGACGTGGCGACGGTGGCATTCTGCGATGCACAGTCAACATCGGAGATACACGAGAAAGTGCTCAACGAGGCCGTAGGCGCTCTCATGTGGCACACAATCATCCTCACCAAGGAAGACCTGGAGAAGTTCAAGGCGTTAAGGATTATTGTTCGTATCGGCTCCGGCGTCGACAATATTGATGTCAAAGCGGCTGGGGAATTAGGTGAGTCATTGCACTTAGTTAATTGAATCAGATCATTCAGATCTGAAGACCAAGTGTATGTTCGCTGATTAAGGTCATGCTTATCAATGGATTAAGCGTAAACGCAATAGTATCAATTGTCTACATACTTTGCATTCGTAGTATGAAAAATGCGCTAATTGGTGTGTTACGTTGAGATAGATTGCTACCTACTAATTATCTATCTGAGCGTGCCATAAGAATGAGCATACATTTTCGCTGTTCCATAGTAAAAAAATTGAGTAATTATTTGTAGCTATGCTACGAGTAGCTACTTAATATATATAATTACTCAAAATTAGAAGATATTCTTTCATGTCATTTTTAGATCGAATTTCGTCAAAATTACTTGTCAGAATTCGTCAGTAGCGTTTTAAATGGATGTTATATAAAATATTCCGTTTACCTGTATGTAACGTGTTTATGTTATGTGTTCCAGGCATAGCGGTATGTAACGTGCCGGGCTACGGCGTGGAGGAGGTGGCGGACACCACCATGTGTCTCATATTGAACCTGTATCGGCGGACGTACTGGCTCGCCAACATGGTGCGGGAAGGGAAAAAATTCACAGGTCAGTACTCTGCAGCTCAACTATTTACCTGTGGCATTGTAGTCGGTTATGTCAGATGTGGTAGTTTAAAAAATAATTGAAGGAAAGATAGAAGGAAGGAGAGGTAAAGGAAGGCCACGCATAAGTTAAATGAGCCAAATAAAAGAAAAGGTTGCTGTCATGCTTATAAGGAGGTTAAGGAGAGACAAGAGCAAGGCTCTTAAATATGAAGAAGACAGGAAGGACAACGATAGCTTACCGATTAAAAAAAAATCACTTCTACAAACACTTGATAATGTTTACATACAATAATTCAAAGATAGTTTACAATGAGCTGTCTTGTCGCAATCAGTGACAACCTTTGGATGGACTGGAATATAGAAGTGTTTAAACGAGTTCTACCTGAATAGAAATAGTTATTGTAAAGTTATTGGATTTTTTTTTTACTTTTTTAAAGAAAACGTGCCCCTCACTATTATTTCTCCTGTATCGAGGGTACAGTTACAAACATACATGGCACATGAACAATTATCTGTAGATCATGCAAATAATTACTCCATGCGGGGATGGAACCCGCGGCACGTAGCGTAGAAAGCTAATCGCTCAGTCAGTGCGCCAACCGTGTCGTCAAGTATTAGTTATATCTAATCTTTTCCTACTTATGACTATAGCTGATAGCACTGATAGCAGACAGACATGTTGCTGGGGAGATTGTTGCGCTTCTTCTTCCTGCCTTCACTTTGTGTCGTTTTTGTGTGCTATGCTATCTCATGTTGACGTCAAAAAGTACTAAAACCAGTCTATTTTGAATAAAAGCATTTGAATTTATTTGCTTTATAAACGGTCATTTGAACCCGTATAATACCTTTCTAAAAATCCGTTATTTTTGTATGGGTTTAGAATTGTGAGTGAATATTCGCTCGTCCGCAGTTTGACAATACTCGTCCTTAATCGCATTAGGGGCGACCCTGTTGCCATGCGGAGGGTGCATTCCCCAGAATTGTGTCAATTGTCCGATATTTTGGGGTTCTATTTATAGGTACCTATTTTATGTATCTACGCGATTTTCTAAACAATAAAAGTGTTCCTGGTTTTACTGCTTCACGAGAATGACATGAAATAGCAGTTACCACAGTTGATGTGTCCTTTGCGTACGATATAAATCAATTGATTGATACACTGCGTTTTATTTTACGAATTTACAATGATAAGTAGTTGTATTAAATAAATTCTGACATCATTCTGATTTCGATATTTTATATCGTGGTGAATTACTCGTTCGCTTTTTATATACTTAGCAACAGTAAAAAGGCCTGTCGTCATCCAATTTCATGAAGCGATGCTTGCGTCAGTGTCTGACAGAAAGCTTGCCCTTGAAGTGCAAACATTATTTATATAATAATTAAACTCAGTTTAAACTGAATTACAGTAGAATCCGGATATAACGACCATCAAGGGGCCGGTGAAACTCTCGTACTAACCGACCAACCTACGTACCTAACTTGAGTTTACATCGTCGCCGTCCGCGTCGTCGCTAAAAACGGTTAGCCGTTATAAGCGAAGTCGTTAAAGTCGGATTCTACTGTACTTTACTACGTCTACAACACATGCGAGCGATAACAGCATTTTTTTAATGGGGTAAAAAACTGCCTTTTGCTCACTTCAGATGTCGCTACTGTCGGTTGTTCCAGAAATTTGACAGATAGCTGTCAACTTTCATACTATTTTTATAAACAATCGAATTGTTATAAGAATAATTAATAAAATGACGCTTTGAGCAGCCGTTGGTTGCAAAAATCCGGGAGTCCATAATATTCCCTAAATAAGCCAAAAGAAGAAAACTATGGGAAAAGGCCCTTCGAAAGAAAAATTCGAAGACTAGTAATAAGTAGAGGTTAAGTGCTATCCATTTTAAACCTGAGGAATATTTGGGGAGAAATTCTTACACTAGTTTTATAAAACAAACATTCATCATCATTTCAATGCTCCCTTTTTATTTTAGGCACCGCTATCAACGTATTACAGTGTATATTTTTATTATTTTATAACTATCTTCTATACTCGTACAGAAATCTTCCTTTGGGCGGTACTTGACACCTGAAACAACATGTATGTCGAATTTAATCCAAAATATAGCGAATCCATAAGGAAAGATGAAAAAATCATAATTAAATAGCATTCTTACCTTTCTGCAAACTGTTGAATGTGGCGTTAAGACAGCGTTGGGAGATTTGTGCTGGCATTTACATCCCTGAACTTATGCAGTGCCGGAATGTTGACAGTCTCATCCTCAAGCACGTCTTCAATACCAATGAGATTATTTCGATCGTAGGCCTCTAACCTCCAACGAAAAAATAGGGCTTTACAAAAAGAACACAATATAACCTCCAAACTTGTTTATATAATTATATCTATTTACCGTGCAATTTATGCTGCTTTTTTAGCAATGCCAGAGGCATTCCTCTTTATTAGCTCGTCTTTTAATTGTATTACACTCCACGTAGAATACATTTTACTAGTATAATATGGTTCTAAGTAGGACACCAAACAACAACAAAAAACAATATGGCGGTTCTCAGGAACAACCGATAGTGGCGCCATCTGCGATGAGCTTTCAGTTTTTAACCTCATTGCACTCTTCGTTTACCGCACTGATAATTTGACAATGTAAATAAACTGCTTAGCAACAAACAACAGTAACTTGTAAATACTTAATCCGCGTTATCTAGAAGACTAATGTTGGACATGTTGCTTTAAGTTAAGGCGTAAGCAACCTGTTGCTTAGTATCGCCCATCATTGCAAATAAGTTGCCCTCTACCTAATATTTAGTGATATTGATTACTTATTGGTGATTTATATTCGCATTGAATTGCATTATTCTCGCAGATCTTACCACAACATTGTACTGATAAAGATTGTCAAGATCTATTATTTATTTGAAAAGAGTTTCCATGGAGTTTCTTGCCGGTTCTTCTCCATAGGATCTACTATTTGGAACCGTGCACCTAGAGTCTCGACATTTCATAAGTGCCTGTATCTGGTTTACATGAAATAAAGATCTATTCTATTCTATTCTATTCTATTCTATTCTATTCTATTCATATAGATAATTTTAATCAATTTAGGAATGTGATGATTTAAGTACTAACACAGATAAATAAAAAAAATTGTAGGTTAAAAACGCGAACCGTCTGAATGTATGCCAAAACTTTCTGTAACTATTTGATTCGTCAAACCCTCGTCACATAGTTTTTTCGTGGAATATATTATTTCAGTGAGCGACTGCTGGAGACGCGAGATAAGGCGTTCTTGTCATAAATAAATAAATATTTTATTTATATATCACACAGTTATAAATTAAGCAAATGAATATATCACGTGTATCTTAATTTTGCTTAACATCAGGTGAGATAGTCTAGATAAAAATAATAATTGAAAAGTGCACACAGAAAATAGTTCACGAACTAATGGTGACCCCTAAACTAGGCACAGCCTGTATCTTGGTGGGGCATACACAGCATAGAATGTATTGTGTTCTGTTGTGCACAGTAACGCGAAATAAAGAACTAAATAACAACTATAGGAGGTACAGTGGGCCAAGCACGAATGTTTTGACGTATAGTAAAGTAAACGTAAGCAAATCTTGATTATAAAATACGATGAATCTATCGCATTTCTGTTCAATTTTATGCAACAAACACACTTTTTTCATGAAAATGTAAAAATATTGCATGTATTTCCAAAAAAATATCATGGATTAAAAGTGTATTTTTGGTTCTAAATTTGGTTACGTTTACGTTACTATACGTCAAAACATTCGTGCTCGGCCCACAGAGACCAGTCTGATTTTTAGCGAAAGGAGTTCCAGAACTTTTTGCTTTTCTGTAGTCTTCAATTATTAACAATGATTATGTTTGGCAGGTCCAGAGCAGGTGCGCGAGGCGGCGACGGGGTGCGCGCGCATCCGCGGCGACACGCTGGGCATCGTGGGCCTGGGCCGCATCGGCTCGGCCGTCGCGCTCAGGGCCAAGGCCTTCGGCTTCAACGTCATCTTCTACGACCCCTACCTGCCCGACGGCATCGAGAAGTCGCTCGGCCTCACCAGGGTCTACACGCTCCAGGTGAATTTTGTTTAGATATCATATGGTACAGGAGAGCTCCTAAATGGACTCATTGCAAATTGTTATTTCTATTAGGTTTTTTAACATATTTACAGTGAAATATTTGGTTGATTAATTATACAATATGACACGACCGTGCCTTGAAGAGCACTGTAAGGTGCGGTGAAGACGATAATTATATACTTTGTCCACTGTCATTTGCAGTCGCCGGGCACTAGTGGTGTAATGACCGGCTGACTTTCTGTCCGTTGTGTGCGTTATTGCATAGGATACCATAAGCTCTATCGTCATTGCAAAAAGTCTGTCGTCTCCTCAGGGTCTAAGACATATGATCCACTCAGAATCTATAATTCTTTCTAGTAATCGCAACAGACACAGTCTGAGGACCGAAAAGTTCACAACTTCCGTTATCTACTTAAAATACTGGAATCCGGGACTCGTTGGGGAACGGAGGACAGATGGTAGTCCGTGTAATGTTCTTATCGGTAGTTCAGAAACTTCAGACTCACAATTCCATACTTTTAATTATGTACATTTAAACAATGTCTGTTTGTCATTTCCAGGACCTCCTATTCCAGAGTGATTGTGTATCATTGCACTGCAGCTTAAACGAACACAATCACCACCTCATCAACGAGTTCACTATCAAACAGATGCGCCCAGGTAAACAAAAGACATTATTAAATTAATTAACGATAAATCACACTAATATTATAAATGTGAAAGTAAGTGTGTTTGTTATCTTTTCAAGGTTAAACGGTGGAAACATTCTTGATTAAATTGGACAAGGATATAGTGTGCATCATGAGGAAGGCCATAGGCAATTTTGTTTTTGTGTTTTTTCCAAACTTCATCTGTTGTCCACGCGGACGGAGTGGCGGGTACAGCTAGTAGAACATAAATTGTCGACGAATGATTGCGTCAGAGCTGTGTATGTAATCCAAAGGTTTAAAAAAATGTAATCTGTGTTCTGTTTACACGCTTGGCTTGGATTACTAAACGCAGTATAGTGTTATTCGCTCACAATACAATGTTCCTGGCCATTTTTTTTTATTTGATCCCTTCATCTGTATCCCATTAATGTTTGCTAGGGCTGTATGTTTACATTCAGGCCACCTTCTGAGAGAAGGATGAGATGATTGTATGGGATAAAGCGGTGGTTTATTCTTGCTTAAATTCACTAGGCTATAAATTTTTTGTAATGGATGGTGCTGATACCCATTGCCGTGGTATATATGCTGTGCCCGTCATTGTACACACAAGATATTGTATACAAAGATATTCTGTTCAATTTGGAGACAGCCTTTTATATTCCTAGGTCTCAGTATTACTATTTTTGTGTAGCCATGTTAAATATTGGCCATGTGATTCCAGGCGCGTTCTTGGTGAACACGGCGCGCGGCGGGCTGGTGGACGACGAGGGGCTCGCGGCCGCGCTCAAGCAGGGCCGCATCCGGGCAGCCGCGCTCGACGTGCACGAGAACGAACCCTTCAACGTGTTCCAGGTGCGTGAGGGCGAACTGCGGGACTTTGGCTAACGGGGAACAAGATAGTTGTTGTCACACTGCTGATCCATGTGCTTCACGTGCAAATTGGATGATTATCTCTTCTGTTGACGAAGCCTCGTTCAGTTAGTAGGAGGTGTATGGTATTCATTTTTGGGAAGGCAGAATTGTCGATGCTTCTCCATGAATGATAACAATACAACTGAAAAAGGCCGAATGGGGCGAATCTTAGCTTCTGTTCAAAGAAACCTGTTTTAGTCTGAGGCAAAGATGTTTGAATG
This sequence comes from Allophyes oxyacanthae, assembly GCA_932294325.1. Taxonomy (NCBI): domain Eukaryota; kingdom Metazoa; phylum Arthropoda; class Insecta; order Lepidoptera; family Noctuidae; genus Allophyes; species Allophyes oxyacanthae. Next base: position 10,102,677 of record OW028631.1, read on the forward strand.
TATGTTTTGTTCTGCAGGGTCCGTTGAAAGACGCGCCAAACGTTCTCTGCACGCCGCACGCGGCATTCTACTCTGACGCGTCAGCGCAAGAGTTGCGCGAGATGGCGGCGTCCGAGATACGGCGCGCGATAGTGGGCCGCATCCCCGACTGCCTGCGCAACTGCGTCAACAAGGACTACTTCCTGGCGGGCGCGGGCGGCGTGCTGGCCGGCGGCGCGCCGCCGCTGGCGACGCCGCAGCCGCCGCCGGCGTCGTACGGCGAGGGCATCAACGGCGGCTACTACGCGGCGGCGCAGGCGGCGCACTCCACCACGGCCGTGCACGACGCGCCCGCGCTGCCGCCGCAGCCCGCGCCGCCGCCGCCGCAGCCGCAGCCGCCCATCTCCCTGGTCAGTGGTGGTAACTACATTATGACTCATTATTACATTACTAATTATACTAACACACCACTATTAGCGTCCTGTCACACCTCCACTACTACCCCGCCGCGCAATTGCAGTCGCCGCCTGGTTTTCGTCTAGTTATTTCGGTCAGTAACGTGCGACTTTGTATCTGTCCGCGTAACATTGCACCCGAATATCGCAATCTATTATATTGACGACTAAAGACGCATTGGAATCGTAACAACTGACATTGAACGCGCGATGACGCGCCGCTGTAAACACCGCGTGCGAAAGGACGCTAAAGCATGAGAGTGGTTTACTCCACTCTCGCAACGGCCAGTTCCTTCATCGAAAGTAATACCTATTTTAACAATAGTTAAAATTCAGCTGTGTATATATGAGACTTATCTTTACTATAGTATTTGAACTTATGAACGCGTTGTCGAAATTAAAGTCTGTCCTATCAGATTCTGAAAAGTTTGTGACGTTTCAGCTGATGATGGAGAAGAAAATCAAAAATTTAATTTTACTTTACCTTTTACTTTCGATGAAGAAACTGGCCGATAGGCCCGTATTAATAAAGTAATCTTATCAATTGATTCGCGCTCAAATGATGTCATCTTAATTGATGTCAATAAATTATCCATACAAATGTTTGTAAGAAAGATGACATTCAAAATTATGAGATGTATCGCTTGGTTGAGAGTAGTTTATTAATTAAATAGGGGCCTTCATTTTTGGCATTATCATCATCAATTAGCTTATGGTATCCACTGCTAAACTTATAAGACTTATAAGTCTCCCAATAACGTAGATAGAAAGAAAGAAAGAAAGAAAAATATTTTATTTCTGCAGCAAATACGACACCCATTATAATCACACTGGGCTACAGGGTTGGTGATCACAGGTCAGTCTGGTGTATAACTTTCGGGCGTCAGAACTTGTCAGCGGTAAAGTACATCATATTTGAATAACCTGGTTGTTTTCTGGATCCACCAATCATCTCAACTAAAGTCTTTTCTAAATTGACTCTCTAAATTAGATCATTATTTAAAATCTAAATAGCTTCAAAACTTAAAAATGCAAATGTCTACATAGTATAAAATAAAGTCGCTCTCCGCGTCTGTCTATCTGTATATCCGCTAACTCCGAAACCACGCTTTTGATGCGATTTTAACTCAGTTAGAATTTTTTTATTAAGAAATGTTTTCATGTAAGGTTTATAAATATAATACTTTCATATTTAAAGTAAGGATACTACACAAATTTGCCCCGTGCGAAGCCGGGAACGGGTCGCTAGTGCTATACAATTTGATACTACTGACTGTAGTTGACATTTGCATTTTTAAGTCTCATTCCCAAAATAGGAAGACGAATTATTCGAGGATTAACGTGTGTCCGTTTGGTTCCAGCCAATCAACACGTCGGACCCGGCCAATCATCAGTTGAACAAGCAGGAGAGCTCCGACGTCCACTAGGCGACGACGATGCGCTACGTTACAGTACCGTAATCACGCCGAGCGACTAAACAAACATACAAACAAACAATAGTTTTATTGATTCCATCGCAATTATGTCATAAGTACCTACGTCGTAAGCCAACGAGTGATATAATATGTAGTCGCGGCGTTTGCATAGAGGCGACACAACGCTTTATATTATAAAATAGTTAAATTAGAGTCTTAGTGCGTCGGTACGAACCGCGGCGAGTGAGTCTGTCCTGTTACATTTTTTATAGTGAAATACGTTCCTATCGCGGAGTAGGAAACGAATGGAGTGTTTATATGCAGACGATCGTGCGCCTGACCACAATCTGAACTATGCAGTCATGACGCGAGGTGGGCTATCGAGCAATGACGGACATTTCTTCCCCCGCTTCGCGCAAGTTACGTGAGATTAATTCTAGAACGAAATATGCGTATTAGCACTTCATTTGTTTATATTCCGTGATTCTCATAGTCGTTTTCATGTTAACTGACAATAAAGTGACGAAGCAATGAATTTCAAGAACATACGACTATCTATGAAAGCACTGGTGATAAAAACTGAAATTTAGAATTTACAAATCGAGACATCTCCATTCTCGAACATGTTTTATATACGTCTGATAAATGAGACATTAATATAATTAGTGCATACGGCTTCCAGGGATGTTGCGTGTGGCTGTACACAGTTTTATTTCGGTGTGATTATGAGATTCCTTGAGCACGCACGCGTCTCGATGCAAACGTCGCACGTTATGAGCGAATAGTTGATTCTGTGTTTGTATTTGGTAAGTTGGGACAGCTATATATAGATACTGTTATGGTAAAATGCGTGTTTTGATCGCGGGCCGAAGCGTGTATGTTCAGAGTGTACTTTTACGTATAAATAATGCGATAATTTTTCAATAGCTCAGCCTACTCCATACAGTTGAACATCGCTGAGTAGTGTTGTCATACGGCCGGGGTAATATCCCGAAGTATTTTGCTAAGAGCTGATTTTTCAATCACCACATAATGTTTTATTCACTGAATAAATTTGACGCTTGACAGATTTTTATAAGAAAAATGTTAAAAATTCAAATTTATTCTCTCGGATAAAGTTACCTGGCGATTGAAGATTATGCTATAAGCTGTAAATGTGAGAGCGTTTCCACATTATACGATACTATATCGGTATCAGACAACGATACGGTCTGGGGCACGTAAAATGTATGTAATGTATCGTGTCGGGTAGTGTGCAAGGCAGGTCGGATCATATTACATGCCCCGAACGCTTTGAGGTGATGAACCACTGTATGGAGCAGATAGACTGTTAGTACAGTCTTGTAGTTAATGTTAAAATTGCTCAATCACTATATCTTTATGTTCTGTGAACTCTGTCAGTTGATGAACGAGTTATTTCTGCATAATAAATCTGTTAGATTCAGGAGCTCGCGTTCACAAAAACGGTTCACATTGGAATGGAGCTGAAATAAGTTGAGAACTATATAGACTCCATTGGATTCACAAAGCGTTAATGTGAACGCGCATGACGCACAACATCTTCGCTTGCTCCAAGTTGCTCGGTGACAAAATAGCTTGTTATACTGAGCTGATATGTACAAATCGCAGAATAGCTATAGCTATGCGAAATTAAATTGTCAGTTTCATCCATATAACTACAAAAATGTGGCGTACGGTTTGAAATTATCGCGTTATTCAGACGTGTGTACCCCGTGTGTGTGTTTGTATCAAAGCGCTGGAGTATACTGTGTACTAGCATACGTTCGATGCATGGTCCCAGCTGGTCTATAAGCATTTGATCGCATTTGTTTGTACCCACACGGCCGCGGCCGACCGGCCCGGTCCGGCCCGGTCCGGCCCGAGCGCATGCATTCGAACTGTTATTTTTAAGTAATCAACAAAAGGACTGTAGAATTCTATCATCACACTTTATTAACGAGAAAAACGGATGTCTTCGTGTTTCTTTTTTTTTACTTTGAAAATGTACAAAATCATGCTTTCATTTGAATATTTTTTTTAAATAGAGTTTAAGTGACGGATTTGTACATGAACATGAAAGAACACCATGATATAAAATTTAGAACCGAAACGCAATAGAGGGGTCCGCCCCGCCGTGCACCCGTTTGACAATCGTGAGAATTGGTATTTAAAAATTAGTATTTACTTACAGTTTAGTTTAATGACAAAAACAATGTGTATATTTTATGAGAAAGTGAAAAGTTCTTAAATAAAACTATTGTTTTCGGATTAATTACCTGGGTGTTTTATTTATTATCAAATTCAACCCTTTGCGTCAGTCTGGAGCTTTGATTGACTACTACGTTACGAACAACAAATATAGAACTAATAATAAAACTATTGAGATATAACTCGATACCCTTTCTACTACATTCCTACCATATTTTGTAAGTTAGAAGAGGTTTATAACAAAATATTTCTGCATTATATTTCACATTTGCAACTTTAAAAACGCACGTTTTGCAAATATAACATTTCATGCAGTATTGAGATCATTAGTATAAATTGGCACGTATATTCCTAGTATAAATCAACATTTTGTGGCTACAACAAACTAGAAACTTAAATTTTATACATAATTAAAATCATCATTAATTACGCTTCATTCGACATTAACACAGTCTTGGACAAATGCCCTAAAATTCGGTTTATCTGCAATTCAAAAGATTGCAACCAACTCATTGTCACTTGGACAATTTAGTTGAACATTACTCTCACCATATTCGACTACATCACCATAGTGCTTGTACACAAGACTGTGATGCGGCGCGCATCTTAAAAATCTACGAGCTCATTCGACGTATTTATCTAACGGTTAGCCGTGTTACGAATTCGCATCGCGCCGATTCGCAGTTTTGTGTACAAGCCCTAAAACCATGCAAATTATAATACTATGATACTCAGGCTGAAATCTATGTATCTTATAAGAGGTTATAAGTTGAGAACAGGCTTTTGTGATCTTTATGAAGTGGTATATGTATTTACGAAAAAGAACCTAATGTAGGTATAACTCGTACAAAATAATTATTTATTTTATTCCACTACATGGGAATGGAAAGGTCCTTTATCGACTTTCAACAGACGTAGGGTAATTTGAGTTGATGTAAAATCAACATTAAGCTTGCCTGAAAAATCGATTTCCCTCCCTAGTACATAGATTTCAGCCTATTACAACAATATTACAGTCAATAAAACTGTTATATGTGACGTCACATCCTATTGTTTCTGCGAGCCGGGTGTAGGCGGTGACGTCACCTTCAGCCGCCTCGCCTCGTCGGCGTCGAGCGCTCGCTTCATCTCGTAGTACTTCTGCTTGTATGACAGCAGGTCTGCGGTGATACGCTCTAGTTCTAGACGGAGGTCGGTCACTTGCTGCTCGCGCATGCTTAGCTCTGGAAGGATGAGGAAGTATTGTAAAATGCTAACAAGATAGCGGATACACTACTATGGGCTAATATTTACTTCCCTGGGGGTTGACAATTTTTTTCTAGCTTAGATATTTTTCACTCTTGAGTAGTTGAAAATCTTGCTTCCCTTATTACAGAATCTAGTAAAACCCAGATTTTAAATACAGGGGGACTGGTTGAAGGAGGGTATTGTCCTCATCATTATGAACAACTTTTACGATGAAGTGAACCTGAAATCGCGAAAAAAATCGACTATTCCATACAATAAGGGCCATTTTCACAGATTTGTCTGTGAAAACAGATGATTAAATCTAAATCGGCCGATTACCCATACAAAAAGTCGTGATTCTCTCGATTTTCCATATTGTCTAGTCAAGGAGACGGTGGTTTGTCCTCCAGCCGGGCTAGCTCGGCTGGCAGTGTAAACTTGTGAGTTCTAAATTTACCTGTTGGCTAAGGGTTGTCTCAGTGCCTCATTACCTCTCATTAAAGTAGATACCTAAACAAATATCGAGACAAGGACTTACCGGCAATCAAACACTTCAACTTTGTGGTCCTCTGCGTGAGCGCTCGTTGCGTACGATTCAATGTTTGCTGAAAACATAGTGTCTTACTTCATTTCTATATGAGGAACCTGGCAAGCATTTTATCATAGTTATAACATACGGTGATCATCTATCTAATTGCCTTCTTTTGTAATGTCTTTTGCTCTCAATACAAGTAAGTTTGTTCAGACGTTCGAGTTACGTTTAATGTTCCTAAATGATCGAATTTCCTCTCCGTATAGTTCCGTGGATAAGTAAATAAATAGTAGACTCTATACTAAAAATGGCGTCAAATTGGAACGTCTATTGGCATTCAGACAACTCATAATAATTATACTTATGTCTAGAATTCCTACCAAAAACGTATAACAATATTTCACCTGTATCTCGGGACTGGGCTGCAGCGCCAGCATGTCCTTCACAGCGCTGTACAGGTTGCGAGTCTCCTTCAACTCTCGGTCCTTCAATACCAGCATCTCGCTCTGAGCCAGCACCTTCCTGTTATACAGAGTGCCGCAAATGTTATCATGAAACCGCGTATTTAGTATTATAAACAAACAAACTGCTTATGTTCTGTGACTGTGACCGTACATTAAAAATCTCGCTATATACCTTATATACCCATCCTAAAATTAAACCCGCAATAGCAATTTCAGTGCAAAAACGTTGAACTTTATGAATAATTGCATACAATTTGTCCATCAAACAATTTGCCATCAGATGACAGCTGAGCTGCTTAACTAGATAGTAATTATAGAAACAATCATGTAATTTTACGCAACAGCGGTCTAAATCAAATTAAAATGACACCAATGTAGACGATCAAGGATACACAGAATACGGTCAATGTCTGTCATGCACTTTTTGTTAAATAAGATTACGACATTCCATTCAAATACAAGTTATTAAAATGATTCAATGAGTATTTTGTAGCGTTAAATAACGGTTGATAATTTAAAGTTTATTCAAAGAAAATACGCTATTTATAAAACTGATAACAGTTTCCATTAAGAACAGCTAACATGAGATTGGAAATGATCAGAGATTGGACCAGCCTTACAGAAACCATTGAGACTGATAGCCCGTGAAGAATTAGCCCGCCTAAAATCCAGCCCACTGTTGGGACTGTTGGCCTGGTGCGGGTTGGCGGACTACACACATCATCGAGAACTTTATGAAGCCCTTTCAGGTATGAAAGTTTCCTCACGATGTTTTCTTTCACCGTTTAACGCAAGTGATTATCAAATTCTGATCCGCACATAAATTCGAAAAGTCAGAGGCTGGTTTTGAAGTCAGACCCTCGTGCATGGAACGCAAGCGTTCAACCGCTATGCGCCAGGCTATCACCGCTACCTAATAATAGCCCGCCTAGTTTAGTGAAACTAGTGAAACTTCATGGACGTAACTAAATGTCAACACGACAGAATGCGTGCCAAGTCTTCATCAATCATCTACCAATCACCGCATTCTTGCATCTACTCATTGATTAAAAGTATTTGGCTGTATTATCCTTATCCTAGTATAAAGGCACAAATAATACATTGATTTGTAAATCAATCGTTTCATCAGACTGTATGACTGTAAACTGTAGTGATCATATCTGCGCCTGCTTACCGTGAGGTTTTGTGTTGGATATCCAGGTTTGGCAAGGTGCTATTAGGTTTTCCTAAGTGGAAATTTTCAATAACAGCCCGAAATATGAAATCGTGGGAAGTTAGATAGAAGGTTGGCGCCTATTTTATGGGACTTAAGGCGACGAATTGAACATGTTGGCGGCAGGGGTATTAATTTAATTACAAAACATTCGGAACTGATGTTAATGTACTTCATTCATCATGTCTTTGACATAATTTTGGTAATTTCTTTAGACCAATTTAAGCCCCAAAATTTTCTGTTTACCTAGATATTTAGATAATTCTAAAAACACATTGCAAGGTAGTTGGATTTTATGAAATTAGCTATAGTCTTTATTTTAGACGATAAATACTGTTTTGAGGCAATACGCACAAGCTAGCGCGCGCTTTTTTTGTTACACAGCCAATTTGAGATTAATTGTTTACTACTGTGCGCCTGCGTCGCCTTTATTATGGAATCGAGTGTATAACAGGTAAATTTCTGCCTAGCCTTTTTGGGTATTCAGGCGTGATTCTATGTTATTTTTTAAATATTAATTTCCTCAATTACCTTTTAAAATCAATAAAGCGGCAATACATCCGTATTTATATTGCCATCAAAATATTTGCTAAGAATACATACCTCTCTCAACAATCGGTTTGGATTCTAAGTAATATTATTGTCGTTGCTTGGATTTGCGTGTGATTTCCCTACATTCTTGTGACGTAGAGAGAATTTCGGTGAAATACCAATGAGGACTATTTGTTAAAACTTGACGTTTGTTTGTCAACTCATGCGCAAGATTCTTAATTTTATTCCGCTAGGTAGGTTACCTACTTACGTACCACGTAGGTACGTATCTACCCATTGACGTCACATCCACATTTAATGTTAACAATACGTATAATATAATAATAAGTAATATGTTGGCCCGCAGATTTGCACGCTGCAGCAAAGCTGTTAAGATCAGTATGTTTAAGGCATTTTGTCAATGTTTCTATACTTGTAGTCTGTGGGTTAACTATACGCAAAAGACAATCAGTGCCCTACGCGTTCAGTATAACAACGCGTTTAGGGTGTTGTTGGGGCTGCCGAGGTACTGTAGTGCATCTGGCATGTTTGCCGAGGCTCGCACTGATGGATTTCATGCCATTGAACATGCCACTGAACCGGATCCGCGGTAGCACCAACGGCATCCTCAGGGTTGTTGCTGGCCGAATTGATTGCCCTTTACTGTTGCGGGCCATTCGGCTTCATACGGAGAGGTGAGTGCGGTGGGTAATACAATTTGTTATACAATTTGCATTGCCTATCACAGTCATCTCAATCTCTTTTTTAATATTTTTTATGAATACTAACAGTGTTTAAGTGTTACTAACAATTTTTGTATTTTGTATTTATGTTTTTATGGACAATACTTATGAGTCTGAAATAAATGAAATTGAATTGAATTGAATACTTCACAATCCAGGTTTATGAGGAATGATATACCTACAGCGAGAGGTAAAACTAAATGTTTTTTTTTTACATTTCTGCTTTCCGATCCTTTTCCCAAAAATGTGTTTGCCTGTATAGGCCGACTGTTTAATTGAGACGGTACCTGAGCTTATGAAGAAGTTGCGCGGTGCGGCAGAGGTGTGACGCGAGATGTCAGTCCAAGGCTCATGATACGCACCATAAAGCTTAGCTTAGCCAATAGTAGGCGTGTGTCACACCTCCCCCCGCATCGCGCAACTACCTCAACTTCATAAAGGCCTCTGGCCCCTAATTTAGACAATTTTATTTTATAGCTTGCAACCATTCCTGGCCATTTCTGTCCTGAACCGTCCAAGTGTCCAACCTCGTGGACCTTTCTAATTGTTAAGCCGGGCTTCCACTGGCTGCGGAGCGGGGTCCGTACGGACTCCGTTTAACTTACAACGGTAAACTTCATAGAATTGCTTCCTCCAACAAAGTGTCTAGCAGAGAGGACTGAACGAGTAAAATATTTATTAACGAACTCATTTTTCATTTCTCTTTTGCAGTGGAAGGCAATGGTCAAAACTTTCTTAATGGAAAGTAAAACCTATTTTAGCTAGATCGGGTCCGTTCCGTCCAGCTATTACTTGCTCATTACCCTTTTGCAGTGGACGCCCAGTATTAAAGTTAGAACTGAAAAGAACCATAACAAAGACACCTACTACCCATAACACAAGGTTAAATCTTACCTTGGGTGCCAGAGTTCAACGAAACACGATAACTTGTTATATTGTACTAACAATCTCTAATCTAAGAAATTGTAAGTGTTTATTGTACAACATTTTTTTGGAAAATAAATATTCTTTATTCTTTCTTTTTTTTAAGAAACATTGCCCCACTCTTGGATTTTTCCTGTATCGAGGGTACAGTTTACAAACATACATGTCACATGCACACACAACCAGACCCGAAACAACTATCTGTAGATCATACGAATATTTGTTCCGTGCGGGGATCGAACCCGTGGCACGTAGCGCAGAAAGCTAATCGCTTAGCTACTGCGCCAACCGTGTCGCATGCGCGTGTATTATTTATTTATTTACTAAGTGATATGTACTTACTTCTGCGTCAGCCGCAGCTTCTGCGTGAGGCGCACACTCTCGGGGTCGGTGCCCTGCAGCTTGCGCCAGCGGTGCACGTTCAGGGGCGTCTCCAGGGCTTCCTCGAGCGCCCTCACTCGCAGACGCTCTCGGCCCAGCTCGCGCTCTAGGTTGAACACCTAGGAACAGTTGTGATTTACAGTGGAATAATATATTAAAGTGGAATGGAGGTGGTAAGAAAGAAAGAAAGAAAGAAAGAAAAATACTTTATTAGCACAACAAAAATAAATAAAACCAATAACATAAAAAACATATAAAATATAAGAGTTATTGTGCCAAAAGGCCGCAGCTCAGCATAATGTCAGGAGGCAGTGATACTGGCCACCTGGGACAAAATATGGGCTATAGGAGGAAGAGGACCGAAGAAGAAATACATATATTTCTTTTGATTTTGTGAAAGACAACATGGCTAGGAAGTTCAAAATGCCTTAAAAACAGAGAAATCTGTGTATAGATGCACTGTGTTAAAGGCATATCTTAGAAGTAGTGAATTCTGAAATTACTTCTGATAGAGGAATGGAAAAAGGGAAAGCGCCGGCGGCGCCGACTGCAAGTAACATTGTATTAATGCGTTTATTAAGTTATTTCGAAGTTATTTGAATTTCTGAACAAAACAATAAAGGCTCTACAAGGTCATGCTTACCTCTAATCTCAAATCAGTCATATTCTCAATTCCCTTGGAGAGTAAATTCTTCTCCTTGCGGAGACGAATAATCTCCAGTCGAAGCAGTCTGATGTCTTCCACGCGTTGTTCGTACTGGCGTTCACCTAAAAATAAACAATTATTTGAGAACTCAAGTTTTTACTTTTTTTTAAGTTTAATATCAGACTAAAACTTATGTAGGTAGGTACAGTTAGGACACGTTGCAGGGATATATTTCGCGAATCGGTGCAATTTCCCCTGACTCCGACCAAACACATCACCATGCATGGAGAATTTTACGTTCCCCTTCTTTAGCAAGGGGCGCTTGTTTTTTCTCCATACAAAAAAAAACAAGTAATGGAACGTTAACCGGTTTCCGTAATTAGTAAAACACAAGTATTAGGTACATGAATAACAAATAAAATATCAATTTCTTTTTAAATCACAGAAATTTCCCCCCCATTCACGAAATCCCTGCGCCTGTACCATGCTGACAATTGACAAAACTTTCTGCTACAGCATGAGCGCCTACGAGAGCTCATGCCTCGTACGTAGGAGAGAGAAAGAAACTATTTCTGAACAGTTCAGTACCTCTCTGCAGCGTCACCTCCAGGATCCGTATCTTCTCATACAGCAGCGATATCTCGTCATTCCTCCTGACCAGCTGGGCGCCCACCACATCGCGCTCGTTCATCAGACCTTCGAGCTCTTTGACCAGCTTGGCTCGGGCTGTGTCACCCTCCTACAGAGGTAGGTACGCATTATGCGTAGGTTAGGTTCACGGAGGAGAGAAAGAAGTGGAGGTATTGCTAGGCAAAATTTATTTAGAAAGAAGCGTCGCTTGAGGGTAACAGGGAGGCGAGGTAGAATAGAATAGAATTAACATTTATTTGGACACAACAGACAGTAACACATACAATTAATATTATAGTTTAAAAAAAACGAAATAAAACGCTTTTGTCATCCAAACTAAACGTGTATGCAAAATTTCAGCTCAATCGGAAACCGGGAAGTGGGTCAAATTTAACTTCCAAGGTTTTTTTACATAGTTGGTTAGTTACAGGTGAAGCTAATAAAAGTGTTTTAAAAACACATGAAGGAAGAGAATGGCAAGAAATAACCCTAAATATTAAAGAAAAAAATTCTTACTGTAAAATCCTTACTGTTTCTTAGATAAATTCGGTAAAACCGTTACCTACGAACCTGCACAATCCTATTAAGCCTGGCCTCTTCCTGCCTCAGGGCTGCTATATCAGCCCTAGCTTCAGATAGCTTCACGAGCCCTGACTGTATCTCCATGCGAAGCATCTCATTCTTCTTGTTACATTTGCCGAGGAAGCCCTCGCAAGACTTCAGCCCACTCTCTTTGCCACTTATATCCTCTTTGAGCTGCTCGATTTGGTATGCTAGCATCTGTGGAAGAATATAGGAGTTGTATATGGAGTCCTGACTCAGCTAGACGGCGTCGTAGCAGAACACGAAGGAAGCGGGACTAGCTAGTACTCATCAATAAGAACAATTGTTAACTACGGGACCAACCATGAAATCGCGGGGGAAATTACTACTGGGGGCTTCCAGAATAAGCTGACCTTTCATTGCACGAAAAGCTTATACAGTGCGAGGTCAGCTCATACTGGAAATATCTGGGCAGTTCAATTTCAGCCCTGCTATTAGAGTTCGTAGTAAGACCCAGTTCCATACATTTGTTCATAATGATGAGTACAATAACCCTTTAAAGCATAGATGTAGAATACTCGTATACTCCATAGATTGGGCTTTGGAGTAAAAGAGAGCTACCACGCCTATAGTTGTTTCCCTTGTTAGAAAGAGACAGAGAATGACGCTGGTAGCGAGACCAAACCCGTATTCATTTACTGGCGTATACTATACCGGCCCTGTCAATTGTGCGTTTACACATTTTGGAGGTTTTATAGGTGGATTAAAGTAGTAATCAGTATAATAATAATGTTATTACGGTTATTTCGATGGTTTCTTGCGCAGTACCAGGATGTGATACATCAAAAAAGAATAATCTTCAGAATTACACACATACATAGACAATTAATTTTTAGAAAAGAAAGAAGAAAGAAAGAAAAACCTTACATTATACGGATAGGACACCAGACAAAATAAAAAAACCGAAAAACAATGTGCTGTCATCGCGCCTGTACCGAATGGGTTGCCAACTCAGCATTTGCTGGGCATAGGAACATCCAGCCCCTTGTTTTTTTTAATCTTCTTTTACTTGACATTGCCAATCTATGGAGTATTAGGAACTAGTTGGCCGCGCCTTAGGTGGGGACGGGGTGAGGGCGGCGGGTAGCCTAATGTTGACGGCGCCGTACTGAGTAATGACAAAGCGCTCAAATACTTAAGGCGCGGCCAACTAGTTCCGCGCGGACTATAGAAAGGTAAGAAGACTTCGTATAATGTTTGAACCCACCTTCAACTTCTGTTTCAAGTCCTGTATCTCATCCAGGGCTTCAGTATAGTTCTTATGCAGCATGTTCCTCTCAGCCCTGACGGCGTCCAGTGCAACTGATAGCTTGCGAGATTTGATGGTCTCCTCGCGAAAGGCCTTCGTTAAGTCCAGAATATCGGCATTGCGGAGACGGACCTCCTCTAAGAAGAAAGAGTAAAGTGTCCCTCATACAGGCAAAAATGCCGATTTTTTTTGGCCCTCACTTGGATTTCTCCTGTATCGTGGGTACAGTTTACAAACATACATGTCAGATGCACACACACCCAGACCCGAACAACTATCTATAATATATTTTTAGGGCCATTTTTGGTCTCGTCCAGGTTGCTTTAATTATTATTAAAAAAAAAAAAAATTTGTACTTTTGTAATTTTATTTGTTCCTGGCGAGTCCAGAATAAAACTGTTTTCTTTCTTTCTTTCTTTCTTTCTTTATACAATTAATATTTGTCCCGTACGGGGATCGAACTCGCAGCACGTAGCATAGAAAGCTAATCGCTAAACGATTATAGTGGCTAAGCTACGATACAGGAGAAATACTAGTGAGGGGCAAGGTTTACTTAAAAAAATATTCCTAATCGAAGCTTTTTACACATTCATGTGTGTCAATTCTTACTCAGGGTCATTTTCACAAACAATAACAGACGTTTAAAATTAAATCATCCGAGTATTCATACAAAATTTCATGTTTAAACGGCTGATTTTGCAATAATCGTCTATTATGTTGTCGGTGAAAAGGAGCCTTAATGCAGTGAAGTTAAAAGAGAATCAATTAAACATAGGCACCTGTTATTTCATCAATTTTCTCGTTAAGAGCGATAGCCTCCTCCAACATTCTGAAAAGAAAATGTCCAATCACTTGCTTATTCAGTTCAGTAGTAGTCAACAAAAAATCGACATCATTACCCAACAAATGCCTAGTTAAGAATTATCGAAATTATATCGATTTAATCTTACTAGTGGACAGTGGTCACCTAGTGGTCGAAATTCAACCGTAATTTTAGCTTTCTGCACTTCTTCTCCATATAAACTTTAACTATACCAAATCTCACAACCCACCGTGCGCGCAATATGCTTAAAAAGGGGTACAGAATTTTCTCTTCACATACTAGTATACATAGATTCTTTATTTAAAACAAAATGTGGAATATACAAAAAATACAATTTAAAGATATGCAGGATATTTTTTTATGTAGTGAGCAAAATTTGCAAAGTGATTCAGTCTCTGTTCCTAAATGCAACCGCAGTATTGGGATACATTTTAAAACAAAACGAAAATTCGTCTCAATATGGAGGACGCGCATAATTTACTAGGTGCAAGCCATACAAAATAAATTTTTTATTTTGTTTTGGTATGAATTTTAGTACTGCGGTTGCATTTAGGAACGGCCACCATTCTTCAAACTATGCGCACTACATAAAAAATTATCCTGTATGCACAAAGGCGAGTTTGTTTTCCAGCAAACCTTTGGGTGAAAGATAAATTTGCGAATCTGCGATTAGAATTTTTTCTTTATGTAAGTACCTCATTGATTTACTAACAATGGACGTCGGGTCTAGAAGAAAATTCACGAGAAAGGTGTCCCGAGTCAACCTATGTGCGTGGGTACATTTATAAAAATATATAATTCAAACCTTAGATATTGTCATTACTAAATTTTACTTGCGACAATTTATCGGCCTATTCATCTTTTTCACAATACAGTACGGCATTTTTGACGTGTATTACACGTGGTTCACAAAAAAAGACTGGCGCTCGATTGTACGACCTTTTTGGTTTTGGAACTCATTTGGTTCGGACACTTGAGCGCGGACCCAAAGTCCATTGTGACTTGTGAGTCCATTTCTTCTTCTCTTGCGACTCTTACCTGTCCTTCTCCTTCTCAAACTGTCGTATCATAAGCCTTTGTTTGTTTATCTGCGTGGCGTTCATCTCCAGTTCATGCTCCAAGTGCTTGCGTCTCTGCTCCTGGAGGGTCAGCATGTTCAGGTTCTCGAGGGCTTCATCTGGAACAAACCATGGTTATACTGGATGTTTGAGAGATGGGTGCAAAGCCTGAAAGGATAACGACGCTGGTTGACACTTGACATAAAACAGATTATTTTAATTTTTAAAGTTGGCAATTATTTAACATAATATTATAAACAATTTTATCATTAATATTATCCTGTTCTAATTTATTTTTATTCACATTAAATTACATTATTTTCGCTGCTCTTACCGCAACATTGTAATCTAGGATTTTGGAGTTTCTTGCCGATTCTTCTGCATAGGATCTACTATTTGGAACCGCGCACCTAGAGTCTCGTTATTTCATAAGTGCCTGCATTTGGTTTACATGAAATAAAGATCTATTCTATCCATTCTATCAATATTTTTTTCTTTATTTTCGAATGATTTAACGAAATCCCCGCAAGATTTGTGCTGGTGTGTATGGGATAGTATGCCAAAATGTGCGTTGCGGTAACGTTAAGACAGTCTACGTTTGCTTGAACTAACTCTGTATTTTCTGCGAGTTCTTGGTGAGTATGTCTTTCTCTCGCTTGAGGTTCTCGATGTCCCTCTTGTCTCCCTCCGCCTGCCTCTTGCTGAGCATCATGTCGCGCTCCATCACGGTCACCTGCTGCCGGAGCTGATCACTGAAGACGATGGAGAACATTATCAGCGTTGTAACCGTCGAGACATGTATTGATAGAAGTTGCCGCACGAAATTTAGAAAGAAAAAAGAAAGAAGTAAGAGAGAAGAAAGAAAGAAAGAAATATAATTTTATTCCGTAAGGGTTAATGATGGCGCAACAATCACAATAAACTTAAAATTTTATTTGTATTTTATGTGTACTACTAACAACCATATTTGTAAAAAAATATGGACTATAATATGTAATGCCTGAAATAAAGATATTAAATAATAAATAAAAATAAACGAAACATTAAAAGAAAAAAGTAGGTACACTTCTAATAATAACCTAACCGTCAAAAACCCTCGACTTCAACAAGAAAAAGAGCTGTAACTTTTGAACGGCTGAACAGATTTACATGAAACATAGCTAAGATGATACCCGATTTAACTAGCTTTCGATTAAAAAAACTACATTGAAACCGGTACATCCATTTTGGCGCTACGATGCCACAGAAAGATACACAGATACGCACTACAAACAGTAACTTATAACACCCCTTTTTTTGTCAGGGATAAAAAAATGTGCTGTCGAGAAAATTGAAGTAAGTATTTACCGATCAGCTTCAACAATAGCTTTGCCTTGTTCTAATAGTTGGTACTTCTTGATGTGCTGGACTATTTGTTTGCCCAGCTTCGACATCTCGTTGCGTAGCTTATTGCCATCATCTATAGAGTTCTGGAAGCAGACAGTTTTCAATTCAATATTTTACACGATCGTTCCTATTTCTTTTACCTACTGTAATAGGCATTCTGATAATCTTCTTTATTTCAGCAGAAACTTAAGAAGAGTTTCCCTATTGACCTTCCAGCCGCGTTATGTATTTGAGTTAACGTCGACGTCATCAGCCTGTGCGCGCACTTGTGAGATAGGTCAGCTTATAACTGCCATGACAATCTTATTCAGAGAAGAATCATTATTACCTATTCTTATTTTTATTTACATTAAATTACATTATTCTCGCAGCTCTCACCGCAACATTATACTGATCAAGATTGTAATCTATTATTTTAGAAGTATTTCCATGGAGTTTCTTGCCGGTTCTTCTCAATAGGACCTACTATTTGGAACCGTGCACTTAGTCTCGACATTTCATGAGTGCCTGTATCTGGTTTACATGAAATTAAGATCTATTCTATTCAATAGCACTCATTATGCAAAATTTTTGCGCGTGATTTTTATATTTCGTAATTTGGCGATTATTCTAATAATATGGTAGATATGTGGATAAGAGAAGTAATTTGAAAAATAAAAAAGAAACGGCAAACTTAATGGATCAGTGTACGGTATAATTTTAGATTACGTGCATACGAAAGTATGTTTTCATAGAAAATGTATGGGAAATTGTAGATATTTTCAATTTTTCTTAATTTCTCCCACCAAAAACATTTTCAAGTAAAATGTTGCCAAGACGAGAGCATATGACTCGCACTGTCAATAAGTTATCAGATCTCATGTAGAGCCAAGCTTCTAACTCTCCACGCCCTAACTCTACAAGGCCTAACTTCACAAACTCGACACTTTCGTCAAAATATGTGGGTGTGTGTGGTGGTTGGTGGTGTGGCTACATGAGAAATGTATCCACTGTCATTACTTTTCTGTTATACAATAGTTCTTGTAGTAACGAAACGGCCAAGCCAGATGGCGTCACATTTCGAAGGCTGTTTGGAGAAAACAATCCTGTTGGGAAATAGAGTGGATTCTTGTACCCCATGATTTTTGAGATATAACAATTTATGCGTTGACTGTACCCGTTTTTCTTCGACTAATAACTGTGACATATTGAATTTCAATTAAAATAAATTATAAAAGGCGATAGAGGAAGTGTTGAAACTAGAAGTGTTTATATGAATAATCACTTATTAAATAATAAATAATGCCGGCAGTAATGTGATTGATTGCTCTTTAATGATAACAACTTCACTTAATTATTCCGGTGCACTCACGAATGCGTTCCCTTCTCGCGTCCACTGGTCATAAGTGAAGGGATTTTTTGAATAGTGCAGACGGAAAGAGGGTTATCTATATTTCTATATATACTAATATAATAAAGCGGAAGAGTTTGTTTGTTTAAACGCACTAATCTCTGAAATTACAAGTTCGATTTGAAAAATTGTTTTTGCATTTGATAGCCCGATTCTTGGGAAAGGTTATAGGCTATTTAACATCACGCTAAGACACTTAGGAGCCGAGCAAAAAGAAAAAGTCAGAAAGAATGCTAAGGGCTCAATTATGGAGACACGGAAAATCGCGCGGCGCGTAACGCGGAGAAAGACGCTTATCAGCTGGACTCCTACCGAATTTAGCAATTCACCACGGTGATCCTCACCGGTAGGTGAGGTGTCACCTATAGGTGGGCTTCGAGTACTTTTATAAGACCGTGTCAAAGCCCATCATGGTGCCTTCTTCTATTCGGTGCACGGCGAGCATGATCGGCCAATGCGCGCCATCTTGTCGGGGGCCTTTTCGGTGAGGGGGCAACAGAGTCCCCACGCTGTGCGCTCGCGACACCAGAGGCCCCCCGGCAGGTTGTGTGCGGTGGGGGTCTGTGGGGAGTCAGTCTGGTGCGGTAAGTCTTTACTGTCGTCTTTCATAAGACGGAGGGGTCTTACCTTAAGCTGCTTGGTGGTGCTGTTGAGCTGCGTTCTGGTCCTATCATTCTCAACGTTGAGGTTCTCCAGCTGCTCCCTGAGCTGAGCGTTTTTGCTGAAGGCAGCTTCTTGCTCGGTGTTGGCCGCTTCTAGCTTCGTAGTGACGCCGTGGAGCTGGCGGTCGCGACGCTCGATCGTCTTCTCAGCTTTACCTAGCTGTTGGTAAATATATTGTGTAAGTACTTAATAGACACTGCCTCGTTCGTCTAGTGGTAGCAAACGCGGCTGCGGAGCATGAGGTCGTGTATTCAATTCACAGGTCGAGTAAAGACAGAAAAAAATTTGTCCCTAGCGGCGATTTGAATTTATAGATCTAAACTCCGGGCTGGCACTTCCTACTTTGGCATTGAATCCAGGGCCTCTCACTCACCAGCCGCGGCTCGGACTACTACAAATATTGAAGCAAATTGTATTATTAATAAATCTGACTTTTTCTGTGAGCGTGTTGATGGTAATGCCTCTGTTTTCCACTTCCAACTTAAGCATGACCGACTCGGTCTTCAAGTGTTCCACCAAACGATTCTGCCGCACCGCGTTGTTTTCGCCTTCCTGAAATTATTATAAATTGAAATGCTTGTTTATAAATATAGGTATGAACATTGAACATTATTGTATAACATCAATGCGGAAAGTCTGGACTGACAATCCTAACATATTTTTTATTTTGGTTTATTATACAGTAGGTATATTTTTTTATGTAGTGCGCATAATTTGTAGAGTGATTCAGTCTCTGTTCCTAAATGCAACCGCAGTATTGGGATGCACTTTAAAACAAAAGAAAAATCGACTTAGTATGGAGGACGCGCATAATTTACTAGCGCAAGCCGTACAAAATCTTTCATTTTGTTTTGGAGATAACTTTAATACTGCGGTTGCATTTGTGAACGGACACTGAATCATTGCAAATTTTGCGCACTATATATATTTTTTTTGTAGGTATTATTTGCTTGTGCCTTTATACAAATGAATTTTTCCGTTTGCCATCTTTTGATTGATTCTGGTACACCGCTACATACCTCAATCTGTTCTTCGAGTTTAGAGATGTTCCGCTCGGCGCCATGGTGCTTCTGCTCCAGCTCCTCGCAGTACTGCACAGAGTTCGCCAGCCGCGTCTTCATAGCATCCAGCTCACCTTGGAGTCGAGCCTTCTCTTTCTCGAATTTCTCTTTTTCTTTTGCGGCTGATGTGGCTCCACTGTTTGGAGTCAGAGATTTAAAAAATACCCAAAAAATGCCACCATGTCCGTAGGCCCAAGTGGAAGGTTTTTCATAGTATAAAATAAAGTCGGTTTCCGCGTCTGTCTGTTTGTATATCCGATAACTTATTTTGATGCGGTTTTCACCATGAGTTAGATAATGTTTCATAGAAGGTTTATATGTATATTGTATATACTTTCATATTTAATGTAAGGATGGTAGAGAAATGGTACCCGTGCGAAGCCGGGCGCAGGTCACTAACTATGATATAATGTACCAAAAATTGATTTTCGAATTTATGAAGTATGTATACGAATCCGTCAGGAGATACTCACGCATCATCTTCACCAGCTCGCTTCCTCGCGTCCAGTTCCTTCTCAAGCCTGGTGGCAAATTTCTTCAAAGTCTCCAGACTCTCTACCGTGGTTAGCTCACGCGCATGCATCGCGTCAGCCAGAGCTTTGGCCTGCTCTGTAGGAATATAGATTATATGGCTTATTATGATCGATTTGCCCAGCAGTGGAACAGTAATGGGTTGGATTTATTATTTTTTATATGCATGAAAAGTTTGTCCCTATTATATATTGTTCTAAAATATATCAATCGACAGTCAACCAACCACGATGGTTGGCAGGCGTGCAGAGGGCAGTGCCAGGGCAGATCACAAAAAATCTATCCACTTACAGTATGACACAAGAAATAAGGTCCGTCGTAAATCTTCGTTCGCGCAGACACGAACACACGATTGCCGACAACACCCGAAGCTAAATCAATTTATAATCAACCTTATGTAATACCCTTTAGGTGTAAAAATTGACTGCCGTGCCGTCTATTTCTATTTCGCTTCCTGAATGAAGGTGACATCGATGGAGCAGCGACGATGCTTTCTGACACAATTAAATACGCGGGAAATTGATCAACCAGATCAATTTCCCGCGTATTTAATTGTGTCAACTGCGCAGGTACATCGGTAAGCCATATAAGTTGTGTCGTACTCACCGATTTCTTTGCGTAGTTTTTCAATTGTTTTTTGACCGTCAGCTATCTCAGATATGTAATCGGACACGGTGTCGTCGAAACGACCAAGTTTGTTCTGAAATCAACAACAGTTCTGATTGATATTACTTATATTTGAAAAAAAACATGAATGATTTGGTTTTGATTGTGTTCAAATTGATTGCTGTGCCATCTATGTATATCTATTTCGCTAACTGGCTGAAGTTTATGTCGATGGCGCAGCGACGATGCTTTCTGATTAGTTGATCAGTTTCCCGCGTATTTAATTGTGTCAACTGCGCAGGTACATCGGTAAGCCATATAAGTTGTGTCGTACTGTACAAGGAATTCTCATGAGCATGAAAAAGCACAATGTAACACAAGTATATATTATTATAAGTACCTATTTAGGTATAACAATAAAAATAAAATCAGTAGGTAAACAGATTTGCTTAATTTTTTTATTTATCAGAGAAACTTTGTTTAATTGGTTGGGGATGATTCTAAGTGTCAACAAATTTCTTGGTACGTTTTTTGAATATTCACCTCGGTTATCAATATTGGAACCAACACCTGGTTACTGAGTTTTTTCAGCTGTCCACAAGTTATTCATCATGTTAAAGCCTCTGAGATGACGTCAAATAGAGATGAATCGAAGAAGAAGACATTGCGCTGATCCCAAATAAAATGGGATAAGGGCAGGAGACTGATGAAAGACCCGTTCTACTGGTGCATTTGTGCCAGGCAGACATAAATAATATATTCAATTCAATTATGATAAGCTATAAAAACGAATTTTACTTTTCGCGTGGTTTTGTAAAACGACGCTGGCTGGAAAACTCGACAAATTTGCGTCCCGAAGCTTTCTTAGGGGACACAGGGACAGAGTATCGAAAAAAGGGACGGTCCTTTTCAAAAAGGGATGAAAGGTCACGTTAAACATACCTTAAGGCCAGTTTTGTCCCTCTCCAGGGTGGCATTGTCATCCTTGAGCCTGAAGTAGGAGTCGTACAGCTTGGTGTACACGTCTGAGAAGAACTTCAGACCTTCGGCTTCGCGCAGTTGTTCTAGCACCTGGAAATAGATACTCGATACAGTATTGCGAAGAAAGTTATGCTTTTGCAACCTTCGGAAATACGATCATAAGATGATTAATAAAATATTATAGTTTAAAAAAAAAACTACAGAACACGCTTTGGTCATCCAAACTGAATGTGTATGCAAAATTTCAGCTCAATCGGAAACCGGCAAGCGGGTCAAATTTAACTTCCAAGATTTTCTTACATAGTTGGTTACAGATGAAGCTAATAAAAGCGTGTTAATAATATAAAGAATTGGTAGGTATCAAAGACGATTTTTTTTTTTCATTTTTTGTTTTGTAAAACCGTTGCCCCTCACTAGGATTCGTCTTGTATCGTGGGTACAGTTTACAAACATACATGTCACATGCACACACACCCAGACCCCGAACATACAAATATTTGCTCCGTGCGGGGATCGAACTCGCAGCAGGTAGCGGAGAAAGCTAATCGCTTAGCCACTGCGCCAACCGTGTCGTTGATTTCAACTGGACCTCTGCAGGCACTTCCAAAATTTCGTGATTTCAGGTGCACAGTTCCAAATGGATAGCGGCAAAAAATTCCATGGATATTCTTTTAAAAGAATATATTTGCAATATGCTGCAATAGGCTGCCTGTATGCGGTGTATTCGGAGGCCCATGTCCAGCTAAAGCTGTCTAAAGGGAAACAGTGTTTGACAGAATACACTATGATAGGCAGTTGATGACGTTTAGCCGTTTCGCAGAAGTTTGACAAATGTATGTGACTGACGACACTGCTTACTCTTTCGAGGGTCAAGATTTATTATATTATGGTGCATAAACTGTTTTAAATTATAAACATAAACGTAAGATTATGAAAATAAAAACATTAATTACTTTTTCATATTCCTTCTCAGCTTCAGTAGTCTCTGAGCCAATGGCCATGGCCGCGCCGAAGGTCTCCTCCTCATCAGGATCCATGTTGGAAAGCAACACTAAAACTTATCAAACGACCCTAAAAATATTTACAAAGAAAATTAAAGCAAAACAGGTAAAAACCGTAAAAAATTGCGTTTGTACTCGGTGCCCAGCTGTTTATGTGGCTGTCATGGCAACGGCGTCGGTGTAGTGAGAAAAAAATACGGAAAAAAATAACTTAGGGCATAGAGTTTGAAGTTTTTTTTTTTTGGGTTTCCTTTTTTTATTTTTCTTTTTGGTTCATGTTTGTTCACTTTATATTATTGATAATTATTATTGTTTTTTATTCATGTTGATTTGCGCAATAGTGAAAATATTTAATGTATCATCGACTCGATACGAAGAAAAAGCAGAATACAGAGAGTCGAGGAGGCAATCAATATTCATAATACCCCAGTGGCCGCAAACGCAGCAGTCTTTGTGTTCGAATCTCAGGAAATTATGTAATTTAATCTCTTAAAATACGAGGAAGATAACCCTCCAGATAAATTCGACGGTTTGCTTTTCAAATCTGACCCTAACTCATCTGGAGTCAACAACTTCTTTCATCCTGCTCTCACATTGCCCACCAGAAAGGGAGAGCAACAGCAGTTTTGATTGAGGATTAAGTAATTGCCGTGATTCAGTTGAACAATATAATTGTACGTGTGTTTGTAATGAGGAAGTTTGCGATTGTGAACGTCCTTGGATGAGGGGGATCAAGTGTCTCGTTAGACGACTCGAGGGTTATAGGTACTATCCATCGCCAACAGCTCTAACTGTGACGGAGAACTGTGTGGAAATTGTCATGTCCTAATTTCTAGACATAGATTAACACGTTCGGTCTAACAACGTTTTATAAATTTATTAAAAAAAAAACAACACAACGTCTATCCACGTCCTTATCAACACAACGTCTAATGACGTCTACCATTGATGTGTTTTGATTCGCACTACGTCTTATAACGGGAGGAACCCATAGTAAAATAATTCTATTAGAAGTATTCCTGCGCCGCCACACTTGAAAGTGTGAAATGTCTAGAGCTACGACCGACGAATCATCTTTACAATCTTAACTAAATCGTTGGGTTGTAAAAATAATCTAGGAACTGTCACATCGATCCCCTAGTTCACAATCATACTAATTACTGGAAAAAGGTGGTGTAGTTAGGACGAGGTATTCCACGAAGAGCACTGATTTGAACGGCACTGAAACGAAGAGCACCAAAGCTATTCCACGAAAGGCACCGATCCAAATTTTGGTTTGGTGCTCTTCGTGGAACTGTAAAATAATATTAATTTTATTCCACGAAGGGCACCAACGTAAAATTTTCTTTTAATTATGGGAAAAATTTTTTGTTCAGGACATTATTAAATAAAACATAACGATATAATTCAGCAATAAGTACGTTTATTGATCATATTTTTTTATGTTTTATCTACCTATGTAAGTACATAGACTAAATATTTACAAATAAATAAATTAAAAATTAAAGATAAATAAAAGTAAGTAAGTAATTAATATGATTGTGAACTAGGGTATCGAATTGTAGAGGACGGTAGGGGCGGTAAAATTTGAATACTTATCCTATTGGCGGCAAATGTGTAAATCCACTACTGGCCCTTTGTCCAGCATTCTGATATTCTTGCGGATATTACGGTGTAGTAATAATATTTAACATATTTTAACGTGAATATATATATATATACATATTTTTACAGAGTCTATGCAGGAAGCGGAAAAGGAAATCAGCTGTGGTTTAAAAACAAGTCATTTTACTGTGTTAACTTATACTTATAACTGGTTTTTGGGACATAATTAAAAAGTATATTGAATAGTTTAAGTCAGTAATTAGGCTATCACTTCCTATAAATTACTTAAATTTTAACCTACAAAAGTACCTGTAGGCTAATTCACGTAACTAAAGAAGTGCAGTTGTCGCGCAGTTGCAATAAAATATTGATCAAAACAACACATTTGGTAATCTTCTTCTTCTTTTTTCGTTATGGCAATTGACCCGATGTCGACTATTCTGCAATTTGGTATCATCTGAGCTTCAGTGAGATAAACTGACGTCAAGTTCGAGCGTCACTGCAATCACAGACTACTAGATACTAACGTATACTGCAATACGATCGGCGCGTCTTAAAATTACGTGAATTAGCCCTCTGTAACGAATACAGGTGATAACTAACAAGTCCAAGGTACCTACAGCATAATACATTTAATGTTTTTTAAAAATACTGTGTTACTTTTTTTCCTTCTGGAAAATAATATATGTTGTGTCAAGTACGTAAAATAGAAGAATAAAGAAAAAGTATTTATTTGACACAGCACAAAAACAGTTTTAAAGATAATATAACAAAAATAAAAGAATAAAACATGTAAAACCAAAATAAATGAAAAATATTTATCATAAAAATAAAAAATGGATTGTACGTCGAGGTCGCAGCTGTGTCAAAAAGGCAGCCCGTCAGCGCTGGTTTTCAGCGGGAGCCATAGGAGGTATAAGGTACCTATAAGTAAACCAGGGTAATTATTTCATACCATTTTTAAAAAAATAGATACTTGTAAATAACCATACTACGGGTTTGCTACGCAGCTTGCGTAATAAATTGATTTTGTATGGCTTGCGCTAGTAAATTATGCGTGTGCCCCATACTAAGTCGAATTTGTTTTAAAGTGTATCCCAATACTGCGGTTGCATTTAGGAACAGAGACTGAATAACTCTACAAATTATGCGCACTACATAAAAAAAATATCCTGCATACAATAGGGCTGGATCGAGCGGAGCGTAAGAGTTCTTAGGACCACATTTTGTTTGATATGGCGATCCTATGTACTGTATATAGAAATTAATTATCATATAATTATGTATCATGAAATATTCAAATATTGGTTCACAATTTATTCACTTTAATCAATTCATTCACAGTCTATCATAATTTAATACAAAATACAACTTTAATACCTACATACCTAATTATATCTAACCAATAATTTTAGTTAAATAAAAACATAATGTATGTTTTTATTTAACTAAAATTTCCTCGTTTGAAATAGTTAAAGCTTTTTTTAGAATGACCATTAACATCAGATGTTAACAGAATTATTTTTAGTACTTATTGCCACTTTGTGCATACATCACGATATCGTGATAAAATTCTTCGTCAAGGATACCGTTCCATCTTAAAAGCTAACTGATAGACCACTAACTATAATAACATTAATGACAGCGAATCTATTTGCCAGTCTGAATAATCCTGGCAGTCTGGTGACTTGCAATCTGGCTAATGAATGGCGTAGTGACATACCAAATACTGATCAAATATTTGTATGGCCTGCGATTACAATAACCCAGAACGTGGTCCTTCGGTACAAAAGTCAAAAGGCTTCGTTACGTTCGTTGCTGTTATGATAGGACAGTATTAGTTAGTGCTATTTTATTATTATTTATCTACAGGCCACACAGCTGCCAAATTAAAATGGAACTGGGCCGGTCACATCTGCCGCACGCCAGAGGAGCTTTAGGCAAAAAGACCACACAGTGGTTCCCAAATTGCAGGAAACGGCAACGCGGCAGGTCCAGATGGAGATGGCGTGATGAGCTTGACTCTCTAAAGGATTGGCCCCAAATTACCATAGACCGGGAATAGTGGAAGGAGGGAAGGGAGGCCTTTGCCCCCCAGCAGGGCTAGCACGGCAAAAAACGGCGGAGAGAAAAGATTGAAGTCTCCTTCAATGTCCCACTCATCGCTCTGACTTTATCCACTCTACCTTCTTCGTTCAGTCTTATTCTACTATATAATACACTCCCCCTTGAAATCAGGAAGGCTAACAGTAAGCTCTCATTTAAAATTAAAGTACGTAAGTAAATACTTTCATGACCGCAGAACGAAAATACACTTCAAAACAATTGATTTTGTATGGCTATTGTGCTAAATAGTAAATTATGCGTGTCCCCCATACTAAGCTGAATTTTGGTTTTCTTTTAAAGTGTTCCTATCCCAATACTGCGGTTGCATTTTAACAGACACTGAATCACTCTACAAATTATGGGCACTACATAAAAAAATATCCTGTATATATGTAGGTAATGTTTATTTAAGTTTATGTAGTTGTTTACCATGTAATAATAAATAAGTATAATTTATGTCTACCCGCATCTCAATTAAGTTTGTTTTTTGGTGCATCTACCTTCGTTGTCTCTGCATCACCCTAAGGTTGTCTGGTAGAGAATGCCTACGGCAATAAGACCGCCTTTGTACATTGTACATGAAGCATTTTAGATAATTAAATTGCATGCACTCGGACTGCATAGAAGGCAAGCGTGCAATCGTGAGGCTATCTGCTTGCGTGATTGATGAGGATAATTAAATACGCCCAGCAATCATTAAGTGTTAATAAGCCAACGCTCAAGAAGTTATCTTATTTTAATCCGAAGGTAATTTTAGATACATTAAAGTACGATAGATACATAATAATTAGGTACCTACAAATATATCATTGTTTTCCCTTACAGGATAAATAAACTTAACTAATAAATTATGATATTTGTCGGTACTTGATAGTAAATTATTCGTTTTTCCCCGTAGCTTCGATTCGCTAAACAGTTTTATCTCAGGTTCTTCTCATACGGGTTATTGTACTCATCATTATGAACAACTTTTACGATGGGACCAACTCTTAAATCGCGAAGAAATCATCAGCTATTCCATACATTTAGTTGAGCAATATTGAATTATTTGTCGGGGTAGCTAATATTTTTTTCGCAAGTCTAGCGATCGAGACTGGTAGGTTCTTGTATTGTATGGTACTATTCCTTTGCATTTAATTTCATCATGTAATTACACTTCATGCTTAGTGCGAGTCCGAGTGAACAGAGGGCTAATATTCGTAATTTTATGACACGCGGATCATATTGCAGTGAAGCGGCTAAGAGAATACCAAATGGGTTGTTTTGAGCAACATTTTACTGCAACTGCACGCTGCGTTGGCGCAAGTTCTAATCATTAGTACTCGTGGAAGCTACTTCACAGGTGTGCAAAAAACATTGCTTGAAACTATTACCACAGAATAAATCATAGTACATTCAGCGACAAAAGTAGCTGATCATTGTACAAAGGTTTGTAAGTTTTTTTAGGAATTCTTAAAAGTATTCATTCTTTTTATTATAGCCATTATAACAACAACCGGTCGCCTGCGCCTAAAAATGTCTGTGTTTCGCCACTTGAAGAATTAATTAATATAGAATAGCGTAATTTTATATTGTTTTTAATTTGATGGTTAGTACACTCGCGGAAATCTAATAGGTCGGATTTGACGTCTTTCATTTTGCAATTTTGCATACCGTCATAGGGGCTATAAACAGAGTATCAAGCTCTGGGAAAAGTCCTCAGGCCAAGCACACTCCAAAGCGCTTCTCACAGGCTTCAACAGAAAGTTTACGGAACAAGCGCTTTTCATGAACAGGAGCCGAATTAGGATCTTGACAAGAACTCTCACTGGGCACTGCAAACTAAACCAGCATCTACAAAAAATTGGCCTTACTGACACCACAATTTGCAGATTCTGTCGCGAGAAGGATGAGATGCCCATAAATATCCTATGCGAGTGTGACGTGGTACACCACATTAGAAGTCAGCACCTGGGAGGGCACCTAATCTCACCAGATGAGATTAAATCCCTCCACCCCAAGAACATAGTTAACTTCATCATTGACTTACGGCAAGAGGAAGTGCTGTAACCTCTTCTATTAAATAAATAAATATAATACCGTCATAACTTAGTTTCACATTATTTAGTCCTATTAAAAATTAAGTCAAAAATATATTTTCCTTTTGTAATTTTTTCCTGTAAACACGCTTTTCAATTACACAACTGACATAAGCAGAATTGCCAACGTCGGCATCGGTTGCTATTCTTGAAAAATTGAATTGAATTGAACTTTGTACGATCTTCTACACAAGAAATTGAAAAACCAACCATATAATACCAAATAATTATTACGTTATCGATACATTATAACAATGTGTATAATTTATAAGCACTATAATTTATATTATCTACACAGAGTATCTACCTATTTCGACGCTGTCAAATCCAACCTATTAGATTTACACGAGTTTAACAATAATTATATTTTTTGATCGACTAATTTCATTATTACAAAAAGTTCATCTACTTATGTCGCTGACTGTACCTAGTCTACTTTCGTCAAAACTATTACTGCATTTGTCACCTTGTCTGTCCCAGCAGCACATTTAAATGCATCAAGTCATTTCTGTTCGACACAAAACTTTTTATGTACGAGTTGGTACCACTACAGAATCAATGAACGTGCATGAATTGATAAAGTTATTCAATCGATTAAAGTAGACAAACGGATGCTCGAACAAATGAAATTCGACTCAATGTTGGCCGACTGCACGAGTGCACGCTACTGCGACACACTGTACTGAAAATCGATACAATGGTACTACGACAAACGATTTTTTTAAATTCATATTTTTTGGAGTCTTCCGAGCACCTTGATGGCCTCGAAGTTCACTCATAAGCAACGTGTATAAAATATGCGTGGTTATATTTAAGGGTGTGGATTAGACCATCAAACTGAACAATTTTCTCTATGGGACCAACATCGTAATCACTAAAATAATATTTATAATCTAATCAGCTGCTGTCCCATATACATTTGAGTCGAGTAGGTATTTAAATTTTGTGAAATAGTGCAATACTATGGCGGACACTCCTTTATATGTCTGGCTCTTGTTTCCCGCCCAGAAATAAAGCCTGAATCTACCCTTGGCTATCACCTATAGGCACTTGATAAAACACAATTGAAGTCGGTAAATAAATGTAATTTTTTCTTTTTTTTTCAACATTTCCCCTCACTAGGTTTTCTCCTGTATCGAGGGTTTACAAACATACATCTCACATGCACACACACCCAGACCCGACACAACTATCTGCAGATCATACAAAATATATATGTTCCGTGCGGGGGTCGAACCCGCGGCACGTAGTGCAGAAAGCTAATCGCTTAGCCACTGCGCCAGCTGTGTCTTCAAAATAAACCAAACATAACGTACGGTAGCAAATCAATATCTTCTAATCCAAACCTACAGAGCGATGTGTGAATGTTTGATTAAATACTGCATATGCGCGTGGGGCAGCGCTGGAAAAACCTTTCTTATCGCCGCCGCGCCGCAGAGAGAGCCCAGCGTGCGGTCCTCAAAGTCCTTATGTACTTACCCTTTAGGCATCCAACGACATTAGTGTACGAAAAGGCCAATGTTTTTTCTGAAAGAAAACTTTTTATAATTATGAAACTATAAGAAGGTACCATAAATCCATCCCTCCGAGCTTACCTGACCAGTCCAAAAGAGTAGTTCGCTGCCCTATACCTCGTGTTAAAACATCTTTCGCCCAGAAACATTTTTCAGTTCTAGCACCGCGCATTTATAACGTTCTAAATAAAAAAATTTAAACTATAGCACTTAACAACAACCAAATTAAAAAAGTAGTACTTACATGGCTGAACAGTTTAGACTACGACGACACTGAAAATATATTAAAAATCCAAGTATGATTATACCCATTTACATTCATTCACACACATAATACATACATACATACACACACACACCCCCACACCCCCGGTCCACCACCCCACCTTCACTCTCACACATACTCTCACCCCACAAACTTACCTATTGATCTTATTATTTTGTTGTTCAGCTTTTATATAGATGCTACTGTTGGCATAATTTATTAATGTATAATACAATTAATGGAAGTACACTGGCTCCTGTAATACAGTTTATACTAGCTCAAGGACCAGGGAATTCTTATATAATTATATGTAACATGCCTGTGTCAATAAAGATATATCTATTTCTATTTCATAACAATGAAATTAATATGCAAAGGTAAACAGTTATTAATCGGCAAAAATAATTTTCGCTAATAATGCCATAGCCGAGAAACACTGATTGAATAATTGTCCAAGTCAAAATGTAATTATCCCAATTTATGTGATATTCACACGTTGTGAATGTACTTGCAAATATATTATTTGCATGTTATTGGTACCGAGGCCAACATGAATCTACTTAAAAATACATACATAATTAAGGTATGGATTTGATTAAGCAACAAATGTGCATTTTTTTAGTTTAAACACGACATGTATCAGAAATTCGTAATCATTTATTTATGAGTGTAGTTAAAACCATCACACTGAACGATTTTCTCTATGGGCCCAACATCGTCATCGCGAAAAAATTATCAACCGGCCCATACGTTTGGTTTGAGTAGGAGTTGAAGTTTTGTATGGGACAGCTGATTATTTTTTCGCGATTTCTTAGTCCTTTTTTACATGAGATTTCCTCATTATAGATTAGCTTTGTGACGGGGCTGATTGTCCAGGTTGCTCCAGATTTACCCGGTATGAATTGCCATTTGGGAAGGCTATTTACTTGCTTTTTTCTTGACCTTTCAAAAGTAGATGGAAGAAAAAACTTTCAATTCAATTGATTGTGAAGCTAGACTATCTAGACCATGGAGGAGAGAAAGGAGGCTCCTTTCTCTCCTCTGTAATCTAGACGCAGAAGTATTCCAGGAATGATTCCTGTCATAGTAACATTACGAAAAGTTTTTCACGACTTCAGTTTCAATGCTTTTATCAGCGCGAAGCTAAACAATTTATCTTCCACCGTTATAAAATTCAAATAGCTCATCAACAAATAATAATAAACATTGAATTCAATTACATAAATCCGCCATAACAATTATAATAAATTACGTAATTTATGCTCAATCTAAAGGTGCTGATAAACTTAAGCATTCTCTTGTAACAGAACATCGAGCATTCGCCGGGAAAAATAAAATTTATGAAAAAAAAATTGGCGTTTAAAAATGTGATCTTCAGTAATCTAAATAAAATTATTTTCTAAGAATTTTTAGCACATTAACATTAGTTGTAAAAGTCTGTATAAATCAAATCAAAAATCATTTATTTCTTTGCAAACATGGGTATGAAAATAACTGTTTATAAGCAACTTATTTGACTCAATATGAATGCTATATTTTTTAATGTGCTATTACAGCGGGTTCTTCATCTGAGGCTCAGATGAAGATTTTTGTTTTGTAACTTAGTACTACTTAGTACTAGCTTGGTAGCTTAAAATGTGAACTTCGTGTGTGCGATAATTTATTTGTATATTTAGTTAATTTAAATAAATATAAAAAGATCAAAAATAAACACGTGCAAGTGCATGATCTATGTCTAGGAAATGCAGTTGTGATATTTGTCTAACAAATATTATGGGAGAACTTAGATGTAATTTCACATTTCCAACCTGTTTGCAGCAAACGTGTCCATCGTATCTGATTTTTATTTATACGTATCCTTTACACACCATGTCTACATTTCTTCTTTTTAATCTCTCCTCTCGCAGATCTGCTGGAAGAGATTTCTTTAGAAATAAGCAGTACCTGTACCTGTGTGCATTAATTGTTAAATAAATAAAATAAATATTGTTATAATATTTTTTAAGTATTCAAACATTTGAACATACTAATTTATATGTTATAATATAACAAAATTAATAACGTAAAAAACCAATTAAAAATCCTATTGGAACCATTTTCGACTTCTACGCGGACGAAGTCGCGGGCAAAAGCTAGTATAATATAAAACAATTATGTCTGTGTGGTTATACAATTATTTTACGTCACTTGTTATAAATATAGCGTAGTCCTTTCTTCTCTCTAAATTCAGGGTAAACTAAACATAAATTCAGCATGTTTATTTACAATGCTTATTACTAGAGTGTATAGCATAATATTGGATGGTTTCTTTACAGCAATGATAATTTTGATGCTAATATCTATTAAAAAATTGGAATGTAAAAAATTACGCTGTTTATAATCTAAACTAATATTATAAAGAGAAAAGATTAGATTTTTTGTATGTTTGTAATGGATGAACTGAAAAACTACTCTACCGATTTTAAAAATTCTTTCACGTATGCCGATTCGAAGCCGCTAGCAGAAGCCAGTTAATAATAAAATTAAAACTAAAAAAGGTATAAACAAAACTGCATTTATAGATTTTAGAAAATACGCTTGCCGCACCCGGGAATCGAACCAACTAAAATCCGAAAAAATAGCAACCTGTACTTTTATGGCACCAATCGATAAGGAGGAAAATTCTTGTGTGATTTTACCTATCTTCCAGAAAATTGGTTCTAAACAATATACTTTTATTTGACTAATTACGGAAACCGGATAATTTTCCATTACCTACTTGTGTTTTGTATGGATAAAAACAGCCGCCCCTAGCGAAAGGAAAGGCGAACCTCAAATTCTCCATTCAAATATATCATAATAATGTGTTTGGTCGGAGTCAGGGCAATTGCACCCAATACCCGGGGCTCTGTATCCGCGCCTGCAAGCAACTACTCAGGTTCATCAGCACCTTTATACTCCGCGGCGTGCAAATTGTGCAACCTTTAACAAAGCAGTTAGTTGACCCTCGCCTCATGTTTTTGCTGCGTCAAGGTCTCGGAATCTTGTACCGTGGACGTTGACACAGTTTGTGCTCAAATTGAGAGGTGCTAGTGACAGTTAATACTTGTTTGTTGTCAACATGAGGTACTTAACTATGTAGGTATAGATAGAACATTGTTGTTGTCCGTCGGGCCTCGTCAACTTGTAACTGCCATGGAAAGAAAGAAGAAAGAAAGAAAAATACTTTATTAGCACAACAAAAAATAAATAAAACGAATAACAAGGCACGCAAGGCGCGTATACGCAGGTCTGCTGGCAGAATTTTCTTTAGAAATAAGCAGTACCTTTGTACTTGATATCTTTACTTATTTTCTTTGTCATGTGTATGTGTGTACATAAATAATAAATAAACAAAGAAAACATATAAAATAAAAGAGTTATTGTGCCAAAAGGCCGCAGCTCAGCATAATGTCAGGCAATAATGGAAAAGGCCATGGAAATGGATGGATGAAGGATGGGGTAATGGCATTCTTATTTAAAGGCAAATCATTATTATTATCATATTCTAATTTATTTTTATTCACATTAAATTACATTATTCTCGCAGCTCTTACCACAACATTGTACTAATCAAGATTGTAATCTATTGTTTTAAAAGAGTTTCCATGGAGTTTCTTGCCTATTTTTCTCCATAGAACCTACTATTTGGAACCTAGAGTCTATATAGTATATAAGTGCCTGTATGTGGTTTACATGAAATAAAGATCTATTCTATTCTATTCTATTATCCAGAAACTACCTATATCTACATGATCCTACCTTTCTAGTCCCGACCATTTTAAGTGGTTATTTTACTTATCATTATGAACAACTTTTACTATGGGACCAAACCTCTGAAAATTTAGCTACCCTTTGAACTACTAGTTCAGGCACATGTGACGTATATCTAAGTAAGACTTTGTGTTTTTTAGTTTATTTGATCTTTAAAATGTTTGTTTGAATATTCCTTATTTTGTGTACGACCCGACACAACGCCACCATCAGCGAGACATTTTAATGAGCATCACAAATTCATAATACCAGACAATGAGACAACTCGTTTGTACCTACGGGTGATAGCCCTAACTTAAAGTGATGTGTCATCGTTGCAAGGAAGCTCAAAATTCGTAACCAAATAATGCGTTTATAACATTTAATTTAACGTAAATATTTTATAATTGATTGATTTATATATTTTGTATGAAGAGCAAAGTTCATGTGTCAGTAAGTTAATGTGCTTGAGTTTCCTCAGTTTTTTTTAAAGGATATTATTTATTGTACTGTGTTGTGGTGATTTTAAATTGATTTTAGGACGGTTTTGATTACGAATAATTAATGCGGAAGTTCTTATCTTATTACTTAATATTTTATTTCTTATCGTTTGAGGAAAACCGGTGGTACAGGCGCCGCCGCCGGCGCCGCGTGTTTCGTTGATGTTTGTGTAACATCAAGTCTATTTCTAAAGAGGTAAACCATCAAAAAGCAGAGGTAGTGCCCTATACAATAACTTGAAATACCTATTTATGTACCTATGTTTTCAAAAATAAAGATTATACTTTTACTATATTCAAAATTTAAAAAAAAAACCTACTTCAAATATCTAAAAAGTATAAAATAAACAACTTATAAACTAGGGATCAACTCTGAAACAACAAAAAATCTGCTGGTCCATACAAATAATTCAATATTACTCGATTGAATGTACGGAACAGCTGCTTTTTTTCGCGATTTCAGTGTTGGTCCTATAGTAAAAGTTGTTCATAATGATGAGTACTATAACATATATAATGATGGTGTGGTGTGACATTTATATTATTTCTTGTGTATGGGTGTAATTTGCCTGAATAAAGATGATTTTTATTTTGTTTATTTATTTATTTTATAACCCCTTTAAGGGATCGGGATTGGAAACGTAGGACCTTATATTTACAAGGCACAAATTTTCCGTAGCGTGACCAAATCAAGACATTGCTCATAATGACAGGTCGTGTGAAATCCTAACTTTTGGAGTGACGAAGAATACCACAAGAACGGTATTCAGTTCGTGCCAATCACGCGATGGGATTTCACGATACTGTTCTGTACTGCTTCACGTGGGACCAGTTAGTTCATCGTGGGAAGATTAGGGCCCTGGACCCATTCTGAGAGATGCTGAGATACTTGACATATTAGCTCCATCTTATGCATGTTACGATTTCACAATAGGGTGTGTAAAGAATAGACCATCTCAAGGGATGTTGTCTAGACGATGTGGGACTTCCTCTTGCTTAACCTAACCGTCAAAAACCCCCGACTCCAACTAGAAAAAGAGCTGTAACTTTTGAACGGCTGAACAGATGTTCATGAAACATAGCTAAGATGATACCTGTTTAAACAAGCTTTCGACTACAACTACATTGAAATCAGTGCATCCGTTTTGGAACTACGATGCCACAGACAGATATAAAGGTACACACTACGAACTTATAGCACCTCTTTTTTGTCGGGGCTTAAACAAATAGGTAGCTACGTCATTCTCACGAGTCACGGTACATTCTAACTGTAATATACAAGAGCTTATCAATCAGGAAGCGTGTGTGTATATCTATGACGTCAAGCTACGAGTACTAGCAGTGATTGTCCTACGGTTAATAACCTAGG
Organism: Allophyes oxyacanthae; assembly: GCA_932294325.1. Taxonomy (NCBI): domain Eukaryota; kingdom Metazoa; phylum Arthropoda; class Insecta; order Lepidoptera; family Noctuidae; genus Allophyes; species Allophyes oxyacanthae. Next base: position 10,138,585 of record OW028631.1, read on the forward strand.
TCGTTTATATCAATTAGCACCAACGCAATACCGAGAAAATTGTCAAGAATGTATTGAGTATGCGCGTATGTGCAAGCGTCACTTCTGGGTGAGATAAAACTAAGGGCAATTATTTATTTATTTATTAAAGTTGAGCAGCAGCTTTGCTGATATGTCTATATCACACAGTGTTGAAAATTAACGTATTGTTGTTCATAATTTTTTTAAATAGAAGAAATATAATTTTCTTAAAAAACTTAACAGCTTCTAAAGTCGGGGCCTTTAATTCTTCAATGCACCTAGCTTGGCAGTGGCACCGACTTCAGAAGCTGTTAAGTTTTTTAAGAAAATTATTTTATACTTTTTAGTTTTTTGAAGTCGGGATTTACTTTTTTTTTTAAGTTTATTTTATTTTCTTTATGGAGTGCACGCCACTGTATCCAAACGTCAATCGTGCTATAGTTGCACTTAATTTGTAAGTTTCCATTCATAAAACTGACAATGCAGTTGGAAAACCCGTAGTGACTCACGGCTGTTGACATAGTTTTTCATTAATAATTAAACATGTAAAATTAATAAGCTTAGATTGCGTGCCGGTACTTTTCTCATACCCATGACTCAAGGTCAGGTTAGTAGAATTTGATATTGATAAAATAATTATTATTCATTGTAAAAATGTAAAATGACAAATAACCAACCAATATACACACGGCTATACAGGGTGACGCAGATGTTAGATCACATTTATATGTGGAAGCTTTTTATTAGCAACTTATTTTACATATTGTATCTACTGTTTAATAAAATTTATTAGTCTGTAAGCTTTCCAAAGAATAAATAAATAAATACATTAAATGAAACCACGTATTTGGTATCATGTTCTGAAGCCTAGGTACTCAAAAAATCTGCGATTTCTACGTAAGTTTTTTTTGCAATAAATTTCACTCTGCTATCATTCATCTAGGTGTAGGGACAGCGGAGTAGAACACTGTACAAATTATGCGCACTACATAAAAATATCCTGTATTGAGAAAGTGTAAACTACCATCATGTCCTTTCATGCCAAGGTTATGTCTAAACCATAGAGGTCATATGAATACTCTAAGGTCTAAACCTATAACCCATACATCTCGAACTTCCGATGTCACCTTTATCTGTTCTACACGTGTAAATAAAAATAATTTTGCTTAGAATACGTTGGAGACTTTTTAAACTTTGCCAAGAGATCGAGATATATGTGTAAAATTATGAAATTTAAAATTAGTTCCTGTGGCTAAACTACTGATTGGAGTTGATAGTTTTTTTTGTGTGTAACAGAACATGGTACTAAATACATGGTTCCATTTAATGTGATAACATCTGTGGCAAGCTATATGAAGCTATACATTTTCAGTATAAGCTGACCTCTCATTAATCGGATAGATCTTAGAGTTGAGTCCGATATCATGTCACATGTCATCATCGATATTTTAAAATAATTTTGTCATGCAGTGACAACGACAAAATCATCACCGCCCAGCATATGCTGAGTTGGTAACCTTTTTTACATGGGCATGCTCGACAGCACATTTAGGTATATTTACCAATGTAAAATATTACTTTTGTGTTATTAATTTCTTGTGACTGTTGTGTTGTCCTATGTGGAATTATTTTTCTTCTTCTTCTATCAACGCCTAAAATCGTCACTCGATATTGGCCATGACTGAATGAACGTGAACTTCGGTTTCAGCTGTAACATGACGATGACAACATGCAATGTGTGAATGCGGTGACAGTTAACAAAAATCATTGATGATTTTGTCAGTGTTCCCGTCATCGATATTTTTTTGTCATTGTCATTGTCATTGATATCGAAAAAACATCATTCAGTCCATTTCTAATAAATCTCATTATACGAAGGCGATAAACATAGTCAATAACGAAAGTCCGCAAAGTGTGAGCAAAGTCTAAGTACGCTCTATAGATCTCAGCCTTAGTAAGAGTTTTCTAAAACAAAATATCTGTTACTAAAAAAATTTAAGTCTTCCTCGAACCGAACCTAAGACGAGGTCTTCGCGGTCGCTATTATGACAATACGGCAGTTTATACATCTGTATTTATTAGTTCGAAACACAATAATATTACTTACTAATTATTTTAAAATGTAAATGAAATAAATTAAGTCATTATCTTTACCTTTGTTCGATGTACAGGTATTCATTTATAAAATCCATATAAGATAATGATATTGAACAATTTGCCTTATTAATGTGTTTTATGATATTTTTCCTAGTTTGGTATGGATTATAAGAATTTTATTAAGTGTTTATAAAGTTAATTGTACAATCACGATACGTTGCGATACATTTCGCAAACAAAATGCTTTGAACGACTGCGGCCCACTTAGAGTAAGTAACTCTGCGTTTGGACGCCGGGCGCAAACAATGTATATGGTCCAACGGACAACCTCTACCTACCTCAGGTCCTGGGGATATAAACAGAGTACCAAGCTCTGGGAAAAGTCCTCAGGCCAAGTACACTCCAAAGCGCTTCTCACAGGCTTCAACAGAAAGTTTACGGAACAAGCGCTTTCCATGAACAGGAGCCGTATTAGGATCTTGACAAGAACCCTCACTGGGCACTGCAAACTAAACAAGCACCTGCAAAAAATGGGCTTTAGTGACACCACAATTTGCAAATTCTGTCGCGAGAAGGATGAGACGCCCATACATATTCTATGCGAGTGTGACGTAGTACACCACACTAGAAGCCAGCACCTGGGAGGCCACATAATCTCACCAGATGAGATTAAATCCCTCCACCCCAAGAATATAGTCAATTTTATCATTGACTTACGGCTAGACGGAGTTCTGTAATGAAACAAGAGGCGTCACAATAGATCTTCGCAGGTCGCAGTGACAAAGGGGCTACTACCTCTTCAAACAAATCGCTATCAGTACATAGTATAAAACATTGTATGCTTAGATCTTTAAAACTACGCAACGGATTTTGATGCGGTTTCTTTTAATAGATAGAGTAATTCAAGAGGAAGGTTTATATATATAATACTTTCATATTTAATGTAAGGATAATAGAGAAATTGCACCCGCCCCGTATCTGGGAACGGGTCGCTAGTAATAATAATAATGGTCGATCGGAAAACTACCGATTTTTTTTTGGTAGCTCGAAGTTTTGTCTCTTACGATCGTATTGAAGGTTATTACCAGTGTCGATGTTCATTACCATTTTAGCTACGCGGTAGACCCGCAGGCCCGAAAGATGACACCCGTTCACGAGCATGACGCACGCGTCAGCATCGCTAAGCTCAATGGAAAAACTCAAACTAAGGACCTACAGGATAAATTATAAATCACGTTATTGTAGGTCATTTTATAACTTTCCTGTATCTTCTTAATTTGGACTGCACAATCGCGTCCATTTCTTAGAACATTAATACGATATAAGTTTTTTTGTTACCATTAATTCTGTGAAGTATTCTTAATTTATGTTGTGACGTATATGAAATTATGGATATTCTCTTCTGAATGTATTTCCCGTTGAGATTGGCTTGATACTCATTTCGTATGTAGAGCAAAGTATTACGGCATAATTATAAAAATCTATTAAGGTTGTCTGGCAGAAATCGCCAAGTGCAATAAGACCGCCTTTTGTACATCTCTTTTTCTATTTATTGTATCTTTTCTTCTCTTTCTGGTGTGCACTAAAATGTATTGTTTTGTATCGTAGGTATTTATACAATTCAATTCAGTTTTATTTGTTTTCACAGGTTTTACATAAGTTACAAAGAAAGGTGTTATTAAGGCAGTACCCTGACCAAAACGCCGTTTTACATCGCCATCTCCTCCGCAATTATACCATATACAAATAAAAAAAAAATACAGCCTTAAAGTTCAAGATCTCTACTTCAAATCCAACGTTTCAATTTTTTTTTTTAAGTAGATTATACTATAGTAATTGGCGATTATAAAACACCTAAATCAGAATTTAAACCTTCATCTTCTTCGGAACTTGAAGCTTAATTTATTTCTGATTTGCAGCAATAGATAAATAATTCTTTTAGTTATAAGTCCAACGTATAACATTAAAAAAAAAGTCATTTTTCAATTTTTCCTTGAATTTAAACGTAAATCTGTGCCAATTTTCAGCTGAAGGGTCGTGTTCGGGCGACGGGCGGCAGTCTGCCGCTGGCTCTCGGACGTGATACCCGTGTCGATCGAGGCTATCGCGTTCGATTTATAAATTCAGAATTTATTTTGCTCTCTAGACACAATATTGTGTAGAGGGGGCAACCTATATAACTTGCCTCAGTAGTATGGCATGTACTTCTATAAACATATTTTGATTTTTTTTGAGTACATATTTGAAATATTATTATTTTAGTAAAATCAGATATAGATAGAGTCTACTGATCTGTCACTTTATCTGTCAAGTCAATACAAATTGTGTTTCATCTTCTAAAATATACTTTGTCTAAAAATATAGAGACCATTTTTTTGATGTTTTCTATAAACATAAATTCAAATTCAGTATGTGACCACGTGACCGAATGTCTGAAAGCTCTAAACTATGGGACGGAGTCCCATCATGTTGCTATTCAAACTTCATGTTTTGGTGAGATCTAAGTGACCACGTGACTAAAACTTTGAAAGTTTATATCTCCCAAACTATGGGACGCAGTCCCATCATGTTGGTATTCAAACTTCATGTTTTGGTGAGGTCTATTCATATAAACCGTGACCACGTGACTACGTGACCAAAATTCAGAGCTACCTTCTATTAATGAATTGATAATTTGGCATAATCAACGTTTAAAATAGTAAGTAATAATATGTTGATGACGATGTTGATCTAAAATTTTTTTTTATTTTTTTATTATAACATTGTCCCTCACTAGGATTTCTCCTGTATCGTGGGTAGAGTTTACAGACATTATCTCACATGCACACACACCCAGACTAATATTTGTTCCGTGCGCGTTTCGAACCCGCGGCACGTAGCGTAGAAAACCACTACACTACTTGTAACAACCCTAGCCTCCATGCACTATCGCCACACTGTCTTGACGTTGTCGGCGAGATCAAAGGCGCCGTCCTACTGTTGTTTTTCTTTATACTATTCCTTTACTATATATAATAATAAATACTATGTACCAACCTAGTTTTATTTTAATTCTTATCGATTATACTTTATATATTACTATTCACCAACACAGCTATTCCCATTTTAAATCGACTTCCAAAAAAGAAAATTCTCAATTCGACTGTATGTTTTTTTTTTGTATGTTTGTTACGCTATTACTCCGCCAATTGCATACCGATTTTGAAAATTCTTTTTTTATTTCAAAGGGTACTCTCAAGATGGCATTTAAGTTGAAGATTTGATGAAGAACTTCGGAGATATACAATGGAACTCTTGAATGAATAACAGCATGTCACTTGCGATTTCTGTAATCGCATGATTATGAATTGTTTAAGCCACTCAAAATAGAAATATAAAATAAACGTTAAAAAATAGTATAAACCGACTTCAAAAAACTAAAAAGTATAATACATATAATTTTCTTAAAAAACTTATCAGCTTCTGAAGTCGTTGCCACTGCCAAGCTAGGTGCATTGAAGAATTTAAGAAAATTATTTACACTGTTTAGTTTTTTGAAGTCGGTTTTTACTTTTTTTAATGCTAGGTATTAATATCTAATAATCGTGATATATTTATATGAGTGAATATTAAATGAATCAAGCAATTCTTCAAATAAAAGAGCAAGTTATAATTAGTTAATACCAAATCATCTAACAACTCGGCAAGTGTAATGGGCATTTTTTGCTCGGAAGCTCGTTGACGAAGCATAAATTTTTTATTTCCCTTTTTTATAAAATCATTCATCATTGTAGTGATTGTACCACTGTTATTGGTATTAATTTTCTAGTAGTAACTCTGTTACTATAAAGACCTATAAGTGAAACAATCTACAAATATATATTTTACATTGCCACCTCTATTTATTATTTAGTTTTTTAGTGTCTGGCGCGATGCTCGCGTTGACATGCTCCGAGCGGTTTCCGTAATATTACAGGGGGTCGCGCGGGTTGCGCGGGTGGAGGAAGCGAAATCGACAAATTCGTTACCTCACTGACGCGCCTTAAAACGTTTTTCACGCGATACCACACCACATATCATAGCATCATGCCTGCAGGTATTTCCCCATCCTACCACATTGACGCCGTGATCACACTATCTACATTCAAAACGTATGATAAGTTTGAAAGATAGATAGTTCAAGCAAGGTTGATCTATTGTATGATTTTTTTTGTTCTTAATTTCAGGTTTGGTCCCTTATTAAATGTTGTTGATATTGATGAGTACTTTCACCTCTTTCGTACTTTAGCATTGCCGTTGATTTAAATTATCATTGAATATCACCAAAAATAAATAAAAACATGGTACCTAATTTTTATGTAGTGCGCAAAATTTGCACCGTGGTTTAGTGTCTGTACGAGTTTTCCGTGCCGTCTAACGTTCACGTTCACATGCAATATTTGTATAGTGACTTTAGTTCACTATTTATACCGCTAGAGGCGCTGAAAATATTCCCATACAAATATTGCATGTGAACGTGAACGTTAGACGGCACGGAAAACTCATGGTAGAGGCACAGTTCCCAAATACTTTATAAACTAAGGAAACCGAGATACGTTATTACGAATGCAGTTTCACAACCTATTCACAATTTTTGGCGATCGCGGTCCATAACGACTCGGCCGCTAGAGTATCTACTTAGTCCTCCCAAAAGCATAAACACAATATTAAAAAGAACCAATCACATTAAGGGCCAAAAAATAAAAAATAAATAATTTCTACGTTTAATTTACTTAGTATTAATTTTATGTTAACTCCCTAGATATAACCGTTCTTATGCGGAAAAAATTGCTTCAACCGCTGCGCTGTTTGATTTGAAACTCATGTTTTCGGAGAAAGATGCACAAAATTTGGATTTCCCAATGACGAAGAATTAATTGATACTAAGGAAAGGTAAAGGCAATAAAAAAATTACATTGATTTAATAATACAGGATATTTTTATACGAGTATGTAGTGCGCAATTTTTGCAGTGTGATTCAGTATCCGTTCCCAAATGCAACCGCAGCAACACTCACTCCAAACAAAATAAAAATTTGATTTTGTATGGCTTGCGCTAGTAAATTATACGTGCCCCCCATACTAAGTCGAATTTCCGTTTTGTTTTAAAGTGTATTCCAATACTGCGGTTGCATTTAGGAAAAGAGACTGAATCACTCTACAAATTATGCGCACTACATGAAATATTATACTGAATGTTTGATATTATTATTCCATTTAATTACATTCCCCTAAAATTAAATCTAGAATGTGGTATTTAGCTTGAATTCGTATTTATGTATTCATTGACTTTATAAAAACACATTTGCACTTCCCATTAATATATGTAAGTGTTTATACTTGTGTCTCTTTCACATATAATATGCCCACGTGCGCGCTGACATTTGAGCTATGTCGTAGACAACGAATGACTCACAAGGAGGAAGCTAAACAACTTTTGCACTGGAATTACTACTACAATAACAACAGAAATAGGTTTGTCTAGATATTTGGGAAAAATTTAAACATTTCCCGTTTAAACTGGTTTTTTGGAAGGTTGTGATATATAATGTCCTACCTTTCTAGTCCTGATCCCTATAAGGGGTTACTGTACTCATCATTATGAACAACTTTTACTATGTAACCAACCCTGAAATCGCGAAAAAAACCCAAGAAATAATTCAATATTACTCGACTAAATGCTTGGAACAGCAGTTCTCGTTTTCGCGATTAAAGGATTGGTCCCATAGTAAAGTAAGTAGTTGTTCATACTGATAAGTACAATAACTCCTAAAAGGGTTCGGGATTAGAAAGTTAGGACCTTATATTTATATTTAACTCGTTAAAAGCTGCTACAATCGGTGATGTAAAGAAGACTCCAGGCAGGGGTGGCCCTAGCAAGATTTTCAGTTGGTGCGAGATCGCATTGCATTTTTGGCGTCCCCTATGGCGGGGCCCAAAACATCTGCTGTGCTTATACATTTTAGTCGAGTATTTTGTTATTTTTTTAGTTCTTTGCCCCTTTCTAGTATTTCTTCTGTATCGAGAATACAGATTACAAACATATATCTCACATGCACACACACCCCGACCTGGAACAACTATCAGTGGGTGTGTATTGAATTATTTTTAAGGAACAACTGTTTTTTTTTGCGATTTCAAGGATGGTCCTATAGTAAAAGTTGTTCATAATGATGAAGGGGTTATATTAAAGGGATCGGGACTGGAAAGTAGGACCTTGTATAAATTGTTTAGTTATATGTATACATATAAATAATATAGTGGATTTTTGTACTGAATTCTATTTAAAAAATGGCTGGTCGAAGCCGAGTTATGTAGCTAGTCTTAAATCAATATAAAGCAGCACCTACCAGACATGTTTTAATCTAGATTATTCAGGTATTTTATTGAGCGACCTGTTTGATGGCTTCGTTTATATGGCAATGGTAAATAAATACATGTTGTTATGGCAGTTGATTGACAACTATCGATCTTTGTGGCTAATTGATTAAATGATAAATATATAATTAAGTATCTAACCTATAACTATAAATAAATAAATCGATGATAATTTTTTTAAACTGACTACAGGTTATATTGGTTTCGATTTTATTGTACACTTATCAATCGAACAATTTTCCGCGTATTTAATTTTATTAACTTTATAGTACATCGGTAAGCCATTTATGTTGTGGCGTATTTAGGGTTGCTAGGCCCTAAAATTTAAAAGCCGGACGCGGCGCTATTTTATGCCGGATATTTTGACCTAAAAGCCGGACATATCTTTTTTTAAAAGCGAAACATACCTTTTTTAAGCCGGACATACTTTTGAAGCTGGGAGTTGGAACATAGCTTTTTAATAAAAAAAACTCGGTAACGTATTTTAATTGCTTATTATGTTATTACAGTACAAAGAACGCTCGTTCTGTAGGTGCTGCTCGCGACTGCGCTACACTGACAAAAAGCCGGACAGGCCGGACACGTAAATATTTTGGCCCGACACGATCGTAAAAAGCCAAACTTGTCCGGGTAAAGCGGGACACCTGGCAACCCTCGTCGTATTGTACCAAATTTCCCAAATTCGATACAGACTTTACCTTAAGAATAAATTATTTTAGTAGCTATACAGGATATTTTTTTATATAGTGCGCATAATTTGTAGAGTGATTCAGTCTCTGTTCCTAAATGTAACTGCAGTACACACTTGCAGTTTAAAAGTTTAAATACACTTTAAAATAAAACGAAAATTCGACTTATATGTAGTATGGGGGACACGCATAATTTACTAGCTCAAGCCATACAAAATCAAATTTTTAATATGTTTTGGAGTGAATTTTATTACTGCGGTTGCATTTGGGTACGGATACTGAATCACACTGCAAAAATTGCGCACTACATAAAAAATTATCCTGTATATTCCATCAAATAAATTGAAATTGAATTAAATTGAATGTATTTTTTTTATTGCCTTTACCTCTCCTTAGTATCGAATCAATTAATTCTTCGTCATTGGGAAATCCAAATTTTGTGCATCTTTCCCCGAAAACATGAGTTTCATAGCGGTTGAAGCAAATTTTTCCGCATAAGAACGGTTATATCTAGGGAGTTAACGAACCTTTATAACACATTAAATTAACGTAGAAATTATTTAATTTTTATTTTTAAACTCTTAATGTGATTGGTTCTTTTTAATATTGTGTTTATGATTTTGGGAGGACTAATTACTCTAGCGGCTGAGTCGTTATGGACCGCGATTGCCAAAAATTGTGTATAGGTTGCTAAACTGCATTCGTAATAACGTAACTCGGTTTTCCTTAGTTTATTAAGTATTATTAAACTTATCGAAACTGGTTTAATTTATTAATAACCAGCTAGCAAAATGAAGCAAAAGAAAAATAAAACGCTTAACGATCGCTGCGGCCCGGATTCGGTAAGCGTTCTTATTTTTATTTTTGCTACACTGTGCTAGCAGGTTATAAATAAATTAAACCTGTAATCCTATTGGTATCCTGTAATCCTATTGGTATCCTGTAATCCCATTGGTATCATGTAATCCTATTGATATCCCGTAATCCTAATGGTATTTTTTAATCCAATTGGTATCCTGTAATCCTATTGGCATCCTGTAATCTTATTGGTATCCCGTAATCCTAATGGTATTTTTTAATCCTATTGGTATCCTGTAATCCTATTGGCATCCTATAATCCTATTGGCATCCTATAATCCTATTGGCATCCTGTAATCGTATAGGCATCCTGTAATCGTATAGGCATCCTGTAATCCTATTGGTATCCTGTAATCCTATAGGCATCCTGTAATCCTATTGGTATCCCGTAATCCTAATCGTATTTTTTAATCCTATTGGTATCCTGTAATCCTATTGGTGGATTTTATCCTCGCGCACCGCTTAAGTACCTCGCACGTCCCTGGTGGAAAGGCAGCCTTAATTGTTGGGCTATAAAACAGCCAACAGCAAGCCTACCTAGTATTTATAAAAAAACAAATCATTTGGTGCAAATATTTCCGGTATAATCAAAATGTACCAGTAGATTTCATAAATGAATAAAAAATTAAGCAACTTCTAAATCATTTTCCTGTATCGTATTTATCTGAATTTAATTTGATCCCATTTTAGATTTGTTGCTAGATTCATATCACATGATTGCCATCAACTTTGCTTTGCAAATTAAGCAAATATCTGCCTATTAAATAATCTTGTTCCGCTTTGCTGGTAAGAGCTCTCACACGTACTTAAGCTGCTTATGCCGTTGACTATATAGCGAGTTAGCAAGATTCATACTTATCGAATCTGTGTCTGTGAGAGAGAAAATCAGGGGCAAAACCATTTCTATACGGTTTTCTCTCTCGATTTTGTGTTTTGTCTCCTGTCAAGCAGACAAAGAGTGGAGATAGTGGGTTAGGGGCCTTTCAAGTATTATGTAAGCACTACAGGGGGGCGATGGGGGGTCTGGATGGTGATTACGACAGCAGTATTTATTTTTTGATGTTTTCGGATTTTCTACAAAATTTTGTCGATTTTGGTTTTTTTAATATTTTGTTTTAAATTTTCTTAAATAAATATTATGTGCGTTAAAATCCTCTATTCCATTCCAAGACTATTCCTTATTTCTAGACTTATAACTGCTGCCCATGAATCAACAAAGAAACCAGAACACATTGAAAAATGCATGTAGGTAGTTACCAATGTTTACGTAAGCATGGTAAGAGCTTTTCTTACTTTTGCTGACGAGGAGGAAGGGGTGTTAATAATTGCAAAAAATCTGCTTACGTAATACTTCAACGGCCTCTTGTCCACGAAAAAATGGGGCCAAAACCATCCCTCTACCGTTTTCTTTCTCGTTTTTTTCATTTTGTCTTCTCTCTAGGAAACAAAGGGCGGAGAAAACATGTTTGTCCACCCGCCGAGCTAGCCTGAAGGGAGCACCCGGGGTGGAGCACGCTGGAAAAGCGGCGGTAAGACCTGTCATGTTCTATTTTAAATTATAATTAATAAAAACATATTATAATAAAACTGTTCGTATTTGAGACATTTCTAATATAATTTCTATTAAACTTATCCTTGTTCTAAACATAAAGAACTAGTTTAAAGTTTTCATGTTACATACAAAAGGTGTTGTTATTTTGACCAGTGTTATTATAGAACATTGGCAATATTATTAAAGAAAAAATAAAGATGAAATTAATTAGGACTCGAAAGATTGCTAGTACCTACATATAATAGTTGTCAAAATAAACAATTAAGTATTAAGTATCAGCAAATTCAATAATTAATTATAATGCAAATTTAAACAAGCTTATTTCCTGTTGCTTATATTAGATAGGTATAATCTTTTTATTTTAATTTAATTACTGAAACAAATAAATATTTAAATAAACATGAATACTTGTGGTACTAAATTTTTATTGTTAGTCATTATCAGATGTTGCTTTTTTACCTCATTTGGTATATTAAAAACCGGCGGCATGTCATAAAAACAAAAATTCTGAGGCCTATTATTAACAACAAGTCCACAAAAAAGCTAAGACACATAATATTTATAGTGCCACAAACTTATCTGACCCGGTGACCAAAATTGGAACTAACGTCGCTATAGAACAAAAACATAGAAATAATAAGTAGGGCAGTCTATGAACAAAAATGACTTCAAAATGTCATTTTTGTAGGGAGATGACATTGGTAAAGCGACGGCAGCGACGCCATGACCGTCAGACAAGTTGGTGGCACTGTATGTCACGCATAAGTCTATGATGTCACGCAATTGAAAGAATATATTTGTCTGTCAAAAGTTAAATTGACGATTTTTCACACCAAAGTTTGAAAAAAACTATTATGAGTTCCTTAGCGTTAGGGTAGGCCTGCCCTAGAGGCCCGCGTAGTGGAATAAGGAATAGGAAGCTTTACTATAATACAAACTCTTACAGCAGGATAGAAATTCAACTGGCCAGACATTTCCAGTATGACCTGACCTCGCACTGTATAGGCTTTTCGTACAATGAAATGTCAGCTTCTATAAGAGCTCGTAGTAGCCCCCAGTACAGGGCTCTCTGAGAGGGCCAGAGTCCCAACATTGGGAACGTTGACAGGTTGACAGGCTGAAGAGGATGACCGCCATCTTGTCACTGGAGATAATCCGAAAAAGAATTGGATTTTACTTGGATTTTACTTACTACGTAGATTACTTTAGCTTGCTTATTCTGAATCATGCAACTAAGGGTGGTATACCTGTCCAATATATTTTTCCAATCTCTTTGTTCAAGATTTGATGCTAGCCTATTGAACCTATAAAATGTGTTATACTATAGGCCGCACGGTCCATGAAGTCAATAAATAAACTTATAAAATTCCAATAGGAAACACAAGGATTACAATTTCCCTTTTATTTAGTTATTTATTATTAGCCCCCCGTCATTTGCATTTTTAAAAACCATCCGATTCGGCTTTAATTTATTTTTAGCGCCATCCGACGGGCCTAAAAGTGAAACAAACTCAAAAATTCAAAATTATTTATTTGGTAAACATAGGAATAAATAACATTTATTTTATTCATACGACGTGTCTAATAAATGTGAAACGAAAGGTTATTTCGATCCGTTTCAACTTTGTAAATATAAGGTGTATAAAATTAACGCTTATCAGAAAGAACGTATTTAAATAAAGAACAATGAGATCCTAATTTTATACTTTAAGCATGGTAGTACAATATGAGGTATGATAATTATGTAGCTGAAATAGATTCGATACGGAGGCATAACTTGATAGTGACTGTATATTGTTTTCTTTTTTGTGTTGATTTTATTTATTTATAGGTACTTCAACGACTTATCCACTAACAGACATTAAATTATAATGTATTAACAAGGTTCCAGATTATGGTGAATTTGTCACTTATAGAAGTACACAGCACTTACAGAAATTAGAAAATAAAATTATACAATAGGTAATACAAGTTATTTAAGAAAGGGAAAATAAAAGAATGTTAAACGTGATTGATAGCGAGTACAAAACCAATCATTGCACAATGATCATTTTGTAGGTGGTACTTGAAGTCGCTTTTGTTATGCATGTGATTCCTGGTTTTTTGCAGGTTAATAATATAAACAACGTTTACCCTGCAACAACTAATATTTGGATGTGACATGTACTCATAGAGATAATACATAGTCCCTATACTATTTCTATGCATGTACTTATGTATGAAAAAAAAAAAGCGGGATCCTCGGTTCGCGGCCACAGATAATCTAGGGATGCGTTCGGAAAAATAAAAAAATAATATTATTGATTCACAAATCACAACCGAGGCCTATGGAGGAATGTACTGCGCTAACCCGCGGGTCTACCGCGTAACTAAAATGGTAATGAACATCGACTCTGGTAATAAACTTCAATACGATCGTGAGAGACTAAACTTTGAGCTACCTTGTAATTTTTTTTACCGATCATGAAGATAGGAGTCCCAACTACATGATTGGTAATTTTTTTACAAGGTAACTCGTAGTTTAGTCTGTCACCATTGTATTGAAGTTTATTACCAGAATCGATGTTCATTACCATTTTAGTTACACTGTAGACCCGCTGATTTGATCCACTATTCTGACTTCCGTAACCAAACCAGTGCGGTCAGTCTCTGTTATTAGATTAGTCTAATTAACTAAGTAGTTACTGGTAATAAACTATAGAATGCGATTGCCATGTAGTATATGTTTAAACATGACCTTTGCAACGGTGTGATTATAATTTGTAATCACTTATGACGGAATAATTAAGGACTTTAATCCGTATCAAAAAACATCATACATAATAATTTATAGATAGTAAAAATTGTCAGGTTATAAGTCAGTAAAAAAAACTTTAGCTGCGGAGGTCGGCAGGTATAGTACGCGCAAATCTTTGTGAGCCCTCTGAACTTTCTCCCTCTCGCCCTCTAGCACCTATAATAGTACGCTTATTATAGGTGGCCAGTATCACTGCCTCCTGACATTATGCTGAGCTGCGGCCTTTTGGCACAACAACTTTTTATTTTATATGTTTTCTTTGTTATTGGTTTTATTTATTTTTTGTTGTGCTAATAAAGTATTTTTCTTTCTTTCTTTCTAGGTGCTAGAGGGAGGGAGAGAGAGAGATCAGAGCTCAGTTCAGGGCTCATAAAGATTTGCGAGTACTGTACACACTTCGCTTCTCGCCATTTTCGGATTCAGATCTTATGTAATTATGTATACTAGAAGTATGATTCTGAGGCTAGAGGGTTGAACCGGTTTCCCAAAAACCGAAGACCGAATCTTAATCAGTCAGGGCCGCTCTTGTGGTCTTAGATATTATTCTGTAATTAGTATTTGAAAAGAGTATCCATGGAGTTTCTTACCGGTATCTTCTCCAGGACCAACCCACTTGGAACCGTGCACTTGGAACCGTGCACCTAGAATCACGACGTTTTGAAAGTGCCTGCAAAGGCCCAGTTGAAATAAAAACCTTGACTTTGATTGGACAAGATCATAGACTAATATATAATACTGGACATCGCTTATTATAAGTGTCGGTACGAGAGTTCTGTGCCATCAACATAATTGTTACGTCCACGGCAGGATTTATCCACAATTAGCAGTCGACATTCAAGACTACAGGCATATGCAATAGAAATGCTTTGTTTCAATACTCAAAGCCTAACCGTTAAAAACCTCCGACACCAACTAGAAAAAGAGCTGTAAATTTGAACGGTGAACCGATTTTGACATGTGCTTCCATTAAAAATATATTATGTAAATATAATGCAAGATTAAAAAGCAAATCAAACAAATCTAACCGAAATCACAACTAAATATTTAAATAAATGTAGATTATATGCAAACCGAGAAAATTTAATTACAATAGTTAAATTAGGCAAATTACAAGTTACTCATGTTTTTATAATTAAAAATGCATCATATTCCAAGACAGCGCAGGCACATAAATTTAATAAATGACATTTATCATAACGTTTTAAACATGTTTTAGTCATTATTTATGTATTTATGACATAAATTAAACTTAATCTAATTCTACATAACTAACCAAATAACCAATGAAATAAATTATTTCTTCTAATACTGACTGGATTAATATTATATTCTTAGAACAATCAGCATAGCTGATAACACGGTTGGCGCAGTGGCTAAGCGATTAGCTTTCTAGCTTCTAGCTCTAGTTTTCTAGCTACGTGCCGCGGGTTCGAACCCGGCACGGAGCAATTATTTGTTCCGGGTCTGGGTGTGTGTGCATGTGACATATATGTTCGTAAACTGTACTTACAGGAGAAATCCAAGTGCATCGTTTTTAACCGACTTCAAAAAAGGAGGAGGTTCTCAATTCGACAGTTTTTTTTTTTCTCTTTTTTATGTTTGTTACCTCAGAACTTTAAAATTTTTTGAAGTCGGTTTTTTTTTTAAAGTTTTTAAACAATAATAAAAGAAATTATAAATAAATAATCTATTCCGTAAGAACATCTCGTATCTCGCTTCGAATCTCACTCCTATTGTCGGTTGATAGAATAAAATAGAATAGAATAGATCTTTATTTCATGTAAACCAGATACAGGCACTTATGAAATGTCGTGACTCTAGGTGCGCGGTTCCAAATAGTACATCCTATGGAGAAGAACCGGCAAGAAACTCCATGGAAAGTCTTTTTAAATAAAAGATTACAATCTCTATTAGTAATAGTACATTATGATATACTTAAGTGCGGTAAGTTGAAAATTATAGCCGAGGCGATATTGCAGGCTTTCTTGTAGCCCGAGCCGTAGGCGAGGGCTACAAGAAAGCAGAGGCTGTAATTATCAAAGCGCACGTATGTCAAACGACGTTTTATAACATATTTGCGAGGAAATAAATACAACTCGGACTTTCTTAAACGAAGAAAAAGCGCGCGGAATAATTTTTACTTGTTCACAAATTAGCGATGCGCGCGCATTAGCCCTTTTTTTAAGGCAAAGGCAATAAAAACAGCCAGTATTACTAATAAAGTAAATTAATATTTTTTTGTTATTGTTACAGATAAATGGTTGTAATTTATTGTCAAAATTAATTAAATTAAAGAATTAAACGTTTATTTTTTATATTTTATCTCCCAAAGTTAATTTTATTCATAAAAAGTTGACCACTTTTCTGAAATAAAAACTCTTTGCTAAGATTTAAAAAAATACCGTTCGTTTTAGACTTTAGACGGAGCATCTTGATAAACCGTGCGTTTTACATTACAATAACGCACAAGTGCGTAATGACATACATTACGATATTGAAATTGGTGAAATAAGAGACCCTTTACGAGCAAATGTGTTATAAATGATATTTGACGAATAGACATACGATAACTTAATAACGGAGCTTTATTAATTATTGTATGTCAAATGTCAGGAATGGTCAATTCATGTATAAGTATTGATAAAACAAGAACAACTGTTTATTAAATATTTTTACTCTAGTTATAGGCTCTATGTTATCAAGATGAGGTTCATTATTTGTCTCGCGATCTTTTCTCCTTGTACTCTCCTTTTTCTATCTTTCTTCTTCATGGGCGTAGTTAGGAAGAAGCACAGCACATACAGCACCTAAAGCGGCACCTAAGGTGATGAATTTACAAGATAACCTAACCATCAAAAACCCGCGACTCCAATTACAAAAAGAGCTTTTGAACGGCTGAACTGATCTTCATGAAACATGATGCCCGATTAAACAAGCAAAAAAACTGCATTGAAATCGGCCTATACATTTTGGAACTACGATACCACAGACAGATACACATAAACATAGATCCACAGAAACAGATACACACTACAAACACACCCCCCTCTTTTTTGTCGGGGGTTAAAAAGAAACCGCTCGAATGACACTACAGATATGTCGCACATTTAATATTTGACCTTGTGAGTTGTGTTCCAAAAGGTTATACGGTGTAGGTATCCTGGTAAGGGCAGCAGACGGGTAGCGTCACCGTCTGAGACCGGGTTTGCGGTCACAAAACCCGCTTGTCCATTATAAATGACTAATATTTTTTCTTTGAATACGGGTTCTATCAGGACTATTGGACGGGTATGTTACACGACTATAATTTTATAATAGTTTATTGAAAATTATTCTTATGGCCAGCTTTGGACGTCCCATTGCAGGGGAAATCCCCTTGATTCACATAATTTTAATGTTTGGCATAAAGTTTTTTCGCAGAATTTATTATTGGCATAATAGTTTGTGAGCATAACAAAGTTTCCTCGAAGCGGAACACTGTTACAGTAGGTTAAAGTGTGGCTGGATAAGCCCTTGGGTCACACCTAAGCCGTTAACATGTAGGTATACACACAAAATAATTTTGGCCAAACGCGAATATTGACATTATACCTACGTAATTAGCTTATGCGGAAATAGACTTTATGCGAAATGAACAGTGTGACAAGTACAAAACACATGCGATTACAAATTATGACTCGCCCCCGGCTCGCACGGATGCAATTTCTCTACTATCCTTACATTAAATATCAAAGTATTATACATATATAAACCTTACGTGAAAAATTATCTAACTGATGGTGAAAACCGCATCAAAATCCGTCGCGTGGTTTAGGAGGAGTTAGCGGATACAGACATTATTTTATACTATGTAGAGATGTAGAGAAGATAAAGAAGAAGAAGAGATATTTATATGTGAGCCAAGGAACCCACTGCAGGGCGTAAGCTTCCTCTCTTTAAGTGCCTTCTTCCCTGTTTTAACCATCATATCCAGACCTTTACAATGTCATCGATCCAATTTACCATCGTTCGATAGTATAAAAAATATTGTGACTCAAAAAGCGTTTATACTGGGGATGTAAATAAAAATGCCCGGATTGACTCCCAGAAGGACATTCAATGACCTTATTCGAGCACGTCCTTCAAAAATGTCGGGTCGGGGTGCGTGGTACTGGCACCCGGCGCGCATAATACAGGATAATGTTATAATTATGTAGTGCGCATAATTTGTAGAGTGATTCAGTCTCTGTTCCCAAATGCAACCGCAGTACTAAAGTTCACTTCAAAACAAAATAAAAATTAAATTATGGTGTCCCTATACTAAGTCGAATTTACGTTTTGTTTTAAACTGAATTCCAATACTGCGGTTGCATTTAGGAACAGAGACTGAATCACTCTACAAATTATGCGCACCACATAAAAAATATCCTGTATACCTAGTTAGTTAGATGGGGTTTATAGTATTAAAATAAACTGCCGCATAATGAAAGAAAATTTCAGCGAGTAATATAATAAATCAAGATTAAAAAAAAAGATAAAGATTAAAGACCCTGTAAAGATTTTTACAGGGTCGGCAACGCGCGAGTGATGCCCCTGGTGTTGCAAGCGTCCCTAGGTTACGGTAACCGCTTACCATCAGGCGGGCCGAATGCTTGTCTCACACCTTATTGGCATCGATGTCTAATATGCTTAGTGAACTCAAAAAGTGAGACGTGTCAGGTACTCTATTTTCAGAAAAATAGAGTTGTTGATCGTCATCAAATGCCGTTTACAAAAATAATTATTAATTTGTGTATTGAATAAAAAAAATATAATAACAGTAGCTATTCCATTAGTGCATGTATCGCTGTTCTATTTAAATATATTGCTGAATTTGGAATTTGACGTCTTCAAAAAATATCTACGTCCATAGACTAGTAATATGTCTATGTCTACGTCTAATTTTTTTAGCTTCCCTTTGTATGACAGAGCGTATCTATAGCCGATGCCATAATGGTATAAAAAAGTCATAGGGATGGACGGTAATAGTACATTTAGGGCTGATTTTTCAATCGCCGGATAATGTTTTATCCAGCGAATAAATTTGACATTTGACAGATTTTGTATAGGAAAGCCGTCAAAAATTCAAATTTATTCCCTTGGATAAAGTTATGTGATGATTGATAAGTCAGCCCTTAGTGGAATAATATTGAATTACTGGTATGAAACAGCGGATTTGCTTTTCGCGATTTGAGGATTGGCTCTATAGTGAAAGTTGTTCATATTGATGAGTACAATAACTCTGGATCGGGATTAGAAAGGATCATATACGTAAAACTTTCAGAAGTGAAATACAAAAATAATTCATGAAGAGTAATTTATTAAAGTGAAACTTTTTCTGTCACGAAAAAGCGTTACGGCCGTGTGGGCGTAGACGATATACTGTCAGTTACACTTCTACTATGTGTCCCAGCGGTCCCAGCAGACATTTTGTTTTTATTTTTATTGAAAGCTAGTTTTATCGGATATCTTCTTAGTTATGTTTCATGAAAACCTGTTCAGCCGTTCAAAAGTTACAGCTTTTTTCTAGTTTTTCGTACGTTTAGAAACCCAGGGTTTCCCTAGAAAAGGAGGTCACCAAAACCCCATACAACTTTGCCCAATTATGTACCTCGGTCCTTAAGGTACATATGCACTAAATCGTAGAGAAATCCGCAAATAGTTGTAATTTTAATCTCAAATGATTTAAATAATTAATTAAAATCATAATAAACTAACACATTTAAATCATGTGGCAACTTGAAAACTTGTGGTACCTACCTACCTATTCAATTGCGTTCTGATATAAATTGTATTACGTGTCTCAGTTTTATAATGTTTAGTATTTTTCAATAATTATTTTACATAATAGTAACTGAATGTATCTGTGTCTATTATGTATAATGATAGTCTCATTAAATATATTTTATTATAAAAACTAGATACAAGTAAAAAACTAGTTCCTTGCTAATCCAGTGTGTACCTATTCATCAAAATAATAAAATAAAACAAAACCTAGATGAGGATCTATTCTGTTGACTTTGATTTGACATTTGATACAATGTTATTCCATAGATATAAATAAACTAGTATAAAGACTACCTATGTGTTATCCCATTCGTTTCGGCTAAGCGGGTTCTTCATCTGAGGTTTCGCCCTTTCGGGGAACTTCTTTTTTTTTATGGCGACTAAGCCTATGGCGGCTATTCTGCCAGAGTCACGTGATACTTGTTAAGTTGACATTTTTTTTATAATAGTTAAGTAATTATGTTATCAAAGACAAATCATTCACTATTGTCATGATAGTAAGCCAAAATAAATCAAACATCTTTATTTCTCTAATCACCATATTACATTATTACGTAACCATGTTCTTAACATAATTATGAATGGTATCAAATGGTACAAGAATGTATAAGAGAATGGTAAATGGTATAACAGAAATGGTATGGTATGGTATCTTCAGTAGGAAAATCCTGTAGTACAGATAAAAAACAACGAGCTTAAAAATAAATATTCCTAAAATAATGGCAGAATTATTATTACTAGTGGTCACCCTGTGGTCGAAATTCGACCGTAATTTTAGGTTTCTGCACTCCTTCTCCATATAAACTTTAACTAGGTATCATGCCATACATACATTACATAGGTATGCCAAATCTCACACTCCTCCGTGCGCACAATAGTTTTCTCTTCACGTATTAATATACCTATAGATTAGTAGGTATAATTATTCTATACTAATAATAGATATTAGTAGGTACCTAAAACATAATATTTTTTTTATTTTTTATTAACTATACTTATATAATTAAGTAGGTAGCTAAGAAAAAAATTAAAAATATGTGACATGAATAAAAAAATATTTAAAATATGCGCTCGTATTTGTGTGTCATTAAATGTGAAAATAAATGGTTATGCCATAAAAGGCTTTCATAAAAGCACAATGCATTTTTTTTTTTTTTTTAGTATGGTTAAATGTGGATATCTTTAATCTATTTATGTATTTACCATCATTACCTGTACCACATTTCATGCAAATAAAATGATTTGATTTAATTACAACTTTTCTAATTATTTTTGTATATTGCGATTAATTTTAATGAAAAGAAAATTGCATATATAAAAAAATGGGAGGAACTAGTGATAAATCTAATTATTACAAAAGATCAACCACTGTTTATTCGAAACAGTGGTTTATCTTTAGTAGTAATTTGGGTGTGTTTTTTGAGGTCTGTCATAAGAATGGCGTGTATTTTTCAAAATAAAATTTATTTATTTATCGTCTCCGGGCAAGTATAAAAAAATATATAATTAGAATATTACTTAGGGTAATGTAGGGTAGTTTTATTTGGTCAGATTTTGGTGACCTCCTTTCCAAAACTTCCTGAAATTACAGGCCTGACAGAGTTTAATTCTATTTTTAAACGATAAACGTACTATCTACTCTAATTCCCTGCAGAAGGGGCCGCACGTGCCACTCTAGGACGACTCGCCAACCAAGCGAACAACACAAGGACTATATAAATTGGCAGAGGCTGAATGCGCTGGCAGTCCGCGCACTTACCGTAGCATGTGCATAGACCTGCAATTCGAGAAATAAACTTTGACAGTTATAAATTCGCGAGCGCGGGAAAATTGACGTGTTGTGTCGTTCGAAAATTTAAAGAATAATATATAATATAGTGATTGTGTGATTGCTTATCATTTGTTATTTTTTGGTGCGTTTGGATAATCTGTGAGTATTTAATTGATTTTTTAAAAAGTAGAACTCCAGTTTATTACCAAAACAATGGGTACTTAAAAAAATAATTTAAGGAAACTTTAAATTAGGTAGGTATTGTCCATAAAAAAATTGTGTGTTATGTTTACTTATCAAATGATTTGGAATATTAATTATTATTTCTGAGAGTATTTTTTGAAAGCTTTTAATAACTAAGTAGAAATATTAGGGGACCTTGTCCTGTTAATATTTTAATGATTTAGGCATTTATTACTTAATTCTTACTTAATATAAATAATTTAGCCATTTGACTCTTAAAATTATTTCATAAGAAACATGTTATTTTTAATCCTTTATATATTTTAAAATACATTTAATATCTAATAAAGATTAAGTAGGTTGTTATTCGAGTTTTGGAAGGTTAAGGCTTTTTAGTTCTGATCCTTTTAAAGGGTTGTTATACTCATCATTAAGAACAACTTATACTAAGGAAAAACCCGAAATCACGAATAAAATCAGCTGTTCTCTACAAATAATTCAACATTACTTGACTAAATGTATTTATTTATTTAATGCTTTTCATACAAATATGTACAAAGGCGGTCTTAATGCCTAAAGCATTCTCTGCCAGACAACCTTAGGGTGATGGAGAGACAAAAAACATGGAAGATGCTCTAGTCATTATTAATATTAGGTGAGGCTAATATACTTAAGCTAAGCTAGCTAGCTAAGCTTATGTATGGAACAGCAAATTTTCTTTGTCGCGATTTTTCATTTGTTCCCATATAAAAGGTGTTCATGATGATGAGTACAGAAAGGTAGTAAATATTATAATATTGTATTATAAGTAAATATTATTACTTATGTAAATATTATATTATTGTAAATATTAGTGTCAAAGAGATAAAATTCAAATACTCCCGAGATTTCCGCGCACCAACACACTCGCCCCAAAAATTACCCACTTGTTTTGAAATTCCCCACAGTTGGAGGAATTCTGACAGTTATAAAATAAATAAATCATAAATCTATTGGTAATTTCCATTACACGTCAAACCCATTATTTAATATTTTATACAATTCAAAATAGTGACTAATTAGTTATTAAAAGATATTATAAATATATTATATGACCTAATATTTACGTTCACTTCAGCTGTTGTAAACTTTAATTGGTATACATTGTTATACATTTAGGTATTATTTAATATCTGTCAATTGAAATATATATCATGTATTCTAGCGACCCCACGTTTCGTACCGGTGCAATTTCTCTACTATCCTCACACAAGTACCTATTAAATCTACATAAAACCTTCCAGAAGACATAATAAAAGAAAAAGTAAAAACCGCATGAAAACAGACGCGGCGGGCGATTTTTCTACACTTTGCTTCGAATAATAATATATGGTACACTACTATGTATTGATAGCGATGATGATGGTGATTAGCAATCCAGACACATCGATGTCTATAGATATGCTTAGTGAACTCAAAAAGTGAGACGTGTCAGGTACTCCATTTTCCGAAAAATGGAGTAGTTGATCACCAGTCAAATGCCGTTTACAAACATAATTATTAATTTGTGTATTGAATAAAAAATATATAATAACAGTAGCTATTCCATTAGTGCATGTATCGCTGTTCTATTTAAATATAATTCGAAAATTGTCGAATTTAGAATTTGACGTCTTCAAGAAATACGTCTCATTTTTTGGGCTTCCCTTTGTATGACAGAGCGTATCTAGAGACATCGATGTCCAGACATGGTATATTGTTTGACGTTTATGTATTGACACTTAGAAACGTCAAAATATTGTAGGTATACCATAGACGTAATATACCTACACGGGGTATACTTAATTTTTAAATACTAACATCGTCTTATGAATACAAATTGGGATTGAAGTGACAGTTTGGTCATTCTTGATCGTTCTCAAACAAAGTAGAGTTAGGTAGGTACACCTTGAATTATCTTTGGATTATTAATAGGATGATCTGGTTTATTAATAAACCAAACAATAGGTATCATATCCGCTATAGAAACGATATCCTGGTTAGATTATGAAATTGAAATTTAGCGAAGGAAACCTAAAAATAACATAATTATATCGCACTTTAATAACAAAAATGCAAAATAATTGCTAATTTAAATACTAAAACACTTCAAAAAATTTAAACATAAATAAATAAATATACATGTAAACAATATTATGTAATTTACTATAAATAGATACCTTATATGCATACTAGGCGCATTAGAAATTATTAAGTAAGATAATAATATACTCGTACTTGTATAAATCAACATAATTATTGTATGTCCTCGTTAGTTTTTGGCAGATATTGAATAAGTAACATTGACATATACATATACTGTCGATGACAATTTATCGCCAAATAAGCGGACGCAGAAAGCAAAAACAGTTGTTTAACTTTTACTTTTAATAGTTATTTTAATTTTTATTTGATCATGGTCCTTATTCAAATAAAATGCTAGCGTATTACAATTTACCGGGTCAAATCCCAATATTCATCCAGCTACAGAGCACGTATTTTGTCACAAAAAAACTCAAAAATCTTTGTCTGACCCGGGAATCGAAACAGCACATTATGTAGAATAAGCAGATAGATACACAGAAGGAGGGAATGAATAGATGCAATTTAAAAAATAAAATGCAAATTATTCAGAAAATTTGAATTTTAACAGTTTTTCTTATCATTCATACTCATGATTTAAATGAACATAATAAATAAAAACAAGGCAATTAGCGTGTCAAGAAATTTGGCCAGATATTGAAGAGTATTATTATAAATATTTATTTATGAATACTATGATACAGGAAATGTGGCAAGTCTGTCAACTTGTCTGAAATATTAAATAGATATCTAGTGAGTTCTTTAGTCAAGACGTTGTATCTTTACGAAGACACGTGTCCGCTTTAGGAAA
This sequence comes from Allophyes oxyacanthae, assembly GCA_932294325.1. Classification (NCBI taxonomy): domain Eukaryota; kingdom Metazoa; phylum Arthropoda; class Insecta; order Lepidoptera; family Noctuidae; genus Allophyes; species Allophyes oxyacanthae. The sequence continues at coordinate 10,163,643 of OW028631.1, forward strand.
TTGCAAAAAACAGTATAGGTACCTACAAGACTAATTATAAAAGTTATACTACTACTACGACTAATTATATAAGTATAGTAAAATAAATAAAAAAATATTTGGGATCGTCAACATTACGAATTACAAACACTATACAATCATTAGTCATTGATTCTTCTTCTTTCGATATGGCAATTGAGCCGATGTCGACTATTCTGCTAGTCATTTATTATAGTGCCACAAACTTATCTGACCCGGTGACCAAAATTGGAACTAACGTCGCTACGGAACAAAAATGACATCAAAATGTCATTTTTGTACGGAGATGACATTGGTAAAGCGACGGCAGCGACACCACGATCGGGTCCATAAAGTTATTATTACTAGTGGTAATAATAATAACTTTATGATCGGGTCAGATAAGTTTGTGGCACTATACATTAATGGCATAGAAATAATAAGTAGGGCTCCCCTCAAGAACCTTATAGATAGATAAGGTTCTTGGCTCCCCTACATCATTAATGGTCACACGAAAGCTGTCAAAATGACATGACAATGTAATATGAGGAGCACAAAGTGTCACATATCCCAGCAAGTTTCACAATACAATCAAGAAAGGGTATTTTTTATTTATTTTTTAACTTTATCTCAGTCGGCAATTTTTACTCTATCTATCACCACACGTTCTGCCAACACCTTTGCAATGGCATTGGCAGAATTGTCGACATCGGCACCACTTGCCATAATGAAAAATAGAATAGGATAAATTAGTTGGGTAAAGCCTTGGTCACACAAAGTGAGTTTACTTGCGGCGAATGAATCAGGGGGAATCCTTAAGTCGCAGACTAGCTTTTTACACCAAGCGCGTTTGTTCGCGGCGATTGCATACGCAGCAAGTATTCGCTCTGTGACCGAGGCTTAAGGTTAAGATAATGATAGATTAACTAACACAGTATTAACTGTGTTAGTAAATCTATCATTATCTATTTATTAAAATACAGTCATCAAAAAACCCCAGCCCTCTCGGTATGCGCTGATCTTAAGTACTGCGGAAATACCGAACAGTCAGAATTACCATCTGAGAGAGAAAAATTTATCGTCGGGGATAATACAATACAGGCTAATACACGTAATTTTATGACGCGCCGATCATATTGCAGTGACGCTCGAATTTGACGCGTGCGTATCTCACTGAAGCTGACAGAATACCTAATGTTTTGTTTTGATCAAAATACTGCAACTGCGCGGCAACTGCACTTCTTTAGTTACGTGAATAATTATCCTACTGAGCCAATTGCCTTCCAAAAAGATGCGCCCCCCACAAAATAAAAAGTAACGCTCTCTCGTGACTATTCATCGTAGTGTGCGTGTGCACTCATAGGTAATTAGGGTGTATCGACTAAACTAAAACACTAGCGCAACGTTGCACACTTGTACTGTAAGCGATTTGGAAGAAGTGTGGGGCGCGTTTACGTGGATGGCACTATCTGTACCGCGTAACTGGCAATTAGTAAATATCGCGTAAGTGACGAAATTAGCCAAATTGAGATTTCGCGCCAGTGCACTGCTGACGATGATTAGAACCCATTGAATACATCTCCTGAAAAAAATGGTATTTGTCACTTACGCGGTAATTACCAATGCTGCTTACGCCCTATTGAACTATCCCCGACGTTATTTCTTTGTCTTCTAATATTATAAAGAGAAAAAATTCGAATTTTTGTAAGTTTATTTGTAATAGATAAATTCAAAAACTACTGGACCGATTTAAAAAATTATTTCACCAGGATAATGCTATATTATCACTGAGTAAAATAGGCTATATTTTATAAAGATATCACGCGGGCGAAGCGTCTGGCGGAAGCTAGTTTAAAATACAAATATAGATTTAGTTATCATACCATGCAAGTAGACACTGAAACTGGTACAGCACAGCGCGAGCGCTTGAAGTTATTCGAACTTGATAATTTATGCACTATCGTGGACGTTAAGTATTTTAAAGTAATTCAGATTAATAAGCTGTTTTATATTTCGTTTGGCATCAAATTTTATATAATTAGCTCATGTTTTAAACTGTTTTCGTACTGTTTTAAATAAACTGTGGAATCCGAATCAAAGGACCATTTTAAAAACGAAGAGAAGATTTTTTAGTATTCACGCTGTATGCATGAATAATATAATCTACATTATCCAAATAATTATTCTCTAGATTCTAGACGTCTAGACGTCTAGACTAATGAGCCGGTTTACAAGTTGTCAAAAATCGTATATCGCTAGATATACACCATATTAAATAATTCATGGGTTTTTGATCCATGGTTTAAACACTATAGCAGTAGTTCCATACAAACTGATCAGTAGTTTTATATGAGACGATGATTTGTATTTTAAATCGAACTATTTTCAAAATTCTGGTCTCGGTAGATCGATAATACTAGATACTAAATGGAATCATTACACCGCAGGTCTATAGTCAATAAATTAACTCGGTGTATATTTTATACTTACTTTAATTAAACGAATCTGACATTTACACTTAAGATAAATATGTGCTACATATGGTCCAAACTATCTATTATTTAAAAGAAATAAGGATTTTTTCTTGCGTCACTAAATAAACATATCTTATGTTTATTTAGTGACGCAAGAAAAAATCGTGTTATTTAAAAATAGGCTGATAAACATAGTAACGGTATTCATGTTTGATTTTTAAAAGATACTATTAATAAACTTCGTAGAAATAACTATTTAAGTCACTAAAATAGATAACAAATAGATTTTGGTTTGGAAACAAGAAGACTTGGCTCCGGTCTTAAATTCTCTGGTTTGATGTAAGAAAGAAATTTGGTTTCGGCTTTGAAAAATGAACAAAAAGCATACAAGACTTGGCTGGATGGCTTAAAGCCCATTTACTTGTCCAAAAAAAGAACGTATACTAAAAATAAATGTTGGGTTGGCGGTTTTGTTAATGATTTGATTTTGGTTTTATTTGGGTTAGAGCTATCGATCATGCTTTAACAAAAAAGATTTTTTGTTTTTATTTTATTTGAATTTTGTTTCTTTCTTAATATTTGACCTCCTTTAAACCTTCGGTAAACAATATGGATGATACTGTCATTCTCGATTAGTGTTGATAACTCTTTAAAATGAACAATGATTGAAGTAGGTACATTATAATTATTGTCCTTAAAAAACGGTTGTAATTGTATATTGTTCATCTTTGTCAATAACAGGACCAAATCTAGCAATGTCCTTTGCTTTATTCTTAGACTTTATTAATTAAAAGCAAACTTTTATTGCATTGGGTTTTTACAACATTTTAGCTAAGTCATTGAAGTGATTGTAATTCAATGAATCACTTAGTATATCGGTATTACACACTAGGAAATAACTATCTAACCGGTTAGCAGTTGACAAATAGACTAGTTGTAAAAAATACCAGCGTCTATGCACGTATCGTTTACTCGAGAACGTATCATGACGTCAGGTAAATAAATACTGTAGGTACGAGTACTTAGTTTACGTTTATCGAATCATTACAGCGTATTTTACAAAAGTTTAGTTACATTTAGCTAATAAATAACAAAAATCTGCGTATTACTGTCCAACTGCTGGACACGGGCCTCTTCTCGGAATGAGAAGGGTGCCTAAGTCCACCACACTGGCCTGGTGCGGGTTGGCGGACTACACACATCATCCAGAACTTTATGGGGCCCTTTCAGGTGTGCAGGTTTCCTAATGATGTTTTCCTTCACCGTTAATGCAAGTCGTAATCAAATTGTGATCTGCACATAGGTAAATTCTAAAAGTCTTCAGATGTCCATCAGATCTTTGGTTTAGCTAGTAGAAGTATACAGCTCACGCCATGTTCGCTAATTCACGGTCTTTTCTCAATCTCAAAGACTCGCCTGCTCCGGTAGTCATCGGTCCTTCGACAGGCATGGTCAGATATATTTAATAAATGATATAAATAAATTTCCAGAAAAAAAAACCGAGACAAAGATGAAAAGATATGTTCTAAAAAAATATGTCTACCTTTATCCTGATATGGGATAAGGAAAACTTCGGCTGGACTAACTGGATTTGTAATTAAATTTGTGATCTTAAATTTCGTATCGGACGTCAATGCCCTGAGATCAATGCGCCGGTAGAATTACCCAGAAATGCATGATGATTCATAGTGTTGTGCATATAGATGAATTTATAGGGACGTATACAATTGATAAATAGATGGGGAGCGTCGCCGGATAAGCTGCGTAAAGCGGATCCCAGCACTTAGCGCTGTTGTGGCGTAAGAGCGAATATGTGTACGATGCTTTTTATAGAATAACGATCCTTGATTTATTAATATAATGACCATTGTACTTACCTAAATACAAAAGTGAATTTTGGAAAAACGTATAATTGAAATCTTGAGAAATTTCAAAACAGTATCTTTCATTTTGTGTCTAAAGAATACATGTAAAGATTTCTCACTTGACCCTTTGTCATTAATAGTGACACAGCACGATCGTCGATCAATGCTTACCCTTAAGAAGAAATGCGGTCGACGAAACATTTGAAAAATAAGGTATTTAAAACAACCATGCACCTCAGACTGATTAGACCTACCAGTGTAAAGTTGGCAGCCAAAATGTAGCAGCCAATAATCCGACCAAATTAAGTAGGTCCAGAGTTCAGACCTAAATACAATCGTCAAAATCAAAGTTCTTTATTCCCCTGCCTCCTCGAAAAGTAGACCGATTAATATTTTAGACATTGTTCCACGTATGTTTTATTTTTGCTTTTTTGAAATAGTGTATTACTAACTTAGCATATTGAATGTCTGTTGATTTTGGAGGGGTCACACTTCATTTAAGAAGTAATTACTTAATTAAAAAACCTAAGCGTAGTGAAATCGGGGAATACCTACGTTTGTATGGACAAAACGCCGCGCCCGCGTTTCCTCTGAAGTTTTTTAATGAATCCTGTCTTATACTTATTACTGTATAGCTATGTATAGCTTAATGTTACCGCTGTAATTATTTTGCAATCAAGTATTCCTTAGGTCTCTGTTTTATTGCTATTCGTGAAAACCTCTAATTGGCTTTATAAGACTTTGCTGTTATTATTTATTTTACAATAGAACCTGTTGGTTTTCCAACTAAAATAAATGAATAAAATTATATTCAATCACAACTTTTTCTATAATGAGTTTTCCCGTGGCCCTATTAGATCCTAGTAGGAGGTTCACCTTCAGCAGTGGACAATAACGGGCTGATATAATGGCGATAACATACTTAAGAGACTTAACACTAGGTATCGCATTGCTTAAACGAACAAGTTCTTGTTGGAAGCAAGAGGCTTGTTCAAGCATGAGGAATTGGTCCTTTGTCCATCATAATATGGCTAATATCAGGGTTTCGCACGGAGTGATTGTCGACTTCGACAGCACATAATAAATAATTAAACTTCAGTGTAAATAAGTATTCGCAGTTCTAATTAGACCTGCAGATTTTTAACAATTTACTTCCGTTCGCAACCTTAAATCCACAATTATCATCAATCTGCTTATCAACGTCTCTTCTAAACATCGTTCTAATGACCGCTATATTGAACGGACATGAGATAGACGTAATGACATAATCGGCACGCTTTGTACATGAATTGATTGAGTTAAATCTTCGGCTTCCTTCGTTAACGTCTCGTGATGACCCCTTGGACTCATGACAAGATAATCATGCTGCAAACTCTCACAATGCATCGCCTTGAAGTATACAAAGCCGCCTCGGAAGTGAGTGGTAATGCAAGGTTTTCGACAATTACTAACTTATTTGGGTCAGCACTAACCGTTTCAATCTGGTCTTTTGTTCCGCGAATATAATTAACGGCAAGAGTTCAGATTAAATTGGCTATGTTCACGTAAAAAATACATGTTTTTTTATATCGTGTAGATTTAACAAGATAATTGATTGTTAAACACGGTTTTTTGTTCCTTATTTAATAGAAAAATAAGATTGTTATTATTGCGATGTAGGAAGGTCATCTTCGCCCGTTTCCAGACGAAAAAGTATTGAATTAATAATTCTGTGCAATTTGTAAGTTAAATGAAGGAAAATGTTTTATTTCCCGTACTATAATAGCGATGGTGATTATCTGATCTACGTAGATTCTATCATAGGAAAAATAACTGTACTCTTTACCATCGGTTATATACTTTAAACACTGTAATTGATTCGCTTCAGACTTTTTTATTTTAATATTGATCAACACGCCATTGATAAACCTTTTTCCGTGACTTTGCAAACTTATTCAAATGCAAATTAAAGGTTTTTGCGCGGGACCTGTGACCTTCGACTGAAGAGTATCGTGGAGTCCTTGCATGCAATATGTCATGTCACCATAATGTTTAGGAAAACTACAATTTAAAAATAGCTAATAATTACTTACAATTGTTTCCTATGGGAAAATGTTGGCTATCATAACTTTGTTAATGATATATTTTCACACATTCATACGTAATGTTGTCTGTTGAAAGAGTTTAGCGTGTGTGTGTGGAAAATTGAGTAACTTTTTAATGAGAAGTACAATTTATAAGCAGAGGCGTATTTAAGGATTTGGCGCCCCGGGCCAGTTAGCTTTGCCGCCCCAGTATTTCATTTAAGAAAAAAAATGAAGCGCCAGTATTTTATTTAAGAAAAAAAAACCTGCAATAGGTGTGGTGTGTGTGTTTTTTTTTTCTTTTTCCTAAAATGAACTATTTATTCACTAGGTAAATATTTTCATTTTTTTCTACTCGCAAATTGTTTGACAAAATCGTCAATGACGCTGTTTATGGCGTTTGTTAACTCAGCTTCTATATTCAGAACAGCTAAGCTGTTTAGGCGTTAGATAAGTTTTCACAGAGACAAATTACAACATACCTTCGTTAATTTGATGCGTTATTCGTTAATTTGAAACGAAACATAACTTTCGACACCCCCGCCGCACAGTGGACTGAAAATGAAGCTCCATAGACGCCTTGAAAATACGATAGTATTTTTTTTTAAATATGTATGTACCAACGTATTCCTTTAGTGAAAACGGACATTTTATTTTTTTATTTTTCATAAAGTGATAAAGCCACTATTTTGTGAGTTATTTGCGATTTCTTTATTATTGGTACGAAGCAGAAGTTACTTTTCTTTTTATTCCTAATTCACTTTCTTAAGAAATTGCTTCCTGTTTCATAAGATTTGTCATATAAGCTATATTATCATCGAAGCCTAATTCTCGGAAACTCTCGGAATATTGTCATATTCAACTTTAAAGATAAAAAATATTTTATATGCATGTTCTTGAGTTCTTCATTTAAAATAGATACTAATTGAAATTTTAAGTCTTTTCTTCCACAGTACCTAACGAGGTGAAGAAGTCAGCACGTTTTTTTTATATTGGTATTCCAGGAAGGCTAATCCAATTAGAACATTACACCAAATATTGAAATTAAATCAGCTAAAGCGATGTTAAATGTAGTGTTTAGCCAGAGTCATTTTCTGAACCGTGGGCTAGATCCATATCCATAAAAGCGAAGGTTTCTTTCTCTGTATTGTCCTCGTCATCAAAATGATCATTAACTTTTAATAAGCTTTGTGCAACTCGCGCTTACTTCTTCACCTGGTTAGGAACTGTGGAAGAAAGGACTTATGGTTGCAATTAGTATCTATTATAAATGAAGAACATGCATATAAAATATTTTTCTATCTTCAAAGTTGAATATGACAATGTTCCGAGAGTTTCTGAGAATCAGGCTTTGGTGATAAGATAGCTTATATGACGGATCTTATGAAACAGGAAGATATTTCTTAAGAAAGATTAACAATTAGGAAAAAAAAAAATCTGCTCCATACAAAAAATTATGAAATCGCAAATAACTCACAAATAATGGCTTTATGAAAAAAAGTACAAGTACATAAAATGTTCCTATTCAGTAAAGAAATACGCTGGTATATATTTTTTCCAAAATAAGGTACTTGATTTTCAAGAGGCGCTAAGTCTATGGAGCTTCATTTTCAGCCCACTGTGCGACGCCCACGCCGCGCCACATCGCGCGTGCTTTGCGCTGTTCGTGTGCCCCGCGTCTCGAAAGTATTGGTACCACGGTCCACGATAGATGGCGTAGATAAGACAAATTTACAAAACAAAATTACTGAATTATTTTAGTTACGCAGTGCCTATCTAAAATAAATGTATAATAAATAGTTCTTAAACGCAAATTATATTTAGGTACTTGTAATTGGTATTGACGGTATTGTAAACAATTGGTTAGGTTCGAAGCGTTCATTTGATTTTAATTTAAATGTCAATTAAAATATAAAAAAGAATAAAAAATATTGTAGGGTAAGCTTGACAATAAAAGGCGCCCAGAGTAAGCTGCGAGGGGCGGCTTTGCCGCCCTTCGCAGCCTGCCGCCCCGGGCCATGGCCCCCTTGGCCTAATGGTAAATACGCCCCTGTTTATAAGCGAGTAGCTACTTTTCGGAGGGAATTTTTTGTTACAACCTTTATCAGGGAAATCTCTTCTCCTTTCATTTGTCGTAAAATTCTATCTAAATAATTTAGTCCCGTATGCGGTATGTCCCATAGCTGCGCACGAGCCCCAGGGAGAGATAACATTACTTATTTTTTACCGGTATTGTACCAAGAAATTCTGTTACGTTATGTTAAGATACCAATTACCGGTATTTTATAACTGTACTGTATTATTATTTAGAAGAGGTAGGGTCCTAAGCCCCTTTGTCACTGCGACTTGCGAAGATCTATTGTGAAGTCTCTTGTGTAGTTACAGCACCCTCTAGCCTAATTCAATTGTACTGTAGCGTTACATTCCATTTTCCAACTTTTCCATTTCTATGACGACGCACTCCAAAGCAACGATAAAATGTTAAATTTAATTCTTCTCAAAGTCGATACTGTAGGTACGAGCCAACGACAAGTGCAAATCAATTACACTCTGAGAGTGAGACCGTGATTGGAGTGCTTAACTAACAGCGACCACAAATAGGAAAGAGAAAGCTTTATTGATAACGTTACAGTAACGTTATTTTTAACGCTACTAAAGATGGTAAAATTATCGTTACTAGTGGTCGAAATTCAACCGTAATTTTAGCTTTTTGCACTCCTTCTCCATATACCTCAACTTTAACTATGCAAAATCTCACTCTCCTCCGTATGTGCAATATGCTTAAAAAGGCGTACAAAGTTTTCTCTTCACGTATTAATAGTATCTATAAATAACGTTACATATAGCGTTATAATCGTAACGTTAATTAAAATTTACCGGTAATCCGGGTCCCTTCTCAGAATAAGAACAATTAAAGCCTAAGTCGAACATATTGGCCAAGTGCGGGTTGGCGCACGTCATGCTACCTATTCAGCCTTAATTCAGCCACAATAGCCATGCTCAGGGCCGACCCTAAACCAGTTTCATCTATTGCTTTCCTGACGCGGTCATCTAACCATATTAGGGCACAATTATACCGTTTATTTCTTTTCCTTATTATTTTTTTTCTTTGGTACTTAAAACAGCTGGACGTCGAGTTGTTGATCATTGTCTCAATAATTTATATAATTATATAAATCTTTGTGTAATCGGACACCGGTTGCATTTAAATTTGCTCATTTGTAAAACCGTCACAACATTTTGACGTAAGACAAACCTTGCAAGGGCACTTTATGTCAACTAATTTCGTCTGTTTATTTGATTTAAGTTTGTATGATGATGCCCTTATGTGTGTACTTCCTTATTTGTTAGGATATTTTTAATATCTTTTTGCTCAGGAAGTCATGGCCACATCATCACACTTAGCATCAGCATAGCTTCTATGCTGTATCAATAAGGTGCAAAAAGTGCGGATTGGATCAAAGGACCATTTATCATGAACTCGTGTGGGACATATAGATTCTTTAGCAGAATACGGTTGGCTTTTGAATTTATAAGTAGTGAACATAGGTCCTTTTGTTAATAAATCTATCTATATTTTAATACTTGAAGAGAAAACTTTGTACCCCTTTTTTATAAGCATATTGCGTGCACGGAGGCGTGTGAGATTTGGCATAGTTAAAGTTTATATGGAGAAGGAGTGCAGAAAGCTAAAATTTTTATATAATTTATGTGGTCGAATATCGACCAATGGGCGACCACTAGTAAAAAAAAAAAATGGTTAGTTTAGTTAATAATAAAAGCATAATTATTATTTTTCAAATTTATGTACCAGAGTGTATTTAGATGTGTTATTATGAATTATTACGTAAATGCAATCGTAAATCATCTTTTTAAAACGCTTTTATTAGCTTCACCTGTAACTAACTAATTATGTAAAAAAATCTTGGAAGTAAAATTTGACCCACTTCCCGGTTTGCGATTGAGCTGAAATTTTGCATTCCTACACGTTTAGTTTGCATGACAAAAGCGTTTTCTTTAGTTTTTTTTAAACTATAATATTTATTTACATTAAATTCAAACAGGATATACTTAAATAAAAAGGCAATGTGAAAACACGGAAGCTTTAGTTACGAATGTATATTACGATGTATTTATTACCTAGGTACTATTATATTGTTAACCTCAACTGATCGACTGATTAATTTCAGCACAGCCTTGATAGCAACCTCGGTCAATACTGGGAAATCATTTCACTTTAGGCTAGGTTTATAGAATCTAGGTTTTAATACCAATTTAAATAAAAACAGTTAATTTATATAACCAATTTATATGACCCCAGGGTCCCAGGGTCATATAAATTGGTTAAATAAATTTAAAAATTTACCGATCATAAAGTTAGGACTCACATCTTCATGATCGGTAATAAAAATATACAAGGTAGCTCATAGTTTAGTCTCCCACGATCGTATTAAAGTTTATTACCAGAGTCGATGTTCATTACCATTAGTTACGCGGTAGACCCGCTTGGCAATCTTGCCAAACAAGGCAGCTTAAAATGTTAAAGGCTTATGCTGCAGTGCATGGGTTATCAAGCTTCGAATTATGTCATCATCATTGGAAGCTTTTGTCAACCCATTCACGTTGCATTTGGTCATCCAAACGCGACGTGAAATGCTTGCTAATTTTGCCCTGTTACCGGGGGACAAAGAGAACGGAAATTGTGTTGCACTTTTTCCACCTGGGGACATGAGACGAGGACAAATTGCACTAATCCCAAATGCCTTATTATGGTGGATTTGTCGATAAATTTGATCATACACCGGTGACCAGACACATTGTATATAGATATTATATAGGTATGAATACAGGGAACTGTTTAGTTTACAAGTAGATTTTTTAAACTTACAGTTCTTCAAATCTAAAAAATACCTTTTGACAGCTGTCAGATTAATTTGAGAACAGTAAAATTCTGATCACTTTTACTAGTATTTTGAACGTAAGATTGTAGCTGGTAGGTAGCCGATATACTGAAGTGAAAATGGTTTCATGCATTTTACAATTTACTGTGGCTGTCAGAATGATTTTTAGCGAGGCTCGAATATAGGCGAATTAATCTGAGAGCTGTCAAAGGTATTTTTTTTATATTTGAAAAACTTGTAGCACTAATAATTAATTACTTAATTATTTAAAAAAGCCATATTCTTTAAAATAATTCCGAACGATCAGTATTACATTAATGTCAGAATTTTGAGGGGATTAGCGGATATTTATTGTACTAAAAAACATTGAAATTGGATTAACATTGAAATTATTTTCCAGAGGAACCTGATGTTTGCATTGAATTTAATTAAATCATTTATTATTTGATTTCCTTAAACGTGGTCATAAAAACCATGTTAATACATAATATGATTGATTAATGATTATGCATTTATTTTAGAAATACATGTTATAAATATCAATTATTGAATACCTAATCAGGCATAACAATATAGATATGAAAATATAATTAAAACAACGTGTAATTTTGCATAAAATACCGGTATTAAACCGCATCTGGTTAAACTGGTATCCGACTCCAACATAATCGAGAAAAGGTTAATGCATTTTCATACGAGTGATACTTTGCGGACGACAGGAGTAATAACATAACAGTCAAAAACCCCGACTCAAACTAGAAAAAGAGCTGTAACTTTTGAACAGCTGAACAGATTTTCATGAAACATAGCTAAGATGATACCCGATAAAACTAGCTTTCAATTAAAAAACATTGCATTGAAATCGGTCCATCTGTTTTGGAGCTAGGATGCCACGGACAGATAGGTATAAATATTTAAAGATCCACAGATACACAATACAATCTTACCCTTCTTTTTTGTCGGGGTTTAAAAACTGCCGCCGTTGCGTGACGTCTGTCGACGCTTGGCGACTACCGTCGACACGCTAGCGTCCGCTTGTCAGCTGCAGTTTGCCGACAGGTGTACCCAAGAACCTTATACATAGGGTGTACCTGTTGGTGTGGCTGTTGTTGTGTAATGCTGAGCTGGCAACCCTTTCGATATGGGCGTGCTCGTCGGTGCAGTAAAATCAACTTTATTATATTATTTATCCGTGTTTGTTTGTTATTATTTCTTATTATTATTTTTGTTTCTTTCTGATCTCTGTGTTTAAATTTTATTTTATTTCTGTACTGACGATGTGTCATTTATCGAATAAATATTTTCTATTCTATTCTATTCTATTCTATAAGTGCAGCTCGTATGTATACAGGATGCCGCAAATGTTATCACATTAATCCCGGCTATTTGTCCCTAACAATTACAGCCGGAGCAGAAAACACAGGCTATTCGCTGTGCCGGCTTTTCGCACCGTAGCGCGTGCAAACTCGCCTGTACCTCGTTCCCTAACTGCACTCAAAGCTCTCCTTGAGACCAGTAGGCTAATTCACATAACTAAAGAAGTGCAGTTGCCGCGCAGTTGCAATAAAATATTGATCAAAGCAACACAAACAAAATTTGGTAATCTTCTTCTTTCGTTATGGCAATTGAGCCGAAGTGTACTATTCTGCCATTTGGTATCCTCTGAGCTTTAGTGAGATACGCTCGCGTCAAGTTCGAGAGTCACTGCAATACGATCGGCGTGCCTTAAAATTACGTGAATTAACCCTCAGTGCAGGTTGTGATATTTTTGCTGATGAATGGAATAAATTTATGTTAGTATGTCTGGAGTATTGTGAGAAGTCTGTGTACTAGTTGCGTCTTAATTAGTGTAAGTGGCCTGTGGCCGTTATAATAAAATAAAATAAATAAATAAATAAATTAAATGGAACCACGTATTTCATATCACATTCTGTGACCGTACACAAAAAACAATCAAATCCAATCAGTAGTTTAGCCACAGGAATTAATTTGAAATTTCATAATTTTACACATAAAATATCATCTCTGGACAAAGTTTGAAAAGTCTCCAACGTATTCTATCCAAAATTATTTTTATTTACACGTGCAGAACAGATAAAGGTGACATCAATTTCTACTTCGATGTCCCTTCACCTAGAAGAAATAGTAGTGTGAAATTTATTGCAAAAAAAACCTCGTAAAAATCCCTGATTTTTTGAGTATGGCTTCAGAACATGATACCAAAGACATGGTTTATCTACAGCACCCTGTATATTGCAGCAGATGACGGTCCTTACTATGAGCGGACCCAAGCTGGCTTCCTCTAGCTCAGGAACTGGCATTCCAGCTTCCGTGTAGGTATTAATTTGAAACGCAGTCGACCGATTGACTTTTACGATCGTTTTGATTTACTTTAGGCCCGACCTTTTGTTTTGACTATGACCTCGGCAAAATCCGCAAAATGCAAATCCTTGTATTTTTGTTTAGAATATAAGTACAATGTTTGCCAAAATTAAACAATACAACCAATGGCAATTATTATGCAACCGTATCTAGCGGTTGGATTTTTTTTAAATTCATGATACCATTATTTTCCAAATGTGTGTGTGGTCCTATCTTTTTAGTCCCAATCCCTTTAAAGGGGTTATTGTACTCATCATTATGAACAACTTTTACTAAGGGACCAACACTGAATTCACGAAATAAATAAAATCAGTTGGTCCATACCAATAATTCAATATTACTCGACTAAATGTATGGACAAGCAGATTTTATTTTCTCGATATCATGTTTTGTTCCGAAGTAGAAGTTGTTCATAATGTTGTGCTATTGTCGTTTGATATTTATCGAATTGACATTCGAACAGTGGACCGAGCACGAATGTTTTGACGTATCGTAACGTAAACGTAAGTAAATTTTGAATAAAAAATACTCGTTTTAATCCATGATATTTTTTGAAAATACATGCTGTATTTTTAAATTTTCATGAAACAAGTGTGTATGTTGCATAAAATTTAACAAAAATGCGATAGATTCATTGTATTCTTATCAAAATTTGCTTACGTTTACGTTACCATACGTCAAATTATTATTCGTGCTTGGCCCACAGAACATGACTACATGTTGACATCTCCTGTCATTCAGTTACACCTTTAATATCGTATGTCGATTCGTCAAATAAGAGTGACATTCGAATCGAGATACGAGATCTTCTTACAGAATAGCCAGTCAGCCATTATTACACCTCATAGTTGCAACGAGCAAATGACCAACTAACGTTGTTGCGACAGCATGTAGTTGCGACGCACGTAGTCGCGACAAATCGTTGCTGCGACACACGTTACCCCGAAAGCACGTGGATGCGACTGATCGAATAATTATAATAATAATCGAATCTATTACGAAAGCCTTGACCGTGGCTATCACAACAAAGGAGTTTTACTTAATTTGCGATCTTCATTAGCGCGTACAACGCAAGCCGTAACGAATCGATAGGCGAGACGAATCGAGTTTAATCGGTACTGATACAGTTATCGATAGGTCATTGTTTGAGTAGGTTTAAGTAATCAGTGAATAGTTCGTTATCGCTAATTTCTTTCCATGGTTTGTATAAATATTTCCTTGTGTTTATCGCATCTAGGTTTTATTTGACTTTAATGAATAGGTAGGGCCAGTCACCGAGGTAATTTTGTATCTATCGTGACATGCATCGGTGAAATAAAGAAAATATTATTTCATTGGCGATATATTACACAATTTATCTCAATTTCAAAATCGCCAAAATATCATTGTCATATTATGTACCTAGTTCTTTTGAACTAAACTGGGCAGCTTTTACCGTAATAAGGGTAATAATTAATTAGGGTTTATTGATATTGGTCTTAGGTTGGGTTCAGTCAACGGGGGTAAGATGGGCCGCCATGGGCATTTTTGAAGGTTATGATACCTCCTGAAATCAAAAGACTTTTTTAATTCATATTTTTCTCTATGCTGAATACATTTCACTAAAACAAGTACCTTTTCTTTGCCCGAAATCAAATCCTGGCTATATATTTAATGCTCGTGATTAAAACTATTGTATTTTTTTATAAATGTTTATCGGAAAAAAAAGTTGCTTACAACAACCCTTTCAACCCTCGATAATTATGTAAAATTTAGTATTTCGTTCCTTATTTTTTAAATATAATTATATCGCATAATTCAAATAGCCTTTCACCCGTCGATATGATATAAAATCATAAAACTGCAATCTTAACCACTTCATATTCCTAAGGGCGATTGGAACCTTGGAACTTCCGCTCAATCTCAACAATCGCGTTCAAGGTAACTCGAATCGTGTCTTTTTATTTTAATGTAAAAACATTATATTGATGCTACGAAGGTTGCGCAAGCGCATATGATCATTAAACTTAATGCCTATAATGCATTTATAAGAACTATTGTTAGTGGTTGATTGGCTTCGAGCAATTAAAAGGTAGCAAGGTCTTAAGATTCGCATTACGATGTAACTTTCAATCGATTACTGGCTATATACATACACTGATGTGTGTGTCATATTACGTTTATCATAAATTTAGAATAATGTATCATGGTAATCAATAGTAATATACGAGTATCTACATAATCTGTAGTTACAATTTGATTTTGTAACATAATTTCAAAGACGCGGGATCCCGCGGGATTGAGCAATCCCGCATATCAATCCCGCGGGATGGAATGAGCTGCGGGATTGCAATCCCTACATGTCATCATTCTCCTGCCCTTATCCCATTTTATTTGGGGTCGGCGCAATATGTCTTCTTCTTCCATTCATCTCTATTAGACGTCATCTTAGAGTTTACATTGCAATCCCTACATGTATGTATGTTAATCAATAGATATATACACTACATCCGAAAATATTTGTATGCCTAATGGCAAAACATAGCTGACCCCATAGATTTACAATTTCGCTCACGAATCTATGGCTGAGCCTAACTAAATTTTACATCCACTATAACCTGTGTTTACAAATAAAGATGTTTGATTTGATTTGTGTATTTTATATTGTTTCTTACTGATATTCCTTCTTGCTTTCTTTCTTTCTTCTACACTTCTCTTAAACAGACTAGAAGGGAAATAGCTATTGCTACACCAGTAAGAGTATATACGCTTTACAATATGGCGTTTTGACCCTCTTGAACTTTGGCTTCAACTAATATAAATTAAGTTAACCCCAAACAAAAGAGAAGGGCGTTTAAGTTTGTAGTGTGTATCTATGTATCTAGCTCTGCATCTTAGCTTCAAAACGGATGGACCGATTTCAATGCGGTTTTTTTAATTGAAAGCTAGTATAGTCGGAAATCATCTTAGCTATGGTTCATGAAAATCTGTTCAGCCGTTCAAAAGTTACAGCTCTTATTCTAGTTGAAGTCGGGGATTTTGACGGTTCGCGGTAACTGAAAAATTATGATGTAAATTGTGGTTTACGTTCTAAGTAGAAAATAACAGGCTGTTCGTAGTTTACGCCGGTTATGACAGTTCTAGATTGTGAACCAATTATTTCATTGACTAGTCGTTGCTCTAGCTTCGTTCGTTTATTTTATAAATGGTTACATTGTTATCTTCAACTGTAGCTTGTGAACATCCGCAGCTACAGTGCCACAAACTTTAAATCTGATGGCGTCGGCGTCGCTGCCGTCGCTTTGACAGAGTGAGATTGGAATCGAGATACGAGATGTTCATACAGAATAGGTATGCTGACTTGACAGAATGTACGTTTGCACGTACAAATTCTAGACGATAAACACATTACAAACATTATTAAAGAAAATTGCAAGCACGAACCAGTGCATAAAGTTTCACCATCCAATAACATAGAATTTATGGCGTCTAGTGGTTTTGCAATAGCCACTTACGTTGCTTTTATAATCGTTTACTGAATCGAGCTTGAAAGGTTTCCGGGCATGACACTTAAAATATCATTAGGTGTGTTTTAGATTGCTTATCGAAGTAAACTGGGCTTACTATGAACTCTTATAGCAGGGCTTAAATTGAACTGTCCAGATATTTCCAGTATGAGCTGACCTCGCACTGTATAGGCTTTTCGTACAACGAAAGGTCAGTTTATTCTGGAAATTTCTGGGCAGTTCAATTTCGGCTCTAAAAGAGCTCTACCTTAGTACAGTCATTTAACTAGAAGGATTTTTCTCGTTACCCGAACCATAAGACAGTAAAAAAGTAGGAAAACACATCTACATTTTATAATGACGTTGCTGTTAATAATATTAGACAGGGAAACACAATTAAACGATTTCTACAAAAACTAATAACGGTCTGTAATAGAAAAACTGATAAATTCGATGTAAAAAGTAACAACCATTAGATATATAATACCCATTGACCTACTACTACTATGGATATTGAGTCCGCGCTCAAAAGTCTCCGAGCCAAAAGAGTTCCAAAACGAAAAAAGAGTTCCAATCGCGCGCCAGTCACGCTTAGCGCAGTGGCTAAGCGATTAGCTTGCTGCGCTACGTACCGCGGGTTCGATCCCCGCACAGAACAAATATTTGTATGATCTACAGATAGTTGTTCCGGGTCTGGGTGTTTGTGCATATGACATGTATGTTTGTAAACTGTACCCTCGATACAGGAGAAATCCTAGTGAGGGGCAACATTATAAAAAAGAAGAAAAAAAAAAGAAAGTCTTTGTTTTGTCAACCGACAGAATACACGTCAAAAATGCTACTTGTATTGTGAAAAAGTCGAATAGGCTGATAAATTGTCGCAAATAAAATTAAGCTGTTTACTAATGATGATACGGATTGAATTAGGATGTTATAGTTTTTTTATATTTCTTTAAATGTACCTACGTTTATATAGGTTGACTCGGGACACATTTTTCGTGAATTTAGTTCTAGACCCGCCGTCCATTGAGTAGTAGGTCAATGTTGATTGTACAAACTTTTTAGATCGACCAATCTGCATTTCAGCCATTTAAATATGAGTCCCGTCATGTATTATAGTTTACTTACATGATACATGTAGTAAATTTGGTGCTTTACCTACAGACACAATTACCGTAATGCAAACCCAACAAAAATTTCCTAGAATTAATAAACTATTAATAACACGATATTAATGGAGGTGCGAACATTTCCGTGTACTTAAAGACAATAAGCCGCGTATGTTCGGCCCTCAGCTGTCAAACAAAATCAAGTCAATTTGGTCGTGTAAAATGACGGAAAAATGTTTGTTGAAATGTCAATTACATTATGGTAATTATGAGCTCAAGTTGTAGTTTTGGGCTAAAAGGTACTGGTCGACGTCGTTTGGCGTAGGTACAAATATTTTATGCGTCTTTCTCCTAAGCTCCATGTTTCTATTATGGTACTAAGTAGGTACATAATTATTTTAGTCGAGTAATATTAAATTATTTGTATGGATAAGCAGATTTTTTTCACGATTTCAATATAGGTCCCATAAAAATAATTGCTCATAATGATGAGTACAATAAAGAGTTAAAGGGATCGGGACTAGAATTTTATAATGCTGTGTATGCTAGTGCTGAGCAATTTACTTCTTTATGTTCATCTAATCATTACAAAGCCCACGTTAGGTTGCTATCAGACGGACTGCAAACATGCAGTCGATATATCCAACTGCACGCAGTTATCTACAGTCTCGCCGCGCGCAGTCCAAGACTCCCGTATAAACTTAGAAAAGAATAGATCTATAATCCATGTAAACCAGATACAGGCACTTATGAAATGTCGGAACTCTAGGTGTACGGTTCCAAATAGTAGATCCAAAAGAACCGAAAAGAAACTCCATGGAAACTCTTCTAAAATAATAGATTACAATCCTGATTAGTTAAATGTTGTTGTAAGAGCTGCGAGAATAATTTAATATAATGTGAATAAAAATAAATTACAATCGGTTATTAATAATGATTTGCCTTTAAATAAGGATGCCATGGCAGTTACAAGCGGCCCGACAGACGACACCCGTTCACGAGCATCCGAAGTAGACTCTACATTAATTATACTCGATCAACGAAAGGAAGCATGCGTCGACTGCAGCCAAGCTGCACCCGACTGCATGCAGTCAAGTTACGACTACAAGCAGTTGAATGATCAACTTCAAACTTGCGGTCCTTCTTTTTGTGATTGTTTGACCAACAATCAATTTGACAACTCGTATCAATTGACTTGAGATTTGGCGGACGGTTAGATTTGATCAGCTGTTTGTAATTAAGACCTGATTAAAAATGAGCAGTTCAAGAGTAACATAACATCTAGCAATATAATTATTGTTATCTATTGCTTAATAAACATTGCTTTACTATGCAATTTTCTTTCAGCATTGAATTAATTTCTTGCATTAAGTAGGCTGACTTGATTGATCGACTTGGTTCCGTTATCGGCTTTAACAATGAGATGCAGATTAAATTAATTCTTTATCTTGAGTGCGGTACCTAGTTTTATTTGAATAATAAGAAAGAAAGAAAATGTGTTTATTGAGAGATCAACAACAATTAAAAGAAAAAAACGATCTACAATTAAGAAAAACGTTTATAATATAAATGGGGGTAATTATGAAACATCAAACTATTTACAACCATATTTGAGCCGTTTGGTGTCGAAACGCTCGGGTCATGGGGACCGAATGAATGTCTCCTATTCAGAGACATTGCAAAACAGTTGGTCGACGCTACGCGTGACCCGAGGGCTGGCCTATTCTTTGGTCAAAGAATAAGCAATGCTGCCAGTCTTCTGGGCACGCTACCAATTGACAGCGATGAGGAGGAGTACTTTGACGCCTAGGTACTCAGTTTTATATTTGTATTTATTTGATTTGATTTTATGATTTATTTATTTAACAATAATTATTGTACATATTTAAGTTTATATAGTAGTGCCAAAGGGGCCATAGCTCAGCATAAAGTTAGGTGGCAATATAACATCCTATCGCTGGTTATCAGCTGCAACCCACGAATGTTATACGCTCGAATCTTATGAATATAATAGAATAGATATTATATAGGTACTAACATGATAATGTAACAAAATATGTGGTGTGTATACCTTAAATAAAGTATAATATAATAAATACATATGCATTTTTCCAAGATTCTAAGGGCATATTATGGGATAAGATATACTAACACAGATGTACTACTAACCTTATTCCTCCTTATTACAAAAGATGGTTTAGACGAAGTCTAGTAAAACCGAGGTTTTAAATATATCCGTCCTTTTCTAACGTCATATGACAAATAGAATAGAATAGAAGATTTTTATTTGTCTTTCAAATTACATAGGTAGCAAGGAGATACATCATACAAGAAGGTAAAAGACAAAAATAGAAAATAGAGACGGGGCTATCTTAAAACCTGAGTTTTAAAGATTGAGTCTTTGAGATATTTCATTATACGAAGCCTTGGTGGCACTGTGCTATAAAATAACCATAGCACAAAAAACCATCAGTTATCCACCAGCGGTAACCGTACCGTCATTCAAGTTACTTACGATTTCATAAAAGCAAATTTAAACTAATAATTAGCAGTTAAAGTAGAATAGATGTTTATCATAACTAATTTTTACCTAATTTATTAACTTAAACATAATGATTACAATAAATTAATTTAATTGCCCGTGTTTTATGATTGCTGCATCATGTGTAATTAAACAATAATTGTATACTTTATAATTGATGTGTAATCTGTGTACCGTATTGCATGACCGGATGTTTGGTACAAACCTGTAGAAACCACACCCTGTGAAGTGTGACGCCATGATCATCATCAAGCAAGCACAAATTAATAGGTGTAATATTCCCCGAAGAGGTTGTTACGGGAATATTTTGCAGCTCAACAGTTTTCAGGGACCGTTTTTGGTCCTATAACACAATGACTTCGAATAACAAACATAAAAAAAACATACGCGTCGAATTGAGAACCTCCTCCTTTTTTTTGAAGTCGGTTAAAAAGGAGCAGATTCTTAATTCGACTGTTTAAAAAAATGTATTTGTTTAGCGATATCGTCGCCAATTTTTGTATTAGAGTATTTTCTCGAGGTGGTCCTATTTAAATCTGGTGAAGATCTGATGAAGACCTTCGAAGATAGACAATGGATAACAGAAAATCATTCGCGATTATTGTAATCGCATGTGTAATTGTGTATGTATTGTTCATGCCACAAAAAAATAGAAAAAAAAAATGTTTATAAAGTAAAAACCGACGAAGGCCTTAATTCTTTAACGCAAGGTGCTTGGCATTCGCATCGACTTCAGAAACTGTTAAGTATTTTATGAACCTTATTTTATAAGTTTTTAAGTTATAAGTCGTTTCTTATACCAGACCCAATTCGAAAACCTGGACTGCTGCTATTTCCCGAATTTGAAAAACCCACCCTTTTGCCGTACTCCCAAGTTCGACCTTTATCCCAATGAGAACCTCAAACACCTCCAGCCTCCAGGCGTGCCGCGCACTTCTGTGGTGCGACAATGTAAAGACATAATTATAATGTCACATGAATAAATAAATACTGCTACACTAACTACCTGCTTATTAGAGCCTGTCATAATCAATTTCATCACACAACAAAAGGTTTTGTCAGCTTCTCAAGACAAAAACCGGCACTTCCAAGGTCATCGGCCACATTATATCCTATGCATTCGTGGAGTACGCACTCGACCTTGAAATAAAAAGCGAGCAAAATTTACTATAAACTATACCGGTTTTTAAACATGTGTAGTGCTACCAGACGTCCGGAAAACGGTGGACAGTAACGCAGATAATTATGCCGGAAATCAGCTGTTGTTTTACGAAAAAGGTCATTATATACGTGTATCAGAAATGCGTGGTCATATTTAAGGATGTGGATCAGACCATCGAACTGAACAACTTTCTCTAGAGGACCAACATCTCAGCTATCCCATACGTTTGGGTCGAGTAGTTATTGAAGTATTGTAAGGGACAGCTGATAATTTTTTCATCGTATTGCAGTTGACGGTACGAACGTTGTTATAGTAGGCATCGATGCTAAAAATAACGATGCTGATAACGGATTCCGCATGATGCGCAGATGGGAATGTAAAATTGTTTACAACAAGAAATATCCCAGAACAAAGTGTGTTGTTATGGAAACCCTCTAAGTAACCTGGGTTATAATACAAGACCGACGCATTGGTATACCGGTTCCTTAAAAATATAAAAAGTGCCAGTTGTGTATAGGGTAGTTCAAGTTTAATAAAATATATTTCTATACATAAAATATGTCTACTAAATGTGTAGATAGGCCAGTTAGTGTCAATGCAATTGCGCATGCGTCGCGAGTGCCCGCGAGTCATTGTCGTTATACGGCCCTTTACCTACGAAGGCCTTTTTGAAAATGATGCAAGTGATTTTAAGTATTGCACTACTGTCTTAGTTTCTGCATGTGTTTACTGAGTAACTAAACTGTATTTTGTTTTTATCAGAAACGGTTCACGTATTAATGTACCTACAGTAGTCAAATTCCCAGTTCCACGCAGTTGTTCCGTGTAAAATGCTGGTATGTTTCTACAACTAGTTAGACTGGAAACCGATCCCAAAATAGTTACAGACAAGGCAGATGAAAGTGCCAAAATGCATGGTATCCTAATCAGCATCATTTACTTAATTATTTCTAGAGCAGCCCTCATCATCCTCGGGTTGATAAGCATCAGAACCTTCTTGTTATTTTGATAGCCACAAATGTATGTAACAAACCTCGTCGAAACAGGTGCAAAACCTACACTTTCTCCTCTGGCCATAGCCAGAGGAGAGGCGAGGGTTAGTCGGTTCAAACCCCCCCGAAATTTCAGATAGTGAATTTTTAAAAAAAATGTATGTACTCGTTATTGAATTTGCCTTTCTTGTTCAGGATTCAAGCCCCCCTCGAACTTAATTCCTGGCTAAGGCCTTGCTGCCCCCTCTTCTCATTCGTTGCCTCTCTTAAGATTGTGAGTCAGTTTTAGCGTGTCAACTGCATGCATTTGTTGCGATCAGCCGCTTGGTGGAGTGCCTACCTGCCCCACGGGTGTTGAAATACCAGGTTGGGTACAGTACAGCGTGCCGTTCATAATGATCTTTTGCGCAACTAAGAATAACCGTCAAAAACCCCCGACCTCAATTAGAAAAAGAGCTGTAACTTTTGAACGGCTAAACAGATTTTCATGAAACATAGCTAAGATGATACCCGATTAAACTAGCTTACAATAAAAAAAAACTGCATTGAAATCGGTCTATGCGTTTTGGTGCTGCGATGCCACAGACACAACACAGATCCACAGATACACACTACAAATATATAACACCCCTCATTTTTGTCGGGGATTAAAAATGACGTAGTACAATCTTTGTTTTGATTGATAGCGAAAAATAAATGATTTTTCTTCAGCAGTGTGTACCATGGGGTCTCATGAGAATTGGAAAATTGCGTGACAGAAGGATTCGCCAGTCATTATGGTCGGTCACATGAGTGACTGCCAAGGGTGTGCCGAACGTATTAAGCTGGTATTGGCACTCGAGACCTTTTCATTACACCCTATTTTTTAACCCCCGACAAAAAAGACGGTAAGTTTGTAGCGTGTATCTGTCTGTGTCATCGTAGCTCCAAAGGGGATGGACCAATTTCAATGCAGTTTTTTAAATTGCAAGCTAGTATAATCGGGAATTATTTTAGCTATGTTTCATGAAAATCTGTTCAGAAGTTACAGCTCTTTTTCTATTTGGAGTCGGGGGTTTTTGTCGGTTAGGACATCAGGGCAATTTTAGGGACCCCAAAAAAAATATAATTTCCTAAATGTAAAACAACCCTTGTATTCATGTTGTGAAGGTAGATTATATCCACAAGGTCAATGGGGGCAAGCCATCGAATTGCATGTTACGGTAAAAAAAGTAAAGATACCTAACTGACATACATACAATATAATACATTGCACAGCCTTGAAAATATGTTTTTAAAAATAAATTCTGAAACACAAAAACATGTATTTTTTCCATCTGGTTAAGCAGCCAGACACAAAAAAATATGTTTTTTTAAACTGGAATTAGAAATTGCATAAACGAGTAGTTCATTACAATGTAAATCATGGCCAACTAACGGTTAGGTAATCCGCGGTTACTGACCTATGACAAACTCATGACGGCCGTGGAGTCGGCGTTTCTCGTTTGTTTTATTATACTTGTTAAACGCGACTTGTCTTTAGAAGTTAAATTAAAATAGGTCGTTCTAAAGTTAGTCTGGTCATAATGATCTTTTTGAATATATGTATAATATTTTATTTAAAAATATTTATAAGATTCGTCTCATCTTTATTTATCATGATAATCTTCATTATGTCACTGAATAAATTAAAAATATTTATTTTTGTTATTCAGGAGCTGAGTAATCGGACATTTTTGGTGTTAAGTTCTCGTTGGTTATTTTAATGATTTCAAGGCGTTATTTTATGGCATTATTTTCAATTTTGTTACTTCTGTGACAGTTTAGATATATATCTAATAATAATTTAAAATATATATATAAAATATATATAAAAAATATAGGTATAGGTATAAAAAAATAAAAAAAATAAAAAATAAATTTATTATTTCACAAAAGTTACATACGTACAGAGTTTTGTTCTGTGGATATGTGTACCTGTATATCTGTCAGTGGCATATTTCCGAAACGGATGGACCAATTTCAATGCAGTTTTCGTTAATTAAAAGCTAATTTAATCGGGTATCATCTTAGCTATGTTTCATGAAAATCTGTTCAGCCGTTCAAAAGTTACAGCTCTTTTTCTAGTTGGAGTAGGGGGTTTTTGACGGACAGGTTATATTAATTTCTTTCTCAGATAACTTATGTCAAGATCTACGTGTACAAAACAATATTTCAATGTTTCTTGAATTAAATAATTTAGTCATACAAAGGCAAGAACAAAATCTAATTTCATTAGGTACAATAATAGTTTTATGAAGCACAATGACAATCTTGACACTGCTTGACACATTAAATTGACAAAAAAATTCACGGTCACACTACTCCACGCGCGTCGGTATTCCGTTACCCATTCAAGTCTGTCTTTTTGTCACTTATTATTACGCAACTGGGTCAGGTTCACTTATTAAATTTTTACTTTTTTTTCAGGCTAAGGACTTAGCTATTATGCCTCTGTTGGCCGTTATCAAATAATATGCAATTATGTTTTTAAACTCCAAAATTTAGATATTGTTAGAGTCATTCAATTGTGAGTATGTGTATTTTACCACCAACCTGTTATTAAATTATTTAATAGAAGGTAAAGTAATAAATAGACCTACTGTGAATTTTATACACTCTTGGTGAAGAAACTGGCGATACGTAACAAGAAAAAAGAGTTTGGAAGAAGCAAAGGCGGCCACGGCCCTCCTTAGAATGTCTAGTGCTGGTTCTAAGTCCTTGAGATGTGTTTCAAGTGAAGTAAAGTGTACCAGTATCAGTAAAGTTAAGTATTAGAATAGATGGAAATAAAAAAATCTGCTGTTCCATACAAATAATTCAATATTACTCGACTAAATGTACTGAAATAATTTTGAAAAACTACACTACAGATAAAATCTTCGTTTAATAATTGACCAAAAGTTCATGTTATGTTATTGAATATTTATTTAAAAATTCACAAATTTTCATAGGATTGGCATAGTCCCACATAACCGTGTATTCGGTTTGACTGTGGGATCTGTGAGTCTAAGACTAATACAATAACACAATGGGGTCTGTGAGTCTAAACATATTAGTTAGGGCATCCAGGCAATAAGTGCTCAGTGGTGGCATTGAGATCACAAACCAAATGATCTCAATCCCACTTACACACGTATTATCACATATTTCATAAAAATAAATAGTATCTAAATAATTTTCTTTTAAAAACATCTTTTTTGGGTTCGTGTCTTATTTCCGCCGGCAAACTGTTCAATATATATGGTATACGTTAACGTTAACAATAATATTAATACTTCCTTTCTCTGGAGCCCTGACCGCCGGTAGCTTGGACCCTATTCTAGATACCGGTGGGCTACTATTTTTTCATATTTTTAAATGTTTTTTTAATATAGTTTTGTAAAAATATTTAAAAATATAAATAATATGTATAAAAAATGAATAAAAGAAAATATTAATACCTACGTGAAGAGAAAACTTTGTACCCCTTTTTATGCATATTGGGCTAATGGAGGAGTGTGGGATTTGGCATAGTTAAAGTTTATATGGGGAAGGAGTGCAGAAAGCTAAAATTACGGTCGAATTTCGACAGATGGGGAGACCTTTAGTATCTATAATGGCCAATGACATTTTACAAATAGACGGGCCATACACTAACATTAATGCACTACAAAATGGCGTAAACTTTACTATAGCTACGAGTACATAGCAGTACATATAATTATACAGTGCGCGAAGAAAGGGAATGAAAATGAAAGCCACCATATGCCATGTCGGTTGTTAGAAAAAGATGAATACAAGACATTTAGTTACGTATGGCATTAGCTGCTGCATGCTCATTCTCAAGTCGGTGCAGGGCATTTACCTTGCATTTATCTTGCCAATATAGAGCGCGGGCAACGCGTCTATTTGTAAAATGTCATTGATAATGACTATAATTACTACTTTCCTTTATATATATTTTACAAACTAAAGTCATAAAAAAATAAAATCTACAATAATTTAACGGCATGAATGGCTTGCAACTAAGTTTCGTGCGAACAACACAATTATCTAAAGCAATAATGAATAATTGGACAATTTGTTAACTATGTCGAACAATAATTAATTGAGTTGGTAACGATCAGTTTTTTTTTATTAGCAATTTGAATCAGCTGGTTTCTGGACAACATGGTTCTTTTATGGAGACGTTCCACGCTAAGTTCGGCAAATGATTAAGTAAAAGTAAATCTAGCCCATTACTGTCCCACTGCTGGGCACGGGCCTCTTCTCAGAATTAATGAATGTGGCCTTAGTCCACCTCGTTGGCCTGGTGCGACTTGGCGGACTACACACACCATCGAGAACTTTATGAGGCCCTCTCAGATGTTCAGGTTTCCTCACGATGTATTCCTTCACCGATATTCAAATTGTGATCCGCACATTAATTTGAAAACTCAGAGGTGCGGGCCGGTTTCGAACTCAGACCTGCATGGAAGGCGAGCGTTCAACCCCTATGCTATCACTGTTTTTTTATGTAAAGTTATTAAAACTAGTTGTCGCCCAATGGTCGAAATTCGCCTTCTCCATATAAACTTTATCTATATCAAATCTCACACTCTGTGCGCGGGATTTACCTAAAAAGGGGTAGGTACAAAGTTTTCTCTTCACGTATTAATAGATATAATAGATGTATAAAATCTTATAAAATATTATTACCCACGACAGAGTGCCCCATTTCATCAAAAAGTACTTTAATAGCTTTCTGGCAGCTGCAAGGCCTTGGCAAATTTAAAAATGCTTTATCATACTCTGATCTTAAATTGATTGCACAATTAATTTCAATCTAGGAACATCAGTTATGGGATGTCATCTCTTCCAAACAATGTGACCCTTTAAGTAGACCCCTGTCCCGAACCAATCGACATTCCAACGGTTGGCCCTGTCATTGACAAAGATGACTATTAAACTACAATTACAAGTGTATTTTATTAGTAGTATCCGTGCGGATGAAGAATGGGATTGGAAGGATCGGTATTTTGGTAAATTTTGAAACTTTTTTTATTTATAGGGCTCGCTGTCTGTCCTACTGACGTGCGGCACGCATTTCAGCGACCGTACCTGCAGTAATATATTTAATTTATCATACAAAATTTACCAAAATAGCGGTTTTTCTGGTCCCATTCTTCATCCGCGCGGATAGTACTTATTATTGGTCTTATTTTATGCGGACAGTACTTCAATCATTTTTCATTAAAAAAGTTATTAACGCAATAATGACATCGGAAATAGCAGTAACGTCCATATTGTTTTTGGTTGCTGAAATGTGGTGCAGTTTCAGTCCATTCCATTCCAGTACAATTATAAGCCAGGAAAATGTGATAAAAAAAAAGAAAAACACAATTGCTTTTTTAAATTTCAAAATTATTTTGAACGATCATGCAACACAACAACAACCTCAACAAATTAACATTAATTTGTGTAATTAACATAACATTCACATAATTACAAAAATATTCCGTTTATTCATAGACATATAAGTCTATGCGTTTATTATATTTTTAATATTAGGCTGTTTGACGGCTTCGTCAATGCCTGCGCGCGCATTCTTCCACCTGCGCGCGCATACATCAACCTGCGCGCGCACGCGCTTATCTAACTCAACCAACCACAGGCATGGCGCGCGTAAAAAGAATCCGCAAAATAAGTTTTTTGAAATTCTATAAATTTTTTCTTCGCAAATGTCGTATGAAACGTGTGAGGATTGGATATTTATTACACTCTCGGCTAGAATAATCCTCTTATAATTTTTTTGGCAATCCTAGTTACTGGCCAGGGTTGGTATTGTATTGCATAACGAAAAATGATACCATGGATTCAGTAAGTATCTACATAATTCTGGACCCACTCAGCAGGAGAAAAAGGCGTCTGTCTTTTCTCTAAAAATTTACGATTTTGTGAATTTTCATAAGTACCTTACAAAGCAAACAAAATCGTAAAAAAAATTAAAAGACCGGCGCTTAATTCTTACGCTGATGTGTTCAGAATCATGTACTGAATCCATGGTATCAGTTTTCGTTATGACGTTACTTACACCCTGTATATCTAGGTATCGTATCTTTAAATAACAATAAAATAGAATAAAAATAAATAAATATTATAGTTTAAAAAGAAACTAAAGAAAACGCTTTTGTCATCCAAACTAAACGTGTACGCAAAATTTCAATCGGAAACCGGGAAGTGGGTCAAATTTAACTTTCAAGATATTTTTACATAGTTAGTTAGTTACAGGTGAAGCTAATAAAAGCGTTTTAAAAAAGCTCTTTCTTTCCGTGCAGCTCGGAGAGATGATTACATTTACATAATAATGACGATTGGTACCGATTGATATCTAGATGGATAATTTTCCTAATGATACCGATCTATCCTTCACTACCAATTATGAAGAACATTCATCTGTCCATTTTTGCAGTAGTATTGGAGTCAAGAACGACAAATTGAGTCTGTACGTATTTATTAGGTACAGCATTGTCTGTCTATTGGGGATAATAAATCTCCTCACTTTAACATAATTATATATTATTTGATTTTTGTTTGTTCTTTTTAGGTAAAAACGATTGTTGCTCTTATTTATTGTTGCAACATTGAAATAATATTATTATTATTTTGAAACATAATGGTTATGGAGTTTATTTTATTTGTAATTTTTATTTTAAAAATTAATTTTTTTTTTCTGTGATGTGACTTTATTTTTTTTACATTTGTATAATTGAAGATTTATTTTAAAAGAGTATCCATGGAGTTTCTTTTCGGTATCTTCTCCAGGACCAACTCGCTTGGAACCGTGAACCTAGAATTACGACGTTTTAAAAGTGCCTGCAAAGGCTCA
Source organism: Allophyes oxyacanthae (assembly GCA_932294325.1). NCBI lineage: Eukaryota > Metazoa > Arthropoda > Insecta > Lepidoptera > Noctuidae > Allophyes > Allophyes oxyacanthae. The sequence continues at coordinate 10,193,483 of OW028631.1, forward strand.
GTTGAAATAAAAAACTTTGACTTTGAAAAAACCAGTGCTAGATTTTCAGATAAGCTCAAACATACAGACGAACTTCCCGTCTACAGTTGCAAATAAATCAGGATTGTTTACATGTAGCCAAAACGCCCAAGGTTCAATATAATAAACAATTAATATTCAAAAATAATGTGTTTTTAATTATAGTGGACGGTAAATTATTGCATTCATAAGGGAATCAAATATATGCATTATGCATATTTATAAATCATTATATCGTTATTACTTCCTCATACTTCTTCTGTTAACGCATCTATACCTACAGAAAATTATCTTAGAATAATCTATGCGAGGCTGGTTCTGCCGATGCCAATTTTTTAAGTAGCATCTTGACTATTACCCTCAAATGCCGTAACTTTGTCTGGGATAAAAAGTTACGAATTACTCTTCAATAACTTACTAGAGTATACAGGATGGCGCAAATTTATGGGACATTAAGGGTGACGACGCTTTCTGATATTTTATTTATTCGTTATTAAGCAAGTTTACATACTTACGAACTAGTGATTGGAGCCTCCTTATAAGGAAATAAAGCCTGTGTTAGGAGACTCCGCTCTTCCATATCCTATAGTGTTGGTAAAAACTTGTCTATATGTTAGTAGATATACTTTAGTGTTGTTATAGTTAGAGAGTTTTGGTCTTAGGAAGCTTTAAGTGAATTTTTAAGATATTAAATACCCTATTATTAGTTTTTTGAACAAGGGACAACGAGAAAATTAAAATTTCTAAAAAAACTTAGGTGGGGCTAAATCGTCTCTATTTCCCAACCCTCTAACAATGACAGAAAGGGTAGCCTCCCTTAATGCCCCAAAATTTTGTACCATCCTGTGTAAGGTCTTACTATTCTAGTCCCGATCTCTTTAAGAGGTTATTTTACTCATCATTATGAACAACTTTTACTATGGGATCAATCCCGAAATCGCTTAAGTATAAAAAAACATCTATTCCATACATTCAGTCGAGTACTATTAAATTATTTGTATCTAAAGTTAATTTCAATAAAACTTGCCAATATTATAAACAAAGTATTTTGATAATTAATTTTGACGATCAAAATAATTGGCATCTTTACTAGGTACCTAAGATCCTGTCCACATAAAAACATCTTAAGTGTCAACAAACACACACAAAAAAATACAATTAAATATTTAGATACAGTCTATTTTAGTTTACAAAGCCAGTAAAACATTTATAAATGCTTCAGTCATTACTGCAATATATTATTTGATGACTAGCTATTAATCGTCAATTCATACCTAAGCATTAAGTTAATATTAGTGTCCAACACTAAAAGTAAGATCCAAGGCCTTAAGCTTAGTACGCATTGATAAGTTACTGCTGTTTCGTAACTGCAGTTCAATTCATCAGTGCACATCTGCACATGAATATAGTAATGAACAAACCTCTATGAGAGTTATGAAAAAACCGTGGAATATTTTAGATTTAATTTCACGCTTAAAAAAAGAAAGGTTTATCTTTCTAATTTATTTCTGTTTATGTCCTATGTATAGGACGCCAGGAGCTTAGGAGAATAATATTTTCTGATTTCTACACTATGTATATAATATATTCCATATCCCAGATATTCCAAAATCCAGTATGTAATCTCGGTTTATAATAATCCATAAAATAAAAATGTTTTCGTGATCAATTTTGCACTGCATCACCAAAATCGACACGCTCATGTGTCTCGCCCTTAGTGTGTTGCCTTCAATGAAATCACAGTACATTCGTCGCAAGCGCAAGTAATTGATGGACAATTGGGTCCATTATCCAATAAATATACACTTGTGAGGTACTCAAGACGAGTGGAAGCTGCTAGTTGCTTATTTAGGTTAAATCAAGCATCTGAGTTTGGAATTGTGAGTAATTTGATATTTCCGATTAATCTACATTTTCTGAATACACAGCAGTTTTCGGATTTTTAGACCTGCCCTAAAACTCTACCGGTATATTTGCCTCTCCTTAGAGGCTCCATTTTAGGTAGCTACCAATCGTGCGAAGTTTTTCTACCCCTAAATATTTAGAAACTGAAAGGTAATTCAGTCTACAGATGGAAGATGATGCTTCTGAATTTGATAAGCAGCCTGGGTATAATATCCAGGCATAAATAAAAGCTGATAAATCCAGATCTACTGCGATCAAAAAGACCTGATCATTTTCATTATATATCCCTTCCCTTCTTTCCAGATAAATATGGGATCTCTGCCTCGGGTCTCGGTTGTAAGTGGGGCTCGCACCCTAGTGCCTGCTGCCCCCCTGCCGAAACATCTCGCCCATCTAGCCAGCAGTGACAGTACTGCGCTCGTATATGCTGGTAAGTACATAAGTATTCACCAAGAATCCATTGGTAGATCAGATCTCTTCCGAAAGTAAAGTACAACGCTAAGGCCCATAATAATATACTACTTTGAAAATAGCGCAAGAATTCCATTTTTGAGCTGATAATAAAATCCATAGGTGGATTGATGGTGTAGATCCGGCTCGAAGGACCAAATTCCCTATGCAAGAAAAATTACCTTAGTTGTCTATGATATTCATCTGTTTTTAGAGCTATTTATATATTAAATACAGCTAGGATTAAGCATGAACACATTAAAATCAGCAGCATTATGATTATTAAAGTAGGTTGCGGTAATTGCACGATGGCGTTACGTAATTAGATGGTTCTCACATTAAATTACCATAATTTATAACTACTGGGTAATACCATGGTGTGGCGTATAATTGATCCATTAGCCCAGCTTGTCATGATCAATGAATTTATTATAAAATGCTGAATTATTATGTAGATAGTAGACAAATAGGACAGTGGCTTTTATTGAGTGCCAAATTAAAGTCGGTCAGGATGTTAACATTAATCAAAACTTTAGTCTATCTTTATTATACTCTGATGCAGACAATCCATCAAATACCTACATGAAAACAAAAAATCTTTTCAAGCTGTTGAGCGTTATCTTCGAGCTTAACTGGCAAAATCTGATGATAGAAAAAACAGACAGATCGGATAAATTATTTAACACCCAAATGGGTGCTAACCTAGCATTGATAATCTGACCTCGTAACAGATTATACCGAATGTTATTAAATAAACAATAAAAAAACAGCATGAATGGCTAACACAGAGCAACAATAAAGTAATTAAAGAGGCAGATAATAATTGTTTAAGCGAGAATTATTATAACTCAGGTCATGAGTTCAATGAATTAAAAGTAGACTGCATCAATAAAATATTATTTATAACTATTGAAAATGTATGTTTATTAAACGTAAAACCGGTTTTAGAGACTTATTAAGTACGGAAAGATATATTATCATTAATGAATGAAATTAACATGAAATAACGAATTTGTATCTACAGCGATAAGAAGACAGAATAAAATTAAGTAGAAATGTTTTCGATCAGCCGATTTTTTCTTTGTCGTTGAGGCCGTATAGTGCAGTGAAAGCGTCAGTGATACTTATCATACTCGATATTTTGCAGCTTATTTTACAGTTTGTCGAGGACGCCAAATCCAGAACCACAGTATAATTATCCTAAAACATGATATCAAATGTTTTATTCCCATATTTCAGATGAAACATGCAGCGTACGCGTGAGTTATTCAGAACTGGATGCTCGCACCAACTCCCTTGCCAGAGCCATAACAGCACGCGCCAGATCCTCGGGCACCAACAGGGATGGAGACTACGTCATCGCTGTGTGTATGCAGCCGACACATAAGTAACTATCAACTTCTATGTTTATTTCGTTTGAATAATTACGCTTACTTTCTGTGTTCATCAAGCGCTTTCCTTAAACGATGAGCGAATTGACAGAATACCACATTTATTACCACAACTGGCAGGCAGATTTGCAATCAACATCCATCTACTTGTTAGTGTTCGCACTGACAATTAGATGAATGTTGCTGTCTCATCAGCCGATAGAATACACAACAGGAACAACAAAGTGGTTTATTATGAGCTTAAAGTCATAGACATCTCTAATTCCCGTTTACTTTTAATTTTATTTAGTTTTCTTCAAAAGTAAATCTATTGTCGGTTTACCCAGTTGCGCCTAAATACCTCTTTTATTTAGATACTATCTTCAAAACAAAAACTTACGTAAACTTATAACTTACAGTACAATAAGCACTCTTCTGGCGACTTGGAAGGCAGGGGCTGCCTACGTGCCGATGGAACCGAGCTTCCCTCAAGCTAGGGTCTCGCATATCCTGAAGGATGCTGAACCAGCTCTCGTTATTTATGATGAAACCGGTAAAAAACTATGAGATTATCTCTAGACAAATGTTTAGCGTAATGTTTAAATAAATAAGTAAATATTGATCAATGTTGAATTAGGTTTAATTAATGTAAATTCTGAACTGCTTATTATATTAATTTTATCAATTAGTGAAGTCTAACAAAACCACTGACATCTTCTAGACAAATATCGAATGTATTTTGCTAGTTGAATATTATTTTGTTATAAATCATTAACCATCTAAAATTAAACGATTACATTGCAACTACCTATTTACCTATAAAAACAAACCTTACATAACTTTGGATCTAATTTTTGGTTTTCAGCAAATCCCGCTATGTTTTCCGGGAGCGGTATCCCAGCAGTATCTTACGAGGAGTTAGAACACGAAGCCAGTGGACTGTCAGCTGATGGTATTCAAGATATGGAAGTACTAGCGACGGTTAGAAACGATAGCATTGCTATTGTATTGTACACTTCTGGAAGCACTGGAATTCCTAAAGGTATTTATTTTGATGATATTATTATTTTCTTTATTAGTTATTAATATTATCGAAAGAAGGAGTTAATAACTCCAGCAATTATTCATACCTCCTCAAACAATCAGTGGGTTATTATTAAACACACGTAAATTTTGTTTATTATGTATACGTTATTCTACTAAAAATACGGCTCGCTCGCTCATTCATATCATCGCATCGAGAAACGACGTATTGCTTGGGTTATTAAAACAGTCGGCCTTAAATTTTAAAAGCTTCTATAATAAATGCACCATTTATATTTTATACCAGCTAGATAGGTACTTAATTTATTATTTTATTACCATAGGAGTCCGCCTGTCTTACTCGGCGATCTGCAACCGCCTCTGGTGGCAGTTCCACACCTTTCCCTACTCCGATTCCGAGATTAACTGTGTTTGGAAGACGGCCCTAACCTTCGTAGACTCGGTGTGTGAGATCTGGGGACCTCTGCTGCATGGCAGGACGCTGTTGATCCTGTCCAGAGAGACTACCAGGGATCCGCAGAAGCTTGTCAACGTTTTGGCTGATAATCAAGTGAGTCGACTAGTTAGAATTTTTTAAGAGCTCCAGTAAAATGATAATCTTCACTCGATCACTGACTATTTATCACGTAGGTACCTGAGTTTAATTATCACAATGTTGATATTTAATGTTCACATTTTGATCAGAAATGCTTATAAAGTGGTATTTTGGACGAAAATTTTAACACTTAACTTTACGTGTGTTGAAAAGTGCACGAAATATAAAGTCATCATTTAATCCACTCGACGACTCGATTTCAATGTTTTCTTCCAATAATTTTACAGCTTTATTAGACTAGTCTCATCTCAAAACACTCTAGAATTGAATTTCCATTTCAGATCCAACGTCTAGTGCTAGTGCCAACTCTTCTCCGCTCCATCCTCATGTACTTGTCGCTAAAGCCTTCCGAAAGGCCTCTGCAGCACCTGAAACTCTGGGTTTGCTCAGGAGAGACCCTCAGCAAAGACTTGGCAGCACAGTTCTTCAAGTACTTTGGAGACCATGCCGGGTATAAGCTTGCCAACTTCTATGGCAGCACTGAGGTGATGGGAGATGTCACGTATTACGTGCTGGAGAATGCTAGCCAACTGGATATACATCCTACTGTTCCTATTGGTATGTGTGATCTAATTATCTACTGGTATTTTCTTAAACCTTTGTGAAATTCACATTTTCATCTACGAGTTAATGAAAAATTTTCAAGTACAAAGGAAATACTATGTGCTATGAAAATTAAAGTTTATTAAGATCAACCTATATTACTTGTTGTTGTAAAAAGCAAGACGGTAGACGGAAATTGATAATAGAATAAAAGTCGTTTCCCTGTAACAGTCAGACGCAGTCTATGGCGTTTTCTCATGGTCCGCTAAAATTACCACCCGCCACGAGCCTCAATTTAAATCGGTTGCATCGATACACCGATAAAAATAGCAGATCGGGTTTTAAACAAGAAAATCCTCTGTGTTTTAATTGCCAGTATTATATAAGTTCATCACATTTTTCCACTAGGTACTCCCTTGGAAAACTGCGCAGTATACCTTCTAGACGAAGAGATGAACCCTGCCCGAGAGTCCGAACCTGGAGAAGTATGGGTAGCGGGCTGCAACCTGGCTACAGGCTACGTCGGGGCACAAGGGGCTGACAAATTCTGTGACAACCCACACGCTGCACATCCAGGTAATAATATCGAATAATTAGTCATTGAAAACAATTGTCAGTTCAACTACTCAACATACGAGTATATGCAATTTTGGTCCTTTAATACGCACTGGACATCATATAACTGTGGAATCTCCTTACTTTTATTTATTTGTAGCTTTATAACATAACTGCCAAAATCCTTACACCCTAAAATTGATAACCAAATTTTTTTTTTATTGTCTACAGATTTCGGTCGTCTGTATCGAACGGGTGACTTCGGGGTGCTCCAAAAGGGAGTGATTTTGTACGCTGGTCGCACAGACTCGCAGGTGAAGATCAGAGGACACAGGGTAGACCTGCAGGAGGTAGACCGCGCTGTGGCTAATGTTGATGGCGTTGACAAATGTGAGTATTTAGGGAGTTGTCATAACCTAATAGGTATATTCATTTCAACTTGGTCTAGTGAGAACCTTCTTATCAGACCGACGCAGCGGAAGCGGAGAATTATAAACAAATAACGCGTGTAGCTGAAACAATCCGAAACTTTCTTGAAATCCATAACTACATGAGAAAAAAGGAGGTTCAATGAGCCTTTAGGCCGACGTTATCTGAGTCTTTGCATGAAACGTAATGGTTGCGCAAGATTCGCGATGCCTTGTCCCACATCCCTGTAAAATTAATCATCTGATGACTACATTGAAAACATCTTAACTTCAGTCCTTTGACAACCATGCTATGCAAATACCGAATAACATTTGTTACTCGCTTAGTTATTTATTCATGTATATTTACAACCAGTCAATTTCAGTGGTGAGAAAAACTATAGAATGATAAATAAGAACGTTGTCTTCAAATGTTTCAGGCGTGGTACTATGCTACGGTCTGGACCACGGCAACCCTGAGATCCTGTCATTCGTCACCATTAACCCTGAAGCCAGGATAGCCGCGCAACACATCGAGGCTGCCTTGAAGAACTCTCTTACACACTACATGATCCCGCAGGTAAAATACGGGAAAGAGAAGTGAAAAAAGGCTAAAAAAAGCATTAGGACCAAAATCTTTGACTGATTTATCTAATGGAGTTGTTGTTACCTAATTGTTTAGTCTTAAAAGTTCAAAATTATTTAACTAATAACAAGTGCAAGATCTGGCAATTTATACCTATTTATTCGATGATGAAAAGATTTAAATCCATTATTTTTGTAGTCAAAACAGCTACAATGAAGATAAGTAAGCTAATCAATTTTAGCTTGAATCGAATACATTTTTAAAATTTTCAATATCCTATTTCAGGTAATCGAGGTAGAGAGTATTCCGCTGCTTGTTAACGGAAAAGTCGACAGGCAAGCGTTACTGAAAATGTATGAGAATACCAATAATAACGGTAAGAAAAATTTGATCTAAATAGCTTATTTATGGAGTTACATTAAGTACTACTAACAATTAGAACATTAGTTCTTCCAGCTGGATAGTGGCTAGTGTTATCCGGTTTCCGGATCAAAGCACCTCGACCTTTCATAATTGCCTTTATTTGGTTTAGGTACATGAAATATTCTATTCTAATCTACAGGAATAGTATCAGTACACTATTCCTTTGATCCGAAATCCGCATTCTTTAACAAGACTTATACATCGATGTCTATAGATATGCTTAGTGAACTCAAAAAGTGAGACGTGTCAGGTACTCTATTTTCAGAAAAATGGAGTGGTTGATCACCAGTCAAATGCCGTTTACAATAATAATTATTAATTTGTGTATTGAATAAAAAATACATAATAACAGTAGCTATTCCATTAGTGCATTTATCGCTGTTCTATTTAAATATAATTCGAACTTTGTTGAATTTAGAAATTGACGTCTTCAAAAAATACGTCTCATTTTTTTAGCTTCCCTTTGTATGACAGAACGTATCTATAGACATCGATGGACTTATACCTATTTCAATTTAAACTAATACATCGATACAAACCTAATTTTATTTTAACAGAAAAATAAATCTATTTTCTATTCCACTAGACGACTCAGAAATCCCTCTGGACTTCGACTACTCTTCCGTACAGCCTTCAGACATGGAGGCTGCCAGGGTTCTGTTCGAAACTGTGGGAGAAGTACTCGGTCGTGCTACCAGGGGAGCTATCTGCGCACGCGCCGGCTTCTACGAGTTGGGCGGGAACTCGCTCAACTCTATCTATACCATCACCAGGCTCAGGGATAAGGGATACTATATTGGTGAGTTTTCATAATAATTATACAGGATATATGTTTTTATGTAGTGCGCAAAATTTTCAAAGTGGTTCAGTGTCCATTCCTAAATGCAACCGCAGTACTAAAATTCACTCCAAAACAAAATATAAATTTGATTTTGTATGGTTTGCGCTAGTAATTATACTATGTTATGTAATTTATTATTATTCTTGCAGAAATCAGCGACTTCCTTGGTGCTGCTAATTTAGGCGAGGTGCTATCCCACATGAGCACGAGTCCCAACAGCGGCGCCGATGATAGCGAACTGTTTACTGCTGAGCCCTTGGTTGATGAGCACAAACAACAAACAATTGAGTAAGTATAATTGTTTTATTATAGAATTATACTGGAGAAGGAGAAACATAGCAAAAAATCTGGCATTTGAAACGAGCTTTTGACCTTTTTGACATTTGACCGCTCAACAATATTTATTGCCTTATTGTTAATGTTTCCAGACGTCGAGCGGAGATATTTTTAAAAGGTACTTAGAATAGAACGAAATAGATCTTTATTTCATGTAAACCAAATACAGGTACCTACTTATGAAATGTCGAGCCTCTAGGTGCGCGGTTCCAAATTAGATCAAAGTCCAAAGTAGGTCCTATGGAGACCTCTCTTTTAAAAACTCTTTTAAAATAATACATTACAATGTTGATTAGTTTTAAATTTTGTACCTAGTAAGAGCTGCGAGATTAATTTATTTTAATGTGAATAAAAAGATAAACATAGGATAATAATTATTTGCCTCTGAATAAGAATGCAATGGCAGTTACAAGTTGACCAGTACCTCAACGATGAGTTTTCCGTGCCGTCTAACGTTCACGTTCAGATGCAATATTTGAATAGTGACTTTAGTTCAATATTTATACCGCTAGAGGCGCTGAAAAAATTCCCATACAAATATTGCATGTGAACGTGAACGTTAGACGGCACGGAAAACTCATGGTAGAAGTACAGGCCCGACAGATGTACGTTGTTGAACTAGTTATAAAAACCAAAACGATTCCAATTGCGAGTCTGTTACGCAATTATGGGGTAGAAATTGATCCACGTTTGACCAACATCAAACGTGGTCCTAACTCTCTACATTTTCCAGGATGATAGTGTCTTCCTTCTACAACAAGGCGGAGTTGGAACAGTTCCTGAAGCACGAGATCGAGACCAAAGACTACGCAGTACTCATCAGTGACACCTGGGCAGCGCTCTTAGAAGCACGACTTAGCGTTGTGCTCAAAAATGGTTAGTATTACTCTGTAGGTACCAGATAACCTGCAAGCATTCATCGACCGATCGCTCCGCGCGCACAGGGCTCAACCAGGAGAGCGCGTTTTTTTTTTTGAAAATATCTCTCACAGCTGGTTCGCTGAGCCTTTACTGTTTAACCGGATTTTCGGTGAGGTATGAAGGGCCTCCGACCTAATTAAAGTAAAGTGAGTTTTAGCGTGACGCAGCTAAGGGCGTCCCCTAGTGGGACACGGGTCTCGGCTTAGGGCGACGCTGATGGGGCAATAAGAGAGGGCTTGTTGCGTCTGTGTTGTGACATTATTCGACTCAGCACGGGCTGACGCGAGCGAGGGTCGGGGATGACGTGCGCGTGGGGCGACTCGTAGTTTAAATATGGCGGTCCCGTGACTGGTCGGTTACTTATTTACTACTGTTGTGTGATGCACTTTGCGGATCTTAAATGTGTAAATAATAGTAGGGCTGTTTTAGGAATAAAGTAGGTATGAAAAACCAATCGTCTTTATTATTGCCATTTCCTCGTAAATTGGTGACCCCGACGTGAAACTCTTTACTAAGTCTATCGCATCTTCTAGAGTATGGATAGTAGAGAAATTGCACCCGTGTGAAGCCGGGGACGGTTCGCTAGTGACCTATAAATTCAAAAAATAAACATTTAATGTCCCCTACAGCATCAGGAGCTCCGGTAGCCGTCGCCCTGAACTTTGACGCTCGTGATGAGCCGGACGTGGAGTCGAACGAGACGCGCGGACTCATGAAGATCATGATGTTCCTGGAGTACGTCGAGGGCTCCGTCAGGGATGCTATGTTGCCGCCGGGGAAGGGTGAGTTCAATACTTTTAAGTCTGACAAGAAAGAGTAGAAAATGGATTTTGAAGGAACTAATATTATTCTTCGCCTGTAACCCAAAAAAAGGACTATAGCTGCCATAACTATAGTTTTCCGCTGTATTAATTTTACTATTCTGTGCGGTTATATTGTGATAAAAGGAAATTTTCGCATAAAAAATACAAAATATTAAGGCAATATACAAGTGGCGCCCTCTATAGTTATCTAATCTTTTTTGACTGTCTGTATAATTGCTTAGATCGAGAGGAGCATAGATTTGTACAAATTTAAAAACTGTTTCTTCTGCAAAAAATATTATACGTTATAGTTATTAATGTAATATAACTTCGCAAGTAATCCCATCATCACCTTGAGCTGACTGGAGAACATAGAGGGGCAAATCTTATCAGAACCTTAAACAATTTCTAGGTACCATCCTCCACTCATTTATGATGGCGACGGCAGAATCCCTGACTCCTCGTGAGAACGTGGCAGCCATCAAAGCGTTGGAGACCGCTACCATGAACCTGGCGAAGGAGAGAGGCTTCAAGGGAGTGTTCACTACCAACACCAGCCCGCTAACCCAGGTAAAGAAAGTAGAAAGAAAGAAATGTAGTTTATTGGCACATACATGCTAAAAACACAGAAAAAACAATAGGTACTGGGTCTAAGTGACATTGCAACGAAAACTGAGATCATGGCTTCAGTAAATGCTTGTGGACCCTATAGCATCGGAATTATGCGTTGATGTTTTCAAAAATTTGACGAGTTTGTTCGCAGAGTATTTAGATAGTTATAAAAACTGCGAACATAACCATTAATTTCTTTTAAAGAACGACACAAAATTCTAATTCTGAACGTCTAAAATCATGTACTCAATCTATGGTATCAGTTTTCGTTATGATGTTACTTACACCCATATAAAATCAGTAGATTAGTGCCAAAGGGGCCAGCAGCTCAGCATAATGTTGGGTGTCAGTACGGTAATACTGATCACCCGACGCTGGTTTTCAGCTGCAACCCAGGATGCCATACGCTCGAAACAAAAAACAAAGATACATCAAGTAGAAATGAAATGAAAACAGTAAAATGTACTGTGAATAGAAGCGAAGAAATTAAAGTACCTATATAATATTAATGTAGGTATTATGGAAAGTTTGAATAAACTATATATAATTAACTATATACATACGGTCATCATCTGCCTGGCCTTTATCCCAACTACGTTATTATCGGCTCCCAGTCTAAACAGATGCGGCTGAATATCAGTATTTTATACGGAGCGACTGCCATCTGACCTCCGCCACCCAATTACTGGGAGACACTGATACCTTAAGGTTAGACCGGTTGGCAGAATTTTTGGGTTGCTGACTCTCGTAACGACTATCAAAGGTATTCGTATGACAACCGGGACCAAATGCTTAGGGTGCTATCCGAGTTACGGAGGGGTCTCGAGGTTCGAAGAAACCGCCATCCATCCAGGGACTGAATGAGGCAACCGCAGCTTAATCTCGCTGATCGAGAACCATGGAGAAAATCTTGAAAATACTTATATATTTAATATTTTGTTGATTCCAGCAACTAGGCACAGACGTGCTCGGCTACCAAACTCTTCTGGACTACCAGTTGAACCAGTACGTGGACCCCAACGGCGACAGGATCTTCGGTCAGGCCCCTGACGATATGAGGGCCATAGTGTGTTGGAAACCGCTGGAATAACCCATTGTGATATATTTACGAGGTAAATTAGACTTTATTAGCGTACAGAAGTGTATTTTGAGTTGTTTGTTGAATTTATTGCTAGTACAGAGTGTACATTTTAGATTGACTAGAGACTTTAGTTGATATACATAATACAATGTATTAAGTGTAGATGTTGACAATTTTGGTTCTTGAACACAGAGCACATGACCCTATGATTATGATTGACCCTATCGATTGGTGCCGTAAAAGTATAGGATTCCAATTTTTCGGATTTTAGTCCTGTATAATAAATAAATAATAAACATTCATAGTCTCGCACTCAGTTCGAAACTGATCGGTTTTACAAAGTTTGCCGATGCGACTTCTTAGTTGTGTCGCTATAACTACTATACGAAAAGTGATCATAGTAAACAATAGCATTACCATAGACCTTATTGGCAAGAAATATATTTTAAAAATATAGTATTAGAATGTATTGATGATGAGAGTTGTTTGTTAAATGTAGACTGCGTTCCCTTCAAATAAGGTAGGTTTAGATTGAATAGTGAGATGTTTTCCTTTACCGTTTTATGAATTTTCGCTTCGTAAATTCGTGAACGGGTTATTTTGTGATATGCTACTTTTGTTTTATATTATAAGAAAAAGAATAATATTAAGAATTAATTAGTTATATGATATTTTTAAGATTTAACCTCGCGAAAATTCTGTGTATAAATATTTTTAAGATTTTGTGGGCGCTGTGCCTTTCCACTGTAGTTAAGTTTAATTATAATACAGATACCAATGCAATATTTATTAGTATAGAATCATAATTATGGCTTAGGTACCTATAACAGTTTAAAATTTCCCAGTGATTGTTTTAACTAAAATAGTAAATTGTGTTTAAAATCCCACTTCCCAGTTATATTATAGCTAATTTATATAAAGCATAGAATCTTTTGTTATTAAAATTCACAATGGATATTTTAATTATTAATATTAAAAATAAATAATCTAGGTACGTATTGTGATTATAAAAAAAACATCAACTAAATGAATTAAGTATCAACTATGAAATTGAATATTTATGATGTACTATTGATTAAAAATGACTAAAATATATTTTTATTTAGAAATTGCTGTATGTGATAAGGAAATAAAAAATAGTTTTACTAATAAATGCTAGATCTCCTATTGTTAATAAGTTAATCTGTGTCGGAGTTATGTAATATAAGTAACTATCTTTAAGTTAACATGTAACTTATTTGACAATAAATATCAGTTTATCTGAAATCGGATATTTTATTACAGGTAATTAAACCCATTTAAATAAACCATGGTTCTTTAAAAAAAACACAAGCTTTTTACACATTTATTAAGACTAATAAATATTTCAACCTAGTACTAACTACACATTTATGAAACATTTAATAGGTACTTAGTTAAGTAAAATACTTATAGGTGAAGTATCTAAAACGATAGGTGGTCACTTGCCTATTTAGTTAAGATAACCCTGAATGGGTTAGTCAAGGTGAGCTTTTACTTTTAGCAACATTGTTCTTGTTTGTTACATATTACTTAAGTAATTAAGTTTAGATGATTAAATACTTAGGTAACGACTAGATATCTATATGATAGTTATTATACAAGATAACGATTTAATTGTTTTAGAAATGTTAAAAATAAAGTTGAATAAATAATAAATCATGAACAAATTCAATCTTAAACAACAAAGGCCAATGAGTGTCATGGTGTGGATCGGCTAGCGGCTGGAGCTTTTACAAAGGCGGCGACGCGGAAATGTTGGGTTGGTATTTGAAAATTTAAGTTTCTTTGGTTTTATTTGAGTTGTACCTACATCACCGAAAGACTCACTTACTTCAATATTGCAGATGTTTAAATAGCCAAATAAAAATAATTTAAAGACTAGGTATTATTTGTATGCTACTTTTTATTATAATTATATTTAAGTACCTACGTTAAGTATATATGCTACTTTTTATTATAATTATATTTAAGTACCTACCTAATTATACCAACACCTGCCTACAGAATATTGGTTAAGGTGAGATTCTACTGATTTTCATAGCTTTTGCAACAATGCACGTTCCAGTAGTTGACCATTGACCGTACTAATATTTATTTATTTTTTACCTAGATATGTCAATACATTATTATTAAATATTACATTATTTATACAAACTAAGTATACCTAGTTAAACTAGGTGTACCTTTATAAGATTCCGTATGTCGTGCATTTCTATAACTTTTATTAAACAAGATCTTACTTTTTATTTCCGAGCCCTTTAAGGGTTTATTGTAATGATATGAACAACTTTTACTATAGGACGAAAGAGGAAATCGCGAAAAAAAAATTGCTGTTCTGTTCATTATTACTTGGATAAATGTATGGAATAGCAGAATTTTTATCGCAATTTCAGTGTTGCTCCGCTAGTAAAAGTTGTTCATAATAATGAGTAGGTACTATAACCCCTTAAAGGGATCGGGACTAGAAACTACCTTACCTATACATATACATAGTATGTACAATTGCGTTATGCCACAACTCTAATCAGTGGGTCTTTAAATGAAGCATAATAATTATGATTCATATTACAATTAATGTCAAAATGTCCACTTAATTGATGACTCTTATGATACACGTAAGGCTCATATTCAGCAATCATCTGTTTCACAGTTACCATGGAGATTTGTAGGTGAATTGCTAAATGTGGCCTTTTTAGGCCTCCTGTACTTAAGTATTTTTATACATTTATTAATCAAAATATTTACGACGTACGACGTATAAATTTTATTAATTGACACCTGAATGATTTGACCATACTAATTTTCGAAATAAAAAGCTTATTATTAAATAATATTAAAGTAAGATCTTATACAGGATAAATGGGGTAAATGCTTAATTGCCTGTTTCATTAAATAGGTTTAAGTATAAGTACTTAGATACCTATGTGTCTTTTGGATGTGGTGTTTTCGTGTATGTGGTGTGTCGTTTTTGATTTAAAGCGACACAAACCTGAATATTATTTTTGTATAATACACTACTAGTAATAATAAATACAGTTACATTATGTTTTTTTCTTAGGAACCTTTGATGTGGTATATTAAAACAAAGGTATGAACTACATACGTTTCGCTGGATAATGGTTGGTGTCCCATTTTGAATCAAAAAAGCAATGATAGTGCTTCTCCATTGAAAAGGGGTAATCCTCCGACCAGGCGAGATGATATTGCCTGGCGGGATGAACTCCAACAGTTAATATCAGACAGTCATACGCTTTTTGCCGTGATCATTTTCATAGTGCAATGTAGGATCTGAGTTGCCGCTATATTCTGATAGGCGGCGCTGGCGTAGTCTATCCATGTTGTTAGTAGCTCTTTCATGTACCACTAGATGTCGCTACATTCCTCCACAGTAGCAACACAATTTATTATTGACGACCACAGTTTTCTTTTCGAGCGTGGTAGGCATTTCCCCGCTCGCGCCAGTCCATTTGCAAATTTGCCCCAGATATTATTATAAATTTGTTTTTTTAAAAGAGTATCCATGGAGTTTCGTGTCGGTATCTTCTCCAGGACCAACCCACTTGGAACCATGCACCTAGAACCACCACCTTTGATTTTCACATTGGATTGTAGCCAACTAGAAATCAGCTAGGCTCTCCCACGTGAAATGCGACAAGATGGATGCAGTTTGATAAAAAAATATTGCTTGTTCATAGCCAAAAGCAGCGTGGCTGATATGAATGGATACTATACTATTTTTATTATTATTATTACAAGCCTATGCTGTCCCAATACTGGGCAAAGGCCTCCCTCCCTTTCCTCCACTTCTCGCGATCCCGCGCTGTATCGGGCCAGTCTTCAATTCGTCTCGCCATCTCCTTCGTGGTCTGCCGCGACCCCGTCTTACTGTCTCAGGACACCAATTCTGTGCTATGTGGGCCCACAGTTCGGCCGGCATACGGCAGACATTTCCTGCCCAGTCCCACTTAAGCTGAGCGGCCTTCTGAGCTACATCAATTATCTGCGTTTTGGAGCGCAGTAAGGTGTTTCGAACTCGATCCGTTAATTTAACACCGAGTATACTGCGCTCCATTGCTCTTTGGCAAACCTTGAGTTTGGACTTCTGGGCATTAGACAAAGACCAGACTTGCGCTCCGTAGGTTAGGACGGGGAGAATACACATATCCATGAGCTTTCGCTTGAGTGGCATGGGTAAATCACCTTTGAATAGCTCTTTCATGGACCAGTAGCTCTTCCAGGCGTTTTCGGTGCGTCGTGCAATTTCCTTATCTTGCCGAGCCTGGAAGGAAACTACTTGGCCCAAATAGATATATTCGTGGACATATTGTAATTTGTCCCCGTCTACGTGTATGTTGCCTGGTATAGTGTTAGTCATAACCTTGGTCTTTGACATATTCATCTTCAGTCCAACCTCAAGGCTTGCATTGCTCTGTTCTTGGAGCATATGCTGTAGTTCAGAGGCTGAAGAAGAAAAGAGAATAATATCGTCGGCGAAACGAAGATTAGTCAATCTGGCTCCGCCAACGATAATACCTCTTTCCCTCCAATCGGCCGCTAGTTTCCTGAAGATCTCCTCTAGGGTACTGGTGAACAGTTTGGGAGACAGCGGGTCGCCTTGTTTGACTCCTTTGTCTATTTTAAATTTAAGACCTGTGCTTTCTAATTTTATGGCCGCTGTGCTGTGTGTGTAAATATTGCGTAAAAGATTAATGTATGCGGGATCGATGTCTTACTATACTATACTACCTTAAAATGATTAGTTGTAATTATTATGTTAATTGCTCCTTTTTTATCAGGTGTACAATAAAGAGTATTTCTATTCTATTCTATAATTACCTACAGTTCACGTTAATCTTTATAGCCGCTCCGGAGTATCTCATTTGCTCCTCTACAACGTACGTCTGTCCCGCTCATACGCGTTCTGTGCATCGGTACGCGGCTATATTCAGAGCGGATAAAAAGATTTATGCGCGCTGTTCTTTATAGACACGAAGTCTGCATATAGCATAAATAAGTACTTATAATATTTTTTTATATGTATATTATATAATCTATAGATAATGTACATCTACGTTCCAAAATTATCCTTCTAAAGGTAATTTTGGATATCATTATTGTGTTACCCTTCTAGTTTAGTTTTTTATAACTACCTAATACTAGATAAAACTAATTATAATACACTTATTCGTGGAGGAGCTATGGCTCTGAGAACGACATTAACTCTAAACAGGTCAAAATTCCTCATCATTTAATAATTTAAAAAAAATCTTTATATTGCCTAATTTTTTTAATGCAAGCAGTCTTTAGGCTGGTCGTCCCTCCTATTTTTATTAATATAATAGATGAAGGCCATCGAACATGTGGATCATCTTACCGGGCGGTATACCGCATGCAGTGATCATCCAGAAATCTAACCAAAAATCTAATCAGAACAGAATTCTACAAAGTATCTAAATTTCTGAACTACGACCAAATTAATTCGAGAGCGAATATGCATGGGGCAATCTCTTTAGTGCAACGCGTAGTAATTCTTAGTACCTACTTCTGGCAATAAAGGATATTGCAAATGTAACCGCAGTAATAAATTCACTCCAAAACAAAATAAAAAGGATATTTTATTTTTTGTGCATTTTTGTGTTTGTTTTGATATTCGTGTAAGTACTTATCCCAATACTGCGGTTGCATGTACTGGGTGACTGAATCACCCTACAAATTATGCGCACTACATAAAAATATGGGTTCCGTTTTGAAAAATATTGAATTATTTTCATCAGAAGAGTTTTGACATGCTAAAAGATAAAACGCTCAAGTGACTCCACTTTATTTTTACAAGACATTCTCCGTTTATGTTAACCATCATCATTAATGGTAATAATATACAATTGTACATCTATAAACTAACAAAATTGTCGTGTGGTATAAACCGTATACATAGAGATAACGCTCATAGACAATATCTCTGATTGTGGTCACATCAATGAAAAGAAATGACAAACGAAACGATCTTACCCCGCGGGTCTGCTGACCCTGGGGGCCAACCGCGTAACCAAAATGGTAATGAACATCGACTTTGGTAGGAAAATCCAATACGATCGCGAGAGACTAAACTTTGAGTTACCTTATAAAAAAATTACTAGTAGGGGCAGGAGTCACATCTTCATGATGGGTAAAATTTATTTCTTTTAGACCTCTTGATACGACTCGACTCGTGATTATTAACTGATATTATTTGTTTTTTTTTTTTTTTAAACTTTGCCCCTCACTATGATTTCTCCTGTATCGAGGGTACAGTTTATAAACATACATGTCACATCCACATACAACCAGACCCGAAACAACTATCTGTAGATCATACAAATATTTGTTCCGTGCGGGGATCGAACCCGCGGCACGTTCGGTGTATTGGTACCTACACAATGCTGTGGCTCATCCTGATATCAGTCTGAAGGCACCCACATAGTCATGGGGTAGTCATAACCAGATACCACACGGCAATGTGCGTATATTAATATTTTATAGTAAGTATATGTATAGTTAACGTCAAAAGTAGCCGAACATTGTACAATTATTTTTTTATAAATTTAAATCTTTCAAATTTCATTATCTTCTTCGATAAATTTATTTTAATGTTACAAAAATATCATCTACTTTTGTCGCTGACCGTACCAATCGAACCTAAATGTATTACATTTTTAGAACTATTTATTATGTAAAATGTACATCTATATAAAATTCGCTTTAGTTTCATACTGAATTTAATATAAACTTTTGTACACACTACTTTGAAAATGCACTTATTAGTGGAGGAGCGATTGCTCTGAGCGACATAATATCTCGGATCAAAAATGTCTACACCTTGGTTTTGGATACTTTTCTTGTTGACTCCTTGCACCACAGACTAAGGGATGAAAATTGTTATCGTTTTTACGGTACTAGCTAGATATGTAGGTATACTAACTCTTCGAAAAACAAAAAAATCGGTACATTCATCTGTTCTGTGATTCCCGTCCACTTTTGTAAAAATGAGTACAAAATAATTTCAAGTATATCAATTTTCAACTCAAGCTGTTTATTAATTTATTACATATTTATATGTAATAAATTATTAAATATATTATTAATAAAAATAAATAAATACAGCCCATTACTGTCCCACTGCTGGGCACGGTCCTCTCCTTAGAATGAGAAGGGTTAGGCCTTAATCCACCACGCTGGCCTAGTCCGGGTGGCGGACTACACACACCATCGAGAACTTTATGAGGCCCTCTCAGGTGTGCAGGTTCCCTCACGATGTTTTTCCTTCACCGTTATCGCAAGTGATAATTAAATTCTAATCCGCACATGAATCCGAAAAGTCAGAGGTGCGGGCCGGGTTCGAACTCAGACCCTCCTGCACGGCAGGCAAGCGTTCAACCGCTAGGCTATCACTGCTTTCTTATTGCTCTTATCTGCTTGCTATATTATTAATATATTTAATAATTTATTACAAAATTTTAAGAAAACAATAATGTTTAAAACTTTCGGAGAAATAGGTATAAATCCAAAGTGTAGACCAATGCCGAGATAAAACGTTACAGTAACTCCAATGCATTATTAAGGTGGCGATCGTGTATCGTTTAATCGTTTATTTCTAAAGAATACTAATATTATTATTAAAGATAGTTTCTTTTATATTCGTATGGGTAGGTAATCTATTTAATAAGTTGTTTATAACTTATTAAATAAAATCAGTACCATTAGTACTTAATACACATATCACAAAAGCATTATAGTGCTTTATAATTTATATAAAAACTGGTTAATTTCTAACAACGCTTCGTATGCGACTTCTGTGTACAATTATTGTAATATGTACACCTACAATCTAATTGCTGTCTAGAAGCCAAAGAAATACCTTTTACCAAAGGCATAAAATATTTGCGAAGCTCGCGCGGTTTTGAAAAAACAAGTCCTTCTTTCTTTTCTTCTTTTCTTTCTTTTTAATAAAACATTGGCCCTCACTAGGATTTCTCCTGTATCGAGGGTACAGTTTACAAACATACATGTCACATGCACACACACCCAGACCCGAAACAAGTATCTGTAGATCATACAAATATTTGTTCCGTGCGGGGATCGAACCTGCGGCACGTAGCGCAGAAAGCTAATCGCTTAGCCACTGCGCTAACCGTGTCGTCAAAATATTATCGCAAGACAAACACTACTTAGTGCCTAATTACCACAATATGTACTACGTCGCTATTCACCCCTTATATGTGAGGCAGATATACAGACAGAGAGACGCAGAAAGCGACTTTATTTTATACCATGTAGAGAAGAGATAGAGAAGATGACTCTTAGCACGGTAGTGGGTGGTCTTTCTGCTCATCCGCAGCAAATTGGATGTATCTCATTGTGCCTATGCGTGCACACAGTATTATACCGCTGCACCAAATTATTTACAAGTAAAGAATTTTTTTATTATTTTTTTATGACTTAGTTCATTTTTACATATAATTAGTAAGTCTGTCTGGTTTGTAGTGCCTCTGACGATTGTCATAAACATTCGCGTGACAGCCCTAGCCGGGATCGACGGCTTTACGTGCTCTCCGAGGCACGGAGCCATCTCATGTAAGCAACATACACCTACGTATTCTAATCTATGCATACACCCTTCTTATACTATAATGTGACTTAGTCTATGAAACTGACAAAATGAGATTAATAAATAACAAATTTTTAATTGTATTTGTCAATTCTTCCTTAATTTTTAAATAATCTTAAGTGATAGTTTAGTAAAGGTAATTCATTATATTATTTACAAAACTACTATGTTTTATGTTTTTGTAGCTCCCATCAAATTAGTATATGTACAACATTTCCTTATCATTAGAACTACGTACTTATTAATAGGTACCTACAATTTTCTACTTTGTGACTTACCCGACATGAACGCCGAGACAAAAATTCTAAGGTTAAGAGATCTATAGAGCGTACTTAGACTTAGCTCAAACTTTGCTTTGGAATTAGATACTTTCTTTATCGACTTTTAGGCTATGTATATTGACTTCGTCGATCTTAGCGTAAGCTCAGCACAATTTCAGCGTGTAACGACTATAAATTCCAATTCAAAATATAAGCTAAGCATATAAATAAGCTTAACAAAGTTTAAGTAAAGTCTGAGAGCTAAGTCAAAGTTCGCACTATAGATCTCAGCCTAAGACTTGTAACAACCTCCACACTCTCGGCCTGCGTGTTGTATTATGGCCCGGCCCTTTCAAAGAGGAGGTCTGAGTCCGAGTGGTCAGAACATTAAATACTTTAAAATATGAACGCACTATTTAAATCTACGACTGCACACACTGCTGACTACTGCGCCAAACGTGCCATCAAATGATCCAAAGGTTTGATCCAATGCTGTCACTGAACCAGTCTGGATATTAGATCACCCCGGGCCTTATAGAGCGCGTTGATTCATTTCTCCCGAATGTCATGCAAACAAACAAGCGGTCATCGAGATACAAGGCCATGTCAAATATTCGGCTCAAGCCACACAGACAGAGCTTCACTTGGTGTTTAGAGCTACACTGCGTGCTAGGTGACATACCCTAGCAAACCAACGCAGGTTTTCCTATCGCAATAGCCACGCAAATGCTTGGAGCCGCACTGCATGACTATTAGTCACAACCCACATAGTGTGTCTCTTCGTAAAGGGACGCATCGTCGTGTCAACTAGAGATGAGTTCAGGTCAATTATCATATCTCGTCATGACTAGTTAAGCGAAGCACCTAGTTCAATAGGCCATACTGCACACTGCACGTACAGCTTTCCAGTATAAGCTGACCTCTCGTTATACGGAAAGCCTATACAATGCGAGGTCAGCTTATACTGGAAATGTACCTATAGCTTGAGTACCACGCTACTAGCCAAACGTAGCTCTAAGCGAAGCTCCTCCCTGTGTGGCCTGTTTGGGATGTTAACACGCACCTATTTTATTCCTAATGTTGGCATTAAGGCCATGGGCCATAATACCCTGAAGGGAGCGAAAGTAATATCGTCAACGATAATGTACCTACTACTAGCTATAAATTTATATTTGTACCTCACCACACAGGTAGTTTTTTTTTAATATTTTTTCCATTTATCACGCAAGATACGCGGAAAAAACGACTTTGCAGAATCCATTCGAACCAAGTTATTCGGTTGTAAATACCTAACTTGTTTATTTCTAACCGTTACGTTATTTCAGTGTAGATATGTTAACTTTGCAGGCTCCATCCGAACCAAGTACTCGTTTATAAATAGCAATAACTTGTTTATTTCTGGCCACTACGTTTTTACAGTGTAGTTTTTATGAGATTTCTGGTATCGTAGTACACCTACGTGTTCCACTTTAAACAATTAAATGCAATGAATTTTTTAACAGAACCAAGTTTTGACAGGCGGTTCGCCGTCTGCCGTTACCTCATGTCAGATGGCTCCAGTGATTCCAAACTTGGCCAAATCCGGAACATCAATGTCATCCAAATCCACTTTCATTGATATGTAACCAGCTTGATCCGCTTTGATCGGGACATAGTCTTCGGTGCCATCATTTAGATCGATAATAGGTTCCTTGATGGGTAAATTATCAAATTCGCTCGATAGTTTGGCTTCGTTCAATAACTTTAGGGACTCCTCGAGGAGGTGTGTGTGATTGTGTTCAGGAGTATGTCCGCTGGACGAAGGGGTTTTGTCGGCAGACTTGCGGTGGTGAAGCGAGTTGGTTGCGGAGCCAATGTACGGAGGAGGCTGAGGTCTGTTGTAGCTGCTAGCCAAATTGGTGCTGGATTTCGGACTATATGGCCGGGCTAGGCTGTTGTTTGGGCTGTAACAACGATATTTCTTTAGTGTCGTGATGATCTAAACATTGATTACTGGTTATGAAGATACTGGCAAGGGTATGTAAGGGTCAATTCATGCTAGCGCAGAGTTGAAGCGCATCGAAGTGTTAATCTAAAAGTTAATATATCAAATTTACCCTTTTCTCAACAATGTAATGCTCCTCTTTCTTCTGAGATAAAAAAATACGCGACAATTTGCGCTTTCTACGGAATAGGCGCGTCTGCAAGCGACCAACGCTGATTGGTCCGCGCGCGTTCGCGCGTACCTAAGCGCCTACAACGCGAACCAACGCGTCATCAGTCAGAAATTGAACTGATGTCCATCACTACTAACCGTAAAATAGTGCGAATGCGCGCGAATTCACGAAAATACGCGCGCATTCAGAATTTGACGCTTCGATGCGCTTCGTCTTGGCGCTAGCATGAATTGACCCTAAGTAACACTGTTAACGGTGTCGGAAGACCATCACACATTTCCAATCTTCTGTCGAGTCGTTACGAGCTGTCATGGGAATTGCTCATGTCGCAGTGGAAAGAATAGCTAGGCAGTAGTGTTGGTATGGAGGCTGACTGTCCAGCCCAGGGTGCGCCAACCCTATTGCCAACACGACGCTTTCCGCAAGAGCACTAGCGTCTTTGCTCACCGTTAGGAACACAACACTGCAAAAGAGCTGTGTTATTTGACTACGATATTCTGCAAGGTGAAGGTACTTCCCCAGTTGGACAACTCCAATTTTGAGCGGAAATTCCCGCTGTGTCTTCTTACTTCCTGAAACTAAGTAGATATCTTGGATTTCGGTAATAAAAAATACAAACCTGACGCCTTGGCTCTTGGTGCTGGTGTTGTCAGCGACCTGCGTCTGCTCCGTGTTGGCGGTGCCATACCGACACATTTCCACCTTCGACCTGTGAGCCCTGCAAATATTTATGGCGTTTCTATCAACCCGTATTGAAACGTGGATATTTTTATTAAATAACATGTAGTAATCAGGAGATAAATATTGGAAGAAAATTAAAAAAAAGAAGAAAAAAAACTCTGAATTTTACGATATCTACCTTTATGTACCAAGGTATGTTACAGGATTTTTTTTATGTAGTGCACAAAATTTGCAGAGTGATTCAATGCCGGTTGCCAAATGCAACCGCAACAATAAAATTTACTCAAAAACCAAATAAAAATTTAATTTCGTATGGCTTGTGCTAGCAAATTATGCGTGTCCTCCATACTAAGTCTAATTTTCGTTTTGTTTTAAAATGTATCCCAATTCTGCAAATGCATTTAAGAACAGAGACTTAATCACCATACAAATTATGCGCACTACATAAAAAAATATCCTGTATAGATATACAAACATACTATGTATATACATTGGAATAAAATGTGTTTAGTTCATGTAACACTAAACTTGTTAAGTAATTTGGAAGAAAATTGGTTAATATTATTTGTTAATATTAATAATTATTATTATTTATTTCGAATAATAAAATTCATAATTTGAATTGTTGTTGTTTGTTAAGTAATTTCAAGACAGGTTAGTACCTAATTTCAAATAATTCGACTTGTATGGAACAGCAGAGTTTTTTCGCAATTTCGTAGTTGGTCCCACAGATATAGTTCTTTATTTGTGGTTGGTCCCATAATGATATTAAAAGTTGTTCATATTGATGAGTACAATAACCCCTTTCGGCTATAAATACTCTTTCTGACTAACCGTGTAGGTACTCGTATAAGAACAAGTACTTTCAAATGTTTATCAAAAAAATTTTTGTCACTAGTTTTGTTAAAATGGCATGGAGAGGTTAGTCAAAAATATTAAAAAACCAAATAAACCGAACCTTCTATTTCTATATTCGATACAGATATGAAATATATTGTCCAAAAAATTATCTGACTCCGGATCTCGCCTGAAATAGTAATATACATAAATAGTAAAAAATAAATAAATACTTAAAGTAAAATATACAATGTGTAACTTAATTAACGCTTTAATTAAAGCATAATACAATAATCAAAACTTAAGAATTTTAAACCTATTTTTTTTTTAAGTAGGTAGATAGTTTTGCATTATTTTCTGCATTTAAAATTGAGTCTTATTTCTTTGAAATAAGATCTGATTATCTTTGGCTCAATCGACCTTGAGATTAGCGAAATATATAAATTTTGAAAAAGTACTACTTTTAACTTTATAAATTATTGAAATCATTTCAGTAGCCGATTCTTAACAAACTACTTTCAGGATGTGTGTTTATTACATGTTGTAAATGAGATATAAAATAATAAGGTGTACGTACACAGTCGCGTGAAGTGCGCACACGGCCGCGGTAAGGGCGGTCACACACAGCAGCATGAGGGTCAGCGGGACCAGCACGGCCGCGGTCAACAGCTTGCCGTAACTACGCGATGGTAGCGACTCCTTCAAATACAAGTTTAGGATTTATTTTTAATTTTAGTCCTCTTAATTTCTCTACGGATCGGAACTAGAACGGTAGAACCTTAAATTATGAAGCTTAAAAGGTTTTTGTACTCATCATCAAGAACAACTATTACTAGGACTAACCCGGAAATTTGAAAAAAAAAAAGAAATCTGCTGCAGAATTTTCGCGATTTCGGGTTAGGTCCAATAGTAAAAGTTGTTTAAAATGATGAGTACAAAGCCTGGTTTAGAAATGGCGCGTATTTCTTTGTTTATTTCAGGTATTTTCCAGTGAAAATGTGTAAACTAGTCAAGCACTATCTCACCTTGTCAGGCGCAGTCCAAGCTTGTCGTGTATCCAGAGCCTTGAATGACTTGGCCGACTTGCTGGTATTGGGCACCTCTGTGAGGTACTCCAGGTGGACGGTGGAGCGCTCTTTGTAGATGGTGTTAAACTATCAACAAAGTGGACATTTACTTCACTGTCTATTGAGATAGGTAGGTACACTCCTCCACTAGTCTCAGCTTGAGTATAAAAACGTGTATCAGAAATGCGTGGTCATATTTAAGGGTGTGGATCAGACCATCAAACTGAACAATTTTCTCTATAGGACCAACATTGTAATCGCGAAAATAATAATCAGCTGACCCATACAAAACTTCAATACCTACTCTAACCCAAACGTATGGGACAGCTGATAATTTTGGTCCCATAGAGAAAGTTGTTCAGTTTGATGGTCTGATCCACACCCTTAAAATATGACCACGCATTTTTGATACATTGTATTTGGAAATAGCTCATACTGTGGGAAAAATACAGCCAGTCAGCATGGCTGGTAAAGAGACTGACTGCCCAATAGACATGGAATGCTTCACAAGTCGCATAATATGAAAAATCATATGGATGGATGGATGCCAAGGACCTACCAGTTCGAAGCTGCACCAGTCCAGCGTCAGACCAGCATCCCTGAAGAGTCTCTCGACCGTCGTCCGCTTGTACTCGCGAGGACAACTCGGCAGGCGAGAGAGAGGCCGAACCTCTTCGCGCAGCCGCTTCAGTTCCAACGAGAAAGGCATTGAGCTGCCGAGGCGGACTACCAACCTAAAGTAGTAATTTTTATATCCTCATTTATTTTTATTATGTTTTCTCTTCTACTTTCTTATTTATTTATTACATGGAAAACCTACAGCTACTAAACAAACAAGTAAAACAGAAAGATAGAAACAGTAAGCCAATTACAGGTTGCTTGTGGATGTTCTTAACAGGCTTTTTTAATCCTCGACATAAAAAAGGGGGGGGTTGATAAGTTTGTAGTGTGTATCTGTGTGTCTGTGTATTTCTGCGTATCGTAGCTCCAAAACAGATGGACCGAATTCAATGCATGCTATGTTTTATGAAAATCTGTTCAGCCGTTCAAAAGTTAGAGCTCTTTTTCTAGTTGGAGTCGGGGGTTTTTGACGGTTATTTAATTTCTTATATGATAAAGTATTATCACCATGACCATAATCGTGGACACGATCACATGACCATGATAAATGGGCTATTTTAGAATCCCTGAACCACATACCCTTCTCCATCGCTCGGCTTCAATGGCAATCGCGCTCCCAAGTCGATGGCAGACGCCAAGAAAGTCGCGTACAGATCCCCACTGCTCTCGGTCCATAACTTAGTACGCAAGATATCTTTTAGACGAGTCATCCTAGAAATAAAGAAAAGAATATGTTGGGTTAGTAGTAAACACTATGCATGTGTGTGTGTAAGGCCCGTATCAATATTTTATAAGTAAGCTATTTAGTTCGCAATAAACCGTTGAAGTGACACCCCGCATTAATCATTTGCAACCCTAGCGATAAACGAACCTGAACCTTAAACACTCCAACATATGGTCGAAAATCGAGCCGAATTACCAGCGCAAGCGATAAGAACCGGCCAGCCGCGAGAACAATAGAGGACTGCATTCCTAAGCGACTTCCGAGAAATTGTGCATCGATTAGTAAAAAACAACTTCATAATTCAATTAATTGCGTAATTTGGACATAAGTGGTTATTTAAAACGTAAAAATCTCATAAAATCAGTTGAAATGAGTACCACAAGTGAACAGTTATTGAACCAATTGGAAGAATATGCCTGCTTACTTAGGAAAACACAGTTAAATTTAAAGAAATGCTCCAAGCAGAGGCTAACAAAGGGCTACGTCGAAGGAAGAATAAAGTGCATAGAAGAATATTGGCAAGCATTTAAGTCTACTCATCAAGAATTAATTAAGTGCACCCCTAAGGAAAGGCGAATGGAATTGCCGTATTTCGCTAATGAAGATTATTATATTATAGAAGATTTATACATTTGTTTACAAGGTGATTTAAAAGATATGTCAAGGTCAACGAAGCCTAATCAAATGGAAGTATGTGACGATATATCACAACCTCAAGTGAAGTTGCCGCGTATACAGTTGCCCACGTTTACCGGCAATTATGAGGAGTGGCCCACATTCCATGATTTATTTACATCCCTTGTAGACAATAATACAACAATCAACAAGGTTCAGAAATTACATTATTTGAAAACCAGTGTCGCCGGGGAAGCCGCAGGTCTGTTGAAACACGTGAATGTGACTGAAACCAATTATGAACAGGCATGGTCAATACTGAAACGTCGTTACGGAAATAAGAAACTTATAGTTAACTCCCTACTCAAAAGGTTATTTGGTCAACGTAAGATTAATACTCAAACAGCTACACAGATTAAAACTCTGTTGGATACTACGAGCGAATGTCTGAATAACCTGAACAACTTACAAATTTCAACGAATCAATGGGACCCCATGTTAATATACGTAGTAGTACAAAAATTAGACCTCGAAACACACAAGTCATGGGAAGAAGAGATTTATAACCATGATTCAGAAGTACTGCCTACATGGGAAGAATTAAAAAGATTCTTGGAGTCTAAATTTCGCACGTTGGAATTGATAGCACCTCCTACGTCTGCTACAAAGGAAGTTAGGTCTATAGCACAGAAGACATATCATGTTTCATCACCATCAATGACGAGACCTTGTACCATGTGTAATGAAAGTCACACACTCTGCCATTGCAAAGGATTTGCGAAGCTACAACCTGAAGAAAGAAGTGAATATGCGAAGAGTAAAAATTTGTGCTACAATTGTCTAGCGCCAGGACATGCTAGCTATAAGTGTCGTCAAAGAGTGACATGCAGGTTGTGTAATCGACGCCACCATACAATGTTGCATCAAACCAAAATCGTCAAACCAGCAGACAATGTAGCATCACCACCCAATCAGGTTGAAGACAAACAGGTGCCACCAAACGAAGACTCTAAGACAGATGTCGCAATATCCTCGCATTTAGCGACCAAGAAGTCCACCGCTTTGCTTGCTACAGCATTGATACCTGTAAAAGATCAACGTGGACAAACAACAATATTGCGCGCCTTAATCGATCAAGGATCTCAAGCGAATCTTATCAGCGAACGAGCAGCACAATTGTTAAGCGTCAAAAGAACACCAGTAAAAGGGATAATCACTGGAGTTGGATCAACGCACACAACAGTCAACCACGTGGTACAACTAGAGCTCCTTTCAAGTTACGAAGAACAATATAAGCTTCTAGTCCAAGCATATGTTATAGCCACGCGATTGACCACACATCTGCCAACTCAAACTGTTGCAAACTCTGCTAACATTTGGCCACACTTACAAGGTCTCACTCTGGCCGACCCAAGTTTCTACCAGCCAGGGCGAGTAGATATCATATTAGGTGTGGAAGTGTACGCACGAGTCGTGAAGAATGAAATAATCAGAGGTCCTCCAGGCTCACCGTGTGCTCAAAATACAAGCTTTGGATGGATACTCTTTGGCAAGATTGAGAATGTCATTCCTTCAGAAGAACTAACAGTTATGCACCACAGCGTTAATATTGAAGACATGTTACAAACGTTGTGGGAAATAGACACAGATGAAAGGGAAAAACTGACTGGACAAGAACAAAGATGCGAGACAATTTACAATGAAACTTATGCGAGAAACAAGGAAGGCAGATATATTGTGAAACTGCCCTTCAAGACGGAAAATCCAGAAATACTGAAAGGAAATACAAAACAAATAGCCATGAAAAGGTTACTACAGCTGGAGAAACGTCTTGAAATAAATACTAAGTTAAAAAGAGAATACAGACAGGTAATGGAAGAATATCTTTTGCTCAATCATATGGAAGAAGTACCCAAAGGAGAAATAGAAGATCCAGCTATCTATCTCCCACATCATGCAGTCGTTAAAGAGACGAGTGAGACAACCAAGGTTAGAGTGGTATTCAATGCATCCTCGCCAGGGACCAATAGCATTGCACTCAATGACGAATTATTAGTTGGGCCGCAGCTCCAGGAAGATATGCGGTCCTTAGTAATGAGATGGCGATTGAAAAGGATAGGATTTGTTGCTGACATTGAAAAAATGTATCGTCAGATATTAGTTACGAAAGAAGACGTCGATTTTCAGCGAATTCTTTGGCGCAGAAATGACTCTGATACAATTCATGATTATCGCCTCTTAAGAGTTACCTTCGGAACGGCTTGCGCACCTTACCTTGCAGTAAAAACACTACAACAGGTTGCCATAGACGAAGGTAAACAACATCCTATCGCGACTAAAACCATCCAAGAAGATTTTTTCATGGATGACTTAATGTCAGGAGAAGATACTTCGAGAGAAGCCATGCAAATAGCTGAACACATCACGGCTATCCTGGAAAAGGGAGGATTTAAATTACAGAAATGGTCGTCTAACAGTACTCAATTTATGGAAAGATTCAGACGGAATGAGAAGAGCTCACTGGTTCAAATTGATATATTGAATATCAGTAATACAGTTCGAACACTGGGCTTATTTTGGGATGTAGAACATGACGTTCTTCAGTATAGTTTCAAATTATCATCTTATCCAGAAGTTATTACGAAGAGAAGTATCCTGTCTGAAATACAAAAGTTATTCGATCCACTCGGCTGGTTAGCGCCTGCACTGGTACCTGCAAAAATATTAATACAGAAGTTGTGGCTGAAAGGCATCCGCTGGGACGATGAAGTAAGCCCTGAAACAAAAAAGGAATGGTTAGAAATAAGACACAGTTTTGAACATACAAATCAAATAAAAATAAGAAGATGGTTACAAACTACAAGCGACATCATGAATGATGTAACAATCCATGGTTTCTGTGACGCTTCTATGAAAGCGTACGGAGCAGTTGCTTACCTGAGAGTTCGTATCAAAAATGGCGAATATCAGACTGGAATTGTTGCCGCAAAAACTCGCGTAGCACCTGTCAAACCTGTTTCACTGCCAAGACTCGAGTTGTGTGGTGCAGTCTTATTATCAAAGTTGCTGAAAATAATAAGCAAAGCAACTCGCATTCCTACCAATCAAATCTACGCTTGGACGGACTCCACAATAGTCTTGTCGTGGTTACAGGCGGATCCCGCACGTTGGCAAACATTCGTACGAAATAGAGTTGTTACTATCCTTGACAACATAGGTAATAAATGGTTTCATGTACAATCCCAGGAAAATCCTGCGGATATCGCATCGAGAGGACTACTATTACCTGAACTACGGAATTGTAAATTATGGTGGCAAGGTCCTGAGTGGCTGCAAAGGGATGAAATAGAATTCAGTAAGCCTCATAGTATAATGACGAATCTGGAAATAAATGAAAAATATGTTAATTTAAAAATAACAGAGAACATGAAAATCGAAAAGAGTATAACAGTACAATTTAAGAATTTCGATACATTATCTGAATTATTAAGATCTATTACTTACTGTCGACGATTTCTAAAGTATGGAAGGGATAAACAGAAACAAATGGAAACTAATATTACAACGGAAGAGTTGGACGAAGCTTTGGAGACATGCATAAAATTAGTACAAAATGAAGAATTTAAAAGTGAAATCGAGAACATAAAAGCAAAGAAAGCAATAGATAAAAGAAGTGTAATAAAAAGCCTTAACCCTTACCTCGATGAGAAAACTACCCTCAGGGCGGGTGGCAGACTCAGACATGCACACCTAGATAAAAACTACAAGCATCCATTTATCTTAGGCCACAAGAACAGTCTGGTCAAGCTCATCGTCGCTGAAGCTCACAAAAGAACGCTACATGGAGGTATCCAGCTGATGATAAATTACATAAGATCGCGATTCTGTATTGTAAGAGTAAAGAATGTGGTTAGAGCTTATAACCACCGATGTATCGTCTGTGCCAGACAGAGAGCTAATAACCGAACACAAATAATGGGGGACTTACCAGAAGTACGCGTCACCCCCGCACGTCCATTCTTACACTCTGGAGTGGACTTCGCTGGCCCTTTAACGATCCTAGTGTCTCGAGGTAGAGGAGTGAAATGTGAAAAAGGATATATCTGTATATTTATCTGCATGGCAACCAAGGCCATTCACCTAGAGTTGGTAGGTGATATGAGCACAAAGGCATTTTTGGGTTCTTTTAGAAGATTTGTATCACGGAGAGGGAAATGTAGTCACATGTGGAGTGACCGAGGTACAAACTTTGTTGGTGCCAACAAGGAATTGTGTGACCTATGGCGTGAGGCCAGTTTAGAGATTCCAGGTGATCTAACTGATTTACTAGTTGATGAAGGCACCCAATGGCACTTCAATCCACCGTATAGCCCCAATTTTGGGGGCTTATGGGAAGCTGGGGTGAAATCGGTGAAATACCACCTGAAAAGGATATTAAATATCAACCTTACCTTCGAAGAGATGACCACAACATTGTGTCAAATTGAAGCTTGCCTGAACTCGCGACCTTTGTGCCCAATAGATAGTTCTGACCTTGAAAACCTGAATATATTAACACCTGGACATTTTCTCATCGGAGAAGCACCTATCACGGTTCCCGAACCAAGCCTCAAGGAGGTGAAGGTTAACAGATTGTCTAGATGGCAACATACGCAAAGACTGGTACAGGACTTTTGGAAACGGTGGCAGAATGAATACCTAGCCAGATTGCAACAAAGACCCAAGTGGCTAAAGATTAAAGAAGAATTCCAAATTGGGGACATTGTGCTTGTTAAAGACGAAAACTTGCCACCTAGCAAATGGGCTTTGGGTCGGATACTTCAGAAACATCCCGGAGGTGACAATATATGCAGGGTTTACAGTTTAAAGTGTGGTAGCAAGATTATAAAAAGACCAATATCTAAAATATGTGAACTTCCTATTAATTGTAATGATTAATTTAGATTACCTACTTACTTATACTTGTAAGTAATTATTTACTCAGTCTATTTCATTTCCTTTACTGGTTAAAGTTAAAATAGAGATTAGTTTTTGATTTATATTTCTTGCGTCAAGTAATGATTACTGTTAAGTAGCGAAGTAATAATTGTATTTACATTCCTCTTTACCACGTCTTGTTTATCTATTGTTATTAATTATTTTGTAAAAAACTAGGTTTTTGGTGGGCGGTATGTTGGGTTAGTAGTAAACACTATGCATGTGTGTGTGTAAGGCCCGTATCAATATTTTATAAGTAAGCTATTTAGTTCGCAATAAACCGTTGAAGTGACACCCCGCATTAATCATTTGCAACCCTAGCGATAAACGAACCTGAACCTTAAACACTCCAACAGAATACCTGAATTGCCTTGTTAAAATCCAAGAAATTCGACCTGACAGCACCGGAGATGCAACTCGAAAGAGGTGTCGAAAGCTATGGAAAAATCTAAATAATCTTTACAGATCGGTTTTTTTTTTTTTTTATCTTGTTTGCTTAACATTAAATAAAGTCACTTTTCGCGTCTGTCTGTCTGTATATCCGCTAACTCCTCCTAAACCACGCAACAGATTTTGATGCGGTTTTCACCATCATTTAGAGCATTTCTTCCGGAAGGTTTATATGTTTACTTACATAATTATGTTGTTATTAATTATTTTGTAAAAAACTAGGTTTTTGGTGGGCGGTATGTTGGGTTAGTAGTAAACACTATGCATGTGTGTGTGTAAGGCCCGTATCAATATTTTATAAGTAAGCTATTTAGTTCGCAATAAACCGTTGAAGTGACACCCCGCATTAATCATTTGCAACCCTAGCGATAAACGAACCTGAACCTTAAACACTCCAACAGAATACCTGAATTGCCTTGTTAAAATCCAAGAAATTCGACCTGACAGCACCGGAGATGCAACTCGAAAGAGGTGTCGAAAGCTATGGAAAAATCTAAATAATCTTTACAGATCGGTTTTTTTTTTTTTTTATCTTGTTTGCTTAACATTAAATAAAGTCACTTTTCGCGTCTGTCTGTCTGTATATCCGCTAACTCCTCCTAAACCACGCAACAGATTTTGATGCGGTTTTCACCATCATTTAGAGCATTTCTTCCGGAAGGTTTATATGTTTACTTACATAATTATGTAATGTAAGGATAGTAGAGAAAGTGCCCTCGTGCGAATTCGGGGACGGGTCGCTTGTTGGTCATAAAGAAAAATACTGTGAAATGATGAAGCTGTTTTCTTTTTCTTGACATCTAGATGTAACATAACCACAGAACAGAAAAAACAATAGAATATAAAATATATATATATTATATAGGCTTCCCTTACAAATAAGAGGTCAGCTTATTATACTGAAAATTTATAGCTCAATATGTATCCGTGGGTATTAAGGTCGATAGTTAAGAAATTTGTGATTTAAACGAGTTTATTTAACATTTTCGGTAAAAAATCATCACGGCAAATTACTATACATATGAAGGAAACTAGGTAGTTTTTCAACATTAGAAATGTTTATTTCGACACCCATCGTAACTAGCTAAGTGGAACGGTAAATAGTAGAATAAAAGCCGACAAATATCAGGTTCAAATCCGGACCCCGCGTTGTAACTTTTTTTATTTAATACTAATTGATACAATTTTATATTATTAGAAACATGTATTTTCAAAACATTATTCGAGCACCCCTACACCACGCGAACGAAGTCGCGGGCACAGCTAGTAATGAATACAGATACAGATCGACAAGGATCCTTTGGCACTTGGATGATGATATTGACAGGGGGGCGTAGATGTAGGCCCGTGTGGTAATTCCATTGTAATTAACTGAGATGGCGGCGTTACATCCATAGACTTATTAGCGAAGGCAGATCTGTGGTTACATCTCAGTTTGGCCACCTGCAAGCCACCTGCCAAAAGATCCTTATCGCACTGAACTGTCAAACAGATATTCCCATTGCGAGAGAATGACATTACGAATGGAAGATCCTGTGAAATAGAAAAAGGTAAGTATAACTAATATTATGACTTACTTGTGCTCATCCAGCAGATCTTCAACGTTTAAGTTATCGATCTTGAGCTCGACTTCATGGTGCGCCATCTTCTCTCTCTGTTGGACGTCTAATGTCAGAAGCACCCTACGAGTCTCATAGTCCTGGCGGTTGAGACCAATTATTTCAATCTGGAAAGGCAACATGAGATAACCCATAAGTCATAAATGTAATTGGCAAGAAATTGCGCAAGACGGCGCAAACTGGAAAGCTTTCGTTTCGGAGGCCAGGATACCACTTCGGGTCGCTGAGTCAGAGGAGTAAGTAGTTTAAGTAGTTTTTCCTACATTTCTGTAAATATATTTCGGAAATATATTTGGGGCAGTGCTTCAAAAACAAAACTGTCAGAGCTCCAAGTTATCCAAAATAAACTGATGAAAATGCTTTTCAACTATCCGTATTTAACATCAACCAGTAAAATTTATAGCGAAACTAAAATAATGAATATCAAACAACTATATATTTATAACACATGTATCTTCATCAGAAAAGCTCTTAACAAAAGTATTCACACAAACATAATACTTACCCAGTTCAAACACATTAGTCAACGTAGCACAAGACGAGCTAGCCTACTAGTTTTACCTAAAATCAGAACGAACTATGGCAAAAAAATGCTTACATTTGAAGGAGCACAACTATATAATAAAATACCTTCACGTTTAAGAAATGTAAACTCATTTAATGCATTCAAAACTCAGCTTAGTCAGTATATAATCGCAAATCGATCACTGGAGAAATGAATGCATTGAATGAGTAATCTAAAATCTAAAATAACAAGTCTGACGATGACGAACTTTTGTAATTTTAAGTATGTTTAGTATTGTTCTCAAGTAAGTGACATTATGTTTTTATTGAGAATAAAGTTTCTTTAAACCTATATTGAACAAGGGTCCGACGAACAACTTGATCTTTTTATTATATTTACTTTAATTAGAACAGAAAGAACATTTACACCAATTTATGCTCCAAGCATAGGTACCAACAAATTCAATCTTTTGTTTTGCAATTCAAATGCACGCCATCATATTTTCATACATGCAATAACCGACTAACCGATTTTCATGAAACATTAAACTGGCTTTCAATTAAAAAAAACTGCATTGAAATCAGTCCATCCCTTTGAGCTACGATGCCATACACAGATACACACTGCAAACTTACATTACAACACCTCCCTTTTTTGTCGGGGTTAAAAAGAAGAAATCGTCATGGTCCAATTTACATCAGTAACCTCCTTGTTATCCAGAATCGCTTCAAAGTCTATCTTCTCAATTTTACTGACACTTCAGAAATAGCTAGAATTTTGTTTTAAACAAAGTTTACCGTAATCGGGCCCCGGCTGCCTCTCGGTGGCGTCCCGAAGATAAAGCCCGAGTGATGTCTGCCGCTGTAGATGTACCGGAGCCACGACGGCAACTCTGGCTTACCCAGCAGGGAAGCGTGGAACCGGTACTGTTGATCAAATTCTGAGGAAAAAGTGGAAACTCACAGAAATGTAGAGACGTGGCATTAATATTAAAAATAAATAAAAAATGTTAGATGACATGTGGAGATTAACAAAAAATATGCGTAATATCGAAATTGTTAAAAGCAATTGACACTAAGGCCTTTACGATTGTTTATTGTTACGACAATTTGGAAGTGAAACTTGAATAGCAGAGTTTTTCTTGAGAATTCTTAAATAGTCGTCGTTATGTTGAAGGAAATTGTAAATAATATTTGTAGTTATGTTCATCTTCCTGTAACAGTCCACTGCTAGACATAAGCCTCTCCAATCGCACGCCATCTTTTTGGATCCTCGGTTCCTCTCATCCAGCTGTTACAAGACACTGCGAAGATCGTGGCTTCACCTAGCCAAAGGGAGTCCTACCCAACGTTTGCCGATTCATGGTCTCCACTCAAGAACCACTCAATTCTTCTCCAGGACCAACCCACTTGGAACCGTGCACCTACATTCACGTTATGAAAGTGCCTGCAAAGGCTCAGTTGAAATAAAATCCTGAACGGAACGGTCATCGGTTCTACGGCTAATATGGCCGGCCCATTGCCACTTCAGCTTGCTAATTCTGTGGGCAATGTGGTGGGTATGTCGTTTAAATAATTTATGTTTATTGGGTTAGTTCTCTGTCTGATCACCTCATTTCGGATTCGACCTGTAGCGACATCTATCGCCACATAGAATAACTACTTACAAGTCAGCAAACTGACAACAGTAGTGGCGCGAAAATATGAAATCGGCCAATCAGATTACGAAGCCTGTATCGCGCAAGGAAAAAGATAATCGTATCTAACCATACACTTATTATCTAGTTGGGGGAGCCCTACTTATTATTTCTATGTATCTAACACATATACAACTGTCCGACATCAACCGTCGGGCTTCGGCCCGCCAGGCAATATCACCTGGCCTGGTCGGAGGATCCTCCCTTTTAAATGGAGGAACACCATACCTCGTTCCTCCACAGACCCTTCAGAGACTCTAAGCATAGCATTTATTCATTTGTAGTAATGCTCAGTTCATTGCTGAGATCTGGTAGTAAAGTATAGAGTTACATCGTTTGTAATGCACAGATCATTGCTGCGATGTGGAATGAATGTGGAGAAAATATTACGATTTATTCTGTAAAAGATTTTAAGTTGCTGAGGAACGGTGATAATGTCGAGAGAATCCTCAATAATATTTTCGTAGTCAAATAAATCTAGAAAATTATAAGCTTGTTAAAAGTAGAAACACGGAGGATTCATTGTCCAATTCAATTTCAAAATAAACTTAGGACATGCATCGTAAATACCACGAGACATCGATCGTAACCTTCCGCCATTTTGCGAAAGCCAAAAACTCCATGCCTGCGTCCATATCCGCGAAATCTCAATACAAAGATCAATATCCAATATCGAAAATATAAGTCATCAAAGTACTACATCAGTCTTACCTCATAAGCAAACTTTAAATTATCAATATTAATATGATAAAAGTTGCAACGCCAAAGTCTATGTATGGTTCGCTATAAATACAATGCAATTTCCGCGCATGTGCAATGTACAGACATGCGCCGTAGATGCATCGGATATGGATGGAGTTTCAATCAAGTGGGTAACAGCATACTCGTATGTGCTAATTAAAGCATACTGCAATCACCAGCCCATTTACCAATATGATTATGGCAATATTCCACGACCGTTCACTGTAGAGGTCTTTTCAAGCCTACGAGCTGCTTCCATTGGCCGGCAGCGGACACTACGCACGCGCGGCATTCCCTACAGATTTCGGCATGCTTTGCATGGACTAATAGAAATGCGTCCACTATCCGACGATAAGCGCGGCCGAACTGACGGCATTGTTGGACAAAGAAAATTGAGAAACCCTTTGGGCCAGGCGCAGTTCGTGGAAATTGAACGACAAATCACTGAAAATATCCGCGTGATTTAAAGAACAATTATCTCTATCTGTACCTGTAACCGCGGGTCAGGTTTTGGGCGATAAGGAACTGAACCACTCATATCAGTACCTATGTCCAACTTTTTATTTAAATGAACACACACTAAAGAGATGTTAATCGATTGTGCGACAGATTGCATCGAGAACATTCTACGCATCCCTTCGACAGTGTAGCTAGGCGCATGCGCCGTGGATTAGTTTGATTGATTTTTTTATTAATAGCATCCGCCATTTTAATTGGTTATGGCAATTCCCTAGGGAATAATATGACATAGTGTATAGTTTAGCGATTTCAGCACATTTGTCGTTTAATCTACCTATGTGCGATGGCTGTGAATAGATGAGTTGATAGGATTCACTAGTTTGTTTTTTGAATTTGATATGAATTTTAAAGTAATTAAATATCGTGCCCACATCTATAAAATGTGTAACCAATTTAATACCCACTTGTATCTACAAATCACTTACGACATCATTGAACCACTGATTTGAAAAGTCTGTATTCTCAAAAAATCAAAAGATTCGATTGTAAGATTGTAATTTCAGTCGCCATTAAAATGTGACGATTTTAATTTTTGGAGGGGCTGCAATCTATAACGCAACAAGTTGCACTGAGCATGCCCTAGACACCCCCTCCCCCCACCGGTAAATTAAGGACATGCGCGGCAGATGCATCTCCTCGGTCATTGATTTTCAAGTATCCGCCATTTTAATTTATAATAGCTTTAAATATCATGAAAGCCCATAAAGAAATTATGTTACAACAAACCATCTCATTTTTAATTACGAGTATTACGACTAGGTAGGTACCTAACAGAGGCGAAGTGTGAAAATTTTCAAAGCGGAAGCTGTCCCCAAAAAATCCCCTCCAAAAAAAAACCTCACTCACCAATTAATGCATAATTTGTTATATCATTGCCGACAAAGTATCAGGATTTCGGCGAACACTATCTAACATCAAAAACACCCAAAGACCGCTCCTCAAACGGAAGCCGATGGGAATCGGGTTGTATGGACTCTTCGCCATTGCTACCTAACGACCTATTATTAAATTAACTAGTAACCATGTGCGTATATTATAAGTTTATATTCAAGATCCTGGTCAAATCAATAAAGTTCAAATCCAAAACTCATACATACATTACAAATTCTCAAAAGAAATTAAACACATCGCAAAGATGTAACGTCTGGGTATCGGCAAACACTGCAACATGTTGCGAAGAAAGGGTCCTACTTTATTCAAGTACGATAAGCCTCTGATGAATCTGCAATTGTATCACTACCATTCCTACTTGATTCCTACTATTCATTCATACTATTTACTCACACTCATACACACTCGCACTAACGATTATGTCCAAAACTTCTAAATGTGTTTTATACTTATCTATTAAGCTTCTTTGTTTTGTCATAAATTTTGCTCTTATTTTTATTTTTCTTTTTATATTCTTTACGATAATTGAAACATCGAGAATCTCAGTAGGTGCAATAAATTAGTCTCTTCAGAGGGTAGCCTGGTGATCTGTAACACAGGTTTTACCTATCACAGACACCAGTCTCTATTTAAATGTTAATTACTGTGACTGTATCTATAATGTGATGATGAGAAAATAAACATTTACTTACTTACTTACTTACTTACCTGGGAATTGCGCCGTAAATTATTCAGGATATTCTTGCATAATCGTTAATCATCAAAGCGCACCTAATTAACATTAATACGAATCAATCAACTCGATCTATCCACTTTTGGACAAACACCTCTTCAAACTAACACGGTTACGAAGCACAAAGCCTATACAATATTCCTAAAAAAAAAAATCTAGTACCTACTAAACTACATAATAATAATTTACTAAAATAAAACAACGATTTCAAAATTTTGAGTAGTTACATCAATGCCTTCGCCAAATCGTCATATTAACTGACAATAAAAATATCTAAAGCGCCCCTTCATCTAAATCTCGAAACAAAAAATAAAATGCGTACCCGTATCCGCCGATCAGCTAATCAACTATGCACAACACTGTTCACATTTCAATTCAAAATTATTTTTCAAATCAAAAAAATTCAATGACTCTTCATAAAAGTAACGAGTATATCGCTCACGTCTAAGGTCCGCGGATCAATAGAGCCATAAATCACAACGGATGCCCTGTACGGATGTCCTAGGCACCCCTTCCAAACAAACACAGGTAAACTAGGACATGCGCTGTAAGTGCATTCAGATTCGGTTATTGATTTTACGGCATCACCCTGGATATTATTGAGATGGTGAATTATACAAAATATTATTTTGCTCGCTACTGGCAATGTGATCATAAATGAAGATAATCAAAGGATTATCTTCATTTATGATTCACTTATCTTCATTGTCTATTCTTTTCACTCATGAATGAAAATAATTGACAATGAAGATGGGTATTTTAACAAACAAAAATGACCGTCATTTTAACAGAGATACCTACTAACTATCGGTACGGTTGTTTATAGAAACAAAAACAAATTTTGCTAAAATCTGTTATCAGTCGGTAAACTATTACATTTTTTCATCGTTCGCAGAATCCAAAACTCGAAATCTACCTATCATTCTACCTCAACCAAAATAAATTATTTTTCTATCTTTATTTCTTTTCTTTATTCTCCAAAACGCACAGCAATATCCTAAAATCTAGACAAATAAAATATTCTCACCTGTATCCGCAAACCGCGTCACGAGAGAATGAACATCACTAATCCGCTAACAAAAAACTACATTTTGACCAAAAACTCGCAAAGAACCCATTACATAACAAACATCCGCAATAAATCAAGGTGTGCAGCGTCGAATGATCGATTGAGCTATGCGTTGCAGTGGGCTGGTCCCAAGGGAGGCTGACATGCGCATCGAGATGCATCGGAAATCAACATATATGTCTACTTCAGGGCTAGCACGCAGATAGACAAACCTGTTTTCTCCAGCCTTTGTCTCCTTGACAGAAGATAAAAACAAAATATCTCCCTTTTGAGAGCGATCCTATCGCCATACACTGGACTCAGTCTCAAACTCTACCCTGTTACTGAAAATTTCCTAACAAAAAAATCCAATTAGATACACTTCCGAACCAGCTCGGGTTTCCTAAGAGAGCGGTATAGTAGCGCTATCTAGTGGCCGTCATTGGTTTTAGATGTAATTGGTGTAAAACATCGCCTTTTGAATGATGAGCTGTCAACCCTGGTCCAGGGCCAATACGGTTCATATTCGACACCTACCGTTTAGGAGGCTGTCTTTCGCCAGCCTCATCATAAAAAATTTAATGGCCGCTAGATAGCTGTACGGCTCTAGCTCTGTAGGAACCTCATACTCAGCATCCAGATCTCAAAATATTTTAGGTATTGCTATTGAATGTCCTTTTCATTTTCCCATATAAAAATTTAATTACTGGATATAATTATACAACTTAATTTCGGTTCCTGAAAGATTATGGATAGCAACTAACGCCTATTCGTCGTGTTGACATATACCTAGGAGTTAGGCTTACAAGTAATGGGCTATCGTGATAGATATGCTATCGTGGTAGTCTCGGCATAATATCATCACGGATTTTACCATATAGTGGTCCCCAGTGGTCGAAATTCGACCGTAGATAATTTTAGCTTTCTGCACGGCTTCTCCATATAAACTTTAACTATGCCGAATCTCACACTCCTCCTTGCACGCAATATGCATAAAAGGGGTACAAAGTTTTCACTTCACGTATTAATATATAGATAGTTATTATAGGTACTAGTGGTAATTAGTATAATAAGTTTATGGATTTTACCGATGTTTATTCAATTTCGTACATATGTGGTATGGTTGGTCAGAAGGATGGCAAAGAATAGCTTGTTCTTAGTACGAGGTTTATTCTTTGAGTATCTAGAACGGGTTTATTGGACGACTGCTCACTAAAACTAAGTAACACCGGTTGCCAAGTTATAGATACAATGGTTAATCTTATGAGCTACGCCATTGTTTATCTTAAAGTTACATAGACTAACATATTACAAAGCCGGGTTTAAAGCAAGTCTTGTAAACCCAGGTTTTAAGATAGCCCCGTCTCTTTTGGTTGTATGACGTTAGAAAGTGACGGATATTTAAAAACTTGGTTTTACTAGACTTGCTTTAAACCATGTTTTGTGATAAGGGGGTATATGCCTACACGCTACAGAGTTAATTCAGTGTCATTATTAAATGTTCTGCGCTACCCTCCTTTTGATCTGCGGTGGCTGACCCCACAGAACACAGAAAGAGGTCTTTTCTGTATTCTGTGGCTGACCCTTACATCACCAGAAACCTTACGACGACTTTTGGCGGGTGTTATTTTTTTTATTTATTTTTTTATCTTCTCTTTCTTGTTTTTTCAATATATCTGTGCTGAATAAATGTTTTTTTCTTTCTTTTCTTTCTTTCAAACATCCAAAGCAGAATATTACCCATATAAAGCCTTACCTTGATACGTCCAGTTGAACAGATTGGGACTGATGGGTATGGCGAACATCTCTGTCTCGACAGCGTGGTGCGTCTGCGCCGCTGATGCGACTGACGCCGCTAACAGCAGAGAGAACACGTACATTTTGATGCCTGGAAATTTAACGGAATATTAGTAAGTATAGTATACCTATTAGTACCTCAGACCAATAAAGTATCTAATAATTCTTTCTACCGTACGCTTTGGTGGTGTAAAAGACAAGGAACGAATGTCATCGACGGTCGTTCATGTCGATGAAATGATGATACTGTCAAGGGGATGAATAGCCGCGAGCTCCTGCGTACCCCATTGCGAGTCATTGGCTGCTTAATCGCGTTCAGTGGGCCGAGCACGAATGTTTTGACGTATAGTAAAGTAAACGTAACCAAATTTTGAACTAAAAATACATGTTTATTCCATAATATTTTTTTGGAAATACATGCAATATTTTTACATTTTCATGAAATAAGTGCGTTTGTTGCATAAAATTGAACAAAAATGCGATAGATTCATCGTATTTTATAATCAAAATTTGCTTACGTTTACGTTACTATACGTCAAAACATTCGTGCTCGGCCCTCAGCGCTCCGATTGGTGAAAAGTTCGAAGCAAGCCAATCGACACGCAGAAAGCAGTAAATGAAACTTCCACTAGGACCTCCGTACCGCCTTCTACTTTACAATCGAACTTTTTTAGTTTTTTCTAAAATCTAAAGTATAGGGGCAAACGAGCTTGCGGTTCACCTGCCTGATGGTAAGTGATCACCGCTGCCCATGAACATCTGCAACACCAGAGGAGTCACCGATGCGTTGCCGACCTTTTAGGATGGTGTAGGCTCTTTTCTTGAAGGTCCCCATGTCGTATATATGTGTTCGGGAAAACCGTTGATGGTAGTTGATTCCACAGTTTTTGCGTGGCAAAAACTGGCGCGTGAATCTACGGTAGTGGACCGTACCGTGGGGCACATCACGGCTTCTGGAGTGTTAGCTAAGCGCTCACGGACATTTTAGACTGCAGCAAGGTCACTATAGGCAATAGTTTTTTGGGCCTATGCCAAGCAGTCACTGCGATGATGACAAATGACGATCACAATCAACGATAACAGACTGAAGAATTTCTGAGGAGATAATAAACCATTTACAATGTTCTCGATAAATCTAAAAGTAATAGGTATAACGCCCTTGGGTGAGTTTGTTATTATTAAAATAAGTTAATAATAAAGCTAGGTAGGTAATTAGTTTTAATATTAATACTTAATTGTTTGTTTGATTGACGTCAATAATAATAATAGGTAGTACCTATATTTTATTGGATGGTATTTATTTAAGAAACTTAATACTAAAGTAAATACCGCAGAATTGCCTCTTTCGGTTAAATGACGCATTTTCATTTATAAATTTAAATGATAGGTATTATTTTAGTGACGTCAATGATTTTAATAGAA
The DNA here is from genome assembly GCA_932294325.1 of Allophyes oxyacanthae. NCBI lineage: Eukaryota > Metazoa > Arthropoda > Insecta > Lepidoptera > Noctuidae > Allophyes > Allophyes oxyacanthae. Next base: position 10,237,997 of record OW028631.1, read on the forward strand.
TACGTAGGATAATAATATAGAATAAAAAAATGTTTAATTCGCCATAGTTTTCCGCTATGAAATTATCTTTAACTTGAGCAATTAGCACACAATCCAAATCACGTGTTATTAATGGGTAAAATGTTGGCCCTAAATAGTTAGTATGTATTTATAATATCTACCTATTTAACTATAAATTATACAAAAACCTAAGACAAAAACTAAATAGGAAATATTTGGGTCATACTCGTACACACACAAACAGACAGTCACAGGGTTACCTATAGAAAAAGGATTAAAAAAAAACTTTAAAGCAGATTAACTAATTTTACTTTAAAGAAAATCATAAAACAAAACACAAAACAGCTATTTCTATAAACCCGTCTTTTGTTTACTAACAATAACAAACCATGGACCTAATTAACATATTTTCACGACCACAAAAATCCTACGTTTTTCTTCAGCACGCATAACACTCGAAACTCGAAAGCAATTAGTGTTCTTATAAAATTCCACAATAATCTTGATTAGGAATGAATTTCACTTACCTCTTTACTGGATCGCCATAGCGTTGATATAAAGAATAAACCCGACCTATTTCACAGGAATAGAAACAATAATCGATTTCTATTTTAGCCGTCTACATTCAGCGCCGTCGGAACATGGATCGCATGTGCGGCCCGAAGGAACGCCCCGAAAATACACAGAGATGAATTTCGCAATTTCAAACTTTACAGGAGAGGAGAAAGCGAATGAGAAAGAGAGAGTCGGATACAGGAAAATGCCGATTCCAAATTATTCAACAAAATATAGTAGAATAATTTACTTAAGTACCTACCTAACTTTCTACCTAAAAATTGATTTTGTTTTAAAAACAAGAGACAAACCATTATTTTATCTAGAATGAAAACAAATAAAAAAGCCTTCTGTGCCAGCCAGACTGGCGCGGGCGTACAGAACAGAAGCTTTACCTACTAAGTTTTTTTTTTGTAAAATTAGAACGGCCAGTACCTAGTAGCTATCCATAAAAAATATTTATGTTCAGTCAGCCACGTAGTGGCAAAATAAACGTGTTTATGATTTTTCCAACCATCGGCTTCGTACCGAATCGTACGATGATTATAGTTTATTATACGTGGGAATGTTCATACTACCAACCGACTGGCAAGTAAATAAAAATTTCTTCATTTCTTGACCTCTCGGGTTTAATACCGCTTGCCTGCCTTCCCATATTTATTTACGCAAATACGGCCCTGAAAGTGGGCGTGACGTAAAACCACCAACGACGTCATTGGTGCAACAACCGAACAAATTGAAGAGGTTCTAGAGTTCAACAATTGCGTTCCATTCTACGGACGTAAAACAAGTAATTTACGCGGAATGTTCTATTAAAATTGTTTTTGTACAGATTATATCGAAAATAATTTCACTAATGATATAATATCTACTACTATTATAAAACCACTGAACATTAAATTATGTTTTTCAAAATATTGATTAATTTTTAATGAAAATTAAAGACTTCGTAAATTATCTGGGTTTTATGCTGTTTATTCGTGCAAATGTGAGCGTAAAAAATGTCATTCATTCATATTTCATACAAATGTCAGAAAGGGCTGGGGCGTCGTGGGTGATTTTACTATACTGTTTAAAATCTTCCGTTTTTGACGGGGAAACGTATTAAATAAACTTTATAATGTAATGCACAGTATTCATAGTGAAGGCGTGTTCGCGCCAAATTATAGAAACGGCGGTAAAACGACGCTGTGTTGTTAAATAACCTCGTTTGTTTTAGAGGAATTGTTTTCACCTAAAATCCTCATCAGGAACATGTTGAAGTTCAAAAAAATGGGTTCGGATAAAGTGCCATTGCTTCTTGTGACTGCCAACGTCGGGTCTATATTCGAGGATGTGAGTATTTTGCATACAAATGATTTTAATCGTCAGTTTCTCATCGCTAGGTGGCAACGAATGTAATTATGTTATTAATTCAATTAAAATGTTGCGCGCGATGCTATGGTGAGATAAGTGTTCTAATTTTAAAACAATTGGCTATACACACTTGATGCTGGCTGATAATTTGTGCCTCTGAAAAGGATTTTATTTATTTATTTTTATTATTACCCACTGTAAGTAGGTATGTGTTTAGTAAAAAGGTTTTTAACTTACTGCAACTGTCGCAAGTAAATTCTGGGTTGTTCTGTAGGTTCTTTTATTTGGTTCTATATTTCTTATCTAATAAAGAACCTAGTTTTTAGGAGTACCTGGGTACTGCTCATATGATAATGATTTACAAGGTATTCTGGCCAAGTGACTCATTATTCGCATGACATTAGATAAAAAAGTGTTAAACCCACCGGGATTAGTTGCAATCACATGACACTGAATTAGGTCAGAGTCATCGATGGTCAGAGTGTCATCTTAGGAGCGGACTGTATAAGCTTAGGGGCATTATGAGAAGCAAAGAAAAAATCATAACAAAATAAAATAGTGTATATAATAATACATAGTGTATATTATATAAAAAATTTAATTTTTTTTATTAAAATTGGGACTTGTACTTAATTGTGGGAATGTACTTAAGTGATGTCCCGAAACCTGGGACAACTTTTGTCCCAGAAAAAATGTTGTTGTGGCAGTCTCAACTTTTTGTCCCTGTGCCTCGAAGTTTAGGTGAATTAGCACCACTGATTCTGATCACTGGTTATAACAGTCAATTGTGTTACCTGTTATCTCTGTTACTGTTACACAAAAATAACAGGATGAAATATCTGTTACTGAATAACAGCCTGTTAATTTCATACTACCAGATTAAAACCCACCAACTAAGTACTTATATCTGTTTATGTAATAAAGACTGGTGGTCTCTCTTTCTAGCAAGCGTTAATCCAGTTAGTAAGAATGAGAGCAAAACTGTTATTTAACAAAATAACAAGAAAGATTCGCTGTGAATGAAAGTGTCTGTTATTTGTTATAACAGATAAGTGGCATTGGCAGGAACAATTTTATTGTTATCGGTCTTTAAATATCTGTTATTTTTAATTACTGTGACGGTAAATACGCCTCACCGCTAGCTCTGTCGGCCGCCTGCGGATCCCATAATTGTGTGCCTTTCATATTCACACAGTATTAAGCTTACTCAATTTATTTATTTATAATGCATAGCAAATAATGCTTGACAAACTTATTAATAGATTCAAACTATAACAGGTTACAATAACATTTTATTTTATTCTAATGGACATGATGCGTTTCTTATGCAAATTGGTATTTTCCTCTATTTGTAGTGCATAAAAGTTACGACATAGTTTTTGAAGTCGGTTTTTACTTTTTTTATATAACCGATGTCAAAAAAGAAGGTGTTTCTCGATTGGACTGTGTTCTGCTATTTTCCTATTTGTAATGTAATTTTGCATCCTTGAAACCAGTTCGTTAGATTAAACTACAATTAACAATAATTATCTTTATTATTATATGTAGAAAACATCCTTATTTGATGGCTATCGTTTAGCCTTATGCAAAATAGCACGCTTTTTCTACAATTTAATGGTATTTTTAAAAGTCTTGCACACTGTAGGAAAGGTCAATATACTTCTCGAAGAAATATTAGGTATTTCTTTTTCCTGTTTGTTTGCTTAGTATTCCTATGTGAGCTAGCAATTATTTATAAAAAGCTGTAAATCCTTATCTCTTTGAAAAATGTTTGCGCTTTATAATTTATTATTTCACATTTGAATATAAAATTTTATTGTGGGCTTAGGAAGTCGGTTAACCGAACTTAGTTATATGTATAAAAATGGGTTAGGCGCATAAACTTATTATACTAACGACTATTAATAGTAATATTTAAGTTTATGGCTAGGCGACAACTCGCTTCTCGGCCGCGGTCCTGTTAACACGCTCATCATAGCTATTCGGTAAGAAGATCTCGAATATCAATTCGAATCTCACTCTTTATTGTCGGTTGATATTTGACGATTTTACAAACAGGAGCTGTGAACATGCTTTCACAGCTCCTGTTATTAAGTAACACATTTATTATCGAATGTCAATTCGCCAAATATCAACCGACAATAAGAGTGAGTTTCGAATCGAAATGCGAGATGTTCTTTCCATCGATGGTTCTTTCAGGCTGACATTCAGAGACGACAGAAACGAGTCTAAGCGTGAACTTACGCTTCCATCTGTCAAACTACGTACAAATACAACGTACAAATCTACGTACAAATTTTGACAGATCTACGTACAAATTTTGACAGATGGAAGCGTAAGTTCACGCTTAGACTCGTTTCTGTCGTCTCTGAATGTCACCCTTAGGCTTACATTCAGAGACGACAGAAACGAGTCTAAGCGTGAACTTACGCTTCCATCTGTCAAAATCAACAGCTTGCGCTCATATTTGTATTCAGAGACGTTCGGAACACGACTTAAACTTAACGTAAACTAAGATAAGCCAAGTAGTGAATATTGACTACTTAAGACGACACTAGCGCTGCCAAGTGAGCTAATGTGGAGTTAATTTCGAAAATTTGAGATTTTCAAGTCTGACTAACGTCATAACTTAAATAAATAGGTTTACGTCTCAGATGTGGTCTCAGATATTTTGTTTCGCTCACTCCAATTACATTTTGTATATATTGCTATCCTGTTTTAATTTTTATATATATACGCCTGCTTACACATTTTCATAAAAACCGTAACTTACCGATAAACATTTTGCTATTAAAAATGGTCATAGAGAAGAGAGTCTTAGCTAAGCTTACACTGCGACTCTGAATACGAATTTTGAAGATGCGCTTAGCGACGACTTTGCTTAGAGCGGTCTTCGCCCGTCTTAAGGTCATGTCTCTGAATGTCAGCCTTAGAGAATAGCTATGCTGAAACTAGAAGTGACAAAGTATTTTATCTGTGTCTGAGGTGAATAGGTGGGCCAGAAGCCCACTGAAAAATAAACATATGGTGAACTGGGCAGTTACTACTAGAATTATTTTCCTAGCATGTTAACTGTCCCGCGGCCGAGAGGCGAGTTGCCGCCTAACCGATAAAAATTACATTACTTTTTATTTTACCTAGTTTTGTATGTATGTTGCAAAGTTAAGTACCTACCTACTATATTCCGATACCAGTGCTAACACCTGATAACACATCAATCAATCAATGAATCAAATCGGCCTATCGCAGTCGACTGGTCGACGTAGGCCAGAGGTAGAATGTAGTTCCGAAACTTGGGATAACAATGATGGATCAAAGTTAATAAAACATCTTATTTGATCCTTCAAAGAAAGGAAAGAAAAATAATTTATTAGGTCACAAAATTTAGGCACCACATGCAATAATAATAACCCTCTCCGTAGTCGGGTAAAAAATAGAAACAAAAACATCAAGAAAAACAAAAATAAAAAAAACAGAAATTAAAATAATCACATAGATATTTAAAGTACCTATGTAGGTAGGTTATACCCATAGACTTATTATCTATAGCGGAGCCCTACTTATTATTTCTATGGTTATACCACAATCATGTGCGCTTCACGGCTGCACCAAAAAGGGACACGAAGGAACATTCAGATGTTTGGAGTCTAGAGAGAGATTACCTATTTCTGGTTAACTATAATTACCCATGCGAGATTTACGAGAGAACCTGGAACCTGGATTTGTGGCGCTTGTTTGGCGATAAGGCTTAATCCTGTCTCTCCTTTTGAAAGCGGTTGTGTCCCACGTTTGATATTGCCTAGCGGTTGAATTGCCTTCCATGCAAACCTGCACAACTGCATGGGCTGTTTGGATCTACAATATGCTGAGTAGAGACCCTGATGACGGCTTCACGGCAAACCGTAAGCGTATCAAAGCATCAAAAGCGACTGAAAGATTATGCCAGGACGATGGTCACCATCGACCTCCTTCTTAGCGAGTCGATAGCAATCTAGATTGTCTCAGCCACGTGACTAGAACATAATTCACGAAAAATGTCCCGAGTCAACCTATATAAGCGTAGGTACATTTAAAGAAATAATAAACTATAACATCCTAATTGAAACCGTATAGTCATTAGTAAACAGCTTAATTTTACTTGTGACTATTTATCAGCCTATTATTTTTTTTCACAATACAGTACGGTATTTTTGACGTGTATTCTGTCGGTTGACAAAACAAAGACCTTGCGATTGGAACTCCTTTTTCGTTTTGGAACTCTTTTGACTCGGAGTCTCGGACACTTTTGAGCGCGGTCAATGGTGAGACCATAAGAATAATCATTATCCAATCCATCACATCCAATAAATAATATTATAAATGAGACAGTTTGGATGTTTGTGAATTTGGATGCCATAACGGCTGAACGGATTACCACGACATTTGGCATACAACCTGGAGATGGGATACTTTTTATCCCTGAAAATAACTCAGTTTTCCAGGAAGTCCACGCTCACGGAGTCGCGGGCACAGCTAGTAAATAATACTTCACTTTCAACTCTTGGTTAGTGGACTTGTGGAGGAATGACCACAATTTCGCCAATGTCGCGTAAAGTGATAGACCATCAAACGCTGGAGTTTTGTACCTACCTCAAAGTAACTCTTGTTCGGTGCGCTGAGCTCATCATGTTTATAAATAATACTTTTGTTATAATTGAGCGTCAGCACAGAAGTTGACTAACTGCGATCAGTACCACCAAACTATACATATACAGGATAGGTATTTTTTATGTAGTGCACATAATTTGTAGAGTGATACAGTCTCTGTTCCTAAATGCAACTGCAGTATTGGGATACACTTTAAAACAAAACGAAAATTCGACTTAGTATAGGGGACACGCATGAAGTGAATATTAGTACTTCGGTTGCATTTGAGAACGGAAACTGAATCACTCTACAAATTTTGCGCACTACATAAAAAAATATCCTGTATAACCGTTCATCGCAGTGATTAGTAGCGTAAACTAGGAGTTTCATGTTATGCAGTAGAATTTACAGGCTATGATAGATGATGAAGTAGCCATATATATACGCTTGTTATCTCGTGGAACCAGCCATCCAGCAACTAATACAACAGAAAAAATACCGTAATCTGTTAATATGACTAATTTGTTATGTAGTGTCGTATGTAGGCGTCGGGATACCAATATATTAGCAATGTTCTGATAAGATACGCTTATTTTAATTCAACTACCGCCGTATCTATATCTATATATAACTGCGGGTTGGGACGCGATATGTAGCGAATTTATTTTGGCACGAAAAATATTATTATGACTTGCAAAATATGTATTTGTGTTTACGTTTAGTATATCATTACTCATTGGTTTAATGGGCAGTTGAGACGTCAATTCTTTGGTCACAAAACCGTCTGGTGGAAAAGAGATTAGTGGACTAATCACGTTTGTCAGAAATAGAACGCGACGTTTATATTGTATTTACGAATGCTGTCCGATAATGTCATTCTATTCCAAAACTTATGTCCATTTGTTGTTTTGTATCATGGCAAGGTCTATAGTTCTAACAGAATAGCTACCGATAGACGGTAGAAGAAGTCTAGGAAGACCGGCAGTCAGATGGACAGGTGACCTGCAAAGAGTCGCGGGAAAGACCTGGATGCGATTACCACAGACCAAGGGAAATATGGCATGAAAAGGAGGAGGCTTATACTCAGCAATGGGTAGAAACAGACTGTCAAATGAATTAAATCGTGGCAAGAAGGTGGTTCTTATCTATATTTTTTTAGGAGACATTTCGGTACAATCCGGTGTAGGCATCTTTAGATTCGCCGGATGAAATTCTGCTCCATATATAGGAGATATGGAATCGAGGTATAGGCACATCCAATGGCAGACCGGCTGAAGCGAGCCAAACTGGTGCATGATGGCAATCTACACGAAGATGGCGGTCCTTGGCGTGGTGGTAGAGGGTACTACGGCCCTACCACCCACCATAACAACTATGTGTAGGCGTAGTTGTATCGGGTGAAGGCAGTGGCGGATTTACCAGTAGGCTGAGTAGGCTAGAGCTTAGGACGGCAGATTTAGGGGGTGGGTTTGGGGACCGAACCGTTTTTGTTGTTTTTGACAACTCGGATCGCCCGAAGATCAAAAAGATTTCTGTAGGACGAGTAGGAACTGACAATAATTGTAGAGGTAAGGACGGCAAAAATTTTACAGTCTATACTTGGAAAATTTGTAAATCCGCCACTGGGTGAAGGGTAGGAACAACCAGTCAAATTACCTGAACACAAGGCATTCCAACATTTCCAACTTTGTAATAACCTAACCGTCAAAAACCCCCGACTCCCAACGAACTAGAAAAAGAGCTGTAACTTTTGAACGGCTGAACAGATTTTCATGAAACATAGCTAAGATGATACCCGATTAAATTAGCTTACAATAAAAAAAACTGCATTGAAATCGGTCCAACCGTTTTGGAGCTCCACAGTTACCCACTACAAATTTATAACACCCCTTTTTTTTCAGGGATTAAAAAGGACCTTTATTGAAAGCCTCACAAAAATCAACCGAGTATTTAAGATCAGTCGGAACGTACAAACGCGCCAACTATGTTTATAATTATAATGTAGTGACGAAGAGCATTCCAATCAATAACACATAAGACGACATGAAGGTTCCGTGCGTAGTGCGTCCGTAACAGATACTTTGCATATTCACTCATGACGTAGAAGCATTGTCTTCAAGTAATATATTATTAATCTATTCCCCAGTTGTCTCGTATATTACGTTAACTGAACGACCGTTGGCTAAGTTATGCATTCAGGTTAATGGCGTGTTTTCAAAGGTAACGGTTCTATCAGTGGTATAGTGGTGAGAGCGGCTGCCGAGCGCAGGTCGAGCGAAGAGTTGAAAGTTCTCTTTCTGTTAGGAACTATTTAGTAGAAGCCTGCGGGTCTACTGCGTAACTATAATGGTAATGAACATCGCCACTGGTAATAAACTTCAATACGATCGTGAGAGACTAAACTTTGAGCTAACTTGTAAAATTATTATCGATGCCGTTGCCGTGGTATTGTTATTTAAAGGTTAATCATTATTATTATCCTATTCTAATTTATTTTTATTCACATTAAATTACATTATTCTCGCAGCTCTTACCACAACATTGTACTCATTAAGATTGTAATCTATTATTTTAAAAGATTTTCTGTGAAGTTTCTTGCCGGTTCTTCTCCATAGGGCCTACTATTTGGAACTGCGCACCTAGAGTCTCGACTTTTCATAAGTGCATGTATTTGGTTTACATGAAATAAAGATCTATTCTATTCTACTTCGATACCCTTTTCGTGTCCCGAAAAGAAGGCAGTTCTACCAAAGCTTCTAGATTAGACTTACCCCCACTTTCTGAAAGGCTAGTCCAATGTCTGATTATGATAAAATCTCTTGTTAGCTGTAGTTATCGCTTGACTAACTCAAGATTACTTGACGCGAGATTTGACGGCTGGTTTTTGATCAGCCTTTGAGGAACTGGGTGTTAGTGACTTTCAAGACTCGGAATTCAAGGTAGTTTAATGTCGTTCAGATGTATCCACAGATTTAGAATATTCTTGTGAAGCGAAGTCTCGGTGTGTAACTCTTTGACGCCATTAATTTTCATTGATTAGGCAAAAGTATACTAATCGTTCATTCATTCATGTATTAGTTCCCAAGTGATAGGGGTCACCAGTCTATCACGCATTTGAATCGATTCATATACGCAAGTGTAATAATGATAAGCTGTTTAGTATTCCGGTTCTGTACCAGCAATTGTAGAGGCAAACATGTAATGAATTACTAAATATATTCACGGAAGTTACGGAATATTTGTTTTGGTGCCGATTGGCGCTAGTGGTACTACAATCTGGCATTCACCCAATAAGTACCAAACTTCTTCCAATAAATCAAGAGTCGATTCGATTTCAGAAAACCTTAACAACTTATTCACTTTCATGATCATTTTTAGAACACTCTTATCGTCCCCAGATATCTAATTGAACATCATTATTATTATTATCATCAAGGAAACCAAAGACCTGAACATACACATCAGCGATGGACTGCGATAGTCTTGATACACAGACTTATTATCTAAGTAGCCCTACTTATTATTTCTATGTCTTGATATGTTACCCAAAATTTCATTCGTTCCGAATCATACCAAAAATTCATGACTGTCGAGCTGCGCAAGTTCAAAATTCAATTGAGTGAACTAGGTGTCGAAATGATCATTAGAATTACCACCGTTTTGGAAGGCGGATTCTATTTGAGAGCCGGCAAAAAATCCATTACCATTTGTTGATATTTCGAGACGTCTAATAGCTATCATATTATTCTTGGTTATAGCTCCTTGTCCTATAATCTTACTAAATAGCTCACATTTATTATCTTCTATTTTTCATTTATTGGAGTTTGTTTACTTACAGCAAGTTTTTCTCCAGTTAGTTGACATTCCAAAAGTTCTAGAATCGCGTAAAGATCTCCAAAATAGAAAAAAAACACGAATGGGTCGAGACCAAGAACATTGTACATAGAACTGGACGTTGCGGCTAGAAGAAAACAGTGAAAACCAATTATATGGCCTTGAAATAAATCAGTTATATTTTGCATCTCTTTCATCAGGGTGACCAAGTTTTGAAGTGAAACTTCCATATACATCAATGACGTAAGAATATACATAGACGGGGAGTATTAGGAATTTCTGTCACGAAAAAGCGTTACGGCCGCGTGGAGGAGGTAGACGATATATTGTCCGTTGAAGTTTCACTTCTACTATGTGTCCCAGGTCCCAGCACACATTTTTTTTTTTTTGCGTTGGTATATTATTAGGAATTAAGCAAATTTATAGAAATTATTCATAATTGAGCACGTATTTCTTTGCTAATAAAGATAGAACTGGATATTGCATCTAGAAAAAATAACTGAAGGGGAGTTCATTCACCTTTAGGTATGTTTTCCATCTCACTCATACTATAATAACAAGATGAGATCAAAAAGACGACCGATATACAAACTGCATTAACCACTTATTATGCCTATGCTCACGCGTGGCTCAGCTACGGCATAATCATGTGGGGAAACAGTACCGATGCTCCTACACTATTTATTTTATAAAAGAAATTAATCCGTATACTCACAAACATAAATCAGACTGATAGCTGCAAACCTTTCTTCATAAAACATAAAATACTCACCCTTCCATGCATATACATTTTTGAAATTTGTTAGGAAATAGGTATAAATCATTATTTACAAGACGCGAAGATAAACATACTGGCCGATCATTAAGGCATAAAAATATGCTAATGCTACCATCTTCCCGCATAACGCTACACTCCAACAGCCCCTATGTAATGTGTATAAAAAATTATAATAAAATACCAGAATCAATAAAAACAGAAAACAGCGAAACAACATTTACAAACAAAATAAAACAAATACTTATTAAAAAAGCCTATTACACGATTAATGAATATTTAAACGATAAACAAACATTTCCAATTAAATTAAATGAATAATACTATAAATAATACAACAGTAATAATAAAACGAAATAAATGAATAGATATAAAAAATAAAATAAAAATACATTAAATTCCATAACTATTAGTTAATAATAATTTATAATAAACTAAATACATATTAGGAAATATTATTAATAAATTAAAAATTATAATATGCTATCCATATTTATTAATAAATTAAAGCAATAAGTAAACATAAGTACCATCTTCCTATTTATACAACAGTAGTAAACATAAGTATCATATTCCTCTCCTATATTTTGCTGTGCCCTACAGGGTCCATGATTGTAACCTACCAAATTTTATTTTTACCACCTTATGTACATTGTGGAATGCAAATAAAGAATATGAATATGAATATATAATTTGCAAGTTACCAGAGTAAAGTAAAAGTTTTCAAGATAGTTGTGCACAAATAGATAGGAATGTTTATGTTGAGGGCCATTTGGTATCCAGAAACTATTTTAAAAGCTTCTAGTATTTTTAAAGTTATCTTTAATTTTTTCTGCCTATAAAAAGGATGTGTTGATTGAAATAATTATTTTATGATATTTAAGTTTACCCCAATTTTATGAATGCATTCCTAGGCTGGTAAGACTGATGGTCTGTAAAAATAATAATTTCAATGACATAAATGACATGTCAACATTGTCAACTTTCTTCCACTTCGAGTGTTTGCTAGGCGATTTCTGAGGATATACTAATTATTTAACAGTGCTCAATCATGTATCGTATATTTAAAGATTGTGGAAGTGTTTGGAACCCAACATCAAACGTTATTTTTCATAGGTAAGTGCGCTGATGCCATATTAAAAATTACGCCAATTTGTACATATTTTTACGCAGTTTTAGAAAGATCTGCCTATATTTTTATTTAAAACTGTGTGAAAAACGTTTCTCTCATTGTGAAATGTCACCATTTAGTTATTTATGTGGTTATATAGCATATAACTAAGGAAACAGTCGCATTATTAGATTGGACGTCAAGATAAAATGTTAGTAAACAAAGAAGAGTAGAGTGACCATAAATGATTGCTTGAGGCGGAATTTAACGTGATATGATTTTTCGTGGTTGTGTAATGAGCTACAAAGTCCAACTGGAATTCAAAATCTTCAGAAGTTTTCTTGGTCAAACCAAAAGCTTTGGCTAAAAAGGCCGCTTTAGATGAATCATAATATGATTCATATTACGAATGTCAAAATATCTACATATTTGACGACTCCTATTGTCATCCGCATAAGGTTCATATTCAGCAATCATCTGTTTGACAGTTACTAAGCAGATCATTAGATGAATTGCTCAATGTGGCCTTTTTAGGCCCCCTGATCATTGATTGCTAACATCAGTGGACTTTCTTAGATGGTTGAAAACACGATTGCATTTGTTTCAGTTTTCCAAGCGATCCAGAGAAAAGGCGTAGATGGTGGTATGGTGGTCCAACATAGTTACCTTTGAAAGGAAACTTCTATAAATCTGCAAAAAATTGTTGCCTACACTATAAAGCGGAGCACTATGACATAAGGCTAAACCGACTAAAATTTGGTGAAGATCTGATGAAGACTTTCGGAGAAAGACGATGGAACTCCTCAATGGATATCAGCAAATTAGTCGCGATTACTGTAGTTGCATATTTATGTATTATTTATGCCACTCAAAATAGAAAAATAAAATAAACTGTGCTAAAAAGTATAAAATATTTTCTTTAAAAACTTAACAGCTTCTGAAGTAGGGGCCTTTAATCCTTCAATGCACCTTAGCTAGGCACTTATTAGTTTTATGAAGTTAGTTTTTACTTATTTTAAAGTTTAATTTATCCATAAATCAACCCGCAACTTTGGACCAAGTGATGACACGTTAAATCTTCACCATGGGTTCACCAGAATTTAGTACCTACCTATTTGGTACATATGGTTATTGTTTTGGTACCTAACTATTAGCAAACAAATACGTGCTCAATTATGAATAATTTCTACTTGCTTAATTCCTAATAATATCCCAACGCAAATAAAAATCTTTGTCACCCTGATGAAAGAGAAGCAAAATATAACAGATTTATTTCAAGGCCATTTATTTGGTTTTCACTGTTTTCTTCTAGCCGCAACGTCCAGTTCTATGTACAATGTTCTTGGTCGAGACTTTACTATTAATAAGTATTATTGTCGCGTCGACATTAGCTGTCATATTGGAATAAATCATGGCGTGGTGGAAAGATTTTCCAGTCTGCAAGGTTTATAAGGATGGAGCTTACAGCCCAGGGTATGATCAGGGTCTACCGCATAGCTAAATAGTAATGAACATCGACACCGGTAATAAACTTCAATACGATCGTGAGAGACTAAACTTATACCGATCATAAAGATAAGAGTCCCAACTGCATGATTGGTATTTTTTTTACAAGGTAGCTCGAAATTTAGTCTCAATCGTATTGAAGTTTATTACCAGAGTCGATGTTCATTACCATTTTAAATACGCGGTAGATCCGCTGGGTAGGAGCACATAATAAATAATAGTCCGAGAGCAATAACTCTGGGTAATTTCAGACAAATATTTTTTTTAACTCCCGACAAAAAAGGGATGTTGTAAGTTTGTATCAGTTTTTTTCTATCCAAAGGTAGTTTAATTGGGTATAATCTTAGCTTTGTTTCATGAAAATTTAATCAGCCGTTCAAAAGTTACAGGTCTTTTTCTAGTTGAAGTCGGGGGTTTTTGACGGTTAGGTTAGTTATTTGGATTCCGAGATACAAGAGGCTTTATTAGAGACTCGGAATCATAGCTCTCGGATGTAGTAATCTTAATTTATCATACTTTTATCCTATTGCTTAGCTAAGGCAGTATCCTGCCTTCATTATCTAAGACACGCCCAAGACATTTCGACGTGACCTTCGTTAAGAATTCTTGATACGTTTCGAACCGTAACATCGATATTGAACTTGATTCATTCACTTTTCAACTCTGGCCTTGACTTTGATATCGTGACGACGGCCACGTTGCGAACGTCGCGATTATGAGAACAAGCATTTGCTGCGTTCTGCTTGCGATCAATTTAGATTGCATTCGGCTTGCGTAATGTTTTGGAACGCAAACTCTATCAGAGGCCTTGCTAACAATTTCGATGTTACGCATCGATCGTGTTCTCCGTGCCGATTCGCCCGCTTCGAACTCTTCACCAATCGGAGCGCCGAAATTGTGAAAAGAAACTTACACTAGAATCTCTAAACGGGTGCCATCTGTCGAAACTGGTCAACTTGTAACTGCCATGGCAATCTTAATCAGAGGAAAATCATTATTATCCTATTCTTATTTTTTATTATTCTCGCAACTCTCACCACAACATTGTACTGATCAAAATTGTAATCTATTATTTTAAAAGAGTTTCCATGGAGTTTCTTGCTGTTTCTTCTCCATAGGACCTACTATTTGGAACCGCGGACCTATATAGAGTCTCGACATTTCATAAGTGCCTGTATCTTGTTTACATGAAATAATGATCTATTCTATTCTATTCTGAATGAGATCGCAAGCAGAACGTAGCAATGAGCGAGAGCTATGAGTCAAGCTTATTGGGAAGTGGAAGCCATATTGACACTGACCTTTTGACAAACATAATCTGTAAATGGATGGGCCATGGGCCTAATAAGCCAAATACCGACTATCGACAAAAATAAAGCATAATAAAAGTCCCTACAAGGTCGATTATCAAATCTATCTTTACTTGCGTTCGGGGCTAACCCCAAAAATACATGACCTACATTTCATAACCTTCTTTTCCAGCCTTCTGTGATGCTTCCAATATGGACCTCCGAGTTCCTTCAGGCGGTATCCCGGATGGATCCGAAGTTCATAGCACTCCACCTTCAAGAAGTGGGGGGTAAGGCTTACGAGAAATCAATGCAGTACGTCCAGGACTTCGTGCAAAGGCTCTGCGACTGCCCCGAGTTGAGGCTCTTCGATAAGATCAGGATATTTCTGGATGAAGACTTTAGCTCCCCGGAGAAATTTACCGTGAGTATACTTGATATGTAACCGATTGTCGTGGTATGGACATGGAATGCGGAGAGATGAAAATCATGTTATAAGAAGAGTTGTAAGTATGTATGTGGATGGTTATCAGAGTAGAGGCAGACCAAAGAAAAGATGGATGGACTGTTTGAAACGTGACATGAATATGAAGGAAGTTAATCTGGAAATGACGTCTGATAGAGATGAATGGAAGAAAATGACATATTGCGCCGACCACAAATAAAATGGGATAAGGGCAGGAGAATGATGATACTTGATATATAAGCTCACCACAGTCACCTTTCTAGTCCCAATCCCTTTAAGAAGTTATTATTTCCATGAAATTGCGAAAAATACTGCCGTTCCATACAAATAATTAAATATTACTCGGCTAAATGTATGGAACAGCAATTTAATAGTGGGATGTTTTCAAGAGATCTCACCGTACCTACCTAGTGTCTGTATCGGTTGTGATACGAATACGATACGATGAAAACATCGTATCGGTTGTGATACGATGTTTTCAGTCAGTCATAAATGCAATATTAGAAACCCAAGAGCCTGGTATCGAATCTAACTTTAGAAGTTAGAATATCCCGCAGCCCAATTAGGGTTGCAGAGGTCAGATAGTATGGTAGCTCTGAGTAAACTAGGTTTTTTTTTTAATATGCCCTTGGCCTTCGCTTGGACTTCTCCTGTATCGAGGGTTCACTTTATACATACAAATATTTGTTCAATGCGGGGATCGAACCCGCGGCACGTAGCGCAGAAAGCCAATTGCTAAGCCACTGCGCCAACCGTGTCGTCACATCTGCTAGGTTACTATCGAAAATAAATATCAATCCAATGCTATTATATATTTATTCGCTTATTTTAATGGTGTTGACATTTTAATTTAATTTATTTCAATTTTATCTTCAAAAACGTGTTCCATTTTTATGTTCTTCTTCCACTTGCCATCAGGCGGGCCGTATGCAGCCAGTGTATTATTAAAAGAAACTTGGTTGAGAAAAGGCTAAGTTGATGCATTTCCGTAGGTATTTGGTATAGCCGTCATACATTTTCAGGCTCTAGGCAACATGTACTTCGCGCACTCGTCGCTTACGGACCTCAAGATCTGGGACTTCGAGCTGAAGGCGTACGTGGAGGCTCTGGGCAAGGAGGTGCACGCTGGCAACATTGAGAAGGTTACCACCAAGGAGAAGGCAAAGTTCCCGCAGCACTTCTTTCCCGAGGTAATATTTCATTTATGTTATTTTTATGAGCTTTTACTATGGGAAAAAAGCTGAAATCGCGAAAAGAAATCTGATGTTTCATAATATAAATCGTCAGCCAATCATGCCGTCGAAATAGCTATCCAGCGGGTCTACCACGTAACTAAAATGGTAATGAACATCGCCTCTCGTAATAAACTTCAATACGATCGAGAGAGACTAATCTTTGAGCTACCTTGTAAAAAAATTACCTACATGAAGTTAGGGCTCCCATCTTCATAATTGGTAAAAAATTGACAAGGTAGCTCAAAGTTTAGCCTCTCACGATCGTATTGAAGTTTATTACCAGAGTCGATGTTCATTACCATTTTAGTTGCGCGGTAGACCCGCGGGACCATGTCCATGTTGCGCAACAGGCCGTTAATGATACTGTACTTATTGACGTCAGTGATAATAGTTTAGTCATTAAAAATAATCCGTATCGTGTGTCAACCGCAATGACAAAAGTATGAGTTAAGTAATTTTTGATTGCTTCAATTTGTTTCCCATCTAAATTGGCTCGTGGCCAGCTCATGGATATGTGTATTCTCCCCGTCCTAACCTACGGAGCACAAGTCTGGTCTTTGACTAACATCCAGAAGTCCAAACTCCAGTTTTGCCAAAGAGCAATGGAGCGCAGTATACTCGGTGTTAAATTAACGGATCGAGTTCGAAACACCTTACTGCGTTCCAAAACGCAGATAGTAGATGTAGCTCAAAAAGCCGCTCAGCTTAAGTGGGTCTGGGCAGGACATGTCTGCCGTATGCCGGTCGAACTGTGGGCCCACATAGCACAGAACTGGTGTCCTGAGACAGTAAAACGGGGTCGTGGCAGACCACGAAGGAGATGGCGGGACGAATTGGACGCCTTCCTTAAAGAATGGCCCGATACAGCGCGGGATCGCGAGAAGGGGAGGAAAGGGAGGGAGGCCTTTGCCCAGTATTGGGACAGCATAGGCTTATAATAATAAATTGGCTTAGGGCCCATCCCTCGATACTTTTAGCAGCAAAATCACACGTATTCGCGTTCGTTATTCACGTTTTGTAAGCAAAAGGCAGCCAACGAACGCGACAACGCGCCATTCTGCTCCAAAAAATAACGAGTGTGAATGAACGCTTAGCTGTTTCTGAAGACCACACAGACAAACAGACGCCACTGATAGCTGTCCTTAATTACTTAAACATCTGTACCGCAGAGATAAATGGCCCCCATAAATACTTTGTAATAATTATCTTTTCCTAAAACAGCTAATTAACTTAGATAAGTAAGTGTTAAGTTATGAGTATTGTCATTGATACTCTTGTTCAATGTTACAGACAAGATAAGTATTTCTCGAGGTTCGACTTGCCTTTCTCGGAGTTCTGTGAGATTAGCTCTTTATCTGCCTTTGTACGATTTCACATTAGCTAGATTCTTACCTAAAATAAAAATTGTTTGCATAAAAAGGGAACCGGAGTTGCCTCTTTTCAGAAGCCTTATATTTTGAATGGAAGATTGTACAATTTAGGTTTAATGATTTATTTACTCATAAAGAACATAGTTCACTTAAAATGGGCTTAAATTACTAATTATAACTAATGATAGCTATTACAATATTTCGCTATCGAACGGTTCTAAAAGATGTTTTTATTAATATTTTCTCTCAGTCGGGTTTTAAATACATTAATTGTTTGACTATCCTTAATATAATTTGGTAAATTGTTATACAATTGTGCTCTTTCAAACATAATGGTTCTTTTACTATAATCAGTAGGCTAATTCACGTCACTAAAGTAGTGCAGTTGCCGCGCAGTTGTAATAAAATATTGATCAAAATAACACATTTGGTAATCTTCTGCTTCTTCTTTCGTTATGGCAATTGAGCCGATGTCGACTATTCTGCCATTTGGTAACCTCTGAGCTTCAGTGAGATACGCTCGCGTCAAGTTCCAGCGTCACTGCAATACGATCGGCGCGTCTTAAAATTACGTAAATTAGCCCTCTGTTCTGTGACGTCTTAATTTGATTTTATTAGTGTTTCTTAGGCAATGATTGAAAGTTTTTTTAATAAGTTTTATTTCAGATTGTATTTGACCAGATATTATTTTTCTCACCAATATGCACATTGTGTAAGTGTGCATCTGCCGCAGATTGAATATTTTTGTATTTGTGTATAATTTACGTGTATCGGTAAAGCGACTGTAATTAAATAATGATTTAATGACTTTACCCATGTTCTTGCAAGTTTTATGTGTACATTTGATTTACTGGTGTACAGTAAAGAATATATAAATAAACTAGCTTCCGGCAGCGGCTTCGCCCGCGTGATA
This sequence comes from Allophyes oxyacanthae, assembly GCA_932294325.1. Lineage (NCBI taxonomy): Eukaryota > Metazoa > Arthropoda > Insecta > Lepidoptera > Noctuidae > Allophyes > Allophyes oxyacanthae. The sequence continues at coordinate 10,257,033 of OW028631.1, forward strand.
TCTTTATAAATTATAGCCTATGTTACTCACTAATAATGTAGAATTCTGCTGGTGAAATAATTTTTTAAATCGGTCGAGTTGTTTTTGAGTTCATCCATTACAAACAAACATACAAAAAATCAAATCTTTTCTCTTTATAATATTAGTTTAGATAAATAATTTTGAAAGGTACAGAAATTCACCAGTCAGCCAGAAGAATTCAGGCAAATTCCCCTCGCGACCATTCTTTTGAATCTGTTTGCGGAGGTCCATTTATAGCACATATTTACGGGCCGCCGGACACGTCATAACGCATGTAATTATTACAAACATGCGTCGGTTTCCTTAACAGCCGAAGATAAAATATGCATATGACGTATGTTAGTTAAATACGAAGTAAGGGTATTATATTCCTACAACGATTCTCAAGGGGATATGAACTACAAAGCGTGTCCGCGTAAACGAGGCCAAAGCTAAATTTATATTTCATAAAGTTTACGATTTTGTTCGCAGAGTTAGTTATAAAAACTGTTAATAAAAACCCATAATTTTTTTGTAAAGACCTACGTAAAATTGTAACGGTAAGGTTTCCAGAATCATGTACTGAATCCATGGTAGGTATCATATTTTTTAAGTAGTGCGCGTAATTTGTAGAGTTATTCAGTCTGTTCCTAAATGCAACCGCAGTATTGGGATACACGAAAACATAACGAAAATTCGAATTAGTATGCAGGACACGCATAATTTACTACCGCAAGTCATACAAAATCAAATTTTTATTTTGTTTTGGAGTGAAATTTAGTACTGCGGTTACATTTGGGAACGGACACTGAATCACTCTGCACATTTTGAGCACTACATAAATGATTCTGTGTAAAGTTTAATTTATTTTTTTGGTTGAAAACCCTAATTTCGCTTTGTCTGGACCAAGCTCGTAAACCTACGCCCAGAAGTCTCGTTTGTGAACAGGAGACTATAATGAATCATTTCTTTTTAGGAGAAATCCTAGCGAGTGTTAATGTATTAAAAAAAAAAAACCCGTTTGAATTTATATTATTCAATCAATTATTCGCCAATTCCTATGTGTTTTATTGTTATTTCCTGTTTTAGTGCAAGTGGTCGCGCAAAGGTTTCCTGCGCACACGCTGGTGGATGCGCGGCACTGCGGTGGAGTTCGTCAATATACATCTGTTCCACGACGCATCCAACTTACTGGCCATAGAACCATTCCCTTCAGTAAGTTAATCTATTAAAGCCGTTTTTAACCCCTGACAAAAAGGGGGTGTTATAAGTTTGTAGTTGTAGTTGTTTGTTGTTTGTAGTTGTTTGTTGTTTGTAGTTGTGTTGTTTGTACCTGTGTGTCTGTCTGTGGCATCGTAGCACCAAAACGGATGGACCGATTATAATGCTTTTTTTTTTAAGGTCTGCGAAAAAGTTATAAATAAATATTTACGGGCTTAAAAATTACGTTGATATTCAATTAAAAGTTTTCTATCATAAAAATATTATTCTAAGTTTATTGTTGAACTAAAAGTTATGATAAAAGTTTATTTTCAAATTAGAATTTTTATTTTGATCCTTTGGGGTCTCTGCACCTTACAAAAAAGTCCTAGCAGGCCCTGGTCAAAAAAAGGTTGAGAACCACTGTTTTAAAAGGTTAAAGTACTCATTTATTTGTTATTTATGTACACACTGACAAAGAAAATAAGTAAAGATATCAAGTACAAAGGTACTGATTATTTCTAAAGAAACATTTACTCATCAGTCATCATTATGCACAACTTATACTATGGGACCAATTATGAGATCCCCGAAAAATACTTATTTTATTTTTGAGATTTCAATGTTGTCCCTGTAATAAAAGTTGTTTAAAAAACAACCCCCAAAAGGACTCTTCGCTATTAAAGTGGGACCTTACATACAGGATATTTTTTAAATAGTGCGCAAAATTTGCAGATTGATTCAGTGTCCGTTCCCAAATGCAGTACTAAAATTCACTCCAAAACAAAATAAAAATTTGATTTTGTATGGCTTGCGCTAGTAAATTATGCGTCCCTGCCATACTAAGTCGAATTTTCGTTTTGTTTTAGTGTATCCCAATACTACAGTTGCATTTAGGAACAGAGACAGAATCACCCTATAGGTTATGCGCAGTACATAAAAATAATTATCCTGTATTTTGATTGACCAAGCTCGTCCTCGTTTAGTTATTAATAAAAGTTTCTGTTGACATGCTCTGTGCGTTTTAGGTATATTGTCGAAGCCGGCGGCGCGCGCTGCGTCATACGCTGCGTCATCTCCACTCTGACGTCAATGCCGCACCGTATTTCATATTCGGAGACTTCAACTTCAGGACTGATACTGCAGGTGTAGTCAAGGTGAGAAATACGAGTATGTAGGGTATATTTTTTTAACAGGGGACTAACTACGAACTTCTATAGCAGGCAGAAATTAAACTGCCCAGACATTTCCAATATAATAATTAATAATATAATTATTTAATTATTATTATTATTTTTCAAAACCTTTTTTATCTCTTCCTTTTGGGTGGGTCAAAAACCTTCATACGCGGGCCGGAACCAAGCGTATGAGGGGATGATTATATTGAATATGTGGATGACAGTGTAGAAGATGATAGGAATTTCCTGGTGATGCCGCAAGTGTTAAGGATGGTAGCTTTCTGAAGCATGTGGAGTGTATGTGTCGGCATTTGTAAGGTGGTCAAACTTTGTGCTAGGGATTTCGGTATGACACCAGTGGATGAGAGAACTATAGGGACGATGTGAACAGTTTGTGCCCTCCACTGTGTTTTTATTTCTATTGCATATTATTATTATTTTTATTATTTATTTATTTTCTCTCCACAATATTTCTTACATTGAATAGAATTTAATAACATAAATAGTCTATTGTGGGAGACTGGTGCCTAAACTAGGTAAAACCTGTATTTCTGGACACCAGGTCTCACCCCTTAAGCATAATTATAATAGTTCTTATAGCCTACAGAAAATTGTTGAGACATATTGACTTTGAGTATCTACTCAAAGCATATTGATAATAAAAACATAACTAATATAAAACAAAAACAAAAGATAAGAATAATTGTATTGTGTCATTAGTGTCTATGTTTGAGGTGTGTTTATGTGCGTGTGCCGTGAATGTGTGCGTGTATATGTATAGTGTATGAGTGATTCATATCTATATATTAATTGACGAATTCTATTTAGGGTCAATAAGAAGATTTTCGGTCTCCATAGTCTAAGGACAAAAGCCATATAAGCTGACCTTTAATTGTACGAAAAGCCTATACAGTGCGAGGTCAGCTCATACTGGAAATGTCTGGGCAGTTCAATTTCTGTCCTGCTATAAGAGTTCGTAGTAAGACCCCTGGATATCTGCTTTAAGGTTGGCGACACGGTTGGCGCAGTGGCTAAGCGATTAGCTTTCTACGCTACGTGCCGCGGGTTCGATCCCCTCACGGAGCAATTATTTGTATGATCTATAGATAGTTGTTCCGGGTCTGGGTGTGTGTGCATGTGACATGTATGTTTGTAAACTGTACCGTGGTTTAGGAGGAGTTAGCGGATATACAGACAGACAGACGCAGAAAGCGACTTTATTTTATACTATGTAGAGACTATACAGGATATTTTTTTATGTAGTGCGCATAATTTATAGAGTGATTCAGTCTCTGTTCCTAAATGCAACCGCAGTATTGGGATACACTTTAAAACAAAACGAAAATTGGACTTAGTATGGGGGACACGCATAATTTACTAGCACAACCCATTATTTTATTTATTGATTTGAAGAGGTAGGGTACTAAGCCCCTTTGTCACTGCGACCTGCGAAGATCTATTGTAACGCCTCTTGTTTCATTACAGAACTCTGTCTAGCCGTAAGTCAACGATAAAATTGACTATATTCTTGGGATGGAGGGATTTAATCTCATCTGGTAAGATTAGGTGGCCCCCCAGGTGCTGACTTCTAGTGCGGTGTACCACGTCACACTCGCATAGGATATATATGGGCGTCTCATCCTTTTCGCGACAAAATCTGCAAATTGTGGTGTCACTAAGGCCCATTTTTTCCAGATGCTTGTTTAGTTTGCAGTGCCCAGTGAGGGTTCTTGTCAAGATCCTAAGCGCAAGCCATACAAAATCAAATTTTTATTTTGTTTTGGAGTTGTATAATGCAAGAATCTAGTTTACCTATACTATTGTGTCTAGACGAGACTTGCTCTGCGCTAAAAGATTTTCATATTTAGAGAAACAGGTTATGCTTGCAAATTAATGAACAATCAATAATCACGATACCAGTTTTTCTTTCACCTTTTGACCGTTAATATACGTCTTTTGAGCTCCCTACGTCATCACCAGTGATCGGTATAGGTGGTGCTAATTCACCTAAACTTCGAGGCACAGAGACAAAAACTGGAGACTTCCTTACGACAACATTTTTTCTGGGACAAAAATTGTCCTAGGTTTCGGGACATCACTTAAGTACATTAATAATTAATTCAATTAATACCGTAAACGAATTCAATTCACGTTTTTGTTTCCCAGAATTGACAAAAATTAAGTATTCACGTTTGCCACCATTGCTAATTTTATTAATGAGATTTTCTACATCCTAAGATAATAAAAACGAACAGAATTATAAATCTAAAATAACGAGAAAGTCTTCTATTTTTTTAAACAAGAAAAACGTGTTTCCTTAATTTTTGTCAATTTTGGGAAATAAAAACCTGAATTCAATTCAATTCCCTAACTGTATTAATAAAATACCTAACATTAATTATTAATGTACTTAAGTGATGTCCCGAAACCTAGGACAGCTTTTGTCCCAGAAAAAATGTTGTCGTAAGGAATTCTCCACTTTTTATCTCTGTGCCTCGAAGTTTAGGTGAATTAGCACCACCTATACCGATCACTGGTCATTACAGCTTCATCTACATAATACAATAGGTATTCTATAACGATATATTTTATATCTATGATAATAAATGCATATATTTCGTCTAATGATGACATCGACTTGACAAAGTTGTTATGGATTGAACTTTAACGGTCAAGGTGAAACGAATCTTTTTTTTCAAAAAAACATTAAAAAAAAACAAAAAAAAAAACATTTCTTTTTTTTTAAAACATTTCATCTCACTAGGATTTCTCCTGTATCGAGGGTACAGTTTACAAACATACATGTCACATGCACACACAACCAGACCCGAAACAACTATCTGTAGATCATACAAATATTTGTTCCGTGCGGGGATCGAACCCGCGGCACGTAGCGCAGAAAGCTAATTGCTTAGCCACTGCGCCAACCGTGTCGTCATCTTCGTCGTCGAATCGAAGAAGATTCAGAGGGTTGTCTCAAAAATATTTGATATGCTTTCAAAGTCGCAGAAGATTGGCGCAGCGGGTAAGCACTTGGTTTTTGCTCTGTATGTCAACCAGCGGGTCTACCGCGTAACTAAAATTGTAATGAACATCGACATCGGTATTAAACTTCAATACGATCGTGAGAGCCTAAACTTTGAGCTAACTTGTATTTTTTTATCGATCATGAAGATAGGAGTCCCAACTTTATGATAGGTAATTTTTTACAAGTTAGCTCAAAGTTTAGGCTCTCACGATCGTATTGAAGTTTAATACCGATGTCGATGTTCATTTCAATTTTAGTTACGCGGTAGACCCGCGGGTTCAATTCCAGTACGGAAACAATATTTTTATAGTTTTTGTTGGTGGTCTAGATGTGTGCGCATATGTGATGTATTATGCGTTATGAGGTAGGCGTCAATTTTTGGTCTTGCGTAGGTAAAGGTGTGGAGGAACGAGGTATGGTGTTCCTCCATTGAAAAGGGAGGATCCGACCAGGCGAGGTGATATTGCCTGGCGGGCCGAAGCCCGACGGTTGATGTCGGACAGTTGTATATATGCTAGATACGAATATATTTTTCCTTGCGCGATGCAGGCTTTGTAATCTGATTGAAGTAGTTCTTCTATGTTGCGATAGATGTCGCTACAAAGGTTTCTATTTTTTTTGGTTTTGTATTTTTCTAATAAAACTATTAAAATAATTTTTCTTTTCTTTCCTGTATGTTTGTGAATTCAACCTATTATACAGGAGAAAATAAAGCTGTGGCAATGTTTTTAATCAAAAATAAAAAGCTGCACTATTATTGTTATGTTACGACAAATAAACCTTTATACGTATTCCATACACTCTGTATTTTTTTAATTTTTGCAGTGTGTAATACCTAAATAATAAATTAAATAATCGTTTTTTTTTTAAAACGCTTTTATTAGCTTTACCTGTAACTATGTAAAAAAACCTTGGAAATTAAATTTGACCCACTTCCCAGTTTCCGATTGAGCTGAAATTTTGCATACACGTTTAGTTTGGATGACAAAAGCGTTTTCTTTAGGTTTTTTTTAAAACTATAATATTATTTAATTTCACGATCACACGCTTGAAGTAATTTAACCTCTAAGTTATACCCACCAGAAGGTGACGGAGGAGCTGTCGTGCTGCCGCGTGCAGCACGGCGCCAGCGCGGACGCGGCGCGCCTGCAGTACCGCGCGCGCGCCGGCGGCAAAGTGCTGCTCAGCGTCGGCAAGAAGGAGTTCGCGCACGTCGACCACCAGAAGATATTCAGGGAGGCTTGGGTCAGTGTGTGTTGGGGACTACTAACTAATTGCCTACGTACCCTGGACTATGATAGCACAGATAAATTATTTATTATTGATTCCTAGTAGGATAACAACAAACATACGCACACATTCACATCACACCCACACACATACACATCCTCTTCCTCTCACACACTCACACCCCGTATGTGGTTGTGTATATGTGAGAGAAGGAGACACATAAACACTACAAAACACATATATGAATTTAAAACATTGTTAATTAATATTTAATACTTATGTCTCTTCCCATGTCATAATGTCTTGAACGCCTACCATGTATTCAGGGTGAGAGCCTGGTGATCTGTCACAAATTTCCTAGTACAGACTCCAATCTCTCACAAAGGAGCTTTTCACCATGTTTGTACCATAAAATAATGTTATGTATCACCTTTGTGAAGAGAGAAATAAAGCATTTATTTATTAGTGTAGAGATAAACTAGAACTACGATAACATGGCGCGCCTCTCGAAAATTCAAAACGTTTGAAAGTATTTACAAAACGCCACCAAGACCGACAACGCAGACAGAAAAAACTTTAAAATGTGATCCTGTAAAGTGGCGCGTTAGTCATTTTATCTTTCCACTATCGATATGTACTTGCAATTGAAAGTGTTGCGTGAATTTACTCGTATTGCAATTTGAACCTTATGTCAGGGTTTATAAGGGTCACATGAACAGTCGAACGATAGAAGACGTTTCTTTGAAGAAAGAAAGAAAGAAAGAAAAATCATTTATTTGGACAAGACATCAGACAACACAGTGCACAAACATAAAAAAGAAAAAAGTAACAATAAAAACAATGTGCTGTCGGTATGCCAGTACCAAATGGGTTGCCAACTCAGCATTTGCTGGGCATACGAACACCCAGCGCTGATTTTCAGAATTTTAGTTCCTTCAAAATCCTTTTCATGACTTTCTTGACAGACTATACCTACCTACATATTAATATGGAAAATACGATACTATTTAAAATTATAATTAATACTTATGATAAATAAATAAAAGAGTTGCGTCGTTGGTCTGCGGGTCTTTTATATTATTATGACATTTCCCACAGCTGCAACGCTATGATCGCGAGCTAGAAGCCCTGCGCCCACACTTGTACGAGTACCCGGTCAAGTTCCCGCCGTCCTACCCGTTTGAAGAGGACGTGCATCTACCCACACACTACATGAAGACACGGTATGTTTATGATATTTGTTCCTTATTTTCAACCCCCGACAAAAAAGAGAGGTGTTATCTGTGGCATCGTAACTCCAAAACGGATCGACCGATTTCAATGCAGTTTTTTTAATTGAAAGCTAGTTTATTCGGGTATCATCGTAGCTATTTGCATTAAAATCTGTTAAAAGTTACAGCTCTTTTTCTAGTTGGAGTCGGGGGTTTTTGACGGTTAGGTTATTTGAACCTAACTTCACAGACAGATCCATGGCACAGAATTTTTGGATTTGCTACAGTACTCGCAAATCTTTATGAGCCCTGAACTGAGCTCTGAAATCTCTCTCTCTCTTCCTCTAGCACCTATAAAATTAGCGTACTATTATAGGTGCTAGAGGGAGAGAGTTCAGAGGGCTCATAAAGATTTGCGCGTACTATACCTATTACATTTGTTCCAGATGTCCAGCATGGTGCGACAGGATCCTTCTCTCGCAGTCAGCGCGACTGCTGGTGCAGCAGCCGGACACTGTCCGAGCAGCGGACAACAAACACATGCACGGGTCCAGGTTAGTATAGTATGGCTAAACGAACCGTCAAGGCACCGATGGAATAATAGTTAATTCGTAACAGATACTCCACTCCCTTGAGCGAAGTACGCTATTTTGAGCTCAATTGCCGCATCGCTAAAGTTCATATTGCTACGCTCGCTACCGGTGAGTCGGTTAGATTTAACGCACCCGCACCCACCAACTGCACTCCACCCCGCGTCCTCGAGCGGCATTTAACGCGCGACCTTGAGAGAGTGACGGAGGCCTGAGGGCTAATTCACGTAATTTTATGACGCGCCGATCACATTGCAGTGACTAAGAGAATACCAAATGTGTTGTTTTGATCAAAATTTTACTGCAACTGCGCGGCAACTGCACTTCTTTAGTTGCGTGAATTAGCCTACTGGTCAAGGCTTTGATACTTTTTTAGTAATAATATTCAATCAATATCATTTGCTATGTTTTCCTTGCTCATTTTGTTATTTATTTTGGGTTTCGGTTATACTTCGGTTCGGTTTGGTTCGGGTTCAGTTTGAAATCAGCGCAAAGCATTAATAGAATTATTGCACATTGATGTCTGACATTACGCTGAACTAAACCTTTTTGATGCAGCCGTCCACACGATTCACTCAGATTTTTGTTTCTATTTTTTTATGACACAAACCCTTTTTTTTAAATGTATGTTACCAAATAAAATATTTTTCTCTTATAAAGGAAGTCGGTAACGGACTCAACGGACAGCAGTGGACGTGTGTCGTCGTCTGACAGTAGTCCTGCGCGGTCAGGCTCACCGGCACGACAGAGCGCTCAGGTATCAAATTAAGATCATGCATATTCAACCAAAAAAAAAAAATTCTAGCAAAAAAAAAAGTTGCGTTGTATTCCTGCAAAAATAGGTGATATTGAATATCCTGACTTGCGTTTGACAACTATCAAATATTTGATTATTACTTTTTATTATTACAGGGCAGTCCGGGCAAGACTTTAGAGAAGAAAAGCAGTCTGGCGGAGCTAGATGCGCTGTCTGTGCCAACAGCCGGGATGAACTTCAGCAGGAAGAGTATCGCAGACCCTACTAGCGTGCAACAGGCTATTAGCGCAAGGTACCGTCTAATCTGCTTACCATTCATTTTTATTTACATATACAGGATAATTTTTTATATAGTGCGCATAATTTGTAGAGGAATGCAGTCTCTGTTCCTAAAAGCAACCGCAGTATTGGGATACACTTTAGAAAAAAACGAAAATTCGACTTAGTATGGGAGACGCACATAATTTACTAGCGCAAGCCATACAAAATTAAATTTTATTTTGTTTCGGAGTGGATTTTAGTACTGCGGTTGCATTTGGGAACGGACACAGAATCACTCTGCAAATTTTGTAACAACATAAAAAAATATCCTGTATAAATACATAACAGTAAAACATCAAGGTGTACAAAACATACAAACAATACTACTAACATGTAACATATTAATTTTAAAAAATCTAGTACTATATAAACAAAGACAGGTAGGGGATAGCGGGACTTTCCGCTCAAAATTGGAGCTGCCTGACTGGGGACGTACCTTGCCCAGTCAGGCAATCAGCAGCAGTCAGCAGCCAGGCAGGCAGGGCAGTCAGGGTTGTAGTAGTATCGTAGCCAAATAACACTGCCAATACACAACACTAGTAGGAGGGTCGGTAACGCGCGAGTGATGCCCCCGGTGTTGCAAGCGTCCATAGGTTACGGTAACAACTTACCATTAGCCGGACCGTAAGCTTGTTTGCCAACAAAGTGGTATTTAAAAAAAAAACAAATTCTATATAGCATATAAATCACACCCCGGTGCTGATGTCAGAAGAGCATTCAGCATCGTCCTACTTCTGAACATAGGCCTCTCCCAAAAAGAAATGCAATGCTCTGAGTCGCCACAAGGAAGCAAGTTCTTGACGGCAGAAGCAGCGCAGTCACACTTTTACTAATATCTTCTTCGAAGCTATTATTACTGTAAAATCTATATTTAGGGCAAAATAAAAGGTGTGAATCGATAAGCTTTTGTTCATTTATATATTTGGATAAATCGCTCATTTTTTCTATCACTCAAAATAAAATCCGGCTCGAAGGACCAAAAATGTATGGGTTGCTATACCGTTACACTAAATGATGGCAACGAGGGATGCACGCTTTTTCAACTGGTAAGATCAAAAGGATGTCAGAGAAACCATCTTTACTATCAAGCGTCTTTATTACACTGGTTTTACTTAACTAAAATCTTATACTGGATTACTTTTCTGGAAAATAATTCAATGTCAAGTACGAGAAATAAAAGCTATACACCAAAGTAATTGTTTTATACCACTGAATTTATCTTATTCTTTGGTGTACACAAAAAATTACTGATTAAAACAAATACAATAGAGATGATATTATATACATAGACAAACTTAACCGGTTTTCTACCAGCAAACTTTTGAGTCAAAAGTCAAAGCGTGCGTCCCTCGTTGCCATCATTATTGAATGATATGCTATACCGTTACATTGGTAACGGTATAGCAGCCCATACATGTTTGGTCCTTCGAGGCGGATTTCATCCGGCTCGAAGGACCAAACATGTATAGGCTTCAACTGTTCCCAGGATGAGCGAGCCGGAGGGCGCGAGCCGGCGGAGGCTGGTGCGCAACCAGTCGGAGGGCGAGCCGCAGCCGCGCGAGCGCCGCGAGCCCGCCGCGCGCCGCCGCCCCGCCTACGGCGTCATAGGAGACGCCACGTGCATGGGCGACCATAAGGTATACATGTGCGGCAGCAGGGCCGGCCCTGGTCGCAACCAGTCGGAGGGCGAGCCGCAGCCACATAACAAATCAAACAACCCAACCTTATTACCTTTTACGACACCAACGAGCATAGAATGGTCCTAGTCTGTTCCATAACTTATCACCGGCCTCGCCTTTTCTAATAATTTTGACGTTAACTTCCAAGTCTAACTGGATGCGACTATTTGTGTTATGAAATACTGAAAATGATTTCATTTTGTCCACAGCCGATCTACCTGCGAGTGATGCTGCAAAGCGACCGAGGTACGCTGGAGTGTTGCCCCGCCCTGTTCCCGTGCAGTATGTGCGCGAGCGCGGCCCGCGCCCCCCCCCGCCTGGCCCTGCTCCCCCCCCGCGTGGCCCTGCTCCCCCCCCGCCTGCCGCGCCTGCCCACCGACCCCGACCTGTACGCCAACAAAAAGCTCAAGCTCCCCGACATCTCCTGCAGCCATCCTGACAAACTGACGGACGAGACTAAACTTAAACGGACTCGAACGGGCTCCTTGAACGAAGCTATGCTTAGAATACCTCACGTCCAAATAACGGGCGCCGATTACTGTAGTTCCGACGGGGTTTTTGTCAATGACGTTGATAATACTCTCCTTAGTGTGAGGCGGTGCGTTGAACCTTACACTCCAGAAAGTGTCGATTCTCGCAGTCCGAACGTTGAAGCATCGTCCGGCTCTGACGAATTAACGCCAGAAGTAACACAAGTACCGGCTAAATCGACTAAACTAAGTCGAGATCGAAGCGTCTCTCCTACACAGTTAAAAAGTCGATTAGATAGGCTACTTAACAATAAAGTTGATAAAGATAAAGTTAAATCGATACCGGAAATACAGAGACTTAATAGTCGGGAGTCGTGTAAGTCAGAGGCGAGTAAGAAAGGAGGGTTATGTTGCCTAGCGCTCAAGTGTTACGGGTTCTGTCGGCGGCGCGTCACGTGCGACTGTAGCGGCCTGACCAAGTGTTGCACCTAGCTTGTAGTGTTGTAGCACTACTGATGTGAACAATCGTTTGTTTGATCGATTTTTTAACGATTATTATCTTCGAAATTGATTTGATTTTTTTTAGATTTAATGTGACGCTATTTAATAATTGAAATAATTGTATTATTGATTTTGTGGTTTCGATGATAATAATCGTTTAAAAATCCATTGTTTGTGCAGTTTTTGTTTTCTTATTGTATGGCACTGTGTTTGACATAATTTTTTTGTTGTAATTATCCAACCACGAAATTGGTTGTTTGACCAAAAATGGTAATGTTTCTTACCATAAACGCGCATGGTAATGTATTTTAAAACCGCATGCATTTTTATAACTATAACATATCAATGTCCAATTGAATCTTAATTTAAGCGTTTGTTTCAATTATTTTTATAGTAGATACAATAATAGGTGTAAACTATGTGCTTACTACTAGTCGATATTACGTTATTATAATCGTTAATTTTTAATCGACTGAAACCCCCGAGTCACCACTAGCGTAAATGTTCGATATTCGAATTGATAGAGCGAGATAGACTGCTATATTATCTACAAAAATAAAATACCATTCTATCTTTTGATTCCTAATATTGAATAATTTTAATTTCTAAATAAATTATAAATTATTATCTACACTCGGGAGTAACAAATCCGGGTCACTAATATAAACCTTAATATCTCTGAAACTAAAAATAATACCTTATTCAAATAAAAAGTATTTTACAGACTATTTAATACTACTCAAATAAAACGCTTCGACAGCTGAAAATCGCATTGATAGAGGAATGGGAAAATATTTCCCAACATCGCCTTAGAAACTTTGTGTACAGCAGGCCGAATCGTATGGCATCTGTGACAAGCGTTTTGGATGTCACATCTGTTAGCTTTTAAGATCAAATGAATAAATAAATAAATAAGACACGGAGGTAATACAAAGTACTAAAATGTGAGAAAATTATATATCTGTATAAAATAACTATGATTATTTTTTTATTTCTTTTTGCGATAAAATTTACGCCGTGTTTTTAATAAGTAAAAACAATAATAACCAAGAAGTTTTATTAATTTTATTTGAGTATAATAAATTGTGTATAAAATACTTTTTATTTGAATTAGTTAACATTCTTAGTTTCCTAGTTATTAAGGTTTATTTGGTGAACCGGATTCATCGTTCCCGAGTGTATATTAAAATGTATTTCTAGGGGGTTATAGGTCTCAATGCAATAAAATATATATAATTTTATATAATAATTACTCACTCTAACATAAAAACTATACCAAATGGTTTATATGGTTCTGACGACACGGTTGGCGCAGTGGCTAAGCGATTAGCCTTCTACGCTACGTGCCGCGGGTTCGATCCCCGCACGGAACAAGTATTTGTATGATCTACAGATAGTTGTTTCGGGTCTGGGTGGTGTGTGCGTGTGACATGTATGTTTGTAAACTGTACCCTCGATACAGGAGAAATCCTAGTGAGGGGCAACGTTTATTTAAAAAAAAAGAAAAGAAAGAAAGAAAAGATATAAAATCTAGTCTGTATGCTCAAGTGGTTTAAAATTAGACATACATTCAGTATGTATTTCTCCTAAAACGGTTTTGTTGACATATTCTTAGTCAAGTTAGACTTGAGACATCGAGAAACGACCAACGGTTCTCGATATAAATAATTGCAACTATACATACACGTGAAATTGAAAACTTTTAGTTTAAAAAACTTATGAGGAATGAACAAAACAAAACTCAATCCATTACTGTCCTACTGCTGGGTACGGGGCCTCTTCTCAATATGAAGGCCTAGTAGAAGGGCCCGGCTGGAGAGATATATCGCGATCTTCAGAGAAAATTTTATTAAGAAACATTAAACTATTTACAATCATAATATATAAACTTAAATATTTTTTGTTAAATAAATAAAAGATAAAAAAATATAAAACTGAGCACCTAGGCGTCAAAGTACTCCTCCTCATCGCTGTCAATTGGTAGCGTGCCCAGAAGACTGGCAGCATTGCCACGTTAAATGGCAATGCTTATTCTTTGATCGCGATCTTGATTCGAATACCACTCTTATTGTTGGTTGATATTAGATGAAATGACATACGATAATAAACGTGTAACTTATTAACTTGAACTGTGAACATGACTAAGTTAACGTGGTATAATAACTATGCTGACTATGAATTTGTCAACAAAATTCGACCATCATAACTTAAAAAGTATTATGAAACTAATTGGTATACAAAACACTCTTAATTTACTCATTAATCACTCTTAGTTACCATTGTTTTTATTTAAATTCACTATTATTTTTAAGACTGGTAACACTTTTTATTTATATTTTTAACTGTGGTAAGACCTTACGTTTTGTATGACAGAAAGTATTTTGTTGTGTAAGGGGGGGTAGTGTGAGGAGATAAGACCAAACTCACAATACAAATTAACAAGAATCTATTAATGTTAAACACCTTTGTTATTTAATCTTAATAAATTCTTGTTAATTTGTATTGTGAGTTTGGTCTTATCTCCTCACACTACCCCCCCTTACAGTTGAAGTTTAAATAACATAGCCAGAAAAAAATATTTTTAGTTAACAAATAATAGGTATAGTCTGTGCGGTAGTAGTTGGCCGCGCCTTAGGTGGAGACGAGGTTGAGGGCGGCGGGTAGCCTAGTGTTGACGGCACCGTACTGAGTAATGACACAGCGTCCCGCCCTCCCGTCCCACCGCTCATATACCTAAGGCGCGGCCAACTAGTTCCGTGCGAACTATAATTAAAATTGACATTCTTAAAAATTACACCGTAGCTGTCTGTTTGTGTTCGCCGCTATGTTAATTTTATTATTCTGTGCAGTCTCGTTTACATATAACCTAACCATCAAAAACCCCCGACTCCAACTAGAAAAAGAGCTGTAACTTTTGAACGGCTCAACAGATTTTTATGAAACAGAGCTAAGATGATACCCGATTAAACAAGCTTTAGATTAAAAAATATTGCATTGAAATCGGTCCATCCGTTATGAAGATACGATGCCAGAGAGAGATACACACAAATACATACATACACACATCCACAGATACACACTACAAACTTATAACACCCCTCTTTTTTGTCGGGGGTTAAAAACTTCGTAAGGTCTTCCACTATTCACTCAATGTAATACGTAAACCGCGTATAAAAGCCACGTCCTGACGTAGTGATACACGTTAATAAACGTTATTTGCACTGACTTTTAGTTTTATTTTGTTTTTTTGCATATGCGCATTTTTTAACATGCAACACTTTTGATCTAATATTTTTTTACTGGCAGCATTTCTAAACTAGTAACATTTCGGTTTTTTAAAGTATTGTACTATAGTAATCGCAAAACCTCGCCTAAAATGTGGGAGCGAGACGGAGAATAAGGCATACAGTGAGTGCGCTAGATGTGCTGTCTCGCTTCCACATTGTTAGGGTTCGCGTGCAGCTATGTTTTGACACAGGTATTAATTATTTTAAATCAAAACTACTGCCAACATTTATTTTATCATTGATGGAAATTATGCCATAATTATAAGACAAAGAAATGCGCTTATGTCCTTGTAATTTGTATGCATTTTTGTGTAATGTGTTATTTTTCAGTTTGATGTATCGTTCGCTTTGCTTGTAAGTATTATTTTGTCTTTATTTTGCACTGTTTGTGTATGTAAGCCTTTAGATAAAGCAGTAATTTGAAGTAAAATTTGTGTAGCTATTTATATTTAGAAAAAAAAATGGCGCTCACCCAAATATTATCCGTAATAATAAAAGAAATCATGCGAGGTTTCTCTCTCTAGAGCCCTGACCACCGGTAGCTTGGACCCTGTTCCCGATGCCGGTGGCCTACTACTCTTTTATATTTTTAAATGTTTTATTAATTATTTTGTTTTTTAATTTATTTGTAAAACTATTTAAAAAGGTCAAAAAGTATGTAAAAAAAATCATAAAGGTAATGAAAAAAAATCGTTCCCGTTGCCAGTTGGTTCCTATTTTTTATGTTTTTAAATGTGTATTTTATTTAATTCTAGAATATGTATTTAAAAATGTAAAAAACATGTATGTAAAATGAATAAAAGAAATCTTCAATATATTTTAATAACGTGCTTATAAATTAGCGCAGTAATAATTATTAGTTATTTTAAATTTTCCAGGTAACTTCCGTCAGGAGTTTCATTCTGAATCGTCTCCCAAGCATATCAAGCCTGAAGATCCAGAAGCCGTGGCGGAAAGTGTTGCAGAGTCGCCCAACTCACGGTACATACATTTTAACATGGATAGTCCTAACAGTATATTTAAAGAGACAGATATATAAAAATTCTGTTATATTATATTATCATATACAATTTATACAGGACATTTTTTTAAGTTGTGCGCAAAATTTGCAGTAAATCAATATCCGTTTCTAAATGCAACCGCAGTACCAAAATTCACTCCAAAACAAAATAAAAGATTGAGTTTGTATGGCTTGCGCTAGTAACTTATGCGTGTCCCCCATACTAAGTCAAATTTTCGTTTTGTTTTAAAGTGTGTCCCAATAATGGGGTTACATTTAGGAACAGAGACTGAATCACTTTACAAATTATGTGCCCTTCATAAAAATTATCCTGTATGTTATAAAGTAATTCTATTTTATAAGTTAGATATGTTACCTTCGTATAGTACGCGCAAATCTTTATGAGCCTTGAACTGAGCTCTGAACTCTCTCCCTCTAGCACCTATAATAAGCGTACTGCGCAGCCACTTGCGTTCAACTTCCGAGAGCTCATAAAGTTTTACGATAACTATACAATACAATACAAATCTATTTTATTGCACATCAGTACTACGTACTTCAGGCCTCAGTTACTCGCTCCAGATCGCGCAATAAATGCCTACCGCTTAGCGTATCATTTACGGTACAAGTAACTAATGAGCTGCCCGGATTGCCGCTCGAGCGCGCGGGTGCATTTGATCTAATCGACTCGCCGGTAGCGCGCGAAACAATATGAACTTTAGCGGCGCGGCAATTGAGTTTAAAATAGCGTACTTCGCTCAAGGAAGAGAAATATCTGTTACGAAGTTTAATCTGTGCTTGAGGGCAGTAAAATTCGTTCAGTTATACACAACGATAGTAGCCTCTTATCGTATGTCGAGTCGTACTATACTCCATTTAATATAACATTAGACATATCCTGATCGTCTAAAACTCCCGACTCCAACCTTATTCGTCTACTCGTAGATGCGACTGACGCGGTCAGAACGGGTCAGAAGTTACAATTGGGTCTACTGCTCCTTTCATGTTTGAAGCATCACGTCACGTCGGTAACATATCTAGCTCATACTTGTTAGACAAAACCATTTCAGTCAGCGAAGAAAGTGCATACTTTCAATAAAATATCAATTTCTGAGTATGATGCGGCGATGATGACGTAGTTCATAAATTTTATAGAAAATTCAAAACATCTTATTGGGAAATTCGATAAATGTTTTAGTCACAGGATCCTTGGTTACTAAAATCCTGAAAATAAATAGATTATATTAAAATTGTATAAAATATAGAAATTACTCCCTACGAATAAAGGAAATAATTGCCAATTAGGTTTCAAAAGATAATATTTAAATTACGTTTTTAACGTATTAAAAATACTGCTTTGTTATACTATAGTTTCATATTTCAATATGGAATATGTGTTTCAAAACATCTATAGAATCCTACCTTTCTACTTCCGATCCCTTTAAGGGGTTATTCTACTTATAATTATGAAAAACTTTTACTGTGGGATCAAACTTGAAATCACGAAAAAAAAAATTACTCAACTAAATGTATGTAACACAAGAGGTTTTTTCGCAATTTCAGTGTTGGTTCCAGGTTCCATAGTAAGAGTTGTTCTTAATGATGAGTATATTAACCCCTTAAAGGGGGTTAGATTAGAAAGGTAGAGCCTTCAATGTCTAATATTTAATACCACATCAAGAATCTTTATCTATTAAGGCCCAAATTCACCAACAACATAAACGATTAGAGCAAAATCAGCCGTTTAAACATGATTTTTTGTATGAGTAATCAGCCGATTTCATTATATTGACATCTGTTATATTGTCGGTGAACTTAGCCCTAAATTGTAATATTAAATTAGCCGAGTGGCGTAATCTCTCCTTATCGTTATAAATAATTTGTCTTATAATGACATTCCAAGGAAAGTTTCACTAAAAGTAATAATTAGAATTTAATTATTTTATACTATAGGCTCTTTATTGTTACTTATCAATAAATGATTACAATTAATTATCATTATTAATCATTACACGTTTAATAATATTACAATTTATAATACTCATGTAGTTTTAATTAGATATATTTTATTGCTATTTCTACTTAAATTTGCCATACATTATAGTTAATTATTTAGTAATAATTATTCATGAATTTATTAATATTTGTAACATTTATGTGAAGAATATAGTCAGGGAGTTGTCACAGGGTACTTTATTTGCGATCTTTGATTATTTGCGTGTATAATGTATAATTAAAATGTAAAATTAGTTGTTAATAATTTGGGAGTCTGTATATTATCTACCTTATCTGTAAGGTACGACTCACTGAATCGATGAATAATTGATTCTTGACATTAAAACAATAATTATGCGTGTAATCGGTTAGTCGAATTTTTAATCAGACGATGTAAACTGACAGGAGTTAACCTATAACATCGTAAAATTGGCTGGTTATTTTATTTACGCTCCACCATTTTGTATTTTGTTAGTCAAAAACCATACCTGTGCCCCGTAGGTTAGGAAAGAGATATAGTGATATTAAAATAGCGATGGGTTATAACAGTCAATCCTGTTACCTGTTATCTCTGTTATTGTGACACAAAAATAACAGAATGAAATATCTGTTACTAAATAACAGCCTGTTATTTTCATACTATCACACTAGAACCCACCAAGTACTTATATCTGCTTATGTATTAAATACTAGGTTTCTCTCTTTCTAGCAAGCGTCAATCCAGCTACATACGAATGAGAGCAAAACTGTTTTTAACTAAATAACAAGCAAGGTTCTCTGTTATCGAATTAAAGTATTTGTTATCTTTAAATATCTGTTATTTTTAACTATGACGATAAATACGCCTCACCGCTATATTAAAATTAGTTTAGTGCGATATTCAACCGAATCAACACCATCAGCTTCAGTCACATTAATTAGTCTGACAAAAAAGTCGACTTAAGACAGGGCTTAGCGTACTCTACATATTAGGTACAAAAAGTGACCTATAGCGAGTACCGTCTAGCTCTAGGGTTTGTGCGCGATACGGTCAGAGTAAAAGAAGCTTTGTTGTGTAGTCATTCGGTACATTTTCGCCTGCACACGCGGCTATTTATTTAAGTGTTTTTCCTGGGTGAATCCTCTGTGATACTTTTATGTATTCTGTGTTGCAATTATTTAAGAGATGAACGAGAAAACAGTAGTCTTCCACATAGTCGCATTAATTATCGGACTCCCAAAACTAAATATATATTTATCTAGGCTAGATATAGATCGTATTCGGTGTCTATACGTTATCGTCGATAAATAAATATAGTTATATCCATAATGTTACCCTCCAAACGTAATAATTAATACGCTCATCACTGTTGTGATTTTGGATCATTCACTCCACCATCAAACCTTAGATTTATTCTATTAAAAAATGACTACGGAAAGAGTAGGTATATAACGCCGAGGTTGTACACATCATTATGAACAACTTTTACTATTGAACCAGTACTGGAATCGCGAAAAAAAATCCGCTGTTCCGTTCATTTAGTCAAGTAATATCGAACTATTTGTATGCAACACTAGATTTGATATTTCGTGTTTTCATTGTTGATCCCATAGTAAAAGTTGTTCATATTGATGAGTACAATAATCCTCTCTCGGCTTTATATACCTTTTCAACGTTTATATGAATCTATCAAATCTGTCTATAATAGGTTACTGCTGGACATAGGCCTCGCCATACATAAATACTATTTTATTATAATTATTATGTATATTTCACACTCCTATACAACATGTAACATAATAAACTCACACCTTGAAAGTAGTTTGTTAAGAATCGGCTATAAAAGTAGGTTCTTTTTTTTTTAATTTTGGCTTTCTGTCGGTCTATTGAGCCAAAGAATATTTAATCTTATTTCAAAGTAATAAGACTCAATTTTAAAAGCATTCAATAATGGCCCGACACTATTTTCAAATAAGTTTTTGTTATTATGCTTTTAAATCAAAATATTCTAATGGAGTTGTTTGAGTGTGTGTATCATTCCTGTTACATGTTCTTTATACTAAATATTTTGAGACAATTTCTACAGACTACAACTCTCAATAGAGTTAAAAATAATAACAAATTAATTTTAGAATATGTCTACAAAAATGGACGCCTTTCTTTACTTTTAAGTTTTCAAAGCTATCTATTTTTCAAAGCGGTTCAGTAGTTCCTAAGATAGAACAAATGTTAACTTTAGCAAAAGGTTTATGTGCTTAGGATATTTTTTTATGTAGTGCGCATAATTTGTAGAGTGATTCAGTCTGTTCCTAAATGCAACCGCAGTATTGGGATAGGTACACTTTAAAAATTCGAAAATTCGACTTAGTATGGTGGACACGCATAATTTACTAGCGTAAGCCATATAAAATCAAATTCTTATTTTCTTTTGGAGTGAATTTTAGTACTGGGGTTGCATTTGGGTACGGACACTGAATAACTCTACAAATTTTGCGCACTACATAAAAAATAATCATGTATAAGGTCTTACTTATCAGCGGAGGTCGGTATACTGGTTATACTACTCATAATTATGAACAAATAATAAAATCGCAAAAAAAAATCTACTGTTCCATACAAATAATTAAATATTACGCGACTAAATGTATGGAACAGCTGATATTTTTGCGATTATAAGTTTGTTCCCATAGTTAAAGTTGTTTTTTTTTTTTTTTTCCCCTCTATGATTTCTCCTGTATCGAGGTTACAGATTACAAAAATACATGTCACGTGATGAATTCATACATAAGCCGTTCATGAAAAGACTTCCATTAATAAAGTAAGATCTTATATTATAGTATACTTAATCAGATGTAGATAAGCATAATATTATTATAAATTCCAATATTATTTACATTTCATATAAGTAAACAATATTGGTCACTTCGCTCCGTTGTAGTGAGGGCTAATTCACGTAATGTTAAGACGCGCCGATCATATTGCAGTGACGCTCAAACTTGCCGCCAGCGTATCTTGTTTTGTTTTAATCAAAATTTTACTGCAACTGCGCGGCAACTGCACTTCCTTAGTTACGTGAATTAGCCTACAGTTCCGCTTAGTGCGATCCTACCTTTAAATAGGTTATTCTTGTTACACCTTAATCATATCATTGTCATTATCGTGAATTTAAACGGTACCTGCCTTAGTATTAATTATACATCATTTTATTAACGTTAATTAATAGTGCGTATGATTTAATTATTTAAAAAATATCACAAACTAAAATGTACCTAATAATTAGTTAAAGATTATAAAGTTGCTAAATGTAATTCTTATTAAAATAATTCTAATTCTTCTAGTCATAACGAAAAGTTTAGATTCAATTTAAACATTTCTTAGATGCTGTAGGTACTCTTAAAAAATATAAAATGTATACAAAGAATAATTACCAGCACGTCCATGAATGCCCTTCATATTGTTCTAACAAAGGAAGGAAATTATACTAGAGATAACACCATACAACGTGTATAAGAAATGCGTGGTCATATTTATGGGTGTGGATCAGACCATCAACCTGAACAACTTTCTCTATGGGACAAACATCGTAATCGCGAAGAAATTATCAGCTGTCCCATACGTTTGGGTTGATTAGGTATTGTAAAGGATATTTTACTTATGTAGTGCGCATATTGTTCATTTTGTTTCAATATTGCGTTTGCATTTAGGAACAGAGACTCAATCACTCTACAAATTATACGCACTACATAAAAACATATCTTGTATAAAATTTTGTATGGGACAGCTTATTATTTTATCGCGGTGACGATGTAGGTTCCATAAAGTTGTTCAGTTTGGTCTGATCGCATTTCCGATACAAGTTGTAGAACAATCTTCAAGTATGTAA
The DNA here is from genome assembly GCA_932294325.1 of Allophyes oxyacanthae. Classification (NCBI taxonomy): domain Eukaryota; kingdom Metazoa; phylum Arthropoda; class Insecta; order Lepidoptera; family Noctuidae; genus Allophyes; species Allophyes oxyacanthae. The sequence continues at coordinate 10,279,343 of OW028631.1, forward strand.
AATTAAAAATGATTTAGGGTTGATTTTACAATCGCCGTATAATGTTTTATCCAACAAATAAATTTGACGCTTGACAGATAAGCTGTCAAAAATTTAAATTTATTCCCTCGGATAAAGTGATTATCTGGCGATTGAATAATCAGCCCTAAATCAATAAATTATTTTAAAGTGATGAAGTCGTGTAAGTCGTGTGTGCACTTGGTGACTAACACAGGCAACTATAATGTTCAATATAATAATTTAATAACGTGGTAGGTAAGCTTAAATATCCTAGAAATAATAACAAAGAAATATAGAAAATATAATACCTATTTGCGGTCTGTCCTTGGACTATGAGCAAATTTTTAGTAGAAATTTTTTAGAACATTTTAAAATTAGTATAATAATCATAGTAAGTTTAAAAAACGCTGTTTCAGTAAAATAAAAATAAAACCAAAAATGTTGTTAACAATCACTTTAAAATTAATAGTTGTGAAAGTTATTCATACTAGTTATAGTATTAATTAATTTTCACAGTAGTAGTACTAGTGCCGCATATACTGGGTGAAATAAAAATGATGAGCCATATTTCAAGAGGTAATCAGGTCCATGAAACTGAACAACTTTCCCTAAGAAACATAGGCCAAAATTTCAAAATTGAAAATGGATTTTTCATACAAAGTGACTGGTCACGTGACACGTTTGTACGAGACTGAGAAGTTGAACTGTCGTTTTCAAATTTCGACCTATGTTCTTTAGGGAAAGTTATAGTGTCATGGACCTGTTCCCTGATTACGTATGATAAATATTATGACAGTTGCTGTTGCAAATAAACATGCTACTCCGTATTCTCTTATGAAAAATCTATAAGCGAGAAAGAGATGTATTGTTTGTTGGTCGCTGTGGTTATCAGGTTTTTCTTACGTAATCCAGGCGCTGATGATAATCTCCTAAATAATAGCTGGTAATTTTTACATTACATTACCTATGCGCAAAGTACCTACCGGACAGTTTTATAATAATTTAAGGTCTATCTTAACATCGCAAACTCACTGCATAATAAAACATAAATCATTTAGATTAGTCAACGGTGTCGATTCTGTTGTACACTTTTACAGAACTAAACTAAAGGCATTTGCCACTTTCTGTTTCAATAATATAACCTAACTGTCAAAAGCCCCCGACTCCAACTAGAAAAAGATCTGTAACTTTTGAACGGCTGAACAGATTTACATGAAACATAGCTAAGATGATTCCCGATTAAACTAGCTTTCAATTAAAAACTGCAATGATGTTTAGTTTAGTACTGTCAAAATGACGAATCGATACCATTAACTACACTATAGTATACAAATATTTCGTATAATCTAAAGTTGTCTAGCCTTAAAATCGTAATACAAAGTAAGAAACACCAAAGCTTAAAGATTATATATGTATATCGATGTTGTATTAATTTTATAGATAGAAAAATAGCGTTGTAGGCCTCAAATTTAAATCTCAAATGTTCATTGGTGTCGATTCTGATTGATGTTACTACTAAACTAAACGCATCTGTCACTTTCTTTTTCTATTGAAACAGAAAGAGACAAACGCTCTTAGTTTAGTTTAGTTCTGTCAAAGTGCACAACAGAATCGACACCATTGTATTGTTTTTTAAATTATATTTAAATGGGAATAAGATTGTTAAGCGAAAGAAGAATTGCAAAGGAGGGATATCCGCATGCTTGTTCTTCTTTTCTGACTAGTTATCTTGGAATTGGAGCCAGGGTTACCTCTGTTCCACTCCACTATAGTTCAGTGATGATCGTTTGATCCATTGATCTACGCGCAGTAATATAAGTTCATGGTTTACTCTCATATTTTAGCATACATCTTGCTGTACAGTTTATTCGCCATGTCTATTTTAGCGTGTCATACGTACGCATTTTTTAAGTCATAGCCATTTTTTTCTATCTGATATAAAACCAATTTCATTGTGTCCTAAGTCCTAACTAGCTACATGGCAAAAAGTACTCCAGCGCCATCTATCGGAGCTACATGGCAAATGTTATCTAGCGCCATCTATCGGAGTCAACTGACAACGGAGAAACCTACATCGCACTATGAAAGTTTACATCGTATCTAACACGTATTGATACGCATAGTCCGACTTCAACCGTCGGGCTCCAGCACACCAAGCACTACACCTCGCTGTGTCGGCGTAATCTCCATTTTCAAATCTAAAACGTGCCATCATTACATAAACATAAACTTACCCATAGATTTACCACTAATATGATAAGTTTATGCATCAATACGATAGAGGAACAAGAATGGAGGAACACTAGACCTCTTTGCTCCATCCATAGAGCTTCCCAAATTTTAATAGACGAATTATGATACCATCCAAAAGATAATAATTAAGTTTGAGGTCCACAACTAAGAACAACGTTGCATAGAGTTGCATGAATTTATAGATTACCTAGGAGCGTATTTTGCCAAAATACCGAATTGTTTTATATTTATAAGAATATTGTTTGTATGTTTATAGGAAATAGATCACATTTCTCTTCACGTTATTTCAGTATGAAACTGTGCTGACATTATATGTGTATAATTGTACGTTTAGTGAATTTTAATCGTTCTATTGTAAACTTACTATTCGTTTTTCGTTTTCGAGTGACGTTGGAGCCCACTAATTGCTAGTTGTCTTCCCCGAAAACCTCACCTAGATGGCAGCATTTTCGAACAATGTACAAATTCATAACTATCAATATAGCAGGTCAATATTTGTCCCTGACTCTCCGTCGAAGCGAGGAGAGGAACGAAAATTGGGCTAAATAAAATATTTGCTCTTTTAAATTTTAACGTAGGTTTTACTTTTTTTATTTTCTGTCGTTACGGGCAGTGAGCAGTCCGAAGTCTGACAGTTTAACCCAATGACTAACTAAGTTTACAGTTCAATGGTTTAACCTTAGGGTATCATTATCTCCCAGTAATGACAGTAGGTAGGTACCTAATAGGGTTGCAACGTATAGCAGTCACTTCGTGAAAAATAGGTACCTACTTACTGATATTCAGCTGTATCTAGTTACACTAGGAGCTGACTCCTTCATACCTAGGAGAAGGTTATATTATATAGCATCAGTCGTTTCCTAAGAATATCTACTTTTTTCGGTATTTTTGTCCACTCCATCCTGCTCTGCTAGGTAGAAAGTCAGCCTTATTGTATTACCGCACTCGAAAACGAATAACTTGTAACGTCTATCTATAATACTCTTTAGATGAGCAATTTCAACTATTTTATTGTTGTATCTCTATATCTAGTCATTTTATGTGTATTGTGATCGATGTGAATAAAATATCAAAAAGCAGTTATGAATATTTTATTCCGATTACAACCCGAGAGAGCTGCTTTTTAAACAAAGCCTAAAGCTGGGCTTCCACTGGCAACGGAGCGGGCTCCGTACGGACTCCGCTTAACTCGCAACGGTAAACTTCATAGAAGTGCTTCTACCAACAAAGAGTATAGCGGAGAGGACTGAACGAGTAAAAATAGTTAGTAACGAACTCGTTCTTCATTTCTCTTTTGCAGTGGAAGGCAATTGTTAAAACTCTTTCTTAATGGAAAGTAAAACCTATTTTAACTAGTTGGGGTCCGTTCCATCTAGCTATTACTATTAGGTACTTGCTCATTACCCTTTCGCAGTGGAAGCCCGGCTTTAGTTTAAGAATCAACTTGAACTATTTCGAGACCACACCACAATCCTAATGATAACAACTGTTAACGAGTTGCCCAAAGACTTACAAGAAAAGTATATTATTTGTTATACTTTTAGCATCGGCAACTAGTGATTCTGCGATTGCTTAAAGCTGCCTTACCACGGGCATATACTTAAACCAAATTGGATTGAGTTGTGTGGTGATTATCATTTTTTATAGATTGTTCTTAAAATTCAGAAATAATTTAAAAAATGCTTGATGTAAATTCGGATAGGATAGTAATCCCCACAGGCTCCGACTGGTTGATTACGAACCGTAGAAAACCCTCATATGAGTCCCCCCGATAGAACAATAATAGGCTGATGACTAGGTACCGATTAATTTAATGAACGTTACGATTATAACGTTAAAACCTAAATTTTACCATTTTTATTAGCGTTAAAAAATATCGTCAACTGTAACGTTATCAATAGTGGAGATGGAAAATGGAAATTATTGTTACAGTAACGTTATAAAATACCCGTAATTGGTAACTTAACAAATTTTTTTTGGTACAGTACCAGTAAAAGCTGAGTAACGATAACTCTCCCTGCTAAAGAGGAAATAAAACAAATTTTATGTAAATGCACCTTGTACTTATGTTTAATTATGGTCATTATTATAATCTATTTATTAGGAAATCCCAGGTAAACCACATATTTTTAGCATTGGTAAGTAACACACCTCCACAAAGGTTGCCACAACCTCGAACAACTGTTAGTAACAGGATTAATAGACGGCAAGCATTCCAGAGGTCGACGTCCTAACAGATGGTTTGACCAAATCCGAAAACCTCTGGAGCCGGGATACCAAACTGCACGGGGTACCTATTTCACGTTGCTAAAGTCCGACAGGTGGAGCAAGATCGCCAGGAAAAAAAAATCCATGGGGAATCACGACCCTGAGTCAGTTATGAGCAAAGACTACAATAGTATATCGGACATAGACAGGCAGCTCGGCCTTTTTTTATTATTAACCTTAATATCAACCGCAACGCCATCTATTTTTTCGGTAGGGGAACCAAGGGTATAGGTACCTAGCTATAGCTACATATACCTATAGCTGTACGCTGCATACTAGGTACGTATTATATGTCAAGTGACGTAGGAAGAGTTATTGAAAATTATGAATAAAACAGTTAATATTTTAACATAATTTATTATAAAATAAATTTAACTATGTACACTGCATATTAAAGGGATGCTCCAGCTTGTGGCTGAAAATTCAATATTTATCCAGGTTTTTTGCAATTTTGCATATGTTAGAGAAATTTTTGAGAAGTATTTGGTTATTTGTGTAAATTTTTATTTTTATTAATCAACATAATATTTTTTTATGCACTTATTATGCTATAAATATCTTCTAAATTCAATCAATGGTGTAAATTTGTATATTTTGCGACTTTTATAAACATTACATGAATACTATTTAACCATGCTATTTTAAAGGCAAACAATCATTTGAATTTATCTACATAAAATGTGTTGCTGTCGCAGACATCAAAATTATATCAATATCTAATGTTTACTTATGTAAAAATACGAAAAACTGGGAAAATATTGAATTTATAGGTACAAAATGAGAGTCTAAGTACTCCTAAACTAAATTATACATTTAATATGTTATTTTGTGTTTTTCTTTTTCTTCCTTTATGTTTTAGATAGTGTCTATTTGCCTTTTCTTTCATAGGATCATTTATATCCCAAAAGGTTATTTTTCCAATGAGAACATTGTTGATATCTTTGCACCAATTGTGTATGAAAAACATTGTGCTTTTATTTATTAAATAATTACGCAAATTATCTTTATGTTCAGCACAAGTAATATATGATAAATTTACATTTACATTTATAATTAATTTTATATATGCCGATATATATTCTTTATTGCTTATATTTCTATACATATATGTTCCACTTGGGCAAAGAAATCAAACAATGCTCTTGTAGGATAGCACAACCACCTTTTGTTGCCAAATTCTTTCATTTTTATATATTTGTGGAAACTTTGTAGCTCTTCTGCTTCCATATTGTTTCTGCAGGCCACACAGTTTTTATAAATATGCTTTTTGGCAAGTTGTGCTATCCACCCACTGCAATACCCTATTGCTGCGCTTCTTTCAACGTCCATTGGAGTTTGGCTCTGTATTAGGTCGTCTGTATTTAAAAGTTCTACATTTAAATGAGCACTGTCAATTTCCCCTTCACATTCAGTAGAGCTGTTGTCTCCTGGTTTCGCTAAAAAATATTTTAGTGATTGGAGACAAACACCGTCATCTTTTTCACAGTTTGAGCCAACTGAATGTGAGGATGAAATATTATTAATTAATAGAGTTTTGAAGGCTCCTTCAAATGCAGACGACGTAGGCATAATGTTGCTGTAACCATGAGCTCTAATTGCCCCAAAAAAGTTTTCCAACGCGTCTTGATTGAAATTGCGCAGCAATAAAGAGTTAATCCCTTTGGAATTTAAATATTTTACAATTAATTTAAACCCTTCTATGGTTTTGATCCAGCTTGACAACGAAGGCACTACTCCTTGGTTATTTGAATTAATAAATTTCATGGTTTTGAGAATAGGTAGACTATAGTTCCACAATTTGTGGTGAGGTGAGGTTGGGGTCACTGCAGCCCTGTAGATTTTTCCTCCTTTTATCCCGCTAAAACTCCCATTGACGCTGTCAAACAAATCATCGAAGAACATGAGTAAATCTGCTGTGTCGGTACTTTCCTTTTCTAGACTTCCATATCCTGCAAAGTAGATAAAATATATTAACACGACTATCCATCGGTGTGATTCTCGGTAAAGAATAGACCACCACTCTCCGTCTGAGCGTGTCGTAAAAGGCGACTTAGGGATCATGTAAAGAGGATGGACAACAGCATCCTTATTTGTGCTAAGAACATGCAATCAGCAATCCGTATACCAAGTGTGGTGATTCTGGCAATGTCCCAAAAGACCGTTTATGGTAGCAGTCATTGGGAGGCCCATGTTCAGCAATGGAACTTAACAGGCGAGTATGATGATTATGAACGAAACTTATTTACATTGGACTTAGTTTGATTAACAATATGATCACACACACACACACACTTCGACTTATTAAGGGCTTATTTCGCACTCATTATTCACTTAATGTAAGCAAAAGGATTCTGCTGAAAAATGTAGCTAATGTACTTTGGCAGTGTAATTGGTTGTAACACAACCGTTGTAATTAAATAAATAAATAAATGGCCCTCAGATGCAAGTGTTTTTATTTTATTTTGTTTCTTAATTATTATTTTTTTGTATCGATAACAATTGCTTGTCTTCTCATGGCCACCTTATCATTTTCTGTGCGCGTTTTAAATATCTACTAAGAGATTATGACAAGATTGGAAGTAGCATCATCATGTTTGAAATTAACATACTGCGATTACAAATCTGTTTTGTCGAGGGTGGTGGTTATGGCAATATTCAGCGGGTCTCCAACGTACTAAATGGTAATGAACATCGACACTAGTAATAAACTTCAATACGATCGTGAGAGATTAAAGTTCGAGCTACGTTGTTAAAAAATACCGATCATGAAGATGGGAGTCTCAACTACATGATAGGTTTTTCTTTTTTACAAGGTAGTTCGAAGTTTAATCTCTCACGATCGTATCGAAGTGTATTACCAGAGTCTGATGTTCATTACCATTTTGTTACGCGGTAGACCCGCAGATCACGATAGTTGGCAATTAAATCTGGCTGTATGATAATAGACTACGGGGCATTTTGAACCACAAAATAACAGATGTTTAAAATTAATGGTCTGATTACCCATACAAAAATTCATGTTTAAACGACAGATTTTGCTCTAATCATAAGTTATATTGTCGGTGAACTTGGGCCTATATCATTGAAAAACCTGACTGATATTTTCACGATTGTAACATTAGTAAAGACAGATAGGAAATTAAAAGCTATGTATCTATAAACATTCACAATAATAAATTAATAAAAATAACAAACTGCTTACCTGCCATAAATCCAAGAGCTACTCCAACTGATTGGCTGAACACTTGAGTGCAATGTTTAACCCTCATTTTTGGTATTAATGCAGGTAATACATGGTGAGCCGTTAATTTAGGCACCAGCTTCACGCCTCTATAACCTGGACACCTTTTGTACAATGTCACAATGTGGTCCCATTTTGCAATACATTCTTTACCTTTAATGGTAAATTTAAGGTTTTTTGTAAGTAGGTTGTTTCTCATACCTTTTATGAGGTGAGGTGGATCATATATTGGAAAAATTTTATCCATTTCCACCTCAAAAAAACCCTCTTTATATTCTTGTCCATTGCGTAAGAAAGTTTCTTGTGTTTCTTTCAATAAGGAGTTTATAGCTGCCACATTGGAGGTGCCTTGGTCACATACTGTTGCCACGACCTTCAGTCCTGTTTCTTGCACTTTTTTTATAATAATCTTTATTTGTTTCTTTAATTCCATAGTTTTAGTGCTTCCACTACAATAATAATAGGCCAGAGGCTGCTTATATTTTTTCACAACGCCTCTTATCATGAAAACCAGTACGTGATCACAATATTCTTTTCCGGTTATTTCACCATTGTCTACAAATCCTGATATTTTGTCATTTCTTTTGTCGTAGGAAATACCGGGTCCAATTGCCATCTCATCGAAAGTTAAAACACAATATTTGTAATTGTTAGGCATTTTGGCGACTCTATTTTTTAAATTTTCGAATATTATGTTGTTTACTCCAGCTTTCAGGTTTATTTTGTGTAGTAAATTTTGTAAGGTTCTTCGGCTTGGCAAAATACATATGTTGCTCAGTATGCGATATGCCTTTGGAGATGGTTTGTAAAGAGACAACGCCAATATTTTTTCATCAAGCGTGAATCGCCTTCCTTTTTTTTTCTTGCCGCTTTGAGACGCTTGCATTTGGCAAAATAACTTCGCAGTATTAGACATATGCTTACAAACAATATTGAATGCAGTTGTTGTTTTCATTTTTTTAGCAATCATGTATTTTGCTTTAAAAGACTTCTTAACGCTTTCACATTTTCTTAACTTTTTCAAAATCGATTTATATTCCTTATGTTGCGCCAAAGTTACACGAGGACCTGAAAAACACGTATTTTCTTATAAACAAAATTATAATCAAGCTTTAAAAAAGATTTACATATTCAAGAGTTAAAAATGAAGTATATTATTTATTTATAGGACCTCCCAACAAAGTCTACACAGACACATGACATTTGAAATAATTTCATTGGTTGGTATTAATTGTGCGCCTCCAATTATAGGAGACCACAGCATTCACTTACTAGGTATAGTCATCATCATATTGTTAGGGGCAGTCAAAGTGACCTAATATTTAGAAACATCCAAAGTAATCACTGATATCCTGTCAACCATGGTCGTCAAATTGTTCAGAACACCCATCTTGCACAAATATATCGGATCAACAAAAACGTCGTATATATTAGGTCATTCAAACCGTCATTATTAGGGTAGCAAACACAACGCCAGTGGTTTCCAAGCAGTCAAGGTATTCAAAAATAAGAAACACTAGTAAAATTAACATTATTTTACTGAGAGCAATATCCAAATCACAACATTTTGATATGTCTTTAAATTGCCTACAGAACGGCGAAATGCCCTAGGTTTGTTCTGGATCATGGGATATTATTAAATAGGTTATAGCTACTTATTCGCGGCAAACGCTTCCATTAAATATTTTGTGCGGGAATATCAGGTCGGCCAGTTTCCTTCTGTCTGCTAACGAGGTGATTTTATAATGTTTTAGCCTCTCATTGTAGCTGATAATATTTTCAAAGTATTCAAAGTAAATAAGTATTTTTTTACATTTATGACCTAACCTTGGGCGGGATCTTCATTCCAGTTTAATTGTGCAATTCAGTAATAGTGTTTTATATTAAATTATATACATACTTTTTGATTTCATTGTTTTCTTTCTTTTCTGGGTCCTGCGTTGAATTTGGTCAGGTTGTAACTCCACAACAACATTTTGATGTCCTGTAAATTAAATATTCATATTGTCAAGCAGTGATAGCCTAGCGTTTGAACGCTTGCCTTCCATGCAGGAGGATCTGAGTTCGAACCCGGCCCGTACCTCTGACTTTTAGCATTTATGTGCAGATCGCAATTTGATTATCACTTGCCTTAACGGTGAAGGAAAAACATCGCGAGGAAACCTGCACCCCTTAGAGGGCCTCTAAGGCCTAACCCTTCTCATTCTGAGAAGAGGCCCATGCCCAGCAGTGGGACAGTAATGGGCTGAATTTATTCTATTATTTTATTGTCAAATAGTTTATATTGTAAATATGTAATGTATGTCTTTTATATTCATTATTATAATCTATAATGTAATCCACATTACATAGGTGGATACAGAATACATTTTCTTCACATAGATTTTGATATAAGTTTATAATTTAAATTAAAACAGAATTAGGCAGGTACATGTCATTGTGCTAATAATTATGTGTTCTCATGTAAGTGAATTGTAAATTCTAATGAGAATAAATATATCTCAAACCCGATGTCATCGATCATCAAGGTATTTTTATCAATATAATTAAAATGACATATCAGAGAAATTAAATATAAATTATCATTACTTGCATTACCAGATAAGTAGTCTAATATCCTAAAAAAAATATAATTGTATATAGAAAGTTATCTTGGACGAGTGATTTGTAGATAAGAAGTCTTTTACAGAGTAGTAGCATTTTGAAACACATTATGAAGGTTCTTCAAAAATATTTTTATTTTAGGAATGTCTCAAATAGGTCTCTGTATATTATTAAATATATGAGAGGCACTGCAAAAAATACTTTCATGGAAAAGATGGTGTCTTGCTAGTAACTGTGCACAACTTATCCTAATGCTGATTTTATCTTTCAATAAAAATAAAAAAAAACCTTCAAATCATGCTTTGAAATAATGTTTTATTGATCATTATAGATTTTTGACTATTTTTATTATTATTGTTTTTAGTTAGTGGTGATTTCGACATTATGATGAATGATTTTGACATTATTTTTGATTGTGTTGACATCATTAATAAGTATTAATAATTATTACCATAATTGGCCAAATGTATGTACTAGTGTTTAAGAAGTGTATGTAATTACTAACAAATTGGATTTTATGATCTGTTAATAAATGATTTGATTGCTTAATAAATCTATAAAAATATTTAAACATAATGTTTATTTTGGGTGTTTATTCAGCTCACTTTATAAAAAATATACAAACCTGATATCAAATCATCTGACTGTGTTTTTAAAACAGCTGATGTTGAAGCTAGGGCCGGCTTGTTTATTATACTCGTAGCTTCAATGATATGTTGTCCTGAAATACAAAATTAAATAACTTTATTCAGTTGAGGCTCAAAAAAGCAATCACACACCGGTTTGAAAAGAAGATAATAAATCTGAACCAAAAAAAAATTTTGTAATAAAAGACATACCTGATGTATTAAAATTATATTCCCGTAGTGGATTTCGTTGGGACTTCTCAGAGACTGACATAACCACTGCTTCACCAAGTGATTGTGCCTCCAGATCTAGAATAATATTAAAAAATTGTCTATGTTTATTATTTGCTTCTACAAAATAAATGTATTGAAGATTATTATAGTATAACAATAGTATTACCTGGGATATGCAATACTGGAATTGCTAATTTACTCAGTCTTTTCGTTGGATACTTGTGAATATCTTCAAAATGTCTATGACAGACACGTTTGTTCTCATAGACAGTAAGATGATCCAATGTAGCTATTGCACCACCAATATTCGAAATCCACGTTTTAAATCTCTCTGGCTGTGTCTCTGGATTCGGGAAATGGTGTAGAGGCACACCTGAAAAAATGACACAACTAGTTAGATGTAAATATGTATATAATTAAGGGTCCCTATCAGTTTCGAGTTCGAAAAACAGAAAATTCGACTTATTCAGTGCAAATTATTGCACTGAAAAATTATTATGTTATTATATCTATTAAGTCTATGAATTTAATTTTTTTAAACAACGGTTGCAATTCTTCAACTTATAAGACATTATTTAGATGTTTTATTACAACTAAATATTTAGTCAAAAATAAAATAAAATAATTTCATTTGGTAGATAAACACCTCAAATTTTAAAATATTCACCACTTAATTGCAATTTTCAATAAATTCTTAAGCGTTGACGTCGGTTTTGTACATGATTTTATAAGGATTTTTTTAAAGTACTAATTCAATTGTCTTTTAAAAATTAAATTGTAGGTTGCATAATAAACTATTCCCAGTACTAACGTTTTTTTTTCACAGTGTTATTCGTTACCAGTAAGTTAAACAAGTGATCGAAAAAGTTGGTGTTTTGTGCTTACGTAAAAACGTGTTTGATTTTTATTTTTCCTAATTTATATTGAGTTGTTATCATAATTCCAACTGCATAGACAAATAGAAGATGTATAACTATGCATTAAAAAAATCGGATATCATAAAGTTGTTGAGAAATTTGCGCTGAAAAAGAAGTAATTTTCTGTTTTAGACCGTAAAATTGATATCCCATAATCAATTAACCTGCTGTCGTTAGAGAGTAGTATATTCCTTGTATCACTAAATTACCAAGGAGACCTTTACAATTAGTATTTACATCAATTTCAATTTAATGTAGCATTGTAGTACATAGGTTGATAAAAATAACTGTTATAACGTTGGCCTCCTTGTAAATGGTATATATTATATAATGTACTCTGCGGCTATTACAATAGCAATATGTGAAACATAATGACGAATAGAGTGTAACCCTCCAGGTGAGGCGAATAAAGGTAGAAAAACAAAATTTACATACCATCTTTCCTAACCACAACACATCCTGGTACACAGCAAGAATTTTGTGACATGGTTGAAGTTCACTGTTCACTGTTTGCAATTATGGGTCCAAACTCTAAAGAGTGCCTATGCGCAGTCAGTAATCCACAGTAACTTCACAAGTTTTCTAATCCTTTCGGTATGTCGTCCCACGGAGGAGGATACTCAACTCAACACAAACTTACAAACGAAAGAAATATTGTAACGCGGCACGGCAACACGGAGGAACAGAGGCTCAACTCAACGTGGATAGCAGATGCACTTGCGAAACAATGAGACTTTTATTGCAAAAGGAAAATGCGCAGGAGCGTAAACACTCTCACACCGGCCATTTGCAATACAAGTGTGCCCATAAGAAAACAAAACTGTGCACGTTTTAAATACAAAAATATGATTTCTGTATTATTGTGCTGATGCTAATAACCTCAATATGCTTGAATTTATTACACTATTATTTTTCTTTATTCACTTTACCAATAACTTGTGATAATTATTTTATTTATTGATTTCTATTTTATGGAAACTCCCAGCATAAGAATCATATATTTAAATATAGCAACACCGTAATTTTGTTTCTCCTAACTTTTTCTTAGACGGCGCTGTTTTCAGTATTTTAGCGAAATTTTTGTATTACTCCTAGTTGCCATAGCATGGTTATGAGGAACACGACTCGAGGAGGAGGAAGTACAACTGAGACTTTCTTGTCAACAAACAGGAAAACAGCAATACAATAAAATAACTTTATTAAATTCATATATTATAAAAATATTATAATAGTACTTAAAATCAGTAAAACCATTACCTTAATTTTAAAAAATTGTGTAATTAAACTAAATTAAGCCTTAATACAAGGCAATAAAATACAGTCTTATAAAAGATTAAATTTAAAAAAAAATCATTGCTTAATAGTACTTATTTGGAATTGTTTTTTACTGAGTGAGTATAGTTATCGCAAAACTTTATGAGCTCTCGGAAGTTGAACGCGAGTGGCTGCGAAGTACGCTTATTATAAGTGCTAGGGGAGGGGGTTCAGAGCTTAGAGTGGGGCTCATAAAGATTTCCGCGTACTATACCTATGCTTTTACTCAATTTCTACTTGGGGTGTACACAACCCCACCCCGTTTGGGGTGTGAACATTAGTTGTATAATAAATTGGCGCAACAACTTTCAATAAACATAATTGAATTTCTGCTTAAAAAATATCTAATAGGAATCGCTGATCAAAACTCTTTGAATATAAAATATCTACATATAGGTAAGTATTATGTATAATATAACATTTATTAGGCTATTTATAACACTACATATCACATTCGTTTCAATTAATATGCAAAATAAAATATGGCTATTAAAAATAGAGAGATTTAAACATTACAATATTTATTTTCTTTTTGTCCCACATCAGCAGTTTATGTGTTCTTATAAATTCATTATCCATATTGGTAGCGGTATTGATACCTTTCTATAGCGGTATCATAATTATAGACAGAAATGCATGTCACTGCATACTTAAAAATCTAATTATGGCGATTAAATAGGCACCATATGGTACATTAAATCTACATTGTACAAGAGTATTAAAAATATGGGATTTAATGTACTAGTATTACAGTTAACATTGGCAATATTGGTATGCTTTCTCAGCTTTACAAACCTTTATATTTTATTATAAGTAACATAGTTGTACACTCGGCATTGCTTGGCAAAGCTGGTATAAGTAACATAGGTACACTCTCCCTAATAAACGCTGAGAAAAGTTATGTCATGAATAATATCAGTACAATGCATAAATTTATCAACATTTCTGCTCAATATATGTTTACTCCATGTTTATTAGTACCTATGGTATACGAGTAGGTATAATAATATATAACATAACTAACAAGTTATCAATATCAAAACAATTATTTGAAGTATAAATGAGATTATCAAAAATTTTCACTTATGAATTAGATTAACAAATATTGATTTGTATAAAAATTTATAAAAAAAATGGCACACAGACTTAGAAGCAATTAAGCATTTAGGTAACAGTACATAGGTACAAGTATAAAGTACTGATTTTTATTTTTATTTATTTTCAGCCTGTGTTGTCCCACTGCAGGACAAAGGCCTCCCTCTCCTTTTTCCTGTACTAAAGTACTGAGTATATAAAAAAATATATTAGTTGTCACATCCATCGCAACATCCAGCCGATTCACCACAGCACTCAAGACAATCTCCGAAGCAGTTGCCGTCACTATTGACTTGTTCCACACCAGCTGGAGATTCCATAGAGCAGCAATCATTGCAACACTCTGCGCAACACTCGCCACAGTCCAAGCAATCAGCACAAGCTAAACAAAACCAGCCAGTTTCACGGTCCCTCTGTATCTCTATAGCAGGTTCGTTTTTTGTATGGTTCAACTGATTAATACTTTCATTTGTGCCTGGTAAGTCCTTTTGTTCACTTACTAATGGCTGAGTGGTGATTACTTCAGTAGCTTCTGTTGTAGATTGAGACATTTTCTTATTTGGTAAAACAACTTCTTCCGAGTCGAAAATAATATGACTTCTTTGTGAACTTAGTATTTATAAGTATCCTGGATAGTGGATATTATAGCTTATAAACTACCGCTGCATAGTTTCGTGATTTCAGATTTTGTAGAAGACGCCAAACCTATCTCTTGTTTTTGTATCTGAACTTTATAGTAGGTAGGTATTTATTAGACGCGACCGAATTATCGCTTCGCTTCGTGAATTGTTTAAAATTTTTGCCTATTTTCGGCAGGCTGTTTTCCTTGTTGTTCTCTTACTTGGACTTTCCGTTATATGTTTAACTAACGGTTAAATCAACATTGTACTCTTAGATTATTGATTGGTTTCCTCTGCCGGAGACCAATCCTTCTAAGATTGCACTTTATGAAAAGAAATAGTACTGTTACGTCACGTCATTTATCACTAATATTATGTACTAATAAGCCAGTGACATCAAAAAAGAATTTTTAACAAAATTAAAATAGACACAAACAAAACAACACTGTAAACTTGTGATTTACAATCACAATAAATTGTTTATGTTTACTCCTAAGGTTTACTCTGTCTACGTACGACATAGACGTAGAACAACTAGACGGATAACTTACGTGGCTACGTCAATGTGTCTCGCTTTAACAATGTGTGTTGCCATCAAAATACTATTTCCACTACATTAGGGTAAATTCAGCCATATTCGCATCTTTATTTTGAAACCGATACTAAATGATATTTTCACGAAATTGAGTTATTAATTTATTATACCCCATCTCCTATATATTTGATATTTAATTTCGTTTAGAACTGGTTTCGAAATAAACATGCGAATATTCTTCTCTATCAACTAAAAACTTGGAATTCACAATGAAACATGTTCGGTCTCATTACAAAAGATGTGTTAAACCTGAGTTTAGGCCAGGTCTAACAAGACCAGGTGTCAAATTAAGACCTTGGTTTAAATCTTACAATACAAATCTGAGGAAAAACTCAGGTTTAGGCTCTGGTTTTAGAAAATTGTTATTACAAAACAAAGTTTAACGAAAAAACTCAGTTTTATCTCGGGTCTAAGATAAACCAGGCCTCCCCCTGGTTTTGCCGTGGTTTAAGTGACATTATCCCGGTCCGAATTACGATAAAAGTGATAATATCGCGAATACGACCAAATTTAATATTCACAAAATAATAAGGGCTATTGAATAATATTATTAATTGTGACTTTGGTCGGATTCGCGATATTACCTATCATTTTTAGCGCAATTCGGACTGCAGGGTATCACTCCTTTACTTTTGGTTTTCCATTTTATGTAAAAAGACAATTAACTAAAAGCCCCGTAATATTTTTATGTTTTTTTTTTAAACTGAATTTGAGATGCGGCTTCGACCTACTACTAGGTTTGATGTAGAATTTATAAGATTTTTTTTTACTTAAACTATTTTCTGCATTTCCTGAATACAATAGAGATGACGAAAAAACCATAAATACCCATAATAAAAAATATATCGACCGTATGCTGACAATACCTTCTAACTAACATTTTTATCCAAATATTTATTTTAGCGCCATCTGTTAGCACGTATTATAAATATTCAGATGGCGAGGCGTTCTAAACAATATTTCGATAAAAATGTTAGTTAGAAGGTATTGTCAGCATACAGTCGATATATTATAATATTCTTTTGGTACCGTAACATAATATATTGTAAGTTTAAATCGCCATACATAAAATAATGTCGAATTTAAACCAACGTCTTAGTTTGATACCTGGTCTAAACTCAAGTTCATTACAAAATATGTGTTAAACCTAAGTTTAGGCCAGGTCTAACAAGACCAGGTGTCAAATTAAGACCTTGGTTTAAATCCGACTTTATTACAAAATCAGTTTTTTCCGAAGTCTACTAAAACCATAGTTTAGACCGAGCTCGGACCAATCAACGTCGAGTATTAGTTTATCATTCACTCATTCACTCCAAAATGCCACAGATAAAGATTCCAAAGTCACATCCTCGTAGAAATGTTTCGTTTCATGCAGATTTTATAAGGATGACTTTAAATAAATTGTACCTTACAAGATTTGGATCATTAGATTATGATGAAAGTAAATAATTAAGATATTATTAAGTTTGTTTTGACTACAAAGAGTGCGATTTAAAAGCTTTTATAAGTGTTACGATACCAAAAAGAATATTTATTATAATCACTAGGATTTTTAGGCATATAATGTATTCAAGAAAACGAAACGTAGGTAGATCACGTCACTTAAACCACGGCAAAACTAGGGGGAGGCCTGGTTTAGCTTAGACCAGAGATAAAACTAAGATTTTTCGTTAAACTATGTTTTGTAATGACAATTTTCTAAAACCAGAGCCTAAACCTGAGTTTTACCTTAGACTTGGTTTAAACCTTGTTCTGTAATAAGACCGTTAGGTTTAAATTAAAAGTGTATATTTAAAAAAAAACTGTTATTATTATTAATTAAAAATTCTATAAAATTCGAATCAATAAGCAGAAATGAGATCAATTTTACAACAGTAATTTATATTCAGTTATTCAATGACCTTTAAATAAGATGAGAAATTTGTTTTTGGTTTTCCAGCAACAACAAAGTGTTAGAATAGATAACAAAATAAATGTAAGTCTGTGACTACTAGCACCTATCTAGTAAGTTTATAATCTATATGTCTTACAGTGCCCAAATAAATATTTAGTCTGTTGCAAGCCATATTGTAGTTTTATTACAAAGCAAAATAATAGATACTTATAGAATCTATCTTTTACTAAAAATAAATAAATCCAGCCCATTACTGTCCCACTGCTGGGCACGGGCCTCTTCTCAGAATGAGAGGGGTTAGGCGTTAGTCCACCACGTTGGCCTGGTGCGGGTTGGCGGACTACACACAGCATCAAGAAACTTATGAGGCCCTCTAAAATGTGCAGGTTTCCTCAAGATGTTTTTCCTTCATCATAATCACAAGTGATAATAAAATTCTAATCCGCACATGAATCCGAAAACTCAGACCCTTCTGCATGGAAGGTAAGCGTTGAACCGCTAGGCTATCACAACTTACTAAAAATCCGCGGTTATTGTTTTACTAAAGCTCCTCCAATTTTTTTTCTTGTATACATATTGTCGTACATTAGCTGATTGGAATCTCGACCTGCAACAATTTATGAGGCGACATACTAAGATGATATAACAGATGACATCATAAATTATTATGCAAAAAAACTAACTAAATTTACTAACTTACTAACCAACTTTTGTTTCTTCACCGGCGCGGCGCGGCGTGGCGGTGGAATATTTTAATTTTTGGGTGTATGTTTTTTTGTTTGATTTAGAATTTGTCGACTGTTCCGCTTCCAAATCATTCTTTAGCGATTCTGATATGTATAAATATAATCCACGTATTTGGTTGGTACAGCGAATGGCTTCAGATAAATATATTTTTTCTTGGTAGCAGCCGATTCTGACGTCCGGTAGCATCAATCTACCTTCTTCGTAAACTAGGGTCAGATGGAAACCTGTAGAATGTACATCATTACTTAGTGGGAATTTTTTTAAATTATCTGGCCACACTATTTTCTTCTGTCGTTGGGTTTGTTATGATATTTTATGACGAAATTGGTATAGAACGACCTTGTAGGCCATGTACTAACCAAAGTGGGTAATAAATATATACGAATGGAAATTCTCAGCATAATCAAAGGGTGAAAAAATACGTAAATGTTTACTTACGAGTTGAAATTGTATTCCATCTTCTTTTCTTTCACTATGCCTATCACAGCCTGAAATTCTACAACCACCCATTATCAACACACTTTTGTCTTTTTTCTCTAACGAGTTCTCACAAAATACGGCACTGTTTAACTTATAAAACCACACGAAAACATGAACTATTCAATAAGATATTTTGTTTGGCAGACATTTTGACAGTTATCAATCTCCGCCAGCAAAAAAGTGAATACGCCGATAAGGACAGAAAAAAGTATCTGTATCATTTTCGCACTCGTAGCATAGCGTATCTACACATCTTTTTCTAACAATACCGTTGCTAGTCTTATAGTTATTAGTCTATGACGTACGATGTTTACCGATGTTTTATGAATTTATGATACAATGCAGTGTTACCAAATCTCAAAAATATTTATCCCCAAAACTAAAGTTAAAAACCCCTAAAATCCCCCCAAAAAAAAACTGTAAAATTAATAAATACATTATAATAAAATAATTGAAACATTTTCAAAACGTTTACAGCCAGCTGCATCACAATCATTATAAATTTCATAGTAAAAGTCAAGAGTAAAAATACCCTAAAAAAATCCCATCACACTTATTTACCCCTAAATTTGGGGAGAAAACCCCTAAGTTGAGAACCTTAGATTATGTAAACCTCAAGATCAAGTGACACGCACACATCGTTAGTGTGAGAGGGTGGCGAACTTATACATTAGTCAGTAGAAAGAGCGAGAAAGACTATAATGAACGCCACTTTTTTGATATGAGCACATTTGTCATTTAGACATTTTGCAACCAAAATTGACGTCGGGTTGTTGTTATTCTATCAAAAGTTATTAATTAATTAATTTTAACAGCCTGAATTACTTGTTGTGGGTGTTCTTCTGATAGTGTAATCATAATTTGATATTATCAATGTGAACATGGTGGTCTGCAGTGTCCTTGGATGCAAAAACCGAACAAAAAGTGCTGCCGGTAATGTTACGTTTCACAGGTACGTTTTACTGCAATTATATGCTAAAATTGCTTTGTTTGTGAATATCCGTTATACACATAAAAATAATAATACAATTCAAATAAGTCGATATTATCAATTAATAAGAATTTATAGGTAATAATTGATTCCATAACCTCTAAATCAAAAGTCGTTCAGTGTGCTCAGTTTATGGCCTTTGAAATACCCAAAAATACGGGAAATCTGAATTGACTTTCGAATTTTCTATTAAATAAAAACCTATGAACCTTAGTCAGAAATGTTAACAAAATTCAGTCGTTTTTCAATTTTATAGATTATTTTCCTTTTAAATCGATTTTATTCCGGTCATGAAAAATATATCTGTGAAGCAAGTAAACGCTCCACATGCGATTAACTGTGTATTCAGTAATAAGATAAACAATTAGATTATCTTCAAGAATAAAATGAAATTTTATTCAGTACATATTTCAAACTTGACAGACAAAAAATAACAAGACCAGTAACTCATAGTAACTAGGTCTAAAAGACAATCATAGACTAACTTTTACAAAAGAGGCAAGGTTGGTATGTCTCTTAACAATATCTTATGCAAAAACTTAATTGTCTATACTTTCAACAGCTCTCCAATGGATCCTGCAGTTGGGCCCAGCAGCGCCATGTCGTCTGCGTAGTTAAAGCTGTTAATACAAACACCACCAACCCGACATCGAACACTCATGCTGCTAAGATCGACTATGAGGTCATTAACATATAGGTTGAAGAGCCTGGAAGAGTAAAAAGTAAAAACTGACTTCAGAAAATAAAAAGTATAAAATAATTTTCTTAAAAAACTTATCAGCTTCTGAAGTCAGTGCCACTATCAAGCTAGCTGCATTGAAGAATTTTAAAGGCCCCGACTTCAGAAACTGATAAGTTTTTTAAGAAAATTATTTTATACTTTTTAGTTTCTGAAGTCAGTTTTTACTTTTTTTTTAAGTCTATAATGCATAAAATTGATGAATATTAAAAAAATAACTATTCGATACATCTCAGTTTTATTTATGGGAAAATAGGGTTCAATCTGGTAACATTCACACACACATGCACAAATTAAACACCTATATAAAACTGGTTACACTGTCACTTCATCTAGGGGTTTACATAATCTAAGTTGAGAACCCTGATACAATGACGTGAGACGTCAAAAACATCGTGTTTTTATAGGCACCTACGTTTTGATAACTCACTCAGCAGCTCAGCACTCAAAATCAAAATGCTATGTCGGCAAATTAAACATGAGGCCAGTGCTACCTAAAGCTGTAGCAAACCGTATGTATTCGGTACTGAGTAACGGGTGCGCCATATAGGTACTATATATTATCTCTATGTGCGCCATAGACGCCACGGTTTAAACGACACGGTTGGCGCAGTGGCTAAGCGATTAGCTTACTGCGCTACGTGCCGCGGGTTCGATCCCCGCACGGAACAAATATTTGTATGATCTACAGATAGTTGTTTCGGGTCTGGTTGAATGTGCATGTGACATGTATGTTTGTAAACTGTACCCTGTACCCTCGATACAGGAGAAATCCTAGAGAGGGGCAACGTTTTATTTAAAAGAAAGAAAGAAATCAAAATAATGCGTTTAATCTAGTTTACTAGATACTGTCAAAATGGACTACAGAATCGACACCATTTTTACAGGACAACATTACATTATGCATTGCTCAACCTACCTACGTAATGTGTAGAATTTGAGGTATTATTTCAAAGATAATAATAATTTATTTCGGATTTCTCCAACAACTCACAATCGGTACAATGCTATTACAAATGTACTTACTTACCTATTTTTATTATTACTAAAATCGTGTTATAAAATCTCAGATCGACATCTGTTGTTTGACTATTTTAGCGCCACATAAAACGCAGCTGGCACTGTATCAAACGGCGAAACTTCTCAGAATCGCGTAGCAAAAGTCGTAATCATAAGCTTATGACGGCTGCTAGATACTGTAATAAATTGAGGATGCACTTATGCAGGTAATAGGAAAATGAGCTGATAATCGTGGCAAAGTGCCAGGATTCCAGAAATACTGAGAAAATGCAAGTGCGCTGCATTAAGAATTTATGAGCTGTCAATATGTCATGGCGCTTCCAGGTGACTTAAAAGAAGACTGTCTACAACTCTACATATATTAGGTAATATATAAGCGCTCGTAGATGTACAGCAATCTGCAAGGGTTAGCCGTTTACATGGGTCTTGACTAGAATGAGTTACTCTTTTACAAACATTCAAGATCAGTGAATGAGACCTTCTGTGAGAAGGTCAGAGCCCCCTCTGTGTCATATCAACCTACTCAACCCAAGGCTACAGAAGGTCATACTGTGTCCCTAGAGTCATTGGACCTCTATCTCTACTTTTTACCTAAAACGGGGCACCTAATAGGGAGACCTCTAGTAAATAAGTTTCAGACATAACTTTTTATTTCACATTTCATGAGTTCTCCCATCATTTGCCAGTCGTATGATCGTATCTCTCATTAACGCCGGATTATGACAGCTTATATCGCAACTCACAGGTTAGGGTCCGTATGACAATATCGTGTTTTGTCATGGTTAGACCCTTTGAAATGAAAAATAGATTAGTCATTGGTTAAACCATACTGATTCGTATCATTCTCATACATTTAACAGATCGTAGCACAATAGTGCACAATAGGTACAGTCTGTCAATAAAGTCATGAAAAGGATTTTGAAGGAACTAAAATTCTTCTTCGCTCGCAACCCTAAATAAGTACCGTAGGTGTCAGTTTGGGTACAACGATGTGTTTATTTTACTATTCTGTGTAGATTTTTTGTGATAAAAAATGTTTTCGGCATTATTATATTGTAAAAATAAACAAGAGAATATACAAGTGGCGTGGCGCCCTCAATCCTTTTCATGACTTTATTGACAGACTGTACCTACGTGTTGGCACAGAGATTTAGAAGGCTCACGTTAGGAATACCTACCCAATCTTATATGAATAGCCGTAGCCTTCAGACTACCTTCTTTGACATAAATATAAATTAACAGTAGAACACAGAATTAGGTCACTCCAATTTTTATAGAACGAGATGCTACCTATCGAAGTCAATTTCAGCTTTAGCAAAATCATCAATAAATTTCTGGACATAAGCTACTAAAAGCTTACAAAACATTCAAAATTTTTATTTTACCTATGCATTTCATAGCAAGAAGTAACCGAATAAGATTATGCCCACAGTGGCCACAAAACAAACGTAACGGGCTATATTTACAGAACATAATTTTAAAATCAACATAGCTAACAGGATCTGTTACAAAAATGAAGATAACTGTCACGCGATAAAGACGTAAATTAATCATAGCCGCCGCCACCGCAATCACCGCCACCACCGCAATCACCGCAGTCACCACCGCCACCGCCATAATCACCACCGCCACCGCCGCAATCACCACCACCGCCACCGCCGTCACCACCCCCGCCGGAATCAAACCCCCCGCCACCAGAATGACAAGTAGCGCCACCCGAGTCATGCCCACTTGTGTGGTGGGTCCCAGAGTTACAGTCACCTATGTCAAACTGAGGCACACCCACATCACTGAACAGGTTCGAAGTATTGTCATCATAGGTATAGTTTCTAAAGTTCTTATGTCTTCGAACCAGATTTCTATCCTGTGGTTCATCTTCACAACAGTCTTCACAACAGCAGCCGCAGCATGTGCACAAATCGTAGCAGCTTTCCATAACACCCGAGCCACAATTTTGACAATAATTATTTAAACACTTGCAAACCATTGATAGAACTGTACACACCGCTAAACTAATGCCTGTGCGATTTCTTGTGTGGATACAGCAGCAATCATCATCTTCTTGCTGGCTGTCTGTCCTCACTATCTTCGGTGGGTTATCTTTATTTGTGCCATCATCACCATCTTGGTTTGGTTGATACGGCAATGTCGCCGACGGCTGAGAAGACACGACATGCAACATTTTATTTGTTTACGTTTGGTAGTGTTTTTTTTACTTTTACTTTACGTACGTCTGTGGACCACTCCCGAATCATGAGGTAAGCGTTCGAAATATCCTTGTTCAAAAAATTTGTTCTGCATCTTTAATATAACGATATTTAACACATTTTTTCATGATTAGTGTTCTTTTATTGGTCTGTCTAAAAACAACAACTTTACTGTTGTTTACTTTTTATCACAGGATAAAAGACCGCAGAAACTGGCAATAAACAGTTTGTGATTTCACGTAAAGAGAGACACTGAAACCGTCTAAATTCACTGTGAGTAGTTAAGTATTATTCGATGTCTCGACGTCTAATACACACGACTAAACTAAAAAACTAAAACTAAACCCGCTACTGCCGAGTTTTTATACTCTTTGCTAGTGCCAACAAGTTATCGTGGTTCGTGGCACTCGTACACTGACGCACAGACTACTATACCACTGACGCTTCACTTTGAACTGTGTCTTGTTGTGACTCATGCAGGGCAAGGCTAACGTGACCATTTATTTCTTGATTCAAAAAGGGAAACCAATCTTTTTCCAGAAATATGTAAAAAAGAACAAAAAAAAAACAATGTAACCCTTTTCAATCAACAAGTCCACTACTTTTCGAACTTCTTCCCATGTAGGTATTTTTTTTTTCAAATTCACCCATTTTAATATTTCCAGATCTTCGTTAATCAAAGTCCACTGCTGCTCTAAATATTCACGACTTGTTTTATAAAATTCTATGGCTGTAGTTTTCCTTTAATATTCGCATCTTTCAATTTGACCTTACTAGCCACGATTAATAGCTTTCTGGCTGGAAAATTTTACGTCCAGAAACTTTCTTAGGGGCAGGGACCGGATTACTGGTAAATTTTAATGAACATTACCATTATAACGCTATATATAACGTTATAACGATAATTTCAACATTTTTAGTAGCGTTAAAAATAACGTTAACTTAAAAATAACGTTATCGATATTACTTTCTCTTTCCTATTTGTGGTTGCTGTTAGTTACGCACTCCGCTCGCGATTTCACTCTCATAGCTCATAGTCACAGTGTAACTGATTTGAGAAAAAATAAATTTAACGTTGTATCGTTCCTATCCTATGGAGCGCGTCATCATAGAAATGGAAAAGTTGGAAAATGGAAAGTATTACGTACTATCTAGTACTCGTATTGTAGGATCGTCGATTATATTTTTGAACTTTACATAATTACCATTACTTATTTTCTAATTTCAATTCCCTTGTCACTCTCTGGACATTCTACTCTAAAATATTATAAACTGAAGAAGGTTGGTTTATTCCATAAAACCTTAATCAGCCACCAGTATGAATAAAACTGGTAAAAACCCCAAAGAGTTTCCTCCATGTTGTTTATGTACAGTACTTACCTATTGCATAATATTTATATTGTTGCATTGGCATGGTTTGTATTTGAATAGTTGTGGACTGTCTTGCTTATGACTCAGCTTGGCAAGGCACGCCCGTAAACACTATTGGTACCTATTTACTTAGGTACAATAAACTTGAATTTTTAATTTTATTGCAGTAAACTGACAGATCTAATAGGGAATGAATGTCACCTAAAATAGTACAAAATGCAAAATGATTCTTTAATTTTTAATTTAATGATATGTTATTATTTTTTACATCTTACCACTGCGTCAACCCTAGCACTTTTATTCGTCACGAGTACATACTCGCGACCCGCGATGAATGTCTAGGGCTGACATTCAGAGACGATAGAAACGAGTCTAAGCGTGAACTTACGCTTCCATCTGTCAAACTTACAAACAAATTTTGACAGATGGAAGCGTAAGTTCACGCTTAGACTTGTTTCTGTCGTCTCTGAATGTCAGTCTAGATGATGTCGGCATTTGCGTCAACATCAAGCGCGATAGGCGATGACTGAATGTATTATAGTTCGGGATACATACGTGATAGGTACAATAGATCGACACTCATATGATCAACATGCAAAATATCATCGCCTCTAAACCAACAACTTAATGTATCAAAGGCTGTCTGTAACATCGAATTATCGGATATCCCATGCATATAGAGACAAAAAGCCTAAAAAACTACCCTTATAAAATAAGTAATCATTACAAACGTAAAGATTATGTCTGTAATATAAGCTAATTTAAGCTATTGCGTAAAATCGTGTAATTCCGTGTAAAATACTGATGTTCAGCCGCATCTGGTTAGACAGGAAGCCGACCCCAACGGTGTCTCGGGGCACTGATGGTACTGGGAGAGTGCGGGGTACGAACGACGGTCTGGCGCAGCGTACAGTGTCTTTTTCCTCAGACGCAGATTCCTCGGAGCTCACGCGCAGACTATAGTTGGGAAAAGGCTAGGTAGATTAATACTCACGCAAAAGTCTGTGCTCGCACCCGCGATCCCGGCACATACGTGCATAAGGGGTCACCACTTTTAGTCGGTAAGAGTCCGACAGACCCCTCCGCTTTTCCTCAGGGCGGAGGACATCTATGAGGATTTTCCAGAGATATAAAATTAAAAGGTAGGTAGATTGACACTGGGCGAAAGTTACGGGGAGACGCAAATAAAACAATGGAAATAAAATTATTGTAGTTTAATAAGGTATCTACACAAAAATACAACATACAAAAGTCTCTGAACGCACAACATTCAAGCCTTTTCTGAAAACGTTATAAATATTGGCATTATTATATATTGACAAACTTATATTGTTGTACAAGTATATTGACCACGATTTTAGCGCCACATAAATCGCAGCTGGTACTGTATCAAACGGCGAAACTTCTCAGAATCGCGTAGAAATAGTGTGGCAATAGTATGGCAACTAACTATATATAATACAACGTGTGTCAAAAATGCGTGGTCATATTTATATAGAATAAAAAATTAACTCCAAATTTTTTGCAGCTAACGAAACCAATTTCAACATTAGCAAAAAAGAAAAAACGTCAGTAGTTTTTAGGTAGTAAAGGTTTGAAATTATCCATTAATCTCCACTTCTGGGGTACACTCGATCTCCGTGTGGCATAGGCCGGATCGTAGTGGGGTAGGTACTACAGTGAAACAATTAATGTCTTATAACTTATCTATATGTATAGTTTAGTATATTATTTTGCAAATACCAATGTTCTCATAATACTTAGTAAGGTATAGGTAGATACCTACGTTATTATAATAATATACAATAATATTTTATAAGAAATTTTAATATAAAAAAATAAAAAATAAAATAAAAAATAATAATAATTTTTTTTTTATTATTATTATTATATTAAAATTTCTTATTAATTTGGCAACTTATACTTAGGTACATATTATAATTATTTATTATAAGGATTTTAAGAACACAATTTTAAAATAAACATTATAAATCAAGCTAAAATTACGATAATAATGATAAACCTGTAACGCGATAAAGACGTAAATTAATCATCACCGCCGCCGCCTCCACCCCCACCGGAATCGCACCCACCGCCTGATGTGTCTCCACCGCCCGAATCAAACCCTCCCCCACTGGAATGACAAGTAGCGCCATCCGAGTCATGTCCACTTGTGTGGTGGGTTCCCGAGTCATGTCCACTTGTGTGGTGGGTTCCCGAGTCATGTCCACTTGTGTGGTGGGTTCCCGAGTCATGTCCACTTGTGTGGTGGGTTCCCGAGTCATGTCCACTTGTGTGGTGGGTTCCCGAGTCATGTCCACTTGTGTGGTGGGTTGCCGAGTTATGCCCACTCGTATGGTGCGTTCCCGAGTCCAGCCCACTCGTGTGGTGCGTTTCCGAGTCCTTCTCACCCGTCTGATGCGTAGGCGAGTCATGACCGGAGTTACAGTCATCACTTATGACAACCTGAGGTTGAGTCCGAACACTCCCAATGACCCAAGTATTGTCATCATAGTCACCGTTGTCATATGTGTTGTTACTGCCTCTAGAGTTCTTATACCTTCGATCATAAATCCTCTGATTTCTATTTCGAGGTTTGTCTTCACAGCAATCATTCAAACGGTTCGAACAACAGTCGCAGCATCTCTCCGAACAGTTTTGAATACCCTGGCAACACATAGATAAAACTGTGCACACTGCTAAACAAATACCGGTTCGATTTCTCGTGTGGATACAGCAATCGTCCTGGCCTTGCTCGCTGTCTGTCCTCATTATCCTCGGTGAGTTATCCTTATTTGTGCCATCATTACCTTCTTGCGTTGCTGTTGGTTGATACGGCGATGTCGCCGACGGCTGAGAAGACACGACATGCGACATTTTATTTGTTTACGTTTGGTGGTGTCCTTTAATACTTTACGTCTGTGGACCACTCCCAAGTCATGACGTAAGCGCTCGAAATATCCTTGTTACGAAGTTAATTCTGCATCTTTAGTTTGGCAATATTTCGCACATTGTATCTGAGTGTTATCTTTTGCTTTTATCAGTTTAAAAACTACAACTTCACTATTGTTTACTTTTTAAACACAGGATAAAAATTGTTATGTCCAAACCTTATAACCGCGGCAGCAAACAGTTTATGATTTCACGTAAAGAGAGACACTAACACCATCTAAATTCACTGTGAATACATAATTTTAGTTACAATTAATCGATGCTGAGATATAATAATATCTATTGAACGACGAAGGCCACGCTACTGCCAACAAGTAACAAGTTATCGTGGCCGGTGGCACTCACACACTGAACCGAACTGTATAAATAATCACTAACTACTTTGGACTGTGTCTGGTTGTGATTGTGACTCATGCATAGCAAAGCACGCACGTAAACAACATTATTACTTACATTACATTACATTATTACATACTTATTATCAATATCT
Source organism: Allophyes oxyacanthae (assembly GCA_932294325.1). Taxonomy (NCBI): domain Eukaryota; kingdom Metazoa; phylum Arthropoda; class Insecta; order Lepidoptera; family Noctuidae; genus Allophyes; species Allophyes oxyacanthae. The sequence continues at coordinate 10,308,001 of OW028631.1, forward strand.
TAATATAAGTAGGTCCCTACTCCCTACAGTCTTTGCTCCCTACTAAATGTATTAGAAAGTTATACTAAAGTGGTATTAATTAAGCTAATTTATTGGCAATTTACCTACTTATCACGAATCTAATTATGAAGGTGCTTATACCAAAAAAATGCTTTTATTTTAAATAAACCATTACCTACTAGCTCTCTTTAGCTAAGTAGGTATAATTTCAGTTTGTGTCGTAATCTTTAACATAGACTAATATATAATACTGGAGATAGACTGGCAACTCTCAATTTTTTCATTTCTTATCGTTCAGCGACATCTGAACGCCAAGCAAGACGAAATATTTATACCTTTAAATAGGTCTTTATGATTAGTTCACGAAATATGAAATGTACTGTTCGACCGATTTGTATAAGGAATTAATTACTTTATTTTCTGTAAATAAGTAAATAATTCCATATACAAATCGGTCGAATCAGTACATTTCATATTTCGAGAACACAAATAAAAAGTAGGTTTATTTAGTTAGGAATAGAGTTAAATAATACAAAATTATGATAATTAATGAATTTATTTTCAATTTTTTGAAATGTACAATAACACTACACTTCACACTTCACAGATATATGGTCCAAACTACTTACGGAGGGCCTATCTATATGTATGGCACAAACACACAAAGAACACAGTCAATGCTGGAGTTTTGGTATTCCTGAAGGTAATACGGAGGAACTCAAGTTCAAATCAACGTAAATATCAGTAAAATATCAAAAATTACAAGAAAAATGCGCGCGAGCATGTAATCACACCGGCAGAAAAAATTCTTGTGACGTTTAGTACGAGTGTTGCTATGATTTGCTAACAGTAAACTACTCGATCATCTTAAAACTATTTATAACATACTGAAAATTGTTTATATAAAATTGAATCATAAATTACACTAAGTTTATAAGGCATAATTTATTCATCAATTGTACACTTATATGAGAAAAATAGCAAAAATGTCAGTTTGTGTAAATTACCAAATATATCATGCGAAGAAGTGGTAACCCTGAAGAAAAAAGTTCCATGCGTGTGGGATAGATGGTGCGATTCACAAGAAAATATCTTTGTTCTAAGTTGCCAGGGCATGATCTTTATTGCAATTTAGGTATGCCACAGAGGTTTTAGTCGGTAATAGGTAGGTACCTATGCATATAGGGTGACTGGTTGAACCCGGACATATTAATATTGAAGTAGGGTATCGTACCCATCATTATGAACAACCTTTACTATAGGAATAAATATGAAATCAGATTCAGATATCAGATTTTAATTCACGATTTCTATTATCTTCCCATAGTAAAACTTGTTCATTATTAATGAGTATATTATCCTACTTCAATATGTTCAGCCAACAACAAATCATCCTGTTTAAGTGATACCTAAGTACCTTAAAATCTATCAAAATGGTTTTTATGAGAATGATCTATAGGTTGCGTCATTTAACTCTGTGAGTGTCAGTGACCTCAGCCTCTCTACATATCCTTCATATATGCATATCCTTCTTTTTTTATTGTAACTATGTTGTCTTGAATACGATAAAAAAAAACATGATTTTCTCGAACAAAAATGCGAGGCTCCGTACGGACTCCGTATATGTCGTAACGGTAAACTTCATAGAAGTGCTTCCACCAACAAAGAGTCTAGCGGAGAGGACTGAATGAGTAAAATTTGTAAATAACGTACTCGTTCCAAACAGAGTGGTGTCCTTATCGACTCCGACTAACAATAATTATAATTATAGTAAGGCTTCCACCGGTAAAGAGGTAAGAAGAACTGACCAAATGGGTGTGAATAGGTAAGAACGAGTCTGCTGTGACATGGTGCCATAAGCGATTGGGGCTTTCTGCGCTGCGGGTTGGTTCGTATCATTCGTATAGGGCAGGGGTCGGCAACCTTTTAAGACGGAAGAGTCAAAAATTACAATTTACAAAATTTCAAAGTTCCAAAGAGCCACAAAAAATTTTCTTGCCAACAATAAATTATTGTACTTGCATAAATAAAGTTTTTTGATACAAAAAACTGGATCTGGTCCGCTAGACGCCCGGCGGGAAAACTAGTCCGTTATTCGCCCAGCGGGAAAATTATATTTATATTAAAAAAAATAAGTTTGGAATTAAATAAATATATGCAATATTATGTGCCTATTAATATATTTGCGTATGGAACTAAAGAGCCGCATGTGGCTCGCGAGCCGCAGGTTGCCGACCCCTGGTATAAGGAGCGTAGCGTTTATTGAGCTTCGGAAAAGAGTAAATCGCTATAGCTAGGTGCCGATGCTAAAAGTATCGCGTGTGCTATGGCCCACGCCAATTTATAGTCGGTTTAAGTGTACGGATTTAAAATAACCTAACCGTCAAAACCCTCAACACCAACTAGAAAAAGAGCTGTAACTTTTAAACGGCTAAACAGATTTTCATGAAACATAGCTAAGATGATACCGACTGCATTGAAATCGGTCCATCCGTTTTGGAGCTACGATGCCACTGACAGGTACACAGATACACACTACAAACTTATAACACCCCTCTTTTTTGTCGGGGGTTAAAAAATATTTTTTATCACGACTATGTCAACGATTGATTGACTAGGGTTTCTTCATGTTATTAATATTTATATCTAATAATTATTTTTATATGTACCTATTCATGTCAGTAATTTTGTGTCACAATGGCCACGGCTTCGTCCGCGTGGAGTTCGGATGCTCGATTTTTTTTATACATTTAGCGCAAATAAACAATTTAATTACCTATTGTATCGCGTTTGACGTCACAATTCACGGCAGTTTCCTGTTAGTGGTTATAAACCGCAAACTGTGTTCTATAATTGTAACACGGTGCTAAAAGTTGCCATGGATTATTCCAATGCGTTAAATAAAATTCCTTTGTGCGTACCGTAATTATATGACTTTCCTGTTTGTATTAACTACACTTTGTTTCACGGGAAATTGAGACCTAAATAAGCTGAAGGTTTCAATAATTTCTCTAGTTTTCCGCATCGCGGGAAAGAATATAATTTATGGTTTGTACAGCTAATTTTGTCGGAGACTAAGTAACTTTTACTTAAATACCTTCCATAATTGGAATTGGATTTGCATCATGCAAAACTACTTATTACCCGACTGCGCCAGGAGGTTAATGTTTTTCGAGTGTATCTATGTATATTTCTTTAGCACGCTCTGTAGCCTAAATGGCTTGATGGATTGTAGCTCGAGAGGTGTCGTTAGATTCGTCAAAATCAAAATTATTAAACATAAAACGGCCGATTTTTAACCTTCGACTTGTTTATTTCTTTTAAGTATTTATTTAAAGTTCACTTTTTAAGCAGTCGGGATTTTAGATTTTTTTAAAGTAAGTAGGTAAATTTTTTTTAAAGTGAAATTTCTATATAGTCGGGGGGGTATTAGGATTTTTCTGTCACGAAAAACGCTCAGAAACGAGGTACCTACATGGTAGAGGAATTGGAAAATTTATAAATAATAGATCCAGCCCACTGCTGGGCAGGGGCCCCTTCTCAGAATGAGAAGGGTTAGGCCTTAGTCCATCACGCTGGCCTAGTGCGGGTTAGCGGACTATAAACACCATCGAGGACTTTACGAGGCCCTCTTATGTGTATAGGTTTCCTCACGATGTTATTTCTTCACCGTTAACGCAAGTGCTCAAATTCCGTCCACAGATAAATTCTAAAAGTCAGAGATGCAGGCCGTTTTCGAACTCAGACCCTGAATTTCATCGGTTGGTTTCTACAAAATAATATTATGTAATTATCTCCTACACATTTTTCATCTTGTAGCAGTTCTGCGAAATTCCAGAAATAAAAAGCGATGTTTATTTTCCAAATATTTTATTTATAAATTAAAAATATAATACCCTAATTAGATCTGGCCATGTAGCAATGTATGTACAGTGGGCTTACATGGCCTAAACTTACAGATCTAATAAAAATGGACAATATCTATGTATGACTTATTGGTTTCTAATGAATTTGACTACTGAATGAACTCAAAAGCAGTGTGAAGGTTGTCCCAATTTCAGCGTTTTTCTGTAACCCTGTCGTAGGTAAGAATAGGCCTACACACGAGCGGTAAAGGCTGATTTACACGTATTAAATTTTCAAGTAGTTAACTAAATTATAAATCAATTCTAAGTTACTTAATGCATGTAAACAATGAATTTAGTAATAAGCCGCGTTCGGTGCTCAGCGGGTCTACCGCGTAACTAAGATGTTAATGAACATCATCGACTCTGGTAATAAACTTCAATACGATCGTGACAGACTAAACTTTGAGTTACCTTGTAAAAAAAAATACCGATCATGAAGATAAGAGTCCCAACTTCATGATCGATCTGTTTCAAGGTAGCTCGAAGTTAAGTCTCTCACGATCGTATTGAAGTTTATTACCAGAGTCGATGTTCATTACCATTTTAGTTACGCAGTTGACGGGGTAATTGGTGAAGAGCTCGGAGCGGGCCAATGCGTAAAATCAAGATAATTCAAAGAAATTTACACTAGAGGTTCAGGTGGACCTGACCTAATGGATCGAACGTTGTTCTAAATTAGTTTTACAGCGACGATCTAGTTTAAAGTTAGGTAAACTACGGACACTAGTAGAAAAATAAAATAGCTCGTAATTATTGTAAGTCAAGAATGTATTTCGGATGTATATGATGCGTTCTTAATAAAATCATACCTATTTATTTAAATAAATTTATGAGAGATACGTCGCGCTTAAATTGGTAGGAGTATGTAGCGTAATAAGTAGGAATACTCAATTTTTATTCTGTGCTTTGTCTCCGTAATTAAGCCCTTATGTTGTCGGTGAAATTGGGCCTAAATTTCGAAATTTCTTGTAGCTGGTTGACCAAAACCAACAATCAATATCAGATTGTTCTACAGATTTACTGATCAGATTTATGTAATCAGCTACTGAAAATCCAGCCTCCCAAGAAACTAGCAATCAGCAATCGAATACAAACGTCAGCAATATGTATGATAATGGATTGACAATATACGAATCACGTGATAATAAGAAATATTAGGACAATTAAAAAAAAAATCCTTACCGTCAAAATCCCCCGACTCCAACTAGAAAAAGAGCTGTAACTTTTGAACGGGGAACAGATTTCCATGAAACGTAGCTGATTCCCGATTAAACTAGCTTTCAACTAAAAAAACTGCATTGAAATCAGTCCATCCATTTTGGAGCTACGATGCCACAGACAGACACACAGATACACAATATAAACTTATAACACCTCTTTTTTTTTGTCGAGGGTTGAATGCAGAAGGCAAAAGACCGTGAGGACGCAGCCCAAAGCGATGGTCAAACCAGTGTTGGAACAACTGGACGTACCGGTGAACGTGGCACTCCATCAAGCCACAGACCGCAGCAAATGGAGATCAAGTATCGTTTTTGTAAACACGATCTAGAAACGAATATCTGTGTCTGTTGTTTGTCAGAATTCCGTTAAAATATAAAGTTTATTAGTTACACTCGCTCAAAGATTTGTAATTTTCAATCAAAATAAGCCCAACTCCATCCTAATGTTTTAAAGACAATAAATCAATTTAGATCTAAATTGGAAAAGGCACAGACATAGAAAAAATAATGAAAATCCTGTATTAAAAAGTTTATTCACATATCTACCATATTATTTGAATAATCGTCAAATTACGAAATATAAAAATTACGCGCGGAAATGTTGCAAAATGAGTGCTGTCACATGAGCGCGCGCGGACTGGCGACGTGCGACAGAGACGACAACACCTAATTCAAATACCCAACGCGGCCGTGCGTATTAGGGAAACGCCTCTTAAGCTATGTTAAATGCACCATATTTTGATCTCCTGTTGGGGAACAGGAACTCCTAGCATTTTTAGCTCGGTAGGGGTACCGAGCTAAAAATGCTTGGAGTTCCTGTTAATAGGGCAACGGGCGAGGTTTAAAATTATGACCCGTTGGAATACCCGGTGTCGAAAGCTTTAGCTGTTAATATATTCTTAAGACTTCATTACATTAACATTTATATTATTGTCAATATTAAATGCACAAATATTATTTACTTAGTACATGGGCCATATCATGAAGGCTTGGAACAAACAGATCTGCGACCGTCGGAGAATTATAACTTATCTGCGACCGTGAGTTTTTTAACAATAGTTGCTGTCAAATAAGAATAGAAAAAAAAGTCTATTTATTCCATAGAAATATGACAAGCCTAGAACAGTAAAAAATAAATCATTATTGAAGCCGTTTACGATATCAATGGTCACCAGTCTGGCCACCACACCGGTGTGAATTTTTTCATAAAATATTGTGAATCTCAGACTGGTCATTTTAAAATACGAAAATATAATAAACTGACAATAACATGGCATACCTACGTAGCTCATGGCTGTAAAAGCCATAGTTCAAAGAAAATCACTAAGTCCTTTAGTTAAGAAATTTCGAAAACCAGCTTCATTTAATGACAAGTCGATTACAGCTAGCTGTCTCTTTCAATCTCGTAAGCGCGTGTTGATAAAATAGTACCACTACATTTGAAAAGTTCAATTAATAGCTACTCTTCTAGGTTTATCGTATTTCTATGATTTATTCTATAATTGGTCTACCACCATAAGGATGCAATTTGTTTGTACGCCATAAAAAAGGTCTGTATTTCTCTTGTCTGGATCTATATTCTAGGTCTAGGTGGTAGACGGAGTAACCAAGTCTAGGTTGTCTTAAATGTCAAGCTCTTTCTATAGGTTTAGTCTCTTATCAAAATAATGAAGTTTCAACTTTAATAATATTTTTAACTCCCATAAAAAAAGAGGGGTGTTATAAGTTTTGGTTTGTATCTGTCTGTGCCATCGTAGCTCCAAAACGGTTAGGTTATTATTTGATAAGAAGTTCTGTTAGAATTAATAGACCACCATATCGCCGACCCTATATACAGGTAGGAGAGTTAAATAGTTTTCAGGTTATAAACTCCGTAATATACCGTACTTGCAATATATCGGTTTGAGATGTACTTAATATTGACGCTTATTTGACAACAACTATTGTTGTAATCGACTTAGTCGCAGATAGCTTATTAGCTATCTGCGACTAAGTTATTAACGAGGTTTATTAACCAATCCGGTTATCGTATAAATCCGATGATCCGAACAATCGTAATAGTGAAACATTTTGTACTCGGTCTAATAATTTTATTTGTATGCAGTCTGTGAGATATTTCTAAATGTTACCAAGTAAAAAACTGAAGAAAAAAATTGAATAAAGATTTAAAAATAAAAAATTGCATACCTAACTTATTGGAGAATCATCAAAAATGCATTTAATTTAAGAGTCCACTAGCGCCATTGTTGAAACTATTTTAATTAGTCTCATCAATATTTGTTCTAGATGATATCATATATTTTTAAATAGCAACACATACTTCGAAATCAACCTCTATATAATATTGATCAACGAAATTCCTAACTAGAACGCAAATCGCCTTAATTTCATAGAATGTATTAAAATTAATGTTTTTAAAACACGTTTCTTTACATTACTTAACATTTTTAATGTATTTGACTTAGTTCGAATATCATGGATTTAAGTCTATAGATACCGCAGTCTTGTCAAGCGATTAAGGCGATTCGCAGACCGACGAACATCGGCCTGGGAGACTTTTAACGTCATTCTTTAGGCGTGGAAGGTGCGCTGTCCTCTGCTTTTCGTTTGCTGCCAGCCTGTTGGGTCCTGTTCTTGTCTGGCTTATATTTCTCCCACTTTTTGTGGTTGAGGAGGTCGAAGTCTTCACAGTACTGCGCGATGTCTCTCAAGTACGTGGACAGGTGTAGGAGCTCTCGATCTCTGTCCCTGTTGAGATGCGCTTGTCTGAAGGGTCTGATCTTGAGCCCACTTTTGGGATTCATGATGAAGTTTCTTCTGATGTCGTCAAACATTATTGTGTTTTTGGAGCTGTATTGGGGATACTTGCCCCATATTACGCCTAGAGGTTTTACCTGTAAAAGATAATTGGTTGGGGTTTAAAAAATAATAAAGATGCCAACGTAAATTTTATGTGTCTGGTAAGCACTAATAATAACACTTAAAAAGATATTTTTATTTTTCAAACATGGGCAATACAAAAGGCATAATGGAATAGAAGAAGAAAAATCTGGGCTCTGGTACTGGTATTTTGTTTTACCAGTAGGCATGCAAAAACCCAGTGTAAATGCCGTACACTGATCAGGGGGCCTAAAAAGACCACATTAAGCAATTCATCTAATGATCTGCTTAGTAACTGTCAAACAGATGATTACTGAATATGAACCTTATGCGGATGACATTACGAGTCGTCAATTAAGTAGATATTTTGATATTCGTAATATGAATCATATTATGATTCATCTAAAGCGGCCTTTTTAGCCCTCCAGTTCTTTCGTCATAAAATAATTACATATATTAACAGTATCTTAATCAAATCAAAAATAACAAAATTTCTATTTTTATTCTTCCAAGATTAGACAAAGTTCTTTCTATCGATCTCGACCCCTAGACTCGCGTTTCTACGTAGACAAAGATAAAATATTCTTTCCATAGCAACAGGGAAGTAGTTAGTGATTTAAATATTCTACTAAATCCTACCGAAAAGTAGAAATATTTCTACAATCTGTCATATTGTCTATTATTTCGTAGACAAAACCGGTTTCTATGGTGGTCATGCTAAGTCTGCTGGCATGAAAAAATTGTTACAAAATTGTTTATATTATATGATTTAAGAAAATTTATTTCGCTCAAATAGAATACAATTATTAACTCCAGAAAAATATAATAATTAAGATAAGCGACCATTTCGCTTGGTAATGAACTAAAATTAAGTTATAAAAACGGTGGATACTGGTGGTGATTTATTAGCTTTCTAAAAATTGTAAGTGATTTCGGTTCCTTAATAACTTTAGGCATAGAGTTATAGAGTTCAGTCCCGCATATAGGACAATCTTTCTACCGTAGTTTTTCCTCGGTGCTCTTAAAATTATAATAATAATATGGTTACCCTGCCTCGTCATACGCTTTTGAATTTGCATTCTTTTTGTAAATGTTAAATGTCATTAATTATTTTACGTACAAGTATGCAAGCAGAATATCAGCGTCAGGTGTCATAGCCTGGCACATGCTGAGCTGGACACCCATTTGCTACAGCTCGGGACACACACTGAATAGGTGATGCGCAGTCGGTGCAGTATACCCACATATTTTTTATTCTTTTAAATTATTATTTTTTCTACACAATTTTACACTGTTGCCATCCTAAAAAAATGTATTCTCTGTCTATGCACCTGTCCTCTTCATATGTCTACCATTCTAGTGTCTTGTTTTTGTGGCAAATAAATGATTTTTATTTCTTTTTTTCTATCAAGTGTTATATTTATAAATTTGATCAATACTATTTAATTTTGTTTCAGGCAACACCAATAGTAACAAATTACAACTCACATCTATGGTGCCGTACTTGGCTGTATGCACGGTGATCATGGCCAGATAGTCCAGATAGAACATGACCTTATATTCCTGGTGCGTCGACACTCCCAGCAGCCGCATCTTCTCTTCGATCCACTTCATACCAGTGGCCGACCAGATCACGATGTCGTAGTCTTCGTATGCTGATGTTAGGAACTCGTGGAGGAATGGACGCATTAGCTCGTAGCCTGGAAGTTGAGAAAGTGTAAATGTGGGTGACCACAATGTTTGTGCAAAGATAACAAAGATATAAGGAACGTTAGTTCTTTATTTTGGAATAAATAGCTCGGGGAAATAAATACCTCGGGAAAAACTTGAAAGTAATAAGATTCAATAGATGAAGTTACTTAACAAAAAAATGTAAAATGTATGTATGTAAATTTAGTAGAGTAATATTGAATTACTTGTATGAAACAGCTACTTATTATTTTCATACATATTTATATAATATAATATAATTTATATATTTCATACACATTTTCAGGAAACATAGCTTTCTATTTAAAAAAATTGCATTGCATTGAAATTGGTCCATCCGTTTTGGAGATACACAGATACACACTACAAACTTAAACCCTCCCGTTATAAACTTCTTTTTTTGTCGGGTGTTAATAAAATCGCATTAATCCAGCCACAAAAGGCTCACGAACTGTATAATGCACGGACTCGCCTTTGCTTGGCAGGCTAATGATATTATAAACACCTATTGTTCTTATGTCTAATAGATAGAAGTAATAATGTGTTTAACCTGTTTCAGCCACAGATCTGTGATCGAACAGCGTGTAATCTATATCTAATACCAGCAGCTTCTTTCCTGGTCGTGGCTCGTTCAACAAGTTGATCTTGTAGTCACGGACTCTCTTGTTTATTTTGGCTAGGTATATCTGAAAGGAGTTAATTAACTTTAGTTATTAAAAGACGACAGTCTTAGATTTTGATTTGACGACACGGCTGACGCTGTGGCTAAGCTAGCTTTCTGTGCTACGTGCAGATAGTTGATCCGGGTCTGGGTGCGTGTGATATACGTATTATGTTTGTAAACTGTACCCTCAATACAGGAGAAATCTTGGTGAGGGGCAACATATTATTAATAAATTGATTAGTATTGGGTAAAGAATGGCTTATGAAGAAGAAGAAAACTTAGATTTCTTACAGCTTGTGCACATTCTTTACCAACTTTACCTTTGCTGAAACGGTGAAGGAATATAATAAATTATCAGGGAAACAAAAATTCGAAGATTTGTGATATCCACATGGAGCCCATGCATTATTGATCACCACTGCTCAGATGGAGTAAAATGAAGAGGGAAGAAAGAAGTCCGACGACCATAAAATAAAAAACCAGCCATCCACCTATCTGCACCGTGGAGATGTGGTGAACTATGGCCCAGTCTTTCTAAAGCAGTCAAAAATGCAAAAAAAAAATCCCTAACTTTTCCCAAATTTCTCTGACCAACCATGTTCATTTTCAAGCAAATTTTACTAAAAAATTTCAAAACATGATTAATTTTTACAATTATTGCAATGAGTTTATTAATTGTATGTTTCTTTACTAAGGGTCACAATAGTGCATGTAATAATATTCCCTCACATTAGTATCACTGGAAAAGTGTGAAGCAAACAGGGTAAAATGTCGTTTATTCCCTCTATTTCACTGACTTTCCTAGACCACCTTGAGCTTCTCTGAATTTCCCAGATTTTTCAGAAAGTGGACATCTTGTTTCTCTTAGAGAGAAGGCCTGAGTCCCAACTGTGGGGTTTTTTTTTTAAATTAAATGGTTTATTGCATGAACTTGTACAACTTTTACAGTAAATCTTACATAGGGACCTCCTTATAAGTAAAAGATATACCTATGCTAGGAGATCCCGCTCTTCAATGACAAAGTATGAATTGGTAAAAGTGGTGGTTAATTAACAAATACCCCAATAATTGCCATATTTATGCTCTCGTATGCTACATACCTCTTGATTCTCCACATCAACCTCCTCCTCCTCAATATCCAAGTCGTTGATGACCTCATCACCCACGTCAGGCTTGGTCTGGGCCCCCGCTATCGCCTCCTCCAGGGAGCCCATCATCATGATCTTGAGGTTCGGCTTCAACTGCAGGTCGGAGAGAGTGCAGTTGTCTGTTGCTACTTTGCCTGGAGAGTAGGAATTTGAATGTTACAATGTATATCTGTAGCCAGGTGGTGTGTGATAAAAGTGATATAATTTGACATTTAATCGACGCTATAATAAAATCGTAGAGGTCGAAATGTCTGTACATTAAAAATATTTTCGCGTAAATGGGCTAGGGAAGTCTTCCTAGTCAAAAATAAGCAATAGAATATAAATCCATCATTTTTGGAATTCTTGTAATTAATAAAATAATGTGAAGGTAGGCTTAATATGCTTCCAACAAACATACAAATACCTGGGGGCCTAAAAAGGCCACATTGAGCAATTCATCTAATGATCTGCTTAGTAACTGTCAAACAGATGATTACTGAATATGAACCTTATGCGGATGATATTAAGAGTCGTCAATTAAGTAGATATTTTGACATTCGTAATATGAATCATATTATGATTCATCTAAAGCGGCCTTTTTAGCCCCCCTGAACTCCCTGTCTGAATTAACAAGTAAGTTTATAAAGAGATTAATAATATCTTTTATGATGCTTTTATGAAGAGTTCCTATCATATTACATTATGAGACTGATTAAGGCTTAGATCTATATGGCATACTTAGGCTGACATTCAGAGACAACAGAAACGAGTCTAAGCGTGAACTTATGCTTCCATCTGTCAAAATTTGTTCGTAAGTTTGACATATGTTCATTTCTGTCGTCTCTGAATGTCAGCCTTAGACTTTGCTTTGAAATTAGGTAACTTTGTTATTGACTTTTAAACTTTGTCAGTCTTAGCATATGCTCAGCCTAATTTTAGTGTTATGACTATACATTCTAACTCAAAGTATAATTTAAGCATATAAATAAGCTTAGCAATTTTGATTACCAGGGTGGGAAAAGCGAGAAATTCTCTGTAGCAGCAAGGTGTTTTTAGATGTGCCTACTTTATTTTATTTTTTTAATATTATTTTTACGGGGATTCTGTCGCTCTAGGTGACTATGCCAGCCCCATGATGTGGCTATTTTCTCCGATGCCACATAAAAGCCCATATTTTGCATGCAGGTGGGAATTAATGTATTTGATACACTCCAATTCCTTAAAAAAAGCCAGCAAGCATTTAAGATCACTGAAGATCTCTCAGAGGGTTCTCAGGTTACTAAAGTACTAGTGGTGTGCATTCCATAGACAAAAAGAAACGGACTACCCTAATAAATTACTTTTTTACAAAATTACACAGCATGCTGCAACTTAAGATGAGACTTTCTACTGCATGATTTTAAGGTTAAGGCTTTGTTTTTAAAGGGAACAGTGAAATTGATACCTGCACATTTTATGAAAGATTCATACAAACAGTAATAAAGCATAGTTTCTCCAAACGTAAGACGCTGTGGCTGCATCAAAATGAAAACTAAATTAGAGAGAGTCCTAAATACTGAAAAGAATTGTGTTTACATGTAAACAGTCACTGTAGTGTAGAAAAAATAAGATGATCTACACGTCTGTGATGTTGATGTATTATCATGTGCTAGTTTATAAATAGTCAGCAAAATGTAGGGCATTGTGTGCATTTCTGCGAAACAATAAGTATCACACGTTTGAACCGGTATAATATTACATAAAGAAATCCAGCTAGGTCAAAATACTTTGATTTTTTTTCACCATATTTTAATGTCAAAACTAACATCAATCTTATAATTTATTGATGTAAAACCACAAATGATTACTTAAAAGTGATATGATGACACAAAAAACATTATATTTACCCTGAAATTTCACGTTGAGTAACTTTTGTCTTTCTGGTCGAACTCCCGTGGCATTTTCGATGGCGACTTTGAGCATCGCCACGGAGTCCGAGGGCGAAAACTCCGGTATTTCGTACTCCTTGCCATTCCATTTTACACTTAGTTTTATAGGATTATCGTTTATATCGCACATTTTTAACTATTCAGTGAAACTCCGATTTGTGCTCCGATTGACGTGACATATAAACAAAACAAATTTGACACGGCACTAGTGATGTGCGATTCTTACTATTTGTCAAAAGTGAGACAGGAAGTAGTGATGTTTGTTACTATACTGTTGAGTCTTACAAGTAGAATTTCACAAAAAGTGTTCTTTGAAAGCAGAGGATTCTTTGGTCATTGTTTGAAAGTGATAAATGCTGTATGTAAGTAGAGTTGAAAACTGCGGAAAGTTTCCGAAACTTTGGAAGTTTACCGGAAATATTCCCGAAAACTTCCAAAACTTCGGCAGTTTTGGAAGTATTCAGAAATGATTTTTTACTTATAAAAACAGTAATTGGGGATACTTTGTACTTAAAATATGTTATATTTAGCTAGATTTTAAATATTCGAACACAGCGAGCACAGGACGGGATGCGGGTCATACCGCTCGGTGTTTACATTAAGCTCGTTGGCTTCGTATGATTTAAGCCGATTGAATAAAAAACGTTATTTCATCAATTTTTTTCAATAGGTACCATAAATAATTAAAATAATAAAAGAATATAGAACTAAATTAAAGGATCATTTTCATTTGACGTTACTGATTCTGAGTAATCCAAAAGCAACGAATTCGTTGATTTCATAAATAGAAAAACATAATTTGAAAAATTTCCAAAGTTTTGGAAGTTTTGCAAGTTTTCAGGAAACTTTCCTCAGAAAAGGAAACTTTGCTGGAAGTTTTCAACTATAATTGCTTTCCACGAGGCTTCTTTGGTCATTGCTTTCCACAGACCTGACTTCGCTAACGATTTTTTTTGAGAATCCTCTCTTTAGTCATTGGCGCAAATACGCAAGGGAAAATGCCCTAGCGAAGGCAGGTCTGTGCCTTACAAGGAGACACTAATGTAACTTTACATAATCTAAGCACTAATGATATCATAATAGAGATGTATGGTGCTAAGTTTAGACCCAGGTTTAGACCTTAGTTTAGACCCTCAAATGAAAATCCGGAAAAACTCGCTTAGTTTAGACCATAGAATTTAGAAATAATAAGTAGGGCTCCATCGTAGGCTCCATGGTTTAGACCGGTAACGGTTGTCAGATATGCCAATAAAACGCAATAAAATCATACACGGTTTTATTATGCCCTCGCGCTCTTCGCTTTCTTTCGTTATAATTATCTATACTAATTCCTATACCATATGTACCAGTCCATGATCTTCAAGTGCTATCAATAAAACGACACAAAATAAAAAATAACATTGTTTATTTTTATTTTTATTTTACATACATACATTATATTTATTTATTTATAGTAAATTATTAATAATAAATATGCAATTTTTTTTACGATATGTTTTCATGTAGGTACATTAATTACATTACATCATTATCACCTCGTCCTTTCTCCGTGGTTTCCTTGGAAACTTCAATTATGAACCTCTCAGGTTCGAAATCTGGGTCCAATTTTTTTGACTTGATAATCTCTTTATAGATGAACGAAGACTTTCTCGGAGTCCGCGTTTTGTCTGGACTTGAGAAATCGACTTCATATAGTCCAAATTTTTCTCTGAAAAGAAGAAGTATGAGTGGCGTTAATTTAAATTTTAGGTGATAATATTATCACCTAAAATTTACTACCATAACTACCAAATACGAACTATAACTAATAAATAACTACCAAAGGCGAAGTCATAACTATATAGTTATGACTTCGCCTTTGGTAGTAAGGAATATTATAAAGGAATTATTAAACCATCCATACAAATAATTCAATATTACTCGACTAAAATGTCGCAGTTGATTTTTCTTCCGCGATTTTAGGATTGGTACTATAGTAAAAGTTGTTCTTAATGATGAGTACAATAACCCCTTACAGCAGGTGTCCTGTATTATGCTTGTATTCCGCGGAGGGGTAGGTACATTTCATTGATGACGTACCTACTATATTCATTCCCATATCATCAACCCTATTATAAGGAGCTTAACAACGAACAACGCTAATAATAACAACGATTTGAGGAGGAGGTATCATGCTACGTAAGTACGTGGTAGAGCCTAGCTGTAGCCAGTAGTTGAGTATGTAAATGTACTTTTAAATGAGCAGCAATACCGCCGTAACGTGGCACCAGGGGGCATAATACAGGCTCATATTATAGCAGGGCAGAAATTCAACGGCCCAGACATTTCCAGTATAAGCTGACTTTTCATTGTAGGAAAAGCCTATACAGTGCGAGGTCAGTTTATATTGGAAATACCTGGGCAGTTCAATTCCTGTCCTACTATAAGATTTCGTAGGAAGCCTCCAGTGCAATCTGAAGAAAGCACGGATGTTGCGGATGTTCATGTGCGTCAGTGATCGCCAATCGTCAGGTAAGTCGAATACTCGTTTACCTAGACTATTTAATTTAAAAAACGTAGGTATTAATGTATCGGATAAACAGGTTTTATTTTTATTTAATACACATAATTTGTAGCGTCAGTTCCTAAATGCAACTACAGTATTGGGAGGATACACTTTAAAACAAAACGAAAATTCGACTTAGTATGGGGGACAAGCTTAAATTACAAGCGCAAGCCATACAAAAAAAAAAATCTTTGGAAGTGTTCTTTTTTTCTGCTGTTGAATTTGGGAACAGACACTGAACCACTCTGCAAATCTTGCGCACAACATAAAAAAATATCCTGTATGTAAACTAGTCACAAAAATTACTTACAGATAACCCTGTTGCCACTCGAAAGTATCTATCAAAGACCAGACACTGTAGCCTCTAACATCGCACCCTTCATCCAGGGCATCCAGCAAAGCATTCAGATAGGTCCTAAGATACTGGATTCTGCCTTCGTCCAGCAGGCCTCCCTCAGTAGACCAGCCATTCTCCGTTATGTACACCGGTGGATTGTCATACAGTTTTCTTATTTCCATAAGGAGTTTGAAGAAGCCCCATGGGACGTCCTGTAATTGTAAAGGTTGATCGAATTCTAATAATTATTTGGTTAAGGTAGGTACATTGTATGGATTTGTCCATTTTGGAAAATCAAAACTTATGAATCAAAATAAATAAAAACATAAAAAATTGTCTTGAGCTCTAAGCGGGGCCGTAGCCAAGGGGTGTCGTGCTTTGATAGGTTGGGGGTTCACCCCCCTCCCCCTCCCCATTTAACCCCTCAGACAATGAGATTACATCATGATGTTGAGGTTGATCAAGAGACGGTTGTCCAGCGCTTCATATCATCCAAGATAAGTTCCATCGAGTAGCAATTTCATTCATATTCAATACAGTTTTTATAAAGTTGTTCATAATTGCCTTTCTAGTTCATGTTTCAACCCTGTCAGCTAGGCCTTGGCTCTAACAGAATAATTATTCATGTCGTGGTGTAAAGATCAGTCAGTCAGCAACGTCCATTACGAGGCTGACTGCACAGGATGCACTGGAGCTACGTAGGTATGACTACGTGTCTCTGAGACTGACGGCTTGTGGCTCTTTCGATGCACTCCTTTAGTGCAAGTTATCAAGGGAAGGAATACTGTGTAAGTGGTTGCGGTTAAATTTCATACGTTTATGAAGGTTTAATTTTCGATTTTCCAGAAACTAAATCAATTAGGTAGATAACTGTATAAGAAAAAAAAAAAAAACCTGTAGCCAGCTAGATTGTGATTGCGTCCACGACGGATCCTTGACCAACACAGCGCCCATATCATCCATATACGATGGCGTACCGTACATGCCTTCCAGAGACGCGTCCCTGTACGCCAGCTTCGTAGTATACGCATTAACGCCCAGAAAGTCTGCTGAACCTCTGATCAGCGCCACTTCCTTTGCCGAAAGTTCTGGGAGACGAGAATTAGCGAAGCCCTGCTCGGCGCTCTTGAAAGCTACGTTCTTTTTCACTTCTACAGGAAAATCACCGGCTTTCGAGAATATTGGATGAGCGTACTGGCCCCACTAGAATAAAAAAGTAACATGATGGACTAAGGCCTAACCCTTCGCGTTCTAAGAGGCCTGTCCATAGGAGTGTGACAGTAGATTTATTTAATTTATACAGAAGCTCCTCATATGTAGCCTAGGCCGTTAGTGATAGGAATGTTCCGTAAATCCCAATAAAAAAGACATATCAAGCAGAACATGATCCGTACTGTAGACCACTATAACTACAGTAAGTGTTTACAGAGCGCTATCTATCTAGAATGTGCGCTGTTTCCAACTACTTGATGATGGCCTTTTACGATAGCTACAGAAAGAGAAATGGGAGAAATGGGTAGGTTTATGGGAGAAATGGTTATTTTTGCCACGTCACCAGAATATACACGTAGGTATATGTGGCGGAGCCACCTATGAAATGGTAATTTTTTTATAGTACTTACTTCAAACTGTCTGGCATCCAGAGCAGCTTGATAATCATCCATAGCGTCCGAAGCGGCTTCATACCATACGAAGCTGAGAGAAATTCCAATCGTTCCGTTCTGCAGCTTTCTAAAGAGTTCATCGTACATGTGATACGTTTTAGCATGAGCCAACAGAACGTTCTTAGCACACAGGTATTCCGCAATGCCAGTTATATTGAGGAACGGAGCCATTGTGTCTGACCCATACCCTTTAAAACAAATCTCTTTTGGTTCATTTATTGTGATCCAATGCTTCACTTTCTCACCAAACTTTTCGAACAATATTTTGGCATAGTTTGTGTACCAGCCAATTATCGAAGGATTGGCCCATCCACCTAGCTTCTGTAAGTTATTAGGTAGATCCCAGTGGTACATTGTTACTACTGGAGTAATATTTTTGCTTATCAGTTCGTCTATTAAATCGTGGTAGTGGTTGACACCGAATGAATTAATTCTGTCGGTGAATCCATTAGGTAGGATTCTCGGCCATGATATGGAGAACCTATAGAATTCTAAGCCAAGTTCTTGGGCTATCTCTACGTCTCGTTGGTATTTGTGGTAGGAGTCAGCGGCCTCGTCTCCTGTGCTTTCGTCTTTGATTGGTGAAGGCTCTGTGTGGCATCCTACGTCCCATATTGATAAGCCTTTACCTGTGGGGAATTAAATAGAATTTGTATTACCTGACTTCATTGAGAACAATGTCCTTTATAATTCTATTTGGTAGTGGGTTTTGCAAAGACAGTGCTATTATTTATGATGTTTTTATAACTTTTTTTTTTTATAAAACTACAACAGTAGTCATTGGCAATGCAGATATACTTACCTTCTTCATGCCACCCTCCTTCTATCTGGTAGGCAGAAGTTGAGGCCCCAAACAAAAAGTCTTGAGGAAACTTTCGGATCTTACTTTTGCAGTACACCTCAACATATAAGCCTACAAAGACGCTGTGGACAGAAAATGCCGAGTAAAATTTCTCATGAAATAACCGGACAACGACGCATTCTGACGTGCTCTAGTGACATCACATGACATGATGAGGGCAGAGACGAGATCTCGATACGAACTGCAGCAAATTGCAGACATATTTGACTATGCAACTTCTGGCTGAAGACACTTTAAAATAGAACTATTGGGTGCAGGTCCCAATCCAGCGGGTGTACTGCGTAACTAAAATGGTAATGAACATCGACTCTGGTAATAAACTTCAATACGATCGTGAGAGACTAAACTTTGAGCTACCTTATAATTTTTTTACCTATCATGAGATAGAGGTCTCAACTTCATGATTAGTAATTTTTTACAAGGTAGCTCGAAGTTTAATCTCTCATGATCATACCCGACGGGCCAAAAGGTTAAAGTTATACCATTGTCGATGTTCATTACCATTTTACTTACCCGGTAGACCCTCAGTTGAAAGTCAATTGAATAGAATTGAGATCTTTATTTCATGTAAAACAGATATAGACACTTATGAAATGTGGAGACTTTAGGTGCGCGGTTCCAAATAGAAGATCTTATGGGGAAGATGATAAAATAATTATAATAATATTTAATAGATGTAATAAAACTTAATGGAAGTGAAATCGGAAATCTAAGAATAAAATATTAAAAAATTACCTGAGTAATACCACGGAGTTGTTCATTGTCCACAGGCTCGCGATTCACTATTATGCACTGGTACAATCCTACCAACACCTTGCGAAGAGTTGGGTTATTCTGCAATCATAGTTTATTTTAATCCCACACATATTTTTGCCCATCTGCCCTTTTTGATTAGTTGTGAAATCTAAAATATTTTTCAGTATTTTTAATGGGTAAAGAACCTACAGAGATACTATACAATACTTAGAAGAGATTAGGTACTTACTTATTGGAAGCTACGAGACACTATTAGGTATTTTAAACCGTGAACTCATCACCTGGGTGCATAATGTAAGTCTCTTTTAAAAAAACGAAGTTACGCATCGAGCGAGTTCTGCGTACTGTAGGCTAATTCACGTAACTAAAGAAGTGCAGTTGCCGCGCAGTTGCAATAAAATATTGATCAAAATAACACATTTGGTAATCTTCTTCTTCTTTTTTCGTTATGGCAATTGAGCCGATGTCGACTATTCTGCCATTTGGTATCCTCTGGGCTTCAGTGAGATACGCTCGCGTCAAGTTCGAGCATCACTGCAATACGATCGGCGCGTCTTAAAATTACGTGAATTAGCCCTCTGATTGGCCCGCGCCGAGCTCTTCACTTCACCAATCGGAGCGCAGAACACGGTCGATGCGTAACATCGAGATGGTTACAAATAACTTACACAAGAGCCTCTAAAGCTTTTACAGAAGATCGAAGGGATTCAATACCAGTTTGGTGGTTTGGGCAAGTCGTACCCCTACCCGACCAAGGATGTAGGTTCGCTACGTAAACTTTAGGTCCAGTCGAGGTAGGATACCTACTCAGACTCGCCAAAACACGATTCTCCGAGGATTTGAAGAAGGCATCTGGTCGCTAGAATTTGTACTAGGTACCTATTACTTATTCTGCGGCTAAGACAGACTGGATGCAGAAGGTGAAATACCGATACGTGTTATTTTTAATCATTTAAAAACCATCAAATCAATTCAGAATTACCCACAAGAAAGAAGTTTAGATTTCAATAATATTTATGGAAAAACAATAGGTGCTAGAAGATGATACAATAATAGTACAGTCGCTGTCAATATTATTATGCATTTTACCTATGATGACTACACTGTACTGACAACTAATAATAATAATAATAATTGCTTAATAGCCAAGAGCCTCGACCAACATCTTAAGAGGCTCTCATTGGGGGGTTGGATCAAGGGCTTGATACAGAAGGCGGTACTCCTCGACACAGCACGCATTGTGAGGAGGTTCCTTTCTCTGGAGCCCTAGCCGCCGGTGGCTTGGACCCTGTTCCCGATACCGGTGGGCTAATACCACTACTCTTTTATATTTTTAATTTTTTTATACTATATTTTTGTAAAAATATTTATAATCTTAAAAAAGTAGGTAGGTATTTATGTGATTAATGAAATAGGGGGAAATAATAATTTATTTATTTCAGATAATTAAAATCCGTATATTTATATTTACACAAATAAATCTATATATTAATACGTGAAGAGAAAACTTTGTACCCCTTTATAAGCATATTGCGCGCACGGAAGAGTGTGAGATTTGCCATAGTTAAAGTTTTAAAATGTATCCCAATACTGCGGTTGCATTTTGGCACATACACTGAATCACTACAAATTATGCGCACTACATAAAAAAAATTCCTGTATGGACCATTAGCAGGATCACTCTTTAAATTAAATTATATTAATTAATTCCAAATTTAATTGTATCAATAACTAGACTAACTACAGGGATCACCAAGGGTCTATATTAGGGCCATAGTCAGCACTTCTGTCTACGATTCACTGCACACTGTCACAGTCTCTGCACCGTAGCCTGAAGTAATCACCACTAGACCGTAGACTTAAGTGCGGATTATGGCCCCAATATAGACCCTTGGCGAACTCTTTAGTTAGTCTAGTTATTCTGGATATACCCGGAATTAGGGGACTACGAGTTAAAAATTCACAAGGACTTTTGAGACAGTTTGATAACCAGTGCGAAAATGTTCACAACGTAAACATATTGACAGTTAATTCCCAACTCTCAAGATTTTAACTTTTGTCTGATTGAACCAGAACCAGTCTTCCTTGCTTGGGTGAGTCCAGACTGATATTTTAAAAACAAACAATGAATTTAAACCACTTTTGTTTTTACCATTACATGCTCGTTTAGTTTATCAATATTAACGTCTACTAATGACATACTTACCTACGAAATGCGAACGAATAAATAGTGCGCCTGCTATTGTCTGTGCACCCCCGATAACTACTCTTTTGAATTTCTCATACGGAGAAACTTTGAGTTATCTCCAGAGCTTGTGTAGTCTTTGAGACCTCGTCACCAGTAACGGGAAAATGGCCCACCGTTGTACGTATTTTATCTATGCACACAGAACGGAGACGGCACGGTGTAGTGGTTTAGCCTTTTGACCATGTTGATCAACATGAATAGGTTAAAAGGACAATGTGATGAAAATGGATATTAAAAGAACAGCTTAAGAAAAATAAACTTTATTTTCATTCAAAAAGTACAATGATAACCACGATTCACGTAAACAATTTAAACCATGCAAAATTATGAATCAGGCAAAATTATGAATCAGGCAAAATTATGAATCAGGCAAAATCAACATCACAGTAACAATAACAAGTAAATTTTGTTTACCTTACTATTTACTTTTAGTACACCAAACACTATATTATAATTTTTCTGGGAGAATTCAATTTTGGGTAATATCTGAAAAGGATTTATTTTCATTATAAAATTTTATTTCCTCACACCCAGTTTCTCAAAGGCTGATCAAATTTAACCAGCCGTCAAATCTCATGTCAAGTGATATGATTGGTTGTTGAATTGATTGTTTGTTTGTCAACTAATCATAACAGCTAATTATGAGATTAACAATGATCAGAGATTTGATCACCCTTTCATAAACCGGGGTTAGTCGTCACTACTCATATGAATAGAATAGAATAAATCTTTATTCCATGTAAACCAGATACAGGCACTTATGAAATGTCGACACTCTAGCTGCGCGGTTCCAAATAGTAGGTCCTATGGAGAAGAACCGGCAAGAAACTCTATGGAAAGCCTTTTAAAATAATAGATTACAATCTTGTGGTAAGAGTTTAGAGAATAATGTAATTACAAACATTTGTGTTCGATGTCTATGGTTTTACCTATTCTTGGTGTGGTGATGTGTATATGATCTTCGGCAAGGATAATCAGTTATCCTCGTATTTGTAGACTCTGTGTACCGCTTTCTTGGAGATACCTGGAATATGTATAGATTTTTTAGCTTTCTTTGGAGAAGCAGAAGCAGAAGAGCATTTGTTTCCTGGAAGGTAATTAGTTACCTGTCTTCTCGGGGAGTAGCACTCGTCGAGTCTCTTTGTTTTGTAATGGTGATCTGCGAATGATGAAAGGAAATTATTGCGATTGACACGCACGATAGACACTTAATCCACTTCTTACTTAGCCACTTCAATTGATTCCTTAACGTGTTGAGTGCCTTCAAGGCAGTCTTCTTACCCTGTCATTTCTCTATATAAAATGAATCGCTACTCACTTCTCCTACTGCTCCGGGGTGACCGTATCTTCTCTCTCTCCTGATACTTGGGAACCTGGCTGACGCAGGTATACTCGACTTGTGGTGGCGGTCGGAAGTTGTATGCGAAAAGCTCGTTGTAATACTTCTGGGACTAAAATGATCGTCAAGGATTAAAATGAAGGCCTTTGCAGGAGATACCTGGTGTCTCCAAGAATCTTGAGTGATGGAAAATTCATTGCTATACGCACGCGGTTGATGACAAGAATAACTACTTTACTAAAGGCAAGAAATGAATTAGGTATACTTTTTAAGCACAAAAGTGCTTATTTAAGCCTCCAATCAATTTATCGTATGTGGAAGAGCCCGTAATAGACTTATGGTCAATATTTTGTAACCTACATAATGATGAACCGGCAGCTGCATGACGTTATCAAACTATTGCTTTCTGAACCAAGGAGGATTAACGGGGAGACAGTTAAAAAATATCACTTTTAAAGACGTTCTTCAAGAATTTATAAAGTTTACTTACCTCCAGTAGATATCGAGATGGCGACATGACATCGTTGGTGGTGGGGAGCAGACCTGCACAAGTAATTCAGCCTTATTTATAAGTAAACTCCAGTTAGGCAGGTCAGGGATATAAAGCGTTTATGAAAAAACAGTAAGTAGGTACAATACGTTTGTCTATTCGAAGGAAAAAAGAATTTTCGACCACGTAACACGAATTGGAAATAACAAAGTAATATGGTCCCGTAATTTGTGTCGGTTTAACACCTTAAATCCTTAATAACAGGAAAACAAGGTTCATCGTCAACGAGGTCATATATGTTTACACGCCGAGGCCGAGTTCATTAAACAGGGCAAAGACCGAAGTATTTAGGCTACTAAAAATAGAATCTTGGTACCTATTTGGTATTCGATATTTCTACAGCTATTAATGGATCTCCTTTTAATGTTAACTGATAGCTATTTCTTTAATTTTTGTTTTGACCAGATACAAAACTTTTTAATTTAAGCTTCTTTAGGTTGTCAATAATCCCATGAATTACTCGGTAAATTGGACAAAAAGAAAGGCCTCTTTGAAATTGAGCATTGTATTATACAATGCTCAATTTCAAATAATCAATTTTATTTAGTACAGATGACTTTGCAAGAATTTAGCTGTGACTTACCGACCAATCTGGTAGTACCGTGATCATAAGTTATTTAAGCATGTTACTCGGGTAGTAGGTAGGTAGGTACATTATGCTGATATGAATAAGGCAATTCCTAACTCACCAGTTGGTATTATCTGCGTCCTGCTCCTAAAAGTAACAATCCTACCATCAGTCGTCACCCCACAGTTCCTCCTTCTCTTCCTTACTTCCCTTAATTCTTTCAATTCCTTCAATTCCCTCAGTTCTTTCAATTCCTTCAACTCCCTCAGTTCTTTCTTCTGCCTCTCTATAGTGTTGTACCCTTTCTTCTTCTCTAGGAGTATTTTATCATTCGCTTTTCTTTCGATTATAGGACTCCACCAGTCGTTTGTGATAGTTCCAGTATCGCAAACTCTGGTTTTATCTGTCAGAGTAGCTTGGTTTGTCTTCGTGATCACTTTGACTCTGAATTTCCGTCGCCTTGGCGTATCATCGTAGTCTATTGTTGCTAGGCTACATATGGTCGTGTCAGTTTTAGTCTCATCACTCCTTAGTGATAGGGAGCTCATTGATGTATCAGTGACAGTGTCGGTTAGCATATCTTGTATAGCTTGGGACACGGTTGCGCTACCTGAAAGTATGCCGTCAATCAAACGGTCCACTGCTGAACATACGCCACTCTCGAGTAGAATGTAATGTTCGCAGTCACCATCACTTTGATAAATAACAGTAAAAGTCATCCTGACTACTCCTGACGCTACTGCTTGTCATTCACCAGCATTGAGCACAGATTACCTTAGGTTGGGTGGTGGTTATGCTGCTGCGTGAATGCGGTTAACATTTGGAGAAGCCGGATGTACGGTAGGCCAAAAAAGAGGTCGTTCAATTTTAACAGAACCTATCAAATCGAAATATGACTAAAGTTGAAGCTCCATTATTTTGACATGAGAATAGAACTTCTTGTTTTATGGCGTACAAACAAATTGTAACCTTAGGATGGTAGGCCAATCCTTTGGCCTATTGTACGTCAGCTTAAATGATTGAATAGGTCACTACCTCACTACAATCAACTGGTCAAGCATAGGTTACTACAGCTTGGGAAACATACAAATGGAATGGTGATCCTAAAATTCGGGATCAAATTCATAATCTAGAGATTATAATTACCTAAGCAGTGCTAAAATGTTATCATTCGTCCCTCGTACAATAACGGACACTTGCGGACTGGACCGTACATAAACATAAACATCTTGTCGGGGTGAAATGTCTTTGGCAAGCGAAGATGCTCGTAAGGTTTCCAAGAGCATTTCGGACATTTTGCTACCGGGATGTTAGACGGGCATCCACTTAAATTACAGAATGAGTACCTACCTATCCAAAATAATAATTTAATTCTTTCACTTACGGTCAACTTTTTCAAAGACACACAAGCTACTTTCAAGGGACAGCTTTCGGCGGCGTCTCGAACGACCGGATTTAGCATCTAAACACATTATAAGAAATCAAGGAACGTAGGCCTTATTATGCGAATAAATTGCAATCGAAATATTAGAAAGAAGAAAAAAGACGAAAAAGTTAGATTTACAGTAAAAACAAATAATAATAATTAACCTTTTCCTTTTTTACCATAAGTTTTCCGGGTAACATAGTGATTTCCTTTCTGTGTCACCTCTGAAAACAGCAAGGATACGATACTCATATTACAAAATAGAACTTTGCAGTCTTTGTAACAGATTAAAAAAAAAATGTCTTCTCTGTCTATGCACCTGTCCTCTTCTTATTACCTATGTCTATCATTCTAGTGCGTCTTGTTCTTGTGGCAAATAAATGATTTTTCTTTCTTTTCTTTAGATTGTTGAAGGGAACATTGCGGAGGTGAAGAAAGACTATTGGTCTATATATCTATATATCTATGTCCACCGTTTTGATAATTATAATGGCGTGATCACCCATTATGACATCGGCGGAAGACAATAAGTGCTTTGTTGGACTCACTTTACCAAGTCATTAAGTAGCCTTAACCTTGGTTCTCTTTTCTTCTCTACTTTTATCGGCTTTTTGCAGTGCAATGGAGTGGCCCTACGGTCACTAATCCGCTCACTCAACAAGAGAACTTAGAGAATTCTATGGGTATATCTTCTTTGCATTGCCAAGGGCCATGATGAATATAGCGAATGAGATCTTACGTTTACTACTTCTCTGCGTCTTCTTGTTGGCGACGTGTGATCGTTGATTAAATGTGGCCGACCCCACCACGATTCGAGATAATCTAGTACCCACATTCACTCTGTTTGTCACGGCGTGGTGCTGCGTAGCGCAAGTACAGACCTCATTGACAGTGCCTACTTCCATATCTGAAGACAAAATACTTTACTGCTACTGAGGAACAAATTTGTTCAGAAGAGACGGCCGGTGGTACTGATTTCGTGATTGATATTTAAAAGTGAATTGCCTAAGCTAGGTCGCCTCATCAATTCGTGAAATGTCATACAAAGTTCTGAGTTTATCTCTGTCTTATGGGACGAGTGGAAGACAAAGGACCAATAGGTCTTTGACTAACACTGAAATGGTAATTGATTGCGTGGACCTCTTTAACTCAGGAAGTCAGGTTTACGCAGTAATGTTTAGTGTTTACAGATGCTGCACGGATCCAATATAAAAAACAACGGATTCTAAAATTACGATCAACTGGCGACATTGATGGCTAAGCCAAGATCCACACTGCTTCAAACTATTCTCGTGAATACATTTGCATGAAAAGTAAGACTTACCACGGACAATCTGTACTGATGCAACCACTTGAGCCGTCTCGTCTGTGGAAAATAATTTTAACTGCGACTTAAGCGCAATGTTTTTATAAGAGACGGCCAGTGACTTGGCTTAGATTTGGTGTTAAATTTTATGAGAAAATTCGTTTAAAATCTTAGAATTTTATCGATCTCATGAAGTCACCTATATCCATGTCATGTCACTGTCCGACGAGTTAAACCAATTCTTCCCTTTGGTAAAAGTAGTAGGTAAAACAATTTACGTTTTATAGAACTGATTTGTCGTTTGACGTTTTAGTTAGACCACGGGTAAGCTGCAGTAAGCAGTAAGTCTTTGAGGCTTACATTCAGAGACGACAGAAACGAGTCTAAGCGTGAACTTCCGCTTCCATCTGTCAAAATTTGTTCGTAACTTTGACAGATGGAAGCGTAAATTCACGCTTAGACTCGTTTCTGTCGTCTCTGAATGTAAGCCTTAGGTCCTTAGGGACTAGTGGAAGGCAAATCACAAAAACCATTTGATTGACCCTTTGATTGAAGCGTTTGATTGTGTGGACTTCTGAAACACTTGGTGCCTTACCAATTTTCGCAGTAAATATGATGCTGAATGCATCCGATATAGGCATAACTCATAGGCGCCTCTTACGAACCAATGAGATGAAAAGGCTATTTTTTTTTACATTTGGCCCCTGCCTATTTTCTAGGATCTATATTCACATGGCTTCAAAATTTTCTTACGATTACTTTAGCCTTCTCGAATGATGATACCCTACTACATTTAGGACAATCAGCCTCTTTACGAACTTTGATAGGTGGCTAATTCATCACTACCGTATGAGTAATTTTTATGTGAGCTCATTATACGGGAGAAGTTTGGTATGCACGTTTGACTCACCACAGAAACACTTGACAGATCCCATATCTTTAGACTTCGTACCAGCAACTGGTTTCCCAACATTATCTTTAACGACACCATCCTCATATTGCATAGAGCGATGACAATAATTGGGACATTCAACTGCTTGGCAGGCGCTAAAATGTACCGTATTGTATTGTATTTGCTAGTCCCTTTCCTTTTTTTGCGCAAAGTTTTGTTTGGATAAAAAGAAATAACAAAAATTTTCACACGACGTATTAAAGCTGTAAGACGATACTGGACACTAAAAAGAACCACTAAGATTAAACCATGATTAAAATATTTTTTCGGGATAACTTACCCGCTTGCCATATCAGGTTCAACGTGGACTCCCTTGTTTACTAGGTGGATTCCCTCGCGTACTAAAAACAAGAAAAAATTCTTATTCATATCCTAAAGCATCAATGCTACATTTTTTAGAGAAGGTCAAAAATGTACCTCTTTTTGCGATACGGTTACGGATGACTTTTTGACTTTCGATGCTTTCAATTACTGATAGCATCAAAAGTCAAAAAGTCAACCATATTTCTTTCACACACGTAATAAAGTGGACAAACGTAACCTATCAAGTATAAAATGTTTCATCATTTCATGGACAGATTAGTTTGACCATAACACTGAGTTTCAAGCTTTACACACAGCAACTGTGCAACTGTCGTATGATTATGATGGTATGATATCCAGCAAATAACAGGGCATCCTCTTTCCACTCGATGTCGTAAAAGGCAACGAAAGGTCCTAAGATGAAGTAGCAGCTTCCTCAGTAATACTATCAACATCTACGATAAACAATCCGACTCTCGCGCGGTTGTCATGGCAATATCGCTATCACTTGATTGTAGCGATTATAAGAAAGCTCATGTTCAGTGGATGTTTGTGGACTGGTAAGACTACTATATGACCTCTGCGACCCTGTTAGGAAACCGAGATGTCGCAGGACAATGTTATCAATCTCAAGCAATGGAATTATTGTTTCGTAGGCTAATCCTGCATCCTCAAGCTTTAATGTACCTACTGGTTGGACTCTCTCTTCTGGACAGGAGACTGGGCATAAATTGTCACGCGGGCCTAGTGCAGAATAGATAATTAAGTTTTCGAAATTTTGGTTCGAGGACTAGACTTTAAAAACCATAAATTGACTTTGATGTATTTAAAACTATCATCCTTATTTTAAGCTGTGTAATTCTCACGAAGCAGAGTTTGAGTACCCTTGATTTTTTTTTAATTTTTATAATTTAATTGGCTTTGAATGGGTTGTTGAAGGCATTTCTTTTCTTACCTTTTTTATTGCTTTTTTCATTCATGTTAATTCCCTGTCTAGTGGCTTCATCATCTGCATCAGTCCCCGTATCTATTTTGTCTATTATGTGAAGCGATACTTTACTGTTACTAAAGTTTTGTCCTAGTAGATCTTCTTTTTTTCTTTCTTTTTCCTCACATTCCTTCAGCTGTTCCCTTTCTTTTTCACATTTATCGTCTTCATTTTTCTTTGCTAATGCTTGTATTGATTGGCAAAGTTCCGTTTCACTCGTCAGTTGCGTCTCTGTATCTTTAACACATTGAGTTTGGCTTGCCATTTGACTTTTTTTTGTTTGTTTCTTTGTAGCCGTTTGGGTTGCTGTATTACCTTTTTTCTTTGAATTGCTTTTCTCTTTGCTCGACTTTTTCTTTGTTTTTGTTTTAGATTTATCTTGTTTCATTTTCTCTTGTTTCATTTTCTCTTGTTTCATTTTCTCTTGTTTCATTTTCTCTTGTTTTTCTTTTTGATTCGGACACGTTTCTATGGTGCACGAAGGCCCAAATAGAGAAGAACAGAAGTTTTTCATGATGTTCAAAGGATTCCTGAACCTAGATTATAAACAATGATATCATGTCTATAGTCGTATCCATCCCTAGCACCACCTTACCATGATCCGTGGACCCCTAAAAAATCTTTTCGGCTGCACTATGCTTTCGTAATTTTATTTTGAAATTGGGAAACCCTGGTCTAATCTACCGGCTGTTAAATATTATCTACTAATTTATTAGTTTATTATGCTATATTAAATATTTGTCTTGAGGCTTGACTGTTAGCGGTATCTAACAACACTGAGCTCGAGGATAACCTGGAGAGTAGAGTGAGTGTCATAAGACAGTCGACTAGTTTAACTGTGTGGTGACTGATTGTCGCGACACTAACATTCACGAGGATAGATGGTAGTCGCTCCGTGTAAAATAATGATAATGTTTTTAGCCACATCTACTTAGATTGGAAGCCGATTCTGACATGCTTAGGTTATGGCAAGGATGTTGATAAATTAGGTAATGCTGCTCAAGCAATGATTGTCAAGCACTTTGATGCTGTTAAAAATTACATTGGTATTGGTAACCAATGTAATTTTTAACAGCACATTTGAGCCTTGATTATAAGGAAAATCGGACAGCCAGAACGATCAACAAACAATGCATCCCTTTCTTTTTTCATAAGAGGATGTCAGATTTTTCTTACGTAATCTAATAATCCTGGTCTAATGGACTGGACTATATTATAGTACAATTTGACTTAAATACATGGACCTTATGATCAAATATAAGTACAGTTTCCATTCTTACCCCTTGTCCGATAATGTTCTGAAATGTGAATATCAATTAGTTATGTAGGTATATCTATGATTTAAATGTATTCTTGTTTCAATTTTCTTCACTGAACTCATACTTACTTTTTTACATGGGTCCATCTCCTTTGTATGTCCTCATACACATCACACCTGCACCGTCTGGTGATCCTAGGTTTTTTGCTGTCGCTTGAACTGTGAGAAATAACTGAGAAAGAGTAGATAATATAATTGTATTGAATTCGGTTTCATTTGAAGTTCCGGAGTTCGGTCTAAAGATTAGTCATAGTATTGCTTGGGACTTTATCGTATTATCGCCAGACTGGTCGCCAGTACAGAAGAGGTGTACTATAGTACAGTATGCCACAAGAAATAAGGTGCGTCGTAAATCTTCGTTTGCGCACGAACACACGATCGCCGACAACACCCGAAGCTATCAATTTATAATGAACCTTATGTAATGGCCTTTAGGTGTAAAATTTGACTGCCGCTCCGTCTATTTCTATTTCGCTCACTGACTGAAGGTGACATCGATGTAGCAGCGACGATGCTTTCTGATTGGTTGATCAATTTCCCGCGTATTTTATTGTGTCAACTGCACAGATACATCGGTGAGCAATATAAGATGTGTCGTACTGTGTATAGGTAATCAATCCTTTTAGGGATTACATGCTACAATAATTTATGTCCCCTATTTTCGAGGAAACTTCGTTGCTACGCACAAACATCCGATAGAAATCTAAACTGTAGGGCTAGTACGGCAAAAAAGAAAAAAGGGGAGAAGAAGAATCGGGGATAAAACCATTTATTTACCGTTATCGGTCTCGATTTTTCGTTTTCTCTTCTGTCAAGTAGACAAATGGTGGAGAAATGGGTTTATCTACCCGCCGTGCTAGCCTAGCTGGAGTAACTAAAACCAACTGAGTAGGTAACTAAAACTAACTAACTAAAACCAACTAACTAAAACTAAATTAACTAACTAAAACTTACTGACCTCTAAATTATACAAGTGTATAACAGAGGTCAGTGGTAAGAGGTAATCTTACTCATTTCTTGTCCTAGAAAAGTGTTGCTGGTTGAATATTTTGAGGTCGACACTCGATTCAGATCATTTAAATCCTAGAAAGGCGTAATTTTTTAACAGTTAGGATTATTTTACATTTCTCGAGCGCTCATTACGTTGCGCGTTGTTGTTTCAGGGGGCTTACTATGAGGTCTTATATCAGAGCAGAAATTGAACTGCCCAGAATAACCAGTATAAGCTGACCTTTCATTGTACGAAAAGCCTATACAGTGCGAGGTCAGCTCATACTGGAAATGTCTGGGCAGTTCAATTTCTGTCCTGCTATAAGGGTTCGTAGTTAGTCCCCATGTTACAATCAATTCAACTAATCTAGTCGAGTGTTGAATGAATAGATTGACAATGGAACGTCAATATCTGGATATAATATTGCTATCGATTTGATCCCGACGCGACCTACTGATTGCAATCTGATCTGCAATCTGGGTAAGCCATTAAGGGTGTAACTGCCATGGCAATCTTAATCAGAGGCAAATTATTATTATCCTATTCTTAATTATTATTCACATTAAATTACATTATTCTCGCAGCTCTTTCCGCAACATTGTATTGACCAAGATTGTAATCTATTATTTTAAAAGAGTTTCCATGGAGTTTCTTTTCGGTTCTTCTCCCTAGGACCTATTATTAAGAACCGCGCACCTAGTCTCGACATTTCTTATGTGCCTGTATTTGATTTACATGAAATAAAGATCTATTCTATTCTAAAAGGGCCGCAAAGAGCGCCATCCTTTGTGGTAATATGTGACTATTAGTAGGTACTAATAGACGGTTCAATATTGCATGATCTTACCGGCACGAATTCATCCAAGAAATTTTCATTTTTAAATAACATGTCAGTGTCTACAGCGCTGAAAAACAACACAATTAAGTACTAAGTACCATTTTTTATTATATTTATCTATAGCAATGCTATCACTTACTCCGAATCCTGGTTGAGGTCTTGCGTAAATTCTCGATAGAAACTCGTACGTTTTGCTATACAAATAGAACTGTCTGTAAAACAAGCGTTATTTTTAACACGCTTTTATTAGCTTCAGCTTAACTAACTAACTAACTAACTATGTAAGAAAATCTTGGAAGTTAAATTTGACCCACTTCCCGGTTTCCGATTGAGTTGAAATTTTGCATACACGTTCAGTTTGGATGACTAAAGCGTGTTCTATAGTTTTTTTAAACTATAATATTTTATTACCTAGTGCATCTTACAAAGCGGTTCTCCTGCAAGTACCTATAGCGTTAACAAAAATTCTAGCATGATCAAAATTTAGTACCTACAATTTTAATACATCAAAGGAGTTTTTTTTTACATTGCTCAATGCTAAACGAAAACGACATCGCTGCTGATGGCCCAAAAGGAGGCGGCGCGATGAACTTGACTCCTATTGATTGGCGCGAAATATCAGTGGATAGGCTAAAATAACTGGAAAGATTGAAGGGAGAAAGGGGTCTCTGCTACCAGTGGGACACCATAATCTTTATAATAATAAATTACAGCAAGTAAACTTAGATCTCTTTGACTCTGTGATTGAAATCTCTCTTTGTCATATTCTTTTCATACTTACAGGGAAGATAGCTTACCTACCTTGATTTATAGGACTTCTTTCCCGCACTACATTCATGGTACTCATCATTTTATGCAGCAAACTTGAAGGTGTATCCACAGTTGTATTTATCTTATTACGGAATCTCTCTAAAGCTTTCTTCGCGTAAATTTTCTCTGTAATCACTTAGATTATTGAAAAACAATTCGGCGGGGAATAGGCGTCAGTCAATACTTATTACAAATTAAAAAACTGTATGTAGCTAGCCAATTTTTTGTAATATCATCTGATAATACATAATCATGATTTAGGATGAAGGATTTTTAAACAAAATATTATAGAAAGAAAAGAAAAGAAAGAAAAATCATTTATTTGAACTAGACATCAGACAACACAGTGCACAAACATAAAAAAGTAAAAATAAAAAAGCAAAAGGTAACAATAAAAACAACGTGCTGTCGGAATGCCAGTACCAAATGGGAAAAAAAAAGTAAGTGTTATGTGTAAGTATTCTCATTTGAAATTAACTTTAGCTAATATCAGAGGGCAATTACTAGGTATAGGATCGAGATGGAGATATAGATTAGCCATGATACCAATCTACTTTCAAATCCAAAGCAATTATCTCGTGCATTATTCTCAAAATTCATTACTAGTATTTCAGTTCGGTGTATCTAATTTTGATTATCCAAATATACTTAAATACATAAATAGTTATATTCTTCTACTTCTTTCTTTCCACGTAGTTCATACTTACGTTTAGACTCAGGTGCAAATAGTGTAATAGGTTTATCTGCTCTGCCTTTTCCGCAACTACATCTTTTATCTCGGCAGTTACAAAATTCATATCTTGGAGCTTCCCGCCATTGAAATGGCAGATTCTTTAATTGTACCATCTGGAACAGATGTAGATTTATTACATGCTGAAACTGCTGGATCAATCATCGGTATGACTCATAGCTATTTTCAATCATTTCGTCTGTAGTGCATCCCACATTCCAAATATTCATTAATTAAACAGTTGACCTTCTTTCATCTGATAAGTAATTATTATTAAGTATTCCCTAAGTATTCGTGATCATTTTAAGCAGATCCATGGATCGCTTGCAACAAAAAAAAAATCAACTGCAAAAACAACTAGACGTGAGTAAGCTAGTAATTGCAAGTACAAGAAAAGAAATACTAGCAATCCTACACACAGAAAATGTTAGAAAATTAAGATTACTTTCCTCATTCTAGCATTATTTTGTATTCAATCTATATTCTGTTACTTACACCTACTATTTTATTAGTCGTTATTGGTGCATGTACTCTATCCGTGCACAAATAAGAATCATTTGCTTCGTAATTTTTATCTTTCTTAAAATCTCTTTTAGTCCATTCTAGTTCAGCTAGAAATGCTGATATTCGTAGGTTTCTGGTATGTTTAATATCTTTTTTTGCAATGCAGTGTTCCATTTCGGTTTCACTAAAGTCAACAGCTTTCCGTTTTTTTCTACGCTTGTGGTTCCTTTTTTCTTTAGGCATTGGAGCATCTGACCTTGTTTGGGTACTTGTGCAAGGTATTATACTGTATTTAATGTAATTCCAGTGTTTAGAGAAGAACGTATGAAATTCAGCCAGTCTATGACGAGAATTCTTAGTTTTGATTCTTATAACACCTTTTTGTTTCCCAAGTCTCTTTGGTTTATTGGAGTTTGGAGATTTCTTTTTGTTTCTCTTTCCTTCGTGATTAGGGTTGTTTGAAGGCTTAGTAATCTCACCATTATTTTTAATAGGAAGTTTATTTGGTGCAGTATTTTTATTTTGATTAGTTACTCTAATTTGATCATTGTTGTTCATAATACATCTGATTGTTTTCATTACACCTTTGACTGCTTTGAATATTTTAATTTCATATTTAGTTTTTTGCTTTTTCTTGCTTCTAACAACTTTTATCACGTTTCTTTGACGGATTGCTTTTTTGTGGCAGTGAAATTTTTTGGTCAGGACCAGTGATCGTTTTTTTGGTTCTACTACGCTCAATATTTGACGTTTTGTTTTAAAATCGCTATGCTCTTCGGATATAACTCCATTTTCAAAATGATATACTTCTTTGTCTGATGTGAAACCCCAATTGGGTTTCTTTTGTTTATTGGTATGAAGCTGCTTAACCTTCCGTCTGGTAAATCTATTGATTACTGCATTCAATATAATGCCACGATTTTTATCAGTGTTAATTCCTATAGATTTTGTTTTGCTGAAGATTTCCTCGAAATCACCATTTTGTTCAATTTCAAGTATATCCGAATAAAAATCATAATTCTCTTCATTTGCAATGTCCTCGTACATATATTCAGGACTAAGTTTAGCAACCCAATCACGGGTATATTTCTTATCCCAATTACGTATTTGCATGTTGCGTTTGATCTTTCGAAATCTATTTTGAAAAGAAGAGTTTGAAAAGTCTTTGTCATCGATATAGGTGTGCAGATTGCTTGCTAGCAGAGCAAGAGTATTTGGTGGTTGTATCGGTTCGGCTTTCGTAAAAAACCCCCATCTTGGATGACTTTCTTTCTTGCTTCCTGTTGAATGATTGCTACCGTTATTTTGAAGTAATCTGGCCTGAAAATAGGAATTAATAAAGCGTATAATACTCTGGTAACTGCAAATCATATAGTTCTTTCAAGTTCTCTATTTATATTGAATCCACTTACATATTCATTTGTTCGGTTCAATTCATGTAAACCACCCTCACTATCGCTGTCGTCAGATGATCCTCTAACAAAATTAATTTAGTTCCAATACATTACATATAAGAGACACAAGAAATCTTTATTTAAGTCAGGAATTTTTAATACTTACTTTTCCAAGCTCACATCGCTGAGGTCTCCATAGTCAGCTGGTGTCAAACAGATGGTGCACAGCTGACCAATATCTGCGAAGCAGCTGCTGCAGTAAATGCCTGGACAGTTGGGTGTTTGGCATCTAGGAGACAGGATTTCATTAGTGTCTTCCAAATTGGTCTCTTTGAACGCCATGGAGAAGATAGTTAAATAAAAATGAGGAAAAAACGACGTCCGTTTGAATTGATTTTTATTTATATGTTCTTATGACGATCATCTTCTAATTAGGATCTTACAGATAACAAATATCTATTTGAAACAGTTAAACGATTACGGAATTCTATTCGGATCCAGTCTTTAGTATCTGTTCGTTGCCATGCGTGTTGCAAGAATTAATGTATAAAAGATAGAAGCGAGAAATGAATGCTCTATTAAAGATTGTGTATAAAAGTTAAGTCTAACCTTGACAACTGGGAGTCAGGATCACTTGAGCAGGAAGTTATGCCACATAGTAAACAATGAGGCTCCTTTGGACCTATTCCAAGGAGGGATTTGAGGCACTGAAAACTAACACGCATTTACGTTGTAAGAAATTTACTGAAAGCAGTGCAACATGTATACAATATAGAAAGAAACTATATAAGTAAAACAAATGATTGTAGCAGAGCGGTTATATCATCGGGTCTTTCAGTCTAAGGTTTAGGTAAATCATTAGTTGAACTCTAGAAATAAGAGTTATAGGTAGTTCCCGAGGTCTCCCAAAGTCCCAATGGGAAGCTATAGATTACTTGAATCCATCGTCAGATACCAAATATTTAAGCGGACACAATGCATAAGTAGGTACAGAAAATTATTTAGCTTCAATATTACCAGCTATTTAGTTAGGCAACCGTGAATTAACTCTAAAACTGACGCAACTTCGTGTGAGAGTTTGTTATGTTTCAGTTAGTCAAACTCTCGAAATAAGAGTTGTGGTACCTGAGGTCTCCCATAGTCCCAACGATTTCCATCGAAATCGTAAGAGACGACTTACGGATAAAGTAATGCATTAAAACTACAAAATGTTTTATAAAGATGATATTACTAACGGGATGTGATCTTCCACCCACTTACGAAATGTAAGCGAAGCTTCGGAAGAATATTTGTACTCTCGATGTAGTTTTCTTCTAGCGAACTTCATGAAACCAGCTGTTAAAATGATAAATATAATTCCAAAATTTATTATATCAATTATTATGATGCTAACCATAATTTTTTACCTCTGGTCCTTAATATATGATTGTACAACCACGTGGCCCTTGCTTTAGCTCGTTCTGGTCTATAAAGTCCCATGATCAGGTGACGTAAACGAAGACCGTAAGGTTCGAAGAGAGCGAAGAACCATAATAGGAAGATCAGAACTCCTGGATAGAAAAGGTGGACGTTGCAAGATTAGCTGGTACACCTAATTACTATTTAATATTGGTACGGGCCAGGTTAGTTCATCCGAAGTAATTTGATTGAGGGGATCGGAAAAAGCTCAGTTGGTTAGGAATTTAGGATAGTAGAAATCAGAAGTCAGTTATTCTATAAAAATATTAACATTTTGCCAGGTCTGATCACTGATGATAGTCTACTTCATCATATTAGGAAAAGCTAAGGAAGTTTAACTTGTATAACATACCAATCTGTGTATATCGCCTAAAATCGGGTGGGTAGGGATTCGGTAAGCACGATATAGGCGACGGTGATGGTGCTGTAAGAGGTATGTCCAACGTGCCAACTATGGATCGAAACAGTCTTGCCACGAAACCGCTGCCTGATACATGGACACCTGAGTGGGGTATGCCCGCTGTGAAGTTTACAATTATAAAATAAAAAGGTAATTATACTTTAAGAATTGATGTAAGTGAACCTAATTCCAAACCAAAACGTAGAAAGAAAATAAATAAAATTATGATCACTCACGCATCAAATCTGACTGATATCCGCCATGGTAACGTATAGTCATTAAAACCCAATACAAACTATAGTCAGCTACCATATGTATCAATAACTTGAACGTGGTTATAGCCATGAAAACTGCTGAACGATTCAAATAAACCTTCTCCGATGCCACGAGACGAAAAGATGTTGTCTGTAAGAATTGGCAAGAATTATCATATCATCCATATACATGAAATAATTTTAATAAATCACAAAAAATCTTTAAATTATTTTGTCAGTCCGTTGTAAACTGGATTTTTTCCACTGCTGCTTCAGAAGTAACAAAATGATTTGGTGTGATCGAGTTATTGGCTGTTTTGTATGTAAAAGTAACAACGTTTTGATAAGCAATGGGAACTGATAATATTTCTGACGTAACTCTAGTTATCATAGGAACATTTTACAGATGTAAACAGTTTTCAATCCGCAAATCTTTGGCGTTTACTTTTAGGTTTTGTTCAACATAAACTATTAATAAAATAAAATAAATAAAAGCACTAATTACAGTTGGATATTCAAATGCTGGCGCGCTATAAATTCATTCTTTCGTTACAACTTATGACTTAATGACTACTTAAATTTGTTATATATATATATATATATTGATAAGCGTTTGAGTAGTATATTTTGTATGAATCTAATTACTCACAGTTATATACTTTGCGCGCTCTCTCCTGTTCAAAGGTAGGATAGTCTCTCTACCTTGCCGTTGTCTCTTGAGATCAAACTCCTGTAACTCTTTGGTAACGTAGCGGTTGTCGAACCGAGACCGGGTTTCATACATGTGTTGGTAGTATTTTGCTCTGAAATAAAAAAAAAGTATGGAGATGTTTTGATAATTAAAATAAAGTTCTGATGCAGTACGGCGTCGACTGTCGATGAAGTACATTTAAAAAAAGCCGTAGGTAGAATGAACTAAATCCAATTTTTTTGGATTTTTTTTTTCCTAATTCTGGCTTATGCAGTAGGCAGTAGGGGTCACCCTTACTGCCAATACGATAGCGATGATCCCCCAAGGAGCACTGGCAACCTTGCTCACCTTTATGAACTCAACACTGCAAAAGAGCAGTGTTTTTTGACTACGATATTCTGCAAGCTGGAGGTACTTCCCCAGACGGGTATGTTCAATTTTGAGCGGAAAGACCCGCAAAACCCTCTCTTTAAAAAAAAAATATTCTTAAATTTTTATACCTAATAATAAGATAAACTAATTCTGTCTATCTATTGCGTGTGTGAAAAGATTAACCAATCAGTAAAGTTCGTAGCTGTGCTCAATGCCAAATAGCCGACGGTCGACCCGGGTAAGTCCATACCGTGTCCTCCATACGACGTACCTGAATATAATAAGCAGCAGGAACAAACTAGTGACACAGGAGCTCCAAGACAGCCAGGTCAGCAACGGATCAGCTCTGTTCCTGATCTCAGTGACAATGCCAGCGGTGACCTGACTAGCAGAGCGGCTTGTGTTGCTACTGTAGGAGTACGAGTGGTGGATATGGACTTCTACGTGGAACATAGCTCGCAGGTGCTCGGTGAAGTTTCTTAGTTCTGAAAGAAAGATGTAGGTAACAAGACGGTTATGTCGTTGATTGATAAATTATTGTTTGTGTAGTTAAAATAAACTGTTCCTCGGTGTCACCTAACTTCGCAAGAAACTGAGTAACATTTTCTCGATTTTTGCCAAACTAATTTGTAACATTTCGGAATTTCATATGTATACGGCACGCGGCACTTGTATACAAAGATATAGGTAAAGTAAACCATCAGAATGACGACGCAATTTCAGATATTGCCTCATTAAATTCAATAAGACTTTCTAAAATTTCACAATTCCGTATTATTGTTTTCGAATCTCAAATCCAATTGACCTAATCATAGCTGTTGGAATTCAGTCCATTTGCATCAGCTGGAAAGGCCACATAGCAAGCGAAATAGATTTAGCAATGAACTACCAACAAATTGATTCATGATTTAGGTCTTACCGTTTTAGAGCTACGTTGCCACAGGCAGATACACAGATACACACCACAAACTTATGACACATCTCTTTTTTGTTGGGGCTTAAAAATGGATGGTATCAAATTCAGTTTAAAACTAAGAATTTATTATTAGCCTAAACCCAACAAAAAAGTATGTAAAAATCCAAAAAAACAGCAAAAATCGTATTGCTGATAAGAAGACAGGATAATGGCCAATTACTGAAAATATATAATGTATTATCTTACTTTTCTTGACGCTAGCCAAAATGGCTTCATCCATAAAATCTGTAACATAGCAAAAAGCCTTAAAAGGCTTCACAGAATAGCAAGCAGATTGAGCTATGTAAGCCACATTGCAGAGCGTCGAGATGTCAGGACCTAGTGTCTTCTTGCAGTCTGAGATTCCGTCTTCTAGCACATAGTTGCAGCGGTCGTATGGAGTCCCTAGTTTGGCGTTACATATGTCTGCTACCGATTGAACCCAGGAGAAGGAAGACTGGATGACACTGACTGAAAGAGATTCAGATAAAGTAGGTAACTGTACTTTATTCTAAGCTATGTAGATACTAGATAATACGTTCGAAAGAAAATTTCATCCAAACTTTCTCGAAATCTTATAGCAGGGCTGAAATTATTGCACTGCCCAGACATTACCAGTATGACCTGACCTCGCACTGTATAGGCTTTTCGTACAATGAAAGGTTACCTTTTTCTGGAAATTTCTGGGCAGTTTAATTTCTTCCCTGCTATAAGACCTTGTAGTAAGCCTCCTGATCCCTTTAACGGGTTATTGTACTCATAATTATGAAAAAATAATACAATATATTACTCGACTAAATGTATGGAACAACAGATTTTTTTTTTCGCAATTTCAAGTTTGGTCCCTTATTTTTTTTTTTTTTTAGCGTTGTAAAATCATCAAATGAGTCCTCCCACCCCGGGCAGGGCGGGAGGGACTGTCAGACTTGTACTGACTAAAATCCACGGTGTTCCTTCGATAGCCCTTTACGTTCCGGGGTCACGGTAATGAGATAAGTCCCGCGACCAAGTTTGGTCCCTTAGTAAAAGTTGTTCATATTGATGAGTACAATGACGCTTTAACCACCTCGCCAGGTGCACTTGCGACTTCTAGATCAATGAGTCGTTATAAGTAAATAAATAGACCGTACTACAGTTATTAGAATTCCTCATATACCTATTAAAGCATCATTATTTTTACTTTGATGCAAGCATGAGAATGCACACCTACAGGGTAATCACGATACACACTCGCAATCGGAATCGATTCAATTTTGACAGTCCAACAAACTACATTGCGCGGAATGCTTTTAAAACCATTACGCAATACAATTTGAGCAACGCAATGAACACTGTTGTAGTGTCAAAATTGAGTCGATTCCGATTACGAGCGTGCATCGTGATTAGGTAGCCGGCCCACAATCGATTGTACAATTCTAACGCTATCTCTTATGTGAGCAATAAGAATAACCTAACCGTCAAAAACCCCCAATATAATTGCTATATAGTCGTCTAGCGTCGCAATTCCCGCTCACCTAGGACAAACGGCTATAAACTCTCGTAACTTACCGATACTCAGCACCAATCGATCGAGTTTCACGACAGTTTCCTTCACCTTCATCGTGATAGCCTTCAGCCGGTCTATCATCAGCTTTATGGAGTCCTTCATAGAGTTGTACGGTTTCTTCATCAAGTCATTCAGTTGGTGTACACTTGTCTTTATTTGTTCCTGAAATTTGAGAATAACCGTCAGAACAGAAGCTAAGTTTATTTTTAACCTTTACCAAATTACCCAACCGGTCAAGAGGGTTTGATTCCTAGATCGAGCAAAGGGCTCCAGTTAGAAAATTCCCAGTAACTGCACCTAAGCTCACCAGATGAGATTAAATCCCTCCACTATAGTCCGGCTGTATAGTCGGCTAGAGGGAGTTCTGTAATGACATAAGAGGAGTCACAATAGATCTTCGCAGGTCGCAGTGACAAAGGGGCCTATACATAGTACCCTATATATAGTACCCTACCTCTTCTAAAGGAAATAAAAATAAATAAGTAGCTGCCCGGATAAAGCTACTGTATCGCTCGCGTGCGTTCGCAAATCAATAAATTGGCATAGCGGTTAATCAAAGTACTGAATAATCCATCAAGGGCATTACATGGTGGCCTCTTTCATTGTTTGACTTTCGGCGCTACTGGCCCGGAATTCGAGATTCTGTTAGAGAACTTTTTGGCTGATAGGGTCTGGGTGTTTTTGGATGTGAGTTTTGCCTGTTTAACGCACTTAGAATCTATAATTTAATACGTGATGAGAAAACTTTGTACCCCTTTTTAATATATTGTACATCTTCTCCATAGGATCTACTATTTGGAACCGTGCACCTAGAGTCTCGACCTTTCATAAGTGCCTGTATCTGGTTTACATGAAATAAAGATCTATTCTATTCTATTCACCAGAAGAGTGTGAGATTTGGCATACTTAAAGTTTATAATTATGGAGAAGGAGTGCAGAAAGCTAAAATTTATATATAGGTAACATTACGGTCGAATTTCGACCACTGGGCGACCACTACCTACTAAGTACCAAGTCGAATTTTCGTTTTGTTCTAAAGTGTATCCTGATACTGCGGTTGCATTTAGGAACAGAGACTGAATCACTCTACAAATTATGCGCACTACATAAATGTATAATGTTTATGTTTAATGTATGTGTTTTATGGGCTCATCATTGTTGCCTGAAATAAAAGTATTTTATTTTATTTATTTCTAAAACATTAGCCTGTATAGCACGAAACTTTTTGTAATTACAACGAGTATTTTTTGTCGGTGTAGATGGCAATTCGGTGTTCACTCTCAAGGACTAGCATAATACTTTCGCAGACAGTTGTAAATCTAAATAACGACCCATAACTTAATATTTTCTGTTCTATTTGGGCGCAAGAGACTAGGATTGACTTATGAGGTTATTCACTCCATATTTACTAGATATATTCCAAGTTTTACAATTTACTGGCGTCTAGCGACCCGGTTGACACCCCCATAACCGGAGATACTAAACGAATAGAAAGTTGGAGTAAGTAATGACTATTTTTGAAGCAATCTGAATCTGATTGAAATTCTGGTGCCATTTTAGTGTTTTTGAAATCTTCTAAAGTTTGATAACGCTGTTTAGGACAATCATCAATCACTGGCCTAATCCGACTAAAACCAGAGGAAAAGGCATGTAGGCCGAGTGACTGTGCCATAATTATGCGGAGTTACGCAAACTTCTTAATAGTTCGTGTTATTATCCCATTCTGATATTTTTTCAATGTAACCGCTCTGTTTTTTCAAATGTAAAAAGATCTTTGAGAGTTGTGAACACCAGTTCTCGTAGAAAGTAATATCAATGCCCCTTCCTCTTGTTTTTATATATTGGTTCCATGGTTCAGACATATTCAAGCAGTGTTTCCAGTAGACTCTGTATCACCTGAGACGCACTTGACCACATAGGACTGCTCCGGGGAGATAATACTAATCTGTTCGCCACCGAAATGTCAACCAAAACCTGTAATTTTTTTCCGACTATTTCGGGTTTGCTGGATAAGTTCACCGGAACGATATCTTAGCCCATATTTTATAAAACGAGAATAAATTATGTATTACTGTATAATTCCTAAATTACCGCCTTCTATTCGTTTGAATAGAAATAATTGTTTGGAGGTCAAGTCCTTGTCTCTGTATTTACCGTCTTTCAGTACGTCCACTTAGCGAATATAAGAGTGCAATTAGCTGGCGTCTCGAGTGAGGAATGAATCTTAAGCTTACGTCCCCATAGAGAGGGGAGCGGAGGTTACTTTGATTTAGATACAAGTGCCTGGAGTTCTAAGAGTAACAACAAGTGGATTGAAAATGTCTCAGAATACTGAAGCTACAGATTTCGTGAATTGTTGAAGAACTTTTCTTGGTACTTAATGGTTGTTCATGTTTTTGAACGACAGGCATTTTTGAGAGAGCTTGGTCAACACGGATTGCTTGAGCTGTTCCTGATAAGTAATGCTTGTGTACTTGTGAAGTTGCTTTCAACCGTTCGAGCAGACAATTTCGAGCACAAGATACTTTCTCAAGTTCATAGTTGTAACGTCAATGAATCAGTAACGAAGCCGGGACATATGGACAGAAGGAGATGGCCGAATTGCAACCGAAGAGTCGACCGCCAGCCTAACGAACTAGGGGCCTTCTACGAACTTTTTGTACAATGAAAGGTAAGCTTATACTGGAATGGTCTGGGCAGTTCAATTTCTGCAATGCTACAAGAGCTCGTAGTTACCCCTGGCTATGCATCCCAGCTACGTTTTTTTTTTTATGGGAGGGAAAGTAGAAGTTCGGGGTCTAAGGGAGGACTTGGCCCTTCGGCGTGCAGTCGTGGCGTATCTGCTTCGACTAAACACTTGAGCAACACTCACTTGACTACAAGCCATGGATTCAGACAGGACCTCAGAGTTCTTCAGCGTATTTGTTGCAGGGCCTGTCAGTATGAGGACCAGAGCATAACAGGTCAGCGTGTACCTCCCTACGCGGGAGAAGA
Organism: Allophyes oxyacanthae; assembly: GCA_932294325.1. NCBI lineage: Eukaryota > Metazoa > Arthropoda > Insecta > Lepidoptera > Noctuidae > Allophyes > Allophyes oxyacanthae. Next base: position 10,352,540 of record OW028631.1, read on the forward strand.
ACTGAGGGATGAGCAGGAAAACCAGGCATCTGTAACAATATAAACGATAATATAACTATGACTCCTGAGCAGTAAGACTAGTTTTTCACATTGACATTCTCCCAAAATTTACTGAAATGACATAAGCTGCTGAATGGTCACGCGGTCTAAAAATGTCAAATCGACAATGACAGTGGGTTTAACAAGACAACCCTTAGAAATCTCCTATTGCTAGCATTTGCTGACGATCGAAGAATACCACGTTGTGTAAAGTTCTATAGTCTCCGATGTAAGGGTAAGTGTACAGCAAGGACACTTGGGCATTATCATCATCATCACCAGCCCACATTCGTCCACTGTTGGACATAAGCCTCTCCCAGTAACTGCCACTGCTCTTCGACTGGACATCCATTTTCTGCCAGGTACCTTCCGCTAGTCATCGCTCCACCTCGCCGGAGGGCGCCCCACACTACGTCTGCCTATTGCTTACACACTGGGGCAGCCTGACATGAATGTAATTCGAATACCAATGTCTATCATTTTCGCCCAGTAATGTTTGGTAAAAGAATCACCCGCTACCCTCTCTATTCCTTTGGGTGAAGATATGACAAATAAGAATTATGTCCAGAGGATGGGCCACGGGCCCACGGCATCCTCCTATACCCTTAGATGAAATAAGTATGACTATAAATTATACATTGTTCCCCTGCAACACCTTTCTCCTGTCCTTGGCACCAACCTTTCGGAGGGAAACAGAAAGGAAGCCCAACCACCTTCTCCCTCTCCTCATTCCCGTTCCCCTCCCTTATAAGGTTGACATCGTATTAGTAACTCAGTATGTTATCATACTTACCTAATTCTATAGCTGAAAGCAAGACCCAGAGTCAGAAGGATTCCAATAATAGAACTCATAATGGTTGCATGAATCAGGGATATTGAGAGCTGGAAGACGAAAAACATGAAGCAAAGATACGTCAGTACTATGCCTCCAACGAAGCCCATCATACTTTTTAGCAGGAAATTAGGAAAAGTCTGATCTGTCATCAAGTATAAGAAAAAATTTGCCACCCCACTGCCTTCAGGATACCACCTCTTGAATGTTCTTGATATTCGTTTCTGTGTATCGTAACGATAGTGTCGCCATCTTTGGGATAACGTTTGTTCCATTTGCGTGTGTCCCAGTACTATAGAATTGATCTTCTCCTTTTCATAATTCTGTCGGTATTTTTCTATAGTTCGCGCCTTCCATAGAAGGGCGAAAAAAGCCATGGTGGATGGCTTTTTATTTAGCTTTTATTGCTAAAATTCTCGTCTTTGTATAGACGAAACACATTTTTGTAAATATAAAAAACCATTACGTACAAGCGCTGACAGTGACAGACAGAAGATTTATATTTTTCTTTTTATTAGAGGCCAGTCTGAACATTATAAAGAAGAAATAATACTCCGTAAGTCTAAATAGATTTTATGATAAAAAATACTGTCTTCCTGTCATATGTTTTAAAAACAATCTTTTCATTTGTCTTTATCTTCGTTATCTTAGTGCTCTGCTTAGATAAGCGGTTTCTTTACCTGAGTCGAGGAGAGTAGAATTCTTACTACCTACGAGTCGTTTGTGGGTGCTAAAGCACTGCTAAAAACTCCCAAGTTATCTAAAAGTCACACTTTTAGTCGTAAAATAGGTAATGACTATATAGTCAAAATTGAAAGAACAAAAAGAAGAAGACTACCGTAATTAAGTTCTATGCGCCTTATGCAAATTTCAATACCATTAAAGAGTTATTGCTATGAATAAATTAGAAGGCGCCATGAAATACATACAGGCAGCTTACAGGACAATTCCCTAAACTTTCTATATACTATTGGGGCTTTAAATATATAGTTACAAATAAAATTATGTTCTGGGAGACGTGAAATACTCATACAATAAAATACTTGTCAGACAGCAGACACAAAATGCTCATGTACGTGAACGCATCCATGTAGTAAAAAGGAAGTATTTATTTATTTACAATAGGTAATTGTTTCATTGTAGACTGTAATATTGTGTGTACTGAGCGTGATGTCGAATTCAAGATATTCAAAAGTTCAACAATAGCGACAAAGTTCATTGACATAAAATTGTCAATAATAAAATTAAAATGAACTTGCTCTGTACGCGTTCTTACAGTTCTGCGCAAGACGTCCAATTCCAACATGCGCAGATCACTGCAATGCTACAAAATCAACTTCACTTCATTGCCTCAAACATTGTGAAAAGATAATCTTTTTTGAAATAATATCATAACGACATAATGCAGATTTTTCTTTGTGTTAGTGATCATTGAGTGATAGTGAGTGATAATGTTCAAATGATTTGAGTGGTCACAAAGGTTTTCAAGTGTATGAATCAATTAAGTATTAATTGAAGAAAAAGTAAGTGAATTAATGTCTTGTGCTGTATCGCTATCAGTAAATTTTATGAATGTGGTTAGGATTATTTTTATAATTAGGAATTAATAAATTCCCGAAGACAAAGGTTTGCGACATTTTGAGGGCTTTCTCATGTTATACAATCTACAGGCTATAAAACGAATCTGCATAGTCATAAAGCCCAGTGTTGGTCTATAAAATATATTCACGATTTCTTAGCATGAAAATCGTAAAGATTTTATGCTAAGAAAAAATAGAAACGAGGTCTAGATATGAAATCATTAAATCTTTATGAACGCGATTTATTTTCTACAAAATTACATTATCTGTCAAACGATTGTCAAAATTATTTTTAGGGATGTGACATTGTACCTAAAAAATCGATTTTTCATGAATCGATTTTTTTTTGTAGCATGAAAAATCGATTAATAAATAATCGATTTTCCTTAAGAAAATAATCGATTTTGTTATATTAATCGATTTTTTTCCAATTTGTCAATTAAGATCAAAATAAACGCCATAATATTGACTCTCAACTACTTGTCGTCCTTTTAGTCGTAGACATTGTTAAAAACGAGACTTTTAATAACACCAAACACGAAAAACAATCAAAATTGTCGTTTAAAAATGAAGTTTCACCAACGAATATTAATGAATGACATATCAACCAAATGTCGGTAAAATAGTACAGTTCGTTGACTCCATCTAGTGAATGATTGATTAAATAAATCTACTAAACTGTTTCAAAAACACAGAAGGAATGCCATCATAGATGCACAGAGGGGGGGAGCCCCCCCAGATCCCAGGTTGCAGATGAAAAATCGGTAATAATTGATTGAATGATTGATTTTAAAAAATCGATTATTAATCGATTATTCATAAAAATAAAATCAAGTATTAAAATCGATTTTTACTTTTAAAAAATCGATTTATAATCGATTATTTTTATAATCGATTATTTTTTCACATCCCTAATTATTTTGACAGCAGTTTGTTTCGAAATTCAAAAACGAAATATGTTTTTTGTTTTGTTTTTGTAGTTCTTATTGTTTTGTTTATTTTATTGTTATTGATGAAGTTAAGTTTGTCATAGATAATATTTAATCAAAGAGTGCAGGATAATAAATTAAATAGTTTTGTGTGGTGCTATCAAGTTAATCTATTTAAAATTCAGAGTACATTTTTTGTTTAGTTTTCTCATTCAACTTGCGAATAAGTTGCAGTTATAAGCTTAGATTTATTTTACGTCTTTAAACTTAAAATGGGCTTGAACATGTTAATTGGTGGGTATTTATTACTTTATACATTAATAATTTTGAATTTATATATATGATAGTGAATATGGCATTTTTTTTGGTTCTTTCGTCCCTTTTGGGACAGGCAAGGGCAGCTGACTCCATACAGCCATGTGTGAGAGAGCAGGCTGCTCTGTAGACTCTCCAGTATTGAATGTGTCTATAGATATCTATCTACACCAATCCGCACGGTCCAAGGGTCATTATCCATTCAATTTATTTCAATAAATTCAATTTCAATTTATTTCAATAAATATTTACAATATAAAATACCTTCCATTGGTCCCAAACTAGGCTAGGCCTGTATCTTGGGCACCTTTGGGGGTAATTGATGATACATATTATACATATAAGTTAAATACAAAAATTGTGTTAGCAAATAAGGCTTAGAACTATGTTAGTAGCACTTCACTTTGCACTATATGTATATATGTATGTATTATTTTATATATGGGCTGATTTATCAATAGACAGTTATTGTTTCATCCACAAATAAAGATGCTTGACTGATTTTGAATAAGAAAGGTGTCAACAATTCAATTTCTTCAGATAAAGTAATCAGGTGATTGAAAAATCTGACCTAAGGGATCCAAATTTTTCCATTTAGTTTGTCAACTTCGCTCATTACCATTGTTCCTGTTAACCCTTTCAATTAAGCTAGTTAATCATTCTGATGGGTGTGCCCCACATCAATAGTAATTGCACTACTACCCATTGGGATAGGACTTTGAAATCACAGCCTTTCTGTTGTCAGTCACATGCCTTTGTCATTGGGCAGTGGTCACTTTGTTCCTAGCTGAGTACAGGAGTGGTCATCCTAATGGTCAGTTTTGAATTGTGTCAAATGGAATCGGTAATCTTGCTTTGTTTGCCGGACCACTTACTAAAGCTCTCTTATAAAGGGAGCTGGTGGAGTGGAGTGGAATGGGGAAAGTGGGTTAGTTTGCGGTACTGTGGTCACTTACCGCATGAAATGCAGCAACACAGTGTTGGTACTGTGAGGGTTGTTCACGTAGCTGGGAAGATGAGATAATTAAAACATTTAATCAGTGGAACAATTATATCTTCTAGCTTCAGACCTCCATTACAAATCTTCCAATAATCGTTGAAGTTGTCTACACATTCTACTCTCTTAAAAAATTTAAATTCAAACATAGATGTAACACTTCACTTACGCTCAGAATTATAAAATCCAATGCGGATGCCAAATTATCAACTGCCAACCTTTAATTGAAAAAGGTTGGCCTATTCCATAAAACCTTACAGTACTTTACCCTGGCATCCTGTAAGAGAGTCATTTGTCATTGTCTACCCAATTATCCACCCAGTTTATCTACCCAGGTGGTTATTAATGTAGAGGAATGTTATAGCAACAAGACCAAAAGAGAAACATTAAACCTTATCATGAAGTTCCTCATATTAGACCAGTATTAATTCTTCTATTCCTTCCAGAAAATGGACAACGAGCAGCCTCACCAAGAGCTTGTAAAATGCGTGGTGGTAGGCGACACAGCGGTGGGCAAAACGCGGCTCATTTGCGCACGCGCGTGCAACAAGCACGTGTCGCTATCGCAGCTGATGACCACGCACGTGCCCACCGTGTGGGCCATCGACCAGTACCGGATATATAAGGATGTAAGTGATGTATTTGCATTAATAAAACAGGTTACTTGACATGCTGAAACTGCATGATAAACAATGGATGATCATCAATATATTACTATCAGTATTTACTGGATCTTGATCCATTGATTGTAGAATAAATCAAGATCCCGATGTATCCCTAGGGCTTCAGGTGATAAGGGAACTACCTCCTAGGTCCTGGAAGTGAACGGAGTAGACTGGTTGTGTGTGACTGAAGACCAATTGTTTTGGTGCAACTTGGGATATCTTCGGGCATATTTCTAGCAGCCATTTAACAATGAACTGTGGATAGCTAAATTGAGCTTTCTGCAATCCATTGTAAAATGGCTTGTTAATTGGATGATGAGAACTACGATGAGTAAAGAATGAATTCCAAATGGTGCATTGTTGGCTGTTGCAGCGTTTTATAGTAGGAAGTGGAATTAATAGATTGGACGAGTATGTATAGTCAACAACAAAAGTAAATCAATCAAACTAATTTAAATCTTATGTCGTCGTCACAATGCCTAATTTAGCTTGCAACAATTTTTCACCATACGAAGATTCGATTGCATCGCACCGTCGCATTGACGTGTAGTTGCTCGCTTGTCCAAATGAAGAGTGACGCGCGATTAGTCTACTTTTTCGCGTTTTGGTCTACATTTTTAAGCACTAACCCGAAGTCTATAATGTTATGTTCTACTTTGTTCAGCAATTTTGAAATTGAATTATCATCAATTACATTTGAATTTGACTCTACTTTACGTTGGTTTTTATCTAAATCAGGTTCTAGAAAGATCATGGGAGGTGGTTGACGGTGTGAACGTGTCACTTCGCCTTTGGGACACATTTGGGGACCATGAGAAGGACAGGAGATTCGCTTATGGCAGGTAATATCTATCTCTTTGTATGAATAATTTAATAGGATTATCATGGCGTACGCTGTATGTGAGTCAGATAAATTTCATTAAAAAAATAATCGTTTAATTTAGTCTAGGTACTGTCCATATTTTGTTGATAACAATTGTCTTAAAAAGTATGTTAGTCATCAATTATTATTATTTCATTAATTATAAAAGACACAAGAACACGCAATAAAACTGCCATTATTCTAATTCTAATTTCTAATAATTACACCTTAAAATCATATGGCCCATCATAGGCCAGCGATGCGCCGGACCGCCTCTCTCATTGGTTGGCGTAGAGCGCAGGCGCGCAAGTATGTTCGGATACAAGCTACGGTGAAGGAGAGTATCGTGCGGGCGTTTTACCACGACGTATACGTCCAGGGAGCTGACGACGATCGGATACATCCGCGACATTTCTTGAAATAGTCTTTGTAGGAAGGCTATTTTCTGTTGTGTATTGTAGGTGCTTTGGATTTTTGGATAGGCAATAGGTATAGTTGCTATTTCCTATGCCATAAACTTAGGTTTTACAGTTTCTTGCACTTTCAGGTCGGATGTGGTTCTCCTATGTTTCTCAATAACAAACCCTATATCACTGAGGAACTGTGGAGCAATGTGGTATCCTGAAATTCGGTAAGTAGCTGAGATATTCCATAACTAAGTATATTTTCCTCGCAAACAGATCTTGCTAGGTTGCCAAATTAATTAGTCTTTGAGTTCTCATAAGCTAGTTAGATAATTCCATCATAACTTATATTGGTTGATAGCATGACAACTGCATAGCGAACTAGTCAACAATTTTTGTGGTTAGAAAATGTGACCGAGAGCAGGACTCGAACCTGCGACCTTCTGGTTTGTACACCAACCGCTCTTACCAAGCGTACTACCGTGATCTCCGCTCGCAGAATCGAACTTCTTCCACATTTTAACCATCTTATGGTGACAGTGGCAACATCTATTAGAAACATAATAGTCATCTAACCGACATACCTGTTATATGTTTAACGGTCTATTGGATATCTGTGAAATGTGTTGTCTTTGTAATGTTTGTATAACATGTATCAGAAATGCGTGGCCATATTTACGGGTGTGGATCAGACCATCAAACTGAACAACTTTCTCTATGGGACCAACATCGTAATCGCGAAAAGTAATAAGCTGTTGAAATTTTGTATGGGACAGCTAATAATTTTTTGCGATTACGATGTTGGTCACATAGAGAAAGTTGTTCAATTTGATAGTCTGCATATGACCATGCATTTCTGATATACGTTGTACAACTGTACCCAATACTTTAACATTCAGAGAATACTGTGATGGTGTTGTTTAAATTTCAGACGGTTCTGCCCAAATACTCCTATATTATTAGTGGGATGTAAAAACGATCTTCGCTACATGTATAGAGATGAGACCTACTTAAACTACTGTAAGGATCGCAGCCCTTTTATAAGGTAACACTTTATTTTATTCTATTAATAAGTATTTAGTAGTAGAAAATGTCTCCAAAAGGTTCCTAAGTTTTCAAGGATTTTCTAATCGGTTTTTTATCGGACGTTGTGTTGTTGAGGATGTGGAATCCACTTGCGCATTCGCCGCCTTGCTTGCGTGCTTGTTTTGGCGGCCATCTTTCTATCTTGCAGAAGTGGGCTTGAGCGTGTCTTTGATGACGTTTGCACAAGTTGACTTACTAAAATCGTCAAATAAACTTGGCCAAGTCCCATTCGCAAGAATACTTGACAATGCAATTATTTTTATAGCATGGACAAGTTACATGCGCAAGAACACTTGACAAAACTGTAAATACTTGTATAGCATGTACAAGTCACATGAATGGCATGGACAAGTCACATGTGTAACATGGACAAGTCACATGTATAACATGGACAAGTCACATGTATAACATGGACAAGTCACATGTATAACATGGACAAGTCACATGGGCAAGAATATTTGACAAAAATGCAATTACTTGTATAGCATAAGCATTATATTACCTCGGTTAAATGCATAATATTTATACAATCCAATAGGGCACCAAGAAAAAGCGATCTAGTAATGCCGGACCAGGGTCGGGCCTTAGCGCACGAGTTCGGCATCTACTACTACGAGACATCAGTCTTCACGTACTACGGCGTCAATGAGGTGTTCGAGAACGCCATCCGAGCTGCCCTCATGGCGAGGAGGCAGCAGAGATTCTGGATGACCAACCTTAAGAGAGTGCAGAGGCCGCTGTTGCAGGTCAGTCATACATTTTTTTCTCTCCATACATCATCATTTATGACAAAAATACTGTATCGTGGGTACATATATAGACATAAATCTTACAGGCATACACACATTCAGACCAGACCCCGAAATTGTGTTAGAAAAATCTGACGGCTAATAAACATGTTATTCTCTATAATATAAGTGGACAGTGTCGTAGCGTGGATCAATCTAGGTATAGGAGAAGTCGCATCAGAGAGGCCCTTTTCTTTCAGTACCTATTCCCACAGCCAATTCAGAGATCCAATTTGTATTTGTGTGTATACAACAGAAAACTTATACACACTACTACTTTTCCGACAAGTGCTAGTAGATTTTGAGTCATCCACAAGCAGCGTTTATTGTTTTTCATTTATTTGAACGATATTTTCAAATTCTTTTGCTCATTTCCCATTTAAAATGGCCTAACTGGCAACCTCATTAATTTTTTTGCCAAGCTGTATATAAAAACAATCAAATTGTGTGTTGTGGTAAAATTATATAATAGGGTACTAATCTTACTGTTTAGCGTAAGTTAATCACCGTACACATTCGCAATCTGAATTGATACAATTTTGACATTTATAATTTAAAATTATAATCATTTCTCTCGACAGTTGAAACAACTCTATAAACATTCTTGTAGTGTCAAAACTGAATCGATTCGAAAAGCGAGCGTGCATCGCATCGTGGTTACTGTGTAGGTCAGCACTCAAGGGGGCCTCCCGTGAGGCCCCCTGTGTGAGAGAGTGGGTGAGGGGTCGCTTCGCCCACGCCTAGCTAGGCCACTGTAAGCGAAAAAGGGATGCATTATTTCTCATCGTCACTCAAGATTTGAATACTTGTCAACAACTAAGATCTTATATGTTTTGTCCACAGGCACCGTTTAGACCTCCTCGTGCTATGGAGCCTGAAGTGGCGGTCGTGAGCAGCACCTATTTGGACAATATGACTGTTCTACTTAGACAACAGGTATTTTCTTCTAAAATGTTTGATTTTTATCTAACTCTTTTCGTCTTAAATAGAAGAGACGATTTTATTTATTTAGGTATTTTTTTTTTAATTTGACTGCATCAATCTTTTTGTGTTTGCAAGCTGCTGAACATCAAGAAAATTCTCAGTAACAGCGCTCAGTTTAGAATTTAATTTTACTTTTGTGTTATTTTCTTGTGACTATTGTGTTGTCATGTGGTTTTTTTTTTCTTTCTTTCTTTCCACAGTATTTCTCGGACATGGTAATAATATGCGGTGCGAAAGGCTTCCCCGTCCACCGTTTCATGATGGCGGCGGCATGCGAGGCATTCCACCGGCTGCTCACCAACGAGTGCGTCAGCCTCTCCTCTGAGCTGGCGAGGAGTTCCAGCGAGAGCAGCATGGTGAGATATTGCTTTCTCTTTCTTATTATGGGTCCTGACAACACTTGAGACTTCAGAGAAAGCTTAGATACCGTAGACAAGTTGCAATCTACGGTGGGTTCCCGTGTTTCTTTAAGTACGAGGTTTTTGTTTCTGTCTTAAAGTACGTATATTTTTAATAAGTTTTACTATTATTATTAATTTTAATTATTGTTATTTTTTGTCTTATAAGTAATTTTTTTTATTGTTTCGGTTTAATAAACGTTTTCTTTCTTTCTTTCTTTCCATCGCTGGAGAATACAAACGCTAGCGAAATGTATGGAATTGACACTTACGAATCACGTGACTATTCGTCAGCTTATGTAAGAAAGAGAAAGAACAAAGAAAACAGTTTTATTCTAGACTCGCCAGGAAATAAAAAATGATTGTACAAAAAAAAATTAACAAAAGAAAAACAATAATTAAGCACCCAGTAGGCTAATTCACGTCACTAAAGAAGTGCGGTTGCCGCGCAGTTGCAGTAAAATTTTGATCAAAACAACACATTTGGTATTTTCTTAGCTTCACTGAGATACGCTCGCGTCAAGTTCGAGCGTCACTACAATATGATTGGCGCGTCATAAAATTATGAGACCAAAAATGGCCCCCATCCCATCATAATAATGCATAATCGGATAATTAGCTGATAATTTGCTACCCTGAGTAGAATATGATAAGCTCTACTATGGCTGTATAGCAGTGGCGAAAGGTGACAGTTTTAAAAGGGGAAGCCGTCCCAAAAATTCCCTCTAAAAATTGCTGCAACTAATCCTGCAAGACAAAAATCCATACCGACTCTTGTAATCGATATATAGTCATGTCTGGAAGAGCTCGACCTAACTGAATAACATGCCTTTTCATCAGTTGGATGAGTAAATAATATAATATTACGTTGGTCTATGAACTAACCAATTTCTAAAGGGAAGCCGATGGGAATCGGGTTGTATAGACTCTTCGCCACTGCTATTATGGGGTTCTAACGGAATAGTTTGTTACAGGTGAGCAGTATGGGCGAGGCGACGACGGGCGAGTTCAATGAGGACACTGAGTATCTTATACGACAGGACCAGGCCAAGCAGATGAGGTGAATATACGACAAATATCATCAAAGTTATTGGACCCTGATACCAGAAGCTCAATTCTCGTAATTAAATATAGTCCCGATCTAGTATCAATGTCATAAATATTTGTTTGTTCTACAGATAGTTGTTCCGGGTCTAGGTGTGTGTGCATGTGACATTTATTTTTTTAACTGTACCCACGATACAGGAGAAATAAGGAAAGAAAGAAAGAAAGAAAAAGTTTTTATTTTTATTTTATGACGCACAAAACTTAAATAAACTTACACCAAGATCACTTAATACTAAAAATTGACATTGTTCTGCTTTGAGTATCTATCAAGGTATCTATGCTCAAAGTTGTTCTGCTAAACAAACATAAATTAAATTAATCGTAATCGAAATCGTAGTGTCCGCAAGGTTTATTTAAAAAAAAAGAAAAAAAATGTTAAGTTACAGATCTAGCTCTGTTATCAAACTATTCTTATTTCCAGAGTATGGGACCAGATCAAGCGGCGCTCGTCGTGTCAGATCCTTCCCCTGAGCGACAGTTGTAAGAAGCCGCCAGACTTGTACAGAGAAGTCAACCATCCCGCCATCAACTCTATCAGAGTGGTCAAGGTATCATTTTTATTAGCAAAGTTCTTGGGTTTGGAGAGCATTTGGTAAACTTTGCCAAGTTTTCTCGCCGTCTTTACCGCAGTAGAGATAAACTACGATAACATGGCGCGCCTCTCCAAAATTCAAAACGGTTGAAAGTATATGTGAATCCACAAGGTTATATTTTAGAGCAAGTTGCTGGCGAATAATCCTGGCCACTTGGTTATGTCTGTGCAAATATTCGCTATTAACAAGACGCGAACACCCAGAGATAATGTGTCTAAGAGACTCACCCGGACGGTGGCATGCCCGACAGATGTCAACCGTGCCGTCCTTCACAATATACTTCCGGTAGTTATTCGTCATGATAACTTCGTCCATTATTGCACATACAAAACCTTCGGTTTCCCCGAATAGGTCACCGAAACTAACCAAAATACAGAGGCTTTAAAGTCAACATCGGGCCCATGAAGAGCCCGGTAAAAGCGTCCGTGTAGCTCTTTGCTCTGCCATACCTCCCTGCGGTCATTGATACTTAGTACGGCAGGTTTGCGCCAGTTCTCTTTAGCCAAGAAGAGCGGGGTGAATCCTTTATCCACTGCGACCACATCTCGGTGCATCCCCACTTCGGCATGGAGAAAATATTCTCTGAGACTGCACACCTCACGGTTGTGTAGGGTTTTGGCATTTAAAAAGCCTCGACCCCCACATTTCCTTGGGATGTACAGTCTCATTACCGAGTAACGTGGGTGATGCATCCGATTTGTAGTCAGCAACGTTCGAACCCTTCTATCCAGAGCGTCCAATTCAGTTTGAGTCCACTTGAGTATGCCGAAGGAGTACACCAGCGGGTCTACCGCGTGTCTTAAATGGTAATGAACATCGACACTGGTAATAAACTTCAATACGATCGTGAAAGACTAAACTATGAGCTACCTTGTAAAAAAATTACAGTTCATGAATATAGAAGTCCCAACTTCATGATTGATATTTTTTTTACAAGTTAGCTCGAAGTTTAGTCTCACGATCGTATTGAAGTTTATTACCAGTGTCGATGTTCATTACCATTTTCGTTCCGCGGTAGACCCGCTGGCCCGGCATGACCTCAACCATTGAAGGCACGCACCTTGTTGAAGACTTTTCAGTACTTTGTTCAGGCGGCCAAAGAAGCGTTCCTGCAACAATGATTATTATTCTATTGTATTCGTTTTCAGTGCGACAAAATACAACATGCGACTTCTCAAACGCAAACCATAGTGACGATGAGCAAGCTTATATCCCAGACGGTGATGCAAGAGATCATCAACTTCATATACACCGGCGCGTTGGACAGCAGCGCCTTTAAACAGCAGGTCAGTCGATATTGAGCTTAAATCCGTTAGGTATAAGGTTTAGAATCGCAGTGGTCTAGTGATGAGATGATATATGAATGATAAATACGCTTTAAAATGCTCGTAAAGAAAAGAGTTCGAAAAAAAATTTCTTAAAAATTTTATCTTTTTTATCTCGTTTATCTTTTTTTTAATAATGAATTATTTAAAAAAAAGATTTTATTAAGAATGTTTAGCTTTTTTTTAAATTATTCGCTTGTGGGGTTGTATAAGTAACATCAATATACAAAAAAACGTAAAATACTCACTTTCGGTTTACCTTTTTTTTTACTTGCGTTAATGTTAGCAAGATGATTATTTTATGCATAAAAGTACTATTCGAAAAGATCATCAAAGAAAAAAGTAACTAAAAAAATATAGAAATTTTTAAAGACATTCCGGTGAAGAAATCTTGGAAATGTAAAAAAAAAATAACGTAATTCGAAAACTACAAAAAATCGCAGAACATAGTATTTACATGGTATTTTCGAATACACCTGGGTATGAATAATCTTTTTTTTTTTTAAATCTAACTAAGAATTATGAAATCTCAATGAAATCCATCACCCCGTCATTAAATGACTGCATTTTAAATTTCTAATTTAAATAAGCTTAAGCTTGGTTTTTGTATTTGAAATATTTATACTTTAATTTTGTTAAGTGTATTTTAAGTAACTATTACTCTTATTTAAGTTCGGCTATTTTTGAATGTCTGCTTATTAAAATGATAATATCTACTCGAGGGAAATTAATAGCCTATTGGGGATAAATATAGCTCTTTATATAGCCATGTCTGTCTGTATTAACTATAGCTAATCATCACTTACTTTAATAATTTTAATAAGGAGACAAAATGTTTGATTTAATAATTTTATCTTTTATCTTTTACAACTCTACTGTGCTTCCTTTTCTATTGTATTTATTACCCACTACAATTAAATATATTGCAAAATAAAAATATATAAAATTAATAATTTTATAATAACAAAAATGTTTTGCAGTCAGCTGCTATCGGATTATTACTGGTAAACCTTATTGCAATAAATTATACCATTAAAACAAATTCATAATTATTAATTTTTACCATTATTATTATTATAAAAACAGCACCTTTTTGTATTTTTGTAGATTTATTTCTTTGTAGTTTATCATATTAATATATGCTTTCTTGCAGCCAGAAATAATGAATACAATTTTGTATAAAAATGTTATGAGATTTTAAGGCAAAAGTAAAAAAATAAATAAATATTATCTGTGGAAAGCTATATATTGATGTATATCTATATTATTTTTTATTCATTAGTTTTATCACTCTAATAATGATTACTACAAAATACACCATAACTTTCAATTTTGTATTTTTCGCTTACTTTTCAACCTTTTTAATTGATTTTTTTTCAGTTTAAATGATAGTAATTTCATGCTTGAGTATGTTGTCTGAACCTTCGGATGCCAGACTGTAATAGTAGTGTATTTTTTTAATGTTTAGGAACTCAAAATAGAAAATAAATAAAAAAATAAGTGTTAGAAAATCATATTATTTCTTTGTCATTGTATTTATGGCAAAAATCATTTTGGTAGAACAGTGGTTTACCATTCTTTTTCTAGTTTTATGAAGACCCCTATTTTACCAATAACAATCACAAATGTATTACAATCTCTCAGTCGCTTATGGCGGCGCTTAAACAAAGAACTATTGTGGTGTAAAATGATGTTGCAAGTACATTTTAAACAGAAACCAACTTTACACGGTTAATCGAAAAATCCAAAAAAAATAGGAGAAATCCTAGTGAGGGGCAACGTTATAAAAAAAGAGAAAAGAGAAAGAGAGAGAATCGAAAAGGGTAAATAATATGTCGCCGAAAGAAAGTTATTGAACTCATAATTATGAAACAATTTTACCATGGGATAAACATTGGAATCGCGAAAAAGAAAATAAGAGTAATTTCATAGCATTTTTTTTTTAAGAAAACTGTAACTTATTATAACTTTTTAGTTTTATTATAGTCGCACGTACATAAAGTCTGTCATTATGGAATTCATAATCAGAACTGTACGATATGAGTGTAGATAAAGTGTATTTGATCGGCGGTATTATGACTTGCACAGGAGATCCGACAGGCAGCCGAGCTCCTCGGCTTCCCTGAGCTCACAAAGCTCAGTCAGTTCATTCTGAACCAGCACCTATTGGTCGACAAGGGATTCATGCTGCATTTTCATACGGTGAGTAAAGTAAGTTGTTATCAGTCAATCAATCCAGAACGGGTTGCGTAAATACAATCCGTCTCTTTCTGTTTACTTATGCGTAATTAATTTCGTGTGTGTGTGAAAAGGATAAACGATAATGATGATGATTTGTGAATTGTTTGTCTTTTAGTCTGGATGTTAGAGACCTCATAAGACCTAATTAATCTAATAAGGGCTTTGATGAAAATACTGTAAACACTGATTATAATTAAATATAAAAATTACGAAATTAGCAGATAAAATACGTATGAGAAAGAAACGAAGAAAAATAATTTATTTCTACATAAAATACGAGTGAATTACCTACTAGCGAATGCAATCTCGTTTTCGCGAGATCTCGGCAGAAAAATTGGCGAAATCTCGCGAGTTTAACGAGATTGCACTCGAGCATAAAAACGTCTTATTCGAAGCGGCTAGATATCTGAACAGCAAAATAAGAAGCCGTTTAGTAGACGATTCTTTGGACATTTTGTACTTCAAGTTTACTACTTAAAAGTTTATTTAAAAAAATGATATTATTTGCAAGAATAAACACACAAAACTGCCAATCTCGCGAGATTTCGCCTGAGCCCCAATCTCGCGAGATTGCATTCCCTAGTACCTACATTACAAATGGTCTTCCACGAGAGTGCGCGTGTCATTTCTGATAGGTATTTAGTAACGAAGTGTTATTACCTTCTTCTCGTCTATCTAGCAAGCGGCTGCATCCGACGCGACGGTGCAATAAAAGTTTCCTGTTACTTTTCACCACTGACCAGCGGGTCTACCGAGTAACTAAAATTGTAATGAACATCGACACTGGTATTAAACTTTAATACGATCGTGAGAGCCTAAACTTTGAGCTAACTTGTATTTTTTTTACCGATCATGAAGATAGGAGTCCCAACTATATGATAGGTAATTTTTTTACAATGTCAATGTTCATTACAATTTTAGTTACGCAGTAGACCCGCTGTAGACCATTTTGGTTATGTATGTAGATGTTTCAAAGTCAAAGATTTTTATTGCAACTGGGCCTTTGCAGGCAGTTTCAAAACGTCGCGATTCTAGGCGCACGGTTCCAAGTGGGTCGGTCCTGGAGAAGATACCGGCAAGAAACTCCATGGATACTCTTTTCATAAATCAAGCTTAGGTACTACACAACAAATGTGGGGCCGCGGGAGCGGACGTTTGAACATAATAGTTTCCCTCAGCCGTTCCCGTGCCGCCTGCGCGACATGTACGTGGAGCGCAGCGTGTTCGCGGACGTGACGTTCGACCTGGACGACGGCATCCACCTCGCGCACCGCGCCGTGCTCATGGCGCGCTGCGACCCCATGAAGGCCATGTTCCAGGGACACTTCCGCGAGAGCATCTCCCGAGTGGTAACTATACTCAGACAACTTAGCCCGATACACATGTAGCGACACCTATTTGATTTTGATTTGATTTGATTTAAAAAAAATAAACATTGCCCTCTCACTAGGATTTCTCCTGTGTCGAGGGTACAGTTTACAAACATACATGTCACATGCACACACAACCAGACCCGAAACAACTATCTGTAGATCATACAAATATTTGTTCCGTGCGGGGATCGAATCCGCGGCACGTAGCGCAGAAAGCTAATCGCTTAGCCACTGCGCCAACCGTGTCATCTACACTTTAAAACATCTAATCAAGAAAGAAAGAAAGAAAGAAATCATTTATTTGCTTATAATGCAGGTGTACATATAAGTTGGAATATTAATTGTTAGGTGTCCCGATACATTTTACCTTACGGCATGCAACATATTTGGTTTGTATTAAATAATAGAATAGTAAGAAAAAAAATAACAATATTAATAATCAAAATAATCAATGAATTAAAATATAAATCTCTCGCAAATCATATAATTAAGAATAAATATCAAATTGCAATTGTGTTTTATTTATAAAGCCACCAAGGCGTTAGGTTGTAAAAATCTGGTCAAGTGTGAGTAGGTAATCAAGTAGTGGCACAAAGGGTTTCGTACCAACAAATCCGTCCCTTGGATAGTATCTTAAAGGCTTAGTTTTCATTGAGACGAGTAAAGAGGAGAAAATGTAACTGTAGCGACACCTAGGCCACATTTGTCCGACATCTACCATCGGGCTTCGGCCCGCCAGGCACTATCACCTCGCCTGGTCGGAGGATCCTCCCTTTTCAATGTAGGAACACCATACCTCGTTCCTCCACAGATACCACATTAATCAAATTTTGTTTGTATACAGTACAGTCGCTATAGGGGTGGGGGGGGGGGGGGGGGGGGGCGAAGATTACCGAAATTATTCCCGATGATAATTTAAATTTTAAATTTTGAAAGAAAGAGACTTTATAAAAAACATCCACGAGCGTAACAGTACAAGTATTCAGTATAATTATTTTATGCTTTTAATAACTTACCGATGAAAATGTAATGCCGCATTTCGGTAAACTCGAAGTTTTGCATCAATAAATGCCGATTTCAAATACTATTATCAGTGTTTTTTCGAATTGAAAACACTTGCTAAGCGAGTTTGGGGCGTGGCAATCACACACAGACACACAGATACACATTACAAACTTATAACACCCTTCTTTTTTGTTGGGGCTAAAAATAAGCACTGATACCAACTTATTAACTCATTTCGTTCCCAGATATCATTTCCTGGAGTCAAAATGTACGCCTTCCACATTCTTCTAAGCTACATCTACAGCGACAAAATCCCGGCAGTGGAGCCCACGAGATGTCTGGAACTGCTGGAGTTAGCCAACAGATTATGCATGAACCGCCTCGTCAACTTAGTGGAGGCCAGGGTTATCGACCAGCTGCAGCAGAGAGACAGGTGAGGTTCTTCCTTGATGATTCGAGAGGGCTAGAATAGAATAGAATAGATCTTTATTTCATGTAAACCAGATAAAGGCACTTATGAAATGCCGAGACTCTAGGTGCTAATTCACGTAATTTAATGACGCTCCGATCATATTGCAGTGACGCTCAAACTTGACGCGAGCGTATCTCACTGAAGCTAAGAGAATACCAAATATGATGTTTTGATCAAAATTTGCACTTCTTTAGTTACGTGAATTAGCCTACAGAGTTCTCTCTATTCTTCTCTTGATTAGTACAATGTTGTGGTAAGAGCTGCGAGAATAATGTAATTTAATGTGAACTTAATTCAGACATAGAACAATAATGCAGTTTATTTCATGGTAGCTGGTAGTTTATGAATATCCAATCAATTGACGTATAGGTACAAGATTTATGGTTACAATAGTAATGGCGTTTATTAGTAATGGGTTAAAAGTGTTTGTAATTTTCTTGACAGAGTGTGCGGAGACGATGATCAAGTCGTCGAGATAGCGTTGTCGCTACTGGAGCCTGTCAAGGTACATTTATAAATACATATTGAAATAGGACACCGGCTTTAAGGCGTTATAGTACACATCATTTTGAACAATTTTTACTATGTAACCAACCTTCAAATCGCGGGAAAAAAACTGCTGTTCCATACATTTAGTCTTATAATATTTAATTATTTGTATCAAACAGCTGATGTCAGTTCATAATGATGAGCAAAATAAACTCATAAAGCAGGTGTACAGTTTAAATCTTAGATTATAGAAATGTAGACGATATGCAACAAAATGATCTATATAAAAAAATTGTTAAAGAGATCTTAAAAACTTGGACAGAAATAAATAAAAATCGATTTGTTTCATTTTAGCCATAGACTTAGGTTAGCGAAGGCTGGTCTGTGATTTTAGCAAATTTTAATACGATTCCGGAGCAGTTTTCCAGTAGTCATTTATAGCATTCTTTTCTCTCGCTAGATGGCGTTGGCAAGAGTTTTGACAAGTTTTCCACTGCCATGATAAAGTTTTAAAAGTAAATACCGAAAGTTAAGCGAGCGCCATCTCTTGATGATGAACTAAACAGACAATGCCTACTGGAAAACTGCTCATTGGTAGATGGTTACTATTATGGCAACATTTTGTTGCTAACGTCACTGTGACCGCCTTGCGTCACGACCGCCATATTGTGCATGCTGTCAAGTGAGTACGATAACTGTCAAATTTATGTAAACATTATCCTCGTATTTTTTAATTTAGCTGAATAAAGTGATACTTGTGACTATTGAACTTAACCAGTTTTAAGTGCACATTAAAAAAAAATGCCTATGTGTTGTGTGGAGGGATGCAAATCTCAATCCAGGAAAAAGGAGCCCGGAACAACTTTTCATAGGTTAGTGACAATGTTTACTAGAAAACTACGTTTCATAATCGAAAATCTGCATCGCAGTTTTGTTTATTCGACTATGAATCAATGAATTACTACTCCTTATTATGTTTTAAGTTAGATTTGTCGTTATTTTCATAAATCAAATCGAATGTTTGTTTACGCATCAACAAAAAGGGATGAACTTTTTTACATATAGATATCGCTATTTTATGACCTGCGGGTCTACCACGTAACAAAATGGTAATGAACATCAGGCTCTGGTAATAAACTTCGATACGATCGTGAGAGACTTAACTTCGAGCTACCTTGTAAAAAAAAATACCGATTATGAAGATAGGAGTCCCAACAACATGATCAGTATTTTTTTTACAATGTAGCTCGAAGTTAAGTCTCTCACGATCGTATTGAAGTTTATTACCATAGTCTGATGTTCATTACCATTTTGTTACACGGTAGACCTGCTTATGACTAATTCTGTAACAGTACTCAGCAGTTTGTACTTTACTTCATACTATATTTCTGTGTTTTAGATTACCTAGAAACTTGGTAGCTAGAAGAAAATGGATGGAAAACATTGGCAGACATAATTGGAATCCTGGGCCAAATACTTATGTGTGTTCTTTGCACTTTGAAGACCATACCATTAATCGTACATTGACTATAGCACGTGTCAAAGATAACTGCTTTCCAACAATATTCCCGGTTAGTAAAATATATTTTCCCCGTACCTATGACTTTTCAAATTTATGTAAATAATCAGTATTTGATTAGTTATCAGTTGCGTTAATGACCGAAGCCCTAATCTTTATAATTCTGAGAAGAGGCATGTGCCCAGCTGGGGGACAGTAATGGGCTGAATGATTATTATTTAAAATCCGTTGAGCCGTGTTTGGACACGGGTGCGGTGTCGCTAGCAAAAGATTTTCTATTATTCTATTTTACGTAGCTTGAAAGGTTAATGCGTTAAATGATATGTATCTGGGCAATTAATAATTAGTAGTACATAATATATGTTAAAAAAAAATATTATTATCCATCTTTTATTCCTAAATAAAAAATATGAGTTTATTCTTTGATTTTCCGAATGGGATATTATAATATGTGGTATTTAGTAGGATATTAAACAAGATGAATTTAATGCTGCTAGAACTGCCATCCTAATATCACAACCAGGAAATCTCGTCCTATGAATAAGTAGTACCTATTAGATGTGTGCTCCGATGCCCGCGGCGGCGTCATCGGCGTCATCGGTGTGGATGGTGAAAATCTTATTAAAACAAAATATTATTATTATTATTTATTTATCAGGCAGGCAGTTGAGACAACTGGTAAGTGCCTGTATCCTGCTGTTCCCCACTTGGTTTTATTCGCCAAATGACCGTGACGGACGAAGTTATCGGCAAAATGCGCTATTTATTGGTAAAACGGGCGAGTTTCCGCAACTCCACGGCGATGCGCGTATTTTGCGTATGGGTGGGAATCATTTTATTCCAGCCAACCCAACTCCTCGAAGAAGGCCAGCAAACATTTGATGTTACTGGCGATCTCCCGGAGAGCACTCTGGTTACCGAAGTACTTGGCCCTGAAGACAGCTACCTCTGGGCAGTTCAGAAGTACGTGGGCCGCTGTTTCGTCCACCTCCATGCAAACTCGACATAGAGGACTGTCTGTAACTCCTATAACATAGAGATGTTTATTAAAGGTACCGTGGCCCGTTAGGGCCCCTGTTACTATGCGTAATTGTTGTTTATTCAACCTAAGCAGCTGTTTGGTGATGCGGAGGTCAATAGCGGGTAGGGCTGTTTTTGCTTGTCTGCACTCACCGTGATTCTGCCAAGAGTTGTTGTGTTTAGTTCTAGTTCGTTGCCTTACCAGGGTGCGTAGGTGTCCGAAGGGTAGTGGTATCAAGGGTTCGGGGCCCACTGCAACCATGCTGGAGCCCCTTCTAGCGAGCTCATCGGCTGCGTCATTGCCCCGTGAGCTATTTAAATTATGCGCTATTTAAATTATGGTCATATTAAAAATGGTATTTTATTGTATTTGCGTAAACAAATACGTCGTAATAAACCAATAAGCATATATTTAGACATTCCTAGTGTTTACTTTCTAGTTTAAGTCTGCATTGTATTTAAAACAACCGTATGCGTCCGACCATCCACGCCGATGACGCCGAAGCCGGCATCGGCGCACTCGTCTATTACCTATCAGTCATATTGTTTGGAAGATGTTCAATAAACTCTTGTCAGCAATACTGACAGGGCTTTGTAAGGAAAATAACATAATTAATATTGGCTTTTCAGCATTTGATAGGAGCAGAAAAGATAAAGGATGAATTTAATACTGCGAGTACATCAAATGAAGTTAAGATACAGTATGTATTAAATACTCCGAGTATATCAAAAGGAGCTAAGATACAGGCTGTATTCAATACTGCGAGTATACCAAAAGGAGCTAAAATACAGGATGTATTAAATACTGCAAGTATATCCAAAGGAGTCCCTCCGCAAGAGGTAAATTTTCCTTTAAATTTATTAGTATATAACCTTACGGATACATCAAAATAATAGCAAACATTTAGTTAAAACTTTCGTTTAGCAATATTGATACCAATTTTAAGGAATATATCTGTAAGTATTAATTTTTAATTCTATATTATCTTTACTGTTTACAGCCACAATCTTCTGCTGCTTCTTTGGGTAAAAGGACGGTATTGTCACCAACAACGGCAACAACACACAGTATTCAGTTTGGTGTTCCAACAACGACATCAACATTACAGCAGGTGATTAATTTATATAATATAATTAGTTCTCAAAGGGCCAAAGTACTTTTTGCTAATGAGATATTAGTCTTTCAAAATACAATTACACCTATGAGAGGTGTAATTAAATTAATTGTTATACAGAGTGGCGCAAATTTTTGGGGCATAATGGGTGACTACCCTTTCTGTTATTACCCGACCACGGCTTTCCTATGAACTTCACTATGAATATGTATTAATATTTTATTGATTCATACGATTTTCAGTAGTCTGGTTTTAGTTTTTGAACAAATTTCTTTTTTGTTATAGATTTCTGGTCTTAGGAAACTTTAGGTCAATTTTAAAGATGCAAAATACCCAGTTATTCGTTTTTTGAAATAGGTAGTCAGCGAGATAATTAACATTTCTCATAAAACTTAAGCTCAATCGACTCTATTTTCCAACAGAAATATTTCCTCCAAACAATTGACGAAATCGTACTTACCGAATTTGAGAAAACTGCAAAAATCTATTTCCCATACATTTTTTTCGAAAACATACCTTTGTATGGATGTAATCTAAAATCACTGTACCTTATACTGATCCATAAAATGTATTGTTCTTAATGCATAGAACTCTCTAACTATAACAGAAAGGGTCAGTCACCCTTTATGCCCCAAAATTTTGCGCCCTGTATATTATAATATTATAATAATAACATTTTATACTAGCGTGGCTCTATGGAGGAAGCCGGCTAGATTAAGTTAATACAATACAATACACTTTATTGCACACCAGTAATAGAAGAAAAGATACAATAATTAGACAAAGAAATGTACAAATGTGTGTAATTTTAAGATTAATTTGTTTCAGGTATCAACGACCATATATACGACGAGCTATATCCAGAAATTGGCAAATAGAGTCCAGAATCAACAGAAATTAATCAAGAGATTAAGGGAAAAAGTTAGAAGACAAACTAAAAAAATTGTTAGTTTAAAATCTATTATAACCAGCTTAAAAGACAAGAACTACATCAGTGATGAAGCTTCTACACTGTTAGAGGATTGTGGTGGTCTAAAAGAATTCTTGACTAGACAGGTTGCAAAATCAAAAAACTTGCCACTGAAAAAGAAATATAACGAGGACATGCGTAAGTTTGCGTTGACTTTAAACTTTTTGTCACCAAAAGCATACAGATATGTTCGCCGGACATATGAAGACTGCTTGCCCCATCCCCGCACACTGACCAACTGGAATGCAGAGGCAGAACCTGGCTATACAGCAGAAACGTTTCAAACATTAAAAGTGCAAACAAGCACAACACCATCTGATGCAAGCAGCACTTGAGCAGATGAAATGGCGATTATGAAGGAGCTGTATTTGGAATAGTCGCGTAGATACTGGTTTAAACATACATTCATTGAATGAAGCAAGTGAAAGTTTTGTAATGCTTTCAATGGCAATCAATGGAAGTTGGATTGTTGGTTGGTTATTTTTTAATAAATTCTCTGTCTGGAACACAGAAATGGAATCTCGTAACAAAGTGCTTAGAGATGGCTAATGAAGTAGTAGAATATATTGGTGGATGAACTTGTGATGGTCCTGCGGCCAATAGACGATCAAAAAGCGTTGTAAAAATTATAAAAGACACGGAAAAAATCATAAAACATCACAGTCCAATTCGAATACACGAATCAAAAATTACTATTTGTTTACCATTAAATTTCAGAAATGAATAAAGAATGTTGTTTTTTAAATAACGTGTTTAATTTTACTTACCACTACCTACACATTAGCGAAGGCAGGTCTGTGACTCCACTTGAATCAAAAATGGTGATGTCATCGATTTAGAATGATAGGTGGTAATTGAAGTAGGATAGCCGAAAGCAAACTAAGTAAGCCGACTTTAAATAATACGCATCTATGGCCTCCACACTCGGTCGTTCGGTCGGATGAAACCAGACGTGGCGTCTCCGACGTTCGTAAGCGTACAGTGTGCGCCACGTCGAACTATGAACATAAAGAATTTGTAGTTCCTGTACATAATATTCATTTCTGTAATATTATAGAGATTACAGAAATAATATAAGTACAGGTGTTTCCTAAATCGTGCAGTCGGTTGTCAGGCCCATGAAATTCAACAACAATTGTTATATTATAAAACAGTTAATAGCATTATTTCCTTAGTTTTCGAAGCCGTACAACGACCTATCGATATAACGTTTTCAGAGTTGATACATCACTAGAGCAAGGGGGCGGAGTCGACGCCATATTGTGCTCTCAAAGTGCCGCACGTCACGTGACCTTGTCTTATATCCTCTACATTTCTGTAATCTAAGGTTTAAATATACAAGGTGTTAAATAATTAACTAAGAATTTCGTGAAGTTGTTGTACTCATCATTATGAACAACTTTTATTATAGGACGAACAGCACATTATGCTGAGCTGCGGCCTTTTGGCACAATAACTTATTTATATTTTCTTTGTTAATGGTTGTATTTATTTTTTTGTTGTGCTAATAAACTCTTGTTTTTTTTAACCGTGTAATCGCGAGTCTTCGTAAGTCGCGGTTGAGGAGTATTGAATAATTTGTATTGAACAGCAGATTTTTTTTCAAGATTTCAATGTTCGTCCCATAGTAACCGTTGTTCATAATGATGAGTACAACAACTTCACGAAATTCTTAACACCTCGTATATCCTGTATATTGATTTTATTGTGTTACGAAGTGCCTTTCCTGCACTCCATACCAAAAGCGCTTGTGTGTATACCATGCTCCGCAGCTGCACAACGCGCACAAGCTGGGCGACTGGTGCCTGTGGCGGCTGTGCGGCGCGTACGACCGCGTGTGCCGCGCGCGCCACCTGAGCCAGCCCTCGCGCGACTACCTGTCCGACAACCGCTGGCCGCCCGTCTGGTATGACATCTACTCGTATTTCTACCAAAATATCTGTAAACATAACAGTGGCGAAGGGTGACAGTTTTAAAAGGGGAAGCCAGTCCAAAATTGCTGCAATGAATGCTGCAAGACAAAAATCCATACCGTAACCGTGTCTTGTAATCTGTAAATAGTCTGGAAGACCTCGACGTAACTGAATAACAAACCTTTTTTTTGTCAGTTGGAGTGTAAATAAAATAATATTACCTTGGTCTATGCACTAACCAATTCCTAAAGCCGATGGGAATCAGGTTGTTGTGTGATTCTTCCCCACTGAAACATAACCATTAAGTGCATATGATTCGTTCAGGAACTGCGAGGCTACTGCGTAACAAAGTGGTAATGAACATCGACTCTGGTAATAACCTTCAATACGATTATGAGAGCCTAAACTTCGAGCTACCTTGTAAAAAAATGGGAGTCTCATCTCATGATCGGTATTTTTTTTACTAATTGTAGATTATGTATTACATTTTAAATTTTATTTTTATTCACCGAATGATTCCTAGGGCATCGCAGTTTTCCTGAATTCATTCCTAAGCTTCTTGATGTATGTAGACCAATCTAAATCATAACATTTCCTTGTAGGTACGTGAAAGAGTTCGATTACTACCAGAAGTGCGTCAACGAGCAGAGTAAAGAGCAGAAGGAGCTGAGACCCACGACGTCGGTGCAGGCCAACCAGCAGACGGGCTGCTTGTGTTTCTCCAGTGAGTTGCTTTTATATTATTTTGTTTAATGATCGGTACTTTTAACCCGCGACAAAAAAGAGGAAAGTTATTAATTTGTAGTGTGTATCTGTGTCGGTCAACAATGCAGTATTTTAATTGAAAGCTAGTTTAATCGGGAATCATCTTAGCTATGTTTCATGAAAATCTGTTGAGCTAGTCAAAAGTTACAGCTCTTTTTCTAGTTGGAGTCGGGAGTTTTTGACGGTTAGGTTATTGTTTGATGATCGGTATTTTTAACCACTGACAAAAAAGATGGGAATTACAAGTTTGTAGTACTTATGTATATGTGTGGCTGTCTGGGGCATCGTAGCTCCAAAAGGGATGAGCCGATTTCGGTGCAGTTTTTTTAATTGAAAGCTAGTTTAATCGGGAATCATTTTAGCTGTTTCATGAAAACTTGTTGAGCCAGTCATAAGTTACAGGCGCTCTTTTTCTAGTTGGAGTCGGGGGTTTTTGACGGTTAGGTTAGGTTATTATTGACTGAAGTATCAACAAGCGGTTTATTTTTTTAAATGCAGTATGTACAGGTTGTTTTTAAGAAATCGCCGATTGCGATAAGACCGCCCATTGTACAATCTTAAAATGTTTATTGTAAATATTATGTTTATTGCTTCTTTTTTTTATCAGGTATACAGTAAAGAGTTTTTCTATTCTATTCTATTCTATTCTTTTTATGTAGGCAAGGTGCGGCGCGACAGCGAGCCAGCGCCTGACGTGACCACAGCGCTGTGCCGCCCCGACGCGCCGCTCGCGCAGCTCCAGCCACCGCTCTGACACCTGCCTTACTGGAGGTAAACATATTATATCAGCCGTGAATATACAGATGAAACTTTCTATCACACTGCCGCTGAACAAACCTGCAGTAAAAAGAAAAAAAAGACAGAAAGAAAATCAATTTATTCTTTGCACACAGGACACCGAAATCACAATAGCATGCATACATAACAAACATAAATTAAAACCAGAAAATTACTTTATTTTAAAAAAATTATGAAAGAAAAGAAAATTATAAGCAGCAAGCCCAGCTTCCACTGCGAAAGGGTAATGAGCAAGTAATAGCTGGACGGAACGGACCCCAACTAGCTAAAATTGGTTTTACCTTCCATTAAAAAAGAGTTTTGACAATTACCTTCCACTGCAAAAGAGAAATGAAGAACGAGCTCGTTATTAACTATTTTTACTAGTTCAGTCCTCTCCGCTAGACTCTTTGTTGGTGGAAGAACTTCTACGGAGTTTACCGTTGCGAGGTAAACGGAGTTCGTATGGAGCCTGCTCCGCTTCCAGTGCAATCTGGCTTTATACTAAGAACATAAAAATACTAAAAATCAACTTCAAAAAAGAAACATAAATTATGTATTTTTTTACTCTTTTTTTTAAGTTTATTTAGAAGCAGTTCAAATTGACACGTGTCTTGTTCACAGGTCCCTCCGTTTCGCGGTGCTCCTACCAGTATCGATGTGCTTTATGAGCACAATACTGACTATCTTGATACTTTTCCACGTCTACACTTAAACACTGCTCACTAGAATAGTTGTCGTTGCACTAACTACTATAATAATATATATTATATATCTATAATACTTAAATTTTTAACTACCATAAAAATTTAAGAAGCTATTCTTGTCATAATTCAACATAACTTTCGTTATGAGACAAACTTTAGAATTGTGAAAAAGAAACAGCTGTTCTATACAAACCTGATATCTGGTGCTCTGATACCTTGGATTAAAATGTATGAAACTGTCGATGTTTTTCACGATTTCAGAGTTAGTCTCAGTAAAAGTTGTGTGGAATGATGAACAGAATATGATCTCAATTTTTTTGGTAATTATTTTTTTTGTTTTTATAATATACATGACTCGGTTTGGGTAGGAGGCTGGTGTTAAGGACCTTGAAAAGGCATTTCTAATTTGATTGTAGACGCCATTTTGATAAAATATATTTTTCAACTAAGGTCTGAGATGGCTCTCTAAAGCAATGTGTTCAGGATAATAGAGGTAGATAAAGATATAAAGGGTGCAATAAAAATGGTGTCACTTAAACCACGCGTTCTACTGCTTATTATGAATAATTTGAAATATGGGACTAACCTTGAAATCACGAAAATCAGCTGCTTTTGCTATTATATATTTGCAAGTTTGCACACAATATTATTAAAAAAAGAAACTCGACTTAGGGCCACTTTCACCAACAAAATAATAAATGTTTGATATCGGCCAATTACCCATACAAAAATTCATGTTTAAACGGCTGATTTTGATCTAATCGTCCGTTATGTTGTCGGTGAACTTGGGCCTAAATGAACAGCAGATTTTTTCTCGATTTCAATTTTGGTCCCATTTTAAAAGTTGTTCTTATTAAGCATGATTTTAAGGGATGATTTTTGTCACACTCTGTATGTGAAAGTTTAGCGATAAAAAGAGAGAAAACATCACGCGTTCGCTTGTTATAAATTAATTATTGGTAAACACTTATTTAACCGTTTGATAATTTATAGTTGCTTGTGTATTGTATTCGCTGTTGGCGTATTAAGTAGCAGGGGGTCTATTGCGTATCATAAATTGTAATGAATATCGACTCTGGTAATAAACTTCAGTACGATTTTGAGAGATTAAACATCGAGCTAAGCTACGTTGCTACCCATCATAAAGTTGTGACTTCCATCTTCATGACTGGTAATTTTTTTAAAAGGTAGTTCTTAGTTTTGTCTCACACGACCATATTGAAATTGATCACCAGAGTCGATGTTCATTACCATTTTAGTTACGCGGTAGACCCGCAGATTGGCTTTTAGTTCTTAGATAATAATTTTATTGTAATCAGCGTAATCAATATAACATTTTTTTAAATAATTGGGAACTGTGGTTTCTTAGCTATAGCATTTATTTTACGCTTTCAAATAAGTATAATAAGTCTTTAATAAGCAATGTATAATTATTTAGTATTAATCAAACCTTATTTTTAATTAATTATATTGAAACTGTATCGTGTTGAATTACCTTAAAAAGTTAGCACATTTACACACTAGGAAAGTACAACACCAGCCTCAAAGTTCGGTCACTAAGCGCAGAGCGAAATTCGACCTTATTAAACATAGTTTTTAGTCTATTTTCCATTAACTATAAATTGTGTTGCTGTCGCAGATAAGTTTAGCGAATTTGAGCTCAATCTCTTAACGCTAAGGTCTCGTTTTGCATGAATCGTTGTTTGTACAGTATTGTAGTTCGGATTTGATAACTAGGACGACTGTTTGTCTGAGTTTTATTGCCCATTGTTCATATTTCTAGATCATCGCCATGCACTTCGATATTAAATTATTTTTCCATATAATTTTAACCTTCAAAAATATATTTTTCTACTCACCGCCTTTAAATGTTTTGTCCTTATTACAAAGGCATAAAGTTTGAAATAACAAGTTAAAATGAATGCCGTTTGAAGATAGCTTGGTGCTTGTAGAAGTTATGGTAGGGACTTAAAAAGATTTTTTTAATTCTGTAATGTAGCATGGCACAGTACCATTTCCCGTTGGGGCTGCCAGGAAAGAATATTTATCTGTGTAAAAAAATTGTATATTAAAAAAATGAGTTTGCAATGAATTTCAGTGTGTGTATTTTTAACAAAATTACTGGCTTTATCAAAAAGCATTTTAAGAGAGAGATTTATTGTACCTATAAAATTTTTGCTCTTCGATTAATGATTGGAAACCAATCAATAATCTAAGTTTTTGTCAATAGTTTTACGATGTTTTGAGCGCTTTCAACATTCTTAGTTACGTCAGTTTTCTATTCCTTCATGATCAGTAACAATTATAGAGTCTATTTAGAAATTAAATAAAAAAATTGTAATTTTATTTTTAATGAAAAAGAAACTTGGCCGTCATAAGGGCCACATGTAAACATATGTTTATTTTACTTTTATATTTTACTTATTATATTTTTGTACACCATATTGAATAACATCACGATTTCCGAGTCCTTAGTAAGTAATTTAGTAAGTAAGACGCTGATTTTAAATGCTTATATTTTTAGGTAAGTACTTCTGTGAATGATGATTGGATTTGACTTTGTGAGGGAAAATATATTTTTGAACTTATAATTGCCAGGCTTGACTGAGCACAATATTTTTCTTTTCTTTTTGAGCTCGTCTTTTTTTTCAATATCTTTATCAAAGACGTTTGTTGGTTTGGTTATAAGTTTCTGGGATGAAAAGTATCCTAATCATTTCCCGATGTCTCTGCCAACTTCAATCTAAATAATTAATTTTTAGCAGTTTGAAGACCACAAACAAACTTAATCATTACTGGGTGTAATAAAAATGAACAGCCATATTCCACGAGGTAATCAGGTCCATGAAACTGAACAACTTTCCCTTAGGATCATAGGTCGAAATCTAAAACATAGAACCTCCTCATTTTTGAAAGTCGGTTAAAAAGAAAATTCAACTCACACCATCGGGAGTCACGTGAACAGTCACATTGTATGAAAAGTCGAATGTCAATTTTGAAAAGACCTTTGTTCTTTGGAGAAAGTTGTTTAGTTTCATGGACCTGCTTAACTCCTAAAATATGTAGGTTATTTTTATTTCATGCTGTATTTATTGTTCACATAATACTCCAAAAAGTATACCAATAAGTCTGTTTAGTGAGAGTGGGATAGAGAAAGTTTAATAATATTTCTATCACAAAGTCGTATCAAATAAGTTTGAAACGAATTGGTTGCCTGTCAGTATTGCTTGACGGAGTTCGGTAGCTGTGTAGTCTGTGATAGGTATATAATCAGAACTGTGATCAGTACGGTCAAACCACGCGTAATACCAAAGATGTCATTTAAGGTCAGCAAAACAATCAATTTGTAGCTTAGGTAAAAAAAAAAAAAAATTGTGCTTAGGTTTTGATTGATTAATATTTTTTATCACTTGCGATAACGGTGAAGGAAAACATCGTGAGGAAACCTGCACATCTGAGAGAGCCTCATAAAGTTCTCGACGTTATGTGTAGCGTGCGAACCCGCACTAAGCCAGCGTGGTGGACTAAAGCCTAATCCTTGTCATTCTAATAGGCCCATGCCCAGCTGTGGGACAGTAATGGTCTGGATTTCTTTTATTAATTATTTATTACGCATATAATCTTTACACACATTATTAATATTATTTTCAAGTTTGTGATTCAATAAAATATTTTAATATTTATCGAAATTAATTTAAATTTAGAAAACATGAAATACGTAAAATTATTTATTTTTAAGGTTGTTTTGTAAAAAAAGTAAGATTGTTTTGCTGACCATAGTGCGATAGCTGATGTGTTTTAGAGATATATTGATTGTTGAGTGTAGTTGTTTAAGTGATTGTTGGGTACGTAATATTGTTTGCGTGTCTGATTGTGTTTGTGAGGGGCGAAGCCCTGAAATAAGAATGACAGCCCTAATAATGGTAGTGTGCTGAACGTTTTCTTAGGGATCTTAAAGGTCACATTGAGGTTCATAGGTCGTATTACAGCTCGAGGGCCTCACCAAGGCTCAAGGGCCTCACCATGGCTCAAAGGTCTCATTGAAGCTGCAGGAACACTGAAGTAAAAAGAAAATTTTGCAAAGAGAATTATTAAAATACGGCCAGTTTTAAATGATTCGGTTATATGTATTTCTTTTAACTTTTAAATTGTTTTCACTTTAAGGCGTATGTTCATAAAAATATCTTTGCTTTTTGGCAAATTTTAAATTAAAGCAAAGAATCACATGCTAATACAATAATACAAACAACGTCTTCTAAAGATAATACTGGATTAAATGTTTGATTAAACAAGAAAAAGCTTCTTGGAAAAATATTAATATAATTTTCTAATGGAAAAACATCCCAATATAAGATTACGATTTAAAAAAACATTACAAATTCACGCACAAAGATCTAAGTAGTACCCTATTTCTTGAAACCTGAACAGTAACTAAGCTTATTTGATAATTGTAATCAATTTTAAACCTTAAGTGAACGGTATAAGATCTAAATCGGATTACGGCTTTGATTGTAGACGCGATCGGTCGGTTTATTTAAAACATCTCGTAGATTTAAAGTTTTTATAGCGTAAGTGGTGTGACGTGTTGGATTTGTTTTGGGAGAAAAGTATTTCTATTTAAGAGATTTGATGTTTGTTTGGACATTGTAATATTATTTGATTACTGTAGAAGTGTAGATATGGGCTTGTTATAAGACGACACGGTTGGCGCAGTGGCTAAGCGATTAGCTTTCTACGCTACGTGCCGCAGGTTCGATCCCCGCACGGAGCAATTATTTGTATGATCTATAGATAGTTGTTCCGTGTCTAGGTGTGTGTGCATGTGACATATATCTTTGTAAACTGTATCCTTGATACAAGAGAAATCCTAGAGGGGCAAGGTATTAAAAAAAATAAGTACTATCGGCAATTTTGCCGATCGACCGTCCTTAAAACTAAAATTGTTTGCGCCCGGCGTACAAACGCAGAGTTACTAAGCGGGCCGCAGTCGTTCAAAGCATTTTGTTTGCGAAATGTATCACCGGAACGTATCGTGATCGTACTTAATAGGTATGTGCTTTGCATTTAGCAAAAATTGTTTGATGTGTGTACATTGTGTAATAAGTTAACCTTCCTATCGTTCTTATTGCATAATAATTGATTTTTTTTAAAACATTCCGGTCCCAATCCATATAGGTAACTATTATTTACCTAGTTGAATTGTTGATACGATAGAAGAAAGAGAATAAAATTTTGCTTACACTTCAGGCCAGAATTATCTTCCCAATCGCATAATTATTTAAAATTAGAATTATTTAACTTCTAGAATGAATGTACTTAAAACAAATCCAATGTCATGCGTAGTTTAAATAATCTCCTAAGAATTTGAAGTACAAAATGTCATCATCACTTTCCACTGCATACAGGTTATACTAATCTATAAATTCTATAATAAACACTGTATCTATCGAGATGATATATTTTTAACAAGCACACCGAAAATCCTATTAAAACCTACATGTATTTTATTGTTTGTAAACTTGCTTGCACAAAAACTGAAACGTTTAAAGAATAAACACAAAATCTGCAATACATCAATTTTTGTGACCAAAAAAAAGAAAATGAATTTGTTTTTGTATCTGAAATACTTTTCCATATCAATATTGTGTAATAAGATAAGCAGTTGGCTTTATCCAAACTGAAAGAAAATCAGTTTGTTTTTTTCACCCTCTGTTTCAAGAGAGGGTGAAAAAAACAAACTCAAACCACGACCACGAGCCTCGTGGATGGATATCCATATCTTGTCCCAGTTTTTTTGCAAGCAATTCTGAGTTATAATAATAATATCTATAATTTACTATGATCTCATACATTACTGGGCACTCACTCAAAAGCAGGGTTATTCTATATAATTAAATACTGCTTCAATTACTAGTTACTGCTTAGGATTCGATTTCAGTAAATTGTACTTCACATAGAGAATGCTCTCAAATTTATAATAATAATAAAAACAGATGATTAATTACATTGACTGAAAATATAAGCAATAGTAGTATGGACGTATTGTAATTTGTTATTATTTATTGGTAATTGGTTTCCAATATATTATTACAGAACAGCCATCACCATTTGGTTAATACAGTTTTTCCCCAATAGAAAAGAAAATTGTAAACTATTGAAAAGGTAATTCAATTTTTTTATTTATATCTGTTTATATTGACAAGCGGTATCAAATGTAACATAAAGAATGTATCTATAAAAATTATATGTAGCTAATCCCGTTTCTCTACAAGTTACTGAAATCGGGTCCTTCAAGCAAATCTAGACTTTTAGCTTAGTACTCTAGTGATCCTAGTGCGTAATTAAAAGTAATTGTATTTTGCCAATCTTCACTGTCAATAATAATGACAATCTGCCATTTTTTACGTACCCATAGATTTTAATAAGTGTATTAAATGTATGTGTAATTAAATTTTGTTGTTTTATTATTTGTTTCCTTAAAAAACACAAAACGACCTAAAGTGTTAGGAACTACTTGTTAAGTTCAAAGACTAAATTTATTCAGATGATAATATTTGGTATTAGTGATAGACATAATACTCTACAGATTCTAGTGTCCCTAAAGTTGGCCAAAAGTGCTTATTTCACTCAGCTGAGATCATTGATGATTATTATATACAAAAAATGACAAATTTTCCAATTCTTGTGTATAAAAATAAAACAAACAAATTGGTAATAATAAATCTATATTAAAAAATCTTGGTCTACAAAAACTATCATACAATAATTTGATTCTTATACACCAATATTTTGTACTTAACCTATACTTACAATAATGAAACAAACTTGATCAATACAATAATGTGTCCATAGACAAACAAATTGTATCAATCAGGCTTGAAACCGCTTATTAGGATATTTTGTAGTTAACATTTTAATTATTTTATGAAGTTTAATATTTATTTTACTAAATTCATACAAGGAGTGATGGCTGAAGATTCACTTGTGAAATTAGTGAAAAGGATCAAAAGTTTTAAATGATTTTGGTCTCTCCATTAGGCTTTGAGATTTATCAGCCAAGTATTATAATTATTAACTAAAATTGGTCTAGAAATTATGGGGGCCTTTATGCAGTAGCGGGATGGCGAATGTTTGTACATCAAAAAATTTAAACTAAAAGAAAAGATTAAAAAATTACTGATCATACAGTTGGGACTCCCATCTTTATCATCAGTAATTTTTTTACAAGGTAGTTTGAAGTTTATTCTCTCTCCATTATATTGAAGTCAATTTCCAGAGTCTGATGTTCATTACATTTTGTTATACGGTAGACCCACAGATTATAGTAGTACACTGCTGGACATAAGCTGCTCCTATAGCAATGATAATTCTATTTAATAATGAGGTAGAAAATATGGAACAATAATATCTAAGTACAACAAAAACCAGGAAACAACTGATGTGGAGGTTCAGATATAAACAATTAATTCCTAAAATATGCAATAACCCATATTAACTACACAATATCAATCTATAGTCCTTACAATCTAGATGGGATGTCCAAGAAGCTTGATTTCACCTCTGACCTCATCATACAAATCCTTATAATCACCATGTTCTTTAACAAGGACCATGACACAACCCCTCATGGTTCCCATCGCTGCGCCGATGTCCTTGCGGCTTGGCGTGTAGCAGTAGGGGATGTCCTTCTCTTCACATACGGCAGGTAAGTGGCACATGATTTCTATTGGTGATATATCCCCGGCGAAGAAGACCATTCTGGAAGAATATACAGAAATTGTTACAATATTATAAAACATGTTAGCTTTTCTTTTTATAGCTAATTTTTATTGTATTTTAATAGTTTGACTAAATTATGATGTTATGATACTATTTGTCTGATTGTAAGCTCTTGTATAT
This sequence comes from Allophyes oxyacanthae, assembly GCA_932294325.1. Classification (NCBI taxonomy): domain Eukaryota; kingdom Metazoa; phylum Arthropoda; class Insecta; order Lepidoptera; family Noctuidae; genus Allophyes; species Allophyes oxyacanthae. Next base: position 10,387,709 of record OW028631.1, read on the forward strand.
AATTATTATAATATGATTTAAGGGCTAGTATGGTGGTTTTAACACATACAGTTATAGGTTATGAATAAGATAAAATAAAATAAGAAATCAATTATTCACTAGCAGTTGCAACGAATGCAGGTAATATAAATGCGTAAGTAATTCGTCAGTTAGGGTCAGGATTGAAAAACTTTATTTGGTTGAACTACACAAGCGATATATGCTATACATAACCTCAAAATATTAAAAATAACAATTGATTACCCTTTTTCACCCAACCGCAACTGCTTCTGTACGATCTTTAGTCCGTTCCTAATGTAATTTTTGTGGGAAGTGGACTTCTTGATGAGTTTGTAAATCTTTTTGCTGAGTTTCTTCGGCGCCATCGGCTTTGCAATCACACTGCAGTGGTCAACTTTTTCATCATAGCTTTGTGGCTCATTTTTTATGCTGACATCTCCTTGCTCTTCTTGTTCAACGGGTTCTTGTTTTACTTTGCCCATTTTGTACAGTTCTATTTATTAATTTTAGAAAATTAATTGGTAAACACGTGCGCACGCCACAACAGGCAAACTGGAATTTGACAACTGATGTGACGTTCGGAAATCGAGTTGTGTTAAGAAAATAATCAAAGATTTAAATCTATAAAATTGTAATTTAATCATGATTGCATTTTATTTTAATTTATATTGTACAGTACAGAGAGGATTCTTTGGTCATTGTACAGTACACACAATTAACAATTCAAAACAATATTTTTGGTCTATTTTTTTTAGAATACGAACACTGATATAATTTTATAATGGGACGGGATTTTTATGTTTCCGAACGATCACTATTTGGTCCTTTTTACTCATGGAATACTTAGTTTATTTTTCCGCAAATAAACCACCTTCAGTGAATACGGAACGTGGCACAGGTTACCATGGAAACAGCTACATGTCAACACAACACTACTATTTTTCTTCAATTCACGCAAGTCGCGAAGAAATAATATAATTATCATGAGAAACATTGTCTAAAACTAAAACAAAGTCAAGTCATACCAAGTCAAACTTCCAAAGATTGTATCGATGATGGTATTTTAAACAAAATATTTCCATTCTTGTAGTAAACTTAATGTATTTATTGTACTGATTCGTGTCGTAATTTTTAGGGTCTATTGAATATTTTGAAAAAATTGCGGTCGAATCCTGATAAAGAACTGCGTTTGCTGTTACTTGGGCTTGACAATGCTGGCAAAACGACTCTTCTAAAGCAACTGGCATCGGAAGACGTGAACCATGTTACGCCTACTGCTGGATTTAATATAAAATCTGTTTTGTCCAACGGTTTTAAGCTCAACGTTTGGGATATAGGCGGGCAGAGGAAGATTAGACCTTACTGGAGGAATTATTTTGAAAATACAGATATTCTGGTATGTTTTTTTGCTCTTTAAAAGTTCTTAGAGACATCTATAGGGGGCGAGGAAAGGGCCTCCAAGAGTGATGATTCTGAGTATGTTTGGTACACCCTGGGCAGTCAGCTTCGAAACTACCGATGCTGACTGGCTAATCTTTCCACTACAGTATGAGTGATCATCATTGTGATAGCTTGTGCCAACACAACAGTAGAAGAAGATGTGGTCAGGGTGTCATCTTAGGGGCGGAGATGCCTCTTCGGCATCTAGGTCTAATTCTGTTTAAGTTAGCTGTTGCTATGCATGTCTGGCTATCGAATTGGCAGCTGCTGTCTGGGGTAGCCTGGCTCATTAATCAAACTGATGGATAATTTTAATGTCACACTGGTCTCGTACCATGCGGTTTCAGAAGAGTTTCCTCCCACTCCACACACGCTCAGTTTGTGGAATCAGTTCTCCACCGGCGTCGGTAACGTGCGAGTGATGCCCATGGTGTTCCAAGCGTCAATAGGTTACTGTAACCACTTACCAGTGGCAGCCCTAAGGTGTTGCGAACTGTATGACCGCACCGGGCGCCGTCTCAGGCCCCCTTCGAAAATGCAAAGATAGATTGTCTGCTCAAAAAATAAAACCCAAGCATCATAATACCATTAAACCTTACCCATCCAAATAAGAGTAAGTATCTATAAAATTTTTGTTTTGGACGAATTAAAAATCAAACTTACTGGATTTCCAGATTTACGTAGTAGATTGTTCTGATCACCAAAGACTGGAGGAGACGGGCCAGGAGTTAGCTGAGCTGTTGGAAGATGACAAGTTACGTGGAGTACCCTTGCTGGTGTATGCTAATAAACAGGATTTGGCTACAGGTGACAAAACTTTATTATTGAGCCATTGTCATATAAACAGATGGACTAAGGGTCTATTACAAAATTAACGAAATAAGTGTCCTTAGTTTACTTAAACTCAACTCCCTCCAAAGGTGCCCAAAATACAGGCCTAGCCTAGTTTGAGACCAATGGAAGGTATTTTATATTGTAAATATTTATGAAATAAATTCAATTGAAATAAATAAAATTAAACATGCTGCCCAAAACTCAACGTCAAGCCGGAAATGAGAGATAGACAAGGAAGTAAAAAAAAAAATAGAATCATACCTATACTTTTAAAATTAAATTAGACATTAAAAAAATATCGAGAAAATTGATACTCTGTGGTGGTCTGTCATGTACTACAAATTTTTACTTTTTTTCATTATTATTTTTTGGGATATAATCCTGAATAAGTATTTATCCATCTTCAATATAATCACTTCCAGAAATAGCGATATTATAAAAAGTAATATTTCTATTCTACAGCCCTACCAGCGAGTGAGATAGCCCAACATCTAGGGCTCCACATCATCAGAGACCGGACTTGGCAGATCCAGGCGTGTGTTGCTACTGATGGGACCGGAGTCAAGGTATGTACCTATATCTAAATAGTGTATATCTGTTGTCAAGTCATTTTTTTTTTTTTTTTTTTTTTTTTTAAGCACATTGCCCCTCACTATTATTTCTCCTGTATCGAGGGTAGAGTTTACAAACATACATGTCACATGCACACACAACCAGACCTGAAACAACTATCTGTAGATCATACAAATATTTGTTCCGTGCGGGGATCGAACTCGCGGCACGTAGCGCAGAAAGCTAATTGCTTAGCCACTGCGCCAACCGTGTCGTCAAATGTCGCGTACTTATATGAAGTGGTGTGATCTTCATACAGGATAATTTATTTAGTTAATTTTATTGAGCGCGCAAAAATTTGCAGCGTGATTCCGTGTCCGTTCCCAAATGCAAACGCAGTACTAATATTCACTCATAAAAATGAAAAGATTTTGTATGGCTTGCGCTAGTAAATTATGCGTGTCCCCCATACTAAGTGGAATTTTCGTTTTGTATCCTAATACTGCGGTTGCATTTAGGAACAGAGACTGAATCACTACGAATTATGCGCACTACATAAAAAAATATCCTGTGTACCTAAAAATCATTGATGATTTTGTCATTGATCCCGCTATCGATATTTTTTTGTCATTGTCATGTAGTCATTCATATCGAAAAATCATTACTCCATCCATCTCTGAAGCCGAGGTGTTTTTTCTGTTTTGTTGCAGGAAGGCATGGAATGGGTCTGCAAGAATATTCCAACTAAGAAATAACCGTTTATTATAAACTATAATAATAATTCTTTACGCTTAGCATTATTAGAAGTTCCATAGTTATCTTTAATTAATAATAATGCCCTTTAATTAATTATTAATCACTACGAATCAAGAATAATGATATTATTTTAATTTATATATTGTTCTAGTCGCAAAGAAATCCGTCCAAATGAATTATTTTAGTTGGAATTTATTTATTTAGCTTATTTGTCGCGCGACAGACCATCGATAGTCATTTTATTTAGTCACTTGTTTACTGTTTTTATATCAGTAGTAAATGTTCAAATATTAAACGTCACAGAACAAGTACAGCCAGCAAAAAAATTTGCTGCGTTGCTAATCTGTTCAATTTTGTTCATAATATATTATAATTATTGCAATGACTGTAGATATCGACAAAACCTTTGTTTGCATGATTTATATGTCCTATATCTATTTGCAATGGGGCACACGACACGATTAAGAAGTTACACGATGCACCTGATCAGACAACCAATGTAAGTCGCTCGCAATAATTTTACAACTTATTCCGTCAGCGTTATGATTATTCTTTATTGCAGTACTAATAAACATTCGTGGTTTTAAAGTCGTACGCAGTTCGGAAGTGATCGGTTTTACGAAGTTTGCCGATGCGACTTCTTAGTTGTGTCGTACTGTACTTTGCTGTTTTGTCCATGATTTAAGTTTTTTAATCATGTTTTTAATCTTATGCTGCATGACCTATCAATTTTGCACATACCTATCTACCTATTTCACAGAACTGTTTTACAAGTAAAAAATCTAGTCTGAATACAAGTGCCTATATAATCTGTCGTAGCGTGAAATATTGGTATAATGAATTGTTATGTTCTAGTTTTAAATAATTATTGTTTGTTACTAAACTAAGTATTACCTATACCTACTTATCACGCGTGCGTGCTAAGTTGGCACTCGACCCGATGTCGTGCGCCCGCGCCTTTGGCGGTCTACTTTCATTCATCACACGGCAACATTAAGGTTGCTCGAGTTAAATGTATTTTATTTATAAATCAAGCTATACCTACATTTCCAGTATAAGCGGACCTCGCATTGTACAATTATGCATTCTTCGCGGGTGCTAACTCGGCGCGTGCGCACGTATTCGTACAATTTTCAAAGAAAAGATCTATTTAAAATAATAATTATGACATATTCATACGTTTTTAAGAATTCTTCATCTTATGTACCTATACTTAATTAGATTATAATTATTTACTTACTTAGTTTATACTTATGACTTAGTTTATATTGATGCTGCATTACCGTCCAATCCGTCAATTTATGACGAAATATTATTTTTAGTATTTTTTTGCGAATATAATTAAATAATAATGAGCAAAGAATAGAACCAAGCTTTGAGGTCGTACTAAGTATTTACAATAAAGCCGGTTCTTCTGCGACCATAATTTTGTTTGAAATAGGCCCTAACATGTTTTTCTAACAATATGGTCGTGGCTTAACTGTTTGACCCACAGATTAGATCTATATCTGTGGTTTGACTATACAAAAACACGTTAACATGTTATTTTGTTAGATTTTTGGCGCAGGAGACCCGGCTTAAGATAACAGTTGGTTATAGAAATGCTTTATATCAGTAATAATGCATTTACGCTCCATAATGTTAATGGGTGTGTAATGTGTGTATTCTAGTATTCATTTGATATTGTTTCGTCGAAGGAAATCATGCAAATCTGTGGACATTGTAAAGTTGATCGCTTCTTTAGTGAATCGACGGTCTATGAGTTGACGGATACATAAATTATTTGGGCTGACCGGCCGCCTGATAACGTATGATTAATATAAAGAAAGAAAGAAAGAAAAATCATTTATTTGCCACAAAAACAAGACACACTAGAATGACAGATACAGGTAATAAGAAGAGGACAGGTGCATAGACAGAGAAGACATTATTTTAGGATGGCAACAATGTAAAATATGACAGTTATTGTCGCAAATAAATTTCCTATTCCGTATCCTCCTACAAAAAATTATATAAGCGAGAAAGGGATGCATTGATTGTTGATCGCTGTGGCTGTCAGATTTTTCTTACGTAATCAAGGCCCGGTTTCATTGAAGTCATTCATGATTTGTATTAAAGTGGATAAGGAAATCTCATTATTTGTCAGACTGAGATTTTAGCCTCCCCTCAAGTCGTTGAGGCCTTGGGAGGGTTTCAGCCCCTTAGCCCTGTATCCGCCACTGTCTTATGTATGAAAAATTGTTTGTGACATCTCGTACTGAATTGGGTGCGTTTGAAAAAATGTTTGTCACATCTCGTACTGAATTGGGTGCGTTTGAAAAATTGTTTGTGACATCTCGTACTGAATTGGGTGCGTTTGAAAGATTGTTTGTGACATCTCGTACTGAATCGCGCCGTACGCGCCGCATTTCAGTAAAAAGCTGTATACCGATTACACCCGCATTTGCGAATGATACCTATCATCAGCTTCGGCGCGTACGGTGTGGGTGCCGCGAGCGGCTCGAATCTGATGACGTCATCCGCATTCTGCCCCAACAAATTTGGGATTCGGATAATAATGATCGTTTAAGGTAGGAACGGGACTATCAGCAAATTCGATTCAAGCGGCGCGTTTGGCGTGTTTACGTGCGCGTTAACCTTTATGCTGCGCTGCAAACGTTCTCAATCCGGTGTAACCCAGCCTTAGTAACGGCGATTTTGAGTAGATACTTATTAGTATTAGAGTTCAAAACGGGGTATTTACCATAAAGTTATTATTAGTGGTAATAGAGGAACACAGTGTGCGAGTGAGAAACCGATCTTTACGAAAATCCTACGTGCGAGAAAGAGACACAATTAAATGTTCGTAGGACCGATTTGAAACAATTTGTGAACTATTAGGTACCTGTCAAAATAAGATCTCATATTATTTTATGATTTTCTTCACAATCGTTCTGTATTTTATTGGATAAATATCAATAATCGAAAAGGTTTCGTGTCCTGTGTTAGACTGCAGTGTAACTTACAGCAATAATGCAAATAAAGAGACCTTTTACAGGTAAATACCGTACAGTGCAATATTACTTTCAGAGTGCATATTTCCATAGAAAATATTCCTAAAATTATTTAGTAATACGTTTATAACATGCAGTAAGCCCTCTATTTTCTAAATAATATATTATTTTAAATAATTATGTGTAAGATAAAAAAATATTGTGTTCGTGAAAATGTGAAAATTAAACCGTTTGGCATAGGTTGTGTGTACAAAATTATCGATATGTCGATATTTCCAAATTAATTTTTCGTACTACCTAGCTTCGTCCATTGCATAACTTGAGAGTTATTGTTAATCCTTGCTTATTTGCATATTGAAAGGTTGATTTAGTCCGGCCCCACACATTGTCAGAAAATCATAGTCGGAATATTTCTGACGCACCGGAGGGCACTCGACACTATTCACACCATGTTTGTACTATTACAACATTTTAATAGTACGTACATAGCCCATACCCGCATTTTGTACTAGCCCCACAGATGACAGAATTTTCCGAATCATACGTCAGCTTCTACAAGAAGCAAACTTACGATTCCGAAGATTCTGATTCTGTCGCACATTAAAATGCATAAAATAGCGCTATTTCCAGACAAAGAGTAGCCTGGTGAAAAAAATAACTTCATTATATTGACTGGCTAACTTCATAACTTCCAGGTTTCCGGACCACATTTCTCGGCCTGTGTCAGTGTACAAATACAGGGACCTATCACCAGAACCTTCAACATCAAAACCGAAACGTCTGACGTCAAGAAATAATGAATATGATAATGAATGATTACATAATGTTTACAATAAATTTTCTTTTTACTTACCTATTCGTCACTTTCGTGACGTTAATAATTTTGCCATCCTAATATAAACCTCTATTACGTAACTTTTAATATTTTAAAATGACAGATTAAATATGTCAAATATGGTATTTTAGTATAAAGAACATTTGAAAGATTTAATTGTTAATTTTAAAAGATTATAAGTTAGGTACATAATTTAGCCTAGCAGATTCTAAATGATATTCCACTCCTTATTAGTATAGCCGATTTTGATATCGATATTGCAGGGATATTGTCAATTCGGTGATATTATAATTTCACAATAACACGGCCATATCGATAATGCGGAGACGTCAAAGTCACATCCCTAAACTTCACACACATGTCAAATGTGCTAACATACGTATTTCTTTTTTGGTCTCGCGATAATGAAGACAGTGTTCCTCTATTACCACTAGTAATAATAACTTTATGGTATTTACCATGTTTAAAGATTGATTTGAGCTTCCGATATCGGCACTGTTGCAAGCGGTCACTGATACCTAAACTAAAAGTATTTGCGGGTGGGTGTTTATTGGCAGACAAAACGGTCTACCCTCCTTCTGTTACGGTAATATCGGAAGCTCAAATCAATCTTTAAACATGGTAAATATCCCGTTTTGAACTCTAATACTAATGTTAGTGACCATGACAGTTTAAAAACTTATATTGAGTACATAAATCTTAATTTAAAAAAAAATGCAGTTTTGTGCGTAATTTTACTAAAATTGGCCCCTCACTGTTTGTCGTATTAATTTTTGTAATAATATTAATAATTATTGTAATTTACATACTAGAGGTACCTTCCATTTGAATAAATAATATGAGTTTTCAGTCTAATATTTTATTTGATAACTTACATCGATTTGGAATGTATTTACATTTAAACTGAAAGAAGTCATAAAAATAAGTTATGAGAAAATATCTAACTATTAAGTAGTTATAACAAGACATTTCAAAATATAATTTTTAAATAATATTTTAATTTATGTTCACTAAAAAATAGAGCTTTGAGATTTAAATTGTTATAAATTCTATATTATTTTTATTAATCTATATCCTCATGTCAACCCTCTTCTGGGCAGACGGAAGATATTAAATGCAACGTAGTCTTTAGCACCAAAATGTCCAGCAAAAAAACTAAACCTTATTGTAGGTAAGGGTTCATCCATAAAGTACGTCACACTAATTTCGTGATTTTTTGACCCCTTCCCCGTCCTTGTCACAGTTGATAGTTACGTTACGTTTGAGACGTCACATATTTTGCAATTTTACATCTAGAAATTATTAAATTAAAACAGCAGTTCCGATATTAGTTTTATTTCCATTGAAATTATTTTCTAATATGATTTTGAAATGTGACGTCACGAAACTTAGGACCCCTCTCAACCCTTGTCACATAATGTCACTTCGTCGACCCCCCCCCTTAAGGTGTGACGTAGGTAGATACTTTATGGATGGTCCCTAAGTGCTAATTTCAATGATTTAATTACTAGGAATACTATGTTTATACATAAGTACACATTACACAACATTCCATTTTAATGATTCTTGCATGAATTGAAATTGTTTGTAAAAGTTTCAAGTTTCTAAAAAAGTACTTTGAAATACCGTAATTTTATTATTCGTCTTGTTTCTTCACAAAATAACCAACACTGGATTCATGCATAATTTTTAATACAATTTATGACTGGTTGAACAATGAACATATTGAACGAGAGTATTGTACTCATCATTATGAACAACTTTTACTATGGGACCAACAAAGAAAACGCAAATAAAAAAACTGTTCTTGCATACAAATAATTTAATATTACTCGAGTTCTATGTAATAGGAGATTTTTATGACGTGATTTCAGGTTTGGTCCCATAGTAAAAGTTATTCATAATTATGAGTACAATACATGTTCAATATGTCCTACGTATAACCGGTAATTCCTGTATAATATAGGTTATTTTTAAAACTATTAGTTTAAAATAGTATCCATGGAGTTTCTTACCGGTGTCTTCTCCACAGGACAAACCTACTTGAAACCGAGCAGATGGTATCTTATGCCTGCGAAGGGTAAGTTGTAATAAAAAGATAAATAAAATTATTTACTTTGTTATTTCTATAGTTGCCATAAAATTAGGTTTCTAAATACATTCTCTTACTAATTGCTTCATCATAAAAATGGAATATTGAATCTTAATTAAAACCAAAATAAATTCCAAAGTCACAAAATATTTTTGTTTAAAATAATAATTCGTGACTTGAAACACCTAAATTATAATAAAATACCTACTAGTTATTAAGAAAGCATAGTAATATCACGATACATTATTAATATAATTAAGTAACATTACGTATATTTTACAATAATAACTTAAAAATATAAAAAGAGCCGAAATGAAAAGCTATTATTATTTCATCAAGTTTTGAAATAATATGATTTATGTCTGGTGCGTTTAATGTGAAACATTGGGTGAATACTAAACAGATGAACACTTGAATGAGCAGTGAATGGATTCGTGAGCAACATACCTATTCTGTAAGAACATCTCGGATCTCGATTCGAATCTCACTTTTATTGACATATTTGACAAAAATACAAACGATAACTTAATAAGAGCTGTGAACATGCTTTAGTCATGTTCATAGCAGTGTTGTTGCTGATTTCAATTATTTTCTTAAAAAATCAGGAAAAGTAGTGACCATTATGAATTTATATCTCAAAGTTGCACAGCTTACCTTGGTATTGAAATAAAATAAATAAATTTTGTGACTTAATAAAAAATAGAATCAAACTAAGTAGTTTAGTAATAATTAGTCGTAGTTGGTCAAAATTCGTGAGTGAAAATAACACGTGCTATAAGCCCCCTCGGCAGTCATGTCACGACTTGAACATCAGCATTAATAATCAGCATCGATCAATGCGGATGCTGTTGCTGATGTTGAAAATGTTTGTTTTATTGGTGAACAATAAAAAATATATAAATAAATAAAATGATGCTGAAGTTCCGCGGATGCTGAAGTTCCGCGGATGCTAAAGTTCCGCGGATGTTGATGTTCACAACAACCCTGGTTTATAGCTCCTGTTATGTTACACGTTTATTATAGTACCTAGGTAGGTATGTCAGTTTCTCAAATATCAACCGACACTAAGAGTGACATTCGAATCGAGATACGAGATGTTCTTACAGAATAGCTCCCCAGGGGTCAAATGATGATGCATAGATTTTTTTGGTTAAGCGATGCGTAAATGAATGATGAATAACTAGGTACTGTGGTGATCAACGATGACGTGTCTTTTTAATGAAATAGTGATCAAGAACCAGTGATAGCCCAGCGGTTGAACCACAGAACACAGAAACCTCTATCTGTGTTCTGTGGGTTGAACGTTTGCGTTCCTTGCAGGACGGTCTGAGATCCAACCCAGCCCGCACCTTTGACTTTTCGAATTTATGTGCGAATTAGAAGTTGATTATCACTTGTATTAACGGCGAAGAAAAACATCGTTAGGAAACCTGCACATCTGAGAGGGCCTCATAAAGTTCTTGATGGTGTGTGTAGTCCGCCAACCCGCGCTAGGCTAGCGTGGTGGACTAAGGCCTAACCCTCCTCATTCTGAGAAGAGGCCCGTGTCTAGCAGTGGGACAGTAATGGGCTGGATTTATTTATATTTATTGTTAGTGATCAGAGAGTGATGATTGATTATTTTATGGGTGATAGTTGCGAGCAAAAATAATAATGAACTATAAAGTGATGACTTAATAGTGATTAATGCTGAGAATGATTAAGAAACAAACAGCAGAAAACATTTCAAATTGTAAATAAAACTGTACGATTTAAAAAAACTTTTAAAATTACTATTGCTACCTACGCCATAAAGTATATAAAGAAACAAAACTCGAAATATTCAAAAACAAACCAAGATAAACATAAAAAATATCTTTTCACCAGACCCTCCCATTTTTGCTTCAATAATTTCTTCATTGAATTAACTCAATTTCCAATACACCTAAAATTACCCCAACATTGGGCATCATATACAAGAGGCGTTTACATAAAAACCGTGATCATTGTGGTCTACTTAGGGCTTATAATTCGCTATGGTACACTTCTGTGGTCACTTTCAGTTCGTGCTCGTGGAACGCAGAACAGTCAGCTGGGTAGGCAGCCTGAAAAACACATTAAATTGGTGATTTAAATAAATAAATAGTTTGTAACAGGCCCAAATTCACCGACAATACGGATAGGACAAAATCAGACGTTTAATATTTAGTTTTATTAGGGTAAAATACCGTTTTAATTTAAAACAAATTATGATAATATTCATATCTATGCTATGCTAGTCTGTGGAGTCTCTTAATGTGCAGTCCTTCTAAACTCTTAATGAGCCATCAAATTGCTCAAACATAGACTTAAAGAAACTTCTACGTATTCTAAAAAAAATCCCGTCCACGTTGCAGTTGACTGCATGCAGTCGAGATTTGGCACATAATTATAATAATACCAATCAATAATCTAAGATCTGGCGATTGAAAAATCTGCCCTTAGACTTGTTGATTTTTAGATATCACCAGAACAAAGATGTCAAGTAGGTATAGGAATTGATACTTACTTCACAGTTAACGTCATTCTGTATAGCGTTGTACAAGTCGAAGAATCCTTTCCCGTTCTGGAAGCTGAGGGCTGCTGAGGCGGCTAAGCTGCTGAGTTTCGTGAGACCAGCCTTGAAGCCAGGGAGACCTGGAAAGGGAAAGAGGAATTGTTAAAGCTCGGGCTTTCTGAAAGACCAGTACCGCCATCTACCGTTAGTTTTGGATGTGGCTGGTGTAAAAAATGGCTTTTTGAATAATGATCAGAGATATCAACTCTAGTTAAGGGACAATACGGTTCATATTCAACACTTCTGGTTACCGTTTAGAAGGCTGTCTTTTACGTCAGCCTCATCATAATTTTTTTACGGCCGCTAGATAGCATAGACTCCAGTGTGAGCGACGCCATTCATGATGCAGGGAACAGGGCAAAATGGCGGAGTATAGTCCAAAAGAAGGTGATCATACATAGAGGTCACGACCCTCATCAGTGAGGAAAACGACTCATGGAGGAGGAGATAGCATAAGCATGCATTTCAATAGAGGCTTGAATTCCACAATTTTAGCCAATTTTACTAAAACTTATAGTGAGCTTTAATTCTTCGCTAGGGACTAGTATTAGTCCTTTAGTGAAGAGTATCAGCCTCAAGCCATGTCCTCAAGTGGGTCTTTAAAAAGTAGTAGGTAGCTGTGTCTTTACAAAGTTGTTGTTTCACAAATTCTCTAGGTATTCGATAGGTATCTAAAAATAAATAAAGCAATGGATGCCATTGTAATAGACATGGCGTGATCACACCGAACGACAATGATAAGGGTAATGTTATTTAAACATGCATACTTGATAGGTAGGTACCCTACCTACCGATCAGTAACATGTATTTTCCTGTTCGCTCAAGTTTTAATTCATGTAATCAGTTATTACCAAGCTACTACTACTACTGTTTGCGTAATATTTAAAGAGAATTTGTGAAACAACAATTTTGTAAAGACAGCTACCTAACTACTTTTTAGTATTACTTTTTTTTTAACTACTTGAAGACTTGGCTTGAGGCTCTTAGTTTTCTCAGTAATACTTAAACATTGCTATATTTTTCATAGTTGTTTACTTTTTTCGTACATGTAGTAATAACGCAATTTCATCTTTACATTGATTTGTGTTTGTGTCGACGCAAACCGCAAACACAATGTAGATGTCTATACTATGTGTCTATACCATAAACTTATTAATACCTACTAGTGGTAAACGTTTATGGTCTATGCTGTCAATGGTCTATAGATACATATTTTCGATACTATTCGTGAGGTTGGTACCTATCCATTAATACCATAAAGTTATTATTACTTACCACTAGTAATAATAACTTTATGTTGACGGGCTGGATCAATAACATTCGCGGGCCGGAGCTGGCCCGCGGGTCGTACTTTGCCCATCACTGGACTAGGGAGTAAGAAGTGGTCGCCAAAACCGACATCGTTGGAAGTTTAAACAACCTTTAGATCTTTGAACTACCAACAACAGAGAGCAATAAGATTTTCGGGGATTTAACTTTTTTTTTTTTTTTTTTACAAATACTTTGCCCCTCTGTAGGATTTCTCCTGTATCGAGGGTACAGTTTACAAACATACATGTCACATGTACACACAACCAGATCCGAAACAGCTATCTGTAGATCATACAAATATTTGTTTCGTGCGGGGATCGAACCCGCGGCACGTAGCGCAGAAAGCTAATCGCTTAGCCACTGCGCCAACCGTGCCGTGCCGTCTTATTTTCTGTAAGAATTGACTTACCCTTCTTATCCTGATCATGATGCCTGTTAACGAGGCACATGAGATGTTCCTGACAGTGAGGCGCCTTCAGAGAGTGCTGGTAAGCGCGGTAGACCCTCAGTACCGGCTCTATAACCTCCAGATTAAGGGTGTCAGTCAGGCGGTCAGCTAACACGTGGTAGTCTCCTCGGGATGACATGGTTTTTGTCGTGGTCTCTGCCATTTTGAGGGTTTGCTGTAGAAGAAATGTAAGATGAAAGTGGGAGTACAAGGAAGTGAAGATCAGTTTTGTTTGATTGATATGAAACTATCGCCATCTTTGGCAGTGGACATTTTATTTCCTTTGCTCTCCTGCTAAAATCCATCATTAATATACACATTATGCTATGGTGCTTTCTTCATAAGGCCATTCCAGAAGCTACCCTACAATGTTCTCTATTTTAAAATAGACTGTGATTCCTGAGATCGTTTCCGTATTCTCAGAGGTAATTGTAGGAAATACCGGCGCCATATAGTACCTACTCGTACTTAGGTACTTATTTATAAAAAGACCTTAAAGTGATTAAAAATCTTAATTGCAAAATAAACAATTTCTAGTCATTATCTTTTCTCATGCTCATGCACAGAAACTAGCTTCATCAGAAATATCACTACTCAGAATGGGTCAAATGCTTGCCATAATATGAGAAATTTTGAAGTCATAAGAACTGCAATATCTCAGGGAACCTATCGAATGGGAACATCTATAGCAAAAAAGTCCAAATTATTTAGGGGACTGTTTCCTAAACCTTACCTTAACATACTCAACTCCTGGCACCACATACTCGGCGACATCGGTGTCCATATCGAGGTACCGTTTGAGCACATAGTTGAGCAGCGTCGTGATCGACTGCTCTGGTTTCTTGACGTCGAAGTGTGTGCTCTTGGGAAGACCCTGAGAGTCGAGGAAGCTGTTGGTGATGTATTGAGCCGATATCAGGTACCTGGAGACAAAATGATAAAATCGGTTGTGAAGGCAGACCAAGATAGGTTTTGTAGACGCAACTATCGTACTGTTCTGGATGACCTGGTTAACGATTTCATGAAGTTTTGTTTTTAGTATTTTGTTTTGTACATATTCTTTTTTTTTGTATTCGGTACTTAAATCTAATGAAAATTTAGATTTAAGATCAAATAAAGATTTCTCCAATTCCATACCTTTTTTCCATATTTAATATTTTCATAAAAGGAGTTTAAATTACTATTTTGTACATACTAGAAACAGCCACTAATTTTCAATTCATCGTGGCTGCAAAATACGAGTACGTGTCAAATTACCCGCATCATAATTGGATAGCGCTTTGCCGAGAACTACCTATAACTATTACGTACGTCCACTACACAATGAACGGGCTAATTGTTACTGAAAGGAGGTTAGATTAGTTAGCTCTAAGCAAATTAGTCCCAAAAGTTGGAGGGTGTAAATAAGGGATAGTGAAGAATTTCGTATTCAAAATTCCTAAAACAATTCTAAATAATTTTCTCTCTGTTGCTAATTGAAAATGAGTTAGCTTCACAATTTGCGTACGACAGTATCAGTCGTTCTTTGGAGTGGTTTTTGAGGAAATCCATGCTCTTTATAAGGCTGGGTTTCCACCAGAGCTATGCGAAGCTAAGCGGTGCACGAGGAAAAAATCCATCAATAGGATTTCTCTATTCTAAGTCCGCAGTAATCTTATTGGTCGCACATCACTTAGCTACCTCGCACAGCTCTGCTGAAAACGCAGCCTTACATTTGAAGGTAATGATCAAGATTAAATTTATTTGCATTTTGTGATATCCAACAATTCTCATTGGACCTGGGTGGTACGTGCTCAGTACCCATTAGCCCAGTCCCTTTCTTAGAGAGGACGCCTAAGCCCCAACAGTGGGAAATTTAAAAGGAGATTATTATCTTACCTGTTATAAACTTCGGGCTTAGCGACATGTACCACCATATCAGTCAAGTATTTAGCAGCAGCCTTGATCCAGTGCCTCCTAAACGAATGATTTTCGAAGTTCTTGAACATTGTCTGGAAACTCAGTTTGCCATCAGGACCAGTGAAGACTTTGAGTGCCCTCTTCAGTCCAGACTTCTCCCAAATGGTCTTCCCTAATTCAGAATTGATGAAGATGTCCCAATACAAATGGGCTTTCTCCAAGAATGGTGGGAGGAAGGAAGCGTGATCTTTGTGTTCGTCTGCGCGCTTTTGAGTTTCCAAATCGGAAAATGAACTTATAGCGTTCATTACTAGGGGCATAAATCCTCCAGCATTCTTGTTGCCAAGGAGAACAGAAGCGAGACTCATCATGCTTTCTAAATTTAAGTCGCCTTCTGTGTTCGCTCGTTTCTGTCTTGCCGGTTTTGGTGATTCAGTCGTGGTCATCTGTTGGGCGAACATTGATATCATGGATCCTACTAACGCTGGGTCTATTTTGCCATCTTGACCTCCTAGTAAGCTGCCAAGACCTGTAAAATTGTAAATAGTTTTGGATACATTGGGATACATGATGGTAAGTAGCAGCTTGAACATATTTTGGTTAAAAATAACCTTGTTCTTTCCCTTTGTGCAAAACTTGTTTTCACAGCGCGTCATGGTAAGAAAATAACATTTAGGTTTCTATTATTATTCCATTATAAACGTGGTAATTGTTGGTTTATCTTTAATTAAATTTTGTATTGTCTTAGTAGTTAACTAGTCTGTTGTATTGTCTGAATAACTTAATAAGAAAGTTAGGGAATTTATGTACATTAAGATCTGAAAATCAATCTAGATGTTTCATTTCTAAATTGTGTCATAATTGTGATTGCTCCCTGAACTTGTGAATGACAATAGGCCGTATCCCAACATGGAACTTTACACTGTCCTTGGAAAAATATGGATGTTCATAGAATACTCTTGGTAAATTGGGAAATTTGTACTTATATCTATAAAAAAAAATGAATTGAATATTTTTTTGGAAAATACAAGCGTTATAATTGTTTAGTAGCAAGAATTTGCCATGGCGATGCTCAAAGGCTGATAGATAGCTCCCTGCAATATCGGGCGATCCTAATGCCATTTATTTATACCTTTGCAAGTCTTTTTTAAAGTCATATCCGATAACTTTCAAACGGATATTTAACGCCCAACCCAATCCTATGTTTGTCGAACTCCTCAATATTTGCAAGGCTTACAAAAATGGTCATCGAACTTAGATACTACGAAATGGTGACACTATTGTGTCCTTGCCCATGCTGTTTCATAAAACGATATTGTTATGTGTTTCAAACCATCAATTATGGTTAGGTTTGGATACAAGTACATTCGAGAAGTTTTATTATATGGGGGAGTCCCCTGTTGTGATAAAAATATAATTTGTATTTGTATTCCATTGGCTGGCTTTTATCGTATTCGTATAAGCAACAATGTGAATATTTTCCTGTCTTCCTTTTGTAGGTATCTAAGTTCTGAACGTTAAGTAGTCCTCACCGTAAGTACATTCACAGTTTACCTTAGAGGCAAAGGGACAAAGGGTGTAGTATTTATTTATTTATTGGTTCACCAACAATTGCTTACACTGGTATTATGACAAAGGTAGCTAAATTAATATTATAAAGAGAAAAGATTAGATTTTTTGTATGTTTGTTTATAATGGATTAACTCAAAAACTACTGGACCGATTTCAAAAATTCTTTCACCAGCAGAATGCTACATTATCCGTGAGTAACATAGGATATAGTTTATAAAGATATCACGCGGGTGAAGCCGCTGGCGGAAGCTAGTGTTAAATATAAGACAAAAGTGTAATAATCACTTACCGGTAAACTCTGCATGCATTAGTATAAAGAATTGTACAGGACAAAGACTAACGTTTACATCAATTTAAAGAAAAATATAATAAAAATAAATACCTACATTATTCAAACAAATTTTCATTATTATGTGAGATGATGAAATGCTAATCCAGATCGAGATACGTAAGGATGTTGATTTTCAATTTGTACAGAGAGTAGAGTAGTATACATTAGTTGATTTAAAATGTAGACGTGTATTATGTTGGTTGACAAAACAAAGCCAAGCGCACGATTGGAACCCTTTTTTAAAACGCTTTTATTAGCTTCATCTGTAACTAACTAACTATGTAAAAAAACCTTGGAAGTTAAATTTGACCCACTTCCCGGTTTCCGATTGAGCTGAAATTTTGCATACACGTTTAGTTTGGATGACAAAAGCGTTTTCTTTAGTTTTTTTTTTAAACTATAATATTTATTATTGGATCAGCAGCTGTTTTAAAACAAAGATCTTACCTGACAACACATCCCCAGTATTCCCATTGCCAGTTTGTCCGAACATTGCTCCTAAATTCTTAGCATTGTCGCCCTGCATCAGCGTTCCAACTATATTTCCGATGGCCGCCAGACCATTCATGTTGTTACCACCTCCATCCCCCATGTTCTGGAGGAAGGATGATGCGAGGTCCAAGAGGGGATTGTCATCATCAGTCCGGATGGACGGGATGGTGATTAACTGGCAGGTGATCACCAGGAGAATGCTCAGTCGCACCATGCTTCTGAAAAGAGAACGGTTTTAACATTTAGTTATTGGTTAGCAGATTACCAAAATAAGGGATCCATTAAAAAAAAATAAGATTGTTGTGGTCGTGTTGGTAGATGATGACTGGGGAATGGGGAAATTTGAATTCTGGGTTGGTCCTAGTCCTAGTCTCGATCCCAAATAATAATAAATGTACTAGAATCGTTGTAAGCTCTAGCGCGATTCAGGATTTCAGTTGTCGCTTCGCTCCCATAGATGTCGCTGAATTACTTTTTAATTCCCAACAAAAAAGAGGGGTTTTATTAGTTTGTAGTGTGTATCTGTGTTACTGTGGATCTGTGTATCTGTCTGCGGCATCGTAGCTCCAAAACGGATGGACCGATTTCAAAGCAGTTTTAATTAAAAGCTAGTTTAATCGGGTAAGTATCATTTTAGCTGTGTCATGAAAATCTGTTCAGCCGTTCAAAAGTTACAGCTCTTTTTCTAGTTGGAGTCGGGGGTATTTGACGGTTAGGTTATTGCTGTTTCGCTATCCCTGTCTACGAGCTGTAATTTATTTTTCTAATGTGTTAACACGCTATCTAGGAATTCATAACGGAACTACAGACAAACTAATTGACAAGCATTCGTCACAGTGATAGATATGTCTCGAATACCACACGGAATATTAGCGAGATTCACGAGAGATTTTAAGTAGATATTGCAGCATTATTATTTACTCCCCCGTAGGCCGCAATTTGTTTATTTATTCATCATAAGTATTAAATAATAATTATTCTACAGAATAACTTTTTATGTAGTGCGCAAAATTTTCAGAGTGATTCAGTGTCCGTTCCCAAATGTAACCCTAGATATTATAATTGTGTTGTTTGAAAAGAGTATCCATGGAGTTTCTTGCCGGTATCTTCTCCAGGACCAACTCGCTTGCAACCGTGCACCTAGAATCACGACGTTTTGAAAGTGCCTGCAGAGGCCCAGTTGCAATAAAAAGCTTTGACTTTAGAATAGAATAGAAGATTTTTATTTGTCTTTTAAATTACATAGGTAGCAAGGGGATATATCATACAAGAAGGTAAAAGACAAAAAGGTCTTGGACTCAGCATAGTAGTTGGCCGCGTGAGGCATGCTCAACTGCTAATATTCTGTCCAAGCCAGTCATGCGTTGAATAGAACACAATTTACTTTGACTTTGAGTCTTCTGTAACCTCAGTCCCTTCGATAGTATATCACCATATAAAATTCATATTTATTGATCAATATTCAGGCAATTTCCTACTCTACATAGAGTGTATATATTTCCTGTATATAATATATACGCAAGGGAGTTTTATGGTTATTGCTTGGTGCAGTGGCGTTTATGACGGTCTGTCGTAATTCAGGAGTTTGTGACTATTACCTACTACTAGGAAATGTTTAGAATCGAACTTTGTAAATCAAAAACATGTTGGCAGAGGTTAATGGTAGTATCACGTGTGTTTAAATAAAAAATAGGTTATAGGCAGGGACCGCGAATAAACCTTTTTATTTTTGATAGATAAACATTTTATTCATATATAAAGATCGACAGTTCACATGTTACACAATAAAATTGTGTTCAGAACATAGCACTGAATTTAATGATAAAAATTATTAGATAATAAAACAATTCTAATAAATCATAATTGAAAAATATTCCTAAACGACGCAACGGATTTTGTTCCGATTTTCACCATCAGTTAGATAATTTTTCACGAAAGGTTTATATGTATAAATATTATAGATTAAAAAAAAACTAAAGAAAACGCTTTTGTCATCCAAACTAAACGTGTATGCAAAATTTCAGTTCAATCGGATCCCGGAAAGTGGGTCGAATTTAACTTCCAAGATTTTTTTACATAGTTAGGTAGTTACAAGTGAATCTAATAAAAGCTTTTTAATAAATCATAAATCAATTTATTGGTAATTTCCATTACACGTCAAAACCATTAATAATTCATACAATTGAAATAGTGGCTAGTTAGCTAATATAAATACATTATAATCACGACATAATATTTAAGTTCACTTCAATTGTAAACGTTAATTAAATATTGTAACTATTATATGCATTGCTCCTTTTTATCTGATGTACCTACAATAATGATTATTTCTATTATATTCCATTGAATTCAATTTCTTTTTAATAATAAATAAATAAGTACATAACATGCTATAATAAACATCCGTGGATCTAAAACTATCTCCTCTTTCAAAAAACGCGTTAAAGAACATTACCAATCCTTTTAATATTTAAACAAATATATATGTTTATTAGTATATTCATGTTATGTATTAGTTTATTTTGGTATGTATCTTTATTATACGTAAGTATATATTTTATTTTTATGTATTTTATTATATTCCTCCTCGTTAGCTTCTTATCATCTACCTACCTTGTTTCCTTTAGTTACACACTGTGTCTTCTTTTCTTTTCACTCTTTCGTGTCGCAGGTCTGCTGGCAGAAATTTCTTTACAAATAAGCAGTACCTTTGTACTTGATATCTTTACTTATTTTCTTTGTCATGTGTATGTGTGTACATAAATAAATAATAAATTATTTTTCAGTCAATTCGTTAAACTGATAAAACGCTTCGCTTAATACTTTCATATATAATTTAAGGATAGTATAGAAAGTGTACCCGTGCGAAACGGGGGGCGGGTCGCTAGTTAGTTATATTTTAGGGATGGGAGAACGGTAAGTGGCATCGTATATCTCAGGGTGAATGATTTATTAATTACCTACATCATTATTATTCACGGATGTAGAAATAAAGTAGATAACCATTAGCTTGCATAATTAAATAACCTGTCCTTTTAGATAGGCGAAATAAATTCACCAGAAAATATCGGTTTATACGAATTAACGAGTCTTTTAGATAAGACCGTGAATCGGCAAACAATTAGAATAGAATAGAATAGACATCTTCATCATTTAATACTGGCAATCATCACCTTTATCACTGGCCACTTTATCCTTCCAAAATTCAAATTCAAATTTAGACGCTGCGCTTAATCATCATTTTTAATTTCCTTGAATGTGAAGGAAGTGAATCTGGAAATGATGTCTGGTAGAGATAAATGGAAGAAAAAGACATATTGCGCCGACCACTGCCGACCACAAATAAAATGCGATAAGGGCAGGAGAATGACGATCATGATGTTTCATGCAAATTAAAATTCTCATTGTCATTCTCAAAATATGTTTTTTAAAACACACTGCAGTAGGTGCAGTGAATATATACGCCCCGTGAGTTTGCGTGCGCGCAACCAAACAATGTAATATGGTAGTCAGAAAGTTAATAATGAATAGATAACAATACATTACGGCTGTAGATGGACGCGCGATGCTGTAGAAATCGCTTATCGAAATGAATCACGAATGATAGTCATGTTTCTGCACGTTAACAGTTTTATGCTGGTTGCTTCTCTCTACAGAATCAAGCTGGATGACATTGATACTTAACCTAACCGTCAAAATCCCCCGACTCCAACTAGTAAGAGCTGTAACTTTTGAACGGCTTAACAGATTTTCATGAAACATGGCTAAGATGATTCCAGATTAAACTAGCTTTTAATAAAAAAAAACTGCATTGAAATCGGTCTATCCGTTTTAGAGGTACGATGCCACAGACAAACACACAGATACACATTACAAACTTATAACACCCCTCTTTTTTGTCGGGGATTAAAAACAGGGAAGAATGGCGGAAGGAGGCATACGCCTTGCAGTTGATGAACAAACAACCCTGTACTGTACTGTCCCACTACTGGGCACAAGCCTCTTCCCAGAAGGATTAGGCTTTAGCCACCATCAAGAACTAAAAACAAAAGCTGCGAATAATGATGATGATACCAGCTAAGAGAGGTAGGGCATAGCGGGACTTTCCCCTCAAAATTGGAGCTGCCTGACTGGGGAAGTACCTCCACCTTGCAGAATATCGTAGCCAAATAACACTGCTCTTTGGTAGTGTTGTGTTCTTAACGGTGAGCAAGGTCACTAGTCCTTGGTTATAGTAACAGGGTCGGCAATGCGCGAGTGATGCCCCTGGTGTTGCAAGCGTCCATAGGTTACGGTAACCGCTTACTATCAGGCCGGAGGCTTATTTGCCACTTTAGTGGCATAAAAAAAACTTTCTCTAACAGGACTTAGAGATGCAGCAATCAAAGATAAGAAGAAATTTCAGGAATTATAAAACCTACAAACTTATTATTCGGCAAGTAGCTTCTTTATACGACCTAGGTAAGCTAAGAAAGGATTTTCCATAATTCAACCCTAATCATAAATATATGGTTGATCTTAGCGATGCTGACGCATGCGTCATGCTCGTGAACGGGTGCCGTCTGTCAGGCCTGGTCAGCTTGTAACTGCCATGGCATTCTTATTCAGAGGCAAATCATTATTATCCTATTCTTATTTTTTTTATTCACATTAAATTACATTATTCTCGCAGTTCTTACCACAAAATTGTACCAATTAAGATTGTAATCTATTATTTTAAAAGAGTTTGTTGCCGGTTCCTCTCCAGGATCTACTATTGGGAACCGCGCACCTAGAGTCTCGACATTTCATAAGTGCCTGTATTTGGTGTACATGAAATAAAGATCTATTCTATTCTACAGCTAGTTTATGAGAAATGAGAGATGATAACCCTAGTTCAACGTTATCGGTATCCAAAAAAACATTACATTCAAGCATTATGAATAAAAGATAATTAGAATGTCTTCTACGCTTCAACAAATCCGTTTTCCTCCGACATACTTGCATTGAGTCATTTAAAAGTGAAACCTGAATCCAGACATGTAATTGAAGAAGTAGAAAATGTAAGCGCAGATCCAATCGATATTAACCCTAATTACATCAGAATTAGAGGTCAGATTTCTACGTGCCCTAATTGTTGTCGCGGAAAATATGAGACAGATGATTTATTTGTTCACTAGAGCGCTCATGAAGTACTTCCAGTCAGCAGTCATGAAGTAGCCATTAAGTAGAATAGAATAGATACTGCCTGTATCTATTCTATTCTACTTATGAAAATATGCCGAGACTCTAGGTGCGCGGTTCCAAATAGTAGATCCTATGAAGAATAACCGGCAAGAAACTCCATGGAAACTCTTTTAAAATAATAGATTACAATCTTGATAGTACAATGTTGTGGTAAGAGCTGCGAGAATAATGTAATTTAAAGTGAATCAAAAATAAGACTAGGATAATAATGATTTGCCTCTGAATAAGATTGCCATGGCAGTTACAAGCTGGCCAGTCCCGGCAGACGGTACCCGTTCACGAGCATGACACAATGATGTATGCGCATGCAGTAATGCTTGGAAATAGCATCCACCTTATATTTGGGGCTTGTAATATTGCTGAAAATACTCCGTTCTTAACTAATTTGTCCAATCTTATTGGTTTTGGTACCCAAAGCGCCCATTCTCCTTTATTTTGTTCAGACTTCCATTATCTTAACCGTACAATCAGTGCACACGAGACAAAAGTACCGTTTTGATCTCCATTTAAACACAAAGGCTACATTAAATACTTTCTTCAAATCACTGCGATCCAGTCATCTGTCGTGATTGTTGTTATTATACCTGTTCAAGTTAAATCCAACCTTGGATTTACACTATAAGGTTGATATTCCTTTGTGCTTTTGTTGTTAAGGTAGACAAGCTTAAGATGGGGTATTTTAGGATCTATTGTGTGTGTATAATGGAGAATGCCTAGGATTACGAGACAAGCTTTCCCTCGACGTTTCGCTTGCATGGTGATGGTAAATGGTACGGATTTTCCAGTCAATGATTAACAACAGCTGTGTTGCCAGTGGACTTTAGTCAAAAGTTACCTAAAACTGACATTGCTTAGAGAAAAGTAACATAATCATTATCATAATATTATGTTTTTCATATTTATGTAGGTATATAAAATGCCTATGTTTGACTATTTCGAAGTAAATTATTGATGTTTTAATAAAAGGGATAAACAGACCTGTGGGTTTACCTCGTAACAAAATGGTAATGAACATCGACTCTGGTAATGAACTTCAATACGATCATGAGAGCATAAATTTCGGTCTAACTAGTACAAAAATTACCAATCATAAAATTGGGATTCCCATCTTCATGATCGGTAATTTTTTTACAAGGTAGCTCGAAGTTTAATCTCTCACGATCGTATTGAGGTTTATGACCGGAGTCTGATGTTCATTACCATTTTGTTACACGGTAGACCCGCTGTTCACGCCTCTAGCAACTGTCACAGATATTCAGACAACCTTGGTATAATTAGGTAAATATTAATTTTGACGATATAATTTATATAGAAACAGATGCTTATAACAATATAGGTAAGTATATAGCAACAGATGTTTGAGTACCGACACAATGACTTTCATAGGAAGTAGCAATGCAAAATTAAAATATTTTAAACAAGTTTTTGGGCATTTCCACATAAAAAATGTTTGAGAGCTGGTATGAGATTAAATGATCAATGATATCGTTATAATATAACTGTCTTGTCTTATTCTTTAATAAACATATCACTATATTCGTCGGAAAGGGTGAATAAACCTGGTTTTTGTTCTCATCATTATGAAAAAAAATTATAATGGGACCAACACTAAAATCGTGAAAAAGAATCAACTGTTCAATACAAAATAATTCAATATTACTCGACTAAATGTTTGGAAAGTTTTTTTTTTCACGATATCAGGTTTAGTGCTATATCAAAAGTTGTTCATAATGATGTGTGGAGTAACCCCTTTCCGGGTTTCCGACTAACTTTGTATACTGAACATCTAATTTATTAATACGTGAAGAGAAAACTTTGTAGGTACTCCAGGGTTTTAAGTATACCTACCTATTGCGCGCACGGGGGAGTGTGAGATTTGGCAAAAGTTTATATTAATAATAATAAATCATTTATTTCAGAATTAATTCCATAAATTACTAGTAATAGGTACTTAATGCTATATTAGTAAAATGTTGAGTTTAAATAAATACTAATTAATTTAATTCAATTTACTTACATAATTCCATGCTCAAAATTGAAATCAAAATTAAAAACAAAAATCAAAATTAAAATCAGGAGGAGTGTAGAAATCTAAAATTTATATTATAATACATATGTGGTCGATTTTTGATTACTAGTATATAATAAGAGAAATCGGCTGAGGTGACATTGAGCTAATCAGTGAAGCCATTTTTCTGAGAACTGCTAAAACTTCCTTATCTTTTATAATTTCCTCAAAAGGCTTTAGAAATGAACTATGCGTCACTAGCCATGGGTATTCAAAATATGCGTTATGTTGGTCACCGTAAGTCGAAGAGAGGGCTATGGATAACGGTGACATTCTTTTTGCAATAATAAAGCAATGGATGTTGAACTTATCGGTCTATTTTAAGCACAAAATCATAATCATTATGCTGAGCTGCGACCTTTTGGCACAATAACTCTTTTGTTTTATATGTTTTCTTTATTTATTTATTTATTATTTATGTACACACATACACATGACAAAGAAAATAAGTAAAGATATCAAGTACAAAGGTACTGCTTATTTCTAAAGAAATTTTATTTGTCTTTTTTTAAATTTTTATTGCTTATTTTCTTTGTTGGTTTTATTTATTTTTTGTTGTGCTAATAAAGTATTTTTCTTTTTCTTTCTTCTTATTTTCTTCTAATGATTATGGAAATACAGCGGCAAACAGTGGCAAGTTTATTTTCAAAACATGTCATGTTTGTATCATGTTTGTATGTTACTTTTTGTAAACTTCTTTAAAAAAACTAGATGACTTTTCTCTGAGACTTAGGCTATTTCGGTCCACAGCCGGAAAGAGGTCTCTCTCAATGTTCAAAACACCCTATATATATTTTTTTATTTTTAAATTGTTTGTCCGTCTGTCTGTGTTATAAGGTAGGGAGTAACGCTACTTTTAATTTTGCATTTAATTTAAATAAAAAATAATATTGTTAATTTCTAAGCCGACGAAGTCGCGGGCACGTAAATGACTACTAACATCATTTTTATAAATGAACAAATAAATTGTAAATAATATCTACAATATTACGTTGGTCTATGCATCGACTAAGAGAAGCCGATGGGAATCGGGTTGTATATGGACTCTTCGCCACTGGTATTTATATCGAAAATATGCATCGCCAAACTATTTAAAATATGCGTCATGTCTGTCGTGTTGGATGCTATAACGGTGACGCAGTCGTGCGTCAAGACCGTCGCCACATATTTGCATGATTGCTAGTTTTTTTTGCTTTTCTAGTGGCAATTGTATTGGACAAGCATTGTGACGGGCATTCCACGAATCTTGGATTTGATTTACAGCATTTACAGCTAAAGCATGCTCTATGCCAGGGGTCACCAAATAGTTTCGCTCGGGGTCCGTTTTAAAAAATGAATTACCATCGCGGTCCGCACATCATTTTATAGAAAAAAAAAATAATTAAACAAATGTAATTACGGAAAAAACAAAGGTATTTGTTTACATATCAATGAGAAAAATGTCATTTTTTGTTGCGGACTATCTGTCTGAAGTTTGGAGTAAAATTGGTGCAAGCAAAACATTAAATCCTGAAGATGTTCATGAGTAAGTCAAGATCGAAATTTATTTTTAATGAAGTTCATCATCGAAAATGCTGCTTCACAAATATATGTTGATCCAAACAAAGTAAGAAGTTTCAAAGCTATTTTTTGTAGTTCTGTATATTTATAACCACACACAAATTTTATCCAGAACTTACAGTTTTATTAAATAAATTTTAGGTACCTACTAGTGCAAGTTGCTGTGTTCTCGCGGTGCGCACAAAATGGTCGGTGGTCCGGATGCGGACCGCGGTCCGCCATTTGGCGACCCCTGCTCTATGTCTATGCGTATATTTCGCTTTTGTCAGAAAGCGCGATTGCTGAAGTATGTAGTCTGCTACCCCACACCAGTGGTGTACTAAGGCCTAACCCATCTTATTCTGAGAAGCGTGCTCAGCAGTGGGACAGAATCGGGTATCATCTTAGCTACGTTTCATGAAAATCTATTCAACCTTTTAAAAGTTCTTTTTCTAGTTGGAGTCTGGGGTTTTTGACGGTTAGGTTAGTAGCAGTGGAATGTGTACTAGGTAGTTCTGGCTGTCACATTATAAAACCTATAGGGGACGCTTCCTTTCAAAAAGGGCATTCTTAGGCTGCGATCTAAAGAGCGTACTTAGACTTTGCTCAGACATTGCTTTAGATAGGTACTTTCTTTATTGGCTTTTAGACTTTGTTTATTGACTTCGTCGGTCTTAGCGTATGCTCAGCACAATTTCAGCGTATATTTAAGTATATAAATAAGCTTAGCTAAGTTTAAGTAAAGTCTGGGCTAAGTCAAAGTACGCTACGATCCCCCGACACAACTTCATAGAAAAACCCATTCGACAAAACTACAAACTATATTGTCGTAACTGGAGTGTGTCAGCACCCTACGTAGCGGTATACCGATGACGTCACATAACTTGCCTCAAGTCATTGACCCACCTGTGGTCTTGATACTTGTATTAAAATTGCGACGGTCAATACTTGTATCCGTCAATTTAGTATTATTGTGCTTTTTACGTTATTGGGACTAGCTATTGGAATTGTTGTTAGTTTCCTTTGTAAATCTGGATAATTAGATACCGTAAAAATCGAGACCGGCTCAAATTGTTCTCAGTAATGGGTCCCGAATGCTATGTTCCGCATTAGAATTCTACTGTACTTGCTTTTTTCTTTTCAGCTTTTATTTAAATTTATTTTTTATTTAAAGTTGACTTTTTAAAGCAGTCGGGTATTTTGATTTTTTAAATTAACTTTTTTAATAAAAATGTTTGTGGCTTTAATTATACTAGTTATCCGACAAAATACCTCAGTTAATTTATTCAAAACAATTTACGAAATATATTATGTAGGTACCTACTTACTATTTAATATAGAGGAACAACAAAACGCATCCCCTAAGCTAAACGGATCACATGAAATTTCGATAGCTTATGTTGATCCCATAAATTTATTACGGGAAGATCGGAAAAGGCTTCCTGCTGCGCTAAAACGGCCGGAAACAAAATTGATTTTTTTTATTTATGTAGGCCGATAAATCTGGGCAATAGAGAACTTTATTGGTTTCTACTAAGACGGCTGGCCCTCGCTGGAAACAAGTAGCCGATGAAAGGGATAAATGGAATTTTTTGGAGGACACCTTTACCTGCAGAGGGGTTTTTGCTGATTAGAATACAATTATAAACAAATTAGGAAATATTAGTGATGTGCCGAATAGTGATTTTACCGAATAACTTTTCTGACTTTTACGGAACCGAATATTCGGCAGAATTATCCGGTTTCTCGGTCTCCCAATTTTGGCGCGCAAGCACCTTACACGCTCCAGCTGGCGTAGCATGGGACTTGATGGGACTTTATGAAATCGTGAAACCAAATCTGCTGTTTCGTACATTATTTAGTCGAGAAATATTTAATTATTTATATGGAATAGGGAATAGCGGATCTTTTTCGCAGGTTGATCACTGTGTAATTGTTGTTCGCAATGATGAGTACTACAACCCCTTAAAAGGGTCTGAAGTATAAGTCGGAATTCTTCAATATTTTCCAAACAATGAAATATCTCAATCAGTTATAAAACAGAATCTATTTAACCGAATATATTCGGGATCAAAACCGAATAATTCGGCCTAATACGAATATCTTAAATTTGCCGAATATGCCGGCCGAATACCGAATATTAAACGAATATTCGACGCATCTCTAGAAATAACATTATGATAATACTGTTTTTTTTTACTTCTAAATAGTAAAAACTAAACATACCACAACTAAACATAGGTACTGATAAGATACAGGTAAATTAAGCGTGAGTCGAGGTTGCGCTCGACCGATATTTTTGTTTCTAGGCCTACTTTTTGATTGGGTTCAAGCTACGAATAAGCCACCCCATTTCTTTAGACGATTGGGGATAATACGGAACATCCTTTTGCATATTTTACAACATAACAGCCACTATGTTTCCTTACAATGTCTAGCTTATAGCCCGCGAGTGCGTACGCGCGAGTATCAATTCTCTTTCACCTTCTTCCAGGTAAATATTAAATCCTACATAAAACCTATGTGTTCCTAAATTCAAGTTGCTAGTTCAAGCCGTTTTACCTAGGAC
The DNA here is from genome assembly GCA_932294325.1 of Allophyes oxyacanthae. Classification (NCBI taxonomy): domain Eukaryota; kingdom Metazoa; phylum Arthropoda; class Insecta; order Lepidoptera; family Noctuidae; genus Allophyes; species Allophyes oxyacanthae. Next base: position 10,417,241 of record OW028631.1, read on the forward strand.
CTTGATATATTTGTCAATCATTAATCAGCTTTTTGAAGATTAAGATTTAGTTCTGATTTCCGCATTATTCGAGCCGTTCGAGGTATTAAATTTATACCAACAGTTTTTCAAGATAACTGATTTAAATACACTCATAAGCACGTAATTGACCGATATTACAATTTGATCGTATCAGCAATTACTGATTATTTGTTTAATTTTCTGTCTACAAACGATTTTTGCTAACGCAATAAATTATATGTTGAAATTTTTCAATGGTAGATAGTATCACGCTTCACGCTTAATACTCCTAAGGGTTAGGCAGAGATGGGTAATATAATCAGAGTTCCTCAATGACGGTATTACGTCTCGTAATGTAGGTAGTTGTTGTGTAGTAATATTTCAATCATAATAGGCTGTTTTAATCCAGTTGTTGCCCACCATTATCTCACTATATCATCTGTCGATCTAATTCTCGCCTTCCGTCTCTTTTGATTCTATGTTTTCCATTCCAGAATTATATATAACATCATCATCATTATAACATCTGTCTTTTTTGTCGTGGGTTGTAACCCACGACAAAAAAGACAGATGTTATAAGTTTCTAGGGTGTATCTATGGATTTGTGTATCTGTCTGTGGCATCGTAGCTCCAATACGCATAGACCGATTTCAATGCAGTTTTTTTTAATCGAAAGCTTGTTTAATCGGGTATCATCTTAGTTATGTTTCATGAAAATCTGTTCAGCCGTTCAAAGGTTATAGCTCTTTTTCTAGTTGGAGTTGGGGGTTTTTGACGGTTGGGTTATATACCATGAATTGGATTTTCTGGCTGTGTCCGGCCCATTGCTATTTTAACTTTCAACACTGCATTCAACGCGTGTGGTTAAGTTGAACAACGAATACTCCTAAGGAATTCTATAGATGCTATAAAATTTGCATTTGGCTTTTCGCGAGGTTTATTGCTATACCTTTTCGTGGTTTGCGGTACACCGGTACCGTTTGCTGACCTGTTTTTGATTCAAAGCAAAAGAACTGCCACTTTCAATAAGAATACATTTATAAATTACTAGCCCATCCTGGCTTCGCACGGGTGGCATTTATTTATATTAAACAATAATAAGAATTTTGTTCTATCATCAATAGGTTTCGCAGCGCACGCGATGTAAGGAATTTTATAGGTATTTTTTTAACACCTTGGATTACATTATTGAAGTTTACGTAGAGATCCCTAATTTAAAAAAATAAAATTTAGCTTATTTTTCTCAGTGATAATATAGCATTCTAGTGGTGAAATATGTTTTTAAATCGCTCCAGTAGTTTTTACGTTAATTCAATACAAACAAAAATATTTTTTTTTCTCTTTTTAATATTAGTGTATCGATCGTAGTAATAAACTTCGTTGTAATTGCTATATTAGTTTCAGAGTTTAGCGCGATAATGTCAATAAAGTAGGCAATTTTCTGTGGATAATCAATTGAAATAAATTGTTGTAAATGTTATACGTAATGGTTGATTTGTTATATAAATAATTGGTCATTACTTTGGTTCCCGTCGATACGAGCGGATAATTAATTAGGATGATGAATAAATTACATAATTATTATTTTTTATTTTCCATTCACGATAATAATTAGTTAAGAATATTTTTATTCACGTATAATAATTATAATACAACAATACATAGGTAGGTTTCTTCGTGATTGAGAGACGGTATAAATTAAAATTAAATATTGATTTGTTTTATTTAATAAATTAAGAAACTGGTATAAACTTATAACAGCGGCGCCGGAAAATTCAAGCGATTTTATTTTAATTTATTTAATAAAATTATTGTAACTTACCTTCAATTATAAAATATCCCAGTATTTAGAAACAGCTTACTCTCACAATCACGGTACTTATAAATAAATAGGCTATTATCTTGTTATAAAAATATTATCGGAAACCACGATTTCTCACTGAGATATAACAGTTCATGACTCAATCCACCAGTTACTGTAAAAACACGTAAGTATAGGTACACTAACTCAAACTAAATGTTGCTACACGCAAAAATAGCAAAAATATTTTTATTACACTTAAATATATTTAAAATAAAAGAACGCAAGTTTAAATTCAAATACCGCGTTCGGCGTACGAGCATCGACTCCACGATCTTTTTTGGTCCAAACCGAGTCCACAATATTGTCCTTTTCTTTTATATATTTCTGTCTTCCTCTCGCGCCGAGTGCATTCGTCCTTGACTCTGAACTCCGGTACCATAAGAAAGATGTACCGTTTCTATGTTTCTTTTCTCTGTCGCAGCTATGTGGGGTGGCACATGTTAGAGAGAGATGGAGATATCATTAGCAGTAAGGTGTGAAATCTGGCTGTCAATGACCGCTAAGGATCAAAATAAGAAAACTTTTAGGACTGTTATGTTTTACTGTTATATATCCTGGTCCTTTGACCTTTTTGGTGACGTTTTCCGATTGTAAAAAATACAATATTGTGTCAGTAAAAGTTCCGACCAAACGTGCACATTGTTGGTTTGAAAGAAATACCTAAGTTGAATGAACTGTGATGAACTGTAGACATTTTCGGGAATCACCAAAGGCTTTATTTTATTTTGCTTGTGGTGACGTAAACGGATATCGATTTACCATCAAGTTTTAACATTTAGCCAGTACTTTGTATTTAAATTAGGCGATAATTTAACTAAAGTAGGCGAAAAAAATATTATTTAGTTTAAAATACTTATTCTAAGTTCTATGTAATATATTTTGAATTACTAATTTTTGTTTATAATCTAAGAATATAACCTAACCATCTAAAACCCCGACACCAACTAGAAAAAGAGCTGTAACTTTTGAAAGGCTGAACAGACTTTCATGAAACATAGCTAAGATGATACCCAATTAAACTAGCTTTCAATTAAAAAGACGGCATTGATATGCGTTCATCATCTGCCACAGACAGATACACAGATACACACTACAAACTTATAACACCCGTCTTTTTTGTCTGTGGTCAAAAATCACCTTTATTTAATTAAATAAATCTGTTATTTTTTACATTATTTAGGTATTAATTTTTATTTTATTTCATTTTATTTTATTTTATTTTATTTCAAGTTTTACCTTAAATTAAAACACGTTTGTTATTGAGTCTCGCATGCCATTTAATGAATGGTATTCTGAATTTGTTTATCGTTTAACGGTGAAGGAAAATATCTTGAGGAAATCTGAACACAGAGCTCCATAACGTTTTCGATGGTGTAGTCCGCCAACACCATCGAGTCTACCACGTAACTAAACTGATAATGAACATCGACAATGGTAATAAACTTCAATAAGATCGTGAGAGAATAAACTTTGAGCTGCCCTTTTAGCCTGTTTTAGATTTTTGAAGTCGGTTTTTACTTTATTAAATGTTTATATTTAGAGTGGCATAAGCAATACATACACATGCGATTACAGCAATCGCGAGTGATATGCTGTTATTCAGTTAAGAGTTCCATTGTCGATCTCCGAAGGTCTTCTTCAGATCTTCACCAAATTTAAATGGGACGAGCTCGAGAGTATAGCAATTAAAAAAAAAAACAAAATCGGTCTGTAATTGGAGGAGTAACAAACATACAGCCGTATCGATAGCCTCCTCCTTTTTTTGAAGTCGGTTTAAAACAGGTATATTGTGCTGACCCCAAATAAAATTGAGGCCAGGAGGATGATGCAACTGTATCTGGTTAGACTAAGACTATCTTCAAGATACCTACTTACAATAAGGGTCGTAGGTTCCTACAGTTATTTTTTATTAGTAAGTATGTGTTACTTACTTACTGACCGTGTAAGGAACACAATACTGCGCTCCAAAACTAAGATCACAGACGTTACCCAAAAAGCTGTCAAGCTCAAGTGGGATTGGGCTGGACACGTCTGTCGCATGTTTGATGAGCTTTGGGCCAAAAGAACAACTGAGTGGGTCCCAGTAGATATTAAACGGCATCGGGGCAGACCGAGGCGAAGATGGCGGGACGAGCTTGACTCCTACCGAAAAAACTGGTCCCTACTAGCAAAAACCAGAAGTGAGTGGGAAAAGGAGAGGAAGGCCTTTGCCCTGCAGTGGGACAACACACGCTGAAAATACAAAAAATATATATAAATATGAGTATGTGTTCTAGGCAAGTGTGCTGCATCATCGATCACATTGTCGCCTAACAACAAGTGTGATGGATGTGAAACGTGAGCCCACCTAAAGACAACTTTTATTAGAACAAACAACTCATAATACAACTCAACTCATAACTCATAATTAGAATTTAACGCAGTCATCTGGGCTCCACACGAAGCTACATATAGTCTCATGTTGGAGCGAGTGCAAAACAAAGTAAGGTACTTATACTTATATAAACAGAAGTATGGAGTATACCCGTTTTACCCAAATAAGTATCCTAATTTATTCATTCTAGGGATGGTGGGATATAATGAACTTAGGGTTAGAAGAGAATTAACGTAAGTCTCATACGTCTTTAAAGTACTGAGGGGAAAGGAACACAACATGGAGGTATTGGAGAGGGTGTGTTTGTGTGTTCCGGACAGATATGTGTGGCGGCGGCGGCCACCACGACTGCTGGCGGTCCCGCGCGGCCGTACCAAGCTGCTGGACGAAGCGCCGTTCACACGTGTGCTCCGCATTCTTAACCTTACAGCGGAGAAGTTAGAGCTGTTCTGTTGTGTTCTGAGGGAATTCACAATTATAGCCCTTTTTATAATATGTTACAAAAAAGATGTATATTAATTTAGTTATGTTTTTGTTATCTACAATATCGCATTGGGTGTATGTTGTTAGTTTTGGTTGAAATAAATAAATAATATCGGTTGATATTTGACGAATTGATATTTTGATATACGATCATAAACGTGTAAGTTAATAACAGGAGCTGTGAACATGACTAGAGCATATTACTAGAGCATGTTCACAGCTCCATACCTACGATTCGTCAAATATCAGCCGACAATAAGTGTGAGATTAGAATGGACATGCGAGATGTTCATACATTATAGTTATGCTGGAATTACAAAAAAAAGTTAGATATTCACGAAGATATCTATTTTATACATCTTCTTATGTAAAATCGGTGCCCCAAACTAGGATTTGTCCTGTATCGTGAGTACAGTTTACAGACATACAGCATAAACCCAGATTCGGAACAGCAAATATTTGTCCAAATATTTGTTCAAATATTTGATCCGTGCTGGGATCGAACCTGCGACACGTAGTAAGCCAATCACTTAAACACACACCAATAGTGTTTTTTTAGGAATCACTTTTTGGAACGGAGCTACTACTACGTAGGTATTCAATTGTTTTAAATAGTAACAGCTCCTCATAACTGTGTCCTCAATTCCCTAGTCCGAAGACATGTTTTCCTTAATTTGCACAATTTTCACCATAATTTTTTCGTTAACTTTATCTCGAACATGTTGAAGTGAACTTGTGACCACGATCAGCGCAACTGGTCCAAACACCAACAGATTGAAAGGCAAATTCGCGTTATATTATTATTATCGAATTGTACAACGCGATAGTTTAAAAGTTACATATTATCTTTGTAAAGAACTTTCTTCTTGCAAAATATTTCAACACTCTGTGCGAATGTCGTCTAAGTAGGTTTTTGGTTTTTTTACTATCATTTCCAAGTCATGATATCATTTGATCATTGGTCTGCCTACCAAAAACAACTCTCTTTTGTTCTACTAATCTTTACTTACATATTTTTTCTGCCTCCTTCATCATTTGAACTCCTAAACTATGAGAAAGAGTCAATATTTACTAGCAAAATGTGCATTAGAAGCAAATTGCTATTGTTATTATAAACTATGTCGCGCGCGGATGCTTTCTACTTCGTTTTGTACAACAAAATAAAAAATAAAAGGTGAAATCCGAAGAATTTATGACTGCGCTACGTACGTAGCTATATTAGGATCACAGAATGTAATATCACCGACAAAACTTTTATAAAATTGGCTCTGGAAAAATTTCGACGAAGAAATTAATTAGAATTCTTGAAGACAATATGAGTGTTATATAAAAGTAAAAATAATAAGTAGACGGCATTGTTATGATTTTTGAATTTATTTACGATTTGTTATAAGATATTGCTATTGAATTCCAAAGAACTACCGAAGATCTTGGGTATTCCTTAGAATCAAAAGAAATCGGCACCGTATCAACCAGAAGTTGTAATTAATTAATCTAATGGTAATTAAATTTGCAAGTGAAATCAGAGAATATGAATAATTCTGGACTAAGAAAAGGATTGGAAACGTAATTGTACGTCAAGATCAAATTTTCAACAGAGAGTTAAGAAGCAAGTACCTACCTATTTATTTTAATTAACTTCCTTTTACTCTATTTAGGGACTTAATAGATAGAATAGGATAGAAGGCAAACGACCGAGAGGACGCAGCACAAAGCGATGGTCAAACCAGGTGTCGCAACAGCTGGACGTACGGCGAACGTGGCACTCTATCAAGCCACAGACCGAATCAACTATGCAAAAAATCATGGGAAGGAGTTACGATTCTCAACATTGAGGAATGAACTCTTCACAATTTCCATTCAATGACTGACGGCCGTCAATGCAACGGTAATAAATAAAGCCAAGGAAAATCAAACTATGATGCTTTAAAAGTCCTCGAAAGGTCGTAAGACTGTCGTCAACATATATCAGAATAAATTGTATTGTAAAAACAAAGTCAAAATAAATCACAAGAGAGCAAAACCTGAATATCGAAAATTTCATGAATTTAATTTTAAACTCTTGATTCATTTCAACACAAGTGTACGAAACAGTAGCAATAGTTCAGGAAACTAATAAGAGGACAAAATCAAAACATGCATACGTCAGTTTAGCTTACGATACGGTGCAGAGCGCCCGAACAGTAACCGCTCGGTTACCAAAATGAATTCGTGTTTAGTTGTATTTCAAGCAATCTTGTTTGCTGTTGTAGTCATACAATATCAGTTTATTAATGAGGTGGGTTTGTAGAGTATTGTATTAATTGGTTTCTGATATTTTGAAAATACATCGGTTTGTCAGTGATTCCAATATAAGGTGAAGGAAATTTTAGTGTGAATCAAATGTTTTAAAGAAAAGTATTTGTAGTTTCCTTTTGAACGTGTTTTTCCATGACGCAAGATTCATCATGCTTCATGAACATGTTCAGAATTCAAAAATTAGGCCTACTTTGCACTGGGATCTAATCAAAGAGCGTGTTTTTTGAAATTTTGAGCATTTTAATGATCTGGTAGTAGAGGTGATGAAATACTAAATACTGTGGTGTAAAAATTGCGCTCGAGTACTGGACTTTAGTAAGTCGTAGAAGGTTTTAGACCTACCTATTTTAAATGCTAGTGTCATATAGGGTGGTGACCACATTACGACATTCAATGAAATAACGTATTTGGTATCTCACGTTCTGTGACCATACACAAAAAATCTATCAAATCCTATAAATATAATAGTTTAGCCCCAGCAACTAACTTAAATTTTCTTAATTTTACACATATCATGATCTCTAGGCGGAAAAGTCTGAACCTGTTCTTACCAAAATATTTTTTATTTATAAGTCTTTAATAGATAAAGATGACATAAGTTTCTATTTTGATGTCCCTTCACGAATGAGAAAAACGAATGAGAGTAGAGTGAAACATTATGTAAAAATAAAATGCGTGAAAATCGTAGATTTTTTGTGTATGGCTTCAGAACGTGATACCATACGTGGTTTCATTTAATGTCGTAACTTCGTCACCATCCTGTATATAAATTCTGGATCCAATAAAGTGACAAAGAAAAACACGATCACTTACTCTATCCTAAGCGAGAGATAGTATTGTGGGAAAGGAAGTACAGGAGACAATTCAGTCACTTTTTAAGCCTATCTTTCATATTATACGATACGATAAATTTATCATGTGGTATCGTTACAGGTGGACGCCGAAAAATCATCATTTTCAGTCGGCAATTGGTTCAACAGCTTAGAAAAAACGATAAATGTACAGGTAAATTAGTATACATAAATTAAGTTAACTCCACAGAGTATAAAATGTAAACACGAAAATGAGAAAGTAAAAACAAAAAATATTGATATTCATTCAGAGAGACGCCACCAATATGACGTGCTAATTTATTAGAAAACATTAACATAAGTGCGTTTTATAGGAGAGGGTGTGCAAATGTTTAGCTAAACTAAAAACATCCGTCGTTGGGTTACTGGGACTTTCCAAAAAGCAACCTGACGCCGTTACCAAAATTGATAATACTACTGCAACTACTACTAAACCTAAAAGAAGATATTATTATCCTTATCGACCTTAATCAACAGTTTCCATACGATGAAATAGAATATGAAGCCAATGCCAGTGACTGCACTAATGAAAAAGTAAGTTCTATAACCAACTGCAAAAGTAATGTAGATGATTATAGAATTCTGAAATTCAAAACAATTATTAACACCACATTGTTATTGGAAAAGAAACTATGTACGTTACCGCAAACATTAGGGGTTAAGAAAATCATCCTAACACTTTTTGGGTTATCGCCATTACTAATCTTACACTTATCATTAAAGAGGTTCTTTCTATAACATAGTCTGTTTCGGTTTTTGATAAACAGTTAGTAGTTATAACTAATGATTATAGTGAAATTTAAGGTAGTCGTATCAAGCCAATGCTTTGTCTTTTTTTTTGATAAATTTGTAGTCATTATACCTATAAGAAAAGGAGTTTTTATTCTCGAAGGTTAGTTTCTTGATAAGGGATATAGTTTAACAGTAGGTTTATAACTGTAGCAGTAGTACATATGTGTTACTTTAGTAAAAGTAGAATGATTAAAACGACTAAGTCCATTATTGTAAGTTTCTAATCTAATTATGATTCAATTAATCTCCTTTCGTAGTTGTTTAAATCCTACATTAACGGAGTACAGCTGTCGTTTTCATATCCATTCAATAAACTATAACCAAGAGACACAAAATCTAACATGACTGTCTTTGAAAACTTACAATTCATAACGCTCTTATTAAAATTTATATCATGGTAATGAATTAAAACAAAATAGAATATTTGAATACATGTTATAGGGCGTGATGAGCGATGTATTCCAAAATATTAAAAACAAGGCAGAGGAAATTATACAAATGCCTAGAAGAATAACACAACACTCTACTACCCCAAATTATCTTTCTGACGGTGAAGACCTCCAAATTAGTGATTTGGTAAATACTCAAGAGCTGAACGACATTAATTCTGCTGTAGAATTAGATGCCAGTGACGTCACTGATGAAAATGTAAGTTGAATAAGGGCTACAAAGTATTGTGTGGTGGTGGTGGCAAAAAAATAAATAAGCGCTTTACACGTATCGTTTTGAAGTCACTGGACATAGCAATGGAACATTATTTTTTGATTCATAGAAGTCATTGGAAACACAAAATGCACAAATAACCATACTGGGATAAAAATTGTAGAGCTTATATTTATAACTGAAGCTATTTACGAGGTGGTAGAAGAAAATATAATATGAATATTATTACCAACGTAGCAGTTTTTCTTATTAATGAAACCCTCAACTGCTAAATTGACATTTTAGTGATGATTTAAATTGTAAAATTCAAACAATAAATAAATCCTTTTTGATAACTAAAGGAATTAAATTACATATTTTTTAAATTCCAGAATGATACTGAAGAGAGTTTACCAGGACCAATGCGGACTATTAAAAAGAAGAAAATAAAGAAACACAAGAAAAAGACCAAAGTTCATCATGAAAAGATAGAAGATAGTCTTGAGAGAGATTTAAGAAGGGAATCTAGTAAGAAAACGAAGAAAGAACATAAAAAGAAAGAAAAAGAAAGAGCCGATAAAAAAAAGTTTATAAAGATGGCTTTAAAAGAATCCAATAATTCAGAGTCAGACGAACATATAAAAAGAGGAAAGCCTGTTGATATTATTGTACATATTAAAATGAATGAATAACCATATCTACGTTTTATTTTAATATACGTTACACAATTTATACAACATGTATCAGAAATGCGTGATCTTTTTAAGAGTGTGGATCAGACCATCAAACTGAACAACTTTCTCTATTGGACCAACATCATAATCGCAAAAAAAATATTAGCTGTCCCATAGAAAACTTCAATATCTACTCGAACCAAACGTATGGGATAGCTGATTATTTTTCCCGATTACGATGTTGGTCCAATAAAGAAGTAGTTTAGCTTGATGGTCAGATCCCCTTCGAAATGACTACGCATTTCTATTACACATTGTATTAGACTAGTTCTTAATGATATAATAATTATAATCAATCCTATATTTTCTAAAAGACTACTCAATTTAAAATTGCATGTCAGCTATTGTGTAACCAAAATAAAGAATCTTTAACAACCAATTCTATCAGTAGGTACATTGTTTAAAAAATAAAAATAACAACGTTAATTACCTATGTTGTAATCTTTCTTAAACTTAACTATGTAGGTACACTGCCTAATTATTAACTGGTTAGGTTTAATTTGCCTTCGAGAAACCGGGTGTTTTAAACAAACTAGGTATAATAGACGATCCAATTTAAAAAAAATCTTATTGAAATTATCCAGTCTATACTATCTATCTAGTCTATGAGTCTTGAAATAAATTATTTATTATTATACTCAGTTTTTTCTTCTTTGTCACCATTTTCACATCCTTTTGACAAAAAACGTTATTTAAAAATATGAAAATCATATTAAATTTAACTGTCTTTGATAATTACCTAATCACTTTTTATCAAATCTACATGTGGTACACGATTTTTTGTATTTTATAAATGATTAGGTATTTCATTAATGGATTGTGTGAAGCTTATTGCCTAAATAAAACAAGAAGTAATAAAAAAAGAGTGTACATTGCTAAATGGAGGTACTAAATCCCGTCTTTTTCATGGTAATAATTAGCATCTACATGTATTTGAATGCCAAACCAATGAAACAAATGCATAGTTATAATTCCAGCTCATTACTGCCCCATTGCCTGGCACGGGCCTATTTTTGGAATGAGAACGGAAGAGCATAGTTAGAGGCAATTAAAACTCTGTTCTTGGTTATAAATTTATAATCCTAAGATTTCTTTTATTTTGGAATACCAATAAATCTACTTAGGGTTTTAACAGATATAGTATTTAAGACTAATAATATAGATACTAACCCCCGGTTTCTGAAAGTCTGGTTAAATCCCTGATCATGTTAGCTGTTGTGATTAGTTGATCAATCATAACACTTGACGTGAGATTTGACAGCTTTAAATTTAATCAGCCTTTGAGAAACCCAGAATTAGAGTAATGAACATGCTAATAAAGACAATATTATATTCTACATGGTTTATCTAGGAGCACAATATTATATGAGATTTAAGTAATTAATTTGGTATTAAGTAATGAATCACTCAGCTTATGGTAATTCACTGTTAGAAACAGTGGTATCTGGTATCTCCAAGAAGATGGACTTGCAGCAGACTGAAGGAGGAAAGCTGTGAACCAAGTAGTGTACAACAGATTTTTACTGGGCCTACTATTTATCGATAAGTCTACTCCTTTTGTCGATTTAGATAAAACAATTAGATTTTACTATTATATTTATTTAGAGAAAGCAATCAGATATTTCATAATAAATTAAAAATTTCAATAACCCATATCATTTTATTAAATTAAAACTTTGATTTCGCTGTGGTTAGCTTCTGTTTCTTTTTCCCTTCTTGCTTTTCTTCTTGTTTGCGGTCTTCCTTTTTTCTTTTTCTTTCATGAGTTTCGTTCTTTCGTTTCTTTTCATTTCTTTGTTAAGGTTTCTTATCAGTCGTGGTATCGGACTGTTGGAGTTAAAGTTAGCGCTGAAGTATTGTTGTTTTATTTCGTTTATCAGATGATCTAGAACATTCTCCGTAGCTGTTTTCAAGTGACGAGCGAACTGTAAAAATAAATATTTATAAGGGATTATTAAATAGAAAAGAGATCACATCCAAATCTCATTTGTAAAGGCCCAATAACTGTTATTGGACGACATAGACTTTATAAGTATAATAAGGGACAACCGCTGTTTAATTTCTTCTGAACTTCACGAGAACTTAGCATATAGTCCTCGCATTAAGACCACTAGCTTTGCAACTGTGTGACTGAAAGTAGTAAAGGAAGTTTCAAAACCACATTTCTATCCGATTAGTCGAAATCCTGTACGAACCAACCAAATACACTGTAGATGGACACGCTTGCACATAAACATTGAGCTTATCCTGAGGTGTGTGTATCATTCAAGAAATTATTTATTTGAATATTTCTATGGTATACTACTATAAAGAGCAGATATTTAGTAGTTTAACTTTCTTTCTTTACATGAAAATTTTCTTGTTTATTCTGAGTAAAATGGATCTTCACACCAGCATTTCTACTTTGTCGTGGGAGACACAAATCTTTCATGCACAAGCACACAATAGCAATACTTCTTCAAGAAATTCTAAAGTAATATTCAGGTGAGTGATGGTATCTGTCTATAATTATTATAGACAGATACCATCATTCACCTGATGGCTGACGCTTAGCATAGATTAGAATACGTATGATGCTTAGGCTGACATTCAGAAACGAGTCGAAGCGTGAACTTACGCTTCCATCTGTCAAAATCAACTTGATTTGTTCGTAAGTTTGACAGATGGAAGCGTAAGTTCACGCTTAGACTCGTATCTGCCGTCTCTGAATGTTAGCCTTAGTGCCAACTCGCGGATTGGTATATTTCAACAACGAATCTATTTTTTAAAGATCGACCAAGGTTGACCTTTTGTATAAAAAGTAATTTTTTTTCGTGATTTCCGTGTTGGTCCCATAGTAAAAGTAATTCATATTGATGAGTACTTTCAACTCTTAACAAAGCATTGCCCGTGAGTTATAAATAACCCTGTATTGGATATATTTGGAAACATATACTTTACCCTTTCATTCTTTGTAATAATATCATCATTGTTAAACAGGTTCATGAATCCTTTGGGGTCTTTTTCTTTTGTCTCCAAATTCTGTAAAAGAATACAATGATTACAATTAATTTCTCTCAGTCAAGGCTTTTTTATTTATTTTATTTTAAAGAAAGCTTACAGACTAACAACAAAGTTTAAATAGGTAACATTATATAGATATATTAGCTAATGACAAGCTTCCAGACTAGTAATTTGCGTCGATAAATTAACAGTTACAAAATATAGAAATGCAAAATGAGAGTAACATAGACCATAACTGAAAAGAATTAAAAAAAAATACGTTGATTTTAAAGAGATGTGTCGAGTCGTATGATCAGCATTATTTTGTAAAATAAAGATAAAAAAAAGAAACAATATACATATCGAAACTAGGCTTAATATTGGTAGCTAACTTAGTACGGCACAAAATAAAGATATAAATATTGATCATGTAGCAATCAGTACCTCTACCATGAGTTTTCCGTGCCGTCTAACGTTCACGTTCACATGCAATATTTGTATGGGAATTTTTTCAGCGCCTCTAGTGGTATAAATAGTAAACTAAAGTCACTATACAAATGTTGAATGTGAACGATAGCGTTAGACGGCACGGAAAACTCATGGTAGAGGTACAGGACACAATGACACAATGGCGAATTTATCAGCAGACTGAGTAGGCTTCAGTTTAGGGCGGCGGATTTTAGGGGCGGCAAAAGGGCCCGAATCTTTCAATTTACGAGTAATAACCTTTGTAGCAACTAATACAGCACGAATATAAAAAAAGAATCTGTAAGACTGTTTTCTGACGTCTTGCAGAAAGAATATCTTGAAGACAGCTTTCCGATCCCTTTTCCTGTTTCCCTTTTAATATCTCGACGACACGGTAGGCGCAGAGGCTAAGGGATTAGCCTTCTGCGCTACGTGCCGCGGTTCGATCCCCGCACGGAACAAATATTTGGATGATCTACAGATAGTTGTTTCGGGTCTGGTTGTGTGTGCATGTGACATGTATGTTTGTAAACTGTACCCTCGATACAGGAGAAATCCTAGTGAGGGGCAGTGTATTAGAAATATGTGTGTGTCATCTATTTAAGGGTGTGGATCAGACCATCAAACTGAACAACTCTCTCTATGGGACCAACATCGTAATCGCGAAAAATAATCAGCTGTCACGTTTGGATCGAGTAGGTATTGAAGTTTTGTATGGGACAGCTGATTAATTTTTCACGATTACGATGTTGGTCCAATAGTGAAAGTTGTTCAATTTGATGGTCTGATCCACACCCTTAATTAATATGACCATGCATTTCTGATACACGTTGTATATTATTATTGTATGGTAAAACACCCAGTTCACGGCTGTTACCGCTTTTGGTTTAATTTACGTCAAGCGTGGGATAGTTAGCACCTGTTACAAGACTTTTAAATATTTACATGTATTATAATTATCAATCCCTTCTTTGTTTATAAAATAGTAAAATACTCTATTGTTTGAAGCCATATAGTAGTTACGTAGTACATCTATTAAGATGTTATAATTCTATACCTAGGGACTGTCAAAATATTGATATGAAAACAAACGCGGCGCCTATAGCGGTACCTACACTAAAATAAAAAAAGTTATACAGGCTGTACCAAAGATCATGTAAATCATTTAAACCACTCCTGCTTATTATGAACAACTTTTAGTATGAGACCAGATATGAAATCGTGAAAAAAGAAATTTGCTGTTCAATGGGAATAGAATAGATCTTAATTTCATGTAAACCAAATACAGACACTTATGAAATGTGGAGACTCTAGGTGCACGGTTCAAATAGTAGGTCCAATGGAGAAGAACCGGCATGAAACTTCATGGAAACTCTTTTAAAATAATATATTACAATCTTGATAAGTACAATGTTGTAGTAAGAGCTGCGAGAATAATGTAATTTAATGTGAATAAAACTAAATTAGAATAGTATAATAATAATGATTTGCCTTTAAATAAGAAGGCCATGACAGTTACAAGCTGACCATGCCCGATAGACGGCACCCGTTCACGAGCATGACTCATGCGTCAGCATAACTAAGCTCAACCAAAGCGCCAGAGACGCGCGCCTTGCATACGCTTAGCGACGTTACTAAGGCTGACATTCAGAGACGACAGAAAAGAGTCTAAGCGTGAACTTACGCTTCCATCTGTCAAAATTTGTTCGTAAGTTTGACAGATGGAAGCGTAAGTTCACGCTTAGACTCGTTTCTGTCGTCTCTGAATGTCAGCTGGTTTCCTGCTCACTGAATGAATTCACAAAAATTATGTATTGTGTTGTTATTAGATATATTTTGTGTTACAAGCGACCCGTCGGGCATCGCACGGCGGTGCAATTTCTCTACGATGCTTACATTAAATAATTATGAAAGTAATAAGCATAAAAAAAATTGCAAATAAATGCAATGTAAATGCTGAGTTGGCAACCCATTTGGTACTGGCATTCCGACAGGACGTTGTTTTTATTATTACCTTTTGCTTTTTTATTTTTACTTTTTTATGTTTGTGTACTGTGTTGTCTGATGTCTAGTCCAAATAAATGATTTTTCTTTCTTTCTTTCTTTTCTTAATAAACATTTTGGAAGAAATGCTTTAAATGATTGTGGAAACCACATCAAAATCCGTTGCGTGGCTTAGGAGGAGTTAGCGGATATACAGACAGACAGACAGACAGACGCGAAAAGCGACTTTATTGTATACTATGTAGATATTTTATGTTTTGCATAATTAAGGACCACATTACCGCATTGGGAAATATCCTGTAATGATAGTTGTGATAGAAAAATAAATAAATTTCATTTTGTTAGAAATAACGGAAGCCTGCGGCCGACCACAATACCAATGTAAATTATGCACTTCGGCTATCTTCGTGTTTCCGAATTAGTACGAATATGCAACCAATGTCCGGCCGTCCACGTCAGCAGTCATGAGATATTCTTTTATTATCCTTTATATTATTATAACCACTATCATTATTATAATTATTCTTATTTCCGAAGACACACGAAGATTGCGCATTAACTTTAATCGTTGTTTGTACTTTGTCTCAAACATAGTTGAGTAAGGTATTGGTATATTTATACTTTCGTAGTTATGTTGATAGAATGAAGACAAAGCAAATAATTATTTCTGGATTTTTCTTTTAGTATAGATGAAATCTTGTTCTCTCTTCTTCTTTGATTTTGTGAATAAACTTGTCCCGAAGTCCTCCCTCTAGGTGCCACGACTCTGCTCAGTCTTGGGAGGGAGAACTCACGGAACAACGGAGAGGAAGGAAAGAGAAATGATAACTGGGAGGAAAACAGTGGTATTTATTCTTCATAATCTTGTGGTTACAAGAGGTCTCGAGGTCCAGTGCTCAGTGTCAATAAAATGAAAATGTGAGGCGCAATGTTTTAATTATGAATTTAAATTTGGAAGGTTAAAGGTGGCCAGATATAAGATGATTGCCAGAAATTAATGGTAAATGAGGTGGTTAAAGGAGGACTACGTCACAAACTAGAGCCGCTTCACCATTGATTTTCAAGTACCTAATATTCGTCAGAAAATGTAGCCTAAGCTTCTAAGGGAGATTAGGTTAAATATAGCCTTAAAACTTACTTGTTTTGTATGCAACTCCTTCGAGAACACAAAAACGAATAAACATAAAACGATTAAAAATGTAAAACGCGCCGCCATTTTATAAAAATTTCAAATATAGAACGGCCAGCGGTCACTTGTTTTTCGATGGTGTTCCATTCTGGTGTGTTTGATTCGTTCTTATTGGTCGTCAATGATGTTGACATAGGGTGCTGTATTGTTTTCGTTTTTAGCGATAACGTTCATTTTGCGCGTGGTATCGACGTATAGTTCGGCGTTTCTGTTTCTTTTCTTTTAAGTTAGGTATTGATTAGGATGGCAAAGTTTATATTTTTTTTGTTATAAAGAAATCAGTGGTTTAATATCTGATTGTTCTATTGATGTACTGGTCTGAAAGTGCGTATAATGATGCAGGTATTAGTAAACTTAAGTTTGTTTCGGTTTAGATTTCCAAACAGAAACCGACACGTACAGTCAACATCAAAATTAAGTGATTAAATTAAGTCAAGTTTCAAATTTAGTGACTAAAGCTGTTCAAGTTAGGTTCAACTTATATCGGATTGGGTGTATACCTGTAATGATAGTTGTATGGTTTGGTTGAAATAAATAGGTAAATTAAGTTTATTAAAGTTAATGTAACACATGATGACATAAATAAATGATTTACCACTTTTTACATCAGTGGGCTAAGCACGGATTATTTTAACGTATCGTAACGTTAACGTAAGCAAATTTTGAATAAAAAATACACGTTTCATTCATGATATGTTTTGAAAATGCCGCGGGTTCGATCCGCGCACGGAACAAGTATTTGTATGATCTACAGATAGTTGTTTCGGGTCTGGGTGGTGTGTGCATGTGACATGTATGTTTGTAAACTGTACCCTCGATACAGAAGAAATACTAGTGAGGGGCAACTGTTTAAAAAAAAAAATACATGCAGTGTATTTTTTCATGAAATAAGTGTGTATGTTGCGTATAATTGAATAAAAATGCGCTAGATTTATTTATTATATTTTAGATTTAACATTTTCTTACGTTAACGTTATGATACGTCACAAACATTCGTGCTTGGCCTTCTGTCTGTTTAGCACTTACATAAGATATTGACTGTACCATTTTACTTATTGTTATAGAAAGAAAAAATAAAATATTATAGTTTAAAAAAACTATAGAACACGCTTTAGTCATCCAAACTGAACGTGTATGCATAATTTCAGCTCAATCGGAAACCGGGAAGTGGGTCAAATTTAACTAACAAGATTTTCTTACATAGTTCGTTAGTTAGTTACAAGTGAAACTAATAAAAGCGTGTTAAAAATAATTTATTTGTTTGCAGAATTAAGGCGCCACATACAATAATGAAAAAACAAAAAAAAAAACAACGATATTTTTTTTTTCAAATAATCACATAGATATATTATATTAAGTATGTAGGTTATACCACAATCATGCTAGACATAAATTTTCTTTATAGAGTTTGTAATATATTTTACCTTTCTTTGGTAAACAAACAAATTGCGAATCATTTAAATGGTATAGTAATTATATTTATTTTAATAAACTTATGTTCTAACCACGTTGTATGTAAATAAAAAAATGTTTTTGGGTTATGTGTATAGTAATTTTTGCCTGACTATTTATAAAACAGTGTTATCAAAGTAGCACTAAATTCTTTTATCATAAACCTAGGTGCCTTACGTTGCAAGAAAAAGAGGCGATAACCTAGAAAATATGGTCCTGGCAAGCTAGGTGGAAGGAAGAAGACCCAGGGGACGAAGCTCATTGCGTTGGTCTGACCAGAACCGTCGCCTGATTACGTATGATAAATATGACAGTTGCTGTCGCAAATAAACGCCCTATTCCATATCCTCTTATGAAAACGTCTATAAGCGAGAAAGGGATGCATTGTTTGTTGGTCGCTGTGGCTGTCAGATTTTTCTTACGTAATCAAGGCTTTTCTGATTCATGTGCTGATTAGAATTTGATTATCACTTGCGATAACAGTGAAGGAAAAACATCGTGAGGAAACCTGCACACCTAAAACCTCATAAAGTTCTCGATGGTGTGTGTAGTCCGCCAACCCGCACCAGGCCAGCGTGGTGGAATAAGCCTAACCCTTCTCATTCTGAGATGAGGCCCGTGCCCAGCAGTGGGTCAGTAATGGGCTGGATTTATTTATTTATTTTATAATATTAGTTTACTGACGTTCCATAAACCCTATATAAATTATGCCTGTCATTGTCACTACCATATAAATGAAAAGAGATGACAACACATTTCGAAGCCATTTTAGTTATTAATGAAATACGATTATCAATAAGGAGAGACTACCAGAGAGCACGAATGTTTTGACGTATGGTAACGTTAACGTAAGCAAATTTCGATTATAAAATACGATGAATCTATCGCATTTTTGTTCAATTTTATGCAACAGACACACTTGTTTCATGAGAATGTAAAAATAATTGCTTGTATATATGATATATTTAAAAAAAAAACATGGATTAAACGTGTATTTTTTATTCTGCTTACGTTAACGTTACAATGCGTCAAAACATTCGTGCTCGGCCCACTGTGGGCTAATTCACGTAACTAAAGAAGTGCAGTAGCCGCGCAGTTGCAGTAAAATTTTGATCAAAACATCACATTTGGTATTCTCTTAGCTTCAGTGAGATACGCTCGCGTCAAGTTCGAGCGTCACTGCAATATGATCGGCGCGTCATGAAATTACGTGAATTAGCCCTTTCAGAGTTCTCTGTATTGGTTATTTTGTCTTGTATTTTCTTTTCTTTGTTTGTCTGGATATACTTATCCCGAAAGAGCGGTAAATTACCTATTTGATATCTCTCTCCTTGTTACTGGCAGAAGAGTCAAAATAGGATTAGGAAAAAAAAAAAAAACTAAAAAGGCGTTATAAAAATAAAACACTATCCTCTCTCCTTAAAAATAAATTATTTTTCTTTCTTTCTTTCTTTTCTCCTAATACCCGCTGCTTAGATTATTAATTGGTCTCCGCTGCCGCTAAAAATACTACGCCGTAGTCGGCGCACTCGAGTCAGTCAGTCAGACGACGTTGATGTGTCGCTTGCTGCTTGATACTTCACTAGACTTTACTCATAATCCGAACTAAAAAGGCCGGTTTGCATAGTAAAAAAACTGTGCAAAAACAATACTACAAAAAATAAAATAGTTGCAAAGCTTAGTTGCAAAGTCAATACACACTACTATATTGAGTTGCCGCATTCAAGCAGTCATTTTTCCGTGTATTCCCGTTCGTCCCACTGCTCGTCGCCCCAACTGGTGGGACGAACGGGAATTGAAAAAAGTGGGACGAACGGGAATGATTTATTAATTTTATTTTTAAGTCCCATTGGTCCCACTAAATAATTTGAGACACTTGTTGTTCAATTTATTCCCGATCGTCCCACTCTGATCTTGTTAGTGGGACGAACGGGAATGATTTATTAATTTTATTTTTAAGTCCCATTGGTCCCACTAAATAATTAGAGATAGTGGTCTTAGGTGGAGCGGTATCTAGTTGGAGCGGCAGCGGAGACCAATCAATAATCTAAGACACGCCGCTGTCTGTATACAGTTACGTGAAGCTTATATCACAGCTTATGTCAAGAAAAGTATGGATGAAATGCCGTTATTCAAGACATTTTGTTTTACTTAATTTTTTATATCGTTTATTAGTCTGTATATATGTCGTGTTTTCTTCCTGTATCATCATAATATTGCCCTGTTTCCCAAAAAGGCATCTTCTTCCTCTGATTGAAGTGTTCTTGTGTGAACCTCATCTTCTTGCATGCGTCGCATCGATGGATTGTCGTTGTACTGAAATAACGAGAAAATATTACATGTTATGAGACGTGCCACGGTGGCCTAAAAAGTGACATGTTCAGCGATTTTTTGTGGTTTTAGAGATATTATAATGATATAGGCGTCACCAGACATTTCTTACAGGTTAAGCAAAAACAACTTTGAATTTGTATTGTCAAGTTAAATGATGTCTGGGATTGATATATGTAAAATATCAGTCGCCGTGTTTTTGTAGAAATATAATATAAATATATATAATATATAATATAAAATTCGCAAGTTGATGTGGCAGTGGATTGGTTCGGACTGATGGCCTTTGGAGAAGACGAGATTGCAAAGAGGTAAATTGAGAATGGACTGAAGACTTAAAGAAGGAAGCAAGGTCTGGAGGCAAACAATGGAGGACTTGTAGCGCAACTTCAGTAAGATCTATGTTCAGCAATGGACAGCGAGTGCTTAGCCTTAAAACAGCACGAACGCAATGCCCCTGATGAACTCTTTGACCCTCTGGTATAATAAGTCTCAAGAACTTAAAGAACATTAGAAATACGATTTTGACCAAAAACCTTGAAAACTATCCACTTTATTGCACAATTCACCAACCGGCGAGACACCTCCTGTGGCCAGAATAACAAGAAAATCTACGTTTTTTCACAAAAAGGGTTAAAAGGTTTAAAAAAAATAAACTTACCCCCATAATAGGTCTGAAAGTGCGACTATTCTGTACTTTCCGTTCAAGATTCTTAAAATTATTAAATTTTCTTGTGCCTAAAATCTGTCCGTTATTATTTTTGGCAATAATATTAGTTGTTATTCTACCGTCTCTGCTTTTTTGATTCCTTTCGTTACCTTTATCATTGGATGAAAATGGATCAATGCCACTTTTGACATTTGTTAAATCATCCATATATTTTCCTATATCCGATGTAATGCCCACAGATGATTGTCTTTCTATAATATCCTTATAATTATTGTAATCACTAAGCGTTTTTTGATGTCTCGATACAGGCTTATTGTATTCAAATTCGTCATTAACATCATATTGATGATATACGTTGGGGTTTATTTGGGTATCTGAGTTGTCATTATTCTTCTGATTTAAGTTTAAGTTATCAACAAGATATGAGTTATCGTTATTCATACGATCTAAATTATCGTTATTTGTAGGATATAAATTATCGTTATTCATAGGATCTAAATTATCGTTATTTGTAGGATATAAACTATCGTTATTCGAACGAAATAAGCTGTCGTTACCCAAACGATATAAGCTATCCTTGTTCGCATTATCTAAGTTGTTGATAACAGCTTGGTATAAGTTTTCGTTATCCACAGAATGACTTAAGATTTCAATTAACCTGTCATCCAATCGATCATTTTCTTCAACTTTATCATCATATTTTTGACCAACATTTTTATAGTTATTGACTTTATTTATTTTTGATTCTTTTGGTGTTAAGGCCATTAATTCTATGAAATCACTTTTAAAATTGTCTGGTTGTATAGCCGCATTTTGGTTTGAATACTCTTTGAATTTATTATTTATGATTTTAAACATTTTTCTCATTCTAGCTTGGAATATTTCCTTTTTATCGCCACTGAGCTCGATATGCTTTACTGCTTGTTCCAAATTGTCTATAAGAGACATAATTCTGGTGTTGTCATCATTGTATTTATCATTCACATCAATTGTATCATCTTTAATATTAGTTTCATTTGAATACCGATATTGGTCAGCGAGATCTTTTTCAGCACGGAGTTCACCGTTATTGACGTTTTTTATTTTGATAGGCTTCTTTAACATATTTTTTACTTCAATCTCTTGTTTTACCATCATTTGATTATTTGAAGACCCGTCGCGTGCTGATAGTTTATCCCTTGAATCAATAAACTGTAACTTTGTCTTTTCCTTCTTAGCTTTTTCTTCAAACGCCCTTAATATCTGAAAAAGGACTTATATTACATTATATTTAGTTTCAATTTTAGTGATTTTTGTATGGACTTATTTGCGAGTACTGTATTCAAGCTGAATTTTGCATCAGTTGTGTTGCTGAACTCAGCTTGCACGAGTTTTTTTTGTATTATAATTTCATTTTACCATAATCTGATCGTTTGGAAACTTTTCGCGTGGTATTTATTTATTTTATTTTATTTATTTATAATATTTGTGTATCCATAAGTAATAGTACAAGCAGGTGATAGGCTTAAGTATATGGTAACAATTATGGACCCTGTCGGGCACAGCACAGTTAAGTAGGAGAGAGGAAGAGCGCTTAAGTTTTAATTTCTAATTATTATAGGATAATTGTTATTAGATTATTTTATTAAATGTGTAACTATTATTTTAGAATTAATATTATGTGTTATTTTAGAATTAATATTATTTGTTATATCATATTTTATTAATTGTTAGGTACTAATTTATTGCACTATTTATTACTTTATAATTATTACATTATTCATTATTATTTTGGTATTTATAAGATATAATAATAATATATTTTCTTTATAACAATTCATCATTAAAGTATTCTTGCATACTGTAGTAGCTTCTTTTTAGCAGAAAGAGTTTTAGTTTATTTATAAAAAAGTTCTGTTTAGTTTCCTGTCTGATGGGTTCTGGTAGCTTATGGTAGCTCTGGTAGCTTGGTAGTAAGTTATATACTGCTTCTGGATCATATACCTGTGGATTAACCCTTTCCTTTTTAGGTATGTTTTTAAATATTTTTGGCACCTGTAAAAGGATTTACGTTTTATATAATTAAATATTAATCACCATTTTTAATAATTTGTCGCAGATACTATATGTATGTGGGTTGAATTTCACTAGGTTAAATTGAGATGGTTAGTAATTATTCATAGCTACATTCTTTGGATCTTTGACTCGTTAAGTACCGGATTAATCTTCCTGTGGTTTGAAAGTTAATCTACTAAAGTTGTGCTTAAAACTCATTCAAACTGACCGCACTATCTAATTCTCAACCAGTTTAACACAGTCAATATTACAGCTTATTCATACGAGGACGATTCGTGGTTTTAGCCGTATCGTAATTTTTCAAGATTCGTGATTTATTTTGACGGTGGCAATTCACAACATAAATTTATTATACTAGTTACCACTAGTATAATAAGATTATGATTCAGACGAATCACAAATCGTGAAAAATGACGGAAACGATATAAATGACGTACCGTCTTTTAAAAAACACGTTCGTTAAAAAACACGAATCGCAATTTTTTGTGACGGATATTTTATCGAATCGGTAATTAGTGGTTTCTGAGGGCCGAGCACGAATGTTTTGACGTATGGTAACGTAAACGTAAGCAAATGATTACTGAATACGATGAATCCATCGCATTTTTGTTCAATTTTATCCAAAAAACACACTTGTTTCATGAAAATGTAAAAATATTGTATGTATTTCCAAAAAATATGTTAGATTAAACGTGTATTTTTGGTTGTAAATTCGCTTACGTTTACGTTACCGTACGTCAAAACATTCGTGCTCGGCCCACTGTATGTAATGTGAATGTGCATCCGTCGTACGTAACGTATCTTTTTTTTTATTAATCGTCGACGACGGGTCCCGTGGGAATGAGCTGTTAGTTTATATAATAATAATAGACTGCTTGTATTAATTTTTTGTGTTATAACATCATTTTACCATCACCTGATCGTTCGGGAACTTTCCACGTGGTAGTATGGTATATTCTGGATCTGTATAAAATATTTGTGGCTTTATTATTTCCTTATTTGGTGTATTTTGAAATATATTTGACAACTGAAAAAGAATTTAGGTTAAACATAAAAAAGCTATGAAAAAATACATAATTTTACAACACATAAATTATAAATTTCAAAATGCATATAGGTACATATAAATAACATTAAAATCCCCAAAAAACGATATGTCTCATGATCGAAATCTATAATGGTTGAGTTTTATAATTTCAAAATACATAATATACTACATTATAACATAATCATTGAAATGCCTGAAACGTAGCTTCTTTCTTTAAGATGATTTTTTTTTTGTACCTGCAGCCGCCCGCCCACGCCGCGTGGCGCCGCCGCCGCCGCCGCGCCGCGGCTTTCGGCCGTTTCGGTATGACACGAAATGATTATATTATACAGTGTAGTTTTTTTCGTATCTTACAATTATAAAAAGCATTTCACCGGATTAATTGTTCGTTTGGAAAAGTTCTGTGGTGCCAAAGAAAAACTTCAAACAAGAAATTGAAACAAGTAATTTTTTTTGAAAAATGGCCCTTTGCCTTTTTTGTTTCACAACATGTTTTTATTCTATGGCATGATATAGAGTGAGTTTACTTTTCTTTAGTATTTTCTTTTTACTCTGTAGTGAAAAAATAGGTTTTATGACTTATGACCCTGTTTTCTTGGCACCACAGAATTACACATGAATGCAATGAATACTGGGTTTATATCTCACATCTTCTAGTCTTTCGAAACCAGGAAGTTTGGTTTTATCCATTGGTAGTTCTATTGGTAGGAAACTATCATTGCTTGAGCTGTAAAAAAAATAAACAATATTTTTAATCTAGATAACTGCAAATATTTAAATCTAACTGATGAAAACTAACAGATAACATCGTAAAAGTATTATAACAGAGAATAAATAGATAACCGTTGATTTTCATTCTGTTAAATCTAAACCAACCTTATGAAATTTAGATCTCCAATTTGATCAATTTGGTGGCTTCTATCGACGGATTTATTTGGTGGCGCATCTTGTATCGAAAATATTGGTAGTAGTAAGACTTGTGATTCGCAGTTACCATTTGGATTGCTACATCTCTCTGGGGCTGTGTTTCTAAGAGTATTTGGTGGTAACTGTGGCTGCACCTGCGGCTGTGCTTGCGGCTGTGCTTTCATCTGTGCTTGCACCTGTGCTTTCGGCCAATCCTGTGGCTGGGCATCTGGCAGTGCTTGTGGCCTTGGTTGCGGCTGTGCCTGTGGCCGCACCTGTTGGTGGGGATTCAGTTGTGGCTTTGGCCGTGGTTTTAGCCATGCCTGCGGTCGTGACTGCTGCTGTGCCTGTGGCTGCGCCTTGGCCTGTACTTGTGGCTGTTGTTGCAGTTGTGCTTGTAGCTGTGGCTGCAGCTGTGCCTGCGACTGTGCCTGCGACTGTGCCTTCGACTGTGCATGCATCTGTGTCAGTGGTGGTGTCTGTGGCCATTCTTGCAGTTGTCCCTGCGACTGTGCCTGCAGCTGTGTCAGTGGTGGTGGCCGTGACCATGCTTGTGATTGTGCCTGGGGCTGTGAAATTGGCTGTGGTTGCGTCTGTGGCAGTGGATTGTTTAGCCATAGCAGAGACATTCTCTTTTCCTGAGTTAGATTCGACGCTGTAATTAAAAAAATATTTTGAATTAATTTTCACGGACTTTCAAGTCATATAAATAAAGTTATACTGTCCTGAATTGGCGCCGTTTTACTAAAGTTATTCAACCAGTACACCGTAAGGTTAGCCTTAGGGTATCAGTATCTCTCAGTATCTAGGTTGCAGAGGGCAGATAGCAGTCGCTACAAATAAATATAATTCTTTTTAGAGCTTGCTGCCCACACACATGCAGCCTCTGGACAGACTTCACGCCAAAATCGTACAGCGCCCCTCGTGTCCGGTTTAACAACGGATGTTACGGCTCCCCTGCTATTGCAGCGCATTGACAATGTTTGCGGAAGTGTAAAGTGTGTGAAGTACTTCATAACAATGCGCAAGAGATGTACTCCGCTAGTGTGGTAAGTGCGACGGAGCAGGAGCAGTATGCTGGCTGCCCTCGCGGAAAGGCTCCATTGTTTCTGGATTGCTCACTGTTGTGGGCGTTGCACACTTGGAAGGGAGCAACTAACCTCATTTAATTTTTTTATTGAATTTTGATGGTTAATTTTATGGATTGTATTATGAATTTTTAATGAGTCTATGAAACTTGAAATAAGTGATTATTATTTATTTATTTATTGGAAAAAGCAGTGATAGCCTAGTGGTTGAATGAACGGTTGCCTTCCATGCAGGAAGGTCTGAGTTCGAAACCAGCCCGCACTTCTGACTTTTCGAATTTTGTGCGGATCGCAATTTGATTATGACTTGCATTAACGGTGAAGGGAAACATCGTGAGGCAACACACCTGAGAGGGCCTCATATAGCCCTCAATGGTGTGTATACTGTATAGTCCGCCAACCCGCTCTAAGCCAGCGTGGTGGACAAAGGCCTAACCCTTCTCATTCCGAGAACCGTAATGAGCTGGATTAATTTTATTGGGAAAAGAGTAGGCAAAGATGACAGATGTGAAATTAGCCATCAAGCTGAAATAACTGAACGAACTTGGCCACGGACCTGTGTGTGTATCATCATAGTGTTGCTCTTCTTCACAGAGGCAGCCGCTAGTTTCTTTGAACCCTTTAGGACAGCCACAATCGTCACTATAACCTAATCCAGGAAGCGGCGGCTCAGTCGTGTATATTGGTGCAAATGGATGAGGTCGATCTGATAGATTGCATACTATTTCAACGCACTGAAAAATGATAAGAATTTATCTAGAGAGAGCAATTAAACATTACCTACATTAGGGACCATCCATAAAGTACGTCAAACGTTAAGGGGGGGGACGACAAAATGTGACATTATGTGAAAGGGGTAGGAGGGGCCCTAAGTTTCGTGACGTCACGTTTCAAAATCAAATTGTGGATATTAAACTAATTTCGGAACTGCTGTTTTAATTTAATAATTTTTAGATGTAAAATTGCAAAATATGTGACGTCACACTAGGGTGGGGGTCTCACAAATGTGATCAACTGTGACAAGGACGGGGGAGGGGTAAAAATATCACGATTAGTGTGATGTACTTTATGGATGATCCCTTATGATATTTATTTATTTAAGTACACACAATGAAACATTGTAATAAAAATGTTACAGATATATGAGCGCAATGGAACGTACGAAAAATTACGTAATTAATTTACGTTAGGTTAGAACGAAAAATTTATCAATAGTAATAATTATTTATTTTATAGTTATAAGAACATTCGAGTTTAAGGCATCCGTGGGCAGCTGAAAATCAGTGTCAGGAGTAGCACCTGGTGTTGCCATCTGACATTATGCTGAGCTGAGGCCCTTTTGGCATAAACATTTGACTTCTTTTTTACATGAAATGCGATGTGTTTAAATTTTTTTTGTACCAATAAATGCAGATTTCTTTGTTTCTTTTTTTCTATATCTACCATTGTTGAAATTCCTGAGAATTTAATGATCATCTTCACCTAGACGGCAAATGTGGTATCGAGGCTGACTGCTCAAAGCACGCCAGACGTTAGATCAGGTAGAAGAAGAAGAATAAAATAGAATAGATCGTTATTTCATGTAAACCAGATACAGGCACTAATGAAACTTCGAGACTCTAGGTGCGCGGGTCAAAATAGTAGGTCCTATAGAGAACAACGGGCAAGAAACTACATGGAAACTCTTTTAAAATAATAGATTATAATCTTGATTAGTACAATGTTGTAGTAAGAGCTGCGAGAATAATGTCATTTAATGTGAATAAAAAATGATTTGCTTCTGAATAAGCTAATCAGATAGAAGCATTCAGAAAGGTGATGACACTTACATTGTTAATAGATTGTCTCCCATTCTTACTGATGCCGTAACGGGTGTATGCTGACATGCCGCACCCGATGTGTGTGGCTTCACCCCGTATAAGGTTCAGGTATAATTTTGAATAATAATGCGGAAGTCTGCAAGAAATACGTCATTATCAACAATATCTAGCATAAAAAATTTAACAATACATCGTGTAATAATTTAATTTACTCAAAACCTCATACACCGCAATAGCGACCTTGTCATTATCATCTGCCTAGCCTTTATCCCAACTACGTTGGGGTCGGCTCCCAGTGTAACCAGATGCGGCTGAATATCAGTATTACACGGAGCGACTACCATCTGACCTGTCACCCAATTACTGGGAGACACTGATACACCAAGGTTAGACCGGTTGTCAGACTTTTTGGGTTGCTGACTCCCGTAACGACTGTCATAGGTATTCGTATGACAACCGGGACCAACTGCTTAAGGTTGTATTTTACGACGATTTCTTACTTTTGAGGGGGTGAAGTATCAGCCTAAGCCCCACCCACTAGGGGAGCTCCGTTCTCGCAATTACGCAATTGACGTATCAGACTGTGTGACACACGTGTCACAGAATAGCAATATTAATTAGCAACATGCAGTATGACACCAGCAAATACTTGAAAAATATAAATCCATAATATCGTATACCCAGTGTCCTATACTACGCTAGAAAATCTGTTCCTCCGTTTTGTATTTGTAGATTTTATACCTATTTAACTATCTACTTATAAACTATCAGTCATACCTATTGTGTATGAGTTTATGCAAGTGCACATAATTGTCTCGACCAACATTGGGCATTTTCACACTAAGCCAATAATGCCGTAACGAAACCGATATATCGGCATGACAAACCTGATGACACTGCCAATGTGTGTGTAATGTTAGAAGAATAAGCCAACTCAAATCCATGCCTCGAGATAATAACCTACTCTCACCCACACCTGTAGGAGTCGTCCGTTTCCGTAGTCATACCTACTTAAGTATGTTCACAGGGTTGCTTTTTTACCAAAAAAGAAATTGCATATTCATAGATCAAAACCATATTCCTAGTTCCGATTCCTCGCTATGTATGCCGATGAAGAGCTTCAAAATTGAAAGAAAGAAAGAAAAAACATTTAAATCGGACTCGCACACGAATTTACATAAACACACAAAAAATTCAAATAATAATAACAATAACCTAACCGTCTAAAACCCTCGACTCTAACTAGAAAAAGAGGTGTAACTTTTGAACAGCTGAACAGATTTTAAGAACAACCACGATAAAATTTGAATAAAGATTTTTACTTTTGGTCCACTTTCACTCCTGAAATCTTAAGTGGGATGACAGGTGATGGTATGCCACAGACGTACTAGCAGACTGTTTTAGTTGTGGAGAAACGAGGTATAATTTTTAAAAACGTTTTCTTTCCTTCTTTACATACTATCTATCTATCTATCTCTCTCTAACTTCTAAATTTTATTAACTACGGACATGTATCATTCAAATTCGAAGAATTTACAACAAAAAACCACATAGTAAAAGTTATGAAATTTGGTTCTTGTTCAGAAATAGTACGCATTTCTTTTTTTTGTGGCTAGTTTTCCTAGATTATTATATCATTTTCGAATCTTGGATAGTTGCGTCAATTTTTAAAAAAACTTGCCATGGTAGTGTCTTTACTTTTTTTTTACACCACGATGAGTGAAAGTGGACCAAAAGAAAAAATCTTTCAAAATTTTAGGGTGAAAAATAATTTTGATTGATTTTTGTGTCAAATCTACAGGCATTCTGGGATTTTTAACGATTGTGATGGATAGCAGTGCTACTTAGGTTGCCGGTACAAAAAGAAATTCAGAAATATCTGAAACATTGTGGTCATGGTAATTAAAAATATCTTAAGGGGTGTAAATTTTTGAAGGATTTCAATTTTTTATGTAACTTCTTAAAAATTGAGATTTTTTTTAATTGTTTTTTTGTTCTCGAGTAGTCATGAGCTGGTCAACCCTCTGGTGCCCGCTTATCGTTGAATTTTGGGACATGGTGTATATAAAACTTCATACTCTTTGTTCTCAACACTACAAATTGTCGTACTGATTTTTCTATACTACATCCTATAAAATGAATTCTTGACGGAGATGTCAAGAAATTATTTTAGCATATTGATTCTTATAAACGAAATACTTAGATTTTCTGAATAAAAGGCAAGTTACATAAACTTCCTGTTGCTTTTTAATAATTTATTTAATGATTTTACTGTCATTCATTCTTTTGGTTTTGAATAAAGTGTAAGCGCAGGAAAGTCAAAAAAAATTGCACAGGTCCGACCTCGATGCGCGCCGAAACGCGACTGATTGATGGCAGAGATGACAGAAATCACGAATTTTGTGGTTTTTATCAAATTGTGACCAATATACGTAATATTATAAAAAAATAACAACCGATTTTCGTTGGTATATTTGCGACCAATATTGTGATGTAAAAATTATTTGAAATAATATCATGTTTTAGAAATAATCTTGTAAACACTTTTTTAAAAGGGGTAACTTTGCGATTTTTTTTTATCGAGCCAACTTCGTCCAATCATGTATCGGACAACCGTGCAGAAATTGTCACATCTTCAAGTTTGATATATATTTTTTTTGGGACAAAGAAATAAGAATTTCTATTCAAAAAATTGTAAATACAAATCGGTTTTTGCGGCATTCCTGTAAAATACCCCCTTAACGTGCTAATCGAGGCACGGAAGGGACTCGATGTTCGAACAGTCACCCATCCAGGGACTGACCGCGGCAACCGCAGCTTAAACTCACCGATGAGACCCTTAATAGGGAACTTGTATGTATTTTTATTTTTAGTTTATTGTAAGTAAAGATTGGTGGATTAAATAAACATGGAAAACACAAAAAAATTAAATATGCACCAATAATATTAAAGTTTAAGTGTTGGAAATTGCTGGCGTGGCGTTGCGTACCGAAATGAGCCGATTAGTGTATTAAAAAAAAAGAACCAATTTTCATGCATGTGGGAGAAAAGATCATTATTAGATATTAATAAGAAGCAAGACTTACTTTATCATTGGTGGGCACTGAACAACCATTTTTTTTGTCACTGACTTTTTCAACGCATACAAAGCCTTCAAATATTTTTCAACTGCAAATGCAAGTTTGTCATCATTCAATCCTTGTTGTGTTGAGTTCTGAGATAGGTGTTCCCAGTTGGGGTATTTAAATTGGATGATGGCGATACTCTGGCTAGGGGTCGCGAATTTATCTGGAATTTAAATGAGATTTGTTTATAAATATACTACTGTCATTATAATTAGAATTGCAGTGGCTAAACAAGCATTTCGTGCAAGGCTAGCACGACAAAATGGGAAGAGAGAAAATTGGAGACAAAACCATCACCTCAGCGTTTTCTCTCTTAATTTTTAAGGAGACAAAGGGTAGGCCAAACGGGTTTGTCGAAAGATAAATCATAGAAAAAACCACCTCTTTACAGTTTTTCTCTCGATATTTCGTTTTGTCTTCTGTCAAGGAGACAGAGTGGAGAAAAAGGGTCTGTCTACCCGTCGTGCTAGCCCTGCAGGTCACACCCGCCGCCGCGCCGCCCTGCGTCCCGTTAACCATCAGGAGGGTCGCGCTAACAGCGGTCGGCCTCTATACAACGTGTATCAGAAATGCGTGATCATATTTTTATGTGGATCAGACCATCAAACTGAACAATTTTCTCTATGAGACAAACATCGTACTCGCGAAAAATTATCAGCTGCCCCATAAAAAACGTCAATAACTACTCAGCCCAAACGTATGGTAACTGATTGAAGAAACACGTGACTTACACTCTTTTAAAACTAAGGTATATGCTCATTTGGTAGGAAAGACATACTACAGTATTAATGAATTTTTAACTGATAATAATTTATGAATTGAATGTTAGATTTTGTCTTATTGGCGATGGTCACGTTATAGGCTATTTTATATTGACTATTAATTAAATTGATTGAATTATTTATAATATAAAATGTTGACGGGATATAATACTATCATTCATTGTTTGTTCATTGTTTGGTATTTTTAATTTAATTTTAATGTATTGTAATTTAAGCATTTAAAATAACGGACTATGTATTTAACTTTTGTATTTTGTATGCTACAATAGTGGCAGAATATAGAGGCACTCACAATATTTTACCTTTGACTTTTTGATTATTTTTTCTCGGTTACGATGTTGGTCCCTACAGGAAGTTATTCAGCTTGATGGTCTGATCCACACCCTTAAATATAACCACGCATTTCTGATACAAATTGTATAGTAATTTTAGTTTGCACTTAATTTCTAATATTAGTATGATGATCAGTTTTAGGTTATGGTTGACTTACCAGTAGCTCTACAGCTGTCTTCTCGTCCACCGAGACATTGATTAGCCAAAACTTGTGCAAGTGTCGCCAATTCACTGTCCCATCCCTGTAATTATGTCTATAAATATCATCATCAACTCAGCCTATCGTAGTCCATGGCTGAGCATCGATCGAAATATAATGATAAAGTCATCATCCAGATAAAACCAATCTACTTTAATCATGCACTTGGGATTTAAAAGCGCTAATTAAAACCTATAAATCATCATTATTAGCCTGTAGCAGTCTCCTGCTGGACATAGGCCTCTCCAGTCGCACTCCATCTAGCTCGATCCTTGGTTACTCTCATCCAGCTGTTACAGCCACACTGCGAAGATCGTCGCTCTACCTAGCCTGAGGGTGTCCTACGTCTGCCGATTCGTGGTCTCCACTCAAGAATACGTCTACACCAACAGTCATCGGTTCTACGGCTAATATAGCCGGCCCATTGTCACTTCAGGTTGCTAATTCTATAGGCTATATCGGTTACCCTGGTTGTCTCTCTGAAAACCTCTTTTCGGATTCGATCCTTCAGAGAGACTCCAAGCCCTTTCCATAGCTCGCTGAGCGACTTTAAATTTGTGGACTAGCCGTACCGTGAGTGTCCACGTCTCGGCTCCGTAAGTTATGACAGGTAGGAAGCACTGATTGAAGACCTTAGTCTTTAGGTCTCTAAACCTAGAAATGTACCTATCATAATTTAATACCTATGTATCCATTTATTTTATTTTTGTCAATGACCTGAAAATGCTCCAGGAAGTTCTCGATAGTGTGTGTATTCCGCCAACACACACCAGGCTAACATGGTGGAACAAGGCCTTAACATTTTGATGTTTATTTAAAAATTATTATTTCGACGCCACACCTGGCAGATTACGATAATTATTATAACCATTAGCACATACAGCACAGGCCCGTGACCAGCTGAGGGGGTCAGTAAGGAACTGGATTTTATTATTATTATATAGGCCGTGGAAAAATTTCCTGTTGGTGATAAACTTACTATGCGCATCATTCCATATGCCCTCGGCAGGGGCTGGTTATCCCGTCCTGTTTCCTGACCGGTAGCTAATTTACTTCTAATACTGCAATTAAAAATACTTGATATAAGTCATATAACTGAATACTGAACATTTGAAAAACGAGTGTTAATAGGTACTTAAAAAAAAGAAAAAGAAACGTTGATTACGAACATTGCGGCCGAAAAAAAAAATGCGTGATCCAGAGGGCCTACCACGATTTTTTTTGTCTCATCGTAAATACAATAATACAAAGTTGCGGGTGCACTGTTCTCCTTCACATTTCATTGGTACAGGTTATAAATATAGCTGTACCTATATCTCACATGCACTCATACCCTGACTCGGAACGATTAATTATTATTAGGACATTAAAATTTTGTTCTGCGCAGGAGTTGAGACCGCGACACGTAGCGCAAAATCAAATCACTTAGTCACTGCGCCAATCGTAATACTAATACTAATTTTAATCGTAATACTGTATCTGATAATGTGGGTAATTATATATTAAGTGTATTGAATTGCTTAGGTTCTACATAAGTATATTATCCTCACCTAATAATAATGACTAGTGCATCCACCATGTTTTTGTCTCTGCATCACCCTAAGGTTGTCTGGCAGAGAATGCCTTAGGCATTAAAACCGTCTTTGTACGTATTTGTATGAAATGCATTAAATAAATAAATAAATAATACTTACAAGTTAACAGTCTTAAGTACTTGTTCCACTATTTTAGGAGTTATCTTAATATTTACGTGGTTGCTGCAACGTGGCCCAAATGGTCGATTCTGTAAGTTAAAGGTGAAATTTATTTCGTAGGTATTTCTATTGGTAAAATTTGGCTTTGATGAGCTTTGGCTGTCACATCGTACAAGTCAGAAGTTTCTTTTGATACAATTCTTCCACTCTGAACCTAGCTCGTGCCAGGCCACGCTAAGTGATTAGTATAAAATCAAGTCTCACAGGCTGACATTCAGAGTCGACAGAAACGAGTGTAAGCGTGAACTTACACTTCCATCTGTCAAAATTACGAACAAATTTTGACAGATGGAAGTGTAAGTTCACGCTTACACTCGTTTCTGTCGACTCTGAATGTCAGCCTAAAAGCTCCCCAGTATCAGATGGCAACAGTCGGCATAATAAATTTCCCCCATGAGTGTCTGTCGTTGCGACCTGTTAAGTTTTGTTCCATTCTCTTTAGTTCAAAAACGACGGTTCTGATCCCTCTCGTTTGTATGGCATATTGTTCAGTAAAGATGAGGATATTAAATAAAACCGTAATGAAATAATATAGTTTAAAAAGATAAATAAAGAAAACGCCTTTGTCATCCAAACTAAACGTGTATGCAAAATTTCAGCTCAATCGGAAACCGGGAAGTGGGTCAAATTTAACTTCCAAGATTTTTTTACATAGTTAGTTAGTTACAGGTGAAGCTAATAAAAGCGTTTTAAAAAAAGGTTAATTCGATAACATAGAAATGACGTCACGCAGTCACGTCAGTCAAGTCCCCTCAGGCTCGACACTAATTCGCAAAAGCATGCTTTTTAATTTGCGACCCTATTTTGCATAACAGGACAAAACAGACAATTCTATGACTAACAATAGACTGTCCCCCGAATACTGAAACGCATCTCAAATTTAAGTTGGCCGTAACTCTCGTGCTTTCTCTGTCGTTTTAAGGTAGACAGGAGCAACAGAATAAAATTTAAAAGGGTCTTAAAATTGAGTTGTGTTTCAGTCTTCGGGGGTGTGATAGTTATACTTAATGGTAACGTAACTTACATGGTCATAGTACATGCACATGACATGAGTCCCTTCTTTGCAGTACTTCATTGTTGGACAGTAGTTCGACACGTAGATTGTCTTTTGCGACAAACTGTCCATTACTGAGGAACACCTCACCGACATTAGTATGGTGACGATCAGTAGGGTAATCTAAAATATAATATATAAGGTGTAAAAAATTAACTCTAATAATTTCGTGAAGTTGTTCTGCTCATCATTATGAACAACTTTTATTATGGGACAAACCCTGAAATCACGAAAACAAATCTCCTGTTCAATACAAATTATTCAATATTACTCGGCTAAATGAATGGGACAGGCTGTATATAGGATAATTTTTTAAGTAGTGCACATAATTTGTGGAGTGATTCAGTCTCTTTTCCTAAATGCAACCGCAGTATTGGGATGCACTTCAAAACAAAACGAAGGCACTAAAAGGCCTAAAAATAATCTAACCGTCGAAAACCCCCGACTCCAACTAGAAAAAGAGCTGTAACTTTTGAAAAGTTAAGTAGCCGTAAAAGTAGATAGGAGCTGTGAACATGCTCTGGTCATGTTCACAGCTCCTGTTATTAAATTACACGTTTATTATCGTATGACAATTCGTCAAAATAACCGACAATAAGATGTTCGTATAGAATAGGTCCCCTTATCAAAGAAACCCAATGCGCCCATAAGAAGATGGGATAAACAGTATGCCTGAAATGAAAATCCTCTACGAGGCTTAAAAATCTATTTATACTATCTTATCAGAATAGTAACAGAAGTACAAAATACTCACATTTAAGATCATTTTATGTTCCAAAATACACTGCACTCATGGCACTATCTCTGTTGGCATTGTTCAAAGTTTCCACGACGCACTTTACGTGTCATGATATCCTATACACACAGGCGTTTCATCTAATTCATATTGTCATACAACTTTAATTACGTTAATTTTACATATTACATTTGTTATTTGTAAATAATCACTTAGCTTTTTTTATTTACTCTTTGGTTAGAGGCTTAGTTTTATTTGAATTTTGTACCTTTGTTTTTGGTTAGTTTTTCATTAGGCACTTCTGATTGCCTTGAGTGGCAGTTCTTTGTGTTCACTCTTATTTTTTGTTTCATTTCTCAACCGATCGGTTTATCGCCACATATTCAGTCAAAAACAATAATCGACCAATCATTGTTTAGCCAGCTAAGACCGTCATTTGATTCTTCGTTTTTGTCAGAACGAACGAACTGCCAGTAAACAATATCAATTTTAAGTTAAATTGTATTTCCATTGGAAAAATTAGGCTGTGATGGTATTACCCATGGAACTTGTTGTACCTACTGTGAATTACTTATACAATAAGAATGATAATGGTGCTGCAATCATCCTTGTTGGAATTCACTGACTCTTAAAACTACAGCGAAAGTCAATATGACTTTTAATAAAAGTACATTTGTTAAAAAAATCTTACTATACAAATCTATAATGTTTAATTATCGGATTTTTTTTAGAGCATTCCCTTCTCATCTTTTTTATCAACTTTGGTAAAGAGATCAAAACCTAAATCGTGAAAAAAAATCATCTGCTCCATACATTTTGATCGAGTTATGAAAGCATTTTTGTATGAAACAACTGTTGCATTGCAGAGATGGTTCCATAATAGCAGTAGTGTAGAATGTTCTAATTAAAAATTAAGGGTGTGTTTACCTAACACCCAAAGAGGGATTAGCGCCATTTTGTTAATAATTTATTTTGAACTTTAAACTTTGAAGTTAAACAACACAAAATGAATTGTGAATTGTTTTCTTTCAGTCAGTAGAGGTAAACGAATTAAAAAAGACAACACATTAAAATAAACTTTTATTTTTTACAAAAAATCAAATATCCAAAGCTATCTACATTTATTTTTTAAACTTAAGCTAATTAAATTGCTAATTATTTCTGGTAATAAAAATATTAATTGGTACTTTATTACCACAGAAAAGTTATACACGTTTGGAACATAAATTCTTTTTAAACTTAATTCGGAGTTAATCTCAAAACGTTTACTTAACAAAATCTTAAACGCGCGTTTAAGGTTTGCTTAATGTTAGTGGTAATTATGTAGTATACAGGGTGGTGACAACGTTACGACAATAAATGAAACCACGTATTTGGTATCTTGTTCTGTGACCGTACACAAAATATCTATCAAATTCAATCAATAGTTTAGCCACAGGAACTAATTAAATTTTTCTTAATTTTACACATATCACGATCTCTAAGTGAAATTTGATAAGTTTCTGACTTGTTCTTACCAAAATAATCTTTATTTACACGTAAAGAATAGATAAAGATGACATAAGTTTCTACTTTGATGTCCCTTCACCTAGACGAATGAGAGTAGAGTGAAATATTATGCAAAAATGATATGCGTGAAAATCATTGATTTTTTGTGCACGGCTTCAGAACGTGATACCTAATACGTGGTTTCATATATTGTCGTAATGTCGTCACCACCCTGTATAAAAATAGCTAAAAAGTTAGGGCGACTGCACAGACGTTATTTAAATACTTAGCTAGTATTAAAGCTAAATACGTTTAGATATCTTTCGCTCCCTTTCTATTTGTATACTGTCAGATAGGGACAGGCCGATAGCAAAACATGTTGAGCTTTGATTTAGCAAGTCGTCCTTAACAAAACCTCATTGATATGTTGTCCTTAGTATCAAATCATCTTTGATATACTTATATGAGATTTTTAGTCTTTATTGGCAAACTCTCACTTTGTGTTTAAACTCATATAACATTTCAAGTCTCAATTGATGCAAAACGATTATCAGAAATCAGAAATATTTATTTGCAAGAATACAGGTGTTGCCAGATATAACATTGGTGGTTTATGTTATGTTATTATGTTGTGTTTTGTTATGTTATTCTGCCTGTTTAAGGCATGCAAAAGACAAATTATTTATTAAAATTATTATTACATTACAATTGTTACTTAATATTTACACATGTCATCTTTATTTATTGTAACGAATACCCTCAGAACTTAAGAGTCCGTCCTACCAATCGACCTATTTTGGACATTTTTAAGATGCATACGCAGTTAACGTTTTAGGGATTATTAATGTTTTCCGTTTTGAGTGGATTCATTCCATTTTATTTTGTATACTAAGCCTGCCTTTCCACTGAAGCAGATCTGAGCAGAGGGGTGACAAAATGACCACAAAGAATCCATTATTTTATCCGCCTTTTAAGTGACATTATTCACATCACGTCATCCAATCTCATTTTGAGAAGAAGTCCGGTGCCCAGCAGTGGGACAGTAAGCCGCTGAATTAATTTATTATAATATAATATATTCTGTTGCATAATCAAAATGTCGCCCTATTCGCAAAGTAGGTCCGTTGCTTCACATGTGATTTAAATTTAGGTCCAAATAGTACTTCATTCCGATTCGGACGATTTGGTCGCACCACGCGTTCTTTCTGGAATGTAATGATAGTGGTATATTAAATTGGCATTGAACAAGAACAAGTATTAAGTATGAATGTTGATGTTAAAGAGGCAGACCAAAGAAAAGATGGATGAATTGTGTGAAACAGGACATGAATGTGAAGTAATTGACACCGGAGATGACGTCTGATAGAGATGAATGGAAGAAAAATACATAGGTATTACACCGATCCTAAATAAAATGGCATAAAGGCAGGAGGACACACTGGCTCTGGATCGGAAGTCATGGGGGGAGGCTTTTGCTCAGCAGTGGGATGCTATAGGCTAACAGTAACAGTAAGGGCCGGATGATGATGATTTGGCATTGATAGAAAGTATGACGAGCAATGCGCTATTACATACATCTTCATCGGCCTAGATTTTTCTAAGAACTGGTATGTGACTTGGTAACCAAGCAGCGGCAAGCACGTTACAGTATTTATGGGACACTGGCTTGATCGTTTTTACTACCATTTGGTTAATGAACATCATGCCTTAAATTGTTGAGGCTGAAACTGCATCTCAAGTTCAAAATATACCTAACGCGTCATTTAAAACGCTACGTTAACGCATTATTTTAAAACTTACTTCGTTCATTTGTTTAAAAGTGGGAAGTCTCAGTGTTGTTGAGACAATATCTAAATTAGATAACTTTCTTCTTCCGAAATGTGTTTGTATGTCAGGCATTTTAATTACTTCTCTATCGCCACTACTTTTTTTATTTCTTTCACCATGATTTTTTCTGGTTGAAAATATATCATTCGTGTGGTCATCAAAATTGTTATATTTATCTATTTTGTTATATTCAACTTCTTCATCTAAAAGGTTTGCGTTTTCTTTAAAACCCTTATTATTGTAATTACCAAGTTTTTCCTGATTTCTTGAGGCGGGTATATTACTGAATTCATGATCATCAATGTCGTCATATAGACGATCAGAGCTGTCATTATCATTATGATCTAAGGAATAGTCATATTTCTGACCAGAATTATTCCTTAACTTACGTTCCATTTCGGCATTATTGTCATTAAAATTGTGCTCGTATTTAATATCTGAGTTGTTAATATGATTATTATTATAAGATTTAGAATTTAGAATTTCAATCAACTTATCATCTATTCCATGGCTATATGGTTCAAAGTCTCCATCATATTTTCGTTTCAAATATTTGTAGAGATTGACTTGATTAAGGTGTTTTCCAAAAAAGTTGCGTCTTCTAACAGATTTCGTTTCTACTGATAAAGGGTCAGACTCATGCGCCGAAGTCTCGACTTTATTAAATTCCTTACCTTTATTTTTAAGATAATCTTTTAATTTGTTAAAGTAATTTTCAACATCATTTGGTTTCCTTGCAATAGTTTGTTGCAAATTGTTTAACACTGTATTCTTAGCATTATTCATTTCCTTATCACTGAGCTCTTTATACCTTGCTTCTTGTTCTAATAAGTCTAACAGAGAGCGATGTTTATTATCATTTTTCTTATATTCAACGTCAACATTCATTTTATCATCGTTACTACCATCATTGCTTAATGTTAAATCCTGATGGTCATCACCAAGACTTTCTTCTGCATTATTCAATTCAGTTTCAGGAATTGCTTTGGCTCGTATTGGTTTTTTTATGTTTTGATCGTCTGAGTACGAATCGTGTCGTGCTGCGTCTTCTTTGGCTCTGTATGATAATTTCTGCAATAATTTAACAAATGCTTCCATTACATTAACATATATAAATACATTACGCCATCTCTCCATCTGGATAGGCAGAAACTACCGCATGGACACTATAATTTAACAATCAATGAAATTATTATTATTGCATTGATACGTTTCTTTGTTAGTTCAGTGAGACATGTTTCAATTCGGTTTAGCAATCCCTTTATTAATTTTAGTTACCTTTACAATTTCGTCATGACCGTCCGAAAAATTCATCCTATGTTTTAAAAATCAGAAAAGGATCAATCATAGAATTGAGACTTTTGAATACTTTCGAACTACTTTTGTGAGATCCGTCATATAACCACATGTATAGTGCCACAAACTTATCTGACCCGGTGACCAAAATTGGAACTAACGTCGCTACGGAACAAAAATGACATCAAAATGTCATTTTTGTAGGGAGATGACATTGGCAAAAGTGACGGCAGCGACGCCCTGACCAGGTCAGATAAGTTTGTAGCACTATAACTGTTTTAGACGAAATCTCGTTTGCGAAATTTTATGAAGCTGAAGATAATCTACGAAAGATAAGTATTCCATTTTTTATCTTGACTTTGTGTAATGTCTTTACGTACCTTAAGTAGCTTATGGTAAAGCTTCTTATTATAATTATCATCTGATACAAGTTTTTCATTGGAATCTTCGGTGCTAGAAAGACCTTCTTCCGTCGACAATACGGGCAGGACTACAATTGGTCGGCAGGTACCCGCTTCGTCACATGACTGTGCGTCTTTCAGCGAGTTTTTTATTTTTGAATATTGCATTACTTCCATCCACGGATGCTGCTTCACAACAGACGTCATTTCCGCTTCTGTAATAAACAAAAACAAGGTACTTTTAAAATTTCCAATTATGCATAACAGCAGTAGGTACCTATGTAATAAACATTACTGGGAATTTAACCTCTGGCACACACCTAATTTTAAATTTGTGTGAGTGCAAGAGACTCAAAATGGCTTTTTATTTTAACACAACCATTTATTTGAACTGCTTCATTATCTTGTAATGGATAGGATATTTGCCTAATTGCTTGTTTCAATCATCTGTATTTTTTATAACATAGTCCATTATACTGAAACATTTATATACATTTAAACCATATATGGAGTTATCTGCTAAATACTTAAACGCTTCTCAGTTTTAAGTAGCCATTAAGTGTTATGTTGTCACTGTCACTTTAAGATGGACTGTAGCAGACTGTAGCGATAGAATGACTGTTTACAGCACCTTAAAGTTAAGTTTCATTTGAGTATTCCGCGATAAAAGTTTAAAAAAATCATTCACATAAATATTACAAAAAAAAAAACTTCTTACTCTGTGTACATAAATTGTTAATTAAATAAATACTTCAGTAAATTCAATGAAGCTTCCTAATCTATTCTATTAATACGTGAAGAGAAAACTTTGTACCCCTTTTTATTAAGCATATTGCGCGCACTGAGGAGTGTGAGATTTGGCATAGTTAAAGTTTATATGTAGAAGTAGTGCAGAAAGCTAAAATTACGGTCGAATTTCGACCACTGGGCGAGTACTTGTTAAATGAGTTTATATTTAAAACTAACTTGGGACTGTAACAATGGGCTTTGCTTTACAAAGGCAGCCACTGGTTTCCATGAAGCCATTAGGACAACCACACTTAGTGAAGCTAGATCCAGGCGTCGGCGCTTGCGTTGTGTACACTGATCCTGATGGGGTTGGACCCTCCGAGATGTTACACACCACTTGCACGCTCTAGAAAAAAATAAAAAGACCTTATTTAAAATATCTGTAAGTATAACCGAACCGTCAAAAACCCCCGACTCCAACAAGAAAAAGAGCTGTAACTTTTGAACGGCTAAACAGATTTCCATGAAATATAGCTAAGTTGATACCCGATTAAACTAGCTTTCATTTAAAAAAACTGCATTGAAATCACTCTATCCGTTCTGGAGCTACAATGCCACAGACAGACAGATAGAAAGATACACACTACAGAATAACACCCCTCTTTTTTGTTGGGGGTTAGAAAGTACCTACTTACGTTGTAAATATTTTGTGAAACGTGGTCTCCTGGATGGTATCTCGTGTAAGCTGATAAGCCACACCCAATGTGAGTAGCTGCACCTTGAATTAGCTTGAGGTAACTTCTTGACCCAAAGTTTGGAAGTCTTGAAAAGAAAAAAAAAAACATGTAATTACATGTGACAACTTTCTTATTCAATAAGAAATTAAACAGAGGTGTATTGTTGTACACCCAAATTTCAGTGATGCCGTTATTGAGCCCTATGTAATAGGGGAGCTTATTCAGAACCTATAAACTCCGAGCTGCTACAGAGAATTTCCATACAGAGAAACCTAATTACGCTCTGCCCGATCTGGGAATTGAACCTAGAACCTCACGTGCAGTTGCGCTAGCGACCGGTCATCTACAATTTATTTTTATCTACACTCCACATGAATTCCAAAATAGTACCGTATTGACAGACTTTATGCACGTGTAACTCTTATAAAATTAAAAAGTTTTATTACGATACAGTTTTCCAAAATAATGCTATACATTAACTTTTTTCCTATTAAAGTACACTTCGAATCCACTAAGCAGATTTAATTAAATTTTTATAGCGGCTGCACATTGTCTATAGTGGCGCGCGCTAGGGCGCATGCGCGGTGACTGTTAGGTTTTGGCGCCTTTATTGTGTTTGTTTACTTTATAATTTGTTAACATGAGTATGTAGATAGAGAAGTGTATGAAGCTGCACATAACTAGATATTAAAACACTCGTGTTTTAATACCCCATATTAGATATGCAACAGTTTCATAAACTACTATTATTTTTCAGGTAGACATGACGAATACAGCACACATTTACAAAATAGAACATTAAATTACATTATTCTTGCAACTCTTACCACAACACTGTATTTTTTTTTTTTTTTATTATAATTCACAAAACTGATGTTCAATCTTACATAATTACAAAATAAAAAGCTTAAACATAATAGATCTGATTGACATCTACTAGATGTGAATCTAGCATGCATATTCAAGTAAGACACTATGTATTATCTAAGATAATTATGGAATTATTCGTTTTTTACTGCTATACTAAGAAAGAATACTAATTAATTAATTAATTAAGTCACTGAATTTAGATGTGACTGAGGCTACAGAACCAGCAAAGAAAGAAAGAAAGAAAAGAAAAAATGTTTATTTAAGAAAAACAACAAATTACACTTAATTCTGTACTTCCGCCAAACTGTAAAACAGTTTGTTGGCGGATGCAACTCCCCTTACACAGTCTACTACAAATATCTGGATAACTAATATAATATAATATCTATAATTACAAAACTGAATCACATAAAAACTCCAATGAAAGACATCCACTTCACCACGAATGGAATTGGCCAGAGAGAGCATGCGAGTTATGGGTGAGAATTGTCCTATGTAATGATGAAGATTGTAATCTATTATTTTAAAAGAGTTTCCGTGGAGTTTTTTGCATAATATCTCACTGTGCTATCATTCATCTAGGCGAAGGAACATCGAAGTAGAAATTTATGTCAAATAATTATGTTCTAAACGTCTAAAAAAAAAGTTTTGGTTACAATAGGTAGGAGAGTGTACTAACTTTGCCTAGAGATCGTGATAAGTGTAAAATTATGTAATTTTAAATCAGTTCCTGTTGCTAAACTACTGATTGGATTTGATTGATTTTTTGTGTACGGTCACAAAACGTGATTCTCAATACGCAGTTT
The DNA here is from genome assembly GCA_932294325.1 of Allophyes oxyacanthae. Taxonomy (NCBI): domain Eukaryota; kingdom Metazoa; phylum Arthropoda; class Insecta; order Lepidoptera; family Noctuidae; genus Allophyes; species Allophyes oxyacanthae. The sequence goes on from OW028631.1 coordinate 10,461,429, forward strand.
CATTTCATGTGATACCGTTCGCGCCACCCTGTATAAAATGATAGTACCGTAAAACTGCCGAACTTTGCCTAGTCTCGTAACTTTGCCTACACTCGTAACTTTGCCTGGGACAGAAAGACTTTAATTACTTACGTACTTGTGATTATAACGGCAACGCTTGGTCTAGGAATGTTGTAAGTACGAGGCAAAGTGATTCCTAACTCGGGCGCGCAAATTTACCGATGCTGGACTAGGCATAAGAGGCTAGGCAAAGTTGGAAAGTTTTACCGGTATTTTTACTCACTGCTCCAATGGTGGGCAATTCATGATGGTCTCTTCCCTCACAAACTTCTTAACTCCATGCAATGTCGCAAACATTTTGTAAATTGCATACATAAGTTTTTCTTCGTTCAAACCATCTGTTCCGTTGCGTTTTAAAAATTGCCAGTTGGGATATTGGAAGTTGACCAAAGAGGTAATCTGACTTGGTCTTGGGAACTTATCTAGAAAGTAAATATTAATAATTATTTTTTTAAACAAATGTTGCCCCTTATTAGGAGTTTTCCTGTATCGACGGTACAGTTTATAAACATACATCTCACATGCACACACACCCAGACCCGAAACAACTATAATATATCAACCAATATATATATTGTACAAAAAGCCTATACAGTGCGAGGTCAGAGGGGCTAAAAAGGCCGCTTTAGATGAATCATAAGTAACTAACGTTGAAGTTTTAAGAAGGATGAAGAAAAGCCTTGAATTATTAAAAACAGTTAAGAAAAGGAAAATTTCATATTTTGGGCACATTTATAGAAACGAAAAATATAATATTCTTAGGAAGATACTGGAAGGCAAGATAGATGGCAAAAGGAGCAGGGGAAGAAGGAAATTAGCCTGGATTGATAACATAAAAAGCTGGACCAACATCAATGACGCTGCCAGTCTGTGCAGACTGGCGCAAGATAGAGACGAGTTCCGTGTGGTGGTCGCCGACATCCGCTGAGGATACGGCACATGAAGAAGAAGATGAATCATAATGATTCATATTACAAATGTCAAAATATCTAACTCTTAATGTCATCCGCATAAGGTTCATATTCAGTAATCATCTGTTTGACAGTTACTATGCAGATCAGTAGATGAATTGCTCAATGTGGCTTTTTTAGGCCCCCAGCTCATACTGGAAACGTCTGGGCAGCTCAATTTCTGCCCTGCTATAAGAGTTCATAGTAAGCGGTTACCGTAGCTTATTGACGAATGTATTTTAGTAATCTATCCTTTAATTAATGAACATAGTTGAATAATATTTCTGAAACCCGGTATTTTAAAAAATCCGTCCTCTATTTTTTAGAAAACTTTAATAAAATTATAAAAAATCTATATTTAATGACGCCGTTTATCTATTTGTTTGTTCGAATGTATAGTTGAAGACTTACCAGTACCCCTACAGTCGTCCTCTCTTAGTCCGAAACACTGATTAGCTAAAACTTGTGCGAATGTTGCCAACTCATTGTCCCATTCCTGTAAATACGCATAATAAAATTATTTTTCTTTCTTTCTTTTTCTTTCTTTCTATATTAATAAAAATGGCACAAAATTACAGATCCGTTTTCGGAAAAATACCTAAAAATATTGTGCTCATGTCGATAACCAGTCGGTGCCCAGTACAAAAATAATGGGAAAGAAAAAAATAATGGGAAGAATAAGTAACTTTATAACGGTGTACAAAGACCCTATAACGAGTCGATGGCAATTTATAACGGGTGTAAAAAGACCCTTTAGCGAACCGATAGCAATCTATAACGGATGTAAAAATACCCTTTAGCGAACCGATAGCAATCTATAACGGATGTAAAAAATCCCTTTAGCGAACCGATAGCAATCTATAACGGATGTAAAAAGACCCTTTAGCGAAAAGATAGCAATCTATAACGGGTGTAAAATGACCCTTTAGCGAACCGATAGCAATCTATAACGGATGTAAATAAAACCTTTAGCGAACAGATAGCAATCTATAACGGATGTAAAAAGACCCTTTAGCGAACAGATAGCAATCTATAATGGGTGTAAAAGTCCTTTCGAGAGTTGATGACAATCTATAACGGGTGTAAAAAAGCCATTTATGATTTTATATTTTTGCCATCGATGCGCATCAATATCAAAGATGCGACATCCGATGTCAGCATCGTTATTTATGGCATCGATGCCTACTATAACAATCTTCGTACAGTCAACTGCGATACGATGCTGATATTGTTGACAACGCATCCAACGGAAACCAACGATATCTACTACAAAACTAGATATCACTGGCATCCGTTGTCAACATGACACGGCATCCGATTTCCAGCATATTTAAGTGGCATCGATGCCTGGCATCGTTATTCTAAAAACAAAAATTATAGAACGTCATAAATTGTTGTCGACTCGCTAAGAAGAAAAAGTAGAGGTCTGTGTCGATTTTCAAGCGATTTCAGATGTTGATGATAACTTACCAGTTGCATCATTCCGTAAGCTCTTGGTAGGAGATGCCCATCTCTGCCCCTCTCGTGTCCATGTGCTAAACTACTTCTAATACTGCAATGTCAAAAAGTTTTTATAAGTATAGTGCCACAAACTTATCTGACCCGGTGACCAAAATTGAAACTAACGTCGCTACGGAACAAAAATGAAAAATGTCATTTTTGTAGGGAGATGACATTGGAAAAAGCGACGGCAGCGACGCCCTGACCGGCTACCTAATCACGATGCACGCTCGTAATCGGAATCGACTTAATTTTGACACTACAACAGTGTTCATTGCGTTGCTCCAATTGTCGTTCAGTATAATTTTTATAGCATACTGCGCAATCTACATTGTTGAACTATCAAAATTGAATCGATTCCGATTTTGAGTGTGCATTGTGATTACCCTGCGGGTCAGATAAGTTTGTGGCACTATAACTAGCTATGCCTTGCGATGCCTCTTTTTTAAAAGACTTCAAAAAAGGCGGAGCTTCTCAATTAGAGAGTATGTTTTTATTTTTTATATTTATTCACCGATATCACATCAAAATCCTATCAAAATCCGTTGTATAGTTAAAAGGTTCTTAGGGAACAAACAGACAGACACGGCAAGCGACTTAATTTTATACTATGTATTATGGAGTCAATAATATGTTACAATACTTACTCGTTAACGGACTCTAGAATTTGGTGGACCATGTGATCATTTATCTCAGTGGGAATATAGTTGCTGCAGCGGTGCCCCATTTTTCTATTCTGTGAGATAAAATATACCACACAGTAGTAGGCAAGAAAAAATATTCAGAAAGAAATAAAGGTTTTTCCTTTATTTATGGCTGACAAAGACTGGCGCGCGATTAGAACTCTTTTCTCATTTTGGAACTCTTTTGGCTCGGACACTTGAGCGCGAACCTAATGTCCGTTGTAGTAATAGCTCAATGTGTAATAAACTAAATTCGATCGTGAGAGACTAAACTTTGAGGACCTTGTACCTAATTTTTTTACCGATCATGAAGCCCTAAATTCATGATTGGTAATTTTTTAAATTAATATAGAAAATAAATCATTTATTTATGGTTAAACCCATATCATAAAAATCTAACACTTTTAAGATAAAATTGAAGTAAATTAAATGAAAATGTCAAAACAATTTATAATAAATAAATAAATAAAACTGCATTAAGTATATTAAATCATAGTCAAATAAAATTATAATGGAATTGAAATTATCATGTTAAGAATTAAATAAAAATAATTACAATCACAATTAAATGATATCTTATTGAAAAATTTATGCCTACGCTAAGTAATTGTGGCTACCCAGTAGACTTCGTTCCATTTCTTGATTCTATTTCGATTTTAAGCATAGTTTTGTGCGCCAATGTATATGTATATATCCATTACTTAGGTCTTTGGCAACACCGTGAGCGTGATACGGAATGAAATCAGTGACGACACCACAAGTAATAAAAATAATAAGTTTATGGTGACGACATTCTCAATGACAAGTGTATCAGAGGGAGTCGAGCCTGTTGTTGTAACTTTTCTATCATCTATATATTAATACGTGAAGAGAAATCTTTGTACCCCTTTTTAAGCATATTGCGCGCACGGAGGAGTGTGAGATTTAGCGTAGTTAAAATTTATACATATAGAGAAGAAGTGCAGAAAGCTAAAATTATGGTCGAATTTCTACCACAGGGCGACCACTAGTTGTAATAGTTATAACAATTCTGCTTCCCTTAGAAAGAGATTTACCTATGCCCTGGCTTAGTAAAAATAGGTACAAATATATAACTTACATGGTCATGGTACATGCACATGACATGAGATCCAACTGGGCAATATTCCGTTTGCTGGCAATAGTCTGTATCGCCGAATGTATTCGTGGAGAACCTATCTGAGACCACCGAAGATCTCGTTGATTTTAGCATGATGGAGGTCAGTACGATTGTCTGAAATTTGATGTCACTCGTTATGGATATTTATTTTCATTTCAAGTATGGACTAAAACTATGTATATTTGTCGACTAAACTATGGGTCAGCTCACACCGAGACGCGACGTGATGCGACGCTGCGCGCACATTTTAATAGAGTGACTCAAAATAGAACTTTATTGACTACGCGAAAAGATACACATTTCATTGTGAGAATTTAGAATACGTTGCTTCATGCAGCGCTGCGCCTCGTGATGCCTCGCGGCGTAGAGCGATGCATCGCGACGTAGCGGTGCATCGCTGGTACGTGCGGCGTGCATTTTACTATGCGCCTCGCAACGTTGCGATGCGTCTCGCGGTAGCGCGCGGCGCAGCGCGAAGCTTCCACTGGCACAGGAGCGGGTTCCGTACGGACTCGCAACGGTAACCTTCATAGAAGTGCTTCCTCCAACAAAGAGACTAGCGGAGAGGACTGAACGAGTAAAAATAGTTCATAACGAACTCTTTCTTCATTTCTCTTTTGCAGTAGAAGGCAAATTGTCAAAACTCTTTCTTAATGTAATGTAAGAAAAGATTTCATGCATTAGCACGAATAGTGATTTTATGGTCGCATCTACATCAATGCATCATTACTTAGGTTCTACTGTATATTAACGTCACTTAATAATAATAATGACTAGTGCATCTACCATATTTTTGTCTCTGCATCACCCTAAGGTTGTCTGGCAGAGAATGCCTTAGGCATTAAGACCGTCTTTGTACATGTATGAAAAGCATTAAATAAATAAATTAAATGTTATCACTAATTTACGAATTAATTACTTTTTTTAAAGCCAAAACAAAAAACAGTAGTAATAAAATCAAAAAAATATGCAACCTTATGTATATAGGAAGGTTATTAAAATACTTTGATAGTTTTCACTGACTCAGTTTAAAGAAATAAACAATTAAGTTGGACACTTACATGTAAAATCATTCTATGCTCCCAAAGACACTGCTGAAAAAATAATTTCATTACTTAACTCATGGCATTAACTATGACTGATGTTGCTCCAAGAATCTACGACGATCACTGAAAGTCATGATATCACAAGTAAATCAGGTTGATTCATTTTTTATGAATCACTTGTATCCTGTCTTTAAAATAAAAATGACGTTCAAAAGGTACTAGGTACTATTTATAGTTCAGTTTGGAGAATAAATTATTTAAATTTGAATGACGATAAATAGTTTTTATTCCACTTCACAATTTTAATATCGATATTTTTTTACTATTTAACGACACTGTATTTTTTTTTAATTTAGGCTTAGTTCATTTGTTTGTTTTTTAATATGACTTTTATTTTGTAAAAAATTCACTAAACACTTCTGGTTTCCGTGAGTACCGCAGCCTTTCTGTTTTCTGTTTTTTTTAATTTTATTTCTAGATCGATCGGTTTATCGCCTCGAACTGGGTTCATAACACACTAATCGACCAATCATCATTGTGTTGGACGGAAATTACTTGATTCCTATTCTTTGTTTTGGTTATTTACGATTGTCTTTTTGTAGCGTCCCATTTTGTTTGGGGTCTGCGGCGCAATTACTCTTTCTTCAATTCATCTCTTTGGTCATCTCCGGGTTCACTTTCTTCATATTCATGTCCTGTTTCACGCAATATATTTCTCCACTATCATACTTACAACTCTTTGTCTCTAAACTTTTTCTCATTACATCATATTCCGTTGTATCTATAGGTATATGTTAATACGTGGAGGGAAAACTTTGTACCCCTTTTTAAGCATATTGCGCGCACGGAGGAGTGTGAGATTTGGCACAGTTAAAGTTTATATGGAGAAGAAGTGCAAAACTAATATTACGGTCAAATTTCGACCACTGGGCGACCACTAGTTATCTTCAAGATAGAAATACCAACAAAATTTCTTATACAGCCTTTTACTTTAACCAATAATCATAAGGATCAGTTTAAGGTACAACGTACATACGAAGGTGTTTTCATAGAAAATGAATAAGATATAGTTTTTTGTATTTTTCTCAATTTTGGCAAGTGCGATTTCGTAGTTTGCTTGGAAATGTTCTTGTAGGGAAATAGAGTCGACTGAGGCCACAGTACCGTTAAAAAGAACTTTATAAAGTGTTATAATATTTTGGTATTTGACTATGATGTGAAGTCATCAATACCACATTTTTATTAATTAGAAATTCTGTATTACGTAGAAAAAACTGCCCTCTGTGCCGCATGGGCAGAGATGGGGTAATTTAATTGTAAAACAATTACACAAACAATTAATAAGGTAAATGTAATACTTTATAATGGCGTCTGTCTGAACGGAAGCCAGAGAAAGTGGGGGTGTTACAGTGGCAGTGTTGATAACATGTTCATAAGATAGTGATGGAGCGATGATATACGCCACAATATCTTTTAAAATTCACTTAGTTATCTTAGACCAGAACTCTCTAGCTTTAAGATAAAGGATAGCTACCTTGCTCCAAAATATTGCGGCACCCTGATAGGTTTATTCTGCCAATTATGGCGTGTATACCTACATTAAATAGGATGTTACATAGTCGTTAATAATTACTTAAATATTCTGCGTACCTACTACACAAAAATTATAGAACGCCACGTACTGTTATCACATACCTCTTTTGCTTCATCTACGTGCATATTTTTATACATTTACGCTGATGGCAGAGCATGGCGTGTCGAGATTTCATCCCAACATCATAAATGCGTGCGCGGCGCAGAGCAGACGCGGCGGCTGGGGGGCATGCGTGGGGCGCGGTGGGTCATCGGCGACCGACCACACTTCACTCACGATCACCACCGAATACATAATTATGCCACAGTTCTGCCTATCCTCTAAATAAATCAGCGCTTGTAATAATACAGTCCACTTTTATTTACGAACATCAGCATACCCATTAGTTTGGTCCTTCGAGCCGGATGTTAACATCCGGATGAAAATTTGTCAGGTAATTAAAAAGGGTGTATACAGCACAATAAATAAGGCAGCTTTATCTTCTTGTACCAATACCAATCATAGTGCGATCTTATGACCAATTATCATATAAGACAAAAATGTTTTAATTCAGTTAATATGACAATGAGAAGTTTCAACACATGAAATAAAAAAGATAAAATCGTAAAAAATACTTTTATTAATGAACCTTATAATACATAATTCATAGCTATTAATCCTAGACTAGTACTGTAGCCAAGTGTACTATCTACATCGCTAAAGAATAGAAATGTCAACAAAATGTACTGAATTGACATAAGCTGTTAAATAAAAGAAAGAAGAAGAAGAAAGAAAGAAAAATACTTTATTAGCACAACAAAAAATAAATAAAACCAATAAAAAAGAAAACATATAAAATATAAGAGTTATTGTGCCAAAAGGCCACAGCTCAGCATAATGTCAGGGCCACCTGGTGGTAAATGGTCGCGTTATTCGTAAATGTAAATTTCATAAATTTTTCTGGCGTTGGTATTCTCTTGAGATTGTAGATTAGAACTTGTTTATACCCCCAGTATATAAATGTGTATCATATTTAAAATATAACGACATAACACTATTATTGCTATTAATAATTAATGACAAAAAGTTTATCTCGGAACATTTTCAGTGTAGGTTGGAACAATTTATGTGTCGCTCACACCACTACGGTGCGGTGGCGGTAGCAGTTTCAGTTACTCCATCGTCACCGTATGTGTTTAAGTAAGGTGTCCCATACAAGATAGGCCATTGAAATTGCTCACCACCGCCACCGCATACTGCGGCGGTGTGGGTAGTGATTTAAATTCTGTGGGGGCTGATTTCTGCTTACATAGGTAATAAAAAATTGTAGTTTATAATATATGCAAAACGAATATGATATATTTCTTACATCTAACAATACTTAAAGTGTCTATAACTATTTCAATATCACAAAGAATCTAAAAGAAATTGCATACTTAACATGACATTTTCATACAGTATTATATTCAAAGCTAAGCAAAGTAAAGGGTAGTTTATAACAGTAGCAGTCAGCACGGCAAAGGAGGGGAGAGAGAAAATCGGAGACAAAATAATATCTTTACCGCTTTCTCTCTCGATTTTTTATTTTGTCTTCTGTCAATTAGACAAAGGGTAGAGAAAACGGGTTTGTCCACCCACTGGCCGCCTGATTACGTATGATAAATATGACAGTTGCTATCGCAATTAAACGTCCTATTCCGTATCCTCTTATGAAAACGTCTATAAGCGAGAAAGGGATGCATTGTTTGTTGGTCGCTGTGGCTGTCAGATTTTTCTTACGTAATCAAGGCGCGTGCTAGCCGTGCAGTAAGTTGTCTCGCGTTCTCAAAAACCATGTAAAAATCTGGCTCTATCTGGCATGTAGAAAGAGTCAGTTTGAGATTTTGATCTGGATCTTGTCTGTGGGCTATCTCGGTTTGGTCTCATTCTTCGCATAGGTCGCTCGTTCCCGCGCTGAAATGCACATAAGAATACGTTATTTAATAAATCAGTTAATAGATTAGTTAAAATTCAATAGACTTTGGCCTGAAACAATCAATATTTAATGAGTAGAGATTTGTCATTTTACCAATAACAAATACATTCCTCATTGATTTTAATTTTAAAGTCGAAGAAGGTACGTTTAACAAAAAATGATTATTCAACATTATGACAAATAGCTTATTATTTAAAATGGATCTCAATATGGATATTTTTTTAGTACTTAAATTAATCTTACGTCGTTCCTTCGCCTAAAATTGCGAGTATTGTGCAGTTTTCTCTCAAGATTTTCAATTTTCTCTTGATAATATTTCCTTCTTTCAACACTTAACGGATCATTAGGATCGACGTGGTAACGGAACATTTTTTTTCCATCAACTCTTTTTCTATGTTTTCTTTCACCATTTTTGATTCTGTGCATAGTTCTATCTGGAGTGCGGCCAACCTTTAAATCTCTGTCACCATATTTATCAAAATTTCTATATTTTATATCTTCAACCGAGTTTACTGTATTATGATTAAATTCTTTAAATTCTGTTAAGTCTTTAATACCGTCATACTTAACCTGATTTCTGGAGGCAGGTTTATTGGTGTATTTTCGATCTTCATTGTCATTGCGATCTAAATTATTGTCATTATATATTCGATCTAAATTATCAATTATTTTATGTTGCACGTCCCCGTGTTTGCGATCCATATTATCGTTGTATTTGCTATCTAAATTATCAATGTATTTATTAACATCGCTATACTTATGGTCTAAATTTTCAGTGTATTTATGATCAATGTCATTATACTTATGATCTAAATTGTCATTATATTTGTAATCAAAATGTTCATTATGTTTTCTATCTACATCACTAAATATATTTTGATCAATATTATCATTATATTTCTTAAAATCTGAATTGTCGTTAATTTTATCTTTACGTTTTCGATCTAAATGATCATATTTCTTGAATTGGTTTGCATTTTTGTCGACTTCAGCATGTTTGTTTAATTTCCTATCATCGTTTGTGGTTATTTTATCTTCATTTGTACGTTCGGGTTCATGCTTTACATCATTTTTTGACTCTCCAATATCAATTTCAGGAATGTCTATTTCATTGCCATTAGTTTGTTTTGCAGAAAGCAAATCTACTGGTTTTCCTACAGCAGTGCCGTATATTTTTCTAATTTTCGCATCAAACATTTCTTTTTTGTCACCCTCGAGTTCACCAATATGCTTGACTTCTCGCTCCAAATTATCAAGAAGAGACATTAATTTGTTATCATTTTCGTTTTTAATATCAATATTCTTATCATCTCTACTACCATTTTGTTTTAAATATTGATTAAAGTTAATAATTTTTTCTTCAGCTTTGTTTAGTACCGCTTCCGTTGTTGTTTCTTCGTGATGTAAAATTTCCCTTTTGTTCGTGTATTCTTCGTAATGCTCGGTGTTTACAACTTCTTCGTGTTTGTAAGGGTCAAATGCACTTTTTCTGAATCCTGAGCGACGTTTTAAATAGTCGTTGACTACTTTATTTAAATTTGAGAAATCCTTTCGCGGTGTTACGTCCTTCTTAATTGCTTTAAATGGAGAGGCCATACTTTTTCTTTTCGGTAATTTGAATTGGGCAACTCTAGTGAATATACTAGATTTCTGAAAGAAACAAAACAATGACTTAGTTACAATAAAGATCAAAATAATTTATTTTTAAACTGGTTCAACTATCTAATAAGCGCTTACTAAAGTAAAAACTGTAGTAAGTCAGGGTAGACCTTAAACGTAGAAGTAACTAGTTATAATAAGTTTATGGGGTAGACTTACAAATACATGTATTAATAAACGTCTTTTCTACTAAATGCTGCACACTTGAGAAAGTTTTCCATTGACGTGAAACAATTTAGTCTATTAAACGACTGGTTTCATGTATACCTTCACTGCTTTCATAGAATAATAGTTTGTCTAATTATTTTTATAACACTTCCTTTTATAATCCCGTTGTAAGGATGTGTCGCTATTGCCTCAATATAGCAATGAGTTGGATGTGTTCATGTGTTTGTACACATTTTTAGTAATACTGTTTGGTCCGAAACTACATAGCTATCTGTTTTATTTTGTGTAATATTGACTGTTTTCTGTTGTGTGACAACTGTTTGTTACAGTTGACTATTATTAGTTGCGCAGGCTCTTAGTGAAGATACCGATATTAAGAAATTGTTTGACTAATTTCTCGCTCAAATTTTTTGTGCCGCGAATTATGACGTTGCCACTAATTTTTGTCATATTTCCATGTCGCTGTATAGTCACTTGCCACACATTAAATTTCTAATGTCATTTTTAACCCCCGACAAAAAAGAGGGGTGTTTTAAGTTTCATCGTATCGTAGCTTCAAAACGGATGGACCGATTTCAATGCAATTTTTTTTAATCGAAAGTTAGTTTATTCGGGTATCACCTTAGCTTTCATAAAAATCTCTACAGCCGTTCAAAAGTTACAGCTGTTTTTCTATTTGGAGTCGGGGATTTTTGTCGGTTAGGTTATTATTTATATAAAAAGTGTATATTTAATTACCTTCGGCATTGGTAGGTGTTTCGCCATCAGTTTTGGCGTTTGCGATGCGTATGTCTGTTCTTCTTCCTCTTGTTCCTCAAAATATTGAGGCTTAGGGATTGCAGCTCTATTGTGGTGGTTTGGAGGTGGTCGTGGCGGTGGCGGTGGTGGTGGTGGGGGCGGTGGGGGAGGTGGTGGGGGCGGTGGTGGTGGTGGTGGTAGCGGCGGTGGTCGAGGAGGTGGCGCGGGGGGTAGGGACGGGGGCGCGAGGTGTCGAAGGGGTCGCGGAGGCGGAGGCGGCGGAGGAAACGTCGGCAGCACAGGTAGTTGCACAGGAGCTCTGTAAACACTAAATAAAGGCAGTTTTATGTTTCAGTTCAATTACAAAATTAATTTTATTTATGTAAACACATGAAAAGACACGGAAAACATTCAATAAGAGAACAAAGTACAAAGATACTGCTTATTTCACAAAAGAATTCTCTTCTAGCAGACCTGCGAGAGGAGAATTTAAAACACGAAATGTAGACAGCGATGTACAAGAATAGATCAAAACTACAAATTAAATACAATAAAACTTAAGTAAAAAAAAAACGATGCTATGACAAACAGAAGATGCTATGACAGTTTCTTAAAGGTTGAGATAGTATCACAGTTCCTTAACTCAGGTAGTTCATAAATAGTGCTTTTTGAAACACAATAATACTTTTTCAAAACCTGAAGCCTATCTTCTTATTCTCATAATTAATTTACACTATGACTAAAAGTTGACCGAACTGAGATTATATTATGGGCTACGTTCAGTAATTAATTATTAATTAATTAAAAGTTTATTTGGAACAAAATTACGGTTAACATAATACAGAGGAAACGAAGATAACTACAAAAGTAAAATACTGTGGCGCAGCTATCAACGCCCAAATCAAAAAACAATAGGGACATAGATGTTCCAGACTACCTAGAAATAATTTACTTAAACATTAGAATTATTTTTTACTTTTTTAAAATTAAAATTAAAATATACACCAAAATTGGAGTGTAGAATGTAGAGTAGAAGTGGGGGTGTGTGTGTGAGTGTGAAGTGGTTCTGAATAGAATGTAAGATGTTACGCTAGCATGAGTGTTTATTTATGATACCACAAGTTGCTCAGTAGCATCATAGGACAGGGACTTAAGCCAATCAGTCAATCTTTTCTTTAGTAAATACCTTGTTATTGGGTAGATTCTAATTATCCCATTTATGCGGTTATAAAGTTTAGAGCTAATGTGGTTGAAGTGGCGACTTACTAACGCCAATCTGCAGAGCTCGGTCTTGCAGACTCTGTCAGAGCGTCGTTTCCTCGCAAGGCACTGGGAGTCGTAGTGCAAAAGGTGGTGCTTCTTAAGAACAGTTTGTAGTACGAACAGCTGTCTTACTGTTAGGACCTCACAGAGTGAGTATAATTCGGAAGTCGGAAATCTAATAGGTTTCTTCGCGAGTACCTTTAACACTGCTCTCTGCGCCCTTTCCAACCGCAGCATGGTTGTCTTATGGGTGCCCCCCCACGTTGTTATGCAGTAGCCAAGTATAGATTGAGCGAGGGCAAAGTAAATCATTTTTAGGCAACGGAAATCAGCAGAAGCGCGCATTTTTTTAAATATATAAATCAGTTTTCTTACTCGGACCACAATAGAGTCAACCTGTTTTTTCCACGTAAGAAGATTGTCCACTATAACTCCGAGATATTTAATACTGACAGCCCGTTCTATCTGGGCGCAGTTACAGATGGAGGGCGGTGGGATAGAACAAACATGGGTCCTGATCTCAAAAGAATTTGTGGGTTGGCTGAGAATTCCCGCGGTAAAGGGGATGAATTTGGTCTTTGTAAGATTTAGCGTGAGCAGATTCGAGGATAGCCATTTCATAACCACCGTCAGAGCCGCTTCTGCCTTCTCACGAGTCTCAGGCCAATCCTTACCATGCGTTATAAGAGCTGTGTCATCAGCATATGTAATGATTTTTGTGTTCGGAAGAGCTAGCTGACACAGATCATTAACATAGATTAGAAAAAGGGTTGGACCTAGGACACTACCCTGAGGCACACCAAATGTCATGTTTTCTACCTTGCTTATAAAGGTTTCAACTTTTACAACCTGTTTACGCCCTGTTAGGTAGCTGCGGAAGATATCGAGGGCAATGCCACGGATGCCAATAAGTTCCAGCTTGGCAATCAATTTGGGGACAGAGACTGTATCGAACGCCTTCGATAGGTCCAGGAAAACACCAACGGATTTATACTTATTGTTAAGGTGTTCGACTATTGTATTCGACAGATCCAAGGTAGCGTCTTCTGTGGATTTCCCAGCTCTGAAGCCGTATTGATTGTCAGCCAATATATTGTTTTTAGCCAGGAATTTCACCAGTCTCACGTTAATAATTTTCTCGAATATTTTAGAGATGGTTGAAAGAACGGATATAGGCCTGTAGTTGGATAGAATGTCCTTGTGTCCCCCTTTGTGAATAGGATGAACTATAGCAGTTTTAAAAACATCTGGGAAAATGCCAGAAGAAAGGGATAGGTTAAAAATTTTAATTTTTTGGTATGAAAGTCACTCGTATGATTCTCTCTCGTTCATCGGGAAATGATCGAGAATAATTGAACGGCTTCGGGCGATCCACAGCTGCGTTACGCGAGTGACCAATCGAACGACCTGAAAATATCTGCTGTATCCTATGACTACAGTCATTGGTCGGTTGACAACAGTGCGACCGAGTGCGACTTTCACCGTACTATTTCACAGTGACCGGAGCGATCGTCCGACGACGCACGCTCAAATAACGATACCTCTACCATGAGTTTACCGTGCCGTCTAACGTTCACGTTCACATGCAATATTGGTATAGTGACTTTAGTTCACTATTTATACCGCTAGAGGCGCTGAAAAAATTCCCATACAAATATTGCATGTGAACGTGAACGTTAGACGGCACGGAAAACTCATGGTAAAGGTACTGAACGGTTTAGTGTGATCACCCGGACGATCGAGCGTCGTCCGCCGTAATTACTGAACACACCCAAGAAAAGTTGTTCATAGTGATGAGTAGAATCAACTCCTTAAAGGATGCAGGTGACTAAATCGCCACCTTGTATGTTTCATAGTACCTAATGTACCTTGTTGAACTGTCGAAATCTAATAGATTCCGATTACAAGCGGGTATTGTGATTACCCTGCTATTTGGAACTCAGAACTCTTACATGGAAGGTAAGCAGTGTCCAGGAATTATGAGAAATAGACTATTTGCTCATTGGACGTTGTGCTACATAAACATTTCGATAGTTGAACGTTTTGCTATAAAGACAATTTGCTAATTAGACGTATTGCTAAATAGACATTTTGATTATTTGGACGTTTTGCTACTTATACGTATTGATCGTGAGGCCGTTTAACCACTATCACCGTACAGGGTGCAGGGTACAGGGTGCAGGGTACAGGGTGACTGGTTGAAGGAAAGAAACATTGAAGGAGGGTATTGTACTCATCATTATCAACTTTTATTATGGATACCAATCAAGAAATCGCGAAAAAATAATCTGGTGTGCCATAAAAATAATTAAATATTACTCGACTAAATATAATGGAACTGCTATTTTTTTTTCGCGATTTCATATTAATTGGTCCCTTAATAAAAGTTGTTGTTGTTGTTGTGTGTACTTATCTCATTTTTATATTAGCTGACATTTGTATTTATTAATAATTATTACTTCGATATTACTGTATTTTTCTGGTGTGACATTTATATTATTTCTTGTGTATGGGTGTAATTTGCCTGAATAAAGATGATTTTTATTTATTTTATTTTTTTGTTCATATTTATGAGTACCCTCCCCCTCACTCCCCCTCCCCTTCACTCCTTGAATGTTTCCCTCGTTCAACCAGTCACCCTGTATTGATAAATATTTATTACACTTCATTCGTAGGCATTGATGGCATCAATACTGTTTTCAATGAATGCGGTATTGGTACCGACTGCGGGACTGTCGCAGGCGGCGGGGCGGGTGCGGGGTGCGCGGCGGGCCCAGGGTGCGGTGCCACTGGAAACTGCGGGGCATTGAACGGAGCATGGTAATACTGAAAAAGAAAAAATAAGAAAGAAAGATTACCTTGACAAATTAGCTAGGCAGTAAGTTCAAACATTTTTATATAATTTAAAAAAAAAAACTCACTAGCTGTTAGAAAGAAAGAAAGAAAGAAATAAGGTTTATTGGTCAACACAATACATGTTTAAATCACACCATATACAGTAAGAAACAGAATAGCCGGGAGTGACAGCAATAATTGCACATTGCAGCAGGCTTACTTGCGCACACAAATGTAAGCTATGACATTAAATTAGGCTCGGTGTGGTATTGCGTGACCAAAAAGCCTCAGCTCAGCATATGCTGCAGTAACAGTACAGCGCTGATTTTCAGCTGAAACCTAAGGTGGCTGACAGCACAAGTTACGCCTGTTACACGTTATGTTAGGTGAACTACTTCATGTAAACGGATTTTTTGTATTCTATGTGTTAGTAAAGGAGATAGTCTATCTGTGTCTAGTGTATCTGTGTGCCAAATTTCATCCAAATCAGTTCAGCCATTTCTACGTGATTGAGTAACAAACATCCAAAAATATTCACAAACTTTCACAATTTTTTTCCCTCTGATTTTTATCGCGTGCTTAATTGTGAAGTATCCGGAAATTGTAAGTTTACTTTTATTTATTTTAACAATGGGATACTGGCCTATGATCTCAGATCTCATGTGGCACAAATGTCATATAACCGTCACTGAATGTTTAGGTTAGTCAAAAGGTTACATCAGGTTACATAAACATTGGTCTGGAGAAGTCCCGCATTAATCACTCATTCTTGCATTTTTGGCAGTAAAACAAGTACATATCTACTTGTGTATTTATCACCAAATTTATGTACTGTAATATTGATAAAAATACCTTGTATTAGTAAGTCTTTAATTTCAAATAATATGCCTGTGAGCTCAGACAAAATATTTTAGTTTTAGGTCTAACAAATCTTTATTTTATTAATACCAGACAAAAAACAGGGTGTTATAAGTTTATAGTGTGTATCTGTCTGTGGCAGCGTAGCTCCAAAACAGATGGACCGAATTCAATGCAGTATTTTTTATTGAAAGCTAGTTTAATCGGGTATCATCTTGGGTATGTTTCATGACAATCTGTTCAAAAGTTACAGCTATTTTTCTAGTTAGAGTCGGGGGCTTTTGACGGTTAGGTTATGCCTATTTCGCACACAATTTAAATAGTCAAACATGTAGGTAGTAACTTATAGTGACTAATGGAATAAGAACTGTACAAACCCATATTAATCATTGAAAATAAAGAAAATTCTGATTCATCGGCGCATTGAAAGCTGTCTATATTTTTTACGATAGCTGAACAAACTTGCTTGTACACGACAACGGTTACACATAGTTTTTATGACAGGTGGAATAGACAGGATGGTAGTACTGCCCCAATAGAGCTCGTAATATGGTAGGTACTCTTTAGGGCTCAATTATGGAGAGGCGGAATGTCACGCGGCGCCCAAAGAAAGAAAGAAAAATAATTTTATTCCGTACGGGATAATGACGGCGCCACATTTACAATAGACAAAACACAATAAAAAAGAAATAAGTAGGTAGGTACACTTCACATTCATGTTTTTAATTCGCGCCATGTTATCGTAGTTTATCTCTACTGCGCGATACCCCTACGATTATAATAATAACAAATATTATCTATAATAATGTGTAATTATATTATACCTTTTTAAGCATATTGTGCGTACGGAGAAGTGTGAGCTTTGGTATAGTTAAAGTTTATATGGAGAAGTAGTGCAGAAAGCTAAAATTTGGTCGAATTTCGACCATAGGGTGACCTCTAGTAATTATTGTTCCTTCAAAAATCACCTCTTTACCAGCTTCATCAAATATGTCGAATACTTCCATTGGTGGCCCTGATCTTTGAACCATACTCGAATTTTCATACCTGAAAACAAAAAAACACAATATTTAGAGAATGAGCGGTTTTCCAATATGCATTTATAGCATTCTTGATCTCTCGGTAGATGGCGTGGACAACAGTTAAGGTTAAAATAGTTTAGTATGACATTCTGCGTTCCCTTATCTATGGGAAGTTGTGCGTCAGTTTTTTTTAATAAATTACATAAATGAATGACTGAATAAAAAAATTTGTAAGTAAATATTTCAAATATCGGTCATCACTGGCACATGATTGAACAGTAACATTAGTAAATTTAATATTTCAAAAGAAGAAACTAACTTATAAAATATTAATTATTAAATAATTTCACAGGATTTTGATTTTTTAAACATAAACTATTTACGTTGGCTGACTTGAGGAGGCCTATGTCGCAAGACAGCCTGACCTGGTAACTGATGATAAATGTTAAATTATATAGGTACATAAGGAAAAATAGAAATAAGTAAAGTTAGTAAAAAAAAAAAAAAAAAAAAAAAAAAAAAAAAAAAAGCTCGGATCGAACGAGTCGAGTTATTTCGCGCTCCGTCATTTTTGTCTCAAATAAATATAAAAAGTATCATTATTTTATTATACTTACGTAAATCGTGAACTTTATGGTCCAAACAATGAGTGAAAGTGTTATCTCAATAGAAGTCCTGTGAATAATGGTGTATTTAGGCGAAATGTAATTGAACCATAAACAGTGTGAAAACTACGTCAATACTGTGTTTCTGTACATAATAACATTTAAAACATCAAAGTTAATTCAATGGAAACAATAGAAGTGATGTGAAACCAGTGAGACTTAATTTTTTAATATTTAAATAAAAGTAGTGAAAAAATAACAGCTACCTGACAGTTCCGAATCATCATCTTAACGGAACAGATTGTTAAAAGTTGTGACGATAGGAATAACTAATTTCAACACGACTTACAAGCTCTGATTTGGCTCATCACAGCAACTGGTAGTGTTCTGTGCGAGTGGGAACTAGTTCGCTTCCCACAAACTGCGACACTTTTTGAGGTTTACTTTAACATCAATTGTCCGTCAACGCACAGTGAGTTATTAATATCTAAGAAAGTTAAATCTACAAAATGAACTTCTTAGAAAATATAACATTTAGACGTACCCGCACAAAGTCGGATTCAATTACCGCTTGCGAAATACTCGATGAAACTTTAGATAACACTAGCAATAGTTTACCAGATTTGTCTACTGATGATACGAATACCCAACATGACGAACAAATAACAATACTAAAAGATCAAGTGGATAAACTCATACTAGAACTGAATAGCGCACATCAGGAAATCGAGTTATTGTCTCACGAAAATAACAATCTCAAGAAACTAAATGACGATTTACAAAGAAACAACGACCTGTATAAGCAAATTGCATGCAGTCCGGCTAAGAGGAATAAAGTTCCAACTCCAAATAAGAAACTTCAAAAGAAAACCAAGACAACTCAAACAGAACCACAAATTCAAGCTGAAACCCCTGACCCACAAATTAAATCATGTAGTAAAACCACAACCAAAACAGAAGAAAAGACACAAATGCCACAAAGTAAAGAACAGAGTAAAATCTGCATTTTAAGTACCAATACTAGGAATAAAATAATAAATATTGCAGCAACTACACTACAGAACCACTCAGAAAATATATGTCATTATATAAAGTCGCACTGTAATATCGAGCAGATGATTTGCAGTATACAAACTAAACTAGAAAATTTTACAATGAATGACTTTTGTGTAATATTAATAGGGGAAGAAGATTTTAGAACAACCAATGACTATTTCCAGCTAATATTCAGCATTAGAACAACCTTACAAAAAGTAAAACATACCAATATAATCATATGTTCACCTACATGTCAATTGAACTACTACAAAGGTTTGTTTAATTGGAGAGTTGAGAACTTTAATAATCTGCTTTATCTCGACATATTGACACACGAGCATGCATACTTCCTGGACACGAACAAGAACCTAACATACGACTATACTATGTTTGACAAACGAACTGGATTAGTCAATAATTATGGCATGCAGACAATCTGCAAAGACATTGACGATTTTATTTCTGGTATAAAAAAATACGACTTGATTTATGAGTATGACATCGAAAATTCATCAACGCACAAAACAGATAATGAACAATCCCAAAACCAGCTTTTTCTATGACAATTACGTACATATACTTCATCAAAACATCGCAGGACTCCTAAATAAATCGGAGGCCCTCACAGTTTGCCTCGAAGAACTCATGATGAAGAAAATCACCATTGACGTTATCTGCATCTCTGAACATTTTATCATGTCTGGTTATGAACAGCATCTCCTTATCGAAAATTACGACTTAGCAACATGTTTCAGTAGAATGGACAGTAAAAGAGGTGGTACATGTATTTTAGTAAGAAAGGGTCTACAGTGTAAGGAAGTTCCTGGTGTAAAGAAACTAGCAATAAGTAGCTCTTTTGAATGTTGTGCCATTGAACTTACACAGTCGGGAACTATTGTTATATGTATCTACAGAGTTCCTAATCCAAGCAATTTGACAACGTTTTTTGAGCGTTTATTTCAATTATTACAGTCTACAACTAAGAGGCAAAACCGTAATATTGTAGTATGTGGTGACTTTAACATTGACACTATGAAACGTACTAATGTAACATTAGATTTAGAATGCATTCTGCTAAATTTTAATATGAAATTAGTAATTAATCAGCCTACCAGAATGAAAAGCAATACGTGTATTGACAATTTTGCACATAATCTGGGTAGAAAGTGTAAATATGAAGTTATTGATTTTGCCTTGTCTGACCACACTTGTCAAATACTAAGATTTCCAATAAAAAGAACATGTCTGCTTAATCAATGGTACATAACACGACGCGACTACTGTTTAGATAATATGCGCAAATTTAAGGAATGTCTGCAAAACATATCTTTTTCTGAAGTGTATCAAACTGACGACCCAAACACAGCTTACAATTTATTCTCGGACACATTTTCTTTAATGTATGACCTTTGTTTTCCAAGTAAGTTAATAAGAATCAGAGTGCATAGGAAACCACAATGGTTATCGCGCGGAATTAGAACGTGTAGCAAAAAGAAAAGGAAACTGTTATGGCGTTATCGACTGGAACCAAGTGAATCAAATAAAAATGTCTTTAAAAAGTACTCTTCCATATACAAAAAGATAATTAAATTGACAAAACGCGCACAAAACGTATACAAAATTAAATCAGCACCTAACAAATCTAAAGCAACCTGGGATATCATTAATCAGTCAAAACTAAATCTACCAAAAGACTCAATTGCTAGCATTAAAATAGGGAATAAAATAGCAACGCACCCTCATTACATAGCTGAGGCCTTTAACGAATCTTTTATCGAGAAAATTAAACCGATCAGTAACGCAGGTATTCAAGTAACATCGTATATCACAAAAAGTATAAACTCCATGTTTATGTCACCAAGCACTGAAGATGATATAAAAGACATAATTAAACATCTGAAGAATACTGGTAGTGTGGGTAGCGACGGGTTCTGTACTAAAATAATTAAATATGTGGCCGATAACATTAGCGGTCATTTATGTTACATTTTAAATTTGTGTATAACAGTTGGCACATATCCCAAAAACTTAAAAACTGCTATTGTAAAGCCTTTATTAAAGAAAACCGATAAGGAGTGCTTGGAGTCTTATAGGCCCATTGCTCTTATACCAATACTTTCAAAGGTATTTGAGAAACACATATATGGACAAATATATAAGTACTTAGAGAAACGAAATATTCTGACTGAACATCAAAAAGGCTTCCGGAAAAATAAAACTATTAATATGGCCATCTACGACTTCTTAAACCAAGTTGTCATGAATGTGGACCAAAAAATACCGGTCTGTTCAGTTTACTGTGATATGACCGCTGCTTTCGACTACGTGGACCACAATATCTTACTAAATAAATTAGACGCATACGGCATAAGAGGGAATGTCCTACAATTGATAGAATCATACTTAAAAAACAGGCAACAATGTGTTGAAATAAGTAAAATAGATCTCAAGAGTAAACGCGAACAAATCTATAGGTCAGAATATCGAGCAATTGCTTATGGCGTGCCGCAGGGCAGCGTGCTAGGCCCTCTTCTATTTATAATATATATAAATGATTTACCAGAAGTCACTAATCATCCAATGACGCTATTTGCCGATGACAGTACAGTCACCATTAGCAGTAAAAAGGGAATGGATTTTGAACATGAGGTCACTAATACTATGAGTTCAATAATAAAGTGGCTAGATAACAATAATCTTAAAATTAATATTGATAAGACTAAATTAATGATGTTTAGTCAGCGTTCCAATGTACATTTGAAAGTATGCCAGGGAAATAAGTTAATACAACAAGAAAGTACGTCCAAGTTCCTTGGTTTGACGATTGACCAAAGATTGGACTGGAAAGAACATACCGAGGCACTAGTCAAAAGAATAAGCACATCCGCCTATGCTCTATATAAACTTGCTCCAATTGTAGGTGTTGACGCAATAGTTACGGCGTATCATGGAACCGCGGGCTCTTTATTAAGATATGGAGTAATCTTTTGGGGTAACTTGACGAATAGAGAACTTATCTTTAAATCTCAAAAAAGGTGTATCAGGGCAATGTTTGGGTTAAAAACCATACAAACATGTAAACCGTACTTTATAAAACATAATATACTGACGCTTCCGTCACTGTACGTATTTGAGGCTGCAGTATTTGTTAAATCAAACCCTAATCTCTTTCCTAAATTATCTGAGACCAATAACCGAAGTCGAAGAGATGATAATAGATTATGTGTAAGAAAGTCTAATACTGCATTGATGCACAAAAGTATATTTTGCATGGCGCCTATTATATTTAACCACATACCGCGACTGATTAAAGAACTGAACATGAATCTGTTTAAAAAACGATTAAAAAGATTTTTAATCGACAAAGCATACTACAGTATTTCAGAGTTTTTGATGGAAAAAAATTGAATTTTGATTTCTAATTTTATTGTTTAGTTTTTGTTCTTTTTTACTGACATACTTTTTAAGTAATTATTTGATTGTGTTTGTTAATTTTGATTTAATTGCTATTCTTTATGATTATTTATGATTGTTTGAGACCTGATTCTGTAATAACAGTAGTTGACTATTACTAGAAATTGATGTAACATTTTGACATGTTGATATTTTAATTGTAACTGGAATCTGAATTTTTATTTGACTGACTAATTATTTTTTATTTTATTATTTCATTTTTGTACACCACATTCTGGTTGATCATGACGGACAAAATACTATGCTATTATACCTACCAACTTAATGTACTCATTATCATGCAAAATAAATTATTCTTATTCTTATTCTTATTCTAGTATAATATAGTTAATTATAATTAGTATAGTTTATGTTTTATTAAGTATATGTTTTACAAATTGTACAAAGGTCGAGAGTAAATAAAGGCTATTTTATTTTATTTATTTATTTACGTTGGCTGATCGAATTTTTTTACTACCATGATAAAGTTTAAAAAGTAAATACCAAAAGTTACGCGGGCGCCATCTCTCGATGATGAAAGAATTAATCTGACAATGCCTACTGGAAAACTGTTCTAATTGAAGTCAGATTAATGAGTGATGAATAAGGCTATAGACATACCTCTGCATTATATAATTCGTTAAGGGTTCCTTGATTTCATTGGTCCTCATCACCAATTTATTTGGAGGAGCATCTTCTACGGTGAATATTGGCAATAGGACCAGTGTGGGTTCGCAGTTCTCATTAGGGCTAGAGCATGGCTGGGAAAGAACAGGACCTGAAAAAAGAAAAAAACACACAGTTACATATCAAGCTATACGATTCCAGTATAGGCTGACCTCGCATTGTATAGGCTTTCTGTACAATGAGAGGTCAGCTTATACTGAAAATGTATAGCTTGATATATACAGGTTGTTCCAATTTGAGTGGTCCAAAGGAAAATCACATTTTAATGAAACATAGCTAAGATGATACCCGATTAAACTAGCTTTCAATTAAAAACAAATTGCTTTGAAATTGGTCCATCCGTTTGCGAGCTACGATGCCACAACAGATACACAGATACATAAATACACACTACATACTTATAACACCCTTCTTTTTTGTCGGGAGTTAAAAAGGGGAAGATTCTGGGTCAAAAAATAAAAATAAATCCTTACGTGGTGTTGTGACCTTCATATAATGGCTGCAGAGGCAGTCGGTATCCTCCTGGGAGCCTTCAGGACAGCCGCAGCGGTTGCTGTAGCCACGGCCAGGGATCGGCGGCTCTGTCGAATACGTTTGTCCACCTTTTCGTGGACGGTTCGAGTAGTTGCAAATTACTTGTATGGACTGAAAGAACACGTAATTGTCTCTTATATAGAATATTTTTATATGTAGTGCGCATAATTTGTAGAGTGATTCAGTATCCGTTTTTAGAAACAGATACTGAATCACTCTACAAATTATGCGCACTGCATTTAGATGCATTTAGATGCAACCGCAGTATTGGGTTACACTTTAAAATAACAGGAAAATTCGACTTAATATGGAGGACGCGCATAATTTACTAGCGCAAGCTATACAAAATATATATTTTTTTTGTGGATTGGATTGGATTTTATTATTGCGGTTGCATTTGGGAACGGATACTGAATCACTCTGCAAATTTTGCACACTACTTATAAAACTATCCTGTATTTATGGTCCGACTTTATTAGCGGAGGTTCTTTTAAGGGGTTATAACTTATAGTACTCATCATTATGATGATGATGGGATCAACCCTGAAATAGCGAAAAACGAAATCAACTGCTCCATACAAATAATTCAATATTATTCAATTTTTTCAATATAGCCCGTAACACTTGCACCTTTAAGACGAATTTAAGGATACATTCGTTATCATCAGCTTTCTGAATTGTCTTCTACTTTAAAAGCATTCACGTCAAAACGATATGCGTGAAAATTTTAGATTTTTTGTGCACGGCTTCAGAACTTGATACCAAATACGTGGTTTCCTCGGCACCATCCTGTATAATGGTCTCGGTATTCTCTCAGTTTGTTGACTGTACATTTTCTATTAACTTACGTTGTATCCCAACTGGCGGTGGCTGTCGTAGTAGGCAAATTCCGCATATGCTGATATGCCACAACCCATATGCGTTGTACTACTGTATATCGCTTCTAGGTACAACTTGCCTCTATCATCGGTGCCTGGTCTGCGAATAAAGTAAATTATACTGATTATATAAAAGTTTATACCTACCTTGAACAAAACTTTTGGACTCGGGTGATTAATTATTATCAAAAACAGTAAAATAAACAGAAAAAAGTATTTTCGATTCCCGGGTGTGGCAAGCGTATTAGCAAAAATATTTAAATGCAGTTTTGTTTCTTTTTAAAAATAAAGGAATGTTTCCTTTGAGTAAAAGCTGTCTTCAGTATTTAGAGTACCTACTTTTCCTCCAGGTACGCTTCGAAAATTCCACCCTGTATAGTAAGACGGTTGGTGGAGTTTATGAAGAAGTTGCGGGGTGCGGGAGGGGTGTGAGTTGTGATGCGAGATGTCAGTCACAGGCCATGATACACACAATAAAGCGTAGCTTAGTAGTAGGCGTGTTTCACACCTCCCCCCGCACCGCGCAACTACCTCAACTTTGGACATCAATGGTCTGAGATAAGCAGTTGGCCTATAGTTGGTGACATATTGAATAAAGATACATTATTTTAATTAAACGAACTTTACACTGCCATGTTTAATGTCCAGTAAGTCAGGTCACCGTAGAGAATTATCAAGTAACTAATATTATAAAGAGGTAAGAAAGAAAGAAAGAAAGAAAGAAAAAGTATTTATTATTTGGTAAAATATATTTGCAGCAAATGGAGATCAAGTGTCAGGAAAATCATGGGAAGGGGTCACGAATCACGATTCTTAACATTGAGGGGCCGAAATTGGGGGAGGAAAATATGTTTGTTTGTTCGTATGCAGGGAGTAATTTCTAGAGGTATTCAATCAATTCCAAAAAATCTTCCACTATTTTTTATTTATTTTTAAACATTGCCCCACACTAGGATTTCTCCTGTATCGAGGGTATAGTTTACAAACATACATGTCACATGCACACACAACCAGACCCGAAACAACTATCTGTAGATCATACAAATATTTGTTCCGTGCGGGGATCGAACCCGCGGCACGTAGCGCAGAAAGCTAATCGCTTAGCCACTGCGCCAACCGTGTCGTCAAACACTCACAACCGGTCATGGTTACTATTAGTAACCGTGTCGTTACTAATAGTAAACTAACTATCCTTGAGCGATTTATGCTATATTTTACTGTCAGAAAAATGAACTGTGCGGGTAAAATCGCGTGTAACAACTAGTAATATAACAAGTAAATCCTTTTTGTGAAGCAAGTTAATTTATCCGAAAGTTTGGCCTGATTTATTGCCACCCTTGTCAATTCGTAAGAAAAACTAGTTAAAGGTTCTCCGGTCAGAGTTTGGTGGATTACTTCGGGTCAAACCAAAAGGGAAGGTACTTTTTGCGTTTTATGTTTATGCGTGCAAAAGGGAATGCGAAGAATCCCCACCATCCAACAGATTTGAAACGTCATATCTTATTCGAAGAGTCTTATCACTGTCCCCGGGCAATAAAGCAGTAATATCAAAAATCGATTTTTACAGGAGAAATAAAAGAAGCTAATTTGTTTATAGTGCAGCGTACAGTGATCCAAAACAGGCGTTCAAAATGTCAAATGAAAGCTATTTTTTTACCAGTTTAACCTTTTAAAAATAATTGTAATGTATGAATGTTTAATGAAATAATTGAAAAAATGTATAATACAAATTTTAGATGATATTGTTTCAATTGCAACATAATTAATGACTTTATAAACACACCGACCACTGAGACTGCATTACTGTGGGACTAACACGACAAAATGGGAAGAGAATAATCGGGATCAAACTATCTCTTTACCGATTTCTCTCTTGATTTTTTGTTTTCTCTTCTGTCAAGGAGACAAAGGTGGACAAAACTGGTTTATCTACCCGCCGTGCTAGCCCTGCAGCATGGGGTGCGGCAGGAAAAAGTAACATGTTAAATGTTATAAGAGCACTTCCCAAAAACAGCCTACGGCCAACCCATGGAGTTTTCTTGCCGGTTTTTCTCCATAGGACCTACTATTTGGAACCGCGCACCTAGTCTCGACATTTTTATTTATTTGGTTCACCAACAATTGTTACCCACAAATACATACAAAGGTTGAGTATACAAACTACATTTATAGTAATTACGACCTGAGTGTACAATTTGACTAGGTAAACACCACATCCAAAAATTTTACAAAAGTTTTTTTTTTTATTTTTTTTATTGAAACTGAATTTATTTTATACATGCAAATCTTTAAAAATTATACAGTTATAGTAATTATACAATGATACAATAGTGTCGATTCCATAAGTTCATTTCATAAGTACCTATCTGGTATACATGAATAAAAGATCTATTCTATTCTAAAAAAAATATAAAGCGCCGTACTTACATTGTCCAATCAGGATATTTTTTAATCATTTGTTCCGTGACTGAATTCTTGTGAGAGTACCAAGACTTCAGCGTCTGAGTGATAGCATACGCAAGCTTCACTGAATTCAGGCCAGGAGTTGAGTTCGCAAAGGACCTGGTTAATGGGAACCACTCCGGAAACGTGAAGCGCACCAGGCCTACCGTTTGTCCGGGGTCCGAGAATCTTTCTGGAAAAGTGGAAGGTTGGAGTAAAAGAAAGAAAGAAAATAATATATTTATTTTGCATATTTGAGGCGCATGCAATAATAATAATAATATATGTGTGGATGTGGACTCAGCAATCATAGTGCCGATAGTTGTGACGGCCAATGGCTTAATAGCCAAGAGCCTCGACCAACATCTTATGAGGCTCTCGTTGGGGGGCTGGATCAAGGGCTTGATACAGAAAGCGGTACTCCTTGACACGGCACGCATTGTGAGGAGGTTCCTTTCTCTGCAACCCTAGCCGCCGGGAGCTTGGACCCTATTCCCGAACCGGTGGGCTACTACCACTATTCTTTTGTATTTTTAAATGTTTTTACATTATTCTTTTTGTAAAAATATTTATAAATGTAGAAAAGTATGTGTAAATAATCAAATAAAGGAAATAATAATAAAGATAACACCCTATATGAAGTAAGTCATCTTGACCATAATCGTGTGGGCCCCATAACTGCACCAAAAAAGTTCAGTTAACCGTAATCAATGTCAGGCGCTGATTTTCACCTGAACAAGATTGTGACACAAAGAAGTCAAGTTAGACATAATAATAAAATAAAAGAAAAAAATAACTTCTGTAGCAAAACACTTATTGTAAAACATAATAAATACTATGAACGAACGCGCGAAGCGCGTCAACTCGAATACTTTCCTGCTCGCACACCTACTGCTGTTTCGTCGGGCTCCGATGACGTCACCTCCCCACTACAGCGACGCGGCGGCCGATGCACCGCGCGCCTATATAATCTCCGCCTGGATTTAATGTTATTCACTTCTCGACTTACCTTAGTCTCGACCGGTAGCGCCAGCAGCCATTGAGCTAAGGAGAGTAGACAAAGCCGGTTAGCGTCAGCATACCACTTTGTTAATCAGGGAGGAAGCAGGATCAGGTAGCGTCAGCAGCCTATCCTGTGACCTACTTAGGACCGCGAATTTATACTCGTACTTCAGTAAGTGCTACTAAGTGTGTTAGTGTAACACAATATATAATTATTGAAGAGACCCAGAGTTTTATTATTGGCAACCCTACAAGTGGCGCCCAACGTAAATTACTGTGAGTGAAAAAAAGACAATGGCTTCGGTTCAGTTAACTCCAGAACAATTCAAGGAATTGATTGGCAGTGTGAAAAGTACTAAAAAGAATTTCACGCGATGCACGTCTAGGTTCAACGGTGAGAGGAACCACGAAAAGGTTGAAGAGTTCATAAATACAGTCTCTGTCTACAAGGACGTTGAAGGGATTGGCGATGAAGATGCGCTTATTGGACTTACCCTCCTGTTGACTGAAATTGCCAGCACTTGGTGGAAAGGAATCAAAAGCGAAGTAAAGGATTGGAATTCGGCGGTGGCAGCAATTCGTAATGCATTTGCTCCCCAAAAGCAGCCGCACGACATCTATCTGGCACTATTTGCTACCCCTCAGGTCAAGAATGAGTCGATAGATTCATTTGTAATGGGAAAAAGAGTTCTTCTTGCCCAACTTCCACTTAAGAGGCACAAAGAGGAAGAACAGCTTGATTTTGTGTATGGGCTGTTGCACATTGATTTTAAAAAGGAGATAGAAAGAGCGACTGTAAAAACT
The DNA here is from genome assembly GCA_932294325.1 of Allophyes oxyacanthae. Lineage (NCBI taxonomy): Eukaryota > Metazoa > Arthropoda > Insecta > Lepidoptera > Noctuidae > Allophyes > Allophyes oxyacanthae. The sequence continues at coordinate 10,490,340 of OW028631.1, forward strand.
TTTAAGGAGCTGTTGGTCAAAGGTCGGCATTTAGAGGCACTGGCAAAAGAAGAGGAAAAAGAGAAACCTAAAATTGAACAGAAGGAACCCGGCAAAGACGACAGTACCACAAGTAAACAAAAAAAGAGGTGCCTGTTTTGTGGGAAAAAGGGGCATGTTGCTGAAGAATGCCGTAAACGCCTGGGAAAACTTCGCGAACAACCGACCGAAAGGGCAATTAAGTGCTACGGATGCGGAGCTCCTGGAGTATTTCGAAGCAACTGTGAAAAATGTAAAGCAAAAGAAACACCCCCTAAACCAGTTCAATTTTTTAAAATAAATACCAAAACTGTTCATCATGCCAAGATACCCACAATCGAAATTAATGTGTGTGGTTCGGACGGCTACGCCTATATTGATACGGCAGCAAGGACGAGCATAGCTAGTACTAGGCTATACAAAATTTTGATACGGCATGGAGTGGCATTCGAAAGCCGTGAGATGGAAGTAACCCTGGCGGATGGCTCTTCCAAATTAACAACACTGTTGACAGCTGCAGTAGATGTAAAGATTGGCCAAAAAACATTACCAGTCACGTTTTCAGTACTTCCAGAGGCAAGTGACAATCGAACTCTTTTGGGTATCGATTTCCTAGAGGAAACAGGAATTGTTTTAAACCTAGCACAAAGGGTTTGGTATTTTATTGATAGTCCAAAATTAGAACACCCATTCCTGCAAGTGAAAGACACCAAAGAGTGTATAAAAAACTCGACTTTGGTCCAGGCTCCCCAACGGAGATCACACCAGAAATCAAAGGATTCATGAAGTGGGCCAGTGAATTACACATGATTTCACCGATGCCCGTGACTCCACCAGATTGGAAGTTTTCACCACCTCCATCTCCAAAGCAAGATGACGTTTGGAAGCTGCGCAAGCTTGACACGCCTCCTCCTGCAATTCATCCTCGTGAGCCTCGTGAGATAGATGATTTAAAGCACAAAGATCCACGTGTAACATATGTTCCAATAAATAATTTACAATTGTACTCCTTCGAAGTTTCATTACGCACAGATGAAGCCATTCATTTGTTACCTGAACAAAAAAATTAGCTAAATATAGTCCTGTCAAAATACAATACTGTTTTCAGTAAGAGTGGAGATCCAACTCCTTTTGCTTTACACAGAATTGATACTGGAAGTAATAAACCAGTTGCTGTTAAACCTTATCGTCTCTCTCCACGTAGACAAGAACAACTCAGAGAGAAGTTAGATGAAATGCTAGATCAAGATATTATAGAAGAATGTGATTCTGCTTGGGCCGCTCCGGTTGTCCTAGTACCAAAAGGTAAAGACGATGTAAGAGTCTGCATTGATTATCGTAAACTAAATGAAATAACAAAGCCTGACCGTTATCCTTTACCAAGAATGGACGACTTACTCCATCAAGCAAAGGCTACACCATTTATGTCTACAATTGACCTTCAATCCGGCTATTGGCAACTTATGGTACAACCTGAAGACCAAGACAAGACTGCTTTTATTTCCCCATTCGGAATGTATCGATTTAAGCGTATGCCTTTCGGTCTACGTAATGCACCGGCTACATTCCAACGATTAATGGATAAGTTCACTACAGGATTAAAGGCTGAATTTGTTTTAGCTTATCTTGACGATATTATTTTGAGGTCTACGTCTTTTGCCCAGCACATAAAGGATTTAGAAGAGATCTTTGAGAAACTGCAAAATTTTAAGCTACGAGCTAATAGAACGAAATGTCGATTTTGTTGTTCAGTAATTAAATATTTGGGACACATAATCGTACCAGATGGAATAAAAACTGATCCAGACAAGACTGCAGCTATTGTTCAATTACCTCCACCAAAGAATCTCAAACAACTTTTATCATTTTTGCAAACAGCATCATGGTACAGGCGATTTATCCACAAATTTGCTGAAATTGCACGACCATTGACAAAATTAACGAAGAAAACAGCAATATGGCAATGGGAAGAGCCACAAATATCGGCATTCCAAAAATTGAAAACAGTTTTAACGACTGCACCGGTTTTAAAACAAGCAAATTGCAACCTACCATTCATCATAAAGACAGATGCAAGTCATTATGCTATAGGAGCAGCTTTAGTGCAGGGGGAGGGTGAAGAAGAACACCCTGTCGAATACGCTAGTCGACTATTAACACCAGCTGAATGTAACTACACAGTCACCGAAAAGGAAGCACTAGCCATTGTGTGGGCAGTTTCAAAATTTCGTGGCTACATAGAAGGAGTAAAATTTCTAACAATCACTGATCACCAACCTTTAAAATGGTTAATGAATCTGAAATCACCATCTGGGCGCCTAGCCAGGTGGGCACTTCAATTACAACCCTATTTGTTCGAAATTAAATATTCACCAGGGCGCACTAATATCGTGGCTGACACATTATCACGCCCACCATGCACGGAACACTCAGTAAATTGCATATTATGTTACGCTGAGTTAGACCTTCCAAACCGAGGTGAAAAATCTATTAGGGATGAACAACTGAATGATGAAGAGTTGGGAAACATAATTAAAACCTTAGAAACTGAAACAGAATCAGAAGAATTCATGCAATGGACAAAGCGAGGTTATCTTATGCACAAAGGTGTATTATATAGATTCACTGAGGATCAAGACGACGATACTGCTAAAATCGTCGTGCCAAAACACGAAAGATCAGATATTCTAAAAGCATTCCATGATGAACCAACTGCTGGACATCTTGGTATTGAAAGAACAGAAAAACGAATATCTAACCGTTTTTTCTGGAAGGCAATGCGAAAAGATGTTGTTCAGTATGTCAAGACTTGCACTGACTGTCAAAAGTATAAACCGACAAACCAAAAACCAGCAGGCCTTTATCAAACTACGGCAAACAACCAACGATTTGAAGTACTTTCAATTGACTTATTTGGTCCATTACCAAAAGGGCCTAAAAATGAGAAATGGATATTTATTATTGAGGATACTGCGTCAAGATGGGTTGAATTGTTTCCACTAACAGAGGCTACAGCAGAAAACTGTGCTAAAACATTACTGAATGAAGTTTTTCTTAGATATGGTTTACCACGAAGAATAACCAGTGATAATGGTACCCAATTTATTTCCGGTATAATGCAACAGTTGACCTTTTGCTTGGGGATTCAACAAACCCTAAGCCCAGTTTATCATCCTGAACCAAACATGGTGGAACGCAAAAATAGAGACATGAAGTCTCAAATTGCTATCATGGTAAAAGGCAAGCATACAAACTGGCCAAGTACTTTACCGGCCATACGATTTTCAATGAATACAGCATTTAATAAAAGTATAGGATTTACTTCGGCATACCTCACATTTGGCCGAGAATTAAGAACACCTCTAGATTTATCTCATGATATTAGCACAATCGTCCAATCTGAGAATTTCATTTCTGAAATTACGCCTACCCTTAAGAAGCTTGATAAAGACTTGAAAATCGCTAAAGCAAACATAGAAAAGATGCAAGATGAGAATTTTGTTCGTGGTAATATAAACCGAAGACCGGATCCAGGATACAAACATGGAGACCTTGTTTTAATTGCCACACATCCAATAAGTAGTGTAGACAAACAATTTGCAGCCAAATTAGCTCCACGTAGAGATGGACCATACATGATAATTAAAAAGCATGGATGTTCTATATATGAAGTCGCACATCCAGACAAACCTGGAGAAATTATTGGGAAATATCACACGTCTGCTATTACCAGATTTCAACAACGGGGTGAAGCAATGCCAACACCCGTCATACCAATCCGTCGAAGAGGACGTCCACGGAAGAATTAGTTTTGCTGTCCAGAAATGAAGCTGGTACTTTATCGGGACGATTGGAAGCACCAGAGGGGGAGAATGTAGCAAAACACTTATTGTAAAACATAATAAATACTATGAACGAACGCGCGAAGCGCGTCAACTCGAATACTTTCCTGCTCGCACACCTACTGCTGTTTCGTCGGGCTCCGATGACGTCACCTCCCCACTACAGCGACGCGGCGGCCGATGCACCGCGCGCCTATATAATCTCCGCCTGGATTTAATGTTATTCACTTCTCGACTTACCTTAGTCTCGACCGGTAGCACCAGCAGCCATTGAGCTAAGGAGAGTAGACAAAGCCGGTTAGCGTCAGCATACCACTTTGTTACTCAGGGAGGAAGCAGGATCAGGTAGCGTCAGCAGCCTATCCTGTGACCTACTTAGGACCGCGAATTTATACTCGTACTTCAGTAAGTGCTACTAAGTGTGTTAGTGTAACACAATATATAATTATTGAAGAGACCCAGAGTTTTATTATTGGCAACCCTACACTTCTTAATAAAAAGCTCGAATTTTTATTTAGTAAGTACGTTAGTAAGCTTTTATTTTTCGTATTTACTTTAAGTTTGTTTGGTTCTACTTTTTTTTTTTTTTTTTTTTTTATTCACATTTTTGTTGAGGCTTCATTTCACCATGGTGACTATGCTAGCCTCGTAAAGTCACTCTTCTACAATAAATGACAAAACTTAACATTATACTTAAATTAATCATGACTACGACAAACTACTATATAATTAAATAAAAAGACATAGAAGATCTAATTGGAATTAATCTGTATTTAACAAATTAATTCTAATCAGATCGTCTTAAAAATATATGTTTCATAAATATATACATTGAAATGGATTTCTTAGAGAGAGGTTTTGTTTTGTTTTTTATTTTTTTATGTTTGTGGTTTTGTGCTCTCTAATAAACGTATTTTCTTTCTTTCTTTCATAAATTAAATTATTATAAGTACTGGGTATTATTATAGGTGCTGAAAATGACCAGCCATATTTTAGGAGGTAATCAGTACCTCTACCATGAGTTTTCCGTGCCGTCTAACGTTCACGTTCACATGCAATATGGTTCCATGAACCTGAACAACTTACCCCAAGAAACATAGGTCGAAATAGGTGCTTAAAATAATTTTCCAAATATCACTTGAAACCTGTATCTAGTTTACATGAAAAAAGATCTATACTATTCATTGACTTACTACAATAGTGGACGGCGGGTTTAGAACAAAATTCACGCAAAATGTGTCCCGAGTCAACCTATTTAAGCGTAGATACATTTATTTATTTATTAAGGACCTCCAACAAAGGACATACACTTAAAATCACAAAACATCACAAATAGTATTACATCTTTGTACTCCTTCAATTATAGGAGGCCACAGCATCCAACAATATTTGACTAGCCTAAATTTAATATAAATATTAATATATGTAACTAAATTAAAAAAGAATCAAATTAAAAACAAATTTAAAAAAAAGTAAGAAAAAGAATAACGAAAGAAAAAGAAATAAAAAAAACTATGACATAGTAATTCAAATAAACAGCTTAATTTTACTGGCGACAATTTATCAGCCTACTCAAGTTTTTCACAATACAGTACGGCGACATTTTTGATGTGTATTATCTCGGTTGGACTAAGGCCTAACCCTTCTCATTTCGAGAATAGGCCCGTGCCCAGCCTTGGGACAGTAATGGGCTGGATTATTTTTATTATGTCGGTTGACAAAACAAAGACTGGCGCGCGATTGGAACTCTTTTATCGTTTTGGAACTCTTTTGTCTCGGACACTTTTGAGGGCGGACTAATCTTCCATTGAAGTTAGGTCAATGATTCTATTCTATTCTATTCTTGAACATATAAAAAATGTTTAATACTTACTGGTCGCTCTGCATAAGTCATGTCTAAGTAAGCACTGATTTGCCAACACTTGCGCAAACGTCGCCAACTCATTGTCCCATCTCTGAAATTAATTGATTTATTTAGGTTTATATTTAATTAGATAGTATTTAGATGGTATTTATTGTATGTATTTGTATTCTTCCGTGTTAGGTATGTATTTTATGTAAATTATTTATACGTATCCTTTACACACTGTGTCTACATTTCTTCTTTTTAATCTCTCCTCTCGCAGGTCTGCTGGAAGAGATTTCTTTAGAAATAAGCAGTACCTTTGTACTTTATGCTCCTACTTCATATTTCTCATGTATTTTATGTGTGCATTAATTGTTAAATAAATAAATAAATTAAATAGTCTAGTTTGGGGCTTACTGGTACTAACTGTTTAGAAACCTAAATAATATGTAGAAGTGGTTCGCCACACTACTATTACGTATAAATATGTATAAACTACATTTTGTACTTGTCTTTTGGCCAATAAAAGATTTAATTTTATTTATTTTTAAATAACACGTCTAACTTTTCTAATTTAGGTACCTATGTGAGGATCAGTAATTGATTATTATCATTACATCACTACCTTACTTTTTATACACTACACTACATACTACCATCATTATGATATCTATACAGGGTGTCCCAGGAAACTTGTACCTGCGAAGGTCTGTGGTCAGGGGACACTAATACTCATCGATTGAACCCCCATGTATGTTCTACGATATTTTGTAGTTTTTGAGAAATTGATTATTATTACTGTCCCACTGCTCACTGGCTTGGTTTTTTTTAGTATTCATAACTTACCACTCGAAATATTCCATATCCTCTCGGTAAGACCTCTCCATCTTTCCCCGTCTCCTTGCCCTTGGCTACCTTGCTTCGTATCCTGTAATATAAATCATTGTTATAATAACCTAACCGTCAAATCCCCCTAGAAAAGAGCTGATGATCTTCAAACGGCTGAACAGATTTTCATGAAACATGGCTAAGAACACACGGGATAAAATTACCTATGACACAAAAAAAACTAAACGAAAATCGGTTCGGTCGGGAGCGACGATACCACAGGCAGATACACAGACAGACACGTTAACCTTATAACACCCCTCTTTTTGCGTCGGGGGTTAAAAATGGGACTAAACATTGACCTACTACTCCAATGGACGGGGCTAGAACAAAATTCACGAAAAATGTGTCCCGAGTCTACCTATATAAGCGTATACATATATATAATAATATATAATATCTATATATAATAACATCTTAGATTATTATTGATTGGTTGTCGCAGCCGCTCCAACTAGATTCCGCCGGCGTACTAATAAAATGCGGCAAAACATACTACGCAAGAATAGGCGTACTCGAGTGAGTCGTTCAGATTAAATGCCTGTTTGCGTAGTAAAACTGTGCAAAAACAATACAACCAAAATTTAAAAAACACTGCGATATGTACCATCAGTAAAGATTGTATAATTTCCGAAATAATTTCATAGTTTCAACAATAAATAAACAAACCATAATTGACAATCACCACATGACAATCACATGTCAATACATGAGTTGACGCATTCAAGGAGCCATTTTTCTTAGGTAGTGCGGTATCTAATTGGAGCGGCCGCGACAACTAATCAATAATCTAAGAATAACATTTAAAGAAATATAAAACCGTATCGTCATTAGTAAACAACTTAATTTTACTTGCGACAATTTATAAGCCTATTCAACTTTTCACAACACAGTACGGCATTTTTGACGTGTATTCTGTCGGTTGCTAAAACAAAGTATGGCGTGCGATTGAAATTCATTTTTCGTTTTGGAACTCTTTTGGCTCGGACACTTTTGAGCGCGGACCCAATGATTATTATTTTCATTAGCCCATGCTTTTGAGACTGCCTCGTTACTGTAGTGCATCTGAGATGTTTGCGCAGAATCGAACAGATGGGTTTCATGCGATCTTCCGAAAAAAAGTATCATCATTGGTTAGTAGAATGAGGGTCATAGACAATAGCATCCTGAAAACAGTAGCGGAGAATACTTGTTCTCCTTTTTTCAGGCATTTTGTGGGGTTGATGGTCGGGTAGGAAACGCATTTCTTGCTTGGCCATCTTCTGCGCGGAGTGCTTCAAACTTTTATTTTATTTTTGTACATGGCGTGTATTACTAACACTAATTATAAGTTATTTTTCTTACTAACACAATGGATCTTTTGTTGTCCTAAATAAAGAAATTTGATTTGATTTGATTTGATTGGGCTAAAGAAAATAATAATCATGGCGTATTTCGAAATATTATGTGACTCTCTACTAAGTTATATTCTTCTTCTCTCTTGTCATGTTATTGTAACAATATTTAGAAAGAAGGAAAGAAAATTAATTTATAAGACTATAGAAAAAACAAAAGACGTATTTAAAAATTAAACACTCAAGTACTGGCACAAAAACAGCACATTATGATGCGTTCATTCTTAATTTTAGTTTTTTTTGAAATCGCGATATAAAATGCAGCTGTTCCATATAATATTTAGCCGATTAATACCGGTTTGGTCCCATAATAAAAGTTGTTCATAATGATGAGTGCACTAGAAAGGTTGGAACACAACAACACAACTAAAAATCTAATCAGACAGGCTATAAGTAATAAATAATACCGAACAATGTCATTACAATAGCGCCCTGTTTTTTCATTTTTCTGAGAGAACATCGAAAATAACTTGATTGTCAGCAACGGCAACATTACAAGATTCAATAATATTGTACGAGACGAAATTGAATTATGTACAAATTGACGTCAACGACAGCGCAGAAGATGTATTGTCACATCTTAGATATTGATTGATCTCCGCTGGTGGCAGCAGAAACCAATCAATAATCTAAGTGTCAGATGTATTCTTCCAGAATCTGTGTATCTGTCTGTGGCATAGCTCCAAAATGGATGGACCGATTTCAAAGCAGTTTTTTAAAGTGAAAGCTAGTTTAATCGGGTTTCATCTTAGCTATGTTTCATGAAAATCTGTTCAGCTGTTCAAAAGTTACAGCTCTTTTTCTAGTTAGAGTCGGGGGTTTTTGACGGTTAGGTTATTTATAGTGGCACAAACTTATCTGACCCGGTCGTGGCGTCGCTGCCGTCGCTTTTACCAATGTCATCTCCGTACAAAAATGACACTCTAAGCACTGATGTCATTTTTGTTCCGTAGCGACGTTAGTTCCAATTTCGGTCACCGGGTCAGATAAGTTTGTGGCACTGTACTGACATGTCACCGTATATCGTTGAAGAAATCATTCCATAAATAATCTAGAATAGGTAATATTATTATTGATGATGTTAGCCTATATCATCCCACTGCTGAGCAAAGGCCTCCCCCCATGACTTCCAGGTCTTCCGGTCCAGAGCCAGTGTGGACCATTTTTTATTAGTTCTATCTAGCTCGTCTCTCCATCTCCTTCGTGGTCTGCCGCGACGCCCCGTCTAGCTGTGTCAGGGCTCCACATAGTGACAATTTTGGCTCACAGCTCATCAGGCATACGGCAGATGTGGCCAGCCCAATCCCACTTGAGTTTCGCGGCTTTCTGAGCTATGTCAATGATTCGTGATTTGGAGCGCATGTGTGGTGTTTCAAACATGGTCTGTTAATTTTACATTTAAAATACTGCGCTCCATCGCACGTTGGTAAACCTTGAGTTGAGTTGAGTTGGAGGGGGATTATTATTAAAAAATAAAGTACTTACGCGTTGGTGACATCCAGCAGCTGGTTCGCTAGTTCAGCAGTGATCGTAATGTTTTGAGCGTTGCTGCAATGAGGACCCATTGCATGTAGCTGAAATGTAACATCAAATGTACAATGAGTATCAGAATTGTGAATAGCATAGAATAGAATAGCGTCGGTGCGCTTGCCAAATCTGACAAGTGCATATGAAGAACTTTTCAGGACAACAAAAAAACAACAAAATATGGAAAAGAATATCTAATTTAGTCAAAGATAACAAAAAAAATTTGCTCTCATACACAGATGTAATCATTTTTTTATTATCTTAGACTAAATTCGATATTTTTTGCCATATTTTGTAAAGTTCTTCAAATGCACATGTCATATTTGGCAAGCGCACCGACAATAGATCATTTACACTCGGACGCAATGAATCCGGGTCGATAATAAACTCGTATTAAAAATAATAAATCTCGGAAACTAATAATGTTAGCTTATTCAATAAAAAGTATTTTATTTATTTATTAATCTTTACATTGCCTTTACAGTACATAACCAATACGACCGAGTAAGTATTCTTAACTACTAATACAGTAGTGCAGTATCCGTAAATTGCATCAAAGAACATGTTTGTGAAAATATCAAGATCTTCATCTTCGCAAATTCTATTAAAAATAAATGCAACCGCAGTATTGGGATACACTTTAAAACGAAACGAAAATTCGATTTAGTTATGATATATACACATAATTTACTAGCGCAAGTCATACAAAATCAAATTTTTATTTTATTTTGTAGTGAATTTTAGTACTGCGGTGCATTTGGGAACGGACACTGAATCACTCTGCTTTTGGGCACTACTTAAAAAGTTAACCTGTATATACCAATATAGGTCATTTTGGTATCGACATCAAGAAGAGCCTTGTCATTGACTATAATTATGATAATCTACATTTTCAAAGGAAAGGAAAAGTCGTGTCATTATCCTGTCATATCATCAGGGTGCCCGAACAAACACGAGTGGGATGCATTATGATAATTCCCATTTCGTCCCTTCTCATTTGGTAGGTACCCTAATGAGCTTGGAAACTTTTTATAATGACATTATTACATATACGTATACGTGGACGACACGGTTGGCGCAGTGGCTAAGCAATTAGCTTTATGCGCTACGTGCCGCGGGTTCGATCCCCGCACGGAACAAATATTTGTATGATCTACAGATAGTTAGTTCGGGCCTGGTTGTGTGTGCATGTGACATGTATGTTTGTAAACTGTACCCTCGATACAGGAGAAATCCTAGTGAAGGGCAATGTTTAAAAAAAAAAACATATACAGGATGAAATGGAATAGACGCGGCTCATTGAAGGAAGTTATTCTACTCATTTTTAAACCCGACTTAGAAGAGGCGTGTTATAAGTTTGTAGTGTGTATCTGTGTATCTGTGGATCTTTGTATCTATCTGTGGCATCGTAGCTCCAAAATGGCTAGACCGATTTCAATGCAACTTTTTTAAATTGAAATCTAGTTTAATCGGGTATCATCTTAGCTATGTTTCATGAAAATCTGTTCAGCCGTTCAAAAGTTATAGGTCTATTTCTAGTTGGAGTCGGGGATTTTGGACGGTTAGGTTATTATGAATAACTTTTACCTGTGGACCAAATCTGAAATCGCGAAAAAATATCAGCTTTTCCATACATTTTGTAGGATAATACTTACTGAATTATTTGTATGAAGAAAAATTTTTTTTTCCCGATTTCTGTATTCGTCCCCATAGTAAAAGTTGTTCATTATGATTAGTACAAGAACCCCTTAAAGAGATCGTGACTAGGAATGTAGGATATATTATGTGTGTGTAATTTTTTATTAAACAAAAAGATTAAGTACCTAATTCCTATAAGTTTTACATAAGTAGACAATTATGTTTAATCGTTTCTATATGTATTAACATAGTAGGACCGATTAACAATAGAACATACGGACACGTAACTGATAGTATTAATATTATTTTATCAATATAAAGATAAAACATCTTTGTCTAGAATAGATCACACGCCTACTGACGCGCCATTAATAATACCTTTGTTATGAGGAGGATAGATAAAATATAAAATATTATGTATTACTACATAAGTGAGAAGTTTCCCAAGTAATAATATTTTATATCAATACAACTGTCATGATTGTCAATGTTTTAAATAAAGAACGCTTTTAAAATTCTAATATCCTAACCCTAACCTAACCTAACCATCAAAAACCCCCGACTCCAACTAGAAAAAAAGCTGTAACTTTTGAACGGCAGAACAGATTTTCATGAAACATAGCTAAGATGATACCCGATTAAACTAGCATTCAAATAAAAGAACAAAAATTGGTCCATCTGTTTTGGAGCTACGATGCCACAGACAGATACACAGATCTAAATATACACAGATATACCGGTACACAGATACGCCGATACACAGATGCACACTTAAAACTTATAACACCCTTCTTTTTTGTGAGAGGTTAAAAATAATTAATATTCAATATACAACGTGTATCAGAAATGCGTGGTCATATTTATGGGTGTGGATCAGACCATCAAACTGAACAACTTTCTCTATGTGACCAACATTGTAATCTCAAAAAAATCATCACCTGTCCCATACATGGAGGGTTGATGAGACGTATTTTTTGAAGACATCAAATTCTAAATTCAACAATGTTCGAATTATATTTAAATAGAACAGCGATACATGCACTAATGGAATAGCTACTGTTATTATATATTTTTTATTCAATACACAAATTAATAATAATTTTTGTAAACGGCATTTGACTGGTGGTCAACCACTCTATTTTTCAGGAAATGGAGTACCTGACACGTCTCACTTTTTGAGTTCACTAAGCATATGTATAAACATCGATGGCCGTATTCAAATAGATTCGGTCGAAAGTCTGACAATACATCGCTTAATTGCCCTAGTTGGTAATTTCAGCGTCGAAAAGAAATACGTATTGATTAAAACTGAAGCCCAATTCTCGTAATTAATTTACACTATGACTGAAAGTGTACCGAACTGAGATTATATTAGTAACTGACAAAAAATCGGCATTCTACTCCTCTTAAAGTTCTGTCTAATTTCAGTAGATATGATTTTTGAAATTCAATCTTCTTACAGGCTCATTTCAATCTTATTTTTGACGTTTATGTATGGATGAGAATACCAATTTGAATAGGTATCGATTTGGCTTCAATTAACTTTCAACCTCATTACAATATAATTTCACGTTTGAGGTTGTTTGTTAGTGTAGGAGAATACCATTTGTGAATTTATGATATTGATACTAGATCGGAACGAGATCGGAACTTTTGAACATTTTTAATTACGATAATTTGGTTTCTGGTCACTCGTAGAACTTCGAAGCCTTGCACCGTCGCTCTTGCTCTCCACTTATCATATACCGAGAAATGTCAATAAAAACAATAACAAGACCCAAAATAAACCAAAATATTATTCGTTGCCACACTTCCTTTATTAGAAAACAATAATCTTATAGGATATTTGTGACTATATTGTTTTAACAACGGAGGACCGGAAGTGCCCGAAGATATAACGAACTGCACGGAAGTACGGTCAGAGAGCTATTTATTTTATGACTTGTATTTGTATCGGAATAAATAGAGCTATTTTCGTTTGTGATTTTTTTTGACTCTTATTATAATTTTAACATATATAAAAAACTAGCGCATAGTCAGCATACCAGACCGCGAGGACGACCACCTAAACGATGGGTGGATGACATTCGGCGACACGCAGGTCCGGATTGGATGGCAAGGGCTCAAGACCGCCAGGAGTGGAGGAATTTGGAGGAGGTCTACACCCAAAAATGGGTACAACATGGGCCGCAATGATGATGATGATGATGAAAAAACGAGCGACCCGCCCCCAGCTTCGCATGGATGCAATTTCTCTAATATCCCTACACGACATATGGAAGTATTATACATATAAATCTTCCGGAAGAAATGCTCAATATGATAGTGAAAACTGCATCAAAATCTGTTGCGTAGTTTAGGAGGAGTAGCGGATATACAGACAGATAGACGCGGAAAGTGACTTTATTTTATATTATGTAGAGAAGAAGAGAAAGAGATATCACCGAATCTCAATCACCAAAAACTCAAAAGTAGATTAGCTACTTGATTTCGCTGGAAATTTTTTTAGCTTAAAATGCGCACCAAAAAATTATTTATTTAAATAACAAATAAACAAACAAAATAACAAATAATTCAATATCAAGTACTCGACTAAATGTATGCAACAGCAGATTTTTCTTTCGTGATTTCTGTGTTGTTCCCGTAATAAAAGTAGTTTATAAATTTGAGTACAATATCCTCGGGATCGGAACTAGAAAGGTTGGTACTTGTATTATATTGAAGCAAATAATTATCATGATTATTTTCAAAACTTGGTCGATACCAAAACATTAGTTCGTATGTACAGTCCGCGCGCGAACTCCGAGGAGTCGGGGGCTGAGTAAACGGGACTGTGCGCTGTGCCCGACCGTCGCTCATATCTCGTAATCTCCCAGTACCGATGCTATCCCGAGACACTGGTACTGGGAGAGTGCGGGGTACGGGTGATGGTCAGGCAAAGCGCACAGTGCCGTCTTCCTCAGCTCCCGATTCGTCGGAGCTCGCGCGCGGACTATAGGTCGGTAGGCATCCGTGGATTGCGGATGATTATGGGCGATGGTCATCGATTATCATAGGTCACTTGCAGGGTCATAAGCTGGAACCTCACTTGGAATAGATCGAGGACCTACTATTTGGAACCGCGCACCTAGAGTCTTGACATTTCATAAATGCCTAAATTCGGTTTACATGATATAAAGATCTATTCTATTCTATTGTTTGCCGTCCTCTAAAATAAAAAACATAGTAATATGGGTACGCCGGATACTTACAGGATCGTAGTACATGCACATGACATGGGTCCCCTCGGCGCAGAACTCCATGCTGGGACAGTAGTCGCCCAAGAAGATGCCCTTTTGCGATACGCTGTCGACGACTTTGGAACATCTTGCCGTTGATGTGATGACCACGAGCAGTAGGATCAGCTGGAAATATAAAGAAGAAGAAGATTAAGAATTTTATTTGCAAGGAACATGGTATTTTTACAGGTGTTAGTGGTTTTTAGCAGTACATCATGTCTCACCGAATGATCGGCATGCAAAATATTATTAATTAGATACACAAAAAAAAAAAAAAATGCAATTATTATCAAAAAGAATAGCCATACAATTATGTATTATCAAAACGAGTAACAGTATTATAATCCATGCACATAATCGAGGGAACATGTCAGCGTGCTGTGTGGCATTACAATTTATTCATACTTAACTCTGTAAAAATATAATCAACAATTAATTTATTAATCTATTTACGAAATGTCATATACCTAATCATTAGTGTAAAACATTTCTCACTAAGCCACTTTTAAGGGTAATTTTAAAACATGTAAATGGTAGCTCCCTGATATCTTTAGGTATTTTATTATTTAATTGCACAATCAAAAGAGATGACGCTAATTTCGATATTCCCCAGTTCTCGACATAGTGTTGCGGAGGTAAAATACTGATATTCAGCCGAGTGTGGTTGGACTGAAAGCCGATCCCGATGCACCTCCTTGAAAAAACTGCAGGGTATGGATGTTGAACCTTGGCGAGTGTTTTTACGTAATAAAATTCTGTCGCGACCCCGTGCGTCGCAACTACATGCTGTCGATGCAACGTGTGTCGCAACAACAACCTGTCGGGATTCCGCGAGTCGCAACCACATGCTGTCGGAGTGACGTGTGTCGCAACAACGATTTGTCGCGACTCCGTGCGTCGCAACTATGTACGTGCTGCCGCAACAACGTTAATCAGTCATTTGTTCGTCGCAACTATGAGGTACCTACAGTCGAAATTTATAGTGTCCACTCGCGCACTTTTCACGGCACTTTTTCTGTTTTTTTTTTTTAATATCTTAGTGCGCAAACTGTCTTGCGGTTCACCTGATGGTAAGTGATCACCGCCGCCCATGAACATCCGCAACACCAGAGGAGTCACCGATGCGTTGCCGACCTTTTAGGATGGTGTTAGAAAAAAGGGAGGGAAAGGAGAAGGACTAAGGGAGGAATTGGTCCTCCAGCACTCCACACTCACTGAACGAAACGAAACATACTGCTACTTAACGTCGATATTCTGTGGGAGAGTAATACTTCCCCGGATGATGATGATTTTTTTATTTATTTATATTAAACAGAACAGCCTGATTGATTTTGATAAGCGTACAAGGTTTTATATTTTAAGCTGTTTATTTTGTGAATGTAGAATTTATTTTTCTATTATTTTTTTATCTAAACTAAGCTCTTTTTTCCCCCTAGAAAAACACAAACAACATCAATTTGTTATGACATTACTTTTATTTGCAAATGGCGATAAGCCGGTATTAGGTTACAGTTTTCTTTTCATTTCTCATCAATGTTTTGAATTTTTTTCAATGTTTACAGAAAAGCATTGAAAATAAATTCAAAACAATTTTCGTATTGTTTACAACTGCTTTTTTTTAAGAGAGTTTTTTTTTGTGTTTTCTTTTTGACCCTAATTTATTGCTGGTCTAAGTGAAGGTCTTAGCAGGTGATTCTCGAGCGGTAAATATTAATTAATAATTATAATAATAATAGGAGATAATAATAATAGTTCCTTTCTCTGGAGCCCTAGCTGCCAGTGGCTTGGACCCTGTTCCCGATACCGGTGAGCTACTACTACTACTCTTTTATATTATTAAATGTTTTTTTATTATTTTTTTGTGAAAATATTTATAAATTTAAAAAAATAGGTATGTGATGAATGATATAAAGGAAATAGTAATAATTCTTTATTAATTGAAATGACCGATTTCAATTCAGTTTTTTTTATTGATAGCTAGTTCAATAGGGTATCATCTTAGCTATGTTTCAAGAAAATCTGTTTAGCCGTTCAAAAGTTACAGCTCTTTTTCTAGTTGGAGTCGGGGATTTTTGACGGTTAGGTTATACACTCGGGAGCAAAGAATCCGGGTCACCAACATAATGAACCTTAATATCTCGGAAACTAAGAATGATAGCTCTTTCAAATAAAGAGTATTTTTAAGACTATTTAATACTACACAAGTTATAATACGCTTCGAGAGCTTGACATTGCATTGATAGAGGTATGTGAGAATATTCCCCAACATCGCCTCAGACACTTTGTGCCGTATGAATCGCATGACATCTGTATTGACAACACACGGAGGTAATACAAAGTACTAAAAGTGAGAATATGATATAAGTTTCTATAAATAGTGAGGATATTAAAAAAAAGAAATATTTACGCATTTTAAATTAATGTATTTTTAATAAGTAAAATAAATAATAACTAACAAGTTTTATTAATTTTATTTAAGTAATAGATATTAAGTAGTCTATAAAATACATTTAATTTGATTGTCCTAACATTCTTAGTTTCCGAGATATTAAGGTTTATTTAGTGACCCGGATTCATTGCTCTCGAGTGTATATTACTAAGATGGCAAACAAGCTTACAGCCCGCCTGATGGTATGAGGTTACCGTAACCTATAGACGCTTGCAATACCGCAGGAGCATCACTCGCGCGTTGCCTACCGTACAACTAGAATTGTGATGTCGTCTTTCCTTGCATCATGCCTGTGTTCTAATCTACGATCCCAAATGGTACAAAATGTGGGGATTATGACAGGAATAACGATTATTCATTCCAATATATAGTGCCACAAACTTATCTGACCAGCAGGGTAATCACGATACACACTCGCAATCGGAATCGATTCAATTTTGACAGTCCAACAAACTACATTGCGCGGTATGCTTCTAAAACCACTACGCCCTATAATTTGAGCAACGCAATGAACACTGTTGTAGTGTCAAAATTGAGTCAATTCCGATTACGAGCGTGCATCGTGATTAGGTAGCCGGTGACCTAAATTGGAACTAACGTCGCTACAGAAAAAAATGACTTCAAAATGACATTTTTGTAAGGAGATGACATTGGTAAAAGCGACGGCAGCGACGCCACGACCGGCAGCCTGATTACGGACGCACCTGACAGTTTGCGACAGGCGTAAATTGTACAATTGTTGCTGTCAAACATCATTATGGTATTACATACAATTCAGGCTGCGGGTCAGATAAGTTTGTGGCACTGTACAACTTTAAACGTACGGTCGACAAAAAAGTGGTCTGTCAATTTTAACAGAACTTTCTATCAAATGAAACTATCACTGAAGTTGAAACTTAATTATTTTGACAAAATAATATTTTATAGACCTTTCTATTTTATGGCGTACAACCAAATTGCAATCCTAAGATGGTAGCATAGAACAGAATAGATCTTTATTTCATGTAAACCAGATACAGGCAGTTATGAAATGTCGAGACTCTAGGTGCGCGGTTCCAAGTAGTTAGGTCCCATGGAGAAGAACCGGCAAGAAACTCTATGGAAACTCTTTTAAAATAATAGATTACAATCTTGATTAGTATAATGTTGTGGTAAGAGCCGCGAGAATAATGTAATTTAATGTGTATAAATAAGAATTGGATAATAATGATTTGCCTCTGAATAAGATTGCCATGGCAGTTACAAGATGCAGTGACCAGGGGGGCTAAAAAGGCTGCTTTAGATGAATAACAATATGATTCATATTACAAATGTCAAAATATCTACTTAATTGACAACTCTTAATGCCATCCGCATAAGGTTCATATTCAGTAATCATCTGTTTGACAGTTACTATGCAGATCAGTAGATAAATTGCTCAATGTGGCCTTTTTAGGCCCCCAGTTCCTAGTTTTGAGCATGACGCATGCGTCAGCATCCCCAATAGGTAGACCAATTCTTTAGCCGACTGTACGTGCTGATGTAATTTATAGTTAGCTATTTACGTCTAGTGTGTATGTGTGTATTTCAGAACCAAAGCAGTTATGTAACGACTATTGTTAAGTGTGCGAGGCATGGCGTAATATTCCATTGTAAAGCATTTTCAAGAACCAAGATTTTAGCTTTCCTATGTTGTTGCGTTTAGTGCCTGTGTTGGTTAATTTATTGTTTACAGGAGACATCTTAATTCTTATTATACACGAAATGAGCTGATAATAAAACAAATACAATTGAGATGCTATGTATAGGCGAGCATAACCTAAATTTGTTTAGTTTTCTACCAGCAAACCTTTGAGTCTTTGAGTGAGTTTGGGTTTTTGGCCCTTGTATACAAATGTAGAGAAGGCATCTGGCTTGTTGAGGGATCAACGAATGGAAAGTAGCATTGGACGTGCATAAGCACAATGGGTTGACGGTGGATGGATGGTGTGATTAGCACAGGATCAAAGAATGTTGATAAGCAAAAAGAGGACTATTCTTCTTTGGATGGTAATAATATTTAAATAAATCTAGCCGATTACTGTCCCACGGCTGGGCAAAGGCTTCTTCTCAGAATGAGCTAAGGCCTTAGTCCAACACGCTGGCTTGGTGCGGGTTGGCGGACTATACACACCATCGAGAACTTTATGAGGCCGTCAGGTTTTCTCACAATGTTTTCCTTCACCGTTAACGCAAGTGATAATCAAATTCTGATCTGTACATAATTCGAAAAGTCAGAGGTGCGGGCCGGTTTTGAACTAAGACTCTCCTGCATGGAAGGTAAGCGTTCAACTACTAGGCTATCACTGCTTACATGGTGGTGATGGCGGATGGCGGATGGTGATAATCTATATATTAATACGTGAAGAGAAGTCTTTGTACCCCTTTAAAAGCATGTTGCGTGCACAGAGGACTGAGATTTGGTCTAGTTAAAGTTTATATGGAGAAGGAGTGCAGAAAGTTAATTTTACGGTCGAATTTCAACCAGGGGACGACCACTAGTATTAAGAAATGCAGCAATGGAAATCAAATTATACGTGATAAAATATCAATTTTAAGATCCACAAATTCGAATTTAATTCGTACTTATACTTAAAACACTGAGGAACAATAGTTTAACTGATACAAATTAACTTCAGATTTTTTCCAAAGTATAAAAGTAACTTAAAAACTTACCTTAAAAATCATTTTATTATTCGTAAGTTTCCTGCAGACATAGTTACTACACCGCTGGTTTCAACACTGCTAAGTTACTTTGAAACTTGAACTAACTTGAACACAATATGTTTCATATTCAGTTTCAATTTAATCGAGTCTTTTTGCACTGTCTCTTTTAAAAAACCAATAACTAACACGTAATAAATACTAAGTTTTTTCTATAAATGTCATTTTTCTTAATTTTTATCTATAAATTTCTTCTATATTTCATTGTTATTTGGTTTTTGAAAACAACGTTCCAAGTATCACTTACCACCAAAATATTTGGAGGATAAAATACTTTATTTATTATTATTCCACAGAATGTAATGCTTTTGCAAGCTCACTTAACTTTTATCTAGTTAAAAATCTGTTATTATTTAACACATCACTTTACCCAATTTCTAGTTAACTTATGCAATGTTTTTTAATAAAAATTCTATAAACGTTAATCAACGCGTCAAACAATTTAACAATATCAAATTTATATTCACAATTCCGAGTTTATTTATCGACGATATTTTATCGTGTTGAAATAATTATTTATTTTCCGAGTTGATATTTATCCGATAATTTTTTTAACACTTCCTTTGATACCGTAAACAACAGGACTTTTCTTATGTATGTTTCTGTGCCACACTTCCATTATGTTTAGTCTAAGAAAAAATAATATAGCCTGTAATGAGTGCAGAAAACGGACTAAGGTCATATCCGTTTGCTTTGAATTCTTTCATTTTTATAACAAGGGTTTGTTAACAATGATGTTTAGAGTTTCCATAGCTGTAAACTACTAGGATAGTTTATAAAAGTTACTCATTAGTAGTTCAGCATTCATTTGAAAGTTCAGATGTGAATAATGTATCGACAGTTAATAATTTCTTCTGTTTTAATAAATTTTGTTTCTGCTAATGACCTGGTAAGCCATAATTTATTATATTATTTATCTATCTTCTTTAATTTTTTAGACTAAGTAATACCTGGCCCAACGGCCTTGAAATGCTAGAAAGAGATAGTAGTATATACATTTCCTCACGTGAGCAAATGAGACGATTATAAAGGGCTGCGAGCTTCTATCAACAATAATATAATAATGATCGAAGGCCGCAACCGTAAAACAACTAGAAATAGGGTTTGTATTCATTATTTTCAAATGTGTTTCATAAATAAAGAAAAAAATGATAGAATTGAATAGATCTTTATTTCACGTAAACTAGATACAGGCACTTATGAATTGTCGAGACTCTAGGTGCGCGATTCCAAATAGTAGATCCTATGGAGAAGAACCGGCAAAAAATAGTGATAATTAGAGCGGTACTTGGTAGCAATAGTAACCAAGCGAATAGCGAAAAAGGGTGCGCGACGCAACGAATGTCTTGGAGTATAAACATTAATTTTATTCAGTAATTCTGGAAAGTGGCTGGAAGATGATGTGAGAATTCGGGAAAGAAACGAAATATCTGTAATGTTACGTCATATCATAATAACCCAATCTGTTTGTGCCATAATCATTTTACCGTTTTGATAGTAACTATGTTTTTTGCGTGTGGCCCAGTAAATTGGTCTGTCTTTTATTTTTTGTTTGTGTGAGGTTTGTAACCTCGAGTTCTTAAAGTAATCATCATTATCAACAACGTTTAATATAGGACAATAGATGAAATTATATACGAAAAAAAAAACTGCTTTTTCATACGATTATTTCAATATTAGTCGACTGAATATACGTTTCATCTTCATGTCCGTTTATGTTTCTATTATAATTTTCATGTACTGTCAGCTTAGATTATTTATTGATTGGTTATCGCAGCCGCTCCAACTAGATTCCGCCGGCGTACTAATAAAATGCGGCAAAACATACTACGCAAGAATAGGCGTACTCGAGTGAGTCGGTCAGATTAAAATGCCGGTTTGCGTAATAAAACTGTGCAAAAACAATACAACCAAAATTTAAAAACACACTGGGATATGTACCATCAGTAAAGATTGTATAATTTCCGAAATAATTTAATAATTTCAACAATAAATAAACAAACCATAAATGACAATCACCACATGAAAATCACATGTCAATACATGAGTTGACGCATTCAAGGAGCCATTTTTCTTAGGTAGTGCGGTATCTAGTTGGAGCGGCCGCGACAACCAATCAATAATATAAGACTGTCAGCTTTGTCCTGTGCCGAACACATGGTTTTTTATTCTGTTCTTTAATATACTTCCGTGTAGCTCCAATAAAAGCTTTGACATTATGTTATAAGCAAGAAGCTATTACTGCGGAAGAATGTTGACAAATTATTTCTGAAAATGGCTTGCGGCTATAATTTCAGAGATGAACTAGATGAGTGAACATTCCGCTCGCTCTGTTGCTGTTGAACACAGATAATAAAATTAATCTACGTAAATACCAAGATGTGGTAATTACTTTTAGATTATTATTATCGTATCCCCATTAGATATACGCATTATACTCGTGCATGGATGGGCGACTGTCGGCGACTGGTCAGCTTGAACTGCCATGACAATCTTATTCAGAGGCTAATCATTGTTGTCCTATTCTTATTCACATTAAATTACAATATTCTCGCAACTTACCACAACATTGTACTAATCAAGATTGTAATCTATTATTATAAAAGAGTTTCCATGGAGTTTCTTGTCCGGTCTTCTCCATAAAACCTACTATTAGGAACCGCGCACCTAGAGTCTCGACATTTCATCATCAGGAGAAAATCCTAGCAGTAGCATTGTGTGTATGTGCCATAGAGCCTCTTTGAGCAGTTGCTGTTAAATTGACTGATTCCCTATCTACAATTTATCCGACCGAATGCGTTCCTATTTCATAAGTATCTCTTAAGTAAATCTAGCAGATAAATTATCTTTCATTATTCATTCATTAACACCAGAATAAGAAGCTCTATTTTTTATATAAATGTTATTTATCTGTTAGATAACTATCGGACACTTTATCAAGAAGTGATGAAACAGGCCTTAAGCCTTACGAGTAAATCAGTTAAGTACATTTATTCTCAACGAGAAATAAATATTTTCCAGTTTTAAATTACCAGTTTAGAAGTGAATGCTATTGCAACATCACTTGAAATAAGCGTTAAGTCAACTATTACAACATCCATTGTAACATACGTTATATAAGAAACACAATCGCGATAAAATTTACCTCAAAATGTACTTAGGAAACGTATGACTCATTACGCGTGGTTTATGAGTGCTGCATCGTTCCGTGTGTTATTCGCCTAAGTATCGTCAGTCTGTGAGGCTTTTTCCGTTCACACCGAACCTTCGCACACTTAATTAAGAATAAAAAATAATGGCATCCTCTCATTTCTTACAGAATCTTTCAAAACATGGAAGTGATAACAGCAAAGCAATAGCGGGTGCGGAAGACAGGTCAAATACGGTAAAATATATTTTTGTAATAGTAATTCCAAATTTTGCAGACGGGACACCTTTTGTTTAGACACAGATACGCTGCAAAATAATCGCTTGTAATATGTATGGCTATTATTAACCTTACTTTGGCGCTCTTTTTCTCTTAGGGGGTGAAAATCAAATCGACAACCAGTTACAACCTTTGGCATCAACACTTCTGGAAGCCACCTAAAGGAGTAATAATATTTTAATAGTTTGTTCTAACACCTCTTGTTTGTTGCTTCCTGCTTATTCTATTATTTTTAAAAGGGTTTCCATGGAGTTTCTTGCCGGTTCTTCTCCATAGGACCTACTATTTGGAACCACGCACCTAGAGTCTCGACATTTCAGTGCTTGTATTTGGTTTACATGAAATAAAGATCTATTCTGTTCTATTCTTTATTCATTTGTAATTACAAATTGATTTAAGGCGTCTTGGGCAACGGTTATTTAAATTAAAGCTAAAAGTGTTTGGCTATCAGTCACAGAATATACATAATATTATACAGATAGAAAATGACAGATTGATAGCTAAACGCTTTCAGCTGTCATTGTCACAGAATATACACATAGAAAATATACAGACAGAAAATGACAGATTGATAGCTAAACGGTTTCAGCTATCAATGTAACAGAATATACACATAGAAAATATACAGACAGAAAATGACAGATTGATAGCTAAACGGTTTCAGCTATCAATGTAACAGAATATACACATAGAAAATATACAGACAGAAAATTACAGATTGATAGCTGAACGCTTTTAGCTGTCATTGTGACACAATATACACGTAGAATATATACAGACAGAAAGTGACAAACTGATAGCTTATATTATTATAACCGTCGCGCGAATTGCCCTTGGGCGTAATTACACTCGTTCTTGTCCTTCTGCATTTTAATTTTGTCATTCTATTGCACTTTTCATTACGATGATACGCAGTCTGTAAAACCGAGCTTCCACTGGCAGTGGAGGAGGCTCAGTACGGACTCCGTTTAACTCACAACGGTAAACTTGATAGAAGTGCTTCCGCCAACAAAGAGTCTAGCGGAGAGGACTAAACGAGTAAAAATAATTAATAACGAACTCGTTCTTCATTTCTCTTTTGCAGTAGAAGGCAATTGTCAAATGTGTTTCATAATGGAAGATAAAACCTATTTTAGGTAGTTGGGGTCCGTTCCGTCCAGCTCTTACTTGCTCATTACCTTTTCGCAATGGAAGCCCGGCTTAATATTTATTGCGGTATCATTCGTCGTTGAAAACGTCATGCACAAGTTGAAAGTGGATGACGAATAGTACGATAGTAGTTATGCCCATTGAAAAGTAAGTAAAAAAATGGCAAAACTGTTTAACGAGCACATAAATTTTACTTTAATCTTCTTTTGGTTGTGTTTTCACTATTAATGCTCTGAGGCCCAATTCTCGAAATCTTTTGAACATTTTTAATGTTCAAAATATAGTTCCGATCTCGTTCCGATCTACTACTAATGGCATAAATGTCACAAATGGTATTCTCCTACTCTAACAATCAACGTCAAACGTGAAATTATATTGTAATGAGGTCAAAAGTTGATTAAAGGCAAATCGGTATTCTGCTAACATTTGGAACCGACGCAGATAATAAAATTGATACTCTCGTCCATACGTAAACGTCAAAAATGAGATTGAAATGAGTCTGTAAGAAGATTGAATTCAAATCATACTGACATCGGACTGAACTTGAAGAGTAGGTAGTAGAAATTCCGATTCATAATATAATCTCAGTTTGGTCAACTTTCAATCAGTCATAGTGTAAATAAGTTACGAGAATTGGGCTTCTGGTGTCAATTTTGTGAAGTTCTACTGTTCTATCAGGTTGTGTTCCTCAGTGTCGCTTTTGCAGATTTCTTTCAGAGATGCTTTGTTTCTGTCTTACATTCAGATCATTTGTGTTTTTTCCATCAGCACCTTTTACATTTAGTAGCACAGCAGAATTGAAGGGGACTTAGGAATTATGTCAGACGAATGAACAATTTTCTTCTTTTCCATAGAAGATTACGATCATTTGTCATTACGATGGCTGCGATCAATCCGATCCACCACCGTAGTCATAATGGTTATAGTAAACCGATCAAATGCGTTTGCTCTAGATAATTGTGGAAGCCCATATTCAGCATAATTATCTACTAATTACAAACAGTAAAAAATATTTATAACAAGAATATAAGTTTTACGATATTTATCTTAAACACAGACACAGTCTATCACTGATTTGAGTCGTAAAAATGTGGTTCGTCTGCTCTGAAATTCCTTCAAAGATGTTACCGTAATAACCACCCAATTAGTCCTGTTTTTCGAGGAAACATGATATATTTTAATAAAATCCGTAATCGGAAGCCTCGCTATGACAGCTTCGCTTTCCACTTAAATCATCAAGTTACCAAGAGGTTGTTACGAGCTTATGAACCTTCTAATTTTTCAATATTAATTGTTTGTAAACCTTAATTTAACGTTTTAAGTAGGTATTAAAGTCCATGTGAAAGATATATTACATGCCACGGTTTTATGATATTTGTTGGTTATTTTATTATGATTTCAAAGGGAAAATTATGGAAGATTTTGTTAACATTATAATATAGGAAGTTAGGTAGCCTGTAGACTTCAATATTACAGAACTTAGGACTCCCCCGATAGTGAATACTTCTTTCAAAATAGCTCTATTTACATCTCATTTTTCCTTATTTCGGTTTTCTACATCAGAAATTGTGATCGGTGGATAAAATATCAATTCGGTTAATTAATTTTACCAATCTGTAGGTATTAATTAACAAACTTTTGATTTCAGTCTCATCATAATATAACATACATCGACAAAGCAGAGAACATGATCCGGCTACCATCGATGAGCAAATACTACGAAGACAAGAAATCGAAGAGAAAGTCATTGAAGAAATCACCAAGAAGAACAATACAGAAGATTATAAAGAAGAACAGGTCAAAGATAAAGAAGTTGTACATAATTAAGATGACAAGTTACCCCACAGTAATGCCAAAAATTGAATTTGAAAATGCCCAAGAAGAATTCTCGCCCCGAAAAGAAGAGACAACAACACAGTCGAATCAAAAGAAGAAGTCGAGGAAATGGAACTCAAAACTACCTCGATACCCCATGCCTTTCCATCAAATGCAGACGAGGAAGAGTACTTATAAGAGAGAGAAAAGGGAAGATAGAGATATCTTCATATTAAAAGATTTTGACGAACTCCAGTTCTTAAAAGAGAAAAAAGATTACAATGTAATGAATGCTCATTTTAAGAAAAATTGGTAGCTGTTAAGACCGTAGTTATTTTTTGTTGAATTGTTATGCTAGTTGAAACACCTTCCATTCTGTTGTCAGATATATTGTGGGATAGAACAGAAATATTGTTAGAAATGAGCACGTGATTATAAGGATTTATCTTAAGATTAGAAATCGTCACAATATCCACACGATATATCGGAAGGTATAAGACATGATCAAGACATTGCTTTTGGGAGATGTTGTATGATGTGTAACTGAAATCGTCGGAGTCAAAGGTTTAGGACAGTATGTTTTGGACACTAAGGAAACTCTTATAATAAGAGTTTAACTTAGGTAAACTCTCCCAGTGCATGTTAATCAATTTACTCTTTTGTATATAATTTTTTACTTTTTTTTGACAAAAATTAACTACACTTGGCAAAGATTCGCTTTAAGTTAATGTTATGATTCTTGTTATAGCCATTTTTTTATACAGTACGTAGTTTTTTTAAATAATAGTAAATATAGTAATTATAGTCTGTCGCTCTGTCTGTCCTTGACTAATGTTAAGTAGTTATATTTGTAATCATTTGTAAGAATATTTGATAGATCATCTATTGAGTATAATTTACAATTTTTTTATTAAACTGATACCAAAAATGATTTTTTTTGTTTATTATCGTCGTATTTATTACCGTCGTGAGACTGAACCTCGGCACAGTGAGACTTCTGTAAGTCGTTTCTGTCCTCGTGGCTGTGATGATGATGATGATGTTAGCCTATATCATCCCACTGCTGAGCAAAGGCCTCCCCCCATGACTTCCAGGTCTTCCGGTCCAGAGCCAGTGTGGACCATTCTTTATTACAATCTCGTGGCTGTACGAATACATTTCTCCGTCACATCTCATAAAATAAGCAAACAGCGCAACTCAGTAATTAATTATTTCAATGTAATGATACGTTGTACGTTCCAGTTTAATTTGCAATCTTTCCACGGAGCGAGTAATATTTTGTAGATTGTTAATTAAGTATGTTGAATCAAACTAATTGGAATTATATTTCGTGACGAATTTTGTTTGATAATAACGTGAATTTGTTAATTCAAGGAGTATTTTATACCTACAATTGAAGAACAAAATGGCGGTTGTTGGAAATTATTTACGATCTACAACGTGGTCATATATTATGGGTATGGATCAGACCATCAAACTGAACAACTTTCTCTATGGGACCAACATCGTAATCGTGAAAAAAATATCAGCTGTCCCATACAAAACTTCAATACCTACTCGACCCAGACGTATTATAAAAATAAGTAGGTAATTATACTCAAACCTTGAACTTAAACTAAAATAACTAAAAATGAGCGTGTGCCTTTTTAATTAAAGATGAAGTATTTAATTTTCTAGATTAAACCTCCGACAAAAAAAAAGAGAGAAGAGACAAAAAAGAGCGGAGTAATAAGTGGTAATAAGTGTGTATATGTGTATCTGCCTGTGGTATCGTAGCTCCAAAACGGATGTACCGATTTCAACGCAGTTCTTTAAATTGAAAGCTAGTTTAATCGGGTATCATCTTAGTTATGTTTCATGAAAATCTGTTCAGTCGTACAAAAGCTACAGCTCTTTTTCTAGTTGGAGTCGGGGGTTTTTTGTGTAGATCCTTTGGTCTGATATTAAATTCCTTAATTCATATTTTGCGTGC
Organism: Allophyes oxyacanthae; assembly: GCA_932294325.1. Classification (NCBI taxonomy): domain Eukaryota; kingdom Metazoa; phylum Arthropoda; class Insecta; order Lepidoptera; family Noctuidae; genus Allophyes; species Allophyes oxyacanthae. The sequence goes on from OW028631.1 coordinate 10,518,325, forward strand.
TAACTTGGCTTAACTTGTAATAGGGAAATAATTGGTAGGTAACACGCCCAGCCTTGTTATAACATAAAACGTTAATTATAAGGTAAACGACAAGATATTATTATTGTAAATGAAAATTGATGTTTCGAAGTAACTAGGCGATTAATGGTGTGGTAATCTTCACAGTATTACTTTGATGTTGTTTTAACGAGCAATACAGTTAATAGAATAGATCTTAATTTCATGTAAACCAGATAGAGACACTTATATGAAATGTCGAGACTCTAGGTGCACGGTTCCAAACAGTAGGTCCTATGGAGAAGCACCGGCAAGAAACTCCATGGGAACTGTTTTAAAATAATAGCTGACAATCTTGATTAGTACAATGATGTGGTAAGAACTGTGAGAATAATGTAATTTAATGTCAATAAAAAATAAGAATAGGATAATATCATCTGCCTGGCCTGTATCCAACTACGTTGGGGTCGGCTCGAAGAATAGGATAATAATGATTTGCCTTTGAATAATTGCCATGACAGTTCAGCCTACAATTTGAAAACACATAATTTATAAACTTAAAGCTTTAATGAGAGGGAGTCGTAACTACGTAGCTACCGCGTAGACTAGTCGATCATCGAGGTTTAGCAGCGCTTACCGCGGTCAGCCTTTTGATGGGTGACCGTTTCTACGAACATCGAGACCTCCATGCCTTGGAAACCACGTTAAGCAGTTGGTCCCGGTTGTCATACGAATACTTATGACAGTCGTTACGGGAGTCAGCAGCCCAAATAGTCTGACAACCAATCTAACCTTAGGGTATCAGTGCAGTGGCGTAGCTATCGGAGGGCTAGACGGGGCAGTGCCCCGGGGCCCCCAGGCTCAGGGGGCCCTTCGGACTCTAAACTATAAATTGAACTAGTGAAAATTTCTCCCACATTTGGAATATAAATAAACCAGATTCCAGGAACGCGACATTAATAATGGCAACTCAGGTATTTGAAAAAATACAGGGGAATTCCCAACAAGTCTCGAACAAACTTTATCTCATTTTTTTTCGCATAATCGTTTCCTGCATTTTTTTTTTGTACTATAAGGTCGTTATTACATCGAATTCGGAAAACGACGAATACGGAACAAACGATTTTAAATAGTTTAGTTTGGGCCCTAGTTTATTTTTTGCCCCAGGGCCTTTGGTTGGTCGCGGGACTTATCTCATTACCGTGACCCCGGAACGTAAAGGGCTATTGAAGGAACACCGTGGATTTTAGTCAGTACAAGTCTGACAGTCCCTCCCGCCCTGCCTGGTGTGGGAGGACTAATTTGATGATATTACACTGTATCAGTGTCTCCCAGTAATTGGGTGGCGGAGGTCCGATGGTAGTCGCTCCGTATAAAATACTGATATTCAGCCACATCTGGTTAGACTGGGAGCTGACCCCAACGTAGATGAATTATGGCTAGGAAGATAATGATTGAATTAAAACACTAATATCATAGACACAATTAAAATGTTTGAGATTGATAATTGAAGAAAAAATATTACCAGTAAAACAACCTTTATAAAAAAATAAAAACACTTTATTCACATTAAACAAAAAATAAGTTACATTGCTTACTGACTATCAATGTATACAATTAAAATATTAAATTAACATTAATTTAAACATTACTGTAACAATGTCAAATTTGACACACATAAAGATAGATACTATCTTTCATATACCTTTACAAGAACCACGCGATACATGCGTGAAGAATAAGAATGCATAACATGAAACTATAATACCGATAATCGATATTTTGCTCCAATAAATACAATTAGAACTACAAACTATCGATAAATTGCTTTTATACCAGCAATATCGTCCAAAATACAGGATCACTTTTTATGTATTGCGCATAATTTGTAGTGATCCAATGTCTGCATAGCTATCTCTAATACGAGATATTAATAGTAATCTATCTTGCGGGTCACCTGATGGTAAGTGATCACCACCGACGATGAACAGCTGCAACACCAGAGGAGTCACAGATGCGTTGCCGACCTTTTAGGATGGTGTTAGGAAAAATGGAGGGAAGGAGAAGGAAGGGGACTAAGGGAGGAATTGGGCCTCCGACGCTCCACACTCACCGAACGAAACGCAACAGTATGCATACTGTTTACATAACGTCGATATTCTGTGGGAGGGATGTGCATTTATGAACGGACACTGAATCAATTTGCATATTATACGTACTACGTAAAAAATGATCCTGTACATTAGAGCCAAAGTATCGATATTAGCACCATAGTATACAGCCAAGTTACCAAAAACATTATAACAGAAATTCAAGATAAAATTTGCCATTTAACATGAACGTTCATATAACCCATATGAACGTTTATGTTAAACCGTTATAAATTTAAACTTCTGTTAAATTGTCGGTTAAAATCGCCTTAAATTGATATTAATCTTTGTAAAAAGAGTCTATCTTTTATTAAGATTATCTTTATTCAATGCTCTTTCCATTAAAAAGCGAGCAATACATAATCAATAGAGAATTAATCGAAATTGCTCAACAAAGGAATCAAGGGGATCGGTAAACTTCAAATTCTAAAAGCTTCAATTAATCGTCGGTAGCACTTGGCTTTGAATTGACTCTCAATTTACTATATTGAGACGAAAAGCACCACCATCTTCTAAGTAATTCTCTCTAAGTTTGTGTGCAAGTAATTGACGATAAAGCCTGGCCATGCTAACTCTGCAGAATTATGACAACACTGCAATCAATCACTATGAAAATCTGTTCAATGTTGTCAGTATTCTACTGCAGAGTTAGCTCACTAGATCTATGCCTCGTTACATAGTCTGGCAAAGCTAACTTTTGATTGAAATGATGACAATATTGTAAAGATTTTAGTGGTTCTTTTTGGGGTTGCCCATTCATTCCATTGCAATGTTAGCGTGGCCAGACTTAATTTAAAACTTAATTTAGTTTAAATAAACGACAGCAATATAGTTTAACTTTTTGATAAACATGATGAAGAATTTGCGATAGCCATTAATGATTACGATTTTTTATATCATGCACAACTTGATGAGAAAAATGAATTAACTTGTCATGATAAGCTAGCAACATGATAAAGTAAATGTAGTACGAATCATGAAGCAATGGCACGATGATAAAAGTACAAATGAAAGATTGTTGATGATATAAAATTGGGAGATGATAAACTTGAGAGACTGACTCTGAGACGGGAGACTTTAATGATGATAAATTATGTGATTAGAAATGATGAGTGAATCCAATAAGTAAAATGCTTGCCAAAACTTTGTACAATTAATGCATAATGCAGATACATACAGCAATTTCGAATGACAAAAGCTATGCGAGGATATTTTAGTTAACCATGAGTAATAAATCGCACACAATTAATGTGTACTCTAAGCTTAACATGTATAGCATACTACAATTCTGTGTGCAATTTGTAGCATGTTTTGGAAGCTTGTTCTGTCTAAATTGTACCACTTCAATTATTCAGTCGTTGACTAAAATATTTGCGGGAGGAATTCACTAAATTTAAACGCTGTAATTCTAAAATTACATGATTCCGCGAATGAAAGAGAAGCCATAAAACTTCTGCAAAGTATCTATTTAAGAAAAGCTTCTTTGCTTCTTAAGTACTGGTTAATTAAAGGGACATTGCCAATTTTACTATGAGGTTTGGGCCAAATGCCGTCCAAAATTGAAATAATTGGTTGCTGGCGTCGACTTATGTTTGAAAATCAAACAGCATTAACATCAGCCCGAGTATATTAGTCCAAAATAATGTAGTAGTATAACAAATAGTACTGAAAAACTGATTTTTTTTCTTGGTAACATCACTGAGAGATATAGATTTCCTGATTTCGGTCGTATTACTATTGCTTTAAAACAAAACCCATCCTACATTTCGTGACATAACATAGCATCACGCCATGACCCAAAAGGATTAGGCAGAGGTTTTAACACAGATTTGTGCAATCAAATAACAAACGCAATAAAAGTTTCAAACTACGTAACTTTTTTCCAGGGACGCTTTTTTGTCTATAGTGACAAATTATATCCCTGATGTAATTTACTTAATGCTGTTTAAGATTCTAGGGGGCATTTGGACCAAATCATGGCAATATTATTTGATAACCTGTTTAGGAGTTTTGTAGACTACAAGTGGAGATGAGTTCTTGATTACCTTCCATTTCAACTTTACACTCTGGGATAATTTAGTTTTTATAATTTTTTAGAACTGCAGCTACTATAAGATCATCAAAATAATTGCTGGATCACGTAATTAAAAGTTTTAGAAGGATTTGGTATATGAGGCACCTACATCTATTTTACCTTTTGATAACCTGACTAGGTCACTGCTTTTACCTTGGCTACCTGTTATGTCTTCTTACATAAAACCAGGGTTAGGGCGTTTCTCTACTACTCCGATCAGATACCGATTATTATGTCTGATCTAGAATGCATTGTTTAGTATACGTCTTCAGATATTTTTTCATTGGCCACTTTTGCATCCAACTTCGAATCGGAGTAGTGGAGAAAGGCTCTTATGTAAAATGTTCAGTCTTAGGCTGGCTCAGCCTTTATATCTTCGGCTCCTTGCTTGTTTCTGTACTCCCAGCCTTGATAAGCCAGGTCTTGTGGACTTACGTCATGCTCCCTGAAGGATATGCCGCTGGATCCGTACTTGTGGCCACTCTGAAGAGAAGAATTAGATGAGTAAATAATATTTTAGAGTCAGGGTAAAAAAAAGGGGTAGAAGGGTAAGAGAGGGGTTCAAAATTGGAGCTGTCCGACTGCGGAAAATATTGCAAAATATTGTAGCCAAATATTACTGCTCTTTTGCAGTGTTGTGTTCCTAACGGTGAGCAAGGTCGCCAGTACTCCTTGGAGAAGCGTCATTTTGGTAGGAGGGGGGACTCCTACTGCCAACACGACGCTAGTAGTAGGGTCTGTAACGCGCGAGTGATGCCCTTGGTGTTGCAAGCGTCCATAGGTTACAGTAACCGCTTACTATCAGGTGTGCCATAAGCTTCTTTGCTGACATAGTGGTGTAAAGAAGTTACCTAAATGTGTGATATTCTAATGGATTATTTGTCGTATAATTATTTAGATTAGGGACACCAAAAAGATCCTATGCAAGTGGATCCTGAAAAAGAGTCAAAGAGAATATCAAGAAAGGAAATGATGATAATAATACTAGCTCAAACTTATGAACAACTATTGTGGGACTTGGGAAATTTCCATTAAAAATTAATGCCAAGTACTTTTCCTTCGCTCGAAGTTGGTTTAACTCGTGAAGGTTATCCGACACTATGATTTATGATACCAAATAAGTAACTTATGTACCATCAAACTTTTAATAACCTGTCGTATCAGTTACCTTTTTCCGAGGACAGTTTTATTATCTTTAAAGATTTAGGTTCTTCGGAACTCTCGAAATGCTTTGTATTTAACCAACCGAGAATTATTGTGGTTATAAGCGTTGGAAGGAGCGAACTTTAGGACTTCCACAAATTGAGTGATTGGGTAACGCTAGTGACATTTGGTTTAACTCCGGTGATCAGGCTAAAAGCCAAATACTTGGGAATCATGGCTAGACTGGGAGCTGACCCCAGCGTTGTTGGGATAAAGGCCAGGCCAGGATGATGATAAGGCAGGTTAGTAAAATGATCAGTAGGTACAAACAAATCATTAATAACTTACAGGATAGCTCTCAAAGTGTGAAGGAGCATAATGTGATTGTGGCGGCGTCTCCCTGTAGGGTCCGAGGCCAATGCCGGCGGGACTGTACTGAGGTCCTGAGTAGTGATTCGACGAGAAAGGCGAGGAGTTGGGCTTGCAGAACTTGAAGTAGCCGATGACACCTGGAATTTAGAAAAAATATTGGAAGATTTTAGTTAATGGATAAGGGATAGAATATTTTTAAGTTCCATTATTTTATTTTTTTAAAAACGTTGTCCCCCTCTTGGATTTCTCCTGTATCGAGGGTACAAACATTACAAACATACATTTCACATGCCCACACACCCAGACCGAAATAACTGTCTGTAGATCATACAAATATTTGTTCCATGCGGGGATTGAACCCGCGGCATGTAGCGCAGAAAGCTTATCGCTTAGCCACTGCGCCAACCGTGTCCTTCATTACTTTTCAAGAGTGGATTCTTTGTTAGCTGTTGGTTAATCGCTTAGTACGATTATTAGTCTATTGTTTTTTTTCTCTTTATACATTTTTAATCCGAGCATTTTTATCATTAGTTTTATATTTATTTCATTAATATGGTTGCTGAAAATATCAGTAAAAAACTTGAAAATTAAAAAGACTATACCAGGAATGATAAGAGCCATGAATCCGAGGAACTTCTTGAAGCTGGCGAGTCCGAGGATGAGCGGCAGGAACAAGAGCAGCTTCAGCTTGAACAGCTTGAGGATCAGCAGCATGGGAATGATCAGCTTCTTCAGTTTGTGCTGGCCTGATGAAAGATTATCCACTTGAAGATATTGGAAAGACTGATTGTTCCATTTTCAATGTTAACTGACAATAAGTTAATTAAGTTAGGTTAGATTATATATGACCAATCATTGACCATCTCACAATATAACGGCCTTGCACATACAGTGAAATGACTGCCTTGCAATATCAATGCGTAGGTCCAGTAATTATAATGTCACTGAAATGAGCCTGTAAAATTGTGAGAAATGGAGGCGGTTGGCAAATTTTCGTGCAATAAAATATCACTGGTTTGACAATATCCCTGCGACATATACAACCTGAGAACATTCTTCTTTTTTTTTTTTTTAAAAACATTGCCCCCCTCTATGATTTCTCCTGTATCGAGGGTACAGTTTACAAACATACATGTCACAACTAGACCCGAAACAACTATCTGTAGATCATACAAATATTTGTTCCGGGATCGAACCCGCGGCACGTAACGCAGAAAGCTAATCGCTTAGCTACTGCGCCAACCGTGTCGTCAAACTGACTTATGATACTTTTATCTCGGAAACGATACACGAGAGCGAAGTCGCGGGCTGAAGCTATTCTGTATAACATAATTTTACATAAATTAGGTACACAACTAAGAAGTTGCATCGGCAAACTTCGTAAAACCGATCAGTTCCGAACTGCGGGCGTCTTCCAGATCACGAATGTTTATTAGTACTGCAGTAAAACATGATCTTTACGCTGATGCAATAAGTTGTATAATTGTTTAAGCGAGCGACTGCCATTGGTTGTTCGATCAGGTACATCAATGTTACTTCTTAGTTGTGTCGTACTGTTCAGGCATTTGTTTATGTCAATTTAGTTTAATCACTTCTGTAATTTCATTCAAAAATTGTTAATATGACCTGGGAATCGTACACAAGGTAATAAGTTTTATAATAACTCCAATTACTACATAGATCGGACTAAATGGGCAATTAAGGATAACTTAAAGTTCTCTTTTTACTTCATTTTAATTGCCTAGTTCTAATTAATTTGGCTCCAAAATTAAGGTCATGGTTTTTAATTACTTTAAAATCTAAATGGCAGACAAAATTAATTTTATTTAAAAAAATAGAACTGCCCATTACTGTTCCACTGCTGGGCACGGGCCTCTTCTCGCAATGAAAAGGGTTAGGCCTTAGTCCCCCACGCTGGCCTAGTGCGCGTTGGTGGACTACACATATCATTGAGAACTCTATGAGGCCCTCTCAGATGCCCAGGTTTCCTCACAATGTTTTCCTTCAACGTTAACACAAGTGATAATTTTCTGCTCCGCACATAGATTCGAAACGTCGGAGGTGCGGGCCGGGAAAAGTTAAACATTGTTTTTTTACGGGATACCTTTTATAACCTAACCGTCAAAAACTCTCGACTCCTACTAGAAAAATAGCTGTAACTTTAGAAAGGCTGAACGGCTCATGTTGTATGAAACATAGCTAAGATGATAGCCGAATACACAGCTTTTAATGAAAAAAACTGCATTCAAATCGGTGCATCCGTTTTGGAGCTACGATGCCACAGACAGATACACAGATCCACAGATACACACTACAAACGTATAACACCTCTTTCTTGTCGGGGGTTAAAAAGTAGTTCTTTAGATAATATCCAAGCTGTAGATTATTATAATGCGCTATACTCAATTATTGGTGTCCTGGGGGTCTACCGTGTAACTAAAGTGGTAATGAATATCGTCTCTGGTAATAAACTATGATCCCGAGAGACTAAACTTTGAACTTTGTAAAAAAATTACCGATCATGAAGTTGGGAGTCCCTGCATCTTCATGATCGGTAAAAAAATTACAAGGTAGCTCAAGGTTTATTCTCTCACGATCGTGTTGAAGTTTATTACCAGAGTCGATGTTCATTACCATTTTCGTTACGCGGTAGACCCGCTGGACATAGTCGAGGTACTTACGGAAAGGAGCCTTCTTATCCTCGATAATGTCTACTTCATCAGCGAACTGTTCAATGAAGCGTGGTGCGATAATACCTCGGGAAGTCACTTCTTCATCAAGCTGCATCTCCAAAGCTGTAGACCTTAGGAATCTGGTGATAAAATTGAAGAGTTTAGTTCAGATTGCAGTCTCAATCATTCATTTGAAATGTGGAGAAACGAGGTATGGTGTTCCTCCATAGAAAAGGAGGCGACCTCCGACCTCCAATATCACCTCCGACCAGGCGAGGTGATATTGCCTGGCGAGCCGAAGCCCGACGGTTGATGTTGGACAGTTGTGTATGTGTCAGATACGATAATCATTTTCTTTGCGCGATGCAGGTTTCGTAATCTGATTGATCGAATTCATATTTACGCGCCACCGTAATTAGTTTGCTGTCTTTCTAAGTAATTATTCTAATTGATAAAGAACGGTGTTTTCATGCGAATACCCAAAATAAACGTAATCATCCCTGCACTCAAAATTTCTAGAAACTACATAGCGTCATGAAAATTTTGTTGTTCTAGAAACCGTGTTGGATATTAGTTTTCATCAAACAATATATTTCGTAGAATGTTTCTGTAAGGTTTAAATGAATTTTAGAGCTTGTTACATGCATATTTTATAAAGTTATACAGGGTGACTGGAGGATCGAAGGATATATTATTGAAGGAGAGTACCGAACTCATTATTATGAAAAAAAAAATACCTCTAATACCAACAACTAAAAAAAGTTTGCTGTTCCATATATTTAGGGCTGATTGAACGATTTGTAAAGAACAGCAGATTTTTTTTTTCTAGTTTGGTCCTTTATTAATTGTCCTTAATCTTAATTCTTTATTGTACACGAAATGAGATAGTAAAACAAATACAATTGCGGTGGTACATACACTGGCGAGCTTAACCCAAATTTGAGTTTCCTTCCAGCAAACCTTTGAGTGATAGAGAAAGTATGATGGTAAATGAGGGTACAGTCAAGTGCACAACTATATATAACTACATATTACAAACTAAAATTTGTAATACCTACTACAAACATTTTAAAATTAAATAATACCTGCATATAAATATTTTATTTATTTATTTAAAATGCGTCATGTACAATGTACAAAGGCGGTCTTAATGCCGTAGGAAAATACATTGATATACCTACATAAATATGTACTATGTGTATATGTGTATGTATCTATGTTGTTCATAATCTTAAGTATATTACTCTTCTGCAATATGTCCCACGTTCAATCGGTCACCCTGTATAGTTGTTATACTGTTTTGGCAATTAGTCTAAATGTGTTAGCTAAGAACTTGTCTCGCATATAATACTGGATTAAGGTACGATATTACTTGTAAAGACAGATTGGCAGAGGTTTATTGTAATCTGAATAGCATTTGCTTCGTTAGTGAGTAAGTGGTTTAAAAGAGTTAAGCTTCTTCAGAGGCTTATGTTTAAGATAGGTACTTCATAGAAAATTAATTCACTCAAATACTTAATGTATTATTTATTATATTATAGTGCACAAAGGTTTTTTTAAAGTTCGCTCTTTGTTGTAAATTGGGCCTTACAAGGATTGAATAATTTATTAATGTGAGATTTTATTTTTGTAATTTGTTTGAATATGTTTTGTTTTCTTGTTTTTATGCTATTTTTACCCGACTGCGGAGAAGGTTATATGTTTGACCGGTATATGTATGTAATTTTAGCTTTCTGCACGCCTTCTCCATGAACATTAACCATGCCAACTCTCACTCTCCTCCGTATGCGTAATATGCTTAAAAAGGGGTACAATTTTTTCTCTTCACGTATTAATATCCAGGATATTTTTTTATGTAGTGCGCAAAATTAGTAGGTAGAACTAAAATTCACTCCAAAACAAAATAAAAATTTGATTTTGTATGGCTTGCTCTAGTAAATTATGCGTCTCCCCCATACTAAGTCGAATTTTCGTTCTGTTTTAAAATGTAAGTATCCCCTTTACAGCGGTTGCATTTAGGAACAGAGACTGAATTACTCTACAGATTAAGCGCACTACATAAAATAAATAAGAATTACCTTTCAATCTTCCTCAACCCGTACTTCATAAGCGCTTCCCAGTCAGAGTCCCCACTGCGTGGCTGCGACTCCAGCTGAGGAGGCTCCTGGATCAGCGCACGAGCTTGGGACTCAACTTTCACCAGAACTGCGTTTTCTGATAGCCTGAAAAACAATAAAATGTTGATTTTAAATTATGATCATCTGGTCGGCTTCCTGTTTATCTAGATATCGCTAAATATAACTATATTTTTAAATATAATTTGAGAAATCCTAGGGTGGGGCAACGTTAGAATTAAAAACAAAAAATTATAAAATAATTTTCTTAAAAAACTTATCAGCTTCTGAAGTCGGTGCCACTGCCAAGCTTCATTTCGGAAGCTGTTAAGTTTTTTAAGAAAATTATTTTACATACTTTTGAGTTTGTTGAAGTCGGTTTTTACTTTTTTTATAGTTTATTTTATTTTTCTATTTTGAGTGGCATAAACTATACTCAAACATCCGATTACAGCAATCGCGAGTGACATGCTGTTATTCATTCAAGAGTTCCATTATCTATCTCCGAAGGTCTTCATCTTATCGTCACCAAATTTAAATAGAATCACCTCGAGAGTTTACTCTTTCAAACAAAAAATAATTTTCAAAATCGGTCCGCAATTGGCAGAGATGTCGCGTTACAAACATACAAAAAAACTTACAGTCGAATTGAGAACCTCCTCCATTTTTTAAGTCGATTAAAAATAAAATAAGAACGTGCTGTGATTTTGGCTATCGCTTCGGTTTTGTGATTTAGATAATGACTGTATTGTGGCCAGCTATATCTACGGAAGCTATACTCCGTTCGAAATAACATTAGAAATTTAAATAACTCCATTTACACTTTATTCAACCGATTTGGACTTCTATTACGTTGGTGACATGACAAATTACAGCTGCAGTAAACATTTGTTATCGTAAATACGTTTTTGCTTTTAATGCCATCCTTATGCGTACGGAATAGAAGTCAAAATCGGTTGAATACACTGTAAAAGGGTTTGTTAAACGTGTCTAATCTTATTTCAAACGGAGTATAGTTGTACTACTCCAAAGTCTACTTACTGGTAAGCCTGTTTATCAAAGAAGTCATCAAAAGAGCGCAGAGCTTGGGCTTTGAAGCAGTCAGCGAGGTCTCCATTAATGCACTGCTGTGTAGACTGCTGAATGTATGGATCCTGGTCTTCACCAAAACCTAGCCAGTCCAGGAGTCCACGGCCTTGCGCTTGAGGCTGGAAGATAAAAATAAGGATATAAAACGGGTTTAAATACTATTACCGTGTCGACAGTGGGAAGCACAGAAATTTCTTACTGAATGAAAGCACAGATACTCGTAGAGTCCTGTCATTATAATAAATATCACAAAATATGGGAGCAACACAAATCGTGACCGACTTTGTCTCGAAGTAACACCGACTGACAACCTTTGAATATTTCGCTGTTAACAAACCGAACCTAACGAAGAAGTCCCTGTGGAGCACACGTCTGTGTGAGTGTTTGAATTCGGAACGTAAGGACGTAGCTGCCCAACTGTTTACTGTATTATATTTAAACTGTGATGAAAGTAAATAAAACTGGGTATATCCTCACCGATCGCCCATGATCTCCTCCGAAGTTCAGGGATCTTCCTTCGCCATCTTGTTTAGGTGGCTGGTCAGGCAGTCGGATGCCGCCATCGCCTCTCGACTGCAGCGTCAGCGCGGCTGCTATCACCAGCATCAGCCAGCGAGCTTGACCCAACATCTTGAACTATGATCTGATGGAAAAAGAGAAATATAAGAATGTATTTATAAATAACTAAATATTATCATAAAAGCCTCCTCCAGAGCACCACTTTGGGGCATAATACCCAGAAGGATGGCACCGTTATCATTAGATTGCAAGTCCAATGCATTGGCCGAGGTAGCTACCAGTACCTCTACCATGAGTTTTCCGTGCCGTCTAATGTTCACGTTCACATGCAATATTTGTATGGGAATTTTTTCAGCGCCTCTACCGGTATAAATCGTGAACTAAAGTCACCATACAAATATTGCAGGTGAACGTGAACGTTAGACGGCACGGAAAACTCATGGTAGAGGTACAGCTCTCTTTTCCGCTGTGGCTTCGATGAGGCGCAACGAAAGTTCTTTAAAGAATTGTCACGCTTCTGGTCCCCACGGACCCATGGTCTAAACGCCAAGCGGCACAAATATGAAACCATCCCCAGAGCTGCATATTTGCACCGCTTGGCACTTTCTTTGTGGAGTTGATATGGGATGGGGCAAGTATGTCGACACAAGTTGCATCCCACACCAACGATCTTCCTATGCCCCAGGGAACGAGTGTCATTCCGTCTGGCCTCTTACCCTCGCAACGTGTAATGCCGTTCGGCTCTAATACAGCCGGCATGAGTAGAAAAGAAATATTTACGTTAGGATAAACAATTTTACATTGGGCTGTGTCTTCTTTGTGACGAATTCGTGAAATAACTGGATTTATTCTATGTGGATTATATATAAGATTTTTTTTAAAAATTATTAAACTTGTTCATCTTCTGGAATAGAGGTTGTAGTTGTTTATTTATATATCTATTCTTTATTGTAATACACAACGCAAAATTGTGCGCCATTAAGGGAATCTACACTTTCTGTTATAGTTAGAGAGTTCGGGTCTTAGTAAACTCTAGGTGAGTTTTAAAGATATTAAATACCCTCTTAGATTTTAGAAAAAAGGTAATTGACATTTCTCAAAAAACTCAATCGACTTTATTTCCCAACAGGTATGTTTCCTCCAAACAATCGACGAATCGTACTTACAGAATTTGAGAAAAATACAAAAAAAGATTTTCTATACATTTTCTATGAAGACAAACCTTAAATTCTGCTCATGTTTTTCAAAATTGTGTTGGAAATTAGGACCGTGTTTTACTTTAATCTGTTTGATTCTACTTATTTCCTACGGGGCTTAGCGGACATAAAGGTCTGTGTTATTTCTGTTATTTCCTTAGGGGTTAGAGAAACTAATTTGTATGGATATGTATCTACGTTTGATCTGCTGGACTAACATTTCTACATGAGCTGTTGACCTGTTGAAAATGTTACTATATTGATAAAAATCAATTTAGTATCTAAGACGGCTTCAGCAGTTATATTTGAGCTGTTTGGCATCGAAACGCTCGGGTCATGGGGTCCGAATGCTCGTCTCCTTTTTAGAGATATTGCAAAACGGTCGGTCGACGCTACGCGTGACCGGAGGGCTGGCCTATTCTTTGGTCAAAGAATAAGCATTGCCATTCAACGTGACAATGCTGCAAGTCTTCTGGGCACGCTCCCAATTGACAGCGATGAGGAGGAGTACTTTCACCCCTAAGTGCTCAGGTTTATATTTGTAGATATTTTCATTTTTACAAGTGGTTGCCCAGTGGTTGATATTCAATCACATAAATTATGTATAGCTTTCAGCACTTTTTTTTCTTAAACTTTAACTATTCCAAATTCCATTCTTCCAAGCGCGCAATATGCTTAAGGATTATCTAAACGTGTATGCAAAATTTCATCTCAATCAGTTGAGGATAATTGCATTCAAATTCACTTGCAAGATTTGACCCGAACATACAAACATTGCAAGTTAAAGCTATAATAATAAAGCTTATAATAATAACATTTTCCAAGAATAATCTGGATTAACTATTACTACTTCCTAAGTATCTTGTTTATATCTAAACACGTCGGAAATACTAGTCGGTGCCAGTCTCCTATTAATGGCGTGCACCTTACTTTCCTTTCTGTACCGACAACATTGCACTTACCTACTTGTTTAGAAGTTGCATAAACTTAGAGTTCGATCACATGGGATTAGGGTATGCTTAATCTGATCTAATTTATTTTATTTTATTTATTTATTTAATGCTTTATGCACAGGTAAAAAAAGACTGCACAAAGGCGGACTTAATGCCATAGGCATTTTCTGCCAGTCTACCTTAGGGTGATGCAGAGACAAACATGTGGTGGGTGCAACGTAAAATAAATGATAATTGGAAAGAAAAAAATAAAATTCAAGATCAAGGAATAAATACATAGATACATACATATATTATTATAAACTAAATGTTTTTTGTTCATTCTTTCTGACGTAAGGGATTTCGCACGTGTGTTGATATACAATGGGGTTTGCTATGACTATATTATTGTGTACATACAGCGTACCTACTAAAGCTGCTACTTTAAATTTTAATCGTATACGTCTTGTCCTGAACATAATGATGCCATTTCTCCATAGCGGCGTATAATGTTGATAAGATTTCTATGGTCCATTTATGATGGTCCAACGCCATTGACAATTGCGTACGTGACATAGCGGCTGATCTGAATTTGAAGAAAGTACATTACAATCGAGTCGCTACTGTAGTGTTGTATAATGTAGGTACCTACTTAACAAGGGGAAATCGGAAACATTTGCCTTGATTTAGTGGTTCGGAATAACATAATACGGAAAACTTATAGAAATGCCTGAAAAATCTTAAGAAGAATATGAGAGAGATCAGAAGCCCAATTCTCGTAATTAATTTATAATATGACTGAAACTTGACCGAACTGAGATTATAATTTGAATTGACAAAAAGTCATGTATTCTACTCCTCTTAAAGTTCAGTCCGATTCCAGTATGATTTGGATTCAATCTTCTTACAAACTCATTTCAATCTCATTTTTGACGTTTGTGTATAGACGAGAGTGTCAATTTTATTATCTGTGTCAGTTCAAAATGTCTCGATCTCTTTCGATCTCATTACAATATAATGTCACGTTTGACATTGTTTGTGAGGGTAGGAGAATACCATTTGTGACATTTATGACATTGATAGTAGATCGGAATAAGATCCGAAGGATCCGAACTATATTTTGAACATTTTTAATTACGAGAATTGGGCCTCTGATAAATAAAGAAGTGGCCAAGATAAGGAAGGATAAATAGAAGGAGACGGATAGAGAGGAACAGTGTTTTAAAGGACCCTGTATCCATTGTTAGTGATTCAGAAGACGTTAGGAAATTAAAGTCAGGTACCAAGGCAACAGAAGTGCGACCGGCAATTTTGAATTCAATGAAAGATGTGGCATACTCGATATTGCGACTGAAACAAATTGAAATTTAAAGAAAGTTGTTATTTCGACCAAGCCACGCGAGAAATTAGTTTCTCAGTAAATTGTATTGAGAAATGGCAAGAATATGTAATGAAAATGGCGCATTTTTATCGCTTCTCCAGAACATAGGTATAAATATTTATATTTTCGTACGTACGTTATGTAATTTCAAATATTTGACTGCCTAAATACTAGTTTCGAAAAAACTTCTTTATTAGTTCAAAATATTTTCGAAAAGATAGAACTAATAATTCATAATAGTATTGATGTTGCTCTGCGGTTTGTGCATTCTCGCACAAAAGTGATAATTTGCATCGATATTAGGGCAGTATTAATATTAATATGGTCATAGCGCTGTTATTCTTCAAGATAGTTGTATTGAATACCTATATAACAGATCCTGCATCTAGAGCCTGTTGTGAGCATCCTGTACTGAGAACAGCGAAATACAGAAAATACACTATTTACTGCTTTTCACTTCAATAACTTTAGCCATAGCAGTCTAATCAAAATCTTCGAACTCAAAAAGAGAACATAAAAAAACAATGCTTACATCTGAACACGCAAAACAGTTTTCACATGGCGAAACTCAACACGGTAAAGACACAGTTTGTAAATGGAACACGTTAGATTCAAAACACATTGTAAGAGCGAGCGAGACACACGAAGCGCGACGCTAGACTGCGTACGCTGGCGGGAAATAACGGTCGCCATGTTTAAGTCAAAAAAGTTACGAGGTAATTGGGCGATGGAATTACTATTCTTTAAAAAAATGAGGCTATTACTTCATGGTCTTGTTAACTTGAAAGCAGAGATTGATTACTGTCATACAAAATGTGAACCAAAATATCACATTTCTGACAGTTGCTTATATTGCATGCATGGAGATGTAATATTTCTATGATTGCATGTCTTATTTGACAAGTGGTTACCTGTCTTTTACTTGTATTTTCAATATTTACTAGTGGTCGCTCAGAGGTCGAAATTCGACCGTGATTTTAGCTTTCTGTACTCCTTCTCCATATAAATTTTAACTAAGCCAAATCTCACACTCCTCCGTGCGTGCAATTTGCTTATAAAGGGGTACAAAGTTTTCTCTTCACGTATTAATATATAGATTATTGTTATCTGAAAGCGATCGACATAGTTTTAGATAAGAGAACTAATATTTGAATAGTTAGTTATTTATTTTGGAAGAAGTTTAGGTTCAGATCAGCAATTTTAGTTTTAGACATAATGGCTATTTAAAGTATTTAATTATTGATAGGTTTGCACTGTTTCATTATTATTTTAATATAGAACATGAAGCAATGCGTCAAATGTTTCATAACATCAACGTAATAAGCTCTTTGTACCTACTTGTAGTTATACAAGAACATTTTCAAATAAATCACGATGTGACTCGAATATGGAAGACGACTTACATATGATCCTTACATAAGAGAATGACCTAACTTGACCAACGTCTTCAGAAAAATAGCTATCTAGTCACTTCCCACGGGTTTTATAAGGGATAATAATATTGATATCGAAATGACAAAAATACTGAGATTTAGTTTCTCCAAAGATTTTTAGGATAAAATGGTTACCGTTCCCTATTATTTAGGAACTTGCCGTACCAATGGAACCAAACACATTAATCGAAACATATGAAAACCATTTGGAGGACTTATGAAACAAAAAGGTTAGTTGGCAAAAGTAATAAAAGAGGCTCGGATATAACAGGTGAAACTAAAACAGTTAAAACTTTTTACTAACTTTCGGCAATGCTCAATTCTGGCCACGTTGACCCACATCTGGGTCTCAACAAGTAAGTAAAGGAACTTAATCATTTAGACCTGATGCGAAACAAAAACTTATACTATACCGCTCATCTGTTCCGATGTGATCCGCATGCTTAAGTTGAAGGGGCTGGGATGTGTGAAGTAGCTTGTCGTAAGATACGGCATATCCATACAGTAGCTTCGTAAGAATAAAAGGTCTTATTACCAGTAGAAACGAGACCTAAAGACTAAAGGTTAAGGTAAGCATACTCGTAGCAAATTGAAGAACATGAATTTGTTCTAGGCATACTAAAATTAGAAGGAATCATCTACAATATCACTCAAACGTGGAACAAATATTTAAAATGCATGATCAAGAATTTATCACTATAGGAATACGTACTTATTGTGAAACTGATACTTTCCCAAACAAAATCGAAAATCAAAATATTGAAGCAATAAAAAAAATTGTATTAACAAGAAATACTGATAAGACAATGCAACAGTTCTAGTTAAGACTAATGTAAATTAAAAGAAACTTCATGAAAAGAATGACGCTGTACACATTGTAACAGTTAAAACCAAGACTAATCTACTGAAATGAAATAGAAATCACTTTGAAGATGAAATCACGAGTCACTGAAAAAGGACAAAGTTTTCAAACAATGAAGATAATTGTCCGAAAGATCTTGGAATGTCAAAGTAAGGTAAATTCTGGATGTCTGTCAAGTAAATTAACTTGAAAGCTGAAACCCAAATCAAGATGTCAACGAGACGACGAGAGACAACTTACATTTTCGCTAACAATAGCTGTGTTAAAAGATAATTTATTAAGCCTCAATATTTCCATGCACTGAGCTTGGATATGTCGAATGCTTTAGTTAGATTTTTAAGAATTGACAAAACTGTTTTACATTACTTATGATATGTTCTGAGAGTTTTTATTTTTTTAGCGGGGTTATTTATTTGTTAATTTTAAGAATAGATCATTCAATACAAACTCTACATGATTATGTCACACGTTACATTGTACATTCATGTTCTTGACCCACTATGCGATTGTCGAAGGATAACTTTCTACTGGTCATCAAGTGGGCCATTGAGTCCTGACGTCACAGAGTGATTCACTTAATGGGGTCAGCAGTTATTAAAGTCGTATAAAACTTTATATTGAAGCTTATATAACGGTCACAGCTTAACGTGTACCTAATGACTGCAGTATTAAATAGTTATTGGGGACACTGCCAAAATAATCATCTTCCTCTGTCGAATCAGTATGAGCTATCACATGAGAATCATTTGTAATGGCAAGAAATTTAAAAACGTTGCCCCTCACTGAGTACAGTTTACGAACATACATGTCTCATGCACCCATACCCAGACCGGGAACAGCAATCTATAGGTCATACAAATATTGGTCCGTGTGAGGATCGAACCCGCGGCACGTAGCGTAGAAAGCTAATCGCTTAGCCTCTGCGACAACCGTGTCATTTTAGATAAGCCAGTCAGCTGTGTCTTTCTCAGAGGAAGAAGTGGTGGGATCGAGTTTACTGTCTAGGATGCGTCAAAATGATCTCATGTTTCGTCATTCATGGGCCGCGCAGTGTTTTCGGTTTAAAGATTCATTTATTTCTCAGAAGAACAACATTGTTCACTTATATGAGAAACTTAACTAAATATAATTAAAACCAATTTTTAATTATAAAGAACAGTTCGATCCACCATAGTAATTTAAAACTAACAGTTATCAATAAGATACACGTTCAATCTTTTTTTTAAAACATTAACAGATACAGAGTCTTTTATATATTTTGGTAACTTATTATATAGCTGTGCACCCTCAAATTGTATATTTTTCTTTCCGTACAGGGTTCTAATCTTAGGTAGTTCTATATTTTCTCTGTTTCTAGTATAGTAATGATGTGTTTTGTAATAAGAACACGGAAGATCCTACTGTGGTAGTTGATTCGTCAAGAAATACATCATTTCTTGTAACAAATTCTGTACAAGTCCGCCTTTAAGACATGGTTCAAATGATCGATGTGACGTTATGGTCCAGAATCACTTTATCCATTGTAGTATTGTCGGAGAAGTAGTGAATGCGACTCGAACTTGTCGATTTGTCAGTTAATTTGAAAAATTATAATATGCTAAGAGATGAAGATAAATGACAAAGTTTTGTATTCTTTAGGTTATTCAAACGTTAAAACATTGTTAACTGTTTCGTGTGAATTGTGAGAAGGGATAAAAGAACTTTCACTATCCTTTTAGAGAAATGAACAGTCACGAAGTGGATATAAAGGATTCGTTATTTTAGTGTCTGTATGTTAGTTGTTATCATTTAGCTTATAAATGTTCCCAAAGATGGGACTGGGATTAGCCGTGGGCCTAATGTTGATTGATTTATGTCATTATGTCTTTGAATTTTTGATTCTTGGCTATTGGATTTGAATTCCTCACGGTATTATCCTTCACAGTTAGCCGTGGTCATATTAACATCATTTATAATGTTCGTAGCACCATCTACTATTTTAACTTCGGCCACAACTTTTAATTTTGAATTTTAATTAAAATGTTTATCAATATTATTGGTAGCTAAAAAAACAAAATCTACTGGTCTTATATTGTCACCGTAAATCACTCTTATCACTTAAATTATGTAACAGTAAAACAAAAATCTTACCTTAAAAGTAATTAACAAAACTAAGTGATCCAAATATCTAGATCGCGTTCAATGCACTGAACGTTGCAGACGAGAGTGGCTTGGTTACTTCCAAACAACCTTATATAATAACAAAACATAAGAATTGCATAAACCTCTTGAAGGCTGGGTTCAGACGGCGCTACTTTTAGTTGCCTGTGAAGTATTTGAAATTTGACTCCTGTTTTGTAAGAAGAATCCTGGAAGCCGAATCCAACAGTCATTTTTACTAACCCTTGATTTATGAAGGCTGGTTTTGACCAGCTATCTCAATGAATATCTATAATTATCAAATGTCATGTAAATGGTTGACCAAAATCAACAATCTAGAATAGAATAGATCTTTATTTCATGTAAACCAGATACAGGCACTTATGAAATGTCGAGATTCTAGGTGGAATCTACAGGAGATTGTTGATTTTAGTCAACCAAATTCAAAGTCAAAGGCTACAAAAGTCGTGTAAATCCCTTATACTAATTAAATGAATTATTTGTAAGGAACAGCAGATTTTTATTCGTGATTTTAGGTTTGATCTCATATTAAAAGTTGTTCATAGTAAGCTCTAGAACGTGTGGTTTAAGGAATTTACACGATTTTTGTTACATCCTGGATTTACAATCATATTTGACATAGTTTCGACTGATGGATAAATAAAAATGACTGATGACTGATGGATATATAAATTAAATCATTTTTACTTTTTCGCTTAAAAATCGTTTTAGTGTTAGGTAATAAAACCCTGTAAAAGAGGAAGCATTTGAGTAAAATTATATTCCCATTATATTTTAAATTAAATCTGCTTCAAATAGCTACAACACTTTCCATGTGAACACAACTTTATCTTTCGGCCGATTATACTAACTTACGTAATACATTTTTCACCTTAGCTAAATAGACACAAAGTCTATTTTCCATAAACTTGCATAGGTTTTTGCAAACTTAAGTTTATCACCGAACAAAAACTTTATGGCAAAGGAAATTGAACTTTAGGAAAATGTCTTAAGGTTGATTTTTGCCTAAGTTAGCATGCAATGAACTTACAAACCGGAGTTTGAATAAAGTTAGCGCAACGTGGGATATCCCAGTGAATATTTACGCGAGTTGATAAGTATGGAGAGCACTTTTACATAGAATAGAAATATGATTTATTGCACTCCAAGATAAATATAATAATTATGTTTAGTTGTTTGGTTTTACGTGTTTTTATTTTTCATGTTTTCTGTTTTGTGCTGTCTAATAAACGTATTTCTTTCTATCTTTTCTTTCAAAAATCAAGTGTCCTAAACAAAACTTCAATGGGTAAGCTGATAATTATTTCGCGATACCACAATTTATTAGATTTTTTTTATTTTTTTTAAATCCCTTTCACGTCTACGAACTAAGTTAATGAATGGAAGAATATTTATACAAAATCATTTTCATCAACGTGTTGTTGATAACAGAAGCCGCTTCCATACTAACTTGACAGCACACTCCAATTGTTGTATCCTGGTGCGCTTTCATAATTCAGTTCATGGATACCATCAGGAATTCCCTTTGGTATTGCTTGATCGTTTTGTAATGACCATTTGGCAGTATTGACCTTCGTGTCGATGGGGTATGGTCGTGTGCCAATACGGATGGGTTTTCCTTTAGAGCTTTTGTTAGAAATGGCTGTCGATCCGTGGGTCTACCGCGTAACTAAAATGGTAATGAACATCGACGCTGGTAATAAACTTCAATAGGATTGGGAGAGCCTAAACTTAGAGCTGCCTTGTAAAAATTACAAATCATGTAGTTGGGACTCCTATCTTCATGATCGGTAAAAAAATTACAAGGTAGCTCAAAGTTTAGGCTCTCACGATCGTATTGAAGTTTTTTACCAGAGTTTGATGTTCATTATCATTTTGTTGCGCGGTGGACCCGCCAATTCGCCTCATGTTTTTGTGGCAAATAAATGATTTTTCTTTCTTTCTTTCTTTCTTCTTTCATGATTGCAGTCGTCCGCAATCCCATACACGGTGCGGATTCTCATCCATTCAGATGCGACCTTTTGAGGCCGTACCTACATCCGGAATACAAATTCTGGATCTATACAAAGTGTATCAGACATGCGTGGTCATATTAAAGGGTGTGGATCAGACCATTAAAATGAACAACTTTCTCAAAGGGACCAACATCGTCGTTTAGAAATAAACCAAAAAAGTTTCTTCTGAACGCTTTGGTGAGAATCTGAATTCATTGGAATCTTTCTGTAATTCAGTTCTGTGATTTAAAATTCATATCGATGTATTTGTAGTAAACTCAAACTCAAAATCTTTATTGCGTTCATAATGTTCATAGTAGATTATGTAACGGGAGTTGCATCTACTAACAAACCGTTATACAGTTTGGCGGAAGTACAGATTATTTATTTATTTTATTTTCAGCCTGTGTTGTCCCAATACAGGGCAAAGGCCCCCCTCTCCTTTTTCCACTCACTTCTGGTTTTTGCTAGTAGGGACCAGTTTTTTCGGTCGGAGTCAAGCTCGTCCCGCCATCTTCGCGTCGGTCTGCCGCGATGCCGTTTAATATTTACTAGGATCCATTCAGTTGTTCTGTTGGCCCATAGCTCGTCAGACATGCGACAGACGTGTCCAGCAAGTACAGATAATTTGTGATTTGTTGTTTTCCATAAATAAATAATAATTCTTTCTTTCTTAATCACGATAAAGTACTGCGCTTTTTGACGTTGTATTCGTTCACACTCGATACTTTTAGCAGCAGAATCCGTCGGCTGTCTTTTGCTTACAAAAAGTCAATAGCGAACGGGAAAACACGTCATTCTGCTGCTAAAAGTGTCGAGTGTGGATAGACACTAAGATTTATTTAATTGGTCTATCAACAATTATTGTTTACACATAAAACATAATAAAAAAACAGTTCAAATTCAAAGTATAAGTCCGAAACTGTACCGACCAGCCGAAGCAATTGGGAGTGGATTTCCTTCGAGTAATTTCGGTGTTCACTTTTTCAGAATGGGGCCGTTCAAGTATTATGTAAGCAGATTTTTTGAAAATATTAACAAGCAGTTAGCAAAGCTCTTATCCCCCCCCATGCTTACGTAAACATTGGTACCTACATGTAGGTATGCATTTTTCAATGTGTTCTCGTTATTGATTCATGAGCAGGAGTTATAAGTCTAGAAATAAGGAATAGGCTTGAAATAGAGGATTTTAACGCACATAAAATTAAATTAAGAAAAAAAAAATACAATATCGACAAAAAATAATTGTAACTCAGAATACTTAAAAAATTAAAACTGCTAATATAATCACCATCCAGACCCCCCATCCCCATGTCATCAAAAATAAGCAAAGCAAAGACACCCCCCCACCCCCCCCCCCCCGCCCCCTGTAGTGCTTACGTACGTACCATTACAACTCGAAAAAAGTTCGAATTTGAAATATTTCTCGGAATCGAAACTACTTGGATTGTTCCCGAGAGTCGTGAATTATATCGTACTTATTGCTTCGACACAGGGTTGTTTCATTTTTGATCCTAACTTCACAGATGGAAAGATCCGTGGCGAGTACTACGAGTGTAATGTTAAAAACAAATGAACTATCATTTTTAACTCCCGACAAAAAAGAGGGGTGTTATAAGTTTGTAGTGTGTATCTATGTATCTGTGGATCTGTGTATCTGTCTATGGCATCGTAGCTCCAAAACGGATACACCGATTTCATTGCAGTTTTTTTAAATTGAAAGCTAGTTTAATCGGGTATTATCTTAGCTATGTTTTATGAAAATCTGTTCAGTCGTTCAAAAGTTACAGCTCTTTTTCTAGTTGGAGTCGGTTAGGTTATTTCAGTGTTCAGATTGTGGGATCCAAATCGGTATCAATACTGACTTAGTAGCACTAACCATTCCGGCAAGTTCCTGTCCTTACAATGAGTCCTTTCATCTGACTCTGCATTATGTAATGGTTCTTTCCCTCGTGGGGTAGGCAGAATCTTACATAAGTGCCGAAGTGAATGGCCGCAGTCGACGTAACTTCGCGGGTTTACTCTGGTTCCGACATGATCGGGGGAATAAGAAAATACCTAATTACAATTAACTTGCTCATTTTATACTAATTCAGGTATTACTGTATTTATTGATATAACAAAAAAAAAATAGGCTGAGATCTTTTTTAATGCAAAGTCAAAGTTTTTTTTATTTCAACTGGACCTTTGCAGGCACTTTCAAAACGTTGTGATTCTAGGTGCACAGTTCCAAGTGGGTTGGTCCTGGAGAAGATACCGGCAAGAAACTCCATACAATTTGGCGACTTGTACCTTTGACGTATAGCCTGTATTTCAGGATACCAGGTTTCCGTCCTTTTTATGGTAAAAACTCTATGGCAGCTATGCTAATCGTTAGAGATAGGAAGATTTATTCTTAAAAATCCATCTAGAGTTACTTTTTTTCTAATTTCGGACTGTTAATCCTATTTAAAAAAAAAAAAACTTAAATGCAGTTATTATACCCCCCCAGTCGAGCCCATAATATGGAGCTACTACAAAAAATAATCAACAAAGCTTTTGTTTATTTAGATTTTTATCAGAAAAATGGGCAAGATTCTTCGTCTTCGACAAGGAGATTATAACAACAAACTGCGAACAATTTCAAAGAAAAATACTCTATTCTGAAGGGAATAGTTGTGCTCCATAAATGGTAATACATATTATGTTTTTCCCCTGTCAAATGGGACCTAATATCGTCTAGGCCGAAAATTATGTGTAGTAAGTACCACCGTATCATTCCCTTTTGCAATCATTGGTATGATAGCTATCATAGTATTTTCCAATTCATGCAAGCTTTTATGCAATTCAAATTCATTTGACCATAACACAGATGTCAACAACCTTTATCGAACCTAATGCCCCGAGCAATCGCATTTAATCCGGCACTACTAACCGAAAAACATACATACATATTACAAAATACTACCAGCTGATGATTAATATAGTAATTCTTCTTTACACCAATCAAATTTCCACTTTACTGCCTGCTAATAAAATTTAAAATAGCTTCTAAGTAACAATGATGATGAACACATCAATTCTCTTTTTCTGACAAAGAAATTTTGACTTTACCACACAAGAATAGAGTTTAAAGTTGTAAGACTGAGTTGTTAACGAGACAGGTCAACTTTCTACCAAGAAAGTAGTAGGGATATTCTTAAAACCGGATCTGTCTCGGTATAGCATGATTCATTCCACTTGATATTTGTCAACAATTTTATGCAAAAAAATATCATGACTCATGCGGTGGGTGGAAACTTTCTTACGCACATAGTACATGCACAATGCACATGCATAGGACATGCAGGTAGTTGTGTCTGATAAATTTTGTTAAATGTATTTTCTGTATTTACGTGTTTTATGGGCTCATCATTGTTGCCTGAAATAAAAGTTTTTTTCAGTGCAGTTATGTTACTACTGATCCCTTCAACAATAACCTTACCCTCAAAAATCCCCGACTTCAACTAGAAAAAGAGCTGTAACTTTTGAACGCCTGAACATATTTTCATGAAACATAGCTAAAATAATACCCGATAAAACTAGCTTTGAATTATAAAAAACTGCATTAAAATTGGTCTATCCGTTTTGGAGCCACAGACATACACAGATACACACTGCAAACTTATAACATCCCTCTTTTTTGTCAGGGGTTAAAAATAAAAGGCAAGTAATTTTTTCACTATAGATGGCGTCTACGTTAATGCCATGTCAGCCATGATAAAAGCTGTCTGTCTGTTCGGTTCGTAGGATTGACAGCCATTTAAAATGAAGGCTTTTTGTGGGTTGCTAGGAAAAATTCACTTCCCGTTAGATAAACAAAATATTATATATGTAACTAAGGAAAAAATAACATAGCTGTTGTACGCGGTTTCACCCGCGTATTTTATTTATCATCATAATAATATTATACAGGGTGCCACAGATGTTATGACATTAAATTAAAACTGTTTTTTATAATTTATCTGTTCTACAAGTGTAAATAAATAAAAATTGTTAGAATATAATTTGGATCGTGATAATGAATGTGTAAAATAATTATGGAATTTTAAATTAGTTCCTGTGATTACTAAATAGGTATATCGATATGTACAAATATATAGGTCAATACCTATAAACCACTTACAAGAAATATTATATCAGTTCAGGTTTGGGTTAAAATGGACTTAGACCACAACGCTCTGTCACGCACTTTGTTCTAATATAACTCTTGTCACCTTGGTAACAAAATATGAGCGTAATATTTCCCCGAAAAGGCTTGGCATTTTAATCTGCAATTAATTTTGTTCATGCGCAGAATTTTAATCAAGGCTTATTTCAAGTTTATCTCGTATCTTTCAGATGTCTCGGTTTTCAAAGGCTTTTCACATATTTGCTAACGATGGCATCAAAGATAGCAGTATCGGGTACTAGGAACACATGATTAAAATGTAAGTAATTATGTATTATTTGTTGCTCACGTAAGTACCTAACTTACCTAACTTTGTTGTTGGGATTCCCGCATACACCCAGCAGAGATGCGTGGGGAGCTCCGACCGACTACATCATCAGCAGCGAGCGGGTCAGCGCGCGGCGCGTACGGTGACTGTTGGCGACACGGCCCGACCTGATGACTACTCGCTTACGGACCCCACTGGCGACGGACGACCATCTAGAATATAACCAATTGTTCTGCCCGTTGAGATTCTGTAGACGGCTATTAAAACCATCGTACCTTTAGTACTATAGTCCGCTATCTTTTATTCCACGTCCCACTCCCCTAACATATTTGGTCCTTCGAGCCGGATAGCCGGAGTGCAATAGCAGCCATTTGTGTGATAGATAGATAACAACGCGCTTTTCGTGAACCATATTTACTGACTGACTGCCACTTGATAGTGACATAATACTGACATAACGTGCATCGACCCAACGCAACGCAGAATTTTGCGTTGCTATCTCGAACGGACACTGCCCGTACCTCGCTCGTACTGCTCGTGTGGTATCTTTATTTTAACAAGGTTGTCTGGCAGAAATCGCCAAGTGCGAAAAGACCACCCTTTGTATATATCTTTTTCTTATTAAATGTATCTTTTTCTTCTTTTGGTGATAAAGCGATTGTATTGTATATGTTAAAAATAAAAGCTTATCTACATTTTCGCCGTGTAAATTAGAGTTTCTACAGTGAATTTGACCAGCAACACTGAACAGTTGTTTACTAAGAACACTGGTGGGAGGAGTTGATAAATATTTGGTTGCTATCGATCGTAAATGCGTGTACCTACGGACTGGAATCAATACTGAAATATTCTTTCGTTCTTTTTCGGCGGCTGGGAAAGAAAACTTCGGCTTCGGCTAAACCTTCGGTTCATTTTTCGGCCGAAACCGAAACTTATGCACACCACTTATCATGAGTACAGTCATTCGTTAACATATCAGAGGCCCAATTCTCGTAATTATGAATGTTCAAAATATAGTTCGGATCTCATTCCGATCAACTACCAATGTCATAAATGACACAGATAATAAAATTGACACTCTCGTCTATACACAAACGTCAAAAATGAGATTGAAATGAGTTTGTAAGAAGATTGAATCCAAATCATACTGGAATCGGACTGAACTTTAAGAGGAGTAGAATACATGACTTTTTGTCAATTCATAATATAATCTCAGTTTGGTCAACTTTCAGTCATATTATAAATTAATTACGAGAATTGGGCTTCTGCTGTCCTATTCATTTATAATAAAATAACATACACTTTAATCTAATATCGATCCCTAAGACAGATTGATTCGATAATTTAATTTATAAGGGTCGTTAATCCCGTTGTGAGCCGCCATATTGAATTATGACAGGATAGGGAGACGAATGTGGATTTAATCAATTATTTATTGTTATTAAGTTAGATGTGTGATATGATATTGTACGAAATAATACATATTATGAAGAGACGATGTTTGCTTTGTGAAAGATTGACGACACGGTTGGCGCAGTGGCTAAGCGATTAGCTTTCTGCGCTACGTGCCGCGGGTTCGATCCCCGCACGGAACAAATATTTGTATGATCTACAGATAGTTGTTTCGGGTCTGGTTGTGTGTGCATGTGACATGTATGTTTGTAAACTGTACCCTCGATACAGGAGAAATCCTAGTGAGGGGCAATGTTTTTTTAAAAAAAAAAAAAAAAAAAAAAAAAAAAAAAAAAAAAAAAAAAAAAAAAAAAAAAGATGTTTTATATTATTTTTTCGCGATTACGATGTTGGTCCCATATAGAAAGTTGTTCAGTTTGATGGTCAGATCCACACCAGCGGGTCTACCGCGTAACGAAAATTGTAATGAACATCGACATTGGTATTAAACTTCAATACGATCGTGAGAGCCTAAACTTTGAGCTAACTTGTATTTTTTTTACCGATCATGAAGTAGGAGTCCCAACCCAACTATATGATAGGTAATTTTTTTACAAGTTAGCTCAAAGTTTAGGCTCTAACGATCGTATTGAAGTTTAATACCAATGTCGATGTTCATTACAATTTTAGTACGCGGTAGACCCGCTGGTCTTTTTCAATATATCAATAGATGGTAATATATAAGAATATTTTTTAGTTTAATGATTATATAATTATGTTTAAGTAATATCGGGACTTATTACCGTGACCCCGGAACGTAAAGGGCTATTGAAGGAACACCGTGGATTTTAGTCAGTACAAGTCTGACAGTCCCTCCCGCCCTGCCCGGGGTGGGAGGGCTCATTTGATGATTTTAACACGCTAAAAAAAAAAAAAAAACTATATATTAATACGTGAAGAGAAAACTTTGTACTCCTTTTTTAGTATATTACGCACACGGAGATGTCTGAGATTTGGCATAGGTAGTTAAAGTTTATATCAAGAAGGAGTGCTGAAAGCTTAAATATCAGTTAAACGGCCACTGGGCGACCACTAGTTATCATAATTAGGTATGTAAAATATTTATTAATTTATTTACCTTTGTCGTAATTGCCTGTGGCAACAAAAATGGGAAGCGAAAATATTCTAAGTCATCAGAATACGCTTTGACATTTTCCAAATGCCATTTTTGGCCGACCCGCCACCTTGACACTCACGTATCTAATACTGTGAAAGATGATATTATAATAAAAATAGCAAAACATAATATTATGAATTTTCATAATTATTTACGTGACGACGTTAAGACTATAAATGAAACCACGTATTTGGTATCACGTTCTGAAGCCGTACACAACAAATCAACGATTTTTACGCATGTCATTTTTACGCATGTCATTATCGCATAATAATTCATTCTAATCTTATTTGTCTCGGTGAAGGGACATTAAAGTAGAAAGTTATTGTCATCTTTATCTATTCCATACGGGAAATAAAGATTATTTTTAACCGACTTCAAAAAAAAGGAGGAGGTTCTCAATTCGACACGTATGTTTTTTTTTTATGTTTGTTACCTCATAACTCGCGACTGCGTGAACCGATTTTGATGATTCTTTTTTTATTTAAAAGCTGGTGCTTCCCGAATGGTCCCATTTTAATTTAAAATTTGAAAACCATATAAGTCTTAAAGGGATATGCCCATTCGTTAAGGAGGTTTTGGCCAAGTGGCGTCCACAAATACAGCAAATCATAGGCATTAGGGTTGACATCATAGATACAAGATCAACCACAATTTTTTACATAGAACTTGGACAGAATTTTAAAATTGTATGAAAAAAATTCAAGGTTGATATAAAACAAACATGGAGTTGACTGGCAAGCCAGTGTCGTCGTGGTAAGCGGGTACGGAATCTAATGTAAAGCCAAGGTTGTCATCGCTATAATACTAATCAAAGTCATCGGATAGAAAATAGCAAAACCGTGTAGGAAAAATCACAACCCACAAAGCACAACAGCAACCCGCAACAAACAAAATATTAACTGTCAACACAGACTGTCAATTTAAATTATCATTGACGTAGTGATGGCGATTCGGCATCGATTTATCAAAAACCGATGTTAAAGAGCTATGAATCGATATTTATAAACTTGAACCAGCACTGCATAGATTTCGGAAGACAATCAATTGACATTTATTTTACCTATTCTATAGAAATTAAACGTTTTAATATAGGAAACGAAACAAAAGAAAAAAGTTTTTTAGAAGATCATTCAGTTCTCGATTTATTTGATTTCGATTTTTTGTGACATTTGCCATCACTACTTTTATAAGATTGACATAACGTGCGGAAATGAAGATTGGATCACATGCATAATTGATTGAATGTCTTTTTAATATAAGTTTTTAATTCCCGAGTGTTACAAACAAATACATAATAACAATATTTTAGTTACTAAATTAGATATTTTTTTGTATTTTTCACATTGGTGTAACGAACCTACCTACCTACTGGCCAAGAGTGGGCATTTGCCTTTACATTAAGTATGTGGGCGACAAATGGTCGAATAACTCAATATCACGCCAACCGATTTCGATGATTCTTTTTTTGTTTGAAAGGGTATACTTTCGAAATGTTCCCATTTAAATTTGGTGAGGATCTGATGAAGATCTTCGGAGATAGACAATGGAACTCTTGAATGAATAACAGCACATCACTCGCGATTGCTGTAATCTCATGTTTATGTATTGCTTATGCCACTCAAAATTCTTCTGAAGCTTCTGAAGTCGGGGCCTATAATTCTTCAATGCACCTAGCTTGGCAGTGGCCCCGATTTCAGAAGCTGTTAATTTTTTTAAGAAAATTATTTTGTTAAGAGCAGGTTACAAACTAATAGGTGTAAAATTAAGAAATTTTAAATAAGTTCCTGTAGCTAAACTACTGAATGATAGCTAATTTGTGTACAGTCACAGATCGTGATACGTGGTTTCATTTTAATGTCGTAACGTTCCTCCACCCTGTATTTTAATTCCTATACGAACATTGCAGTAATTTCCTCCACAAAAGGTGTAAAAATTCTGAAAAAAATTAATCCCAACATATTGTACTCGTTAGAAAAATCCTGTGAATTTTGAAATGATGAGTTTTAATTACTCTTTAATGCTTTTATATCCATATTCGCGTTGTTATTCTCGACTTAGCCTCCGTAATTAAATCCTGTGGGAATTTTTTATGATAATTTCAGTTGTGGAAATGACATCGTTAACAGGAGCAGTCGTCACTTTGAAATTAAATTGAAAAAATACCTTTATTTCAGATATTGAATGCAGGTTTTATTTTCAGATATCCTTTATAAAAATACGATGACCGCTACTGTAATTTTTATTTTGGCTACTGTTTTACTAATCTTCAAAATTATAATCAATAATATTAATAAATCTATTATTTATACCACCACTGTACCCATACTTACAAAAAAATTATGCGTTTTTTAAATCTTTATGGCGGAAACCGATATTATTTAGTTTATGTCTATACAGCGTGTTCAAAATAAAAGTAAGAGATATTTTGATCAACAATTTTTATTTCAATCTACATTTACTTGATTACGACTATATCAATAAATATAAATACAACACCCCGGTTTTAAATTCCTCTCGTTGACTTTATTGATAAAATATACAAACATTGGGATAAAATTGTTACACACCGGAATCTAAATGACAAAACATCTGGCATTTAAAATACCTAATTCTATATTTTATTAATAAAGTCAGTTACCATTTATCCTTAAACAATCACACAGTGATGGATTATAAAATAGTTAATTAACATTTATTTACTGTAATATGTGCATCATCGAATGCCGAGCGGCCATTTTGAAAAAAACTAGCGTCGCGTCTCGTGATTGGCTAGACTTAAAATGTTCGATGTGAATGCGCATATTAGAGTCCATTTTTACGTTAGTAATAATTTAATAGTAAATAATGAAATAAGTATTAAATAAATAAACTGTCAGTTTTAACAGTAAGTTATTAATTTTATACAGAATGATAGAGATTAAAAGTGATATTTTTAAACCTAAATTATAAAAGAACAAATATGGTAATAATTTAGTAAAAATTGTACTAAGTAATTTACACTTTGCATAAATTATTTGCTGAAACCATTTTGATTATCTAAATTCTAAACAGATATAATGAACAGACTACGGTGGTATATACAATTTCTGTATTTATATTAATGCCTTATTCCAATAATTAATAATATTAAACGTATATACTTTTTACAAAATAACATTGTAAACACAGAAATAAACGTTTAGTGCGTAAAGTAATAATAAATTATAGATTTAGTGAGTAAAGTTAAAAATAAATAAACATTCAGAATAATAAGTTATTAGATTAAGTATCTATAAAATAACATCTTAGTTTTCCAACTTTTAAAACAAACATACAATAAATTACATTCACACATCAATAAATAAATTAGGATAACATTATTTTTTTTAATATAAACAAATCGCTCTCGACTTGATGACATCTTAACCGTGTTTCTCTTTCAAGCATGATATTATAATAAGATAATTCTACCTTTTTAGCAGAGTACGGGTTTGAACTTTTTAAAATGATTATACCTACACTCTACAGATGATAAATTGTGTTTATAGAGAAACACAACTTATTATCTGTATAATCATTTTCAATTCAATATAATTTTAATCCAAATATTTGCATGGCGCATGGTAGAATATATTCAGCGAATTAAGCCTATTGTATTGTAACTTCAAGTTGTGGTTCAGGGTGTTCTATTTGAATTTTTATCAGAAGTTTTTGAGTTGCAGAATGTGCATCATGTGTTTTTTTATTAATGACTTTAAAAAAAAACTCAGCATCACGTCCAGTTTCAAGAAATATACAAAAACCTATGCGCGAAAGAGCTACTTGAGATAATTACAATTATTTCTGATCAGAATACATTCGTACACATCGAAAATAAAGTGAAAAATAAGATAAATTCATAATTATTTAAGTTAACACAGAAGTTACATAAATAATTATAAACGAAAATAGAAACCGATCAGAGGTTTCTCACGCAAAATCTTACTCGAAAGTTTTATAAAAACACTTAGTAAAAATAACTCATTGCTTTTCGGGAATTCCCCGAAAAAACAGAGAGTAGATAATATAAAAAAGTATAATAGTTACTATTAGTGTAGTGATTAATTTCTCTCAATCATTCAGTATAATTATAATATTCAGACTAAGAACAAATCGAATAGACTAAATACCTTATACAGGGTGACTTTTTCAATTGTTTAAAAAGTCAGGCTATATTATTTTTGACTATATAGGTATAGATGAAAAAATTCACACATTGTGAAACAGACTCCATCAAATAAAAATTTCTGAAGTAGCCATGGGAGATACACTCACTTCACTGTCCAACAATTTTGGGAACTTTAAAGTCCACTGTCAAACAATTTTGAGAAACTTATGTCCACTTTAGTGCAGTTTCCTTGCAGTGACCAGTTTGTTGATGTCATCGTAAGCTGCCACCATGGTGTGGGTTTTAGGAGCGGTGGCAGCACAAGTGGGGTACGAGTACATGCAGTCCGAAGCCTCCTGGCCTCGTCTGGCTGCCTTCATGTACCTGAAGAACCTTAGTATTTCAGGGTTGTCGGATACCGGTCGCCTCAGTTCATTCAGTTCTCTGTGGAAGTACAAAATAAATTGTTAAAGTGCTTCTTTATGTAATCAATATAATCAGTCTTGTTTCTACTACTGGCAACAACAGGTTTTTTTTGTAACTGACGCTACTGTGTTCCATATACTATATATTCCGTATACTAGATGGCGCTAGCTGTACGATTCTAAATATTACCTATGAATTTTGTTTATATTTTTTGTTATTTTTTTATACCTTTTTCTTATTCTTTATTGTACACAAAAAATATGGAATATACAAAAAATAAACAAATTACAAATAATATGCAAACAACTCAAAATTGAGTTTTCTTCCCGCAAACCGAGTATCTATACTTATAATAAAATCGTAACGAAGAGAAAACTGTACATTAAATATTTCTTGAAAAAAAAAAGGCACGTGATCTATAATCGACACTGATGCCAAAAATATAGTAAAAAATAAAGTAAATTGAATAGGTTCAGAGGATAGAGGATTTGTTGTTATTATCTATTATTTTATTTTTATTTATTAAGCTGTAGACTTTTTACGGTAATCGGAATATTGTATATCTATATCTCGCAAAGCTTCGTGCCCATAGAGATAATACATAGTACCTGTACTATTTCTATGTTCGTGCCTAATACGTTGATTAGATTTTGGGGTTGTAAACGCAAAGTTAGTTTTAGTTTACACTATGTTACCATAGTTTCCTCTATTACGTAAGGAGTTGCTAAACGTCTTTAGGAAATTAACATGCGAAAAGCCAGACTTTGGTTACGATTAGCTCATACGATTTCATCTATGGGCCAAAGTAGCTTAAAAATAAAGAGTTTATTATTATTTGCTTTATTTTTTTAATACACATATTTTTAAATAGATATTATAAAATAAAATAATAAATAAAATACACATTTAAAACCGTAAAATATGGTAGTCCATGTATCGGGACAGGGTTCAAGCTATCGGTGATTAGGGCCGCAGATAGGGTTCCCAGATCAAAATATCAAAAATCCGGAGAAAATTCCTGATATTCCATGAAATTTCCGGACAATCTTGTTAATTTTTTATTAAAATCGTTACGCATCGTGCAAGTAAATAAACTAACCAAATCGATTGCCAAATCGTTCGAATTTTGACACGCGCGCGGTGAAATGGTAAGGGGTGAGGGGGAAGCGCCTCTCTGTCGCCTGCGTTCGCCCGCGCACATGATACACCCGCGCACCGCGTGCTTTTGCTTTGAGTTTGTTTGTTTTGATATTTCACTCTTCACTTATTTGTAGAAATTCCGGACGGTTTAAGATTCCCCCCGCATTCCGGACAAAGACCTATATTTCCGGACTTGTCCGGAAAATTCCGGACGTATGGCAACCCTAGCCGCAGAGAGAGGAACCTCTTAAAATACACGGTGTTACGACCTTTCTTAACTAACCTTTTTCTTTTTTTCATATTTTTTTTTCTCTCTGAATTGTCAAAACGTGTCAAAGTCAAACAAAATAAAAGCGTTTTTTTTTTTTTTTTCAGTTTGATATCGAAAGCGGCGTCGAGCTCAATCACCCCGTGTCCAGGAGTGTTATTATTATTAAAATTTATTATGAAGCTTGATCTTCTTCTCAGAAATAATATAGAGTTACACATACCTGCTCAACTGTGCTGACACCAGGTTACTATACGGCGCGAACTTGGCAGGACTCGCATACATCAGGCAGATGAGCTGTTCTCTACAAGCCTCGATGTTGTTGTCCACCGAGTTATCCGAAGGCGCTAAACCTGGAATGAAGGCGAAAATAAACTTTAAAGTCAGTGAAAGTGGACACTACAATTCGCGCACAGAACAAAATATTACGAATGTTCTAATTTCAAAAAAACCCGTGACGTCAAAAGCAAAAGCTATTTTTTTTTCTTTTTCTCACTGCTCGTGCCTCTCTTTTTGATAAAACCATGGAAATAATAAGTAGTTCTTGAGTATATTATGACTATGGATAAAACTGATCAGTTTAACTTCTTTTTATCGAGTTGATGCTAAATAAAAATTCTTTTGCTCTATATCTGCCAGTATATATAGTAATTATTATTTATTTATATATATATTCTTTATTAAACACCAGTAAAACAAACATTATACACATAAAACTTGCACGAACAAAAGGTAAATTGTACAATGGGCGGCCTTATCGCACACGGCGATTTCTATATAATATCTATTTTAGGGATGAAAAAAATAATATAAACAATCTTCAATTTTTTGTTAAAGTAAAATTTGAAACTAGGCTATGAAAAATTGTTACAAGTACGTACGTAGATTAATATCACATAATTTATTTTTGTTACAAACGTTTTTCTGTAAAATATCTCAAAACATTCATGTTTCGAGATATTTTACAGAAAAACTTTTTTTGCAAGTACTCAAATATTATTTACATTTTGATTTTTTTTGCGTCCCTGTGTGTAGGCAGCAATATGGAGTATTAATTTATTCGATTGCCGAACTAATAGATGATGGAATTATACAAGATTGTCCACTCGAGCAGTTAACGAGGGTTCGTGATCAACGAAGGAGAACCAATAAGCTTAAATGGATAAAATGATTGCTTTGGAATTAATTTACAAGTTGTTATTGTTTGTTCCTTTCTAAGACTAGGATTTATGTATTCGAGTGGGAGGCATTTAGGCATCGATGTAGAAAAGAATATAAATATAATAATCTTTATTTCATTATAAACCAATCCAGGCACTTATGAAATATCGAGACTATACACATTTCCAAATAATAGGTCTTATAGAGAAGAATCAGCAAGAAATTCCATGGAAACTTTAAAAAAATAATAGTACTTAATTAGATCAATACAAAAAGATATATTGCGCCGACCCCAAATAAAATGGGATAAGGGCAGGAGAATGATGAATTAGATCAATACAATGTTCTGGTAAGAGTTGTGAGAATTAATGTCAATATCAAATAAGAATAGGAAAATCTATACTTATAATAAAATCGTAACGAAGCGAAAAATGTACATTGAATATATCTTGAAAAAAAAAAAGGCACGTGCTCTATATTCGACACTGATGCCAAAAATATAGTTTTTAGAATTTTTGTCTGTTTGTCTGTTTGTCTGTATCTCTGTCCGAGCTTCACGGCCAAACCGCCGAACAGATCGTCATGAAATTTAAAAGTAAAATCCGTTAATGGCCTGGTCAACATATAGGGTACAAATTATTACGCTATTGTCAAAGGGGGGTGAGCAATAAACCAATATGTCTGTGTACAATTATTAGTCGCTACCTATATGACGAATCCATTTGAAATATTGGATGATTGTAGTTAATAGATCCGATTAACATTTTGTAAACAATAGAAATCATTTCGCATTTTTTTAAACGTACTTTTTCATTTATTCTTTAGCCTTATATATTTTATTTCGTCTGTTTATACCTAGATGGCATTAGTAGTAATTTATAGGCGAGTTTTTAATTTCCAATATTTTTATAAGCGATTTTTTTATTGATACGGCATCCAAACTCCTGTAGGCCGAGTTCTATATAATAATTTAATTTGTAACGTTCAAATATCTATACTTATATTAAAATCTATACTACTTATAATAAAATCGTAACGAGGCGAAAACTGAACATTGAATATTTTTTAAAAAAATTGATTGCTGCGTGTACTAGGAACGATACTGAAGCCAAATCAGATGTTTTTAGAATTTTTGTCTGTTTGTCTGTATATCCGTTTGTCTGTTTATATGTCCGAGCTTCACGCCTATACTACTGGACAGATTTAGTTGAAATTTTGCAGTAATATCTGTCAAAGGGCTGGTCAACATATAGGCTATAAATTATCACGCTTTTATCTAAGGGGGGTGAGCTAAAGTGCATTATGGCTGTGTACTATTATGAGCAACCACTTCATTATTAAGAGCCGAATCTTAATGAAATATTGTCTTATTATAATTCATAGGTCCGGTCAAAATATGTAATATAAATCATCACCCTATTCGTCTAGGGGGCTATGCAAAATTAATCTTCGTTTTAGTTTCACAGTTCCTGTGTTCATTTAAACTCCTCACTTGATCCCGTTCTTAAATTAGTAATTTGGTATATTTAGTAATGCCCAGTATTTTTTTTTACTGATACTGACTGACGTTCTTTCTTTGGCATCTTACTTTAAGGTACGTATTTCACTGACTGCTATGTTCCAAAAGGTGAAGCGTGATGAAAGCATATGACATAATACCTTACCCACGAGATATTTACTGTTTTAAATGCGCTACCAGATATTTCGACGTAACTTTGATTTCATTATTATTTTATTACATTTTTCTGAAACTAGATGGCGTTAATAGACTTTTTAACCGAGACCGAGTTTTTGTATTTCCAGTAAATATTGAGATAAGATCATTATTAAGACTTTATTAGGATTGGGTAGAATTTTTTTTTATCCATAGAAGTTATCGGAAACCTGTAGGATGGGCTTTTCGGAATCTAATAGGTAATTATGAATTTCAAAGCCTTATTGGCAGTACTATAATGACGTGTGCTTGCTGTTTACTGCGACCATTGCAAATTGATAAGAGCTAACATCGTTTGCATTCTGGAGACCAGCAAATTAGGTTCATAGAACATTCTTTTTACAACATAGCCTTTTGCCTGATACACGGCAGTTGAAAATTCATTGACTTGAGGATGACTAGAATGATCTGTCGGCTACCAATTTCTCACTGAAAATAATGAAATAATTATTACCTTATGTTTCTTTAAATTTGTCTTCAGTCTCCCTAGATAGCGTTGGGATCGAAATATTTGTTCTTTTAATTGGGTTTATGTGTTTACGAAAATGTAAAGTTTATAATTTGGATGTTTTCTCCAAGTATTTTAAATAGCTACTATTGTTAGATTCAAGACGATAAAATCATTACGAGGGGCAGTAACGGTTACCGAATTTTCACCGACTACGTCGTTGTCGTTGTTAGTCGTTAGTAGAGTGTAGGCAAAATAAAGGTATCGCTAGATCACCTGCTTTGTATTTATGGGATGAAAGTCTGAGAGCCAACAAAAAAAAAAAAAAAGTTACCCCACCTCGGGAAAACAGCGAAAAATATTTCAATGAAACTTTACGGTAATTGTATAGATAATAGTCTAACTTAACAACTTTTATTTGCAACAGTAATTGACTAGATCCTTAGATACAGCTTGATCGTTCTATTGTAAGCAGTCCCGTACAAAGCATAGGTCACGATTGATTAGTTATACAAAATAATGTTGTATTGGACCTATTTTGATGCGACTTTCATTGTAGTATAATTTATTAGGGATCGAGGACTTATAGTAAACATATTTCATCGCACTATCACTCATAGGAGTCGAGCAATGTAACATATTTTGTAAATGTATGATGGTGATGAAACGTAAGAATTTAACAATTTCGATAGGACTTTCACAGTAGCGCTACTAAGGGGTCGACTTTTTAACATAAATATGTATCATCACGGTACGCTACGCTCACAGGAACTGAACAGTGTAAATTTTTTTTTTGTACACGGCTACTATGAAGCTATACATTTCCAGTAAAAGCTGACCACGTATTGTATAGGCTTCCCTTACAATAAGAGGTCAGCTTATTATACTGAATATTTATAGCTCAATATGTATCCGTGGGTACTAAGGTTGATAGTTAAGAAATTTGTGATTTAAACGAGTTTATTTAACATTTTCGGTAAAAAACCATCACGGAAAATTACTATACATATGAAGGAATCTAGGTATTTTTTCAACATTAGAAATGTTTATTTCGATACCCATCGTAACTAGCTAAGTGGAACGGTAAATAGTAGAATAGAAGCCGACAAATATCAGGTCCAAATCCGGTCCCCGCGTTGTAACTGTTTTTATTTAATACTAATTGATACAATTTTATATTATTAGAAACATGTATTTTCAAAACATAATTCGAGCACCCCTACACCACGCGAACGAAGTCGCGGGCACAGCTAGTATTTTAATAATGATTTGCCTCTGAATAAGAACATCGAATGTTCTCGTCACATATTCCACAGACCCTAAAGACTAAGGTCTTAATCAGTGCGTCCTACCTGTCATAACTTACGGAGCCGAGACGTGGACACTCATGGTAAGGCTGATCCAAAAAAAATAAGTCGCTCAACGAGCTATTGAAAGTGCTATGCTGTGGGTATCTCTGAGGGATCGAATCCAAAATAGGTGATCAGATAGAGAACTAGAGTAATTGACATAGCCCACAGAATTAGCAAGCTGAAGTGGAAATGGGCTTGCCATATTAGCTGTAGAACCAATGATGGATGGGGTAGACGTGTTCTTGAGTGGACCGCGAACGGGCAAACGTAGGGTAGGATATGCGTCGTGCGTAGGGTCAGGATGGCAACCAGTCGACTTTCTTTTAAAGTGAAGGCGCGTGATCACATTCGTGGGAAGTTGGCAGAATTGGCCCAGCGATGACTTGCTGGATTCGTTTTTCACTATTTCGTATTTTTGTGTATTTTGACGCAGTATATCAATATGTATGTTTTCTTTTATGGTTTATAATAATATATGTATGTATCTATGTATTTATTACTTGATCTTGAATTTCATTTTTCTTTCCAATTTTCGTTTATTTTACGTTGCACCCACCATGTTTGTCTCTGCATCACCCTAAGGTAGACTGGCAGAAAATGCCTATGGCATTAAGTCCGCCTTTGTGCAGTGTTATTTTTACCTGTGCATAAAGCATTAAATAAATAAATAAATAAATATGCTGAAGCTAGGGGTAGCAACGATCTTCGCAGTGTAACTGGTAACAACTGGATGAGAGTAGCTGAGGATCGAGCCAGATGTCGTGTGATTGGAGGGGTCTATGTCCAGCACTGGACTGCTACAGGCTGATGATGAAGAGTACCGTGGTAGTTACAAGGTCTCCACAGATGCCACCCGTTCGTGTATTAGTCTAGATCCGTGAAAAGTATTACTTTTAGTGAGTAATTGAATGATATTTATACAGACCACAAGTAGAAATTCCTCTGAGTTTGTTAGCTAAACTTATTTTAGACCAGCAACTGAAGAAACTGCGTCTCCATCCTTATCTATAATTCATTTCATTTGATTTGCAAGTTAAACTTACCAAGCCGTGCAAATATACCGTCCAGTCTTGATAACAGCGGTGAGTAGAACGGGTCGTAGTTACTCAGGATCATTGAGGAGGCTGGGATCTTTTGGAACACCTGCAATTTAATTTGTTAATTTAGTAATTTTTAGATAGATTATTTCAGTATTGTTACCTCAGTAAAGCCGGGCTTCCACTGCGAAAGCGTAATGAGCCCGTTTAGACAAATATATCAAAATTTACAAAAATTGAATAGTTATCTACTGTAGAAAACTTTTAATCCAAAACAATTTATTTGAAGCAGGGATAATATATTGTTTTTGCTATCTCCTTTATAGTTGACTTTTTGAGATAGATACTATTGATTCTCAACTGTCAAGTTGTCTCTTGATTGCTTCCTTAACTTTCCAAAAAGTAGAAAAATATCCCAGAAACTATAACTAAAGATCTGAAAATTTTAGAGAATTTTAGCTTAGCCATTGAATAACTCGAATTAACAGTGCCCGTATGAAATGGGGATATACCTAAGAGCTAGTAGTAGAAATCATACCTTGTAGTTATTCGCAGCTGTAGTCATTTGGTTCTTATAATAACTGTTCTTGGATGGCAGGTACCCTGTTTTCTGACCATCACCGAATCTGAAAAACAAAAATAAATCATTATTGTAAACCAAGAATTTAATTCCGAGTAGCTTAAAATATCCTCCAAGTTCGTTTAGTTAAATTGTGAAGAAAAGAAGGAGATAGCTCCTTTGTTATTTAAATTACTTTGAACAAAGTAGTAAATTGGGAGAACATTTGGATGAAGAAAAAACCTTTAAGATACGACAACATTGAGCCTTCAAAATATATAAAAGACTATTCCCCAACCTACTTAAACATTAACTTATAATTTAATTCAAACACAGCGATAAAATATTAAAATGTCTACTTTATTTCGCTAAAATAAATTCTTGACAAACATCATTAATAACATAAATTGGTGGAAATTCAGAAAACAAATTCTGAGAAAATATTGGCTGTATGTAAATCGGGGAGGCATGATTCAATCACGCCCAATCTCCCCTCAATGTTTTGTGGATGGTAAACCAATAATTTTATAAAAGCACAATATTATTTAGCTCTAAATTTAATAAAAGAGATTTTGTTTTAGGGTCTTTAAGGTTTTTGTTTCGCAAATACAATTATCTTTATTTGGATGACAATGGTATTGAATTTATTGTTTTAGATTACTTAATATCCGCACATTATTTGTGTTTTGTCTCTGACATACACAGTTTTGGGCGATATCGTCTGTTTGAAGAAATATCATAGTCGTTATATACTCTTTATAATAATCATAACATAGAATAAGGTAAGATCTGATATAGATAAAGAGCACAGAGCGACTGCATGCAGACCTGCATCTATCACGCAATTATTGGGAGACACTGCAGCTGATACCCTAAGGTGAGACCGGTTGTCAGACTTTTTGAGGTGCTGACCCCCGTAACACGCGGAGGGGTCCCCATGTTTGAAAAAACGGTCACCCATTTAAGGGACTGAACGATGCAAGCGCTGCTTAACCTCACTGATTGATAGATCTGTGTAATAGCTATCTACCTACGAGTCTTACTCATAAGAGTGACAATGACAGCAATATTAAAACGATGAATAAGAAATATGAAATATTTATTTGCATAGAATACAGGTATACCAGATATAACATTGGTGATTGTTCTTTTTTGGGATCTGTTTGTTGGATTAAAGATAAAGTAGGAAACAATCTCGTCAGTTTTTGCTTACCGTGACATATCAACATTTCCCAGTTCATTGACATCGCCAGCATCAGTGCCACCAGGATACATCCCATCCTGAGGATACGCGAAGGTTCCGGTCTGACTGGTCTCGTAGCCCATGAAGTCTTTGTTGTCAGAATTGTAGCCGACCTGGTCGTCAACGTTAGCGGGAGGATAACTAGCTTGCGAGGAAGATGCTGATATGGTGGATAAGCCTGGAAAATTTAATATACATAATATATAGTCATGCTCGTGAACGGGTGCTGTCTGTCGGGCCGTCAGCTTATAACTGCGATGGTATTCTTATTTAAAAGAAAATCATTATTACGCGAACGCTTAGAAGTTTTCGTAAAGTAATAAAAATGTAGAGAGAACCTAACCATTAAAAATCTCCGACTCCAACTAGAAAAAGAGCTGTAACTTTTGAACGACTAAACAAATTTTCATAAAACGTAGCTAAAATGATACACGATTAAACTGGCTTTAAATTTAAAAAATATCATTGAAATGGGTCCATCCGTTTTGGAGCTACGATGCAACAGACATAGAAACACACTGCAAACTTATAACACCCGTTTTTTGTCGGGGGTAATACAGAAGGAAATACTCAAACTAGAAAAAAGTGGAAACATAAAATTGGATCGTTTCAAGAGATCTTAAGACTGATTTTTGAGTCTCAATATATAATGACAGGTCCCATCTCGTTTACTCGTATAAATAAAAATAAAACTGCAAAATAAAAATCTCATAAAAATGTGCTCGACTCCCTCTATAAACTTTACAACTCCTAGTACTTAACAGCCCGCTCAAAGTTAAGAGGCAGTTATACTTCATTGTAAACATTGAAAAGCGAATACAGTAACGTTTCCCAGCAACAATGTGTAATAAGGCTTAAAGATTTATGTAGCTTACGTAAATAGAGATGGGTATAACTTATTTGAGAAAATAATTGATAGAAGTTTCCCTCTAGCGCGCTCCATGTATGGAAACGAAGTTTGATCCTATTTTAAATATAAACCAATTAAAGTCAGTAAAATTTTGTAACCATGATTTTTAAACTAATATCTATGTCTGTTGTTTGTCAGAATTCCGCTAAAATAAAAAGTTTCAAAATTAAAATTTCAATTTTCGTACAAAATAGGCCCAACTCCATCTTAATATTTTAAGACAATAAAATCAATTTAGAAATATTTGGAAAAGGCACAGACATAGAAAAAAATATCCTGTATTAAAAAGTTTATCCATATAATCAACCATATCATTTGAATAATTGACAAAATAAGAAATATAAAAATTACGCACGATGAGTGCTATCTCAACCAGGCCGCATGAGGGCCGACGAATTTTGATACAGACGGCAATTACATATAATTAAAATACCTAATGCGCAGTGGGGGAAATTTCCTCTTAAGAACTCTTTGAAAATGGTAAAGATATTCAACTGTATTCATAAATATAATTTTGAATTTAATACCTTCTTGGTATTTCATATTTTAAGTGATTTTCATAAGTGCTTTGACATGGTTTTAACTGTTTTAAGTAAGCTAATTATTCTGGCTAAAAGCCTTAGAGATGGCGACGTAATTATATTTGTGAAAAGCCGCCAAAAGACTGAGGTAATTGGCTGGAAAGTGCACAAAATTAAATAAAAGGTTTTAATCCCGCAAGCAGTTTAAATAATTAAATTATCTACGAGAATTGACTCAATACTCAATATTTATTACGTTCCACAGTGTAATATTAGCGGTAAAATAACAATTATTTCGATCGACACAGCAATGTAGAAGACAGGAAGCACTATTATGTTAATATGAAAACATTCTTTATTATTTAGCTTTTTATTTTATTTATATATTTATAATTATATATACGACGTGACTAAAACGGCTAACCCTCGATGGATACAAGTAGCCCAAGAGAGAGAAAAATGGAATTCTTTGGAGGAGGCCTTCACCTGCAGAAGGGTTCTTGCAGAATACTAAAAATAACTTAAAAAAAAATTAGGAAAAAATATTATAAAGTTAACGATGATACTAACACTAGAATTAAGC
Organism: Allophyes oxyacanthae; assembly: GCA_932294325.1. Classification (NCBI taxonomy): domain Eukaryota; kingdom Metazoa; phylum Arthropoda; class Insecta; order Lepidoptera; family Noctuidae; genus Allophyes; species Allophyes oxyacanthae. The sequence continues at coordinate 10,562,930 of OW028631.1, forward strand.
ACCTTAATTACTAAGCAAGAAATAAAAGGCTTTTTAATTTATTTATTATTATTATAATTATATATATTATTATTCATTATTATATAAAATTAAATATGGAATAAATTTATCATTGGGGCATTCATTTATTATTATTTTAAATTAAAACCTTCGTTATTATTTAGAGACTAAGATTCTCATTGTAAAAAACGGATAAGTTCTTTTTCTACAACGAATTCGGGTCGCAAAATAATATACGTAACACACTCAGTATTTGGTTTTCAGATTGCTCCTAAATGGGTCATTTTAACGAGATTGCTTTCCGTTTGACTGTTTTTGTCCGGTTTTGGAATGAATCCGATCTAATCTCGGGTTTTGTTACAAGTTGATTTTTCCAATTTCTTTATTAATTCAAAGTAGATTTAATGAAAACGGTTTTGAGCGCCATTTTAACCCATTTTCGTCAATTATATTTTCAAGACTCAAGCACATTATACTAACCAATCAGGCATGAAACAAAAAAACTCCAAGTTTTAAATTAACTTTACCACAAAATAAACAGACAGAAAATACGAAAATCATCTCCTCAAAATTTTGCATAAATGTTTCTCAAATTCAAATAACTTTACGGATTACTTAACTCCCATGTTCTTCGTCTTCGATATAACACTCTCTAAGTTAAGTAAAGCCGAATAGCTTAATGTTATCTTAAGTTACGACATCATTAGAACTTTGGAGCGTGCTTACCTTTGCTTAGCATTTTGCCGAAACTTCCCAAGATGCTCGGTAGGAACATCGCGAAGAGTATAGTCTTTATTAATACTTGTCCTCCGATAAGTATAGGTATGAAGAATTTGTTTAAGCCGAACGCTGAAAATGAATTAATAAAAATAATTGATCAAATTAATAGTTAAAAGCAATGATAGCTTAGCGGTTGAACGCTTGCCTTTCATGTAGGTCGGTCTGAGTCCGGCCCACACACCTCTGACTTTTCGAATATATGTGCGGATCAGAATTCTATTATCACCTATGGTAACGGCGAAGGAAAACATCGTAAGGAAACCTATACATCTGAGAGAGCCTCATAAAGTTCTCGATGGTGTGTGTAGTCCACCAACCCGCACTAGGTCAGCGTGCTAGACTAAGGTCTAATCCTTCTCATTCGAGAAGAGGCCTGGGTCCAGCAATGGTACTAATGGGCTGGATTCATTATAATATTATAATCAACTCATTAGGTCAACAAATCTTTTTGGATTTTTCATCTGAAAGAATTCATTCAAAAATTTCTATGCTGCTATTAGATCTCTATTGCGGTCTGTTTAAATATCAAATATAATTACGGCCTGCCTCGGCCTTAATGGAGCATCAGGCTTGCTCAATTCAGAGGTGACCGTGATGCTTTTTGGTAAGTAAACTTTTGTGATTAGATTTTCTGGGATGATAAGCATAATTTATACTTTAAACATTGGGTAACATTGGTATTTCAAATTCAAAAGTAGATGTAAACCTGTGAATTACGGAAATATACTTACATTTGGCTGCCATCGGCAAATTAATCGATAGTATATGCGTGTTGATAAAAGTCTTGATCTTCTGATACATTCTGTACTCATAAGTGTATTTGCTAAATAGTGCTCTTCCTTCTTCATCTTTACTCGTTTCAACTTTTGTATCATTTTCAGTTCCTGCAGGCTTAACTTCAACCCCTTCCAATATTTTAAATTTATCTTTGCTGAGAGCTTTATCTAGGATATCTTCAACAGCCTTTTCTAAATATACAACTGTTTTATTTAAATTAAAGTGTTCGTCAGTAAATGTATTTAGTTTCCCAACTATATCATCTACTACGTCTTCATATTTCTCTACATAAGATTCTTGGTTACTTCTACTATAACAGCTATGGCAGTGAATAGAATCTAAATTATTATCTAATTTTACATCAGTTTTGGTTATATCAATATGACTGGAGCCTCCTTGGCAGTGTGTAGCAAGAAGTAGTATGTACAAAGTAAGGAGGTTGGAACACCTCCATTTTGTTCTGCAAAATCTTAAACTTTCTATAGTGTCCATGTTTATGGGTTCTCTCAAACTTCATCACTTTCTTCTCTTGGTTCTCTCGAGTTCATTTATCGGGATACCTGGAACAACAAAACATGATGATAAAAATCTATTAAACCAAAAAAATCTTCCAGTTTGTCATTGTGTGTCCAGTCCAAGAGAACTTAGGTTTATGACGGTACTTGCCAATAAGAAAGGATTATTGATAAATCGCTCTGGAAGGGAGTGAAAGGCCTCTTACAAATGGTATTTACCATAAAGTTATTATTACTAGTGGTAACGTTTATGGTATTTACTTCATAAAAGGTCCTTTTAAGGGTTTATAGTACTCATCATTATGAACAACTTTTACTAACCTAACAGAAATCGCGAAAAAACATATCTGCTGGTCCATATAAATGATTCAATATTACCTAACTAAATGTATGGTACAGCTGATTTTTTTTCGGGATTTCAAGTTTGGTGCTATACTAAAAGTTATTTATAATGATGAACACTATAACTCTTTAAAAGAACTTCTGCTAATAAGGACTGTGTATAATTTCAAATTGATACTTTTTTTGGACCATTGCGATTAGAATTGCGTGAATTTGGCGTTACATTAATTTGGGGTAGTGGCTAATCGATTAGCTTTCTAGGCTACGTATCAAAGGTTCGATTCCCGCACGGAACAAATAATTGTATGACCGACAGATTTTTTTCCTTGACTGTGTGTGAATGCACGTAAAACATAATTATGTTTGAAATAACCAAAAAAATTATCTTAATAATATCAAGGGCTTCATAACTACAGCTTAAATAACTTGATGGTGTCCGAATTGTCAGTAAAAAACATAAAAATTAAAATGTGTCAATTGGGACACTGTGTCCGAATATATTGTGTCCGAATCGTCAGCATGTCATTTTTAAAGACTCACAATTTTATCACGATGTAGAAGATACATTTGACTTTTTTTTTTAATTCCCAGATTGATATGCAAACAATATCGAGTGAAACTTAGAAAGTGCTATTCTACAAGGCGACATCTGTATAAAATTCACACGATTGCTCGCTGCGGTATTTTAATTAAGCCATAATATTTATAATTATGAAAGTTCGCGGTGAGTATTGTGGATAATTTAAAATAAACTAGACCAATTTATACCAAATGGTTATTAAATGAACGTATGCAGAAGAAGACAAAATAGTTAGGGACTATTAAACAAAGTAGGGATTTTGTCTTCATCTGTAAACATATTGCTGGTATGTGTTTTAACCATGATGAAAATATACTTGTAATTAAACGCTAAATAACAGTTATACTAATAGGTTTTGATTATCAATAGGTACATTGATTAAGATCATGTAGGTACTTTTTTATGTTGCGCAATAAATAGGATTATTACTATTATTATTTCCTTTAGTCATCTTTACAATTAATACTTTAAGAGATTTTTAAATATTTTTACCAAATAGAAAAATAGGATAACAATATTTTTTTTCTTTCATTTTCTTCTTATAATGTATTCATATGTATAATTTATTCATTTAAATACATACAAATTTATTTTTTTAAATATACTCACAATTTTTTTTTATTAAAAATATTCTCAATCGCTTTTTTACAGATCTGTTTCCTCTAAGTACCTATCCAGTATTTTTGTCTTAAAAATCCTGTTGTCATTTTTACTCCGCCATGAAATATTAATGTATGGGATTCATCTATCATGAGATCGGCTAATATAGATTGATTCGGTGCTTCATTTCAGGATTTATGTTCGAATTTTTTTGCTGTCCACCGACACTGAGTAATCCATGGGTCGCTGGTTCCTATCTGGCTCGAAGGACCAAATGTTCGGGGTTGGGGTGACATAAAGATGAACTCGGATAAAAGATAATGAAAATTACTATATTTCAAGAGATTAAGATTACAAAAGATTTAGATTAATTTATGTGGTAATGAAGTGAATAGGATAGGATTTGAGTCACGCGCACGGTATGACGTCAAACGGTGAACTATAATAGCGATTGCTTCATAATTTGTAATCATTTATATGATCGAACTGTCCAGCTCGGTGCCGCAATTATGATGACCTAAGTAAACTATTGTATGGTCGTTGACACGTACAAATATAAAAAGTAGTTGCTACAGTATTGAAACAGTTTTTTATAATAAACTATTATTATTAATTCAATAGGTATTGTAGTTCTAAATGAATGCAAAAGTTTTACTAAAACAGATACGGTACCTCTACCGTGAGTTTTCCGTGCCGTCTAACGTTCACGTTCACATGCAATATTTGTATGGGAATTTTTTCAGCGCCCTTAGCGGTATAAATAGTGAATTAAAGTCACTATACAAATATTGCATGTGAACGTGAACGTTAGACGGCACGGAAAACTCATGGTAGAGGTACAGCACACAAGTTTGAAAGTTATGCTCCCACGTGCTCTGAAACTAAATTTTGAATACAAGCTGAATCTACAGAATACAAAGCACGTGATTTATCAAAATGTCGAGCGCTGTAACTGCAACTGTATGCCATATATCTTAATGTTTGTTCCCGAGCGGGTTGGATACTCAGACGACCGCGTAAATGTAAGAATCCTGTTTTTAATAATATGTAGTTGCTACAATGACACTATTATAATAAATAATAATTTAAAAGAGGTAGGACACAACGGGTGTTTCCTCTCGAAATTCAAGCTGGCCGACTCGAAAAGTAACCACCAAGTATTCACCTTGCAGAATATCGTAGCCAAATAACATATATGTGTGTCTATGTGTCTGTCTGTAGCAACGTAGTTTTTTTAATTCAAAGCTAGTTTAATCGGGAATCATTTTAGCTATGTTTCATGAAAATTTGTTCAGCCGTTCAAACGTTACAGCTCTTTTTCTAGTTGGAGTCGGGGGTATTTGACGGTTAAGTTATATACAAGTAAGATACAAAGTAGGTATTACTAATTTTCTTGAACATTTTTGATAGCACATTTTGTTACTTACATTTTTTAAGCCCTGCAAATAACTCAGACATTCATTGAGTCAGAAAAGAAACAAAAGAGGTAAAAAAATCGTTCAGAAACGTGGAAAAATGTTTTATCAATTTTATAAAAGTTAATACTGTTGTTCAGTGGATAAGTCAATTTAATTCGTTTTATTGGATTTCAAATCTTATCTTTTATATTTCATGTGAATTTAAAGAATAAAGGGAAAATCATAAGTAGGTACCTATACGTAGAAAATCATTTAGATTTTCTTTTTTATAAAAGAAGCAAAATATTTGAGCCCGTAATGTGATAAATTATATTGAAGTAATAGCACGATTGGTAGTTCGATAATAATTACAAATGGAAGTAGTTACACGATAACTTAAAAAAAAAGTAAAAATCGACCTCAAAAAACTGAAAAGTATAAAATCTTTTTTGAAGTCGGTGCTACTGCCAAGCTAAGATGCGTTGAAAAATTAAAGGACCCGACTTCAAAAGTAGATTAGACAGAAATCAGCTTTTCCATACATTTAGTCGAGTAATATTGAATTATTTGTGTGGAAAGGCAGTTTTTTTTTGCAATTTCTGGGTTTGTCCCATAGTAAATGTAGAGCATAATGATGAGTACAGTAACCCCTTAAAGGGATTGGGACTAGAAACAAGGCTTTATATAGTACGCGCAAATCTTTATGAGCCCTCGAACTCACTCCCACTCTCCCTCTAGCACCTATACTAGTACGCTTATTGTAGGTGCTAGAGGGAGATAGTTCAGAGCTCAGTTCAGGGCTCATAAAGATTTGCGTGTACTATATGTATACCTAATTAAAAACGAAGACAAATGCTAAGATTAAAACAATATTATGTAAACAGAAAATTAATTATTCCGACAACAATGTACAACTATTTAAGAAAGTATTTATAAACCCTGACGTAAATTAAATTTTAGGTGGTTCCAGATTACTTTGATAATATTTACGAACGAAATTGCGAGCAATCTTAAGTCAATCGTTTGCGCCCGGCGTCCAAACGCAGAGTTACTAACTCTAAGCAGCCGCAGTCGTTCGAAGCATTTTGTTTGCGAAACGTATCACCGCATCGTATCATGAACACACACACCCATGAACACGAACACACACACATGTCACATGTTTGTACATGAAGTAGTAACTTTGGACCCTAAGAATTTTCTGAAATAATAGCGTTCCCGTCCACATTAAACTTTCGTATGTTTTCACACAGAGACATTTTATTTTATTTCAATTCCTTGACTTTATTGCAGAGATATTGTCGGCATGTCATATGATATTATGAAACGACAGTTTTCGCTCGTTATGAATTGAATACGACAATCCCTGAGCATGACGGGATGTCGGCAAATAGTTTGGGTTATATTATTTGTGTGCAGGATGGTCGTGTAAATTGATTTAGGCAGTATCAGTAAGCACATAGTTGGGTACGTCCAAATGTAAATTAAATTTAGATAGGAATTCGGTGTCTGTATCGTACCTACATGAATAATTTAAAAAAATAACATATTTTTGTCAAGCCTTCAGTTTGTCTTGGTGACTATCCCAGACTCTCAAATTCGCTTAAGATACATTATAATTATACAAAGCTTAACATACAGGATAATTTTTATGTAATGCGCATAATTTTGCAGAGTAATGCAGTATCCGTTCCCAAATGCAACTGCGGTATTCAAATTGAATCCAAAACCAAATAAAAAATTGATTTTGAATGGCTTGCGCTAGTGAATTATATGTATCCTCCATACTAAGTCGAATTTTCATTTTGATTTGGTTGTATTTAGGAATAGAGACTAAATCACTCTGCAAATTATCCGCAATACAAAAAAAATATATCCTGTACTAAAAAAAAAATGCTTCTGATTTTTCGTTAATTAATATTAATATTATAATTTAAATAGTTAATACTGTATTGTCATCCAGTTCTGAGCTATGTATAAAGTTTCAAGTCTCTAACTGATCGGGAAGATAGTTTAAATTCGATAGCAAAATTTGTACCGAACAGAAAAACGAGAAAACGAGTTAATAAAACTCTGGTAAAAAAGATACTCTTAGTAACTACTAAAGGTTGTTAGGCAAATAACATTAAACCATTTTCAGACTATAAATTCTCATTTGCCTTCCGTAATGAGTCGTAAATATAAAATTACTGTAAAGTCATTGATAGTTTTACACAGGTTGGCCCATTTACAGTGATCAAAAATTGTTTCGTGGATAGAGGACACCGTATAGATTTATTTGAAAACATTTTAAGTTCCGCGAAAATCATTAGTTACAAAAAGAGGACTCTTTTTTAAAAAATTTGCAAATTTTTAATGATTCATTGGAATTTTTATTAAAAAGAATCCTCTTTTTGTAGCTAATGATTTCACTTAGTGATTGATTGGAAATTCTTGCACTAAATCAAATAAAATAGTATGTAAGTAGGACAGTCATGTATTTCCAACCTAAGGTGGTTTACTTGCCTAGGGTAGAGCTTTTAAACATAAAACCAGCCCATTACTGTTCCACTGCTGGTCACGGGCCTCTTCTCAGAATGAGAAGGGTTAGGCCTTAGTCCACCACGCTGGACTGATGCGGGTTGGCGGACTAAACACACCATCGAGAACTCTATGAGGCCCACTCAGATGTTCAGCTAAGTGAAAAATATAATAACAATGCCGACGTAGAAAATATATAACCCCAGATTTTATGCTCAGCAGTCAAACTTGCGATCACTACACCAATGATGCAGTGACTACTTTTAGCTAACTAGCTATTGCACACGCGTGTTTTATTTTTATCAAAATAAAATATAGCCTGTTAACGACGCATTATAATGTATTCATGTTTTGTCTTTGTTATCTATCTTAGTCTGTTTTATCTTAATTTAATTGTATGTTTGCCATCGGACAAACCAACTTAGTTTTATGTATAGAGTACGATATTAAAATAAGGAGGTATCTGCACATTAGTTGGAAAAAAACTGGTCACCTAATTGTAATTTGTTGCACGCCAGTCCGCAAATACCTCTCAGAGCGAACACACGCTTCTCTAATTAATAATTATAAGTTTCTATCACCTACATTTTGTCTACCGAAAATAAACTCCACTTCTTCAAGTTCGAGTATTATTCCGCAAGCGAACCCAGACCCACTACATAGCCTGTATAAGTATAGAGATAGTTTATCCTTCTATTAGTGATAGAATTCCCAGTTATTATCCTATACATACAAATAAACAAACTTTTTTTGTTATTAGTATAGACTAGGTGCAGCTCGTCGTTTTGCCAGCGAATTAAATTTATATTTATTTGATAAAATACATGATAAATATGAAGTAGGAGCATAAAGTGGAAAGGTACTGCTTATTTCTAAAGAAATCTCTTCCAGCAGACAAGCTTCTTTTTTAACACGCTTTTATTAGCTTCACCTGTAACTAACTAACTATATAAGAAAATGTTGGAAGTTAAAGTTGACCCAATTCCCGGTTTCTAATTGAGCTGAAAATTTTGCATACACGTTCAGTTTGGATGACTAAAGCGTGTTCCATAATTTTTTTTAAACTATAATATTTTATGAATCAAAATAAAACAGCCTATATCACTTATGGATAGTGCAGCTTTCTATTAGTGAAAGAATTTTTAGGATCGATTCTGTAGGTTCAGATTATTACCCCCTTTATAAAAACAAACGAACCTCTCTAAAATATAAGTATAGATAATTAAAGATAATAGTATACACATAAACAATTTATTATTTATTTTAAAATCAGTGCCACTGGTTACATCTAATTATCAATTGGATATGGGAGCATCGCGTGACAAGTTCTTACGACAATTAACTGAACAGTTACCAAAGCTAAAGGTATCAATAGCGTGATGGTCTGTTTCATAGTTATATTCTTGTCGGTTTTAGACAAAGGTTGTGTAAGTACTCATAAACAAACGTTTTTTAATAAATAAGTTGGGCTCATTTTTTTATTAAATTGAATGTTCTCCGAATACTGTAAAAAGCATAGCAAAGTTTTTGACGTAAATCAAGATGACAAAAAACTTGAATAAAATTGTCAAACATTATTTATCAGAAGCTTTTTATAAAATAATACCAGAGATACTGATTAAATATTTTTTCCGATATTAAACGTTTATATTTGGAAAGTGAAAGACAGACATACGCACAGAGGGAACATTTTAAAAGTCAGCAATATGTTTCTGATGTAAGCTATGACAAGTACCCTAAAGGTTTATTCCCCATAAAAGAAGGATTTTATAAAAAAACATCAAATATGAAAGAGCTGTTAAAATCTAATAGGGTTCTAACATTTTACGATAATGCGCCAACATGACCAATGCATTGGTACTTTACGTCTACAGTTTACTTGATATCGTAAAAATAATAACTTTAAGTACATACTTAATTGTATGAATATTGGGGAAGAAGCATTCAGATGTCATATCAAAATAAGCTTCTCTTGAAAAACAAACAAAACACCTCTGCGACGTAGACTGTGAAACGATATACCTATTAATATACGCAATATAACGAAACTAATCTCTTAAATAATGTTTTCTAAGATAAAGTCCAAACAGTAAACATTCCTATTCAGAAAAATTCTAAGAATAATAAGAAACATTATGAAAGTTAAGCTTAAGTATTAGAAACTTCGACAGAACTTGAACAGGATTTTCGTTGCTCAAATTACTTATTTGTGTAAGTTAGTAGAACTCTGTTACAGTGGTACCGTCTTCTTGATAACTTGCTTAACAAACTAAAATTATTTGGTTGTTTCTGGTCGTTCCAATCATTATATTACTTTGATTCAATTTCATTACGGGTTGTTGGTTTAGTTTGCGCTAATATTTTACTATGTGCAATTTTTTTTACTCTTAGAAAAATTGAAAATAAGTTAACCTTCTGTATGTTTTTCTTTATCAGTTAAACTGAAATGTCTTTAAGGCTCGGCGCGAACGAGCCAACAACCACAGCCCACTGGTGGCCAGTGACAAACAGTTTACACGCTCTTTCATACACGTCACGTGCGGTTAGTCCCTATAAAATGTATGAACATCATCTGAACTGTATATCGTTGGCCACCAGTGGCTGTGGTCGGTGGCTCGTTTGCGTCGAGCCTTATTGTTATTGTTAAAGTCTCCAATAATGTCCCATGTGGAATGCGAGCCTATCGTTAATTATCGATAAATTCCAGACCAAGAATTTTTATTGCTGAAAAATCCAATTTTCTTTTCGTCTTAATTGGGATTAGGTCCCAGGAATTCTGATCTTAGTAGCCACGTTTGATAGGTATTACAAGTCCAATGATGTGATTGTTTGGGCTTTGAATTAACCATCAAGCAAGTTATATGTATACTTTATTATTAACTTTTGCTCTTATAAATGAAACTTAAATAGTAATTAACCTTTAACATTTTGATTAGCCTTTTGATAAGCCTTAATTATAATTAACCGCAAAAATTTCATTAGCCGTCGTCTTTGAATGTAATAAAACCTAGCTACTGTTTAAAGTACAATAAGAACTCGTAATTACTATTAAAGTTCTTCTTTACATCTTAATATTTTCATGTTAAATTAAAGGTGTACCGCAGGGTAACAATCTTGGTCCAGGATTTTACAAAGGCAACATAATTAAAGAGTTTTTAAATGCTGATGTTTGCTTTTAGAGGTCCATAATTTAAACTTTTTCTCCAACACAAGGTGCATCTGAAAGGCAAATTTACCGTTTAGCTCTGGGTTGACTAAACTCTTTTATGAAAGGAGAGAAATTGTTATGAAAAAAGTTTATCTTCGTAGTTGATGGAAGGGTAATATTAATATAGTGCTCGTTAGCTAAAATGTCCGTAGAAAAAGTTTTAAGGTAGCTTTTGTTTTACGCTTATAAATTCTAATGGTATGTGCTTGGGGTAAGAGACGCTATTTTTCATGGTGCGTTAAGTATAATTTTAGTAAATATAGTTTGTAGGTAGGTACTTGAATATAACAACAATAAAGTAAGACATTATAATTTGTTTGTATATAATACTTTATTAGCGTAGACGAAAAACGTTATTCATTATATTATCAGCTAAACTTCCACAACTAACCATGTGCCTCTTAATGGACTGCCGTAGAGCGGCTGTAAGGGGATATTGCCATAATAACTAAGTTGGACAAGTAGATTGGTGATTACAATGTGATTTTATTAGCACTCAATCCCTTCGTTGCCTTTACCTACGGAATCCGAGATACCATCTCTTTCCACAAAATAATTTTAATTATAATTCCTTTATTTATTTATTTAACAATTTATGTACACACAGAAAGAAGAATAATTACAATTAAATAGGAAAGATGACACAAAGGTACTGCTTATTTCTAAAGAAATCTCTTCCAGCAGACCTGCGAGAGGAGAGTTTGAAAGAAAGAAATGTAGACTATAGTGTGAAATTAATACAAGAGGATAACTAAATAAAACTGATGACATTATACACATACTGATACATTGTCCTTTATTCATTTCTCATACATATTATTTATATTTTTAAATATTTTTACAAAACTATATTAAAAAACATTTAAAAATATGAAAAAATAGTAGCCCACCGGTATCTAGAATAGGGTCCAAGCTACTGGCGGTCAGGGCTCCAGAGAAAGGAATCTCCTAACAATGCGTGCCGTGTCAAGAAGTACTGCTCTCTGAATCAGGCCCTTGATCCAACTGCCTAACGAGAGCCTCCTAAGGTGTCGGTCGAGACTCTCGGTAATTAAGCTATTGGCCGAAACGACTATCGGCACAATGATCGCTGAATCCACTAATTATAATTATTATTAGCTTTTTGAAAATGATTTTAACTATATTTCATGAAATTATAATTATAAAGTATTTATTTATTTATAGCAAAACATACGGCATTAATATAACAGTGAACCAAGATACATAACTGAAGAACGGTACCTATTACTTAAAAAAGTTCATGACTATGTACTTCCGCGATGTTACGGTATCATGAACTTTTAATTTGATTTCATGCTACTGAACAACTTTAAGTGGCATCTTATTATACGAGAGATATGGGAAGAGAAAATGTTCATTTGTAACATAAGAGCTGGTTTAGATGATGCGTTTTACGTGCGTCGTCTCGCGGGAATATTGATGTTGTACATCCGCATTGCGCAGCCCGCGTACGTCCAATGAATGTAGAATGTAAACCATACCATGTTTAGACAGTGAGATCAAAATTTGCCTGCATACTACATGCAGCATAATAACACCTAAATTACTACACTATCAACATAATTACCCCTATCTTTCCTATTATTCGGGAATCCTGTATGTGATCCAGGCTTCATGCAACCCATCGCAGTCCGCTGCAGAACATAGCTTATAATTTCCAAGAACGAAAGAGATTTTCTCGCTATGCTTAGCACGCTTTACAAAATTAAATGACCGTTTAAAACCGCAGCAAGAGACGACTTCCTAGATACATACGCGTTTTTATTAACTGCCTCGTCTGAAAAAGCTCTATCTGTTATGAACGTAATATATCATTATACGGCTTTACCCGCGCAGTGAGGGGTATGAACCGCCAAGTTATTAACTTGTTAAACACATATACATCAAATATAAACATGCAGTTACCTTCCACCCTTTAATAAATAAATTGCCCTTAGCTATAGTAGTTTGATTTAATGATATCTAAAGGTTTAATATCCATAAGTTCTTTAATCTCTAAAACTTACAGGAATAGTTGTTTTAATCAGTATTGTTTTGCACCCCTAATTAAGTTTAAAAGTTATCTAGCTTTTGTTACTTTGTCTGTTAAAATTTTAACCTTTGTAATTAAAAGTTCAATCAATTCGCTAAAGTGATCTGCAACAAATTTCTTAAAACTATTTAAGATGTTTTAAAACTTTGGGCAAACTTGGGATCGAACATGCCTTGGAAGTTGCCTTGTTATAAAATCTTATTGGTGTAGCGTTCATTGCGATATGAAATTAGGCAGTCTTAATTTGTAGGCTAGAATATTTTAACAGTACCTACTAATTACTTTACCAAAATAAAGGTGAAATCTAAAAACTCATGAAGTGGTACCTGTCTTAAATTAGTAATTACATATATATGGATGACTAATTACTAAAGGCAGGCACTGCGTCACTTAGTTTGGAAACTTTATTTGTAATTTACATTATTGCTTCTAATTCTACGTTTGAAAAGGGCTAATTAGATTAAAACTACATACGTTTGAACTTTTTGTTCTCACTAATTGTTATTGAAGTTGTATTAGGTATAATTGCGAATTGCTATTGAGTATTTATATAAGACACACCATAAATCTTTAAGTGAATCGAAAAGCTAGTTATATTGCAAGCCATTTTTATGGCCATTTTAAAATCTATAGATAAATTACGTATAAATAACGACGATGCACTTGGTATAGAAGCAAACGTTAATTTTTTTATTGTGGAAGCTTTTCGTCCAAATGCACAAATTCATAAGTTCAACAAAATTATGACAATGACGAACAGTTCAATTCATGAAGTGAAAACATAATTATATAAATACGCTCTCATTAAAAATAAAGTTCATACGTCAGTATCTCGCAGCACTTTTCCAGTTATATTTATTTTCATCGAAGACACCTCAAAATCAACTTACCTGAAACAAAAGAAGCAAACAATAAGCATTTAAAAAATATTCCGACGTTTAAAACACAAATATACGAAATTAAAGTACGACATTTCATAATAACGGGTTTAATTCGCCACTATGTTGAATTAACACACAAATCACATTTAGATTCAGTCCCAAATCGGGGAAACACGAAATTGAAATTTTGAATCTATACTTATTTCAATAAACATTCATTTACAGTTCTATGTATATACGCAATAGTTATGTTTCCATTTGAATTCAATCGAACACAACCATATTAACTTCTAACGTATGTGATTAAGTTCCTATTCATTTTAATGGCGTCTCCCAAGGTTCCATTTTGGGTCCAATTTATTTATATTACATGGTTTTCCGTTAATGCGTGTTGTTTGGATTTGTTTACAAAGTTAGATTGGGTTCGAATTCGTTCTTATTTGGACTTGTTTAATTTGTAATTAGATTGGGAACGAGAAATTGGAAGAAAATGCAAGATATACGAGTACTAAATGAGTTTTTATTAGTTCCAAGTCCAAGCAAATAGATTTTCGATATTGGATTCGTTGTTCGATAAATTCTATTTCACATTTATGAGTACCTATTATCCTCTAATATTGGTTTTAAGATGATCGTAATAACTTCAAAAATAAAAGCTTGCTAAATAAAACAGTATTTTTCGTAGAACTTTTGAACAATGCTGAACTTGTAAAATTAAATTTTGCTATGCACACAATACAACTAAAGTTATCTTAAAGGCAAGTGACTGTATAATTAAACAATTAACCTAAAATTATTATTAATTAATGATTCGCATAATTTTGATTTTCATAAAATTGATTGGCATAAAATGTTTGGCATAAAGTTTTTTCGCATAATTATTATTGGCAAATGCATAATGGTTTCTTTGAAGCGAAACACTGTTACAGTAAGTTATGTGGCTGAGGTGGCTCTTGGGCCACCCCTATGCCGTGAACATCTAGGTATAAACACAAAATAAATTTGCCCAAATGCGAATAGGCACTGTCATTATGTAGGCATAGGTGCAGGAGATGCAGGTAGTCTAAGTACAGTTATGCGACTACAAAATATGACTTCAAATTTATATGCGAACCAAAACGGAACCCCAAAAACAGTTATATTAAAACACTGAAAACGCAACACCGCTGTTTCTGCTACCGTAATTGGTTCAATGTTAAGGCTATTTCTTACTAAAAGCGGTTCCATTAATACAGTTACGAACACATTTTCAACCACTAATTGTATTTAGCGTGAAACCGCTAGAAGTCACGTACAGCGACGTGTTAGGTTTTAAACGTGCTTCACACGAAAGGAAGAGCGGGCTTAGATTTGTTATGGGCGAAAGCGGATTTTGTATTAGAATGGCTAAGATACACGTTGGGTAGCAAATAGGTGCCCAATTCATAGGCGTTGTGACTCCATTACCTACATCTACTTATAACCCCCGACAAAAAAGAGTGGTCTTAAAAGTTTGTAGTGTGTATCTGTGTACCAGTGGTGAAGGGTGACAGTTTTAAAAGGGGAAGCCGTCCCAAAAATGTCCTCAAAAAATTGCTGCAATTAATGCTGCAAGACAAAAATACATACCGTCTCTTGTAATCTACAAGTAGTCATGTCTGGAAGAGCTCGACCTGACTGAATAACAAGCCTTTTTTGTCAGGTGGATGAGTAAATAATATAATATTACGTTGGTGGTGGAAGCCGATGGGAATCGGGTTGTATGGACTCTTCGCCATTACTGTGTACTCGTATTTTGTCTGTGGCATCGTAGCTCCAAAACGGATCAACCGATTTCAATGCAGTTTTTTTAATTGAAAGCTAGTTTTATCACGTATCATCTTAGCTGTATTTCATGTCATAAACATGTTTCGTTTATGTATTTATAATTCTTCCTCTTCTTTGGTATTTTTTAAAGTGCCTGCCTATATAAATATATTAAAGCAAAAACTTGATTCCTTATAAGTTTTTATCATCATGTAGCCATACATAAGAGATGACCTCGAATCTAGATGGCACTCCTACGTGAGAAGTCTCACGAAAACGGGTATAAGAAGAAAGTTGCGACAAACATGTTTACAGCGTATGTATTTATTTATGTCAAAGATTGATGAATATGGAAACCTTTTGCTTTATTTTTATACTACTAAAGTGGCAAACAAGACTACGGCCCGCCTGATGGTAAGCGGTTACCGTAACCTATGGACGCTTGCATCACCAGCGGCACATTCGCGTACCCGACCCTACTACTAGCATCGAACACGACGCTTCCCTAAGCATCACTGGCGACCTTGCTCACCGTTAGGGACACAACACTGCAAAAGAGCAGTATTATTTGGCTACGATATTCTGCTAGGTGGAGATACTTCCCCAGTCGGGCAGCACCAATTTTGAGCGAAAATTTCCGCTGTTATATTTTTTTTTAACTTTTTCCTATATTACCGTTTTAGAAGTATTATGTACAGTTTACAAACACACATACTCCCAGACCCGGAACAACAATTTTTAGGACATACAAATAGGTATTTATTCCATGCGGAAATCGAACCCGCGACACGTAAGCGTAATTTAATTTAAAGGAATTTAAAATTGAGGCAATTTCTACCTAATGCCATGGCAATCTTTTCAAAGGCAAATCATTACCTATTCTTATTTTTTATTCACATTAAATGACATTATTCTCGTAGCTCTTACCACAACATTGTACTGATCAAGATTGTAATCTATTATTATAAAAGAGTTTCCATGGAGTTTCGTGCCGGTTCTTCTCCATAGGAATTTTAATAAACTTATTTAATATGCCCGTATACAAGAGTGAAATACTAAATTATGCACTGCCCCACTGGCCTCATTGTACAGAAGCTTTAATCTTTTAAGAGCCAAATTAAAATGTGGACTAAGTTGTGTTGTCGAGGACTCAGTTGTGTTCCGTTTTTAGTTTTCACTGTAATCTCGGAAAACGTGAAATAAAGTCCTTTGTAGAATGGGATGCGGGTATACTTTTGTGTTTGTCGTACATAGGTATTGTTCACTGTGCTTGTAGATTTAAATTGGAGGTACAGCTTTGTTCCACACGACAAAAATATAGTGATAACAAGACTACCAGAATGCTTAGAATCAACTAAACGTTAGTACTTCATAATGAATATTCTATTTATAAAATCATTTACATTTTTTTTATTAATTACAAACAAGGTAATGTTTACTAAATGCTTCTTGTTAATGCATATAGCACGAGAATTTTCGTAATTACAACACGGTCTTTTTCTCCTGGCATAGTCATAAAATAGCCAGTATAGTACGACACATCTTATATGGCTTACCGATGTACTATCGGAAAAATTTCCGGTCGACCAAATCGTTTGCGCTCGGCGCGCGGCGTCCAGACGCAGAGTTACTAACTCTAAGCGGGCCGCAGTCGTTCAAACCATTTTGTTTTCAAAATGTGTCACCGCAACGTATCGTGACTGTATCTGCGTAATCAGAAAGCATTTCTTATTTCTCTTATTTAGTAAACAATCTTCATACAACTCATTAATGAAATAATAATTTAAAAAATACAACAAAAATCGTTTACCACATGTAGATTAGGTAAAGAATAATTAATTAACAAAGACAGTTAAATTGAATATGATTTTCATACTTTGGAATATCGTTTTTTGTTAAAAAGACATGTGGAAGTGGTTTACTAACTAATACCAAATAAGAAAAAACAGAGTATAATGATCGTACTCGTAAATCCAATACCAATTTATCGGTTTTATTATAAACCCACATTATTTATGTCATCATCATCATTAAGTTAAGTTAGTCACTAAAATTATATGGAATCTTAGGATATATTTATATAATAAGCTATTCCTGCACTTTTGATACCTGAGGTACAGGTTTATCCTAGTTCAGGTAGGATCGTATTCGTTTATACCTTTGTAGATTAAGGCCTTCACTGTAAATATTTATGTAAAATTATTTTGAATAAACAATTTCAATTTCAATTTCAAATCATTATCATCAGCCTGTAGCAGTCCACTGCTGGACATAGGCCTCTCCAATCGCACGTCATCTAGCTCGATCCTCGGTTACTCTCATCCAGCTGTTACCAGCCACACTGCGAAGATCGTCGCTCCACTTAGCCTGAGGGCGTCCTACCCTACGTTTGCCGATTCGTGGTCTCTGCTCAAGAACACGTCTACCCCAACAGTCATTGGTTCTACGGCTAATATGGCCGGCCCATTGCCACTTCAACTTGCTAATTCTGTGGGGTATGTCGATTAATCTTTTTTTCTGTCTGATCACCTCATTTCGGATTCTATCCCTCAAAGAACGTCCTAGCATAAGCCCTTTCCATAGCTCGCTGAGTGATACAAAATTTGTGGACCAGCCGTACCGTGAGTGTCCACGTCTCGGCTCCGTAAGTTATGACAGATAGGATGCACTGATAGAAGACCTTAGACGTGCACCTAGAGTCTCGACATTTCATAAGTGCCTGTATCTGGTTTACATGAAATAAAGATCTATTCTATTCTATTCTACATCATTAGGATTTGTGGAATTATTATTTAATTAATATTTTTGGAGTCACTAAGCGCTATTATATTCCTCTGTCTGTCACATTTCATTTCTCAAGTATGTCACTGTTAAAAGCCGATGTCAAGTTCATACCTATAAATATTCAACAAATTTTAATTTATTTAAATATTTTAGAAAATTCAGACACAGATGGCTTTTTGTAATTAAATTAATGCAATGTTTGGGGGACGTATCTTATTAGTTCTATATTTAGTTTTTTTATTGAAAATTATTTTAAATTGATATTAATAACGGTCATCGGCACACGCTTTACAAACCTAAATTAAAATCGTAGTATAATTTATTGCGTTTGGTTTTGAATGTTAGAATGTACGGATCGGAATGTTGGGCGCCACAAATGTGACGGATGAAAGGCAATTGCATGCAGCGGGGATGCGAATGTTGAGAGGGATGTGTGGTGTAACAAGATTGGACAGAATCAGGAATGAGTATATATTAGAGGAAGTATGAAAGTGGCACCAGTTACAGAAAAGCTACAAAGTAACCGGTTGTCGTGGTATGGACATGTAATGCGGAGAGATGAGAATCATGATAAAAGAAGAGTTGTAAGTAAGAATGCATACATACGTTTGGGTCGAGTACCTATAGTTATTGCAGCTTTGTATGGGACAGCTGATTATTTGTCGCGATTACGATGTTGGTCCCATAGAGAAAGTTGTTCAGTTTGATGGTGTGATCCAAACCCTTTAATATGACCACGCATTTCTGATACACGTTATACACTTTAGTGTTAAGTTTGTTTAGTGTGTTAGTCACTTTTACATAATTCACTTATAATACTTACACACAGACCATAAAGTAATACAATGACGTCACAAAAGCTCTTTAACAAATTCCCTAAAGTATTTGAACCTTTCTTATGCCTGTAAATGATTCTTAAGTACTACTAAATCTCTTTGAACGAGACTTGCGAAGTCATTCAGAACCTTTGAAAGGGGTCAGAAATGTTCCTTGTCGTCCGGTAATTTTCTTTGTGGTTGGTATAAGATTTGGCATTTTTTGTTCCTTTATGTTTATGATGAAAGATAATGTTCAGTGTAAAGTACTTTGGTTAGAATTTTTAGGAAATATTCCATTTTGTGTAACCATTTAAGATAAGATAAAAAAAGTTGATTTTTCTGTCTGATAAGAATAATTACTTAGAGCAACTTAGAGAAAAGTAAAGGAATATTTGAGACTTTCTTTTGTTTTTTTGTTCGGTTGGCGCAGTGACCAAGTGACTGGCTTTCTGCACTACGTGCCAGAGTTTCGATTCCCGCACGGAACAAATATTTGGATGGCCTACAGATAATTGTTCCGGGTCTGGTTAAGTGTGCATGTGACATGTATGTTTGGAAACTGTACTCGCGATACAGGAGAAAAAAAGGTATGGGCAAAGAATAAAAATAATTTGGTAACTGTTTAAAAAAAACATACTATGAATGATCATGGTGCAAACACTAAACATAACAGACAGGACATCAGTCAGTCTGAAATAGATAACGAATAGCCATAGAGGTACGCAAAAATATTTAAAAATTCAATGGACACAATTATCAATACAGTTAGTTACCTTCTCAAATTAAAAACTTTCTTTCTCACATATTTATTACCAAACTTTATGGAAAGATACGAAACTTACGCAACTAACTTCTAGATTTAAATTACTATTAAATACTGCAAGGATGCTCAATTGAGCTGCGGACTGCTACTTTCGCTTAGCCGTGTCTAGGGACCGACGCAAGACCCGAGAAGTAGCGTAAAAGAACATAGCGTTTAAATTATTATCTTCTAGAATGATATTAAATTGTATGTATTTATTATTTATGTACATGTATCAAGTACAAAGGTACTGCTTATTTCTAAAGAAATTTCTGCCAGCAGACCTGCGACAGGAAAGAGTGAAAAGAAAAGAATACACAGTGTGTAACTAAAGGAAACAAGGTAGGTAGATGATAAGAAGCTAACGAGGAGGAATATAATAAAATACTTAAAAATAAAATATATACTTACGTATAATAAAGATACATACCAAAATAAACTAATACATAACATGAATATACTA
Source organism: Allophyes oxyacanthae (assembly GCA_932294325.1). Taxonomy (NCBI): domain Eukaryota; kingdom Metazoa; phylum Arthropoda; class Insecta; order Lepidoptera; family Noctuidae; genus Allophyes; species Allophyes oxyacanthae. The sequence continues at coordinate 10,583,235 of OW028631.1, forward strand.
ATAAACATATATATTTGTTTAAATATTATAAGGATAGGTAACCATTTTACAAAATGTGACTCAACACTTAGATATTCAATGTTTGCAGTGCCCTAGCAGGGTTCATGTACTCCAATCGAATAATGTTATTGATAAGTGTTATTGTTGATATACAATTACATATATGTTGGCAAATAAATAAATAAAGTAGGTCCAAGATTCTAAGAGAATTTAATCCAAATCATCGCCTTAGTGCTTATTTGTTCAATCCACCGTTGGTTATATTTAACCCCTGACAAAAAAGAGGGGCGTTATAAGTTTATATTGTGTATCTACCTGTGGCATCGTAGCTCCAAAACGGATAGACCGGTTTCAATACAATTTTTTTCAGGTATGTTTCATGAAAATCGGTTCAGCCGTTCAAAACTTATAGCCCTTTTTCTAGTTGGAGTCGGGGGTTTTTACGGTTACCTTATTATTTCAACTAGTGGTCGCCCTGTGGTCGAAATTCGACCGTAATTTTAGCTTTCTGCACTCCTTCTTCATATAAACTTTAACTATGCCAAATCTCACACTCCTCCGTGCGCGCAATATGCTTAAAAAGAGGTACAAAGTTTTCTCTTCACGTATTAATATATAGATTATTAAACATGCTAATCTACTTGAGTTTTATTGTATGTAGGTTCTATTACAGACACTAATAATAAACATAAACCCAATCAAAACGTTTTAAATGTACATCATGTTCATAAACTTGATGAATATAACAACCGTAGGTACCTCTATTAAAACCTTTTAATAAAACCAGACGTTCGGAGACATCGTCTTTTGGGACGTCGAAAATTTAATCACCATATTTGAATATTGTTCCATGGAAATCAATTATTTTAATTAAAGTCTGGCAATGAAAATTAAATGAAAAACGTTTATTTACCAGTTATAGAATATTACAATGTTATATTGCGGTCTGGCACTAGAGTCTTGCCTGTTCATGGGAAACCTTTGCTAAAATTACCATTATTAGGCACACAACATTTAGAAAAGAAAGATAGAAAGAAAAATAATTTATTTGGCACTAAAACAAGACACACTAGAATGATAGACATACGAGTAGGTAATAAGAAGAGGACAGGTGCATAGACAGAGAATACATTTTTCTTAGGATGGCAACAGTGTAAAGTTTAATTATACACTCGGGAGCAAAGAATCCGGGTCACCAACATAATGAACATTAATATCTCGGAAACTAAGAATGATAGCTCATTCAAATAAAGAGTATTTTTTAGACTATTTAATACTACACAAGCTTCGAGAGCTTGAAATTGCATTGATAGAGGTAAGTGAGAATATTCCCCAACATCGCCTCAAACACTTTGTGCCGTATGAATCGCATGACATCTGTATTGACAACACACGGAGGTAATACAAAGTACTAAAAGTGAGAATATGATATAAGTTTCTATTAAAAGTGGGGATATAAAAAAAAAAGAAATATTTATGCATTTTTAAATAATGTATTTTTAATAAGTAAAATAAATAATAACTAAGAAGTTTTATTAATTTTATTTAAGTAATAGATATTAAGTAGTCTATAAAATACTTTTAATTAGATTATGCTAACATTCTTAGTTTCCGAGATATTAAGATTTATTTGGTGACCCGGATTCATTGCTCTCGAGTGTATAACTGTAACAAAGTACGACATTTATAATAGAAAAAAACAACAAAAAATATAGTTATCATCACTACATAGTATAAAACAAAGTCGCTTACTGCTGTCTGTCCCTATGTATCCTTAGATCTTTAAAACTACGCAACGGATTTTGATGCTGTTTTTTTAAATAGATAGAGTGATTCAAGAGGAATGTTTATATGTATAATACTTTCATATTTAATGTAAGGATAATAGAGAAATTGCACTCGGGCGTAGCCTGGGACGAGTCGCTAGTTAATATTTAATTGAAAACTAAATAATAAAAATAAAACGAAGTTTTTGCATGAATCTGTGTATTTGGGTGTAAGTGTCTGTGAGTGTAGAGTAAGGGTAGAATAAAAATGCATGTATGTGTATATTCTGGTGTGAGTGTAGAGTGTGTATTTACATTATAAAGTGTCTGATGGAACCATCCCATTTACAATTGCTATTTATAATGGGGATTTTGATGTTGGAAGGAAATAGCTTGAATTGAGCGCATTTTATATCACTGGTCTTATTAACGTTTATCGGTGGAATGTTTCTGGGATTAACGGAATTAAAGCTGTTGTTAAGGAAATACATAGCATTCCGATTTCCGGGAATGTCTTCGGCCATTTTGTAAAATGTATTTAGGACAACGCTGGTGTTGATAAAATGAAGAAATGTGTGTATACCAATCTAGATTTTCGCATTTATATACCCCAAAGTATGTAACAAAGAATGTAATCTTCATTAGAATTGAATATATAATATCTTTATTTAATGTAAATCAAATTCAGGCACTTATGAAATGTCGAGACTAGGTGCGCGGTTTCAAATAGTAGGTGCTATGGAGAAGAACTGGGAACAAACTCCATAAAACCTGTTGCCCTTAAAATAGGAAAATTCTTAGTTTTGATTGTGGTAAAAAATTGCCCGAAAATCGATGAGAAAGATGATGATAAAACATTTGCTTAATCTTTGGAAGATCAAGAAGCTGCAGCTTAAAAACAAACTAAGCCAGATTGAAAGAAATTTCCGTGTGCGACAAGGCCGCCCATTGTACAATTTATGTTCGTGCAAGTAATATGTGTAATGTGTTTAAACTTTGTTTTACTGGTGTATAATAAAGAATATTAAATAAATAAGCCATCGATTTAAAAACCATAAGGACCTCTATTTTCGCCAAATAAGGCAAACTTCCTAGACACATTATAGAGGGGACCAATAAAAAGTTTGAGGCAACAAAGTATTTTTGGCGCAAACTTCTCGACTCGTCAAAACACACTTATGAGTTAGAACAACGTAAACTAATAATGTGAGAGCTTGTTTGTTTGTTTTGCTAACTGTACGACGAATGCCCAGTTCTTGCTCTGTTTTGTATAACATTTTGTTTAATTTTGTGTGTTATATTTTATTTGATTAGTTTATTTTTGCATTGTAAGTCATGATAATTAGTGCAATATTTGCTTTGATTTTGTATAACGAACATTCTCCCTTATTTTGTACGCCATACTATGTGGCAGAACATGTAGATCCTACAAAATGTAACACCTTACATTACAAGTTTTAAATTTGTACTGTATACTCATGTTCTAACAAATAAAAATCTTATCTTATCTTATCTATCTTGCTAATATTCGCTTTGGAACCTTGAAAGGGATATTCAAGGTTTCCTGTTTGCCGATGTCCATTTGATTTCTTGATTTCGTTTAAATATCAGCTGTTATAATTATGGGTGCTTTTTTTATTGGTTCTTTATTTTAAAAGAAAACATCTTGTTTTAAGTTGATTTCCGGAATTGGAAAAATCTCGTCATCGTTGGCAATCGCTTTTGTCTTACAACGTGGACGATGGACGTGCCAGTGATATGGCCTTTGCGCAGGCGCCGTTAATAAATGCAAACGATTCAGTTGGCGCGTGCTACAGACACTGCTTTCTACGTTCTTCTGCCTGCCAGAATAATATAGTTGATTTTATTGCAAGTGTATCTTTTTGGAAGCAAAGTAGTTAACTATATATTACGAATCTATGTGGGCTAGCACGGCGGGTGAAAAAACCCATTTTCTGCACGCTTTGTCTCCTTGACGGAGAAAACAGTATAGTGATGGTTTTGTCTCCTATTTTTCTTTCGACAAATCGGGTTTCTTCTACTTTTGCCTTCTTGAAAGAAGACTAAGCGAAAAATCGAGATTAGAAAACTGGAAATAGGGGTTTGTCCCCGATTTTTCTCTCTGCCTATTTGCCGTACTAGCCCTCCTGGAAATCTAATGGATCTTCGGGTGTAAGCTTGCTTAAAGTTTTCCGTTCATTCGAGCTAGTTCAAACGTGTGGACCAGTAGAAGGCTTAAGCTTTATTGCGTTTTACTGGTCACACGTTCGAACTTGCTCGAATGCAATTAAAAACGCCGGTCAAGCTTGTACGTCTTCATACCGTTCGTTGTTCGTGGGTCTCCGCCCACTAGATTAGGTATGAAGTGAACGGTGAAGTCCACTCGACCCTTCACAATTTCTTCAGAAACAATGCCTTCACTGTACTCTTCAATTAGCATATTTAACAAAGTTCTTGCTAAGAAATTTCTCCCTTAGATTTCTGCGTCATACACGCTAGATTATTTGCATAGAGAGTTCGTGTTAGTTTAACACAGTGGCCTTTGGTTATCCGGCTTTGCAGTCTTACTATGTTTGAATGGTTTATTATGTGCATGACTGTTTTATCTGTAGGGTAACGAGAAAAGGTGATAGAAAATATTATTTCATAAGGAAATAACCTAACCGTCAAAAACCCCCGACTCCAACTAGAAAAAGAGCTGTAACTTTTGAACGGCTAAACAGACTTTCATGAAACATAGCTAAGATGATACCCGACTAAAGTAGCTTTCAATTAAAAAAGCTGTAGTGAATTCGGTCTACCCGTTTTGGAGCTACGATACCACAGACAGAACAGATAAATATATACACAGATCCACAGATACACACTACAAACTTATAACACCACTCTTTTTTGACGAGGATTAAAAAGCATGTGATTGATCATGGCCCCATTATGCGATGTATCTATAATGAACGCCTTTAAGAATCCTTTTCGTTCTTGACTTGAAGAAACCCAAGTTGCCAAGTTGTAATGATTTGTTAATCGTACCATCAAGAGAGACAAGAATAGTGGAACTTCTCACTCAAAATTAGAGCTGCCCGCGCCTGGGGAAGTACTTCCATCTTGCCAGTGGCGAAGAGTCCATACAATCAGGTTCCCATCGGCTTCCCTTTAAGAATTGGTTAGTGCATAGACCAACGTAATAAGGCTTATTATTCAGTTAGGTCGAGCTCTTCCAGACATGACTATATATAGATTACAAGAGGACTGTATGTATTTTTGTCTTGCAGCATTAATTGCAGCAATTTTTAAAGGGCATTTTTGGGACGGCTTCCCCTTTTAAAACTGTCACCCTTCGCCACTGCATCTTGCAGAATATCGTAGCTAAATAACACTGCTCTTTTGCAGTGTTGTGTTTCTAATGGTGAGCAAGGTCGCTAGTGCTCCTTGGTAAAGCGTCGCGTCTCCCTACTGCCAACACGCCGTTAGTAGTAGGGTCGGCAACGCGCGAGTGATGCCCCTGGTGTTGCAAGTGTCCATAGGTTACGGTAATTGCTTACCATCAGGCGGGCCGTAAGCTTGATTGCCATCTTAGTGGTTTATAAAATACGAAACCGAAATTATTAATATTGGATTAAATTCAAATGTTATTAATTAAAGAAGAAGAAGAAAGAAGAAAGAAGTGAAGAAGTGAGTTATACAAACACACATACAAATACATGTTTCATTGTATTTTATTTAGTTGTTGTTTTTATTTTGTTGTTTGGTTTGTAACTTTATTTTGTTTCGTTTATCTGTTGTATTATTTTTCTTTTTATGTAAACTTATCAAAGAGACAGAAGCGTAAACTAAGTACGTGGGCGTGCTTATTAAAGCTCCATTTACACTTTTATAAGTATAAATGTAGAAATTTATACCCATACTGTCCTAATAGTCCCTCCCTCCCATCATCCCATACTCCCCCTGTTCATTTTCTTGTTATGGCGGGTCTAAACTAAACTGTTTGTTCATGTGAAAATTAGTGTTTGTACATAAATGCACCCATAATACAAGAGTATTTTCTAGAGAACGTTCTATAATAGCAAATTACTCCTTTTTTGGTGTATAAATTCTCACAAGAAATTCAGTTCATAGCTTGGTGAAAATTTATGAATACATCGGAATATAAAACACGAGAGGAAAGGTTAAGTAGGCGGAGCGAGTGGCTCAATTATGCGGAGTTACGCAAACTTCGCAATAGTTTGATTTTGGCTTCGCTTTATTTATTTATTTTCTTAGATTATTGATTGGTTGTCGCGGCCGCTCCAACTAGATACCGCACTACCTAAGAAAAATGGCTCCTTGAATGCGTCAACTCATGTATTGACATGTGATGTGTGTGTGGTGATTGTCATTTATGGTTTGTTTATTTATTGTTGAAATTATGAAATTATTTCGGAAAATATCATAGACATAGGACAACTAGACGGATAACTTACGTGGCTACGTCAATGTGTCTCGCTTTAACAATGTGTGTTGCCATCAAAATACTATTTCCACTACATTAGGGTAAATTCAGCCATATTCTCATCTTTATTTTGAAACCGATACTAAATGATATTTTCACGAAAATGAGTTATTAATTTATTATACGCCATCTCCTATATATTTGATATTTAATTTCGTTTAGAACTGGTTTCGAAATAAACATGCGAATGTAGAAGTTCTTCTCTATCCACTAAAAACTTGGAATTCACAATAATGAAACATGTTAGGTTTAAATTAAAAGTGTATATTAAAAAAACCTGTTATTATTATTAATTAAAAATTCTATAAAATTCGAATCAATAAGCAGAAATGAGATCAATTTTACAACAGTAATTTATATTCAGTTATTCAATGACCTTTATATAAGATGCAAAATAATATACTTATAGAATCTATGTTTTACTAAAAATAAATAAATCCAGCCCATTACTGTCCCACTGCTGGGCACGAGTCTCTTCTCAGAATGTGAGGGGTTAGGCGTTAGTCCACCACGCTGGCCTGGTGCGGGTTGGCGGACTACACACAGCATCGAGAAACTTATGAGGCCCTCTAAAATGTGCAGGTTTCCTCAAGATGCTTTTCCTTCATCATTAACACAAGTGATAATAAAATTCTAATCCGCACATGAATCCGAAAACTCAGACCCTTCTGCATGGAAGGTAAGCGTTCAACCGCTAGGCTATGGCTATCACTACTTACTAAAAGTCCGCGGTTATTGTTTTACTAAAGCTCCTCCAATTTTTTTACTTGTATATATATATTGTCGTACATTAGCTGATTGGAATCTCGACCTGCAACAATTTATGAGGCGACATACTAAGATGATATAACAGATGACATCATAAATTAATATGCAAAAAAACTAACTAAATTTACAAACTTACTAACCAACTTTTGTTTCTTCACCGGCGCGCGTGGCGGTGGAATATTTTAATTTTTGGGTGTATGTTTTTTTGTTTGATTTAGAATTTGTCGACTGTTCCGCTTCCAAATCATTCTTTAGCAATTCTGATATGTATAAATATAATCCACGTATTTGGTTGGTACAGCGAATGGCTTCAGATAAATATATTTTTTCTTGGTAGCAGCCGATTCTGACGTCCGGTAGCATTAATCTACCTTTTCCGTAAACTAGGGTCAGATAGAAACCTGTAGAATGTACATCATTACTTAGTGGGATTTTTTTTTAATTATCTGGCAACTCTATTTTCTTCTGTCATTAGGTTTGTTTGGGTTTATTATGATATTTTATGACGAAATTGGTATAGAACGACCTTGTAGGCCATGTACTAACCAAAGTGGGTAATAAATGTGAATGGAAATTCTCAGCATAATCAAAGGGTGAAAAAATACGTAAATGTTTACTTACGAGTTGAAATTGTATTCCCATTTCTTTTCTTTCACTATGCCTATCACAGCCTAAAATGCTACAACCACCCATTATCAACACACTTTTGTCTTTTTTCTCTAACGAGTTCTCACAAAATACGGCACTGTTTAACTTATAAAACCACACGAAAACATGAACTATTCATTATGATCTTTTGTTTGGCAGACATTTTGACAGTTATCAATCTCCGCCAGCAAAAAAATGAATACGCCGATAAGGACAGAAAAAAGTATCTGTATCATTTTCGCACTCGTACCATAGCGTATCTACCCATCTTATTCTAAGAATACCGTTGCTAGTCTTATAGTTATTAGTCTGTCTATGGAAAATATACAATCTTTACTGATGGTACATATCCCAGTGTTTTTTAAATTTTGGTTGTATTGTTTTTGCACAGTTTTACTACGCAAACGTTACGTACGTAATGTTAATCTGACCGACTCACTCGAGTACGCCTATTCTTGCGTAGTATGTTTTGCCGCATTTTATTAGTACGCCGGCGGAATCTATTTGGAGCGGCTGCGACAACCAATCAATAATCTAAGTTTATTTTATTAACCAACTTACATTTACAGTTATTACTAATCATGTAAGTTATCAGCCAAATTACAGGGACATATAAGCATAGATTCTATACAATTTGCATCGCCACCTACGTTACACTACCCAGCACAATATAATATATTGTTATTACATTATTTATCGAATTTCTTATTAATAATAGATATACACGTACGTTTAGTTATTCTATAGGGATATTTTTTTTATGTTACCTGTTTGGTCGAATGTCAAATTGGTTTTATGAGCTGTGAATGTGTGAGAGTTGTAAAGTTACTTTAGCAACACCAGTTCCCGTAGAAAGAAAAATCAATGCTGTTATATAATGCTATATTCCATAGAAATCCGAACATTATTCAATTCAAACTACCTTTAAAACAAGGGAAAGAAACTCTATGTTCATAACTAACCACTTTTGTGTAGATAGACAGCTGTCAATTTGACAGTTCTGTTGTCTTGACTCAAGAATTTATTTGTTTACCTACATGATTCATACCTTTTTTTTTTGTGTTGGACTTTCTTTTGGAAGGTTCGTTATCTGTAGTTTGAGGTCACGGTCGGTATTTTAACGGTTGTTTTTTGTTTTTATCAACGAAATGGAAAGGTTTTTGGCATGCGTTGTGCCTCTTGAGATATTTTTAGTGGAGAATATTATTCAAATTCAAATTAATCTATGTGCCAGAGTGCTGGTTACATACAAAGTATGGTCTTATATAATTATAATGGCCCATTTACAGTCTAACATTACATTATGGTGTGCAAATATTACCTAGTTGTATTTATTTATTTATTATTTATGTACACACATACACATGACAAAGAAAATAAGTAAAGATATCAAGTACAAAGGTACTGCTTATTTCTAAAGAAATTTCTGCCAGCAGACCTGCGACAGGAAAGAGTGAAAAGAAAAGAAGACACAGTGTGTAACTAAAGGAAACGTATGTGTGTATGTATTGTATGTGTGTGTGTAAAATATTAGTGCCCAGTTGCTTTTACCGATATTTTTTATTTTTAATATTCTGTTCAATGAGTCTGTTTAAATGGGTAATTCGATTCAATCCACCTATTCGACATCAATTCGATATCATTTTTCTTTACGTTTTTTACCATAAAAGAATAGAATAGAATAGATCTTTATTTCATGTAAGCCAGATACAGGCACTTATGAAATGTCAAGACTCTAGGTGCGCGGTTCCAAATAGTAGATCCTATGGAGAAAAACCGGCAAGAAACTCCATGGAAACTCTTTTAAAATAATAGGTTACAATCTTGAATAGTATGTTGTGGTCAAAGAGTAAGAGCTGGGAGAGTAATGTGTAATAATTTAATGTGAATATAAAATAAGAATAGGATAATAATGACTTACCTCTGAATAAGATTGCCATGCGTCTGTGGCCATGGCAGTTACAAGCTGATCAGAACAGATTTTAAACGTTATTATTAAACATAAAAGTCAATCGTCTATGACATATGAAACACTTAACAAATAGTATAGTGCCACAAACTTACCTGACCCGGTGACCAAAATTGGAACTAACGTCGCTACGGAACAAAAATGACATCAAAGTGTCATTTTTGTACGGAGATGACATTGGTAAAAGCGACGGCAGCGACGCCACGACCGGGTGAGATAAGTTTGTGGCACTATACTCTGTTAAAGGTTACAAAACAACAAAGTTGCAACGAATACAGGTTACAAAAACTTATGTCATATAAAGAGCAGTTTCATTAGAAACTACGTTGATCACACGATGACAATGTATGGTTTTTCATAAGATTGCTTCCGATGAAATAAAATGGATGAGCATTATCGTTCTTATGATACGTAATTGCTAATGCTGTATTGCCATCATCATCTAAGATTTTAAACCTTTTCCGGAAGTTAATAGGGTTGATTTTCAGTCTAACCAGATGCGTCTGAATAACAAAGTCAATTTTTATTTAAACTGAGCCTTTGCAGAAACTTTTAAAACGTCGTGATTAGATGCACGGTTCCAAATGGGTTGGTCTTTCTTATTCTGTCCATTCTTGTTACACCACACATCCCTCTCAACATTCGCATCTCGGCTGCATGCATTTGCGTTTCGCTCGTCCCTCTCGCCCATTCCAATTCCACGTAGAAAGAAAATCTCTATTTTCAAAGAGCAGTTTACGATTTTTTTCTCTTCTGTATAAGTTAACCGATCGTGTAAAGCAATTACCAAAATAATATCAAAGACAATATGATAAATGAATTACATAAATATCAGATCTGAATGTTTTGTAATTGCTGAAACTATTAATATCCCTACCGCCAACATTTTTAATTGGTCGCCATTAAAGGACTTATAATAGTTCACTGACTTTGGTAAGAGTACAATAAGTTACTTTAACAATAAGCCGGTACAGCACTCTGATGAATCAGAAAAGTTCTAAGAGAACAAAAAGGTATTTATGCTGTGAGAAACTTACTTAACTAAGTTGGTGGACAAGACGGAGTGGGAATAAGTTAGGTGTGGTCTTGGCTTTGTATTACTTAATTGAACTGTTCGTACCATATCGTCGCATAAACCATCTATACTCCGTTTGAAATAAGATTAGACACGTTTAACAAACCCTTTTACAGTGTATTCAACCGATTTTGACTTCTATTCCGTACGCATAAGGATGGCATTAAAAGCAAAAACGTATTTACGGTAACAAATGTTTACTGCAGCTGTAATTTGTCATGTCACCAACGTAATAGAAGTCAAAATCGGTTGAATAAAGTGTAAATGGAGTTATTTAAATTTCTAATGTTATTTCGAACGGAGTATAACTAAAGATAAATCATTTTATCACCCTAAATTGATTTGCTATACAGGATATTTTTTTTATGTAGTGCTCAAAATTTGCAGAGTGATTCAGTGTTCGTTCCCAAATGCAACCGCAATACTAAAATTCACTCCAAAACAATTTTTTATTTTTATTTTGTGTGTAATATGAATTAGACCAATCAGATTACGAGGCCTGCATCGCGCAAGGAAAAAAGAATACCGTATCTAACACTATAGATACAACTGTTCGACATCAACCGGGCTGCGGCTCGCCGGGCAATATCACCTCGCCTGGTCGGAGGATCCACCCTTTTGAATGGAGGAACACCATACCTCGTTCCTTCACACTCTAATAACGTGAGTAATGTGCAGTATGAATGCATTTCGATTTGTCCAGTTTCGTGAAGTGTACCTACGTTCAAACATTCCTGACTCAATGGAACATCAATCATAGTGATTGGTGGGCAGGCTGTATTCACGTTACAGCTTATAAGGGCATAGATCTATCGCAAAGCATGCTTGGGATTAAATTTATTACACATGTTTGATTTGGCTTAGAATTGCTTTGGTTAGGTTTGTTGATACAGATGATAATTGTAGGTAGATACTTTTACAAAATAATTATAATTTATGACTATCACTATATTGATTTATAAAAAAGAAATAGTGCCAAGCTAGGTGCATTTATAATCATATAAAAAAATTATAAAAATATTAAACAATGGAAATAAATAAATAAAAAATTGACAAACAAACGCAATGAGTTTTTGAGAAAATGTAGAAAATTAACAATTGTTCCTTTTTTAACCTCCGACAAAAAAGAGGGGTGTTATAATGTTTATACTATATATCTGTGTCTGTCTGTCTGTGGCATCGTACCTCCAAAACGGATTTACTGATTTCAATGCAGTTTTCTTATTTGAAAGCTAGTTTAATCGGGTATCATCTTATCTATTTTTCATGAAAATCTTTTTAACCGTTCAAAAGTTACAGCCCTTTTTTTCTAGTTGGAGTCGGGTGTTTTTGACGGTTCTGTTTAGAATAGTATAGGGTTCTAGATACTCAAAGAGTATAGGTTATTAAATGTATCGTATTAAGTTCATTAAATAATCCATCTTGAGACAGCCTTCTCTTGTCGTTACATAACGTTCTTGTGTACTTGCGTACCACAGAACACAGGTTCTGTGTTGCGTACATATTCGTGTAACTTGGCGTTCACCCTGCATATGCCGCAGACAATTATCACTGTATTATTATGTCAGCTATCACATGTTACCAGCCTCAACACGCGCACAAGATTAGGGCCGGAGTTGTGAGCCAAAAGTCATTATCCTCAGCTTATACGGCCGGCACTGGACTTACAATATGGCGGAGATATTGCTCATAAAAGCGAGACTTTTGTGTCAGGTTTTGGAGAAAAAAAGGCTGGAAATATTATTTAGCAGTGTCCAAAGATACTTATTTGTATCTGGAGCATGAGAATTGTTTATTAATATAAAATACCTACAACCATAATATTTATTTAACCTAATTATTGTTAAATAAATAAAAGTTTATTTTATTTTATATTTTGGGTGGCATAAACAATACATAAACATGCGATTACAGCAATCGCAAGTGATATGCTGTTATTCATTCAAGAGTTCCATTGTATATCTCCAAAATTCTTCATCAGATCTTCATCAGATTTAAATGGGACCATTTCGGAATTAAACCCTTTCGAACAAAAAAAAAATTGTAAATCCATCTATATATGACGGAGTTATGCCCGAACATACATAAAAAAAATTATAAACATCCGAATTGAGAACCTCCTCCTTTTTGGAAGTCGACTAAAAATAAAAATAAATCATAATCATAAAAAATGTGCACGAATTCTCTCAACTTGTGTATATTTAGTTTTGTCCCTCAGCATCCCTTTGTTGTCATAAATATCATGTTAGTTAGTTAACAATGTTATCATATAATGCAGTCTCTCTATACGACGCCTCAGATTTCGGAGACACGTAACGATGGGATAGGGAAACATTTTGCTAAACATTCAGCTTTATCTGGATACTTCCAGACTAACGAAAACTGAGTAAGGCTGCGTCATAATATCTAGATTAGAATATCAGGCACAATAGAGCATGCTAGACTTATAGCACTCTGGCCGCGCTTAATGATCTCTTGGATTTTAATCCAACAGTCGATCTGTTTGCGGAAGGATACGCGAAGATTTTATTTGTATGCCAGAAGTATACTGTGAGAGGAATTTATGAATGTGTTGTTAACCCTCCTTTATTTATTTATGTTTTAACTTCAAATTTTACTTTAATTTGTTTTTTTTTTTTACTTTAATTTTGTTTCATACTCAATGTGTGATAATTTTAGTTACAGTAATTGGTTGTAACACAGCCGTTGTAATTAAATAAATAAATATATAAATAGGCCTTTGTTGCCTGAGATTTGAGCGCCTGCGCATTATAATACATTGTCTAGAGTTTCTTGCCATTATCTTGGAGTTTATTGCCGGTATCTTGGAGTTTATTGCCAGTATCTTCCCAGGACGAATCCACTTGGAACCGTGCACCTAGAATCACGACGTTTTGAAACCGCCTGTAAAGGCACAGTTGAAATAAAAAGCTTTGACTTTGTCCCGTGTCTTATGAGACAATTTCTTATAAAGCCTAGTACGCCCTAGTTGATATATTGTCTGTAAACGTATCTCTCAACTTCACACATGAAATGTCCCTACCTCCAGTTATATTCCGAGAGAACCGTATACATTAACCGCCGAAGAGCTTCGTTTAATTGAAGAACGCTTTCGTTCAGTTCACGCACTATAAAAGCGTGTTAAACTAACAATGACTAAATGAATAGGATTCTTTATCATTATGTCTCGCATTTGTGCAAAAAATAGGTCATCGTTCAGCATATTGCTGACGTATTTGTGTATTTCCATAGTTACTGTAGATTGAGTGTGTGAGTGAGTATCACCTAACAAAGTTACTCGACACGGAAAATTCGGTCACGCGTTACGACCGGATAGGGACACATTCTGTTAAGGGTACGTCGTTTGAATGGTACTGAGAACTAAAGGATAGGAGTGTGCTGATTACATAAGTTATTGATGCGTTTACTTATCTCCATGCTTAATGTTGTATATAAATTGAGCTGAGCTACTGTGGGCGAAATCTCAAAGAGTAAAGAATAACACCGTCAAAAACCCCCGACTCCAACTAGAAAAAGAGCTGTAACTTTTGAATGGCTGAACAGATTTTCATTAGACATAGCTAAGATGATACCCGATTAAATTAACTTTCGAATAAAAAAATTGCATTGAAATCGATCTATCCGTTTTGGAGCTACGATGCCACAGTCAGATACACACTACAAACTTATAACACCCCTCTTTTTTGTCGGGAGTTAAAAATTTGTTGTGTTTAAGAATAATTATTCTGCTACCCGTCTGTCTCACAAATTCTTTTATAGACGTCTGAATTGAAGAAAGCGCCTAATAACATACCAAAAGAAAAATGTCTGTCTAAGCCGACATTGCAAAGTTACCTTATAATTCTTTATTGTACACGAAATGAGATAAAACAAATACAATTGAGATGGTATGTACACAGGCGAGCTTAACCCAAATTCCTGTCTTATCTTTAAAAATTCCTAAAACTCAGAGTTCCTTTTATAAATATTAAAACGGTGGATTACAGTTTGAGTAGATCAACAAGTACCTACAAATACGTTTCTCTTTCACACTGTATTTACTATTCATAATATGTACGGGAAGATGGCGTGTAGGGACACCATGATTTAGGGTTTCTTTTGGGAAATGAAAACGGAATGAATCGGATAAAAATGAGAATTTTATGCAAGAAATAAAAATATTTGGTAAAAAATGTTACTTGGATTTATAACGGGTAGAATTTTTATTTAAAAACTACATCTAAACATTGGTAGAAGGTAAAGGCAAATGCCCACTCTTGGCCAGAAGGTAGGCAGGTTCGTTACACCAATGTGAAAAATACAAAAAAATATCTTATTTAGTAACTAAAATATTGTTATTATTTATTTGTTTGTAACACTCGGGAATTAAAAACTTATATTAAAAAGACATTCAATCAATTATGCATGTGATGCAATCTTCATTTCCGCACGTTATGTCAATCTTATAAAAGTAGTGATAGCAAATGTCACAAAAAATTGAAATCAAATAAATCGAGAACTGAATGATCTTCTGAAAAACTTTTGTCTTTTGTTTCGCTTCCTATATTAAAACGTTTAATTTCTATAGAATAGGTAAAATAAATGTCTATTGATTGTCTTCCGAAATCTATGCAGTGCTGGTTCAAGTTTATTAAAAATATCGATTCATAGCTCTATAACATCGGTTTTTGATAAATCGATGCCGAATCGCCATCACTACGTCAATGATAATTGAAATTGACAGTCTGTGTTGACAGTTAACATTTTGTTTGTTGCGGGTTGTTTGTTGTGCTTTGTGAATTGTGATTTTTCCTCCACGGTTTTGCTATTTTCTATCCGATGACTTAGATTAGTATTATGGCGATGACAACCTTGGCTTTACATTGGATTCCGTACCCGCTTACCACGACGACACTGGCTAGCCAGTCAACTCCATGTTTGTTTTATATGAACCTTGAATTTTTTTCATACAATTTTAAAATTCTGTCCAAGTTCTATGTAAAAAATTGTGGTTGATTTTGTATCTATGATGTCAACCCTAATGCCTATGATTTGCTGTATTTATGGACGCCACTTGGCCAAAACCTCCTTAACGGATGGGCATATCCCTTTAAAAAAATGCCCATGGATTATAATTTTAAAGAAAATGAAATGAAAACGGAATGAATCGGATAAAAATGAGAATTTTATGCAAGGAATGAAAAAATTGGTTCAAATATTGTTACTTGGATAAACCACAATTTTCATTTTCTATTAAAAAAAACTAAAACATTAGTTTACCTTCAATTTAAAAAAAGGTTTTTATAGGTAAGATACTAATATAATAATGGGCTAATTAAAATATATCATTATTAAGACCATACTTAATTAAACCCAGCCTCAGATGGACTAGGAAATGTTTTGATAAAGATAATTAATTCATTCGAATATAAAACTAAAAATACATTAACCTAAATGTATAATTATAAAGTAGAATAATAAATCTAAATTATTTTACTGGATGTAAAAATCTTTTCTACTTATATAAATATGAATGAACAATTTTCTGGAATGGTATAACTCAATGTTGTGATTTAATCTAACTCAAAATACCCTAGTAGGTACAATGAACATAAAAAGTAACAGGAGATTGAACAAACTGTCGCAAGATTTTATGTAATACACTTGTCTTGCTATAACCTAAACGTCAAAACCCCCGACTCCAACTAGAAAAAGAGCTGTAACTTTCGAACGGCTGAACAGATTTTCATGAAACATACCTAAGATGATACCCGATTAAACTAGCTTTGAATTGGAAAACTGCATTGAAATCTGTCCATCCGTTTTCCAGCTATGATCCCACAGACAGATCCACATATTCACAGATACAACCCTCATTATTGTAGCGGGTTAAAAAAAAACGAAATGTCTTCTTCTTTTGTGGCTACCCAACTAAGTAATAGTGGATTGCAAACCATTTGCACTTAGATCTAGTGGTCAATGCCCTCGTAGGGTTGTTTATTTTTTACCGCTCCTATGGGCCAATGAGAAACAGGGTACCGTCCGTTATTTAAAAAGTTTATTTATAGAATGAAATTGGGGTGATAGTGGTTGTGTGATGGACAGCTGCGGTTAGCGGGTTCGATACCCGCCGCCTGATTTGGTATGTATGATAAATATATACCAAACAAATAAATACACAATAATAATAATAACATAATAATAATGTGTGTTATCAAATAAAAGGACTTAATTAGCGCATTTCAAAAATTTATAATATAATAAAGACAGCAATAGATCTCGGATCTGAAAAAAACAAAAAAGTTTATAAACTAATACCCGACTACTGAAAAGGCATGAAACAAGAAAATATTGACACATATTCATAGTGATGTTCAGAGGATAGCTGCCGTGGTCATCATCCGTTTTAATTAAAGTAAATAAATAAATCATAGTTTAATCGAATATTACCACGTGGGAAAATCCGCGGGTACAGCTAGTTCTTAAGTTAAACCAAGAAACGAATACTGTAGTAGACACCTCACGTAAATCAAACATCCTAAATCGAATTTTTTGCTTCATGGCCAAATAAAAACGCGCTGTTCGACCAAAAGTAATAAATGGATAGGTCTGTCAGTCAGTTTGTATCGCTAACAGTCTGTATGTTTCGCCAGACAGAAGCGTAGACATAACCTACATTCTAGAACCATTATTGGATAGCTGTCCTTTCTAATAAATGGCTTACAATCCATTGGTTTATATAATCTGCCTGGCCTTTATCTCAACTACGTTGGGGTCGGCTCCCAGTATAACCAGATACAGCTGAATATCAGTACCTTATACGTAGCGACTGCCATCTGACCTCCGCCACCCAATTACTGGGAGACTCTGATACCCTACGGTTAGACCGATTGTCAGACTTTTTGGGTTGCTGACTCCCGTAATGACTGTCATAGGCATTCGTATGACAACAGGGACCAAAACTGCCTAAAGTAAAGACGACACGGTTGGCGCAGTGGCTAAGCGATTAGCCTTCTGCGCTACGTGCCGCGGGTTCGATCCCCGCACGGAACAAACATTTGTATGATCTAATAGATGTTTCGGGTCTGGTTGTGTGTGAATGTAACATGTATGTTTGTAAACTGTACCCTCGATACAGGAGAAATCCTAGTGAGGGGCAATATTAAAAAAAAAATTGCTATCCTAAGCACGGAGGGGTCTCGATGTTCGAAGAAACGGTCACCCATTCTGAGACTGAACGCGGCAACCGCAGCTTAACCTCGCTGATCGACTGATCTGTGCAGTAGCTTTGTATTTAATTGCCCCTCACAATACATTGGTTTATACTTTATAGGTTACATAAAATCACGATCGGCCTGTGCGACGTATCCGATACACGATACAGTTAAGCATAATGCAGTTCACAGCTGGACTTGATTATCATTACGACTGTATTCCCCATAGGATTGGACAGACGTGTACTGTCCATCTACACCCACGTTACACAGATACCCGTCCATGAGTTTGGTAGATCCAACTTCAACAACAACCTTTTTTTTATAAGGTAGCTCGAAGTTTAGTCTCTCACGATCGCTTTAAAGTTTATTACCAGTGTCGATGTTCATTGCCATTTAAGTTAGGTAGACCGTTCCGGTCACGACCACGCACCTGACCTTTTTAAAGGACATCACCTATACGGTCAGTGTCGCTCTGGTACCCTTCGCTATTAATCCCCAATTACCTTAATTAATCACCTCTTATTCATCGTCTCCGCATGACGTCATCATCAAAGCAATTATTTGGGACATTGACCTACTACAAAAATGGACATTGGGTCAAAATTGTCCGAGCCAAAAGAGTTCCAAAACGAAAAAAGAGTTCCAATCGCGCGCCTATCTTTGTTTTGTGAACCAACCGAGCGTACTGATAAAAAGTTTTAAAACTCGTGTTAAACTTGTCCTCATAAGGAAGGCCTATTACAAGATCAAAGATTATGTTGATGATGGAGACGTATGGAAGTGATTATCTTCTGTACATGCGGCTTCCCTGGTAACCCGCTGCTTCGTGTCTTCACAAAATAATTTAAATGACGCTTTCCTATTATTAATGTATTCTTAATTGGGTGACTTGAGTGTTAAGTACGTACCTACCAGTATTGTTTAAATTGTAGTGAATTGTATGATCTTTTCTGTTCTTTTTTTTGTAATATTGTATAAATTCAGGTCGAATTTTATCCGCAGCCGCTCCCGCGGCCCCACATATTATTGTAAACTTGATTTATGAAAAGAGTATCCATGGAGTTTCTTGCCGGTATCTTCTCCAGGATCATCCCACTTGGAACCGTGCGCCTAGAATCACGACGTTTTGAAAGTGCGTGCAACTTGGACTTTGACTTCGAAAGAATACACGTTAAAAATGCGGCTACTATATTTATTTATTTAAAATACTTCATGTACAATGTACAAAGGCGGTCTTAATGCCGTAGGCATTCTCTACCAGACAACCTTAGGGTGATGTATTGTGAAAAAGATGAATAGGCTGATAAATTGTCGGTAGTAAAATCTGTTTCCTAATGACGATATGGTTTGAATTAGGATGTTATAGATTTTTAAATGTACCTACGCTTAGGTTGACTTGGGACACATTTTTCGTGAGTTTTGTTCTAGACCCGCCGTCTATTCTAGTAGTATGTCAATGATTTGGGATAACGAGTAACTATTATCCACCTAATTAATTTTCTTCTCTTCGGTCCTAAATGACCGACAACACTCCATTTATTACACCTTGTTAGCTTACATTAGAGCACTATGAACCCTAATTTCGGGCCCTATAAATAATCTCGCACAGCCTCTTTGAGTACTTTATCACTGTTTCAGAGACCTAATTAACAAATAATTGTATGTCTTACAAGGGTCTTAATGAAAGCTTAAGCTAGGGTTTACGAAATGCCCTGGATCGTTAAAACAAAAGAGATAAGGTTTCACTGTTTATTAAGTCAAGATTGGTAATGTTTCTAGGCCGATCGGCTACCACGCGTTGCCTCCCTCGAATCGACTAATGCCCGAACGGCCACCGCGGACCACATCTCTAATTTTGCGTTAAAGCTAATTACAGTGCCACAAACTTATCTGACCCGTAGGGTAATCACGATACCCACTCGTAATCAGCATCGATTCTCTTTTGACAGTTTAAGAATATACATTGTGCTGTTCGAATTGTCGTTCAGAATAATCTATAAAGCATACTGCGCAATGTATATTGTTGAACTGTCAAAATTGATTCCATTCCGATTTCGAACGTGCAT
Source organism: Allophyes oxyacanthae (assembly GCA_932294325.1). Classification (NCBI taxonomy): domain Eukaryota; kingdom Metazoa; phylum Arthropoda; class Insecta; order Lepidoptera; family Noctuidae; genus Allophyes; species Allophyes oxyacanthae. Next base: position 10,603,233 of record OW028631.1, read on the forward strand.
CGTGATTACCCTGCCGGTCATGGCGTCGCTGCCGTCGCTTTTACCAATGTCATCTCCCTACAAAAATGACATTTTGAAGATGTTTTTAAGCATAGACATAGATGTTTTTAAGTCATTTTTCTTCCGTAGCGACGTTAGTTCCAATTTTGATCATCGGGTCAGATAAGTTTGTGGTACCATATCTCGCTCTTTTTAATGAAACCACAGATATATGTGAGGTAGATGGGTATAATTTGTACATTTCTACCTTGCAACATTCCCTACCATATAGGGAAAAAAAATTGACTTTAAAAGTTCAAATGGCTGTCAAGTGGGTGTACTCGTAAACAAAGTGCGCTCAAGTGTATTTTGCTCGAAAATGATTGGAAAAAGAGTTATTTTTTATATTTTGAAGTTGTTTCTGTAGAATAATAGTTTATCTTACTTATTTAGGTATAATTTACATGAATTCTGAAGTTTCAACGTAAATTCTTTGCATAACAAAACCGTAGTATATTTCAAGGTGTTTTTACCAATCGCGCTACTTTCGAGTGAGACTATCGTCAATTCAGTGCAGTTTATTAAATAAACTTATAATATTCCAATAGGAAATTTCATAGGGATTACGATTTCACCATAATATTTTATTTTATTTTTATAATTTTTTATAATTTACTTATTATTAAACCCCCGCCATTTGCATTTTTAAAACCCATCCGATTCTGCAATCATTTTGCTATAAACTTGTTCAAATCAAAGGTGATGATAAATTAAGATAGAAAAAATTGATATAGATATTTATATGACTACGCTACTACACTAATTATTGTTAAATAAATAAACCTTAAAATAAAATAAAATAAATACAAATATAAAACTGAGCACCTAGGCGTCAAAGTACTCCTCTTCATCGCTGTCAATTGGAAGCGTGCCCAGAAGACTGGCAGCATTGCCACGTTGAATGGCAATACTTATTCTTTGACCAAAGAATAGGTCAGCCCTCGGATCACGCGTAGCGTCAACCAACCGTTTTGGAATGTCTCTGAATAGGAGACATGCAATAGTTTTACTTAAGTGGGTTGGTGACTAGCTATTCAGTTTTCACCTGTTTTAGAATTTTGCACCCTAAGCTTCGGTTTCCAATTTAAATAAAACCATGACACGCAATTTCGTAGGAACATTTCCCTTGGACCCAAAAGATCGGATCTGATAGAGTTTGCCCCGAAGCATTTGAATACCTTTTACCTTTTATACCCACCCTATTTGCATGATTCCTTACTGTATTTATTTTGTATAAGATTTTATCAGAAATTCACAATGTATTCTTGTAATCGAATGTTTCAGTGTAAAGTTGGTTAGTATGTTGTTTTTAGATTTTAATTATAAAGAGACACGATTTAGGCAGTTATTATGTACGGACAATACCGACCTAATAATTTTTGAACCCTTTTTTTTTGTCTTAATTTCAGAATACAGATATTTATTTATCATTTTTTTTTTTACATTTTTTTTTTTACATTTTTTTTTTACATTTTTCTCCATTTTTTTCACTTAGCCCCTACATCAACCGTGCCATCAAATGATTATTTACTTCTGATAACTTTGAGTAGGATTTATTTAAACGCCATTTATTACACAATTTACCTCAAGGGTTGTCAGTAAACAATTTAATAGCCGAGAGCTGTAACTGTTGCCTTGGCAGCTCTTACACAACAATTAGATTAGGAGCCCGCCAGTTATTCCAGACACGTCATGAATTGTGAGAAGCACTCAGCGCAAGCCGGTAACGGAAATTTGTTACTCCATTTCAGTTGGAGAAGGAATTTTATTAACATGTTGCAAATAAATAAGAAATAAGTAGTTAAATCTGCACGGGTCTTCAACTTATAGGAAAAAAATATATTATAATATTAAAAAATACATATATAAAAGTACCTATGTTGTAAAAGTCAATACGGGAATTAAATAATTAAATAAATTAATTAAATGAGAAGGGTTAAACCTAAGTCCACCACAATGCCTAGTGCGGGTTGGCGGAGTGCATACACCATCGAGAACTTTATGGCCCTCAGATTTCCTTACGATGTTTTCCTTCACCGTTAACGCAAGTGACAATTAATCGAATGCGGTTCAGAATCCGCATAGAAATTTGAGGAGTCAGAGGTGCCGGCCGGTTTCGAAATCGGACCCTCCTGCATGTAAGGCAAGCGTTCAACCGCTAGGCTCTGAATGAAGGAAATAATAAAATAAAATAAAAAATCGTGAGATAATTATGTCCAAGATAAATGTCAGTTTTTGTGCATAAAAAATAATAATATAAAGACAGTGTCAAATTCTACTTAATTGCGTCTAGACTTAATTTTAGTCAAATGGACAATCAATGAATATATCCAGCCTATCCTAAGGCGGATCACACATTGCCTCCCCCCTCTAACCAAAGCTAATCGCTTAGCCACTGCGCCAACCTTCGATGTTCTGTTACAGGTTATCACCGGTCAAAAAAAATCTTACTACGCAAGCTATCTTGCTGCCAAGAAACTAAATTCCCTCAGCTGATTTGGAGAATTTAACCCACTACGATATACATTATTCAGTCTTTCTAAATCAGATCAAACATCCTATTATAGATAAGGGGTAAAGCAAATATTTTACTAAACCAAATCCCATTACGGGCAGCCCTATCGTGAAGTAAGAAAGCTTGGAACATAATGAGGTAAGTCAAAGGCTCGCTGTTGAATGCCAGCTGATACCACGGAGTATGAATAAGCTAAAGAGCGCATAATAGAAAACAATTCCAAGTTAAAATTAATATTTTGCTAACGGGATTGTATCGATAATTCATACGTAATTAAAGCCGAAATAATGCGCTATAAGTTTGCAAGATTAGTAATATTTTAACGTTTGACGTGATGCTGTAGTGAACGTTATGTTCGCCTGAATTGTTGTATGCATCAGACCTACACGTTCACTGTCCAGACAGCAGACACAATAGTTAAACAATCGCCATGTACCACATGTGGTACACGGGACTGCGAATGGGATAAGTCATTATTATTTTTATGGCTTAATTTGTAATGTGTAAGATGTGGGTATATTATTTTAATAAATAAGTTGAAATGGTCATAATGGATCATCTTGATTACAGATATGCCTTATAAAGGTAAGCTATTTATATCTACGTGAATTTCTTCATACTTTGATCACGGTACATTGTATACTTTCTTATGCGCTCTATATCTTCTTTAAGCTGTAAGGTCGATACCCCAGGGCTATTTGTTCAACCCTTCTGTAACAATGCAATCTGCGACCCCATTATATTGGCAACTATTTTAGTTGGGGAACTAACTTGGAGTAAAACTATTGGGTGTTATAGAGTTTAGTTTTAGTTGCGATATTGGTTTTATTTCGGTCCAATAACATTGTACACATGTGGACTTTTAGAACGTTTTTCCTGTTACGCGGACTTACGGCCCTGTGCGTGTTTGGTCTGTATAATCTATGAGCTCTGGGGGCTTATTCCGAGCTCTAATAGCAGGACAGAAATTGAACTGCCCAGTCATTTCCAGTTTATGCTGACCTTTCATTGTACGAAAAGCCAATACAGTGCGAGGTCAGCTCATACTGGAAATGTCTGGACAGTTCAATTTCTGCCCTGCTATTAGAGTTCATAGTTCGTAGTCCACATGCGTGATTTAGCGTGCTGTGTGCCATACGCAGAACAGCAGCCTATCACGGCAAAAAGGCAAGAGAAAATTGGAGACAAAACCATCTCTTTACTGTTTCCTCTCTCAATTTTTCACTTTGTCTTCTGTCAAGGAGGTATAGGGTGGAGAAAACGGCTTTTTCCACTCACCGTACTACTACTAGCCCTATAGGAATAAAGCATGTATAAATCGCGAGGTTGAGGACGACGACTTAAGCCATACAAAATCAAACTTTTATTTTGTTTTGGAGTGAATTTTAGTACTTCGGTTGCATTTGGGAATGGACACTGAATCACTGTCCAAATTTTGCGCACTACACAAAAAATAATCTGTATAGAATATTTATTCATTTATAATAAATACTAGCGACCCGTCCCCGGCTTCGCACGGGTGCAATTTCTCTACTATCCTTACAATTCCTTGTAATTATGTAAAAATTACGGCACTGATTGTCAGCAGTCCTTCACATCAGATTGGAATACTACAGTGAAATACTTATGTCAATTCTGGGCATATAACATCAGTTGCCTATCTCCCTAAATCCTTGTCTTAGAGTCTGTAGTCTGTTGAATAATTAATGACGCGTGACCGATAAGCTAGCCATTTGATTAATGCTTGTCTGAGAATTCAAATGAACATTTTGATTTATATGCCTTGAAGCGTGACGATGCAGTTATTCTACGCGAATTCATATATTCCAATCATAATATCCTAACCGTCAAAAACCCCCGACTCCAACTAGAAAAAGAACTGTAACTTTTGAACGGCTGTACAAATTTTCATGGAACATAGCTAAGATGATACCCGATAAAACTAGCTGGCAATTTAAAAAAAAATCGTATTCGGTCTATCGGCTTTAAAGCTGCGATGCCACGTATAGATACCTACACAGATACACACTACACCCCTCTTTTTGTCGGAGGTTAAAAATACATATTTGAGGAGTGCATAAATGTCAAAAATAGTACGTACCTATTTGCTTTCTCTTATCACATTGTGTAAATGCAGATCGAGCTTTGGCTAGGCTAATATGCGCGCCGCGACAGTGTTTTGTCGTCATGACAAGTCGAGATAATGCCTTTGTTATCGCACGAGATAATGCGATGACAAAATTATATTAATACAGGATCATTTTTATTTTCTAGAAATACTCTTTTATTTACATGAAAGAGTAATTCTATTCCATTCTAATTTTCTTCTTGTTGTTCTTTCAACAACTATTCAACAGGACATTACTCAACATTCCTTCCTTCCGTTTCCAATTAGTTTAGGTAAGACGCGGAATTCCATCGTCTAGCGGCAATCGATCACGAATTGATTCAGTGAAAGTGAATGCTGATCGTATGAAAGTCATTTAGTCGGCGAGTTTGTTCAATTTTTAAATACCTATTGGTGTTTGTATTGATGTAGAATGGCGACCACGGCAGCACACCAGACCGCGAGGACGACCACCTAAACGATGGGTGGATGACATTCGGCCACACGCAGGTCCGGATTGGATGGCAAGGGCTCAAGACCGCCAGGAGTGGAGGGATTTGGAGGAGGCCTACACCCAAAAATGGGTACAACATGGGCCGCAATGATGATGATGACGATGATTGGTGTTTGTGTGTGGTCTTCGTATGATTAGGTCCATGGAGTTTCTTGCCGGTTCTTCTTCATAGGACCTACTATTTGGAACTGCGCTCCTAGGCTTACATTCAGAGACGACAGAAACAAGTCTAAGCGTGAACTTACGCTTCCATCTGTCAAAATTTGTTCGTAAAATTGACATATGGAAGCGTAAGTTCACGCTTAGACTCGTTTCTGTCGTCTCTGAATGTAAGCCCTAGAGTCTTGACATTTCATAAGTGCATGTACCTATTTGGTTTATGTACATGAAATAAAGATCTATTCTATTCTCTTCTACACCTTTGCCATGCTCTTCATATTAAATATCAGCATATCAGCTACTCTGTAAGATTATCTCGCATCTCGATTCGAATTTCAATCTCATTGTCGGTTGATATTTGTCGAAGTATCATACGATTATTAAATAATGGAGCTGTGTGAACATGCTCTAGTCATGTTCACAGCTCCTGTTATTTAGTTACACGTTTGTTATCGTATTATATTGGTTATTATTGTTTATTACATTATTCTATTAGATAGATAGATGTTACTTCTTAGGCTGACATTCAGAGACGACAGAAACGAGTGTAAGCGTGAACTTACGCTTCCATCTGTCAAACTTACGAAAAAATTTTGACAGATGGAAGCGTAAGTTAACGCTTAGACTCGTTTCTGTCGTCTCTGAATGTCAGCCTCAGTGTGTCGTACTTTACAGAGATGTTGTAAAATAATAATAATAATACTGCATTATTTTTGTTTTCTTGTCACCCACACTGTTATTCATACATGTTTGTGTGTGTGTGTGTTGTGTATGTGTTATGTTGTTGTGTTATAATTGTTTGCCTTCGTCCATGTGTCACTGCAGGGGTGCCATCTGAAAATCAGCGCTGGGCTCTACGCGCCCAGCAAATACTGAGCTGGCTACCCATTCGGCATGGGCATGCTTGACAACATAATGCAATATCTTATGATAACTATTTTATTTTTATTTTGTTCCCTTATGTGTCTGTTTTTTTTTTGTTTGAAGGTTAATGTTAACTTTTATTTTATTTTTCTCTCGTGTGTTGTCACTCTCCGTGTTGAATAAATGTATTTATTATACTTACTTTATTTTATTCAAAAAGATAAGTATATGTTAGTGTACCGCCCGTACTATGCTCATAGTTTTTTTAATAAGATTATTTTCAGAGAAATAAACTCTTAAACCAGAATAATGACCACCATATTTTGCCGAAAGGCATGCAATATTATATGTACCTATGTGATGTATATTAAGTGCTCTTTGGTAGACCATAAATTACTGTCGAGGGACTTGCAAAAGACATAATTATTATGTCTTGCAGGGGTTGCAATAGGCTGTGATTGATGGACCCAAAAAATCCCACGTTTTTTAGAAAGAAAGAAAACCGAATTTATTTCAAGAAAGCAAAGAGAGAAAGAAATAAGGTTTATTAGTCAACACAATACATGATTAAATCACACCATATACAATACAGAAACAGAATAGCCGGGAGTGATACAGTAATAATTGCAAATTGCAGCAGCCTTACTTTGGCACATATGCTATGACATTAAATTAGGCTCGGTGTGGTATTGCGTGACTAAAAGGTTTCAGCTCAGCATATGCTGCAGTAACACTACAGCGCTGATTTTCAGCTGAAACTTAAGGTGGCTGACAGAACAGGTTTCCATGGAATTGTGTAGTTGGCAGTGGCGAACGGTGACAATTTTAAAAGGGGAAGCCGTCCCAAAAATCCCTCTAGAAATCGCTGCAATGAATGCTACAAGACGAAAATCCATACCGTCTCTTGAAATAATATATGTATAGTAATGTCTGGAAGAGCTCGACCTAACTGAATAACAAGCAATATTACGTTGGTCTATGCACTAACTAATTCCTAAAGGGAAGCCGATGGGAATCGGGTTGTATGGACTCTTCGCCACTGGTAGTTGGTATCTAATAATATATTATTTTTAAGACTTTCCTTTTTATAATATTAGCAGATACCGTGACAGATCGGAATGTCAGTAATAAGTTGTAATTTCTACGCAGATTTAGCGTTAAAGATTCACATTCTGCACGGTAATAATTTAATTATTAGTGTCATGTGCTTGCTAACACGCGACGCAAGATAATTACGAAGGAAATAGTTTATTACCTGAATAATGACAGCTTTTTACTTTGTCATTGTTTATTTAATTATTATTTTTAATAAAACGTTGCCCCTCACCAGGGTTTCTCCTGTATCGAGGGTACAGCTTACAAACATACATCTCACATACACAAACAACCAGATCAGGAACAACTATCTGTAGATCATACAAATAATTTCTCAGAGCGGTCGAACCCGCGGCACGTAGCGTAGAAAGCTAATCGCTTAGACACTGCGCCAACCGTGTCGTCAAATTCAATCTATCAAAAAAATATTATTGAATTAAAATAAGTTGTTTATAATATTTACTTATCATTTATGCACTATGTACAGAGGCGTACTTAGTTCCTTCGGTATTTATTTATTTATTTAAAATGCTTCATGTACAATGTACAAAGGCGATCTTAATGCCGTAGGCATTCTCTACCAGACAACCTTAGGGTGATGCAGAGACAATGCAGGTAGATGCACCAAAAAACAAACTTAAATGAGAGGGCAGGTATTTTCTACCAGTAAACCTAAGGCCAGGGTGATGCAGAAAAAAAAGGATGGTAGGTGCCTGTATCCCAACTACGTTGGGGTCGGCTCCCAGTCTAACCAGATGCGGCTGAGTAACAGTATTTTATACAGAGCGAGTGCCATTTGATCTCCGCTACCCAATTACTGGGAGACACTGACTCCAACTAGAAAAAGAGCTGTAACTTTTGAACGGCTAAACAGATTTTCATGAAACATAGCTAAGATGATTTCAGATTAAACTAGCTTTTAATTTAAAAAACTGTATTAAAATCGGTCCATCCGTTTTAGAGCTACGATGCCACAAACAGATGCACACTACAAACTTATAACATCCATCTTTATTGTCAGGGGTTCATAAAAAGCATTTACACGCTTCAGTTTATAAAAAACAATAGTTCGATGACATGTCAACTGCATGTATTGGTTCAATGTTTTTTATTTATTTGTTTCTTGTTCTGTCAATGGACTATTGAAATTGAATGTAGGTAGTTGAATTTTTTATTGAAAATGATATATAAAAACGATTTATGTGTCTATCTTTGTCAAAATGCGACAAACTTCGGAACCAGTGAGGAGATTTTGATGCTGTTTGTCGTTGGGATTTTTTAAGAAAGCATTTTATTAATATTACCTATTATAGTAGGTATGTTTTACTATCCGAGGCTAAAATAACCTAACCGTCAAAAACCCACAACCCCAACTAGAAAAAGAGCTGTAACTTTTGAACGGCTAAACAGATTTTCATGAAACATAGCTAAGATGATTCCCGAATAAAATGGCTTTCAATTAAAAAACTGCATTGAAATCGGTCTCTCCGTTTTGGATCTACGATGCCACAGATACACAGATACACACTACAAACTTATAACACCCCTCTTTTTTGTCGGGGGTTAAGAATACCTCTACATTATTTTTGTTTCTTTACCAAGTATGAAAAGGACATTATATTTGATGTAGTACCTAGATTCTATTTTTTTTAATGCATAATACATTGCTATTGACAGTTTTGTAGCCCATCGATTACAAAAACCAGAGAGATTATTTTTTTTTGAAGTGGGTAGCAATAAAGAAAAAAATATACTTTAGATGCTATATTTTCTGGAATTTGAAAGGTTGTACGTCAAATAACATAGTTTGTTTTTTATATCGACAGATGTTTGAGAGCAACTCGATAAAATATTTTTGGATAAAAACTCGATGGGTTAAAGTAAAAAAAACAAGATAACGTCGATCAACATTACGCGATAGTCAGTTTTTTTATCTTATTTTTGACATGAGTTTTCTTTTGTGGATAATCGCATCGAGACAGCGTGGGCGCGCCAAGAACATTTATTTGCCATATTATGCTGCCTCTAAATGGCGCGTAGAGGCTTAATATATTGCACATACCCGTGCCTTGATTACGTAAGAAAAATCTGACAGCCACAGCGACCGACAAACCGACACCTGCTAAGTATAAGTCTGTATCTGCCCAATACATGATTATACAATTATTGCATTTTTTAAATCTACGTAGCCAAATCTATCAATGAGTTCATAAAAAAAAAAATTAATACTATCAGAACATAGTTTTTTCACAGACGTATAAACATGTATCTACATTAGATTTAAAAAATACACAATGTACAATCATGTATCAGTCAACTACAGACTTTTATGCGTGTGAAAAATATGCATATTTAGTTTTGTTTCCAACGTAAAATTATGTATCTACGCAAGTTACACATTTATTCAACGTAACTCGGTCTGCTCATAAACTGTATCTATACACATACTTATACATTAGAAAGTAGTCAGAAATTATTGGACTTTTACGATGTATCTAGACACATACATAGTTATATTATTTGTTAAAACTGAGTATAAGTATGTAGGTATGTGTTATAAATAAAAAACTAGAATATTTAAAAACACAATTTTCATTTTATAATAAAAATTATTTAAATTTAATGCCGTGTACAAAGTTTCAAAGCTTACAGAGACGAAGTTATAAGGATATTAGTTTTTTGAAATCTTAAAATCGCTCTCCTGTAAGGTTTGATTTTTTCAGTTACTTAATTTTACGTAGGAGGTGTCGAGACAATGCATCCCTTTCTCGCTTATAGACGTTTTCATAAGAGGATACGGAATAGGACGTTTACCTATTTGCGACAGCAACTGTCATTTTTATTATCATAATTATGTAATCAGGCGGCTGGAACAACTATATGTAAGCTATATAAATATTAGGTTCCGTGCGGGATCGAATTCGCGACACATAGTCCAGAAAGCCATACTTAGCTACTACGCCAAACGTATCGACAATTTTACTTTCATATTTCAAAGTTAAATTCTGACGTCACCATTACTTATTTACTCGTTGATTTATAACTTGGGAAAGAAATTAAGTAGCAATTTTATTTCTTTCGCAAGTTGTAAATCTACTAAAGAAAATGTTGTTATGGTGTTGACAAACTTCTGGATAATGTTACTGCTTGGATAATGTATATTTATGGCCATTATAAATTATGGGATTATACCTTCCGTAATAAATGGTATGGGTTCTTTTTTTAAAGAATAGACTGATATTGAATAGAATAGAATAGATCTGATCTATACTTCATGTAAACCAGATACAGGCACTTATGAAATATCGAGACTCTAAGGTGCGCGGTTCTAAATAGTAGGTCCTATGGAAAAGAACTGGCAAAAAACTCCATGGTAACTTTTAAAATAATAGGTTACAATCTTGATTAGTACAATTTTGTGGTAGTACCTGCGAGAATAATATAATCAACGCACACATAGACACAAGTATAAGAAAACTATTTTTCCGCCATTCCACGATTGTTCATAGCAATAATTGCTCGAACAAAACTAGGCTACTATTTTCCACTACATTAAACTCCCATTGCAAAGCCATCAGCTTTCGCCATGGGAGATAAAGCGTTCATGGTGTAATGTGTAGCTATTTGCATGGATAGATGTAGATAATTAGGTGGAAAACGCGATGTTGTGTGGGAGATGACGTGTAGAATAGAATAAGTCTTTTCATGTAAACCAGATACAGGCACTTATGAAATGTCGAGACTCTAGGTGCACGGTTCCAAATAGCAGATCCCATAGGATCTACTATTCTATGATATCTATGATACTATTATATGATATGTATTATTTCTTGCCGGTTCTTCTCTATGGAGAAGAACCGGCAAGAAATTCCAGATCTAATAATATTTAGTGTCGATCTAATAGTACCTAATGGCATGTTAGGGACACTTAAGCACGTAAGACAGAATGCAAGGTTAGCTAAATTTAATACAGGGTTGTTGATAATATTACGACATTAAATGAAACGTCATATTTTGGTATCACGTTTTGAAGCCATATACAAAAAATCTACTATTTTCACACATATTATTTTTGCATAACATTTTACTCTACCTACTCTCATTCATCAAAGCACAAATTTAGGTCATCTTTATCTATTCTGCACGTGTAAATAAAGATTATTTTGGTAAGAAAAAGTTTGAGACTTTCCAAATTTCGTCTAGAGATCGTAATTTATGTATTATTAAGAAAATTGAAATTAGTTCCTGTGGCTTAACTACTGATTGGATTTGATTGATTTTTTGTGTACGGTCACAGAATATGATACCAAATACTTGGTTTCATTTAGTGTCTTAATGACCATCCTGTATAATCCTTTTGTCAATCGCATGGAATCTAATGCTGGATATAAGCATGTCCTAAATAGTAAAGTTCTTGTGAGCCTATAACATTATTTTTGTACCAGGCGGACATAAACACGGAGATATCGTAACTCGATTTAGTTGGCTATTTCACCAGCCATTACCCTCGCTCGTGTCAGCGGTCAGTAAATGACCCTTGAAAAATGGTTGCAAGCTATTTGACGCTGTATTGTACCAAGCCAGATTCAATTTCAACAGATTTTAGATTATAGGATTTTTTTATATTCAGTGACAACTATTCAGTCAAATTTGGTAAAGAAAGCCGATCCCAAAATGCTTGAAAAAGGCGAGAATACCTACATTAATATCGTTAGTAATTTATTTTTTTGTCTTGTGTCTTTTCCGAATAAATGTTTTATCCTTAATTCTGCTTCTTTCTTTCAATAGTATTAAATCTCCTCGCCTTGTTTATGTAAGAAATCTCTAACAGCCGCTACGACCAACAAACTGAAAAAGTCTAGGAGAATACCTACAATAGTATTAATTGATCATCTCCTGGCCTTGTGTACGTAAGAAAAATCTCGACCAACGAGCAGTACATCCCTTTCTCGCTTACATATTTTTTAATAAGAGGACATACACACAGCTGTGCTGGTGGCTGCTGGTGTAATTAAAATAACGATGTTTGCAAAAAAAGCATCTAAAGATATTTATTCTGCTATTTGTCTGTCATTACTATCACCCGTGTCAGCGGTCAGCTAATGATCCTTGACGAACAGAATTTGACGCTTCATGCGTAGTTAGATCTGATTACGAATTTCCTGCTATTAGCTTGCAATAATTCCGGCTAATAGATTATGGATTCGTTATTGAATTGGAAAAAGTCTTCTCGAATGCGGATATTTAAGTTTGTCTGGCGCGGACGGGTGTCACGAGCAGTCATCCACGGTACAAAGGAGATAGAAATCAGCTCCCATCAAGAAATCATAGGTACCTACCGTAGCGACATCTCGTGCTACATGAAATAATACTTAATAATAAATACATTCAAAAACACAAACATAAAGACATTGCCTACCCTAATAAATTATGTATCATGTAATACAAACTTAAATATGTCTGTAATTTCAGTAAATTTAAGTCTTAGGATGAGGTGGCCAATCACAAAAATCGTTTAACTTGACAATACAATAGTAAGTTGTTTTTGTCTACCCTGTAAGAAATGTCTCTGCATACCACTTCTACGTAGCAGGCTAAAACAATGGGCGTATCCAATATGAATCCGACCAATCAGATTACGAAGCCTGAATCACGCAAGTAAAAAGATCATTGTATCTAAGACATACAACTGTCCGACATCAAATATCGAGCATCGGCCCGCCAGGCAAAATCATCTCGCTTGGTCGGAGAATCCTGCCTTTTCAATGGAGGAACCATACCTCGTTCCTTCACGTACTGTGAAAATTTGGTCAAATGAATGTTTGCGGAAGCCAGACGGCTGGCGCTAAGCGTTTAACTAGGCTGACCATATCATTTATCTAGAAGTAGACTTTCTAATAACCACCAACCAGTTTGTTTGAGCAAACTAGACCCTGGCAGGAGGCGGAGCCCCTGGCGCCATTCGGTCAATCGGTAGTCATGGTTGACAAACCATGTCACACATCTTTTTGGTCGACCGTGACTGACTGTAGACATAAGTAATGATCAATTGGCTAGTTTATAGCTTAGTACTACTTCTATTATCTGCTGTTAGTATTTGCATTTAGGAGTTGACTGCTGTCGTCTAGTCCAAATCTAAAGAGAGAACACTTTCTCACCTTGCAATCTCGCGTGATGTGAAGTCCTATAGAAAACTCCCACAGGAAAACATAATATCGTCTATATACACTTGGGTACTTTGAATGTCACACTGTATGCATGGAATTAAAATCTGGCATCGTGAGACCAATCTACAAAAAAGGATCACATAGTGATTACGAAAGCTATCGGCCTATTACAATACTGCCAGTCATAGACAAGATAGTCGAAAAATACGTGTGTCAACAAATTCAGAAATTTTATGTTAAAAACGATGTGTTATCGAGTGCCCAGTTTGGCTTTCAACCAAACAAATCAACTTCAATTTTGCTTTCTAAATATACAGACGAAATAAACCAACACCTTAATGATAAAAAACATGTTATCTTACTATTCATCGACTTTAGTAAGGCATTTGATACCTTGAGGCACGACACACTTATAAATAAGCTGGATAACACGGGTGTCCGTGGGCCCATCCTAAAGTGGTGTGAAGATTATTTAAAAAACCGAAAATACCAAGTTAAAATAAATAATGAGTTGAGTGACGAAATATTAGTAACTACTGGAACAGCACAGGGCTCGGTCTTAGGACCCCTACATTATCTAGCGTACGTCAATGATATGGAAAATGTAGTTAAAAAATGTTCCGTGTATCAATACGCAGACGATACGTGTCTTGTAGCAGCTGATAAGAATTTATCAAATGCAGAGCAAAGTATACAAAATGATTTTACTAACATATGCAAATGGTCTCACGATGTTGGACTAGTGTTAAATGCTGGTAAAACTAAAATTATTCATGTAAGGTCTAATCACCTACTTAATTGTGACAGGGCTGTCCAAATAGTTGCACACAATCACCAGTGTTTGCATGACTTTCAAGCAACTGGTTGCCCTTGCAAATGTCTAACACTAGAGCAGGTTTCTCACTATAAATATTTAGGCCTAATGGTTGATGACAGATTTCACTGGGGTCATCACATTAATTATATTTGTGATAAATTAAGAGCAATGTTGGCCAAATTTGCAATCATAAAGTACAAAGTTCCATTTAAAATTTTACTCAACCTTTATAATGCACTCGCAGAGTCGATAATCTCATATGGAATTACGAGCTATGGTAGGTCGTTCAAAACGTACCTAGATAAAATATACAACATACAACTTCGACTTCTAAAAATTATAACTCCCAACAAAATTAAAAAGCAACTTTGCGCTAATGACGACATGACAGCCTTATTTAAATATTGCAAAATCTTACCAATACATATAAAAATTAAAAAATTACTATTATTAGAACAATTTTCTCACAAAGAACTTCAAATAAAAGTAAATCATAGAATAACTACACGAAAAGTTGCCAATTCAAAACTTGAAATACCGAAATTTACGAACTATTATGGAAAAAGAACTAATATGTATTTAGTACCAACTATCATTAATGAAATACCAACAAAAATTCAATCAGAAATTACAGATAAAAATTATAAGCGTAAATACACACATTATTTTGATTCGTTAATTTAACGTAGAAAATTGTAACATCCTGTTTCTATGGCCGGCTGCTTGCGCCGTGCCGTGCAATAACTACTACCGGTTTTATCAACTCGGTGATTGAAGGTAGATAAATAAATAATGTGTTAGAAATGACCCACCTGTGCTTGATGATTGTTAGCTTACCTACGTGTATCAACTATTTAAGTAAATATTATATAACTTGGGTACCTACTTACTATGTTTCTCAATAGTGCTTCAACATCCAGACAAACCTATTTAGGTTTTTGTGATGTTCTTTTGTTAATTTGTGTGTTTATATTATATTAAATAAAGAGAAAAAAAAAAAAAAAAAAAATGCAGTTATCATGCACCTTCTATTTTCGGTAATATTTTTCAGACTCCCTTAGTAAAAGAAAAAGTATAATTAATCGAAAATCAGGCGTCTACTGAAGCTATGTTTATCGAATTAATGTTTGTTACTAAAGTTATCATCGTAGGATTCCTGTTAAATATTGCCAAAGTAGCCACATTTAATATGCTCATAGCTTGCATCGTAAGGGCAGTCCTCCCAGTGGCTTTCCATTTTACTATAGACAAAAGTATGATGTAGGTATATTAACCTACCTATACCTGTACGCGCGTCCCGCAAGCCATGGGGAGGGTGGCACTTACACCGTCGGGAGGGTCGTGTTTATAGCGGTCAACCTGCAGTGACATAGAAAGCAGTACTCACGCGGCAGTGACTATACTGCTCGTTATCAGATGTGCTAGAATTAGTAAGCATTCATCAGGGTCTGTTATTTAATTTCTTAATACAGCTTTGGTAACTGTATTGTCTTAATTGAATGGAAGTTATTTGTCTCAAAGTTCCAACTCCGAAGCCAAATAACAAAGGAACAGTCCAGACCTTAAAACATTTGAAGCAACAAGGATTAGTTTGGAATCTTATTCAATGTCCGATGTTTAAAAATTCTGTTTGAACAAGAGAGAATGAGTGGGCGAAGCTGAGCTGCGTCCTCTTTGTCGTTTGAGCTGTCCAATGCAGTGTAACCTAAAGTATTGATAGCAGCTAGAATATCCGGTTGCAGAAGGAAAAGAGGTGTGTTAGGAGAGGAAATGAAATGGGTTTAAATGTATGACTCCTAGCATTAAATACGCCACAAATCTAGTTTGTAGAGCCACAATAAAACTAATTATACACGATATTTTTTATGTAATGCGCATAATTTGTATAGTGATTCAGTTTATGTTCCTAAATGCAACCGCAGTACTAAAATTCAGTCCATAACAAAATATAAATTTGATTTTGGATGGCTTGCGCTATTAAATTATGCGTGTCCCCCATACTAAGTCAAATTTTCGTTTTGTTTTAAAGTGTATCCCAATACTGCGGCTGCTTTTGGGAATAGAACTGAATCAATCCGCAAATTTTGCGCACTACATAAAAAAAATATCCTTTAAGTAATATAGAGCTTCCACTTGAAAATATGTACGATAACTGGCTACGCACACATATGATACAGGCCCCGAACGAAGTATATCCGACTTGTGACGAGTGTCGTTCGGGACCAACGACTTATTAACCCAAAGTTCGTTGTTCGGGTTGTTGGGGTTGTTTTGATCTAAACTTATAAATATTATCGTCTGTTGTTCAAAGTTAAATATTTTTATTAAAAATGGGCTTTTTAAGCACTTTCAAAAATTCAAAATTCTTTGTTCTCAAATGCACGGTTCTAAAACGTGAGTTGGTCCTATGGAGAAAATGCCAGCAAGAAACTCCTGAGATACTATTTTATAGTGATGAAACATTGATCTCAGCTGCAGGCAGGCAGATTGTTATTACAACGGTTAAAATTATCGCTTAAAGTTAAGAGTTCTCCTTCTGCAATTTTATTTTGTGATAGTTAGTCGGCGTCCATTTTGGCCTATCATAAATGTTTTATTTACCAACTCTGTTTGGAGTCCACTATCGACGAACGACAATAGAAATTGCGGACCGATGTTTGGAAAATGTTGAAATCCGAAAATTTTGGACAATGGGTACTACATTTTGGAAAGTATAATATTTAGATTTTGTAAAAATGTGGTAGATTCTGGTG
This sequence comes from Allophyes oxyacanthae, assembly GCA_932294325.1. Lineage (NCBI taxonomy): Eukaryota > Metazoa > Arthropoda > Insecta > Lepidoptera > Noctuidae > Allophyes > Allophyes oxyacanthae. Next base: position 10,620,263 of record OW028631.1, read on the forward strand.
CTCTTCTCTTAGATACGTAGGTGTATATAGAACTGAAGCCATATTTTGGCAATTTAATCAATAAAAAAAATGGAATTGATATGGATCGTTTACTAAAATTAGGGTAACAGAAACAGCTATGTTGCGCATTCAGAATTCTAATATAATAATTATCATTCAGCTCATTACTGGCCCAATGCTGGGCACGGGCCTCTTATCACAATGTGAAGGGTTTAGGAGAATTAGATGTTTAAAGTTAAATCGGCCGATTAAACATACAAACATTTATGCATAAACGGCTGATTTTGCTCCAATCGTTTGTTATGCTGTCGGAGAAATTGGACCGTAAAAACGATTGTTTTAAGTTTATTGTAGCGGTATCTACGAATTTTGGGAGAGTTCTTAATTGTTTGTTTAACTTTGATTAGAATTTTAATGTCTTCACTGCTTACTGTCTGCTATAGTTAGCGTGTCATGCAGACGAATAATCAGCTATTTAACACCTTCACGTGTTCCTAATTATGTACCCAAAGTGATTATCCCCAGGATGGGACCGTCGTATTGCTTATCTTCACGATCAGTTTCCGTGACATGTGCAGAAGTCCTGGCTTTTAAAGATAAAGTTACATGCGTAACATTATACTTGACATCAGGGTAATGTTTAAATCCTCATGTTACTGTACTATGTTCAACTTGGTCTATATGATTATTTTATAATAATGTGTAATCTAATTTTGTTTATAATAATTGTGTATCTTCCAGTCAGCCGCCCAAAAAGTCTGACAACTGGTCTAACCTTAGGGTATAAGTGACTAGTAGTAATTGGGTGGCGGAGGTCAATCAACTGAGTCCAACGTGGTTGGGAAAAGGCTAGGCAGATGACTTATCCCATTTTATTTGGGGTCGGCGCAATATGTTTTCTTCTTCCATTCATCTCTATTACACGTCATCTCAGAGTCTACGTTCTTATAATCCATGTCAAATTTCACACAATCTATCCACGTTTTCTTAGGTCTGCCTCTTCTCTTACATCCATCCACATTCATACTTAAAACACTTCTTGTTTCATGATTTTAATCTCCCTCATTACATGCCCATACCACGATTCTGATGACCGATTGGGTATCTTTAATTATTGTAATTGGTTTTGTATAATTTAAATAAAGGAAATAAATAAAGTTAACACAAATGACGTTAATGGTCATCATGTCAATCTCATTGAAAACTAAAGGGTGCAAATTCAATAACAATACACGCAGTCATGTAAAATTTCTAGGTAAAAAATCACATCCAATATTTCTATTAATAAATAACCACACCCAGCTAATAACAAAACCGTTATCAAACAAAAACAATATCCATCGACTAGGAAAACCAGTAAAACACAATAATAATTATGTAAACGCGAAAGTGTATCGCAAACTAATAAAAAACTTCGTGAAGATCGTCTGTCATTAACCGTTCGAAGAATGTGACGTGAAGAAACTTTCACTGCTAGGTGAAATAGATATAAAAGTAGTTATCGATGCAGAGGAGTAAATGACCGATGAGTTCGATGAAAACGATGTTCATAATATTATTACTCGTAATAATAATGGAAAAGAAGTAATAGCTTTAGCATAAGCTCCATTTGATTCCTTTATTGATGAAGCTTAAAAGGTCAAACAATTATGTAGTAATAGGTTTCTAACTTGTCTTGTAGAACTACATAAAACATCCAATTAATTTACGTCTAATAGTTTATTAGACAATATTGAAAGCATTAGGTATTTTGAAAGTAACTAGAGAAAGGCCAGGCAGAAGAATTGAATTATATTAGGTACATACTTGAATTTGAATGCAACCCCCAAAAAATAATTTTTGTAACGATCAATGGAAGTTCATATTTAAAGTATTTAAAGGTAAACGGGTTTACCGTTAGATACTATGTATAGTTAATATATAAGACTTAATAATAATGAACAGAAATATTTACATCAGAAATTATACCTGTCCAAGCTTTTTAAATTTAGAAACTAATTAGAGTTTTTGCTTCGAAGCCTAAACCAAATTTTTCTATAATTTATCACCGGAATTTCAAAGTTCACTGTGCCAATGGGTTTGCAGTGAAGTTGCATTTTTTTTATAATACTAATGTGAAAGCTATTTCATCAATGCAATGACTAGCAAAAATTGTATTGATTGATATACACATGGTGATGATTCTAATCTTGAAAATGGTTTTTTTGTCATTATGAAAATTATTGACCGCAATAGACATACGTATCATTATTTGGGCTACCCAGACTTTCAAAATGCAAAAAATATGTTTTTTGGTCTGGTCTCTCTTTCGTTTGTATAAAAATGCTCTAAGTTCATTTATTACTTTAATTAAAGTTTATATTATTATATGCAGGATAATTGTGAAAATGTATGGTTTGTGCTAGTAAATTATGCGGGGGACACGCATAAACAATATCACAAAATCAATTTTTTACTTTGTTTTGGAGTGAATTTTAGTACTGCGGTTCCATTTGGGAACGGACAATGAATCATTCTGCTAATATTGCGCCCTACATAAAAAAATATCCTGTATTATACCTGTTATGTTGTTTAGGCGTTTTCTATAATGTTTAATATTTTTTCTGCCATAATGACTATAAAAAAAGAATGAAAAAAAAAAAAGAATCTTCATTTGGTTTTAGCTTATAATAATTCCTTTCTGTCGAAACAGTTTTGCCGAACAATGCATCACAAACGTTTTTCGGATAACCAATGTTGACTAAAAATAGTGAAATTCGGTTTCGACAAAAAACTGGGACACGTCCAATACAAAGAGTCAATCAGGTCAGGAGGGACCCCTTTGACTTTGAACTGGGTCGTAAATTGATGTCGACGGTTCCGGATTCTATTATTATGTAAAAACAACGTCATCCCGAAATTTCGTAAAGATCGGTGGAATTTATTGGTTGCAAGGAAATGTGTGACTTTTTGTATCACTTTCTAGTTTATTTTTAAATCACAGTGAGTTAAAGTTTTTAAATTGTTTCATAATGTAATAAAAAAAGAAAGAAAGAAATTAAATTTATTATCCCCAAGAGTACTCACACACAATAACAAAAATGCAATAACGAATGAATAAAAGGTTACAGAAAAACAAATTAAAAAGCAATAAAATAAAATAAAAACACCGGAATAAACAAGTACACATGACAAAAGAAAAAAAGACAAATCTATGTTATTTGCCAGCGATGTAAGTAAAATCGTAATGAAAACTGATACCATGGATTCAGTACATGATTCTGCACTCCTCAGAGTTTTTGTTATTTTGTTCGCAGATTTATTAGTTACTTAAAGAATCTCCGTAAAACATCGTAATTTTTTTGTATAATTCCAAGCATAATTTTAACGTTTAGGAGTCCAGAATCATGTACTATCCATGGTATCGGTTGTCGTTACGATGTCACTTACACCTTGTATATATTTTTTACATTTGACCTCTACGCTATTTCACTACTCTGCGCTGGTCGCTACCGCGTGAGCAATTTGTTCGTGCTCTCAGAACACACAATATAGTCGCTTCTTCTATGGATTAGCAAAATCAACGCCTACCAGCTAATGGTCCCAAAAACACAATGTTTTTGATACTCAGATTTTATATTTCGTGGAACTTACCAGACGAGACGGTTCGAAATTCCCCCAACGAATGAGAAAATAAAACACATTCTTAAGAAAGTAGATTACTTGTTTTCAACTCATTAAACTTAACAATTTATTTCTCCTCTCCATAATATTACAAGATCCCCAAGGAAACGAACCAAATACTTAAATATTAGGCAAAAAATAAAAAAAGATTATAACAACTAAAATCTTGTTTTTTCTTCGAACTTTTGATATTCTTTAAGTAATCTATCTAATCTTGTGAAGTAACTTCTTAATGGCTTCGCAATTATTCGCGAAACGAAGCGATACAAAAATTTGATTTTCATTAGCAATTGTCAGGCTCAGATTTATTCTATACAGAAATTGTATGTGATTTTGTAGCTTACAATTTTTTTAATGTGATGATATTGTAGTTATTTCCACCACTCAAAGTTTCGAGGTCTAAATAATCTGTAAAATGTAAAATATATCTGAAAACAGCTGATAGATTTGATTCCATTTAGAAATCACAATCCCTTTACTGACGAGTTACCACATCAATGCTCATGTAACAATTTTCATCAATCACAGTCGTACAGCGGTTTAGTAACGGCTAATGAAATAGCTACAAGCATTGTAGGGCCTAATATCAGCGTAATACATTTAATTTTGTAATTTTAAACATATTCCGTCCATCTCTTTGGTATGCTAATTGAAATAATAATTCAGTATTATGAGATCCCAGCAGACACGTTATATTGAAATGAAATGACTACAGAAGGTATGTTCCAAAAGAGGTGTATGAGAATTAAAATTCATAAAAAAATAAAATGATGAGTACAAAACCCCTTAAAGGGATCGGGACTAGAAAGGTAGGACCTTCTATAGATAAGATGTGACGTGGGTTAGTAATCGCAAATGTAGCACCCGAGAATGAGGTCCCGAGATCAATTCTCTGGCCGTGAAAACTTATTAAGTTTGCAAATTGTCCCAGTAAAATTCAAATTCGATCGGCTCCATTACGTGGTCTTAGTACTTGTCAAATCCATGGGCGGGCCCTTGCATGAACGAACCAGAATGTGTGCCAACAAAAACCAATGGCGAGATATCGTGAGAAGAGTCACTACGTATCTATTGTTTAATTGGATGCTAAAATACATAGAGCTGCTTCAGGTAGGTATCTTTCGTATTTAATTATAATTAAAAGAAAAACCGACTTCAAAAAAGGAGTAGGTTCTCAATTCGGCCCCTGACAATGGTAGTACCATTGACCATAATGACCACGATCGCTCTGTAAAGAGTGAAGCGAAGGAGTGAAACATCAAAGAAGAGACTGAGACTTGTCCAGTAAAAGTACTGCCATCTATTTTGAGGAATACAGGCCCGAATTCATCATGAATTTAAGAATTGTCTTCATTTTTCTCGTCCCTAAGCAGAACTTGAAGATAAATGACTCGAAAGCTATCGACACGTCGCCGTCGCTTTGGGTGTCTATTCGAAACCCGTCCGTGTGTGAAACAGTCTTATTGATGGAATGCGAGCTATTGTCGAACCTACGTGATTCTGTCGGCTGAAATGAAGAGGACGTGATATGACAAGGGTTCGGAGGATGGTGAAAATATATCTTCAAAGTGATAAATATGTACCCTTCTTGGTGCAATAAAAAAGTTAATGGAATGTAACTTCAAAGGCTGTGTTCAGAAGGCTGCTATTTTTTTTTAGATATTTTTGTTAAAAGATTTGTTTTTTGCGATTTGATTAAAAATGAAACTGAAATAAAGAATTGTCTTCGAAGGACTCAATACAAAGCAATATAAAACAATCCAAATTATACAGAGTTCCATTTAGATACATTTTCAAGTTCTTCCGCTATATTTTGGCAAATCGCATTACAATGAAGTTGTCGTATTTATTTGGTCATTGGTGAAGGCAAAATGCCAAAATCGACCAACAGTAAAATAACAATTAAGTTAATCATTCGGGATAAAGTGCGTATTTAGCTGCCAATTTGTTGGTATTTATTGACCACTTCATTTAACGAGAATTGATAACATCAATTATGTGGTTCTAAGCACTGTGTTTTGATAAAATGATCGCATTGTTTAGGGTCATCCATCGATCCAAAATTTAAGTGCTTGGCACTTTATCAGTGTAGCAATTTACATCTAGTTCTATCCAATGCTAAATCTTTTATCTCTTTATAATTTTAGCATTTATTGCTTAGCATTTAGTGCTCTCGTTTACTCTGTTGTTTATTGAGTTAAGTATTGCCTTGTATTTTATTTTGACTTTTCAAAGCCAAGTCAGTCATTTTTTTTATTGATTTATCCTTAGTTCGAAATTTCATTCTATAACGTCCTTAAAGTGTGATTACTTTAATATTGTATTGCTAAGAATATTTGTGACGTCATCTTAAATCATTCGTCTCCTTTTCTCTTCGAGCAAGGAATAGACAAAACATTCATAATCTTGAAATGTCATTGTACGAATTTGATTGCCATTACTTTAAGCTTGAAACAAAACGTTCCTGAAATATAATGGTTTTGTAAAAGATGATAGTAAGAAGAAAGAAGATAGAGAATATGAAGATGGTAGTAAGCCGGGTAACTACTAAAACTTAGTGATGAGATAACCAACCCGCAGGCACAAACTGAAATAAATATCGATTCAACTTAGTAAAGGTCAGATAATACTATAGTTGTTAATGGATATTTCAGAAACATAAGTTTGGGGTTTCTAAATATTGGTTTTATGCCAATCAGGAAATTAAATTGCCCCCAGCTAGATGGACCGCCAGGCATAGCTGGTCTAGAATAGATTATTTCATGTAAACCAGCTACAGGCACTTATGAAGTGTCATGACTCTAAGTTACAAATAGTAGTTCTTATGGAGAAGAACCGGCAAGAAACTCTATGGAAACTCTTTTAAAATAATAGATTACAATCTTGATTAGTACAATGTTGTGGTAAGAGCTACGAGAAAAATGTAAATAAGAATACGATAATAATGATTTGTCTCTGAATAAGCTAGTCTAGCTGGGTGAATGTTTTTCATGTTTAATGAAATAACAGTTTTATGGTTTTACTCCAGCCTGACTTCTATCGGTCAATTTGTATACATAATGGAGTAAGTATCAGGAATCAGTGGACGTTGATAATTATATATTTATTTATTTTATTATTAAATGTACTCACTACAAAAAATAAAATAAAACATAGAATAACGAACACATAAGTACAAAGGTACTGCTTATTTCAAAAGAAATTTCTGGCAGCAGACCTGCGGTAGAAGAAAACGTTGACAGAGAGTGTAAAACTAAGAACTACGAGTAAGAGGGAAAGACTAGAATCCGGAACATTGATAGTTATTATTAAATTTAAAAAAATTAAATAACATAGTACATAAATATAAAGTAAAACTTAATATAAACATAAATATCTATGATAAACTATCACATACTGCAATAATATTTGAGAATTAAGAGAAATAATTATGTATTTCAAGATGACATTATTAGCTATCCTTAGTACCTATATAGCGTTATTGCAACGTCATTGCTCAGAAGCGGATACGCAACTTTTCCAGATACTCTTACTAGCACAAGTAGGCAACTTATAAACATTTAAGATTTTCATTAAGATGATCCAAAAAGATCAGTAACAAAGAGAGTATCACCTTAATCTTCGCAAACTAAAACAACATCTAACAATAAAAACATAATCATCAGGAAATGATACTGTTTTATATGACATTATACTTTCACGCACTACGTCACCCAAGAATTGAGGCTTCAGAACTGGAGCACTAGTAATGACATGAGATTTTATAGCCGTTGTTTTAAACATAAGCGCTTTTAATGTTATGCGATGTATGGTATAAATGTGGTTTAGTTTAAGCGGTTTTTTTTTTTTTTTTATGCTAACAGCTTGTATCTATTGAAGTATGGTGTGGATAATTTGGAAAAATTATGATTACAAACATAAATCACAACATGTTAAATATTTAGACTATGGATTCACAGAGTTGTCTTATTAAGTCTAGGCCTGTATCTACAAGCTTTAATGACATCAATATCTTGTCCTAAATCTTGTTTAGGATTACCCAAATCAGTTAAAGCCCATGTTTGAATAAGTTAACTGACTACAATATGAAGGGACGGGACAAATTCTATCACTTGGACTTTCAGATTACTGAACAATCTTGGATTTGGGTAAAGATTTGCATCACTTGATATGCTTTAACATATTTAAGATACCTGCAACGACGAGGATAGATTGAAGATTAAAGTTATCGGTAATGAATATTGCGCTTCTATCATTACGAAAATTTATAATATTAGTTCTAGAGGTCACTCCGAAAATATTTTTACTGTAAATTTGTTATTTTATCGACATCTCAAGATGATAAAATTCAACATTTATAAACAACAGATGGTGATAATGACCACATTATCTCTTGTGTTTATTTAATTAATATTACCAGTGGACCGTTTGTTATGAAAATCAAAGTGCCTATTACTTACCGTTTAGCAACCGATGAACTCAATAATGGGCGTTCCCTGGACGTTTATTGGCGCAAATAGTAGATTACATTACGAAGTGCAAATTAGATTTAGATGCGATTAACCTAAGACCTGACAAATCAATAAAGCACTGTGAAGTAGATGCTAAGGAGTAAGTTCATTCAGCTCTAAATGATAATAATGAATAATCTTATCTCTCTTCTTACTCTTACCAATATGATAAATGTGAAAGTTTGTGAAGGTATTTACATGTTTATTACTCGGTCACGAACGAAGCTGAATGGATTTATATTTCTGAATTCAATCGAAATACAAACATCACCTTAGCCCAGTATTAGGTAAAGAACTAAAAAAAATGTTAATAATAGAAAGTTCCGGACTAAGGACGAGATGGCCATGGCGTAAGAAAACCGGTGCCAAGTGGAACGCAGACTCGCAGTACGAATACTTTGGTAGCTACACTGATAGATACGCGAGCTGTAAGCGAAGCCAGTGGAGTAGGGCGAAATAAGTTTCGGATTCGCTCGAAACTCGATCATATTTCTGGTATTTATTATTACATATTTTAAATATGATTATTTCTCAAAAGTGTTGAAAGTTCATTTTGAATAATGAGCGAAAAATTTGATACTTATGATATTCGTCTAAGAATATGAGTATACATAGTCGACACAGAGTTAATTGAACAGTAATTTGAGGATGTCCAGGTTAAATTGGTCGATACCCTTATCCGTAACTAAAACCGACCACATTTGTGTGTACCTTGCCTTATTTTAGCTCAGGTAAGAAACCGTGTTATCTTGGTAACTTTATATTTTCCTTAGTCATGTGACTTTAATCTATACTTATAATAAAATCGTAACGAAGCGAAAAATGTACATTGAATATTTCTTGAAAAAAAAAAAAGGCACATGATCTATAATAGACACTGATGCCAAAAATATAATTTTTAGAATTTTTGTCTGTTTGTCTGTTTGTCTGTTTGTCTGTATCTCTGTCCGAGCTTCACGGCCAAACCGCCGAACAGATCGTCATGAAATTTTAAAGTAAAATCCGTTAATAGCCTGGTCAACATATAGGGTACAAATTATTACGCTATTGTCAAAGGGGGGTGAGCAGTAAACCAATATGTCTGTGTACAATTATTAGTCGCTACCTATATGACGAATCCATTTGAAATATTGGATGATTGTAGTTAATAGATCCGATTAACATTTTATATACAAAAATAAATCATTTCGCTATTTTTATTGGGAGGTGAGCAATTATATGTTGGTATTAGTTACGCAATTTCCCTATAAATTTAAACTCCTCGATGGATCCAATAAATAATCCAGTCTTTACTGGAACCAGTGACACAGAATGGCATAGTAAATAGTATCTTTATAAACAAATTAAAATAAAATTAATTACTGGATGTTCAGTCATTGGCATCTAACTTTTACATATTATCATTATGTATAACACTCACTGTCATGTTCCTAAAACACGAAGCGTGATGAAATGATTCGTCAGTTCTCCCTAAACTACTAGATATGTTTTTTAAACGTACTTTTTCATTTATTCTTTAGCGTTATATATTTTAATTCGTCTGTTTATACCTAGATGGCATTAGTAGTAATTTATAGGCGAGTTTTTAATTTCCAATTTTATTTAAAAGCGATTTTTTTATTGATACGGCATCTAGACTCCTGTAGGCAGAGTTCTATATAATAATTTAATTTGTAATGTTCAAATATTCACAATATAGGTAAGTATTTAAGGGTTTTCAAAATACTTATAGGCGTAAGGAATATTAATCAAGTCATCAAGACATCCGCTATTCAGTGGTAAATTCAGTGCTTTATCAGCGCAGCCTAAAAAGTCGGCACAGTTTCCTTAGAACACCAGAGAGGCACTATCGGGTTGTCCAGCCGATGCCCATTGCAAATACATTGTGGTTGGAGAAACTTTCTTCACCAGTAATCAAGTCCGCGGTGAGTAATTTTCTGCCAGATACGATCCGATCGTACGATCATCTTTTGGATCACATGAAAGTTATTTAACCGACTCTGGACCCAATTAGGCAGATACAAGTCCAGTATGAGCAAATGAACAAGTAGGGCTATATCGAGGGTACAGCGGTAGGGTGGAGATGTGGTATTGTCCCTCAAACGATGTCACAGCTACTGTGTTGCTCAACATGCCCCAATACCTGCACCTTGAGTCATCTCTATTTTGCCAATAATAACATCATAGAGGTGGCAAAATTTGCAGATTTTACAAACCTAGGGACGTATATATCTACCATCGACACAAAGAAGAAGGACTACAGTCATTTGCAATCCGGAGAGCTGAATCTTCTTCTGTCGCCTCGCCATGAGTGTTCATATTGAATTCGCTCATGATGTAGTGGATAGATGAGTCAGCAATTTTCGTAACAGAGCTCACTGCCCAAGAAGCGCCGGACAGAATTACAATCAGATGAGATTGTTGATGCAATCAAGGCGTTCTTATGGCGGTCGGCAGCAGACTCTGTACTTATTACCCATTTCGTAGACAATATTCATATAATAGATTTAAATAATTAAACTTTAAATTAATTTTTCCTATTGTTTCTTAGCGGAGAATCAGGTTTCGTAAACTTTAATAACAATAAAATGCAGTGTATGCAAAACTAACATGTTCCTAGATTATCTTTGTATGGGATGAATATCCGACAACCCACATAATAGCGAGAAAGCGTAGTCTTAACGGTGTACGGTGGCAGATTTTTTAAAAAATATTTAAGCCATAAAGCTGAAGGCACGGTTTTGTCTTTTTGAGTGCCTAACCATTAGCACTATCATAGATTATTCGATTAAAATAGTCGTGAATGCGACCTGCCGTGCTCTTTGAGGGGTCTTAAGTAAAGAACGATCACCCATCCAAGTAACGTGTAGATTGTTTTCACTCCCATACGTGCTCCCCATAAGACAAGGCATTTTATTGCACAGATCTCATATTATGTAAGTTTTTGTCAATACAAATTCTAAAAACTATCTTTCCTTTTCTTTAATTTCAAGTGACTATCATAGTTTAGTCGAATATTGTCACGTGGGCAAAGCCGCGGGTACAGCTAGTATAAAATATAATCGATTTCATTTGATATTTATGGTTGTGAAAATAAGTGAAATGCTTACTAGGAATTTATCAAGGAAACCGATATAATATGACTAAGAAGAAAGAATTCTAACCAAGACTCGACTGTCATGGTTATTTCTGAGCCTAGAGTAGGTTAATCACCTGTTTTGACTGACATTTATTTAAATATTATGGGCAAAAATTCGAAGAATTTTTGAGAGAATCTTATTATTATATTAGTACCGTAAACTTTATCGTTACCTAAGAAACACAACGTTTTTTTAAAAATGGTTATTACTTTTACAACTATAATCACCCTAGTTTTGTATTTATTTGTTGGGTAATGCGAAATTTTGACTTAATTCATTCTTAGACAAATATCGTCGCCAGTATATTTCATCTTGCAGTATCTTCAATCTTAGTACAATTTGGATGAGTTCTTCTTACTTGTAGGTATTGAATATAAGTACCTATACGCTGACACACTTTTGATCAAGTAGACTCTTATGCGCTGTTTTGGCATTCCCCTCGATCTTGCCATTGGGTTTTGCCAAATTGCACTATTTCACATTTTTAGGAGTATTAACTTTTATATTTTTGTTTATATTCTATTCTCTCCGATAAGTTTTATTCAAAACAAGATATCGATTAAATGCATTAACACTTTTCGCTTCACTTACTAGTTATATTCATGATTTTAACCTAAAGATTTATGTTTAAAGCACTGCAGAATCACCACAAACCACCAGTAATTAAAAATTACGATGGACTAGAGGCCTTGATCTCTGTATCTATTCAATCACCTAAGAATAGTTAATCTAACTAATATTATATAAAGAGAAAAGAGATAAAATTTGATTGTTCGTTTGTTTGTAATGGATAAATAAAAAACTACTACACTGATTTAAAAATTACTCTTTGCTATATAATCACTGAGTAGCATAGGCTTTAAATTATAAACATATTATCACGCGGGTGAAGTCGCTGACGGAAGCTAGTTATAGATTCAAACGAATAACGAAATACCTAATAATAATTGAAATTAAGAATAATTTTTGTGTCATAATAAACGGCCCATAATTTATCTGATATCTTTAAACTTGTTCTTTCCTTCATTTTTTTGATGTATAATGAATATAGTCGTCAAACTTTTGTGACCTTAATGTGGAATGCTTTTGGGGAAAGTGAGGCGTGGCCAGAAAACAGTCTCTGTTTTTGAGAAAAAGTATGTCTAATGACAATTAATGACTGTATCATGAACACATTTCCGATAAAATCTTTTCGTGGTTGTGACGGCATTTCATAGTGTAGGTTTCTATATTAAATATGAGTATTGTATTTTTTTATAAAATGTAATTTTTGTGTAGCTGCTGCAGCTGACAAAGCATATTTTTTAAGGATTTCTCATTATATCGTATGTTCATCAGTAGATAATACAATTTTATGATGCAGTGGATTTCTGTTTTGCTTACCATTATCATAAATCCTTGCAGGTAATAAAATGAATACTTTTCAGGGCTCTCCAATCATCACATCATCAAAATAAATCACAAAAATATTTAATTAGATAAAATCTGCAAAATTAACTTTAATATACCATAAAAAGAGTTTACGATTCCATAATCTTCCATACTCCATCTGTTATGTAATTTTGTGGGACTACAAGCATTTACATTAGCTAGAAAAGTTAACAAAGTATAAGTTGTGTACCTACAACAAAAACTGATAGTACTCTTTAAACAAATCTACTAAAATTTTAATAAACGTCCAGTTTTGCCATGAAATCTACCGGTTTTGCAATCTGTCTCTCAATAAGTACTGGTATCTGGTATTAATTACAGGTATCTGCTAGTTCCTGTATGGGGACATATGAGGAGGGCACTGTGTTTGTACGTGCATGTTTCCATACTACAACGATACTGCTGGCAGAGATACTACTGGCTGTAATCTAATCTATAACAAACTAGAAACTGGTCAATCATCGATAATGACCTAAACTCTAGCTCTCCATTTCTTGAAGAATATGCTCGGTAATGAGATCATCTGGAAAAGAACTGGGATTACTGTTTACGTCTACTACTGAATCTGGGCCTTCTAATTACTATTAGAATTTGCCATCATCATTACGCTTGGTAGACCGATGATAGACTTCACGGAATGTTTTAATTTATTAAAGTTTATCCTTAAAACGCCTTTAATGACAAATTTTAGTTATAATACAATTTCTTAGTCCATAGTTTAAGTGGTTGTTGCTTGCCTAGAAATACCAGAAACAGTCGATTCCCTCGGTTGGTGATTTTAATTTGCGTCACATAATCAACACTTTATACTCTATACTTTTATATCAATTATATCATTCTTAGAAGTTATTTCAGTCAGTCTGCAATACAATGCAAAATAGGTAGCTGTGTTAATATAATGCATCGCACTACTAATAAGAATTTAAATATAAAAATCATTTGTATTTAGTATTAATTATAGACACATTTATACTTGGTATCAGCACTGAGGATGTATCGATATCGGAGCAACGTTTGCTCACCTGGTATAAAACACTTTTTTTTTTTTTTTTTTTTACACTAATTTAGTTATCTTCCTATCTATTACATGGAACAGGGGTTTACTATGAGCTCTTATAGCAGGACTGAAATTGAACTGCCCAGTTTCCAGTATAAGCTGACCTTTCATTCTACGAAAAGCCTATACAGTGCGAGGTCAGCTCACACTGGAAATGTTTGGGCAGTTCAATTCCAGCCTTGCTATAAGAATTCGTAGTAAGCCCCCTGCTTTGGTGTAAATCAGTACTGCACCTCTAAGTATTCCTTCGGTATGTAGCGTAACGTATTCTCACAACGTAAAAGCAGATCTTTTGCTAGATTAGTACATTTTCTTGAAATTTATATATCTCTCTGTTTTTAGAGATCATGAGCCAAAAATGAAATAAGAGAAAAATTTCAAGAGGAAACTTACAAGAACTACCAATTCATTTGAGTTTACTGAATAGTACCCATGACAGGTTTTAGTTCAACGGACACACACAATCTCGCTATTCATCAAGTTGGTTTATTAATACCATCGCTTTTGGATTGATGGCACTGCAGTCTCGTAGTAACCAACGCTTCGCAGTATCGGATGATCGGTAGCGAAGCGGAGCTAATGGGAATTGTTATTGATGGCGTGTTGTTTGTTCTACGTAGCTCCTAAAGTACGGAACGAATTTTTTGATCGCAGATTCAGTTGAACAAAAATTATTAAAATCAACATCATAAAATATAATCTAAATCGCTTATGCTAGCATGCTACGGCCCTAATTACCAATCATAATCAGCTACAGTACGACACAATGACACAACTAATATTGCTCACCGATGTACAATTGGCAAAGTCAGCGGTCGACCACCCTTAAGGTCAAAATCGCTTGGCAAAACCGTTCGGCTCTCAGTGTAAGTGTATCGAGACTTCGTGAGACGTTAAAAGCAAATTGTTTGAAAAGTGGTCGACTGCGAGCTTGCTTGACTGTACTTGCGCAGCTGATATAATTAAATACGCGGGAAATTGATCAACCAATCAGAAAACGTCGTCGCTGCTACATCGATGTCACCTTCAGTCAGTGAGTGAAATAGAAATAGACGGCATGGCAGTCAATTTTTACACCTTAAGGGCATTACATAAGGTTCATTTTAAATTGATTTAGCTTCGGGTGTTGTCGGCGATCGTGTGTTCGTGTCTGCGCGAACGAAGATTTACGACGCACCTTATATCTTGTTTCATCAATGACATTTTACAAATAGACGCGTTGCCTGCGCTCTATATTGGCAAGATAAATGCAACGTAAATGCCCTGCACCGACTGAGATAATAAGCATGCAGCAGCTAATGCCACGTAACTAAACGTCTATATTCTTCTTTTTCTATCAACTGGCATGGTGTATGGTGGCTTTCATTTTCTTTCCCTTTCTTCGCGCACTGTATAATTATATGTAATGCTATGTAGCTATAGTAAATTTTACGCCATTTTGTAGGGCATTATTGTTGGTGTATGGCCCGTCTATTTGTAAAATGTCATTGTGTGTCATACTGTACGTAGGGACCGACGCAAACACTCAATTTTTTTTTTAGTACAGCCGCTTTGGCGTTTTAGTTATGGTATGGGACCATCAACAACGAAATATTCTAAATTCTGTGTCATGATTTATCATAACCAGATTAATTTTATTTAAATAGGTATTTAAATTCTTCACCATTTCAATGCGGTTCCCTCAAAGTTTCTCGTTAATAAGTGTGTTAATTGCTTTCTCTTTACATAGAATTTATGTTTGTTTAGATATTTTATTTGTTCAACATAGTTTTGGTTCTGTTTGAATAATTTAACAGACACGCTTGAAATACCTACTAAAATACGTACTTCTGATCGAATTCATAATAATTGAAACTCAAAACGTTTTTATTCGTATTATAGACTTATACTAGGCTAGATTCGTATGCTTATTTTTTATTCACATTAAATTACATTATTTTCGTAACTCTTACTACAACATTGTACTAATCAACATTGTAATCTATTACTTTAAAAGAGCTTCCATGGAGTTTCCTGCCAGTTCTTCTCTGTAGGACCTAGTATTTGGAACCGCGCTAAAGTCTTGAAATAAATTATATACCTATTCTATTATTCACTGGTAAAATATCAACTGAACTGGTAAAAAACATGATTAACGAGCGTAATTTCCCGTTTACGAGCCTTGGATTTTTTAAAGATATCTAATAGGTACATTTAGTAAAATAAACGTATAAAGAGTCCTAAAAAAAGTTAATGTATTTTTGACCGCAATAGTTTTTGTTAATGTTAATTTAAAAAAAAGGAAATTAATATTATGATAAAATTAGAAACTTCTGTTTTTAGATTTAACTAAATATTTAACGTGTAGAGCATTTATCATGGCGCTGCGACATAATGGGGCTAAGCAGTAAAAAGTGAGTTCTTTACTGACTTCAAGTTAATTATGGAAAGTTAGTTTTAGGCACAGAACACAAGAGAGTGAGATACTATATTCACTATTCTTTGTCTCGACGGCTTTACCCAACTACGTTGGGGTCGGTTCCCAGTCTAACCAGATGCGGCTGATTATCAGTATTTTACATGGAACGACTACCACCCAATTACTGGGAGACTCTGATACCCTAAGTTCAAACCGGTTGTCAAACTTCTTGGGCTGCAGTGGGCCGAGCACGAATGTTTTGACGTATGATATCGTAAACGTAAGGAAATTTTGATTATAAAAAATTCGATGAATCTATCGCATTTTTGTTCAATTTTATGCAACAAACACGCTTGTTTCATGAAAAAGAAAAAATATTGAATGTATTTCCAAAAACTATCATAGATTAAACGTGTATTTTTAACGACACTTAATAATTGACAAATATCCGACTTTTACTGCTATTACCTACATAATAGAACTCAAACTCAAACTCTTTATTGCTTTCATGTATATCTAGTTACAGGTGTTATATTTTTATAGGTTTCAACATGAAACCCCGTAAGGGTACAGCAACTTATAACTATGTACTTAGCTATAATAATTATGTATAAGTAGGATCAAACGATAAATTTAAATTACTAGTGGTATTTAAATTATATTGAATTGCAAGTATAATATGTCAAAATATGTTGAATAATACTACAAAATAATAAGTAAAATAATAAGTAATAAGTCAAAATATGTTGAATAATACTACAAAAACTAACAATTTCGAAATCATTCTGACACGATTGAGATAGCAAAAATGTTATTGGACTCTACAGATGCAAAATTAGGTGATTTTATTCTTCTCTAGAGGCTTGCTAAATCGTCTGTAATAGACGTACTTAAAGCTTACGATGAAATTGATGTTAATGGTCTTACTATAATTGCCGTTTAGACAAACAATAGTTACATAAAAAATAAACGTACAGACATTGCAAATTATTACCCTGAAGCCATAAGCAAACAAATTACTTTATTTTTACACTAGCAGCCCCTCCCGGCTTCGCATAGGTGGATATTTATTTATATTAAAGAATAATAAAAATAATTTTGTTCTATCATCAATCGTTTCCGCAGCGCACGCGATGTAAGGAATTTTATAGGTAATTTTTTTACACCTTGGATTACAATATTGGTATTTCCGTAGGGATCCCAATTTTTTTGAAAATAAGACTTAGTAGTTTCTCAATGATAATTATAGCATTCTACTGGAGAAAGAATTTTTTAAATCAGTCTAGTTGTTTTTGAGTTTCATTACAAACAAAAATACACATCTTTTCTCTTTAGAATATAATAGTATAGATGTTGATGTAAATAACAAACAGTTGTCAGTAGTCTTTGGATAAGAACCTTCAACTTCTTAACTATTCCGGATTAGGATCCACAGTAATACTACTGTGGAAGTATCAAAGAAAGCTATAAGCAAAAAATCAAAATCAGCTTTCTCGAACCGAAAAAAATGGCATTCAATTTTGGTTTCAATATGTATGTCAAACATACCGACATCATCGTCTCATCATAGCTAAGCATTAGTAACTACAGCAATATTTTATTTTGACAAAAAAATATGGAAACTTTCTTTTGGTTTTTATGTAGACGATGTTGATGATGGGCAAAAATTTATTTCCTGGTAGAAACTGGTTTAAAGGAGAAAGAAATGACTCCATACATTCCTGGGTTCAGATTTTGACTCAATCAAAGTAGCCATCATTAAAAGATTATGATATAAAGTTAGTGTGGAGTGGAGCATATTTACATCGGAGAAAGAAATTTTGTTTTTAATAAGTATTAACATATTATTTTTATACAACACACAAAGAATAAAACATAACAATAATAAAAATAAATACTGGTTTTCAACCAAACACTAAGCTACAACAAATTGTAAAACACTTATAAGGTAATTATTTAGCACCATTTTTGAAGCATTTTATCAAAGTTTAAATTATATCTACATTTCTTCTTTTTTATCTCTCCTCTTGCAGATCTGCTGGAAGAGATTTCTTTAGAAATAAGCAGTACCTTTGTACTTTATGCTCCTACTTCCTATTTCTCATGTATTTTATGTGTGAATTAATTGTTATATAAATAAAGATATTGCAATTTTTTTCCAATTCCAATAACTTTAACGATTTTCTTCTTTTATGTTTTGCCCTAAATCATAATAATACTAAATCAGTTAATACATTTTTTACAGGACTTAGATAAGTAGGTATTCCAAATAACAATGGAAGTGGCATTTAAACAAATAACACTCAGAGTTGAAAAGTCCTTGATTTTGGGCCTCCCTACAGAGTAAAACATTTCGTAAGATCTCGGATTGAAGATAAATCTCTATTTACCTGAGAGAAAAGTAATGAACGGACAATTGAGAAACGGCGGATACTCGTAACGAATTGAAATCAGTCGATTTGTATTAATTATTCAAGCTTTTATAAAACAAACGATTTTGACGCTAATCCATAAATAATGATGTCAAAGATGTTTATGGTTGTTGAGTTGATATCTTTATTGAAGGTTACACTTTTTAAATGATCGTGAATGAAGTATACGACCTAAGTGTATAGAAATAGTTACCAGTCATTTATGGATAATTAATCAGTCTGACTACAATACAATACACTTGACAGTACACAAGAAAGAGAAGACAAGATACAATAACTAGAAAAAGAGATGTACATTGTACAAAGGGCGGTCTTATCGCACTTGGCGATTTCTGCCAGGCAACCTTGGACCTACGATGTCAGCCAAAGTGAATCTGGGCCCTGGATATAAGTAAGATCAAAATATTCAATACCGATATAAACCATGTACTAGTATAACCCGTTAATTACAAAGAAATTTAAAATATTGACTTGTCCCTAATCCACGGCCTCAACATATAACTGGTTATTCTGCTGACCCTTTTAACATTAATGGAATGATAAACAGCTGATAGTTTCTCTTTCATTGCCGGAGCATCATGAAAATTATTGCATGTAGGTAAAGCTGCGTACCAAGATCTGATAAAATACGAGAATGCAGACTTGAAACCGATACATTACCTGCTTTGGTAGGTGGTCCTTAGTATGAATGGTGTAAACAAAGACGGCATTGGATGTTTAATTGACATTGTGTGGATTTGTGTCTATATATTTATGATACCAGTCTAAGAATGTTGTTGATGAAATTAGCGTTGCGTGTTGAACTAATTCATTTTCTCTTCATGAATGATCACAAATTCATGATTCCAAATTGATTCCGGGATCACTTTTACACGATATACTTCTAAGCCAATTATAAAATAACGAAATCGATTACAACGCAGATCATCATAAGAATAAATTAATATTATATTCGGAAAGTCAGTTCCAATTTTAGTCATGCATGTCAATAAGATAGAAAATAAATAAGACGATGCAGAATGGATAAGCGAGTGGATGATCAAGATGAACTGGCATTATAATAACACGTTGCTCATTTCAAACGTCTCGTGATGCACATTAAACACGAAATTAAATTGCTCCAACAAGTCTAGGAGTAAAAACTAGCGTAGAAAGTATTGGCTGCTTATCATACCGCACAGTTCTAAGAACCGCACTGAGCGAAAGAGTAATTGGAGTGTTTAGCTGATGAGGAATTATCAGATCTCTAACTAATGCAGACTTATCAACTTTCAACCTATCATTTAAAGCAAATTAGGTTTCAAGTTGAGTTGTAACACTAACTGCAGCTTCGATAACCTCATTATGAGCGTGATTATATACAGGAAATTCCTTAACGTGGCAAATACGCCTCATATTCGTACCGCCTTACTCGTCCAGTAAGGGAAAGTATCACAATACATGCGCACTTTCTTAACCAATTGGCGATAGGTTTACTTTTAAAGTGAAATATCTCCGGTAAAAACTAGAATCTAGTTGAAAGCTAAAAGAGGAAAACTGGTGACGGTGATTCTTGAAAGTGATTGACCTGTCACTGGATTTTGAATAAATTATTATATTATTTCTGATGTTAATGACAAGCTTGTTACACTTGTAGGTGTAGATGGAAATAGGATTCGCACCCTGGTCCATGAAGAAACTTTCGAAGTAGATATATTATATATGGAGAAATAAATTGTCACACGCTAGCGAATTCGCAAACAAAAAGTAGTTCTAAATACTGCTTAGATTTCTAAACTGTGTCTGGGAGAATAGGAGCGCAAAAATACAGTTTAAAAACAAAAAAAAGAGTACTCACAATAAAGAAACTCCGCAGGAACATCTCGGAACTATCACCGAAAAAATCCGTGATAAAGTGAAATTACGCGAACAGTTTTTGCACCGTTTGTATTTCACAGAAACCTGTTTATTTAATCACATATACACAAAGTTCCACTAGAGCACAATTACACTAATAGTGATTTTTCGGAGCGTGACGACGCGTAATCCGTTTGAATCGCCACTAGGCACTGGGTACTCAGTAGTTCCCCACTCCGTAACACCTGGTCAAAACCGTAGGTCAATGTTAGTGTCAACTTTCGATATACATAAATATTTTTACACTTTTTTCGATATGCCGAAGCAGAAACGAGTTTTCTGTTCGCCTTTGCGATGGTGAATGGATCTTTCTCGCTTGCTTTGTCCCTTTCCTGCGCGGGCGCCGATGGGTTACTACGGTTTTATCAAGTGAGAGTCGTTCGAGATTTATTTGAAAGTTATTCGATGACACATGAGATACGCTCAATTTGAGCAGATGATTTGGGGAATGATATGTTATTTGTGACTCAATTAAGTTGTTTTTCTTTCAAGCAAATTGTTAGACTCAATGTTATGTTCCGCTTTTAGAATTCTTTCTTCAATAGAGTTTAAAATTATTTTATATCCGTCTTTATTGTTACTGATATAGCTTACGAAAAGTAGTAAACATTTCTTGGAAACCATCATCATTCTCCTGGCCTTATCCCATTTTATAGGGGGTCGGCGCAATATGTCTTTTTCTTCCATTCATCTCTATCAGACGTCATTTCCAGATTTACTTCCTTCATATTCATGTCATGTTTCACACAGTCCATCCATCTTTTCTTTGGAAACCGTCATTTAAAAATCTTCTTATATTTTCTCTTTATTTAAAGGAAGTTGTCTTTAACAGATCTTTAATATAATATTTATAATAGTCCTTTAAATCTTATTCGGCAGAAGTCTTAATTATTCTAATAACTCATCTACCAACTTAAATTATGTTTTCAACTTATAATAAGTTACAAAACATGTCAGCTGTATCTGACTTTATTTAAGCGTTCCTCGAAAAAATACTTTTGACATACTTATATGTAGTACCTATCTGGCTTTTAATTAAGCTAATTCATTCATATATATATTGTAAATTCATATATTTATATTTGCTAAGTTATAATTAATATACGTGTTGTTATTACGATAGCTATTTTGTATAGTATTTATGTAACAGAATACGGTACTTATGATTATTGTTACACCGAAGTACCCCTCTCTTTTAACCTGCGAATCAGTCCATCCCATCCCAAGGTTGTCTGGCAGAAATCGTCAAGTGCGATAAGATCGCCCTTTGTACATCTCTTTTTCTATTTATTGCATCCTTTATTCTCTTTCAGGTGTGCAAAATAGTGTATTGTAGGTATATTTATTTATAACTTAGCTAATAAAAATATGAATTTTATTGCTTAAACTATTCTTAGTATGCAACAAAATTTATATTTGTGTTCAGATCTTGGAAGTCAATTATGATTACCAATCGATTACCATTAGTTCCACCGCTAGGTCACAACAGGTGAACGCTCTTGACCGATTGGCGCACAACTGGTCACCATGACGACATCAAATAGAAAGCTGCAGAAGTTCCAATCTATACATCACAAATTCACATAACGAGTGTAAGAACCATCATGCGTAAGAAAGCGGTTTCCTTACTGCAGCGCTTGCATGACTCTCGGAACAGCATCTTGATTGTTGATAGTCCGGACTGTCCCATCCAAAGACACTGGGTGGAGATAGCCATGTGTATACGCAGGTGAACAAATGTCAAGTAATTTAAGTACTAATAACACTAACATAGCATATAATCACAATTTGTTACTAACCCATCACTAACAACTTATGGGCTTCAATACCTGAAATAAAGACAATTAATGAAGCAGAAAGCCACGTTAGTTTCTGAAATTTTATAGCAGTTGGGGGACAATTTTATTTGGAAAATATGATTTTGGGTCCGATATCGATTTGTTGTTTGACCTATTCTGAATTTTTTTAAAACTAAACTACCTACTTAACTTTTTTCGTCAGAATTTTTGTTTACCTATACCATCCCAAAATAAAAAGAAGAAGTCATGGACCAGAGTCCTCGTTTTAGAGCCTATACTAACACAAGAACGACACATTTCGTGGTAGCAAAATTTATCAGGAAGCAAGGTTTATATCGGGGCTGACTAAGGTGTGCTGGACAGTGGACATACCTACCTACTTAGATATTGTGATTTAAGGAGGCATTTCTATGCTCCAGTCTACGACTAAACCAAAAGCTTCTTCTATCACCCTCATATCAAGTCACCACGCATCTGGAGTGACGTTTCATCATGGATTAACACCGCCTCACCTCATGGACTCAACGTCAACCCGGCTATTCACTTGTTTTTGCCGAGGTGAGGCAATGCAGTTACGGTGCTGATATGTGTGCGTTGTATTATGTAGTATAATACAAAGAATACCGAACCGCTCGAGTTGAGGCGATGTTGATCTATTAATGGGGCGATAAGTATGCTTTAACCGTATTCATTCAGGCCTAATTACGCCTGTGTTTCATTCAGATTGGCTTCATCATAATGTGTGTCTTCCTGAGCTTTCGTCACGATATAAGAATTTCACTGGGTGTTTATGTGAAGGTAAGCGAGATCTTTGGTGTATTGTTAGAAGTTGTCCTTCTGTACGTTACTTTGTGGTAAGTAACTCTTACCAACAATAACTCAATTCACACAATATTATACAAGTTTTGTTAACTTTCTTCACTTTCTTGTGATTGTGTAAGTTGGACGAAAAACATATCATCTTCACGTTGTACTCTTGAATGATAAGCAGAGATGACTGAATTGCGTGACAATTATCATTGTGATACTCTTGCATTAGATTCGAGACATTAGAAGCGGTTTTGTTTGACACAGAATTTTAGAAATTATTAATGAATTTAGAATAATGATTTAGGTAGTTATCAACGGAATGCCCTCAAATTTTACTTGTTCCAATTCAAATAATGATAATGATAATTGCGATAACAATACGTAATAACACTAAAATATATTTTTATTGTAATGCTTTGATGAATTTTATTGTCTTATAGTCGTCAATATCACCGATGAATTTGTTTATTCGAAGGAAGAGGTACTATCGTATTGTGCATAAAGTGGTAAAAAAATTAATAAAATAAACATTTACTGTGGAACCAAACCTGATTAAAATCAAAGTCAAACTTTGTTGTTCGACTGGGCCTTTGCAGGCACTTTCAAAACGTTGCGATTCAAGGTGCACGGTTCCAAGTAGGTTGGTACTGGAGAATATACCGTCAAGAAACTCCATGGATACTCTCAATTTCATAAAACAAATTTACAATCATTCTATTATATATTATGGCTAAAATTCAACCTGAATTTACACAATATTGCAAAAAAAGAACAGAAAAGACCATAATAAGTACGACTATAATTTAAACAATACAAGTAGGTATAGGTAATGAGTATAAGTCTAATAGAGTACTTGATATAACTAATTATACATTTGATAATGTCAATAAGAATCAAGTTCTTTACAAAGCGCATAATATGAAAATAGTCGAAGAAAGGCATTTGCCATCCATAGCTACAAAGCATTATGAAGTCGTTGGATATCTTCATGGTATAATAACGTCTAAATCACCATAAAGACGTGTACAGTACCGCAAAACCACAAACAAAGGTTAACAGTAAAGTAAATTGGCCGTGACCACAAGTGTTACGAAGGGATATAAAAGTAGGCAAATGAAACGACAGGTAACCTGCAATATTTGTGACAAGTGGCATACTGCCGATAGTTTTGCTGGATTGCTTATTTATTGGTTTACGCATGTCAATAAGAAAATAGGAATAATATACATGTGGCACAAAACCTAAAACCTCGACTATTGTTCATAGTCATCGTCATCATTTGCATTACACAATGTAGGTTTAAAAGATGTTAAACATATAGCCTAAAGCTAGGCACAATATTGGATCTTGTAGGGCACAGCATAATGTACTAAACTTAAACATATTTTTAACAATTATGTATTAACATTAGGTAAGTAGGTACATGTTTTATTTAATAGTACCAATGTATTTGAACACGTAATCATTCACCATCACCTCATTAAGAATATCACGCACTTCACTCTAACTGAATGTTCTCGCAACTCCAAAAATAGGGCCGAATGAAGACGCATCGCAAGAGCTATTCAAGAATTGAGACCCGGAATGACCACCACCTCTCTGCCAAGAGAGATCGACTAGAAAACAGATTTGAACAGGTAACTAAATTCTCACAGTTAAGAATTTAGAATTATATTGTATTTTAACATTAAATTATTATTGATTAAATTTACAGTATTACCACATTTGGAGTTCCAAAATTAGAATCAAAGCAAAAAAAAAAGCACCGGTGCAACCTGAACGAATGTTGTCAGAACTATTTGGTCCCGTGACTTATTGTATTGTAATCATTTATTTAAATCCATTTGAGATCTTATTATGTGTAACATTTGATATAAAATAAAATAAAATTTTAAAAACTACTATAACTTATGTTTTATTTTAGTCAGCCAGTTACGATCAGCGTCAAGGCCAAGTCACACATATATCATCAACTCGCCCACTACAGAGAAAACCTTTACAAATGAGGGATTTGACAATCCTCCCAGACTAAATGCGATTCCGGCGCTCCCAATCAGTGTCAATGGGGCATCCCTTAGATCACATGTCCCTTGTATCCTACCACCTGCACAAGAGACGATTTCAACAAAGCCACACAAAATGCTGAGGTAATGATACCATTATATGAGGCATTAAGACCGCCTTTGTACATTGTAAATGAAGCATTTTAAATAAATAAATAAATAAAAATGATAAAATTACAAAAATCACTACAGAGAAGTTTTGACAGAAGCAGAAGAAGAAGCCTGAAGATAGACCGGATCTTATGTCAACCTTCAGAAATCTCGTAGACAGTGCAAAAACTAATGTAAACACAACCACAGACAAATATTAGAAACCAGTTGTCCAAGAATTTAGCGAGTAAGAAAGTAAAACTGATTAGTGTCCGAGAAAGCTATTAGAGTGGACAATGGCGATGCGTGTGTAAATTCAACACGTACACGCCAATGAATTTGTAAATAAAGATTTGTTGTGTAAGATATTTCAAATTATTTTTGTGGTGTTTTTGGTGAATTTAGAGTTAATGAGGTTCCGTTTTAAATATTTATATCCAAATAATTATTATCATTAGCTATTACTGCTAATACATATTTAATTGTATATAATTATGTTAATGTTTATGTAAGTTTATACCTAATTATAGTTGTTTTTAAGTATAATTTAATATACCTACCTCTCATTTAAGTTTGTTTTTTGGTACATCTACCTGTACCTTCATTGCATCACCCTAAGTTTGTCTGGTAGAGAATGCCTACGGCATTAAGACCGCCTTTGTACATGAAGCATTTTAAATAAATAAATACTGCAGGACAGAATGGATTCCAGGAAAAACATCTCTAAATAGGTGAAAACTGCATCAAAATTTATGTTCGAGATTTCGATTTTTACAATTACTTACAGAATACAAAAAGAATAGTCGATAAACACACAGAAATCGTATTTTATAGAAGTAGAGTTGGATATTTTCTTAAAGAATTTTGAGAAATACCAATCCCGCCCTCTGACATTTTATAAATAAAAAATAATTGAGGAAAGTTCTTGAGCCGACATCTTGCGTAGGAAGAGCTTTTAGCCTACCATTTTTATTAATTTCGAAAATCAACAGAATTATATAAAATAAACACCAGCATCGTTTTCCTTGGCTATTAGGTGAGTTATTTTTAAGGAAAGGATTGTTATTCGTAAATGCTAAATACACATCGGCGGGCGCCTTCATTCTTCGTAAGAAAAATCTGACAGCCACGGCGACCAACAAACAATGCTTCCATTTCTCGCTTATAGACGTTTTCTTAAGAGGATACGGAATAGGACGTTTATTTGCGACAGCAAATGTCATATTTATCATACGTAAACAGGCAGCGGGATAACGAATGCAAAAAAAGATTCAGCTCAAGTCAGCGTTTGCTTATTGACACCGAACTTTGATCGCCAATTTCCGAAGACTAAACAAACCTAATTACCTACTGAGTTACCTAGAAAATGAGTTTATCCACTCGTCGTGCTAGCTCCGCTGCAATATTAGCACGGCAAAAGAGGGGAGAGAGAAATCCCGGGGACAAAACCACCTCTTTACCGTGTTCTCTCCCGATTTTTCGTTGTATTTTATAACAAGGAAACAAAGGGAGGAGAAAACGGGGATTTCCACGGAAAACTTGGAGACAAAACCATATCATGACCGTTTACTTTCTCGATTTTTCGTTTTGTCTTCTGTCAAGGAGACAAACGGTGGAGAAAACAGGTTTGTCCACTCACCGTGCTGGCCCTGCTGGACTAACATATTGGATGGATAAACCTGTCTACTTGACAGAAGACAAAACGGATAATCTAGAGGGAGAACGGTAAATAAATGGTTTTGTCACCGATTTTTTTCTCTTTCCCTTGTTGCCGTGCTAGCTCTGCAGACTGTATTGAATTATTTTCTTCCCAATAATTGAATTTTGATCTTTGAAATAGCCTTGTTTTTACCCCTTCAATTAAAAGTTTTGAAATCAATTAGCGCGCTGTTGACTAAAAAATGTCCCAGTCGCTTGCAGTGAGAAAAAAACACTTCAATATGAAAATTAAGGTTCCAAGATATTTTAGTATTGAGTTTATTTCAGGAACTAAAGAAAATCTTGGGTTATTGTTTACTGCTGCAAGCTGGTTAAGAATGAAGGTTTTTAAGAAACCAGTGGTTTTCTAGCTATGTGTTTTATTTATGAGTTTAATCCTGTTGTTAATTATACTGGATGACTTCCGTCTGGAAAATGTGTGTCAAGTACGTGAAATTATAGAAGCCATACTCCAGAGTAATTGTTTCATACAATTGAGTTTATCCAAATAGATAATTACATGAAAAGAAACCTACTATGTGGCTTGCGTAATAGTAAAATTAAGAATAAAGAAAGAAAAGAAAGAAATATAGTTTATTGGCACATACATGCTAAAAACACAGAAAATAAAAATAAAATAAAATCAGTAGTTGTGCCAAACGGGCCAGCAGCTCAGCATAAAATAGGTAGGAATAGGTTCGCATCTACCCGCTCTAGGTTAAGATAGCGCATCATTGAGAATCGCACCATGATTTATTGTGAAAAATGGGCTATAAATTAATAGTGTAAGTATTCATAGAAAAAAATTATATAGCGTAATTTTTTATTTTTTCAATGTATCTCTGATATTTAGGGATTTGGTTTATTTTTTAATTCGGATTATGCTCGCGTCCCGCCAATAGGCGGACAGCACGTAACCACATTCTTTACATACCATAAAGTTTATTACTAAGTAATAATAACTTTATGTTACATATACATAAATAACCCAAGCGTCAAAAATCCCTGAACAAGAAAAAGAACTGTAACTTTTGAACGGCTGAACATAATTTTCATGAAACATAGTTAAGATGATACCCGATTAAACTAGCTTTTAATTAAAAAAACTGCATTGAAATCGGTCCATCCGTTTTGAAGCTACGATGCCACAGACAGATCCACAGATACACACTATTAACTTATAACACCCCTCTTTTTTGTCGGGGGTTACTAATACACATAGGTACCTATAAATCTTCTTAATTTTTCGGAAATAATAAATTCCAAGGCTATAGTTAAACAAAAATCAAGAGCGTAATAAATATTTGTACTAAACTGCACTTTCTCGTATATCCAAACCGAACATACCAAAATATACCATTCCAACAGGTTTGAGAACTTTCTTCTCAAAATGAATGCAGTTTTAAATACCCTACTTACGGTAGCAACTGAAGATCCTTGTTCGACAAGATTAAATTTACTGCATTGTGTTGATCATGTACTTTCTTACTCTCTAAGTAAATAAAAAGTCATTGTAGGTATACTCTATCTATACTAATATTTTATAGATCACGAAAAAATAATCAGCTGTCCCATATGTTTGGGTTGAGTAGCTAATATAGGTATTGAAGTTTTGTATGGGATAGCTGATAATTTTTTCGCGATTACGATGTGACCAACATAGAGAAAATTGATCAGTTTGATGGTCTGATCTACACCCTTTAATATGACCACGCATTTATGATACACATTGTATGCCTTTGTTGTGCGCTAGAGATCACACTTTACAGTAGGTATATAAAATAAGATACATAAGTGTAAAAATATGAAATAAAATCATACCATCGAAAACGCAACCAGAGAGATACCGGATTCTTTCGCAATATTCATCAGGACCGACACTAGGAGTGGTTTGGTGTTGGTAGAACCTAACTTCGCAATATTGGATGCCGACCCAAATGGAACTGGCAGCAAAACGTTCAAACACATCAAGTTATCAGCATAAGATACGACATCCACGTAGGGCCACATTATCATGCAGGGTTCCACAAAAATGGACCTATAATCAACCCCTGCGGTATCCCACAACTAATCTCCTTCCAATGAACTGTCATATTGAGTGACGTGTGTTGAAAGACTTTGCTTTGCTCTCGACCGAAAATATAGCCTTACAATTTGTCACTTTTGTTTTCGTGTAAACGTTGATAAGTTCCGAGAAATCCGTCACATCCATGTGGAAACATACTGGGCTGAAACTATTTAAAACATGCCGTTTTAAAACAATTAAAAAATAACAATTTTTAACGGTATGAAACTTTTTTGAAGTAAAAACTGAAAAAAGAAAGGAAGAAAATTGCGTTTATTGGCACAATTGAAATTAAAACCCATCACATTAATAGATAAAAAAAGTACATTACAACTGACTTCTATCCGCACAAAACATTAAATAAGGAACCACATTAGTGTAATTGTAACAAACAAACAAAAAGATTCTTTCAAATCAGCTTAGTAATATCGAAGATAATGACGTAACATTCAATAAAAAAATACAGTCAAATAATTGAGAACCTCCTACTTTTTAAAAGTTGGACAATTAGAAGTAGATCTAACAAAGGAGTCATCGTATATCGTTTCTACTATGTAAATCACGGCGGCACTTTATAATTCGATCACTCTTCCCTCTCTGAAAGCAATTGATGGATACAAATCGTCGTCATGTCTGTCAAGAATGAATGAATGAGTTATTGAATGATGCCGATATTGGAAACTGTCTCTAAAAGCCGATTAAGGTGCAAAAGTACTTATACATTTAGCGAAAATAAAGAATGGATTATAGAAGTAATTGAAATCTTTAAAATAGTGAATATTACTGTTCCATAACACCCTGCGCACGCATCAGAGATAAAAAGATGGCGGTTAACTTTGATCCCTCTGAGTTACATATTCGTTCCAAAATCGAAAACTAGTGTTATTCGTCCTAAATAACGTTGAAACTCTGTGTCGAAGGCCGGTAGAAGGACTGTACCTCATAGTTGCGACGAACAAATAACCGACTAACGTTGTTGCGACAGCACGAAGTTGCGACGCACGGAGTCGCGACAGATCGTAGTTGGGACTCACGAAGTCGCGACAGATCGTTGTTGCGACACACGTCACTCCGACAGCACGTGGTTGCTACTCACGGAGTCACGATAGATCGCTGTAGCGACACACGTTGCATCGACACCATGTAGTTGCGACGCACGGGGTCGCGACAGAATTTTATTACGTTAAAGCCCTCGCCAAGGTTCAAAATCCATACCCAAGGGTTTAACAAAAATCTGGAAGCCTCGTGACGAAATACCGTGTTCACCAGGACATCACCTCGTTATCCACTAGCAGATAACGTTTGGTCCACGACCAAGGACTTCAGGATCGTGGCGTTTTCATTATCTTAGTATTTCCCATCGTGTGAACACAGTTTACCTAAATATTTTTTAAATCATGACGAAACACTCTTGCTCGTCCCAGATGTACCGACTTTAGTAATGGTACAATAACTCATACAAATATTGGTTTGTGAAGATCTAATTTTAATATCACTTGTTCTTCCTAAATTAATATACAAATGCCACGCCATGGCCGTTCTCTTGAAAAATCTAATCCTATTTTCTACTTTATAATACTCACAGAAAGCTGATTGTATTCTTTGTCAGAAACCACACCGCATTGTGTAGATAGTACTCATTCAAATTTTGCTCACACTATCGAAGAAAAATGCAACTTAATAGACATGTCATATCCATTACGGGATAAAAAGGGAAATTATATGTTAATGTATTGTCTTTACTTTCATTTCATAATCTATACATTTATGGGTTCGTAAATCATTCGTGACCCGTTTCTTAATGTCTTCGAAATCGGTCGTTTTCACTTTCACATACGTCTGATACTAAAGCATTGCTGATTATAATTCTACAAACTTCCATTCTACCATTCATTGCTAAGAATTCAATCTAAATTAGAACGTATTGCTTTGGAATAAAGACTATAAAGATTTTGTTGTCAGCAAACTTAACTTTGCCATGGCTTATGCCTGACAAATTAATTCATCACTTGCGAAAGTTGTTACCAAAATCTTATAGACTCTAATGTAGATGCATAAGATTCATTTTTGTGTAACAGTGAAGTTGTAAATAGAAATAAATGTTTGGTATTACGATGTCAAGCGATGTGTGTGGTTAGTTTGAGTGCCTATTTGCCTACCGTTCTAAAACCTAAAAAACAAAATAAGCAATAGCTTTCTCTAGAAAGGTTACGGTTGGCTGACGTATGTGACAGATGTCATAGCTGTCAAAATGGCGGAAAAGCGATGGCTTTTGTTCATACAGCCAATAGAAAACAAAGAGGTTAGACACCATTTCCAATAACAAAATCCACTCAGAAAACATTACTTAAACGGAGCTTATAATTATCAAATTTCTTTTTAGGGAATTCTACTGTTATTTTATACAGGATCATTTTGTAAGTAGTGCGCATAATTTGTAGAGTGATTCAGTCTCTGTTCCTAAATGCAACCGCAGTATTGGGATACACTTTAAAACAAAACAAAAATTCAACGTAGTAGTATGGGGGATACGCATAATTTACTAGCGCAAGCCATACAAAATCAAATTTTTATTTTGTTTTGGAGTGAATTTTAGTTCTGCGGTTTTGGGAACGGACAAAGAATCACTTTGCGCGCACTGCATAAAAAAAATATCCTGTATTACCCAAAATGACACGCCGTGCCAGCTCTGTTAAGCTGATTGCATTTGTTTTAAGGTTTATCAATTAGTAGCGACCCGCTTCCGGCTTCGCACGGGTACAATTTCTCTACTATTCTTACATTACATATGAAAGTATTATACATGTAAATCATGCGAGAAAAATTATCTAACTGATGGTGAAAACCGCATCAAAATCCGTTGCTTGGTTTAGGAGGGGTTAGCGGATATACAGACAGACAAACGCAGCAAGCGACTTTTTTTATTCTACGTAGAGATGTAGTTGTAAGCAGTTGCAGTGTAGTGATGGCTAGGTTGAACGTTTGCCTTCCATGCAGGATCTTCTAAGTTCGAAACCAGCAGGAACCTCTGTCTTTTCGAATTCATATGCGGATCAGAATTTGATTATCACTTGTAACTTTTTAAACGCCATGTAGGTCACCCGTGATCTAGAAACAATCGATTTACTATTGTTACTGTTGCGGTAACAGTCAACGTGGTGAAGAAAATCATCGCAAGAAAACCTGCACATCTCAGAGAGCTCAATAAAGTCTCGATGCGTATAGTCCGCAACCCGCACCAGGCCATCACGCTGGACTAATCCTTCTCATTCTGAGAAAAGTTTCGTGCTCAGCAGTGGGACAGCAATGGGCTGAATTGTTATTATTTAGTAGTAAATTTTGTTGATTACGTAATAAAATAATCCCTACGGCTTTACGAGCTCTCCGAGGCACGGAAGGGAACAATATGTATGTTAATACTACAATATTTCAATTAGAGAACAATTTTCTTTATAATGTAGGAAAAGCTAAAAAAATAGCTAAACTAGAAGTAACAACAACCATTAGCCCAACATGAGAAGAATATTACAGTCTAAGTAAAAAACTAAAAGTTGACCGACTTTACTAACTTATACTAGCTAGGATAGACACGTAGTTTTGATAAAAATGTAGTGTTGCTGGTATGATTTCTGGTTATATACTCGTAAGTATTTTGGTGTTATAACAATATTATAATTGTACTTTTTGCTTTCAAAGAATATTTTTTATTCCTTTCAAGAAAGTGTGCAAACGTGTGTCATTGAATGAACGAACAAATACTATGGAACGAAAGAATCTGAATAATAGCTAAAAAACTAGATATTGAATGAACCACAGAACACAGAAAAGAGGTTTCAAAGAGAAACCTCTATCTGTGTTCTGTGGAATGAACCAAAATTATTGAACAAATGAAATGGATACCATTCTTAAAATAAATAATAGGTATTTCTTCTCCTCCTTGGTTTATTTATTTCTGTTTCTTACTTTCATCCTTGCGTCACTGCAGGGGTGCCAACCATAGATTAGTGCCAACTGCAAATCAGCGTTGGGCTCTCCTCGCCTATACCTATTACCTATATATTTTTAAGAATTTTATCTTTAATTTCATATTTGTCTCTTTTTTTATTGTTATTTTTTATCTTTATTAATAATTTCTCTTGTATTGTCCATGTGTCCAAGAAGAAAAAATGTATTTCTTTCCTTCAAAAAATTTATAAAAAAGATACTTTAACTTTTCTCCAAACTGTTGGAACTAAGCTGTACTTAAGTGATTCAAGTCAAGTGAAGATACCTCTCAACTTGACCAAACCGGAGCTGTTCAAAGTTTCCAGACTTGGATACTTTATAACGGATTGCCCGACAGTGTATCAAGAGAAGCAGGTGATGCCGTCAAGGGCAGGCGAAAACTTTAGCTGTCAAATATAATGGACGCTCTTATTTGGAACAAGCGTCCCATTTGGGATGTAGTCTTATTTAGAACAAGAGTTCCACTAGTCAAAGTCAAAGTCAAAGATTTTTATTTCAACTGGGCCTTTGCAGGCACTTTCAAAACGTCGTGATTCTAGGCGCACGGTTCCAAGTGGGTTGGTCCTGGAGAAGATACCGGCAAGAAACTCCATGGATACTCTTTTCATAAATCAAGCTTAGGCACTACACAACAAATGTGGGGCCGCGGCAGCGGCCCTGGCTAAAATTCGACCGTGACCGTGACCGATAGTAATAATGTTACTGGCTGCTACAAATAATTATTAGATAAGGGAATGGAAAAATGCAAGCATAGAAATCTCAATTTCTTTCTTTCGTAATACCTATTCGGATATTGTGACATATTGTTCGGTATTTTTAACACGCTTTTATTAGCTTCACCTGTAACTAAATAACTAACTATGTAAGAAAATCTTGGAAGTTAAATTTGACCCACTTCCCGGTTTCCGATTGAGCTGAAATTTTGCATACGCGTTCAGTTTGGATGACTAAAGCGTGTTCTATAGTTTTTTTTAAACTATAATATTTATTTATTTTAATTGAAAGCTAGTTTAATCGGGTATCATTTTAGCCATGTTTCATGAAAATCTGTTCAGCCGTTCAAAAGCTACAGCTCTTTTTCGAGTTGGAGTCGGGGATTTTTGGTGGTTAGGTTATCATAATAATTATATAAACATGCGATTACTTGGCCCTGAATTTGGCTCTGTAATACCTAATATTTTGCCCTTGATTCATAATACGCTGAAAGCATTTTGGGATCGAGCTTGTTATCCCACGGGATATAATATATGGGTCTACATAATGAGAACTGAATATTTTGTTAAAACAATTTTTATCTCATACCTAATATAGATAATATTATTATTTAATTAACTAATAATGTCTGAGGAACCTTGAAATAAATATCTACTAATAACCGTGAAGTCATATATTTATACACTTTATTTAAATTGATTTTAGATAGCAAGTAATGCAAAATTAGCTATTTGCATTTTGCAGTGGGCTGAGCATGGATGTTTTGATGTATCGTAATTCAGAATTTTAAAAAAATTCAAATTACAAGCAGTATTTTTACAGCAGCAGTATTGTTGCATAAAAATTAAGAAAAATGCTATAGATTCATTGCATTTTAACCTCCAACCGCAAAAAGAGGGGTGTTATAAGTTTATAGTGTGTATCTGTGTACCTATCTGTCGTGGCATCGTAGCTCCAAAACTGATGGACCTATTTCAATGCAGTTTTTTATTGAAAGCTAATTTAATTGGGTATCTTCTTAACTATGTTTCATGAAAATCTGTTCAGCCGTTCAAAAGCTACAGCTCTTTTTCTAGTTAGAGTCGTGGGTTTTTGATGGTTAGGTTATATCACGGGTATAATTAAAATTTGCTTACGTTAACGTTACCATACGTAAAACCATTCATGCTCGGCCCTCTGGAATAAGATTTCCTCTATTTCTACGAAATAAATTATCATTCCACCATTTTTGTTTTGAAAATATAAGACCATTTCAACAAACCGCCTCAGTGATGCTTCCGTTGCCTTTGTGAAACTTCTTCAATTCGTTGAAACCGGCTACGATTTTCTTGACAGCCGGAATAATCCCTAGCGGACTTTTGAAGTACACAAAGCAATTTCATTCGGTGGTTGGTGGTAGATTTTAAATCAAGGCCACTTTTATGGGACGGTTGGCGCAGTGACTAATCCATTGGTTTTCTGCGCCACGTGCCGCGGGTTCGATCCCCGCACGGAACAAATCGATGCCTCCCACGTAAGTTGTTGTATCTCCAAAAATGTAATATTACAGGAGAGCGTTTTGAATATTCAAATGCGAATAAAAGCTTCATTTTTTCATTTTATGATACAACATTATACATTTCATAAAGCCTTGGAAAACACATATTTTTATAAGTTTTTTAATTGAAATAAATTAAATACATAATAAAAATACACATTTTTATGTAAAAAACATAAGATCGTAATTTTGTGGCTTACAACAACTTACGAGGCATCGAAATATTTGTGTGTTCTACAGATAGTTATTTCGGTTCTGGGTGTGTGCATGTGACATGTGTGTTTGTAAACTGTATCCATATACATGATGCAGCAGATCTTATCACATTAAATGAAACCGCGCAATTAGTATCATGTTCTGTGATACTAAAATAAAAATACAAATATAAAACTGAGCACCTAGGCGTCAAAGTACTCCTTCAATTAGTAGATAGTACGCTGTGTAAATAATAATAATTATATGTGTATATATCACTATGAAATTAAGTTCTTTACTGTAAAGTTTGCTTCTCAATTCACGCCAGCAGTGCCAGAGTATTCGTATATTTATATATCTTAATGGATTACCAACCGCACCAGACAAACAAAGAAGGCAAATAAAGAAGACAGAATTGGACCGATTGACCGATTACCTTCATGAAATCCAATTCCGACCATTGCCGTGTACATCACATTGAAACGATTAAAATATTAGGGTATTTATTAGATATTCCTAATATTAAATATTAAATTCGTTATCTCGTATTATGATACCATACCTATTACTGACTGAGTATTAGTCAAATAATAGTGAACCAATTCAACCTTCGCTATTAACTCAATTGAATCTAATATTTATATTAAACTTACCTATTCTCCACAATAATATCTAATAATATGAATACGAAATAAAAGATCTCGTGAATATGCATGGTTATCCACGAATACCTATAATCTAGTGAAACGGGTCGCTTCGCTATTATGCGTCTTTCCTATCATTTGACTAATACCTGGTAGCGTATTACTCTATATTCACAATCTGAATATTATGAATATTCGCGCCTTGTGTTATAATACCTATACCTATTAGGAATATATTCGTTACACCTCTAGAAACGATCTCATGGCGACGTGGATGCTATTCATTCTACTTCGATTCAAAGTACGAACAATTTTCCACTGCATTTTCTCTGAAATAGAAGCTCTGAAACAAAACCTCCTGTTTGTCTGAATTGAAAAGCACATCTGTCGTAACTGAGAGCTACTAACGAACTAGAACGCGGGTTAGTTGTTCAGTGAAACTACAACTAAATTAGCATGGATGTGTACGAGTGCAAAGAAAGAAGAAATAAAGAAAAGAAAGGAAATACATTTATTGAGCACGGACAGTGACAACACAGGAGAGAAAAAATAAATATAATAGTTTAAAAAAAAAAACTAAAGAAAATGCTTTTGTCATCTAAACTAAACGTGTATGCAAAATTTCAGCTCAATCGGAAACCGGGAAGTGGGTCAAATTTAACTTCCAAGATTTTTTTACATAGTTAGATAGTTACAGGTGAAGCTAATAAAAGCGTTATGAAAAAGATAAAAAAAAATTAAAACAAAACAGAAACGTACACCTGAGAGAACAAAATAAAAAGAAAAAAAAAAAACCTGTACATTATTATTAATCATAGCAGTGATAGCCTAGCAGTCGAACGCTTGCCTTCCATGCATGAGGATCCGAGGTCGAACCCAGCCCGCATTGTCTTTTCGAATTTTTGTGCGGATCGTATGTAATTTGATTATCACTTGCATTAACGGTGAAGGAAAACATCGTGAGGAAGGAAACCTTCCCATTTGAGAAAGCCTCATAAAGTTCTCGATCGTGTCTGTAGTCCGCCAACTAAACATTAATACACCCGTAATGAATATTCTATTTTTATAAGAAACAATAATGGTAAAAATATAACAAAAAGATAATAATTTTAACAACAAGTTATC
Organism: Allophyes oxyacanthae; assembly: GCA_932294325.1. NCBI lineage: Eukaryota > Metazoa > Arthropoda > Insecta > Lepidoptera > Noctuidae > Allophyes > Allophyes oxyacanthae. Next base: position 10,657,536 of record OW028631.1, read on the forward strand.
TTGTTAACATACTTAATATATAGCACGAAATTTTCGTAATAAAAACGAGATTTTTTCTCGGTGTATCAATTCAGAAGCATCCCATCTCAGAATGGACGGAATAGGACACGGACAAAGAAGACTATCACTGGACAGTATGAAATCCTAACCCGACTAAAGAAAAGCATTCTAAATATTTCGCAGCTCATTGGCAAACCGCTGAAATATACCATCGACTACAAAGCCAATTCGTTGTCTGTTCACTTTTTGCCTCCATTGTTCAATGTTTGCACACAATTATTTCTATCAAAGAAAATAAACAAAGTCTAACGGTCTGCCTGCGACCGCTTTGTTGGTTGATATATTATTAAACAAATAAATAAATAAATCCTGCCCATTACTGACCCACTGCTGGGTACGGGCCTCTTCTCAGAATGAGAAGGGTTAGGCCTAAGTCCACCACGCTGGCCTTGTGTGGTTGGTGGAATACACACACCGTCGAGAACTTTATAAGGCGCTCTCAGGGTGCAGGTTTCTTCACCGTCAATGCAAGTCATAATAAAATTCTGATCCGCAAATAAATTCGACAAGTCAGAGGTGCGGGCCGGGTTGGAACTCAGACCCTCCTACATGGAAGGCAAGCGTTCAAAAGCTAGGCTATCACTGCTGTTGCTTTTGAAAAAAATATAATATATAAAGTCAATATTATATCGTTAGTAAACATCATAGAAATTTATTTGTCAAGTCTATAGAAATAATAAAAATTAAGCTGTTTATGACTTCAACCAACTCATCAAAATTTAACGACGAGAATCAGCGACCTCTGGACTCGTCATTAGGGCTATGTATGATCGGGCTACTAGAGATACGAACATTGATTGAAATATTGTAATTCATATTTATCTAACAAAAATAGAGTCAACAACTGTTCTAACCTATAATTTTTTATTATAATTATACTAGCAGTGCCCGCGACTTCGTCCACATGGAATTTAACAAAATTATTGTTTCTTTAAATTAAATGTAAAAGTAGCTTAATATGTTACACCTTATAACATTAACTAGCCGTTTCGGATATTAGATGGAACAATCAGACAAACAGAAAGATAGAAAGAAGCATTTAATTTTTATTTTTTTTATCGTATATAAGTACCTACATTATTATATGCATGTAGTAAAAAGCAGTTATTTTGACATTACGAATAGACACTTCAGTTTTATTAATTTGTGTAGGTATATTAGGTACTTACGTATACATAAACGTGAAAAAGGTCTAATGACAGTCGACATCGTCACGGCCGCTTACCGTACGTGTGTCATACGACATTATACGGTCCACCGGACCGAACCACAATACTATAAAACAACTACATATATACGTAGGTAACAAAAATAAGACAAACGAGTTCGACACATTCTATATAACCCTTATCGCGTCGGACATCAAAAAGAATGCTTTTTAAAATTAGTGTCGAGCCCCCCTCGAGGGGCGTGACCCGGTGTGACGTCATTTCTATATTATCAGATTGACCTTTGTTTTTTTTCAACATATCCTTAACTTTACTGAACAATATGCCATACAAAGAAGAGGGATCAGAACAGTCGTTTTTGAACTAAAGCCAATGGAACACAACTTTAGATCGTGGCGACAGTCGGTTTGGTTTAAGAAGGGGAAGGATACTTAGAGTATTTTCTGAAGATTTTTTATTTTTGTTCTCATAGTTTTCTGATTTTATGTGTAAAATTTTATGTTTTTTCTCTCTTTGTGTTATGTTGTGAGTGGGACAGCATAGGCTGATCATAATAATAATAAAATTTAGTTCATAAATTGTATTCAAAAATATCTAATTAACGATCTTAATTATTATCTAAAATTATGTATAATATATAAATTATCTAAAATCTATGAAAGAATTACGATAAATAGTTAACCAAACTGTTTTTGATCCAAAACAAAAAAGAACTGAATGATTTCTTCATCAGCTCGATTGTACGAGTTACAAGCAAGATTGAAGAGATTTATTGAACAAAACCAGTATTGTTTATTTAATTATCAACAATATTTTTGAAAAGTCTTGTTCTATGATAAAGTTCTTAATTGCATAAAGAAAGACCATCTAGCACTTTTTTTTTTTTTTTTAGCGTGGTAAAATCTTCAAATGAGTCCTCCCACCCCGGGCAGGGCGGGAGGGACTGTCATACTTGTACTGACTAAAATCCACGGTGTTCCTTCAATAGCCCTTTACATTCCGGGGTCACGGTAATGAGATAAGTCCCGCGACCAAGACCATCTAGCACTTAGCAATTATAACACTCACAAAGGAAATCAAAATCACTCACCGATTTCAAGTACAATTATCGATGAAACACAATTATATTTTGAATATCGATAAAAACGAATGATTATGCACAAAACAACGGAGCAGCGCGACGGTTGCCCGCGTGATATATCGAAAAACAGTGCGTTCGTTTGTCGATACGGTTCGTCGAATCGACGTCGAAATTGTCGACGTCACTTATCATTACCCTGATACACGACGTACAATAATAGGGATGCGATTATGTTTGTGTTTAGTGAAATATATCGATATAGTTGTCAATAAAATATTACGTTTCGAACAATAAAAACTAATATTGATTAATAAATATAGGATGACTGGTTGAACCAGGTAACAATTGAAGGAGGGTATTACATTCATCATTATGAACAACTTTTGCTATGGAACCAAATATGAAATCGCGAAAAAAAAATCTGCTGTACCATATAAATAATTCTCAATTACTAGACTAAAGACTAAATACGTGTAAATGTATGTGGTTTAATGAATTCGATGTCAATTTATTTTTTTCAGGTGCAAATGTTAGGACGGCTGTTTATTATGCTACACCTTCTGAAGAGGAAATAGAATCAATAAGTTGCAGAAAGTTGCTTGGATATAATTATTTATAAAAACCATCGATATTAATATGCACCACATCACTAACATTGATGTTAAAATAATTATATTGCTAGTTAAATTAAGGTTTTCGAAAGTAATAATGGCGTACGTTGACAAGTTAATTCAAATAATGATAACATTTCTCTGTAACATCATTATTACTGTTTTCTTCAAGTAATGTAGTCAGTGGACCTTGTCTTATAATGTCATACTTGGTTCTAATATTTTTATCATGTAACGCAGTTTCTAACATAGTCAGAATTTTTAAAGATTGCTCTTATAGAGGCGATGTCCTACGTACGTCTGATGCACCCTGGGAACCATCATGAGCTGGCTTCTTTAATGACCTGTGCTTCGATTTCTCTGTTTATATATATGATAGCAAGATGGCCGCCTTCAGTAGAGCATGCAAAATTAGCTCTTCTAAAAGTTCGTGGCACTGTGTGGAATCTGTAACAGTGATTTGTTCTTTGATCCAAATGATATTCTAAAAAACAATATTATCAAAATGTGAAAACATTGTGAGGAAACTTGCATACCTGAGAGGGCCGCATAAAGTCCTCGATGGTATATGTAGTCCACACTAGGCCAGCGTGGTGGACTAAAGCCTAACCCTTCTCATTCCGAGAAGAGCGCTTGCCCAGCAGTGGGACAGCAAGGGGCTGAATTTATTTATAAGCCTTAAAAATTAATTGTAGCCCATTATTGCACCACTGCTGCAGGGTGAAATGAGGAAATACAAAAATCGGGGAAAATCAGCTCGTTAACGTTTTACAGCCTATTCAACTTTTTCAGAATACTGTACGGCATTTTTGTCGTGTATTCTGTCAGTGGCCAAAAGAAAGACTGGCGCGCGATTGGAACTCTTTTGGCTTGGACATTAATGGACATACAGTAGGTCAATGGAAACATCATTTTTTTCTCGATTTCAGAATCTTTGCTCCCATATTAGTTATTTAGAATGATGAGCAGACCAAGTCATAATTTTATTTTAGTAATTAAAAAAATATTTGTCGTGCGAGTCGCGTCTCACTGATGCAAATAAACTACCTATTTAATTATTATTTCTTTTCAGTTTAAACACCAACGCCGTATAACATTTTAATGTATCATACGCTATCAATCAGTACATAGTGTTAAAAAAATCTTATTGAGTTTATGCTTCAGTTCCGAAGTTGAATGTAACTCATTTACGTAAGACACTGGTTTTCAAACTTTTCCCAAGCAATGATCAAACCTGTAGTCCTCGAAGAGTAGCAGAAATGTACTCCAGTAATCTCTCGGTTGAGTCATGTCGATGTGACTTTTTCCATGTTTGTCTCATTTCCGCCAATTCCATCATTTCTTTGTACGTCTTGACATCCAGCTTTTCTTTTATCTAGTCCTCGTAGCTTCCATGTAGATACTCCATTTGTAGGAATTCCAGTACACCGATATAATTCAGCGATAATGATATAACATTTCTATGGTGCTCAAACTATTATTGCATTCATAATGTACTGTGGACATACCACGTCTACTATCTCATTGGTATAGTAGTCGCAAGCGAGGGTTTGATTATCACGTAGACCAAAGTGTTGTTGGGTTTTTCTGTAAGGAAATTCCCAGAATCAACCTGGAGTAAACAATAGGCAGCTTTTCGGGAATACATGATGCTTTTTTATGTAATGTACTACAAGGATCATCCCTCATTCCGTAGGTGTTGTTTAAGACGACTAAGATTATATCAAGCAAATTGGCAGCAGCATCATATTTGGCGCTCATAATATGCCATCAAGTGTGAAGATTATTTACAGTTCTCTTCACGGCCTTTCATTTTCACATGTTTAAGATCTAAAACTATGATGATAACTTTAATCACTTCACGAATTGTTTTAACTTTGACAACCATTGTCTTGATCGATTATAACCCTGTTCTGTTAATATTGAAATTACCAATATTTGTTCTAACTGCTGAATGGAACATTTGCACTAGTCTTCTCGCAAAATGAAGGCTTGTTTAAAGTATTTAGTAGTACTATATTGCTTCAATTTTATTGGTAAGCCATCTTTCTTTTTCTATGGGAATTGCAGCAAACAAATGCTGTCATATTTGACTTGCATAATATTGTCTATCACACTGTCATGTCGCCAAGAAAATGTTGCTCAGTCAACTTTTAATTAAACGCTATACATTGAGTATCTAGAACATAGATATCCGTGATCTAGAACTATGGCAATAGACATCAACTCTCAACTCAACTCTTCGTCCGGCTTGACTAATTTATCATCATCATCATCAGCCTATTAATCTTTCCATTTGAGTATCCTCTCTGAGAGACGGAAAGGGCTGTAGCTGTAACCCAACTCATGGATCTGGTGCAGATTGGTAGTTATTGTGAAGTCTCCAAATTTATGGTTCAAGAGTATGTTGGTTTCGCAATGTTTTCCTTCACCATTGCGCAGTGGTTATGAATTATGCGCGCATAAGTTATTAATAAATGTGGTGCGCGCTCTTATAGAATGAAACCCACAAATCGCGACTCGTAAGTTGAAGCAGCGACAATCGATAAGAAATAAAAGATGTATAATGTCACAGCGTCCATTATTCTTTGCATAGAAATATTTTATATGTGAGTCATGTTTTAGAGGGATCGTTCAGGTGCGATTACAAATACAGTATAGTGGCGAAGGCATGGTTCAAGCACTTCATAGTACCAGCGAATTGGTTCGATGCCCGGTTGAGATGTACGCTTGAAGGTAAGCATATCCGTTTAACAATATATGTGACACTACAAAAGAAACAAACAGGAGAGTTGGATAAGACATACTTAAAGGTATGGAACGATGACTCATTTAGGAAGAAAGCGATGTATGTATTATCCTACTCTCAGTTGGCTTGTTCTATTGCTGCCCAGTAAAGATTATAACCTAGACGTGTAGTTCCTAGTAAAGGTAGCCAGCAGTTAAACCTGTTTCTTCCTTGTAGTGTTTAAAAAAGCTAATAACAATAATTTAATATATCTATATGTATATATATTTAATTTAATTTGTAGTTTTGATCTATTCTTGTGCATCGCTGTCTACATTTCGTGTTTTAAATTCTCCTCTCGCAGGTCTGCTGGAAGAGATTTCTTTTGTGAAATAAGCAGTACCTTTGTACTTTGTTCTCCTATTTTAATGTTTGCTGTGTCTTTTCATGTGTGTACATAAATGATTAAATAAATAAATAAATCACTCTGGTCATTCGTTTGATGATTCTGTCAACATTTCCTCATCAACTTTTATTGTAGCTGAATATTATGAAGCCTAATCTATGTATTAATACGTGAAGAGAAAACTTTGTACCCCTTTTTAGACATATTGCGCGCATGGAGGAGTGTGAGATTTGGCATAGTTAAAGTTTATGTGGAGAAGGAGTGCAGAAAGCTAAAATTACGGTCGAATTTCGACCAATGGATGACCACTAGTGTAATATTAATATAATAATGTCATATACAACACACTAAGAACTATTAAAAGGCCGTTTCTCCTACCCCTGTTAGTCGAGACACCTAACCCTGCGTCATATCAGGAAACAATGTATTTACACTGAACAATGCATCGAGGCACTCACGCGAAGATTGTATGCAAAATGCAATTTTAAACGTCATAGAGTAGGTACAAGTGTTAAATCAAAGAATTTTTTTAAACTTCCGATAAAGTAATCGAAAACAAAATCGAATGCGTTATGATATTGCTTGAAAATATAATAGACTCAGAGAAGAAAAACAATTAATTATTAGTAAATATCCATTCAAATACAGATTGCCAATAATATAAAATTAATAATGACTAATGAGTACAGTACAAAATATTGACAGATTGACAAGATGTAATTATAAAACTACTAAAATTATTAACGCTTGATTAAACTTCTGCGTTAGGAATCTAGAAGTTTCTTCTATTTTGATAAATTGCCATGATACTGATGACATACATTTTTCAACGACACAAACAGCAGTACCCAAAATCACGAGACCGTTAAAATTAATAGAATTATTTTGTCAAAACATGAGACTGTGATTCGAGAAACGAGTACAAAAGTCAGATGATATGGCACTTCGGGGTCATTTTCTTCCTTCTGTCGAGTTGCATGAGCTAACGCATGAGATTCGCTCATGCAATATTGGAAAGATTAGCGTGTCTTCAATGCAGCAGATTCAAATTCAAATTCATTTATTTTGTGAACATAGGTTACATACAAGATGTTAAATTACAAATACCTGTCTCATGTTTCGTTACTCATGGAGTCTCTTTCTCTCTTTTCCTTTCTTGACCTTATGGCGTTATTATGACTACAGTTTGCTAACTTATGGAGTTCTTGCAAAGAGATAACGAATGCTCGTTAACGGATACCGTCTGTCGTAACTGCCATAGCAATCTTATTCAGAGGCAAATAATTATTATCATATTCTTATTTTTTTGTCACATTAAATCACATTATTCTCGCAGCTCTTACCACAACATTGTATTAATTAAGATTGTATTTTTTTTAAGAGTTTTCATGGAGTTTCTTGTCGGTTCTTCTCCATAGGACCTACTATTTGGAACCGTACATCTAGAGTCTCGAGATTTCATAAGTGCCTGATATGGTTGACATAAAATAAAGATACCTAATTATATTCTATTCTAATCCCTGCTAGAAAATTTGACGCATTCCTTGAAGATCCAGTTATTAGGCACATTCTTGAACTGCACACTTTTATTCTGTAATTAAATTATTATATTCTGCGTCTTTAGTTTCATAATACTATATTTTGTTATTAGGTGCCGTTCTAGCCTCTCCAACTACACCTGAAATTGAAACTGAAATTATTCACATAATAAAGAACTTCTTTTCTTCGGAATCTGAGATCTTCACCGGGATCCATGCCACTTTCTCTCAAGGAGACTACTTCACTATCGAAGGTTAGTGTTGGACAAACGAAAGATTATTTTATTATTCCTCCAAGCCAATTTTCGATTTCTCCAATTTCTCCAAACTACCGAACAAGTTAAAAAGAGCATGGATGTTTTGCTCTCCTATAGCTGACCCTATATTGCTCAAAACGTTGGCACGTAATAAGGACAGTGACATTAGTTGAATTGCCTTACAGGTATGCCCCTTTCCGAACTTCCAATAGCTTGGGCTGAAAATGAACCAGACAACGCAGGAAATAATGAAAGCTGTATCACTTTTAATTATAACGGAGATTTAGCCGATCGTCCCTGTGCAGAGACACGACCCTACATCTGTTATAGAGCACGAAATAATGAGCAAGAAGTGAATGCGTGCGGCACTATAGATCCAGGTAATATTTTAAGAATAACTATATTTTTTGAGGTTTAAGCTTGATATTACTTACTTCCTCATTTACTAGTAGGGGGTATACATAATGGTGACGACGCTACGGCGTTAAATGAAACCATGGATTTGGTATAAGGTTCTGTAGCAGTACACAAAAAATTTACGCATGTTATTTTTGCATATTATATATTTCACTCTACTCTCATTCGCATAGGTGAAGGGACAGTAAAGTAGAAACTTATGTCATCATTACCTAAGAACAGGTTAGAGACTTCAAATTTCGCGTAGAGATCGTGATTATACAATTAAGAAAATTTTAATTAGTTCCTGTGGCTTAAATACTGATTGGATTTGATTTTTTTTTTACTATCTTCAGTAAGTAGTGAGTGCTCGCTCTAAATAAATATTCTTTTCAGAATACCGTTTGGATTCAAGAACCAATAGTTGCTACAAATTCCACACAGTACCTCGAACTTTCGAGAGAGCTAATTTCGCGTGCTCGGCAGAAGGCGGCCATCTTGTCATCATAAACAGTGAAACTGAAGCCAAGGTCATCAAAGAACTCTTCGCAAAGTATCCTGGAGGAAAGATGCTTGGAAACTTTTGGAAAGATGTCGCTTTCGTTGGTATGAGCGATTGGGGCGAACCTGGAGATTGGAGGACTATTCATGGTACCTAATTCATGAACATTAAATTTTATCGCATGTAGTGTGTCGCAGAGTGAGTTTTCTTTTCAAGCCGGGCATCCGCTAGCACTAGCAGCGGAGCTGGCTCCGTACGGACTCCGTTTTTACTCGCAACGGTAAACTTCATAGAAATGCTTCTACCAACAAAGTGTCTAGTGTGTGTGTGTGTGTGACTATTTTACTTTGTTCTGTCTTTCTTATTTAATTTATTTTTTACTGTTTAAAGGTTTAATTTAATTTTTATTTTATTTCTCTCGTGTGTTGTCAATGTACGTGCTGAATAAATGTATTTTCTTTCTTTCTTTCTTTCTTTTCTAGCGGGGAGGACTGAACGAGTCAAAATACTTAATAACGAACTCTCTCATAATTTCTCTTTTGGAAGGCAATTGTCAAAACTCTTTCTTAATGGAAGGTAAAACTTATTTTAGTTAATTAGGATCCGTTCCGGCCAGCAATTACTTGCTCATTACTCTTTCGCAATGGAAGCCCGGCTTCAGGCAAGCCGTATGCTTGTTTGTCACCTTAGCGATATCAAAATGGTCTTCCTGCGTAAAGTTTGATTTGATTCCCGCACGGAACAAAATATATGGGGGTATGGTCTACAAATGTTCCGGGTGTGTATATATTTCGATATGTCTGTTTGTAAACTGTACCTATACCGGAAAAAATAATATGAAGGGCAAGGATATATTTAAGACAAAGTAATTCTTTTCCAGGACAAACACTATGGGAAGCGGGTTACAGCAAGTTTGCTCCAGGAGAGCCAAACAATTCAACAGGCGGAGAATATTGCGGAGCGGTGTACCGCAGTGCTTTGCTAGACGACACAGGGTGTGGCAACCGATACGCATTCATTTGTGAGAAGAATCCAGATTATCCTGCTGTTTGTCGTGCCCTGCCTGCTGCTGCAGGACGAGGCTAAATATTAAATTAATACTCAAATAAAAGTTATGTTCTACTAGCTATTGTCCGCGGTTTCATTAATATCTACGGGAACTATTTCATATACCCAAATAAAAAGAATCTTATTTGTATTGAGTTCTATCTATGTGGAATGTTATCCAAATCCATCCATCCACTGGTCCCTCATTGATGTTTTGAATCTTTGTATTTATTTAATTATGTTATTATGGTGTTCCTCCACTACTGCTATGGAGGAACGAGTTATTTTGTATGGTCTTCGTAGTTTGAAGTCGAAATTGCATTGTCTTTTTGTCGCAAATAGTAGTAGTGGAGGAATACCATACCTCGTTCCTCCAAAATGGTGACCCCGACGTGATTCAGGTTTCGTAATCTGATTAGTCGAATTCTTAGTATATTTACCTATTGTAATTATCTTGCTACGTTAAGTAGTTACTTTTTGTGGCGGTAAGTGTCAGTACAATTACAATTATTTAATAAAAAAAATCCATGCACAGCAGTGAGACAGTAAAAGGCAGAATTTTATTTTTAAAATAATTACAGATTTATTTATATATTCTTTATTGTACATCAGTAAAACAAATATACACATAAGACTTGCACGAACATAAATTGTACAATGGGCGACCTTATCGCTCACGGTGATTTCTTCCAGGCAACCTTTGGGTGGACAAGAGTGAAATGATTAAGTTATGGGGCAGTCAGTTGTGTATATTATTTAGCACACACAGTATTAATTTATATACTGTAAGTATAAATAAATATCCAATAAATTTTAATTAGTTATGACAAATATGGATAAAAATAAGCCAGTCTGCGCTATATTTTGCGACATGACGCAGGATTACGTTCAACATCAATGACATTCTATTAAAAAAACTTGAAAGATACGTTGTTAGAGTAATAATGTCCTTAAACTCTTCAGAATCTTACCCGTATGATAAGAAAGAAGTAACGGAAATCGGTAGAATAAATTGGAGCACCAAACGAGAATGAGTTTTTGAATGAATTGAATCTTTTCATCGGAAGAATGTACCGTTAACTACGGAGTTCCACAAGGAAGTGTACTGGGACCTTTATTTTCTACGCTCTACATTAATGAACATCTTATGACACTTTTCGTAGATGATAGCTCAATTATTACAATACTTACAATCAATTATTACAATCGAAGAGATTTATATACATTTATTAAAACTATTGATTAGTTAGTTGACAATAATTTTAAAATGAATATAAATAAGACAGTGATAATGCATTGCATCTAGCGTTCGTTGACATTTTCTAACTTTGACATTGAATATAATTTTACTAATATTGACGCTGTTAATGTACAATTGTTTGTTTTCCAAAAAAAAAAAAAATAATAATACAAAAAAAATATGTACATTAAAAATTGGAAGGTACACATAGATGACCATTGGTAAAAAAAAACAGTGCTTTGCTTGAAAATTTTACGATATTATTCGCTATTTGTATAACAAAAAATCTGCTAATAATATGGTATTTTTTTTTATAAAACCGACTCAAACATTTGACGCTAAGGATTCCAGAATAATTTAGTCATGGGACAAGGACAGGAATAATTCAATCAATATTAAAAAAATACAAGATTTTATTAGTAAGGGCAACATTTTAATTGTAAATATACAAAAAATAAATAAATCTAATCTTATAATATCTTAATTACCGATATCTGTTATTACTAATTAAATATAAATACTCTCCGTGTATGAAGATATCGTGACGTGTTTATATTTCCAATACCTCTCCCTCTCCCAAAATGAAGTCCTGTTTATATAGTCCTTAGTGTTATTTATTATATTAATCCAATTTTATTGGTAAGACTTTTCAATTTATCTATGTCTACTTCTATAAAATACGATTTTATTGTATAGTTGGCTATGTTTGTGTAATTGCGATAAACTTTTGAACCCGATGCCGTTTTCACCTACATCTAGAGATCTTGGAGGAAAATTTTAGGCACACTTAACCGTTGACACGGTAGTTTCGCAATAATCTTCTTCTTTTTCTTCTCTCGAGTCGGGACGAGCTATCACTACTACTATGTATGGTGAGAAGACAATACAATTAGACTTCAAACTACGAAGACCATACACAATCCCTCGTTCGTCCATTGTAGTAGTGGAGGAACACCATACCTCGTTTTTCCACATAGGAATTAAATAAATACCAAGATTCAAGATTGAAAAACATCAATCAGGCATAAACGGCTGAACGGATTTGGATGAAATTTCGCACAGATAAACCTGAATTGGCACATAAGGTACTTTTTAACTCGGTATATGAAGTAGTTCGCCTTGGATGTGAATGAAACCGTGAGCAATAGTTACTAGAACATAACTTTTATTTGAATAATAATTAAACTTTTAGCCCCGAACTGCAGCTTCGGGCAGCGCACGACAAACAGCAGGATAATCTGGTTTCTTCTCACAAATGAATGCGTATCGGTTGTCACACCACAAGTCGTTTAGTAAACCACTGCGGTACACCGCACCGCAATATTCTCCACCTGTTGAATTGTTGGGTTCTCCTCCAGAAAACTTGCTGTAACCCGCTTCCCAAAGTGTTTGGCCTGGAAAAAATAAATCGTTACCTTTTACATGGATTTCTTTAGTACTTATCGTCGGTATAGTTTACAAAAATACATCTCATGGAATATATTCTGTAGGCCATACAAATATATTTATCATATCACTAGCTCGGAAAGGTTTTCTGTTTTCTTCGAAATCTGGGCGCAAAAGTCTATTTTATCCGCTAGTGTGGAAAAGTTATTCGAAATTCGAACTTGACGAACTGTGGTGTAAAGCATAGACTTGGGCTCCAAGTCTATTATTTGTAAACACGAGAGCATTCTGCCACGAGTGAGGTTGCAGGAGTTAGCAGACGCGGGGCCCCGGACAAGTGTAGAGTAGTGAAGAAAAACAATTAGGCTTCTAACATTTTCCTCGCTTTAATGAGATGAAATGTTGTGTGTTTCACACGGCTGCAAAATTATTTGCTAAATTGCTAGCTACGCTCACGATTCTACTCGTATTTCTACTACTCTTAGAATCCTTCGCTTCCTCGGTATTCAATACAAGCACTCGCACCAAATAACAACTTTGCAGCTTTGCATAACAAATAACTATTGTCCATTCGATTACTTAGCCACTGCGCCTACCGTGTCGTCTTTGATACCAAATATTTATAGTTTATCAAGCTTGTGTGGACATTGAATGATGCTATGGGGTATCAAATTGTGAACATGTGCTAATTTCAATCCAGGAAATGCCTCCATTTTACTCAAGTTATGAGAGCAGCTATGTACAGCCAACATCAAAAGTAAATTTTGAACAGTCGGATGTAAAAAAAAAAAAAAATTCGTTTTTTTGGTTGTTACCTTGCTTTTCATCACTTATATTTGATGATGACTGTTGCCCCACTTGTTTTTTTTTTATTTAAGCTAATCCTACAAACATAACATCAAACAAAAAATTATGTTCATAAATTAGGTACCATGGATTGTCCTCCATTGTCCACGTTCGCCCCAATCGCTAATACCAACGTAAGCGACGTCTTTCCAAAAGTTTCCAAGCATCTTTCCTCCAGGATACTTTGCGAAGAGTTCTTTGATGACCTTGGCTTCGGTTTCACTGTTTATAATGACAAGATGGCCGCCTTCCGCCGAGCACGCGAAGTTAGCTCTCGCGAAATTTCGAGGTATTGAGTGGAATTTGTAACAGCTATTGGTTCTTGTATCCAAGCGGTATTCTGAAAAGAAAATCCGTGGCTTAAAACATAAGGATAATTTAAGAGAAAACCAAAATAGTTGTGAAACTGTTTTTGTCACTGTCATTTTACTTGAGAGCAGAATAAATCACCGTAAGGGTGCGTACGTCTACAAACGCGGGCCGAATGAACATTTGCACCGGAACGGCTCGCCAGCCTGCGATCTCCATACAAAATGTTATACGGAGCGCATATGGTAAGCATTCGTAAATATGGACGCGGCCTTACACCTAGCTGTTTAAATCGCACAAGACAGTAAGAGTTTTTACCTGAATCTATAGTACCACACGCATTCACTTCTTGCTCTTTATTTCGTGATCTATAACAGATGTAGGGTCGTGTCTCTTTACAAGGACGATCGGCTAAATCTCCATTATAATTAAAAGTTATACAACTTTCATTATTTCCCGCGTTGTCTGGTTCATTTTCAGCCCAAGCTATTGGAAGTTCGGAGAGAGGTACACCTGTAAAGCAGTTCAACAAATTTAATTTCCTCCTTTGTGGTTACAAATCTGACGTGTTCTCATTCATTACGCAACGAAGTTCTAAGCATAAGTAGAGTATAGAGCCATAAATATGGAAGCAAATCAATCCATGCTCATGTTAAATATAGAAAATGATCTGTAGCTGTAACCGTAGTAGAAGAGAATCAAGGCAGTTATGCAATGCGCTTTGAATCTTTATAAAAGATTACAAACATTCTTGAAAATAATGAAGAAGACAAACCTTCGATAGTAAAGTAATCTCCTTGAGAAAAAGTGGCATGGATCCCGGTGAAGATCTCAGATTCCGAAGAAAAGAAGTTATTTATTATGTGAGTAAGTTCAGTTTCAATTTCAGGTGTAGTTGGAGAGGCTAGAACGGCACCTAATAAAAAAGTGTATTATTATGAAACTACAGGGTGACTGGCAGAACGAGGGAATCAATGAAGGAGGGTATAGAACTCATCATTATGAACAACTTTTACTATGGGAATAAATATGAAATCGCGAAAAAAATCAGCCGTTCCATATAAATAATTAGATATTATTTGACTAAATGTACGGAACAGATGTTATTTTTTCGCGATTTCACGTTTTTTCCTATAGTAAAAGTTGTTCATATTGATGAGTACAATACCCTCTTTGAATGATTCCCTCGTTCTACCAGTCATCCTGTATAGACGCAGAATATAATACTGAAGTCCAGAAAACTATTAAAGAACATATAATGAAGGTGATTTTGTCTCCTAATACAGCTATTCCAATTAGATATTATCTAGGTAAGTCTGCACATTTTAATAGTTTTATTTTAAAATGTTTTCAACGATGTGCCTCAAAACGTAAACCATCAATGAATGTATCAAATTTTCTAGCAGGGATTCGATTTGTCTTTGCAAGAACTTCATATGTTAGCAAATCTTTAAATTCTTTCTACTGTAAATCTGCCATTATTGAACTTCTTCGGCACAAACTATCACATGGAAATCGCTTCTGCCATAGTAGAAAGATTAGCTAGTCAGCAATGGTGGTATGGAGGCTGTCTTCTCAAGGTACGCCAGATGATCTCATGTTTATCACTCGTACTCGTGTTTCTTGCGTTGTACTGTATCCGTTACTCAATCAGTTAAAATAACAATCTGTATTTGAATGGTTATTTACAAATAGTTCATTGTTTTCTCCTGTAAGTCTATTACCTACATTTACAAGCAACATTATGACGCATTTTATTCTCTCCTTATCATAAGTCTTATAATAAAATTCTTTGTGTAACACTTGTACACTTAATATAACGTTTAAAATGTCTTGTATATTATGTTTCACGTGAATGCCTGGATGCATTGTTCAGATTAAATGTAGTGTCTTCTGATATGATGCGGGAGGTGCGGGTGGGGAACGGTATTCTCTTAGTATTTTTTATTCTATGATGTAGAAATGCAATTGCGTAGAGCGTGTAGCTTACAGCGCCACGGTAGATGATGCTTCACGAAACATGGCAATGATAAGCGTGGACAAAACATCACGTCATAAATGGCAACGTTGTGACGTCATCATCTTCTTTGCAGATACTCATAAACAGATATGACGGTTGAAATAAACGTTTATAACGAAATATTGACAGAACCATCAAATGAGTGCCAACGGACGGAGACGTATGGAACTGATTATGTTCTGCACATGTGGCTTCCTGTCTTCACAAGCTAACTTTGAAGATGCTCCTTTTGTTTTCATAATTGGGTGGCTTGAGTGTTAAGTATTTACATACTTGTATTGTTTAAATTATAGTGGTACTTATTATGATCTTTGCTGTTCTTTTTTTTTTGTAATCTAGAATCACGACGTTTTGAAAGTGCCTGCAAAGGCCCAGTTGAAATAGAAATCTTTGACTTTGACAACGATAGTGTTGTTATATCTTTTTAAGCACACCAGGGAAGGGACAGAGTGACCTGTTTGCTACTATAACAGGAACTGTACGTCTGGATTTTATATCGGGTTAAAAATATCCTTAATTTTTTTATCAGGCCATACCTGGGAACCTACTGGTTATCGAGATATTCAAGGTTAAAGACGATAAATGATGCACCTGTACTCCCACCCATCCTGTTCCACAGACACACACAGCACAGTCACGCACACGCGCGACTGTTGCGCACGATATAACAGCTGTTTTTAATACCAGCAATAATTTTTGCATAATGTTACTTGGTTTGATGTACCCTATGCATAGACTTCGGCTTCGTTAGGGATATTTTACACCTGCATAATCTTTAATAGGCGGCAATAGCACAAGTCAACTAAGATTAGGCTAATACATACATCCCTTTCTTCCTAAATGAGTCATCGTTCTATACTTATAAGTATCTCTTATCCAGCTCTCCATTTTGTTTGTTTGTGTCGCATAGATTATTAAACGGATGTGCTTAGTACTTACCTTCAAGCGCGCATCGCAACCGGGCATCGAACCAATTGGCTGGTACTATGAAGTGCTTGAACCATGCATTCGCCATTATACTGTATTTGTAATCGCATCTGAACGATCCCTCTAAAACGTGATTCAAGTGTAAAATATATTAAGTAACGGAAGAATAGAATAGAATAGATCTTTATTTCATGTACCAAGCCCCTTAATAATGATTTGCAAGGCACGAGTGAATAGATCACTTCTAAGCAAACGTGCACCATTTTCGACTGCATCATCGCTTGACATCAAGTGAGATAGTTAAAAAACAAACTTAGTGGTAAACTCTTTTTCTTTCTTTCTTTCAAACTCAAGCCTATTCAATATAAAAAAGATAAAAAATAATATTTGCTATGGTGCATTTTTTAGATCGATGATTGTGGCATAATAATTCGTCGATGCTTTGATATAGGTATGAGTTGCAAATTCGTATCAGTTTATCGATGAGGGAAACCATTGTAAGGAAACCAACAACAACAAAGGCAGCAACAATGGTAACAGCAACATTCAACAGATAGTCGGACAGAATTAGCCGAATCGATCATGATATAACAAAACAAACACTCGGGATTTAATATCCCGAGTTAACAAACTTAACACAAATATTTCACTGTTTAGAAAACCACTAGGAACCACAAATTCTAAAACATGACCATCCACCAATTCACACCAGGCTCATGATGTAGATCGCAAGAGACACGTCTGGTACTGCAAATTTTTTTGTTTGATTCATACCCCTTATAAAATGAAATATGTCTTACCTATAAAATTGAGGCAATATAGCACAGCTAAATATTTTAAACAGGACTTCATTTTGTGAGAAAACTAGTGCAAATGTTACTTTCAGCAGTTAGAACAAATATGGGTAATTCCAATAATATAAGAACTGGGTTATGATCGAACAAGGCAATGGATGTCAAAGTTCAAACAAATCATGAGGTGTTTAAAGTTAAAGAAAAGAAAGAAAAATCATTTATTTGCTACAAAAACAAGACACACTAGAATGATAGACATAGGTAATAAGAAGACGACAGGTGCATAGACAGAGAAGTCATTTTTCTTAGGATGGCAACAGTGTAAAATTAAGTAGAAAAAATCATTTAAAAAATAAAAATTATTAAACTCATAGTTAAAGTAAGTATACTGCACCGACTGAGCATCACCTTGCCCTTTGACTATAGACAATACTTATTTTAGACCATAAGCGTCCGAGAATGAAATGCCGTGAAGAAAACTTTCCATAATTGTGATGGGCATAAATTAAGATCGAAAAATAGGATGCTGCTGCCAATTTTCTTGTGAT
Organism: Allophyes oxyacanthae; assembly: GCA_932294325.1. NCBI lineage: Eukaryota > Metazoa > Arthropoda > Insecta > Lepidoptera > Noctuidae > Allophyes > Allophyes oxyacanthae. The sequence goes on from OW028631.1 coordinate 10,675,401, forward strand.
ATCTTAGTAACCTTAAACGACACCTGCAGAATAATTATTAATGATCCTTGTACTATGTAGTACAAGGATCATTACTTATAAGATCATTTGTTATCAGTATGTACTGATAACAAAGTATCATGAATTCCTGACAGTGGTGGGCGAAGACTGAGCTTATTGCTAACTCCAGTCTGCTTTTGAGAATTTCCTTGCAAAAATAACCAATAATACTTTGCTACAGTAATTGAGAATCGGACCCAAGACCTCACGCTCAGCAGCCTATGACCACTAGACTAATGAACAGTTGACATTTTACCGAGTACCATACAGATCTATCGTTGAATAACGTCATTGTACTGAGGAAATAGAAGCTGCATAGACCAGATAAACGAAAAGCTGGATGTTCAGGATAAATCACCTCAAATCTGCAATAGCACTGGCTCTTTCCACAAAAAGCCACTCCAGACGTTGACCTGCATTGTTCTTACATACTATGAATTGTATCACGAACAATATTTCAAAAGAGTAACCATGTAGTGTCTTACTGGTTCTTCTCCATTGAACGACTTACAGAGCCAGCTCATCGATTCGCAAATGCCTTTTTATGGCCTATATGAATAAAAAAAAAGTTTAACTTTGAGTTTAAGACGTAGGTATGCACAAAGAAGTGAACGAATTGGCGGAAATAAGACAAAAATGGAAAAAGCTACACCGAGAAGAAGCAATGAATGGGTACATTTCTGCTTTACTCCAAGGATTTAAAAGTTTGATGGTTACTCACGAGAAGTTTGAAAACCGCTGCCTCGCGTAAATGAGTTACATTCAACTTCGGAACTGAAGCATAAACTCAATAAGAATAAATTTTCTCATTTTTAACACCGAATACGGTTAAACCATATATTATTTAAGTTGCATAAATAATTTCCGATACCATAACATAACATAACATCATTCCTGAATTCTCCAAAAGGATTAGCAGAGGTGTAGGTACTGATGTCCACCCAAATTTTGCCGATGCCATTATTAAGTTCCATGAAAGAGGGAGCGAAACTATTATCCATCCATCCAAAATTTAAGTGCTAGGCACTTGGCGGTGTAGCAATTTCCATCCATTCCATCCAATGCTAAATCTTTTAATTCTTAATGTGTTTCTATATTTGCTTTTTCTTTCAGTTGATTAATGTAGTTTCTTCTTGGTCTTCCTCTTTTTCTTTTTGCCTCTATTTTTCTTCTATAATGTTGGTAATGAACAAAACGTGCCTATTATAATAATAATAATTTATTGATCATAAATTTTATTTTAATACATATTTTTTGTACCTTTCATGGAGTTCTATCTCATATAATCATGTTGTTAAAGATCCGTATTGCAGAACGAGATGCTCAGTGGTGATTTTAACTTTAACAGTATTTGAGTGACGTATTGGTCTATAATGTTAAATTGAAATCTGTGCTCAAGTGGAGATCATTACAGAACGAAGCTCAGCAGGAGCATCGTTCTGTAATACGGATCAAAGGGTTAAGGCGAACGCCAATTGTTGTTTTGTCATAAATACATAAGTCATCAACATAATAATAATAATAATTTAGTTGAGGGGTTGGATCAAAGGCTTGATGCAGAAGGCGGTACTCCTCGACACGGCACGCATTGTGAGGAGGTTCCTCTCTCTGGAGCCCTAGCCACCGGTAGCTTGGACCCTGTTCCCGATGCCGGTTGGTTCCTATTTTTTATGTTTTTAAATGTATATTTTATTATGTATTTAAAAATATGTATATTAATGAATAAAGGAGATAATAATTTATTTCATTCAAACAACTTTAAAACACATTATATTTAGATGTATAAAAACAAACATTATTTGAGAAATATTATAACATTTAGCCTCGCATTCCAGCAGCAGGCAGCGCACGACAAACTGCAGGATAATCTGGATTCTTTTCACAAATGAATGCATGTCGGATGCCACACCCTATGTCGTCTAGGAAACCACTGCGTAACACTGCACCGCAAAATTCTCCGCCCGTCGAATTGTTTGGTTCTCCTGGAGAAAACTTGCTGTAACCCGCTTCCCACAGTGTTTGGCCTGGAAAACTTGTTTTTTTCTTAAACATATCGATGCCCTTCACATGAATTTCTCCGGTATCATAGGTACAGCTTATAAACATACATCTCACATACACACTAGGGACATCTGTAGCCCACACAAATATAAGGTCTTAGTGACATTTGCCTTTTACTAATAAGATCTATTTTGTATTTACCTGTGACAAACAATAAATAACTATTCTATTCTATTCTTATTTTAATAATCCACAATATTTTAAAGGATGATGGGACAAAACTGCCCTGAGACCAATAACGATGTGACATATGTCATTGGAAAGGTCTTTTCAAATGCTACAACTGTTACTATGGCCGTCCGGGTCAATTCGCTGTGGGTAAACAGTTATGGCGTCTCAAAAGTATTGCGGCGTAGAACTAGTCGTCTGCATACACTATAACTGCCAGGAGACCAATAACGATGTGCCATACGTCATCGGAAAGGTCTTTCCAAATGCTACAATTGTTACTATGGCCGTCCGGGTCAATTCGCTGTGGGTAAAAAGTTATGGCGTCTCAAAAGTATTGCGGCGTAGAACTAGTCGTCTGCATACGCTATAACTGCCAGGAGACCAATAACGATGTGCCATACGTCATCGGAAAGGTCTTTTCAAATGCTACAATTGTTACTGTGGCCGTCCGGGTCAATTCGCTGTGGGTAAAAGTTATGGCGTCTCAAAAGTATTGCGGCGTAGAACTAGTCGTCTGCATACACTATAACTGCCAGGAGACCAATAACGATGTGCCATACGTCATCGGAAAGGTCTTTTCAAATGCTACAATTGTTACTATGGCCGTCCGGGTCAATTCGCTGTGGGTAAAAAGTTATGGCGTCACAAAAGTATTGCGGCGTAAAACTAGTCGTCTGCATACACTATAACTGCCAGGAGACCAATAACGATGTGCCATACGTCATCGGAAAGGTCTTTTCAAATGCTACAATTGTTACTATGGCCGTCCGGGTCAATTCACTGTGGGTAAAAAGTTATGGCGTCTCAAAAGTATTGCGGCGTAGAACTAGGCGTCTGCATATACTATAACTGCCAGGAGACCAATAACGATGTGCCATACGTCATCGGAAAGGTCTTTTAAAGCACTACAATTGTTACTATTGCCGTCCGTAGCATTTGTTGTGGGTAGAAAGTTATGGCGTCTCAAAAGTATTGTGGCGTAAAACTAGTCGTCTACGTACGATAAATATAACTTCCCGGAGACCAATAACGATGTGACATGTGTCATTGGAAAGGTCTTTTCAAATGCTACAATTGTTACTATCACCGTCCGGGTCAATTCGCTGTGGGTAAAAAGTTATGGCGTCTCAAAAATATTGCGGCGTAGAACTAGGCGTCTGCATATACTATAACTGCCAGGAGACCAATAACGATGTGCCATACGTCATCGGAAAGGTCTTTTAAAGCACTACAATTGTTACTATTGCCGTCCGTAGCATTTGTTGTGGGTAGAAAGTTATGGCGTCTCAAAAGTATTGTGGCGTAAAACTAGTCGTCTACGTACGATAAATATAACTTCCCGGAGACCAATAACGATGTGACATGTGTCATTGGAAAGGTCTTTTCAAATGCTACAATTGTTACTATGGCCGTCCGGGTCAATTCGCTGTGGGTAAAAAGTTATGGCGTTTCAAAAGTAGTATGGCGTAGAACTAGTCGTCTGCATCAATGACATTTTACAAATAGACGCGTTGCCCGCGCTCCATAATGGCAAGATAAATGCAAGGTAAACCGTAAATGCCCTGCACTCACTAGTCACGCACCAACCAGTGTCGCGGCTGTACCTAACTTTTTAGCGTAATTCATGCAATATTTTGCGAAAAAAATGCCTTCCTGTGTCTATAGACGATGCACGAATTATACTGCAACTGTGAGAGAAAAAAATCTTTCATTTCGTGTGTAAGTAGATACCGATTCCTACTTAAAATAATAAAAACTGATTTAATGTATTTTGTTTTAATCCGCGGTCTAATGTCGTTCGGCCGCCGCCATTACTACTCGTATGTCATTGCTACGTCACACGCGCCCTGGCCAATAAGCATGCAGCAGTTAATGTCACGTAACTAAACGTCTATATTCATCTTTTTCTAACAACAGACATTGCGTATGGTAGCTTTCATTTTCTTTCCCTTTCTTCGGGCTCTGTAAAATTATATGTACTGCTACGTAGCTATAGTAAAAATTACGCCGTTTTGTAGTGCCTAATTGTTAGTGTATGGCCCGTCTACTTATAAAATGTCATTGGTCTGCATACGATTTATAACTGCCCAGAGACCAATAATGGTCACCCATATATTATTGGAAAGGTCTTTTAAAACACTACAATTGTTACTGTGGCCATCATCGATATCATTTCGTTGTGGGTAAAAAGTTATGGCTTCTCAAAAGTATTATGACCTAGAACTACCTAGTCATCTGCACACGATAAATATAACTACCCGGAAACCAATAACGGTGGGTTATACATCATTGGAAAGGTCTTTTGAAACACTACAATTGTAACTATGGCCGTCTCTAGCAATTAGTTGTGGGTAAAAAGTTATGGCGTCTCAAAAGTAGTGCGGCACCAAACTGGTCCGCATACCTTGACCTTGGCTAGCAACGATGGCAGCCGTTGGTTTATGTACATTTTTACGTGGACGAGCCTTACTGCAACCAGTAGTTCACTACGGCTCATAATATGGGCTGACCTGACCACAGAAGTACATTTTATGAACCTAACACGCTCTCAGAATATAGAAGTAGCAAGATTGTGTTGCCGCGTCAAATATTGTGAGTGACGAGTACTGGGAGCTCAATCCTCCTAAGCCTAAGTACCTAAGCTTGATTTATGAAAAGAGTATCCATGGAGTTTCTTGCCGGTATCTTCTCCAGGACCAACCCACTTGGAACCGTGCACCTAGAATCACGACGTTTTGAAAGTACATGCAAAGGCCCAGTTGAAATAAAAATCTTTGACTTTGACTTTGAATTAGTACGAGATACTTTCATGTAATGTGCATGTTTCATGGTCTGTTTTATTCAATAACTTTCCCAAGAAATACGGTATTTTTTTATAATGTAATAAATAATGTTAACTTTATGATATTTAAGATTGAGTTAAGATGTGTATTAATAACGATATTTTTCTTTCATAAAGAATTTTTGGTCAATATAATGCTTACTTTACGGGGCCAGCACTACATTTGAGACGCCATAACTTTTTACCCACAGCGAATTGACCCGGACGGCCATAGTAACAATTGTAGCATTTGAAAAGACCTTTCCAATGACACATGTCACATCGTTATTGGTTTTCGGGAAGTTATATTTATCGTACGTAGACGACTAGTTTTACGCCACAATACTTTTGAAACGCCATAACTTTCTACCCACAACAAATGCTACGGACGGCAATAGTAATAATTGTAGTGCTTTAAAAGACCTTTCCGATGACGTATGGCACATCGTTATTGGTCTCCTGGCAGTTATAGTATATGCAGACGACTAATTCTACGCCGCAATACTTTTGTGACGCCATAACTTTTTACCCACAGCGAATTGACCCAGACGACCAAAATAACAATTGTAGCATTTGAAAAGACCTTTCCGATGACGTATGGCACATCGTTATTGGTCTCCTGGCAGTTATAGTGTATGTAGACGACTAGTTCTACGCCGCAATACTTTTGTGACGCCATAACTTTTTACCCACAGCGAATTGACCCGGACGGCCATAGTAACAATTGTAGCATTTGAAAAGACCTTTCCGATGACGTATGGCACATCGTTATTGGTCTCAGGGCAGGGTCCCCTATATTTTCGCCCATCATCCTTTAGGCTCTATGAATGGTATCAAATTCATTTCAAATATCAAATCTTTATTTTATGTAAATCTTTAATTTTAGATAAGTTCTTGTTGTTTTTTTATTTTAATATTTTAATTTAGGTCTTAAGATGAATTATATTGTTATTTTTACGCTAATTTTGCATACATTTAAATGGTCAAATATGTGGCAACTTATCTGTTTGTAATGAGAACCATACAAACCCGTATTTCAAGCAAATAAAGAATATTTATTTCCTGGTATAGTTACTGTCGAGAAAGTTTGGTGAAATCGGCCCTGAAATTCGATGATGAACGCCTGTCAAAACTGGTATGAATACTTCGGAAATTTTGAAAGTCAAATTATCATTTACTTTTGATGCTAACTACAACATTAACTCGCTTGTTTTTTTATTAAAGCTCACCCTACGACACACTCCAATACAAGCCCAATTCTCGTAATTAATTTACACTATGACTGAAAGTTGACCGAACTAAGATTATAATAATGTTAAGAATTGATAAAACCTCGGTATTTACTACTCCTCTTAAAGTTCAGTCCGATTTCAGTATGATTTGTTTAAATCTTCTTACAGACTCATTTTAATACGATTTTTAACGTTTATATATAGACGAGAATCCCAATTTTATTATCTGTGTCGGTTCAAAATACACTCGAGAGCAATGAATCCGGGTCACCAAATAAATCTTAATATCTCGGAAACTAAGAATGTTAGCATAATCTAATTAAAAGTATTTTATAGACTACTTAATATCTATTACTTAAATAAAATTAATAAAATTTCTTAGCTATTATTTATTTTACTTATTAAAAATACATTATTTAAAAATGCATAAATATTTCTTTTTTTTTTATATCCCCACTTTTAATAGAAACTTATATCATATTCTCACTTTTAGTACTTTGTATTACCTCCGTGTGTTGTCAATACAGATGTCATGCGATTCATACGGCACAAAGTGTCTGAGGCGATGTTGGGGAATATTCTCACATACCTCTATCAATGCAATTTCAAGCTCTCTAAGCGTATTATAACTTGTGTAATATTAAATAGTCTAAAAAATACTCTTTATTTGAATGAGCTATCATTCTTAGTTTCCGAGATATTAAGGTTCATTATGTTGGTGACCCGGATTCTTTGCTCCCGAGTGTATTAGCAGAATACCGATTTGGCTTCAATTGACTTTCGATCACATTACAATATAATTTCACATTTGACGTTGTTTGTTAGTAAAGGATAATACCATTTGTGACATTTATGATATTGATACTAGATCGGAACGAGATGGGAACTACATTTTAAACATTTTTAATTACGGGAATTGGGATTCAGATAAAATTTAATTAATTTTAATTTAATGTTTATGAATTAGGTACCATGAATAGTCCTCCAATCTCCAGGTTCGCCCCAATCGCTCATACCGACTAAAGCGACGTCTTTCCAAAAGTTTCCAAGCATCTTTCCTCCAGGATACTTAGCGAACAGTTCTTTGACGACCTTGGCTTCGGCTTCACTGTTTATGATGACAAGATGGCCGCCTTCCGCCGAGCACGCGAAATTAGCTCTCTCGAAATTTCGAGGCACTGTGTGGAGTTTGTAACAGCTATTGGTTCTTGAATCAAAACGGTATTCTGAAAAGAAAATTCGTGGTTTAAAACATAACGCTTGTTTATTTAGAGCGAGCACTAACTATAGTCACTGTAGTTAGTCAAAGTATTCTTACAATAACCTAACCATCAAAAACCCCCGACTTCAACTAGAAAAAGAGCTGTGACTGTTGAACGGCTAAACAGATTTTCATTAAACACAGTTAAGATGGTGGAGCTACGATGCCACAGGCAGATACACAAATACACACATACACAGATGCATGCATGGTTGCATTTGGGAACGGACACTGAATCACTCTGCAAATTTGGCGCTCTACATAATAAATTATCCTGTATAAGATTTTAATAAAGAGTTATTACCTGGATCTATAGTGCCGCACGCATTCACTTCTTGCTCATTATTTCGGGATCTATAACAGATGTAGGGTCGTGTCTCTTTACAGGGACGATCTGCTAAATCTCCATTATAATTAAAAGTGATACAACTTTCATTATTTCCCGCGTTGTCTGGTTCATTTTCAGCCCAAGCTATTGGAAGTTCGGAAAGGGGTATACCTGTAAGGCAATTCAACAAATGTCACTGGCTTTATTGCGTACCGACCTTCTGACCAAAATAGGGTCAGCCATATAAGAGCAAAACATCCATGCTCTTTTTAACTTGTTCCGTAGCTTGGAGAAATTGGAGAAATCGAGACCAATTCTCGATTCTTGGGGGCTAAATAAAATAATCTTAAGTTTATCCAAGGAAGAATCATAATAATAACTTACTAACTCTACATAAAACTAACCTTCGATAGTGAAGTAATCTCCTTGAGAGAAAGTGGCATGGATCCCGGTGAAGATCTCAGATTCCGAAGAAAAGAAGTTCTTTATTATGTGAGTAAGTTCAGTTTCAATTTCAGGTGTAGTTGGAGAGGCTAGAACGGCACCTAATAATAAAATGTATTACTATGAAACTATAGACGCAGAATATAATACAGACGTCCAGGAAACTGTCAATGAAGAAATGATGGAGGTGCTTTTGTTTCATAACTCAGTTATTCCATTGTGTAAGCGTGTTTAATGCTTTAATTTTAATTACAGAATAGAAGTGTGCAATTTAAAGATGTGCCTAAAAACTAGTTTTTAGCAAAATGGAACCTTGTAGATTCCTAACGTTGAAGTTTAATCAAGCGTTAACAATTTTCGTACTTTCATAATTCTTGTCAATCTAACATTACTTAGTACTGTACTCGTTATTCAATCAATTTTATTATTTTAAATAATTGGCAATCTGTACTTGAATGGGTATTTACTAATAGTTAATTGTTTTTCTTCTGTGAGTCTATTATATTTTCATGCAATATCATAACGCATTCTATTTTGAATTCAATGACTGCATCGCATGTTTAAAAAACTTCTTTGATTTAATACTTGTACTCTATGACATTTAAAATTGCGTTTTGCATACAATCTTCGCGTGAGTGCCTCACTGCAATTGTTCAATGTAAATAGAGTGTTTCCTGATATGACGCGGGGTGAGGTGTGTCGACTAGCAGGGGGGCGGGAGAAACGGCATTTTCTTGGTTCTTAGTGTGTTGTGTGTGAAATTATTTTTTATTTTATGCTGTAACGTAGAGATTTATTATTGCGTGCGCCACTGTAGATGTTGCTTCGCAAAACATGGCAATAATAAGCGCAGAAAAAACTACGCGTTACAATTGAATACGTTGTGACGTCATCGTCTTCATCGCAGATACCTACTTAAACGATCTATGCTATATTTAGGCTTGTTAATATACATAGGTACCGCTAAAATAGACGTTCATGAGAAAATATTGACAGAATCATGAAAAGAGTGAACACAGTAGAATCGAATAGAAAAGATCATTATTTCGTTTAAACCAGATATAGGCACATATGAAATATCGAGTCTCTAGGTGCGCAGTTCCAAATAGTAAGTCTTATGCACAAGAAACTCCATTGAAACTACATATTTTAAAATAATACATTACAATCTTAATTAGTACAATGTTGTGGTAAGAGCTGCGAGAAATAATGTAATTCAATGTGAATAAAAAATAAGGAAAGGATAATAATGATTTGCATCTGAATAAGTTTGCCATGGCAGTTACAAGCTGACCAGTGACGTTGTCAGTTGCTACTTTAAATACTCCAAGGGAGAAAGAGATTTATCTGCTGGCTACCTTTACCAGGAACTACACGTCTGGGTTTATAATCTTTACTGGGTAGCAATAGAACAAGCCAACTGAGAGTAGGATAATACATACATCGCTTTCTTCCTAAATGAGTCATCGTTCCATACCTTTAAGTATTTCTTATCCAGCTCTCCTGTTTGCTTCTTTTGTAGTGTCACATATATTGTTAAACGGATATGCTTACCTTCAAGTGTACATCGCAACCGGGCATCGAACCAATTAGCTGGTACTATGAAGTGCTTGAACCATGCCTTCGCCACTATACTGTATTTATAATCGCATCTGAAGGATCCCTCTAAAACATGACTCACATAATATAATATATAGGGTGACTGGTAGAACGAGGGAATCATTAGAGGAGGGTATTGTATTCATCATTATGAACAACTTTTACCATGGGACCAAACATGAAATCGCGAAAAAATTGTCGAATTATATGCAAAGAATTATGGAACGCTCCGACAGATATGTCCATGTATCGTATTTATGTCATTACATCTTTTTCTTATCGATTGTCGCTGCTTCAATTTACGAGTAGCTATTTCTGGGTTTCATTCTATAAGAGCGCGCACCAATAAGTCAAATTTATAAATGACTACGCGTATAATTATTCATAACCTCTGCGTAATGGTGAAGGAAAACATTGCGAGGACACCAATATGCTCTTGAACCAAAAATTCGGAGACTTGACTATAACCACCAATCTGCACCAGATCTATGAGTTGGGTTACGGCCCATTCCCTCCCTCGGAGACAAGATTAAACGGAAAGAATAACAGGCTGATGATGATGATGATAAATTAGTCGAGTCAGACGAAGATTCGTTGATATCTATTGCCACAGCGTTTAATTAAAAGTTGATTAAGCAACCTTTTCTTGTAGACATGACAGTATTTTAGACAACATGCAATTTAAATATGACAGCATTTGTTTCTGCAATTTCCATAGTTAAAGAAAGATGGCTTACCAATAAAATTGAGGCAATATAGTACTACTAAATACTTTAAACAAGCCTTCATTTTGCAAGAAGTCTAGTGCAAATGTTACGTTCAGCAGTTAGAACAAATATGGGTAATTTCAATATTAACAGAACAGGGTTATAATCGATCAAGACAATGATTGTCAAAGTTCAAACAAATCGTGAAGTTATTAAAGTTATTATCATCGTTTGAGACCGTAAATGTCCGAAAATGAAAGGCTGTGAAGAAACTTTCCATAATAGTCACACTTGATGGCATATTACGAGTGCAACATAGGATGCTGTTGCTAATTTTTTTGTCATAATCTTAGTTGTCTTAAACAACACCTACGGAATAAGGAATTTTCCTTGTAGTACATTAAATAACGCTGTCTATTGCTTACTCCAGGGTGCTTCTGAGAATTTCTTTACAGACACACTCAATAACACTTTAGTCCACGTGAGAATCGAACTCAAGACCTGACGCCCAGCAACCACTATTACGACCATTACACCAATAAGGTAGTTGACGTGGTACCTGTACTCTACATTATGAATGAAATAAAAGTTTGAGTTCGATTCTTTACCGACCTTACAGATCTTATCGTAATCGTTGAATTATATCGGTGTACTGGAATTCCTACAATTGGATTAGCTACATGGAAGCTACGAGGACCAGATAAAAGAAAAGCTGGATGTCAAGACGTACAAAGACTAGATGGAATTGGTGGAAATGTGACAAGAATGGAAAAAGCTACATCGACATGAGTCAACCGAGAGATTACTGGAGTACATTTCTGCTTTACTCTTCGAGGACTACAGGTTTGATCATTGCTTGGGAAAAGTTTGAAAACCAGTGTCTTACGTAAATGAGTTACATTCAACTTCGGAACTGAAGCATAAACTCAATAACAGATTTTAATACTAGGTGCTGATAGAACATAATTATTATGACAAATAAGAATGTAAACGTGGTAGGCGTTTAAAAAAAATAATAAAAAAAATATTAGTGTATTTGCATCAGTACGAAGAAAAAAAATTCAATTACCAGATAAAAATATTGTGACGTTATCTGCTCATCATTTTAAACAACTTTTAATAAGGGACCAACGATTCTGAAATCGAAAAAGAAAAACTGATGTTCCATACAAAACTGGCATACTCATACTCAACTAGGTCAAAATGTATGGAGCAGTTAATTTTACTTCCGTGCCTAGAAGTGGGACAGTAATTGGCTGCAATTTTTTTTTTGTTATGTGTTAACCCTCACCGTCTATACTCCTTTAGCTTAAAACAATGTATTTTTTCCTGATTTTGTTGGTTCTGTTCTTATACAGTCACATTACACCGATATCATTATGTTATGAGTGAATGCATAATTGATATTTTAATTAATGTTTGTTATCTTTATGAGTTCTGATAGCTTTTGATGTTTTATGCAATAAATCCGGGTTTGTAGTAATACAACTTTAAGGCCGGTATATACACTTAATTTTATCGGTAAAATCACCACACTTATGGGGTGTAATGTGTGTCAAAGATAGAGCAATTTTAGTATCCGACTTACTTGTTTCTATATCCATAATTAATCTAACAACTTTGGACCTAGGTGTCACAGAGGCGTACATTTTTAAGGCCATAGCATAGAGAATCTAAAAAAAATGTTCAAATAACATACAAAAGATAAGATATTTTTGTAGTCTTTTAAGACAATTTAGGGATGTCTTTTATTTTATTTTATATTGTCTTTTATTTATTTTAAGATGTCTTTTATGGGTTTTTTGTTAGTCTTTGATTTGTTCTACACACTGACAAAAGAATTACAGCTCTAAGCCAATTAGTTTTAATTTTATTGTTGCCTAAAAAGAACCCAGTTATAGTCACAGAGTACATTTGCATATCGACCTATCCGTAGAATAAAGTTACTTTTGCATAATCTCTACTTTACAGGAGAGCGATTTGAAATTTGTCATGCACAAAATTTGCTCTAACTTTTTTCTTAATTGTTCTAGAGTATTGATTCTTTTACCGAAGTTGTTAATCGTTATTATGCATCAATAATTATCAAAATAATGGATTTAAAGGCTATATTTTGGAATTTAAGGGGTCCTATGTGCATATGTAACATTTTATTGTGGATGTCTTTGAGTCATATATACTTATGTAACCTTATTCTTGGGGAAAGTGTTAGTAATATGTGTTAACATAACTTTGTTCTGTGTAAATACTGATCACTATCACTATCTATTAAATAGTATCAATTACTTATTTAATTTATTTTACAAACTAACCGATTTATATTCGATTCGATTCCCGGGTGTAGCAAGCGTATTTTCAAAAATCTATAAATACAGTTTTGTTTCTTTTTAAAAATAAAGGAATGTTTCCTTTGAGTAAAATTTGCTGTCTTCAGTATTTAGAGTACTTTTCCTCCAGGTACGCTTCGAAAATTCCACCCTGTATATATGTTCATTTTTTTTTTTTAAACGTTGCCCCTCTAGGATTTCTCCTGTATCGAGGGTACAGTTTACAAACATACATGTCACATGCACATACAACCAGACTCGAAACAACTATCTGTAGATCATACAAATATTTGTTCCGTGCGGGAATCGAACCCGCGGCACGTAGCGCAGAAAGCTAATCGCTTAGCCACTGCGTCAACCGTGTCGTCCACATATACCATTATTCTATGTATAGGTCGATATATACTCGTCAAAACAAAATAAGGGCCACCTTATATTTTTGATCTTCTGGGAAAATTATGAGGTTCCTAGGTTTCTAAGTTGTAAAATTTATTGCAATGATTTGTTTTTAATGAAATGGGCTTAAATTTTACACAATCCACAGAAAAGAAAAACAATTTTACAACATTTTCAAGAAAAAGTGCAATTTCAGCAAAAAGTAAAAATGCAATTAAAAATGAAATTCCACGGCGTTTATTCTTCTTCCTTTTTGAATCAATATCTGGTGTAACCTCCTCTTTTCTGAGCATATTCTTGAAGCCTAGAGGGCATTTTCTATCAGATGCCGCATTGTTTCTTGAGAGATTTGTTCCTTGCTCGATTTTAGGACTTTTAAGGGCTGTCTTTCATTGTCCACTGATCAATTTGTGTCTCATACTCTTCTTTTCAACAGATCCCACATGTGTTCAATTGTGTTCAAGCCCGAACTGTTCGCTGGCCTCGGCAACACTTGTATACAAGCCTCTTCTAGTGTCTCTCTGGTGGCTCTAACAGTATAAGCGCGTGCATTGCCGTGCAACAGCTTGAAACCTGCACCCACTTGCTATGCAAATGGCACCACATAGAGTCTTATGATCTCCTGGATGTATCGTTAAGTTGTTACTGTACCCTGGTTCTGAATTATGAGCTCAGTTCTTCCAGTTTGGCTTATGCCTCCCCACACCATAACATTGGGCCCCCCAAATCGATCATTGTTGTGGATGCAGGCATCTGCAAGTTGCTCCCTTTTCATCTCCACACCCTTATGCAACGGTCAACACTAAAAACTTTTACTTTGCTCTCATCTGTAAAAAGCAATGTGCTTCAGTCACTTACGCTACAGTCCAATTGTTGCCTTGTGGATGTTTATTGATTTGCATCATGAATACTGGTCTATGGAATTCGCACCACTTGACTCCTGGACAATTGCTGGTCTTCATAAAACTGATTTCTAATTGTTTGGTCACTTAGTCACGTGCCTGTGGCCAGGCACAAGCGGGTTTGCACAGAGCGGGAAGTGATGGTGCTCTCTCTGCGTGCATGTAAGTCTATGTAGCGGTCTTCCTGAGCGGTGATTCCTCTGGCTCTACCTAATTCCTGACTTCTGACAAAATTTTAGATCTCATAAAAGCAATTCCAGGCATTCTGAATCGCTCGCTGCGAAAATCTCGGCTGTAAAACTACAGATCGCTACGAATAGCCGTCTTGGATGAGTGTTATGGTCCTGGTCGTTGTAGTTAAGTCTATTTGAAGTCGAACCTGTGGAATTACGTTCTTAAAATGCCGATGTACGCACTGACTCGACACACTAAACTGTTTTCAGTACAATTCTAATGTTAAATGAGCTTAAAGTTCACGTTAAAAACAGGGTAAAATTAATTGGTTTCAAAAAAGTTGAAATAATCTACCCATTTTAACGGTTTTTCAAGCGGAATGCTGTAAAAGTGTTCGCAAACACTTAAAATAACACAACGCTGTACAATTTACCACATGGATATAGTTAATGATCATTAAATCATCCATAATTTCGAAATTTGCAAGTGGCCCTTATTTTGTTTTGACGAGTATATTATGTTTATACTACGCGAAAGCGATAACAATTTTAGTTGTTGCACCCCTTATGCGCCTATTACACAATTACAACAATTGCGACAGGCGTAAACTGTCAATTGCGTCCGTAATCAGGCTGCCGGTCATGGCGTCGCTGCCGTCGCTTTTACAAATGTCATCTCGCTATAAAAATGACATTTTGAAGTCATTTTTGTTCTGTAGCGACGTTAGTTCCAATTTTGGTCACCAGGTCAGATAAGTTTGTGGCACTATAATTGCTTCGGGATAACCCAGGGTAACCTACGTCAACATAAATATCTATGACCTACGTAAACAAAATTCATGCGATATATAGATGACAGAAATTCATACTACGTAAACAAAATTAATGCGACATATTATAGATGACAGAAATTCTATACTTATAAAGAGGTATTTGTTTGTTTGATGTAGGGTCTGGAAGGATTGAATCGCTTCTAAAAATAAACGTTGTCGAGAATGATGGGCAGAGTATGCACAAATATTTGTTTCTGGTAACTACAAATTATTGGTGTATAATATAAAATATAGTATGACACTTAGGTATTATGGAATTTGCCTAACATCTTACGATACGAAAGATAAAAAAAATGATCACGTAACCTTTGCATTGTGACTCCTGTAACACAGGTCTTTGCACCATTGACTTTATAAAGATTTATTTATTATTTTTTATAACACTACTGACCCAACCATATCATATCATATTATTATTATTACCGATAAAACTGAGAATAAAAACCCCGAGCACAAACTTTGAGACCCAGTGTGAAGATATTGTGACGTGTTTGTGCTTCAGATACATCACACCGTTCACAAAATGAAGTCCTGTTTAAAGTTCTTAGTGTTATTATATTGCCTCAATTTCATCGGTAAGACTTTTTAATTTTTCTTCTTATTTCTCACTTTAATTCAAACAATAACATATAAATATCTTGCATGAGCAACAGTTTGGCTTCACGAAAGGTAGGTCGACAACGGGCGTCAGCGTGAATTTAATCACCCACATCTTAGATGCCGAATACAGGATGCTGTTGGCACTTCTGTGATCTCTCCAAGGCATTTGATTGTGTTGATCATAATACTCTATCTTGTATACTAAGGCACTAGGGAGTTCATGGTCGAACTCTCGGTCTTGTATTATCCTATCTTACTAACAGACTGCAGAAAATAGGTATAAGTGGTGCAACATCCGCAGGGACTATAATAAAAATGTGCGTTCCCAGGGTTTCATAATAGGTCCTTTAATGTTCTTACCCTATACAGGGTACTTGACAAAATACCCGAAACCTCTTAGTACTAACTTCGTATCATGGACTGTTCCACGACTTAATATTCTTTTTCTCCTTCTGTCGAAATGGCAGCACGAGGAAAGATCAGCCAACAGGGTGCGCCAGACAATCTTCGTCGTTCAAATTCCTTACTTGCAATTTGAACTACCTATAAATAAGGCTATATAAGTAAATAAAGCTGAGTAAAAAGGTGTCATGTGCTGCGAGTTGTCGAAAAAGACCACTGCTCAAGAAAGTTAGTTGACGAACACGAGAAATTGTTGAGCAAGAGAGAACGTTTTGACCTGAAAATTAATATTATCTACTAGATAACTGACAATCGTCACAAAATGCTAGAAATCTAAAAAGTACAAGTGCATATACACTTAGTTCAGTGTAGAGTAACAAGAAAAATGCATTGAAAAAAAATATGACACCGAGAAAAAATCCACAAAATATCACTGCACAATTATAATATATTTAATATATTATGCAGTGATCATTTGTGGAAATTTTCATGATTTTGGTATTATTGATATTATGTGCAAATTTCGGCCCATTTTGGTGCACGTTTTGTTTTGTTAGTGCATAATTTTGTCTAATTATTTGTATGTTCAAGAGGGCGGTTCCTTCAGATGTGACTACAACTATAGTAGCGTCGCAGACGCATGGTTCAAGCACTTTGTAATTCCGGCTACTTGGTTCGATGCCCGATTGCGATGCGTACTTGAAGGTAATCTCATATTTATTACAAGCCTTTATTTAACTTGAATTTTTTAATAATTATATTATTAGTACCTGTATGATTACTTTCTTTGTGACACATGTAAACCCTTCTCGTTAATCCAATGAACTATTATAATGCATGTTAACATAAAACGGGTAACAAAGTAATTTTTAATGATTATTATTAAGTATCTGATGATGACCAGGAAGGCGGTATCTAGATATCTGTAACAGAAACTGTAGTATTTCGTCGCTGCGCCTAAATCGTTTTTTTTTTTTCCATTTTTGGTTTTTGAGCCAAATTTTAATCCGTATCTATTTCAATATTTACGAAGCTTCGTACTTAAATATTGAAGTTATAAAAAATAAGGATTAAAATTATTAAAAAGAAAAAAAACTTTGTTTTTTGTAGGCGTAACGACGATTTACGTTTGAACATGGACTTGCGTAATGACTAGAATCTAATGAATTTATTATCTGAGTTATGAATAATTGCTTGAAAATGCTTAAATTATATTGAAAGAAATATTTTCCTACGTTTTATTTTTATCCTATTACCTGTGGATTCACAAGGAAAGGGAGGTGGAGATCTCTCCTTTAGATTTCGCCGTGGAGTTTAAAGATGAAAATATGCTGTTGGTGGCCAGGATAGCATTCAGCGGTGACGAGTAACGCCGAATAGGGAGGCATATACAAAAATGCAAAATTTCTTTTTTTATTAGGTGCTGCCCTAGCCTCTCCAACTACACCTGAAATAAGAGCTGAAATGATACGAATTATGAAGAATTTCTTTACTCGGGATTCCGAGGTCTTCACTGGTATTCATGCTACTTTCTCTCAAGGCGATTACTTCACTACCGAAGGTTTGTTAAGTTTTAAGAATTTCCAAACACGTTTTAAAAATTGAAAAAAAAAAAAAGTTTTTTCTGAAAACAAAAAACGAGAAATAAGAGGAAATAAATGAGACTTATAATATTCTTTCACTAATAATTGGATTTGAAAATAACAATTACATAAATAATAAAATAAATCAGCCCATTACCACTGCTGGGCAGGCTTCTTCTCAGAATGAGAAGTGTTAGGCCTTAGTCCACCACGCTGGCATAGTGCGGGTTGGCGGACTACACAAACCATCGAGAACTTTATGAGACCCTCTCAGGTGTGCAGGTTTCCTCACGATGTTTTCCCTCACCGTTATCGCAAGTGATAATCAAATTCTAATCCGCACATGAATCCGAAAGTCTGAGGTGCGGGCCTGGTTCGAACTCAGACCCTCCTACATAGAAGGCAAGCGTTTAAACGCTAGGCTATCATTAATTACAATTACGTCATAATCATTACATATCATTCAATTACATTATATTATGATTAAAAATGCCCTGACTTTAGGTTTCCGATTAATCTATAAAACAAAAATACTTTGTTCTTATCTCAATTTACTCGAAATACATTTTATCAATTTATTCAGTTACATAAAAATTGCTCGTAACGAATTATGAACCTGACCTATGAAGAAATACAATGTATAAATATTCGTCTCGTAATAATGAATTGTTTATTCTTAATAGTACAAAGACTTATTGCACTTCTGCTATATATATAGACAATAGCGTGATAATTTTTTACCAAAATCTATAGCAATATCCAATAGTATATGCTTTAAAGCTCGGACAGACAAGCAGATCGAAAATTCTGAAATCTATACTTTTAGAATCAGGAAACAGCTGTCCCATACAATTAATTTGATATCTATTACTCGACTATTTTGGACGGAACAGCAGATTTATTTTACGTGATTTCAGGGTCGGTCTCATACTAAAAGTTGTTCATAAGTCCTATAACCCTTCAAAAAGGGCCCAATTCCAATAGGACCTTGTAGATAACTTAATCTTTATTGAGAATCAAAACATTGTTTTTATGTATAGTAATTTTGTCATATTATTAATTTATGTATATTAGTTATGTTAGACACTATTTTTTTTTATCTAGTGCACAAAATTTGCAAAGCGATTTAGTGTCCGTTCCCAAATGCAACCGCAATACTAAAATTCACCCCAAAAACAAAATAAAAATTTGATTTTGTGTGGCTTGCGCTAGTAAATTATGCATGTACCTACTACTATCTAAACTATACTAAATCGAATTTTTGTTATAAAGTGTATCCCAATAGTGCGGTTCCATTTAGGAACAGAGACTGAATGACATTACAAATTACGCGCACTACATAAAATAATATCCTGTTTATTTGATAAAAGTGAGCCTATCTGCGGGTCTACCGCGTAACTAAAATTATAATGAACATCGACATTGGTATTAAACTTCAATACGATCGTGAGAGCCTAAACTTTGAGCTAACTTGTACAAAAATTACCTATCATAAAGTTGGGACTCCTATCCTCATGATCGGTAAAAAAAATACAAGTTAGCTCAAAGTTTAGGCTCTCATGATCGTATTGAAGTTTAATACCAGTGTCGATGTTCATTAAAATTTTAGTTACGCGGTAGACCCGTAGGTTGGCATAGCCACCAAGGTGCACCGAAGCCTCAACAAAAACATGAATAAAAAGAATTAAAAAAAACAATGCTTTACAGGTATACCTCTCTCCGAAATACCAACAGAATGGGTTGATTATTTACCCGACAACTTGGGAAATAAAGAAAGTTGTATCACTTTTAATGGTGACGGAAAATTATCAGATCGTCCCTGTGAAAGAACGCGACCTTATATCTGCTATAGACCAAATAAGAATGATGAAGAAGTGAATGTTTGCGGCACTGTAGATCCAGGTAAAGCCCCGATAAATACGTTAATAACTGCTAAAGACAAACTGAAACATATAAATATATATACAAATAAGAGTGAATGAACTTGAATGAAGAGTGAAGGCTAAGTCGAAGACAAGAGCAGACTTATTCAGTATATAATTAACTCCAGCAGTTGATTATCAGTAGATACAGATGATCATCAGGATTATTTACACAAAGCAACGGGCTTTCATACTACAATATCGATGACATTCGAAGGACGTGGTGCGATTACCTCGGAACTACCCGAATTATACCAACACCATGCATTTGGTCTAGAGACTATTGATAGTACGGCTTCAAAACATGATACCAAATACGTGGTTTCATTTAATGTGTTAACATCTGCGGCACCCTGTATTAGTATTTTTAACTGTCCTGTACCTCTACCATGAGTTTTCCGTGCCATCTAACGTTCACGTTCACATCCAATATCTGTATAGTGACTTTAGTTCACTATTTATACCGCTAGAGGCGCTGAATAAATTCCCATACAAATATTACATGTGAACGTGAACGTTAGACGGCACGGAAAACTCATGGTAGAGGTAGGTACTGGTCTAGATATCCTAAGGGATATCCGTAAGATTACACTTCCGGTTATGACTTACCGTGATAAGTATTGATAATATTTTTTTAGAATACCATTTGGATCAAAGAACAAATCACTGTTATAAATTCCATACAGTGCCACGAACTTTTAAAAGAGCAAACTTAGCGTGCTCTGCTGAAGGCGGCCATCTTGCTATCATAAACAGTGAAATCGAAGCACAGGTCATCAGAGAAGTCTTTGCTAAATATCCCCCAGATATTATTATTGGAATATTAAAGAAAGACCTCGCATTCATCGGTTTTAGCGATTGGGGTGAACACGGAGACTGGAGGACTATTCATGGTAATTCATGATCTGTACTTGTTTCCTCTTTTAAGATTTATTTATTTATACTTTATGCACTAAGTACAGAGGCGGACTTAATGCCGTAGGCATTTTCTACCAGTCAACCTAAGGGTGATGCAGAAAAAAAAGTATGGTGGGTGCACGGACAAGATAATTATACTAAAACAAGTAAATTATGCATAGTTACTTATAACTATTTATACATAAAAGATAAGATAAGATAAGATCTCTCTAAAATATCTACAAATTTTTTAAAGACAATTCATCATCATGATTTGTGTTTAGTAGAGGACCCAGCGAGATAGGCTAGGAGTATGATGTAGGGACCTGGACAGTTCAACATTTTCGTACGAGCATCTCAGGTGAGGCAGTGTTTGTAAGAGTCACTATTTATATAGTGACTTGTAATACTAGAGATACTGTATTCACTAATAAGGCTAATAATGATGAGTTTAGGGAATATTTTTGACATGAGAGAAAAAACTGTTCATAATTTTTGCAATCTCTGACTACAGGCAATTTTTTTTTCCAGATCAAACGCTTTTAGAAGCGGGATACAATAGATTTTCGGGAGGAGAGCCCAATAATTGGACACCCGGTGAAAATTGCGGCTCTGTGTACCGCACGGGTTTGCTTAACGACTTACGGTGTGAAGGTCATTACCCATTTATTTGTGAGAAGACGCCAAATTACCCTGCCGTGTGTCATACAACACAGTCTGAAGCAACAAATAGCAGCTGTATGGATTGTGCGCAAAATAATTAAATAAAATCATACAGGGTTATTTTTCTGTCTATTTAAAATTTTATTCAATTTCAAAATATATTATCCATATAATGAAACAAAATCCAAAATATATAGCTTTGTGGCACACGTCATATTCAAATTCGTGTCGGCATGATCTTTAAATGTAAGATCTTTTTCATGCTGTGGTGTTAATATCATCCAGACAGCTTACGACTAAGGCAGTGGGCACTAGCCCAGGGTACATCGAATGTACGTAGCACTAATCTGCATCATATTACGTGCCCATAAATCTTATACAAAAAAAAAATCTTGCCATACCTTGGTCCATGCCTCTTCAATAAAATTAACAAAAAAAATCCAATTTATAGCTCAACATCTTTTAGCTGCAAGAAGAGTATCTGCTCTTATCTACAGAACATAAACCACGATGAAACTGAGGAATTCCTGTAGAAGTGACCACATACACGACTTTCACTCCCCACAAATTGGAAAGAAAGAAAATTGCGTTTATTGGCACAATTACAATTAAAACACATAACATTAATTACACATACACAGACATTCACAAGTCAGACCAAGTAGATCTATATCGATCATTAGCACGACCTCAACCTATTGTTAGTACCTAATTATTAATATAATTTGCTACATCATACACAGGGACGGATACCGATATTTTAGAAATATCGATATTCGGCTGTAAAATACCGATATTTTACAAATATATCGGTATATTCAAGTATCGGTAAAATATCGATACAAAATATCGCTTTTTTAAGTACCGGTATTAAGTTATCGATATTTATATCGATACTCAATACCGATTTTAATATCGGTATTGATACAAATATAGACAAATTAAAGTATCGATATTTATGTACTGAAATTAAATATCGGTACGGATATCGATAAAAAAAATACCAGTATATCGGTATTATATCGATATTTTTATATCGGTATAAATAAATATCGGTAATCCGGTCCCTGATCATACATAATGAACACTTTAGTTAATGGCTTATAATTAGTAATCTGTATTTTGCCCCCTTTTTTGTGCAATGGTGTTATAAATGCAGCTTTTAATAGGTACTCTAGGAATGTTATACAAGGACAAAGATTTTCCCAAAAGAATTTATTTATTTTATTTTAAAGACATCTTATTGCTAACAGTTTTAAGTCCATGCACAATAAGAGATTACAATAATTTAATTTTAAAAACAACAATAGGTACATTTGATAATTTAAAAAAAAAACCATTTATAATCAATATATTAGATAAAAAAAAATCTGATGATACTGCTGCCAATAGTCGACGTCTCGATATAACGCCCTGCTATGGTAAGAAATCTGTTCTCGGTGCATGAGAATAAGTCTAACGGTGAGTCGTATGTTAGGATTTCATTCATATAACGAAGTGCTCGGGGCAGGGGTTCGAACTGACCTAAATTAGTGCGAGCAGCCGGTACTGTCAGTAGATATTGTCGGCGAATTGAGATAGGTATGAAGTTAGATGATGCACACCTTATAAGAAATTGAAATGATACTACAGGACCTGCACCTTTAGATGTATCCAGCTCGCGGAGTAAATTTCCCAAGACTTCAACTTTCACCTTGATCTGACAGATGTCAGACGGTGAATTAGGTAGACAAGAGCAAGAGGTAGTTGAAGACAAGGTAGGTACATGTACTGCTGGTAACATAATTAAGAAATGAAGGTATGAAGAAAACGTTTCGCAAATAGATTCTCTAGTGAGTACTAATTCATTTATTACTTAATAGTACACAGGCATAATGCACTTTAGCTCACCCCCCATAGATAATAGCGTGATAATTTATAGCCTGTTGACCAGCCCTTTGACAGATATTACTGCAAAATTTCATGAAAGTCTGTTCAGCGGTTTGGCCGTGAAGCTCGGACAGACAAACAGACAAACAGACAAAAATTCTAAAATCTATATTTTTGGCATCAGTGTCGATTATACGATCACGGAGCAGTTTTTTTTTTTAATCTTCAATGTACAGTTTTCGCTTCGTTACGATTTTATTATAAGTATAGATATAGATAAATGAATTACTACGCACTGTAGAACAGCATTTGTCTTGTAACGATTCTTAACAAAAGTCCAAAAATATTTAGGATTTTCTTTTATTGAGTTCTCTGTCCGACTAATGTAAGTACTATAACAATTTGAATTCCATTGTCTTCTCTCTTTCACGCTATAGCTTACATGTTAAATCAATTGATATATTGCATATTATCAATTGGTCTTGAACTTTTTTAAATATTTATGTTTTTCTCTATTGATTTTAATAAATATTTGGCTGTATCATATTGGGTATTTATTTTTACGCACGACCTTCTGAGATAGGTATAAACTTGTTGCACATATTACTAACAGTATTGGTGAAAAACTATTTAAAAAACATTTAGGTTTATCAAGTTAATTGAAAAATTCTAGGAGTCATAATTAATAAAAGGACAAAGACCAGGATAATCAGGTCTCTTTTCACATATAAACGCATGTGGCTTGTTACAGATTATGTCATTAAGCTCAGCGTTCCGGTTTATGGAACCACAAAATTCTCCTTTCTCTTGATAATTGTTCGGTTCTCCTGACGCGAATTTTGAGTAGCCAGCTTCTTTAAGTGTTTGACCTGAAAGCAAAACGATAGCTAAAATGGATCTTTGTCAAATTATGTTAAAAAATCTAGTGCTGCAGTTTCTTGTAGGAGAAGAAAATGGAGAACTTTTAGTTTATTGGTCTGCTTGTGATTCCCAGCGTTAATGTGGATGATATAATTATGGTCATATACTACATTATAATTATTATATTTTTGAGAGAAATAAAAATTATTTATTCTTTGTTCTGCTACTAGTAATAATAATAGGTACATTAACTTAATCTGGAAGAAAAGATAATAAAAAGGTAGAAATCAACTATTCTGACTCCATAAAGACATCATTAGACCAACGGCAAGAACATTTAAGAAATAATTTGAAACCTCAGGGTGAAAAAACTAAAGGAAGTTGAATCTTTAATATCCTCGATGATTATAAATTTTGAATAATTTTTTGGAAGTACGTTTTTAACTACGTTATATGTCTTAGTCATGAGAAAAATAATAAAATACAAAATTCTATTACCATGAATAGTCCGCCATTCTCCGTGTTCACCCCAATCACTGACGCCAACGTAAGCCACATCTTTCCAGAAATTTCCAATCATGCTCTCTTCCGGGTACCGAGCGAAGAGGTTTCTGATGATGGTAGCTTCAACTTCACTGTTTATAATGACTAGGTGACCTCCTTCAGCTGCGCACGCGAGGTTAGCTCGCGAGAACAATCGTGGTACACTGTGGAACTTGTAGCAGCTGTTCGTTCGGCTATCGAAATTATATTCTAAAAAGGACAATATTTTACACACATACTTTATAATGTTCGTACCTATGACATTCGCTATGAGAGTCAGCAGCCCAAAAAGTCTGACAACCGGCCTAATCTTAGGGTCTTCTAGTTATTGGGTGGCGGAGGTCAGACGGCAGTTGCTTCTTGTAAAATGCTGATATTCAGCCGCATCTGGTTCGACCACAGCATGGTTGGGAAAACGGAAGGCTGATGATGATAATGACATTATACTGACCTTTCATAGATACATTAGATAGTCTAATATAAGTAGTAGGCAATTTCTCAACTCTAAAAATATTAAGCCTTAAAATATATAATGATAACGCTAATCCAGAATTAAGCATAATAATCACAGGCTAACATAACTAATGTGCTTTTATAATAGTAATAAGTTGCTTCAAGAGACTATATTCAGCTGTAGATGTTCATCGACTGCTGAGTAAGGACTCTGAGAAAAACTGCTTTAAAAACAAAATCAATTTGGATGACCAAATGTTTTTGTTCAGATTGGCTGATATAAATTAATGAAGTCAAACCTTATGACTCTTCTACGTTGCCTTCAAAAAGAACAAGCCTATATTTAAAAGGAGTTCTTTCAGCCCTTATACCTATTCTTGACTCCTTACAAGATCATTTTACCTGGATCTGCAGTTCCACAAACATTAGCCTCCACAAAAGTATTCTCTGGCTTGAAACATAAATACGGACGTGTCATGTTACACGATAAGTCTGATAACAGTCCTTTATTATTTAAGACGAGGCAGCTTGCTTCATTTTTGTAGTTGATTGGGTTGAATGTGGACCACACATGATGAATTTGGGCAAGAGGTATGCCTGTAAAGTAATATTAATAAAATGAGGATACACTTATAGAAAAAAAAATGTAGAGATAACCTTCAAGAAATTAAATTATAAAATAATTAATTAATTACCATCCACTGAGTAGTAGTCTCCTTTGGAGAAGGTGGCATGGATCCCGGTGAAGATTTCATAGACATCATTAGCATTCGGTCTATTTTTGGTCATCAGAGCTGTCATTCGGGCCAGTAGATTTTGTGTGGTAGGAGAAGCCAATATTGCACCTGTTAAAAACCAATAGTAATTTTGATTTTTCTAGCCGATCGATAATCAAAGCTCAAATGGTGTTGGGCAGGACACGTGGCTTGATGTGGTGACGGCAGATGGAGTAAATTCATGATGGAATGGTGACCAAGAATAGGCACACGGAATGTAGGATGATCGATGGTAAGATGGGTATGTGACTTATATAAACTTGTCGGAAGGTCCTGGATAAGATTCGCGCAAAACAGGAAAGAATGGCATAGCTAACCTAACCGTCAAAATCCCTCGACTCTAACTAGAAAAAGAGCTGTAACTTTTGAACGGCTAAACTGATTTTCATGAAATATTTTATGCATGTTTTCTTTGCAATAAATTTCACTCTACTATCATTCGTCTAGGTGAAGGGACATCGAAGTATAAATTTATGTCACCTTTATCGGTTCTACACGTTTAAATAAAAATAATTTTGGTTGGAATACATTGGATATTTTTCAAACTTTGCCTAGAAATCGTGATATATGTGTAAAATTATGTAATTAGTTCGTCTAACCTACTGATCTGATTTGATTGCTTTTTTGTGTACGGTGACAGAACATGACACGAAATACGTGATTCTAATTTTAATGTGACAATCTCTGCGGTACCCTATATATTGTGCTTATTCTCTTTTGCCTCTCGAACTGTGCTGATGTCTGGTCTTACCTTCAAGAGCGCATCGTAAGCGAGCATCATGCCAGGTGGCAGGAATTTCTTGGTATTTGAACCAACCTCTTCCGATCGCACTATATCTGTAGTCACATCGAAACTTTTGTCCAGCTAAAAATAAAATATCCTGGTACTTATTGCAATCATTGAAAATATGGTCAGTGTCTTAAGTAGTATAATGAAGGTTAAATTATAAAAAAAATCGCCTACTGACTGAGTTGGACTAGATGGCTCTCACGTACGCTTTTTGAAAAGTGATACCAAAGATAAAACACTTATTATATGTAATTACATGGAGTAAATAGACATAATAAGTATTTTATCAATGGAACCTATAGCACTTGCGATGAATAAAAAATAACGCAAAGGCTATCGATAGATGAATAATAATTCAAGTGATTTAATATAACCATGAATCAACACATGTTTTAACGCAAGTTGATTTTGAATGAGCAATCACTCGAGTCCATCCATTGTTAATGAATTGTTGAGATCAATATAAAGTTTCTTATGCAATGCAAAATGAAATTGCAGGGCAGAAAAAAAAATGCACAGTCTTACCTACACAGTTAAATAAGAATATTAACACAAAATATAGAAAGGCTTTCATTTCAGAGGCCACACACCCACTGTATACGAGTATCGTGGAAACAGAGACCGATTGAAACAAAAATAACTTAATAAAAACTATAACACGTGTCGGGGAAAGACGATTTAGGATTCAGTAGCTGTTTTTGAAACTTATTATCATGTCTAATGTGTAAGGCTGGCACCCAAAAAATGCTGACTAGCTAATCTCTATTCCACTTTCACGGCGTAAGCGATTTCCATATCCATATCCAGTCATGATAAACGGTAGAAGAGGAAGAAGGCTGCACTTTCTATATTATAGAAAAATAAACGGAACCCGCTATGCTAAAGAAAACTTTAATCGATTGTTTTGTCTCATTAAAATAAATAAAATCAATGTTAATCGAGCGTTAAAATTTATGTTTTATAATCGAGAAAATGGCAGTTATTTTCTCATTAAAATGTTATGCTGTTCCATTCATATCAAATGAATAAGTTATAATACGATTTAGAATTGGTGTACGTTGGCCATGACAGGAGCAGAAAGCTCAATGTTAGGACAAACTTTAAAATAATACTATAGATAATCATGGTGAAATTCCACAAAAATCAGGAGTGTTGTAGCGAATGATTATGCCATTGTTTTTAAATTAAAATAACATTGAAAAATCATATCCAAGTTAGTTTTACCAAAAATACGTTATATGCTTGAGATGAATCATGTAATTATTTAGGTGTTTCCTGTGATTTGTCCAAAGCTTTCGATTGGGTGCTTCACGAAACAGAGATAGTTTATTTAAGATTATTTCATTATTGATATTAGACCATCGGTTCTTATTTGCCTTACTTAATTGAGTAATAGGATTTGTAAAGTATATGTTAATATAAAGAGATGTTAGGGGTCTTTCGTCCCGATAAGAGTCCCACAGGGTGCAATTCTCGGCCCGTGTATATTTTTGAATTATAAAAATGACTTACAATAATGCTTTATTTAGCAATAGTATTAACTGCCTCTTAGACATCAGATCACATCGCCCACATCACATGTGAGGAAAATAGAGAAACATATTTTCACTTTCTGGAAAAAACCAAATGAAATTATATTAATCTGATAGTGGCGTTATCGTCAACCAAATAAGCTAATCTAAATAATTTAGTAGCGATAATAAAACGCATGAATTATTAACCTAATGTTGCGTGTAAACGACTTTGTGGATTGATAACGATCAGTACCTAAGGAAAGGTTTATGGTTTTTATATTAAGACTTCATAATTATTTTAATGTTCCATTTATTTAAAAATTTGGTTGGTGTGACTCCGGTCTTTAATAGTCCTAGACGCCAAGAATCAATGGGTACATCGAAATAGGAAAAAAAATATGGACTGATGGCACCAAGGAAGGGAAAGTAACCAAAAAACTGATAAATCCACATTACTACATTAAGTATACAAGCAATGCTTGGAAAATTAAGAAATAATACTAATGTCATATTGTGTGTATAATGCAGGTACACCTTAAAACTCTCCTCAAATTCTCTTCCCACATTACTGATTACTATTCTTACTCCTTCAACGTTCATGCGGTTCGGTTGTGGAACTGAGTCCCACCTGAAATAAGAGACTGTGAAACCATCTCTTTATTCAAAACCCACTAAAAGAACACTTCCTTTCCATAACAAAATAGTTTGCATATATAATCCATCCAAAATTTTTAGTGCTAGGCACTTGTCGTTGTAGCAATTTCCATCCAGTCCTATCCAATGTCAAATCTTTTAAATATTTATATGTTTTTATATTCGCTTTTTTCAGCTAATTAATGTAGTTTCTTCTTGGTCTGTCTCTTTTTTCTTTTTGCCTCTATTTTCCCTCCTATAATGTTGGTAACGAACTTATCGTGCCTAATTAAGTGACCAATCATGCTCCCTCTTCTTTTTTTTCTATGTGTTTCAATATTTGTCTTTTCTCGTTTATTCTTCTTAGCATCTCTTCATTGGTCACTTTTTTATTAGTTATTATTTTTATATAAAATATGTATTTGTTTAATTTTGTGTATATATAATATAGATAATTGTAATAAGTATATCTGTTAGGATATACTTTAATGGCATTAATTTTATTTAGGTATCCTTTTATATTAATTCCACACTAAAGTCTACATTTCTTTTTTCCAACTCTCCTCTCGCAGGTCTGCTGGAAGAGATTTCTTGATAAATAAGCAGTACAGTACAGTTTGTGTCACCTTTCCTATTTAATTGTAATTATTCTTTTTTCTGTGTGTACATAAATTATTAATGAAATAAATGTATAAAATAATTTGTGATATTATTACATTACACGAATTACACGAATTCTGAGCACCTTTGAACAGCCCTTGCGTGAGGTTCAACTTCTTACGCAACAGAACGTGGTTCATAATCATAGCATTTCTATAATAAATTAAGTTTATTCTCCTGCCCCCAAATGATTAAGTTTTTATTACGGTAATGCTTTAAATAGGGGTAAACATGAACGACTAAATTAAAGCTAATTTTTGTTTAACATGGCATTGAGACCTTGAAGAATTCAAGATCGAAGTAGAATTAACCGACTGCTGGATAGAGTAGTCATATTAAGTCAAATCTCTCTTAGATAAAAATTCTAATAGAAATCCTAGTTAGTCCTACTAGAGGGTAGGGAGAATTTAAATATGACGTGTGAATTAACTAGGGAAGCGTGTTCCAAAGTATTCTACTCTAACCATTGAGTGAATTTGTGGCCAAAATCTAAACTATCGAGATAAAAGGAAGACCATTATCAAGTAATAATCAAGCAAACGGCACAATGACAGACAATCAATATTTTGCTATTAAAAGTTAAGCTTTAATAGAGGGATTTTGAAAATAATTATCATCGACAAGATTAAACATACTTATTGTTAAGAAACGTATAATCAAGTGAAACGGCTTCCTGATATTTGCAACACTATTATAGTTTATTGGACCGTAGTGAAAAAAGACGCGGTGCCGTGTGTAAGGGTGTACCTATATGATTAAAACAAGAATCGAGGTTGTGGTTCACCTGATGGTAAGTGGTCACCGCCGCCCATGAACATCCGTAACACCAGAGGAGTCACCGATGCCTTGCCAACCTTTTGGGATGGTGTTAGGAAAAAGGGAGGGAAAGGAGAAGGAAAGGGACTAAGGGAGGAATTGGGCCTCCGGCGCTCCACACTCACCGAATGAAACGCAACAGTTTGCATACTGCTACTTAACGTCGATATTCTGTGGGAGGGTAGTACTTCCCCGGTCGTGCCGACCCATTCATGCTGGCATGCCAGCGAGACACTATACCACCGTATCATTCCTTCACTTACTATTTGTATATGTGAGAGAGTGACAGACTGATAGTTAAACGTGTTTTGTTTGTGCAAGTAACCGTTAGACTTTTTTCCAAAACTTACGAAAAATGCTGTATCAGGTATCGAAAAAACATTGTATTGATTTTTAAACTTTCAGCTCAAAAGGCCAGTCATCCTTTAGGCTGCGTTCACACCAAACGTATTGTCAGCCGTTGACTATGATAGGCCCTAGTGTAAGTTTCTTTTAACCATCCTGATTTTACGCATCAATCGCATTCGGCGCTCCGATTGGTGAAGAGCTCGGAGCGGGCCAATCGGCACGAAGAACACAGTCGAAGCGAAAATCGATTTTTTAAAAGAAACTTACACTAGTACCTATCTCCAGTCACTGTGAGTCCCAGTGTAAACGTTAAACGTATTGTTTATTTATTTATTTATACTTTATGCACTAAGTACAGAGGCGGACTTAATGCGTTGTTGGTTCGGTCTGAACGAATTGAATCTGATTCGGTTTGAATATTGTATCGAAAAGCAGTAGGTAAGCTGCGTAACACTCGCTCACAGTCGTCGGCTGATAATACGTTCGTTTTAACTCGGGCTTAGACTACTTTAGAGGGTGTCTCAAAAACTGCTGACTGAAAATTTTAATTAAAGTTCCCCTTTTTTCGGTGGTAAGCTAAAACTTTACTGCAAAACATTATGGACGGACAAATCGAGCTGTATTTTGTACTAGCATTTATTTTACATGCAGTGTATGTCACAGGGATATTGTCAAACCAGTGATATTATAATTTCACTAGTGAAATCTATAATTATGTTAATACGTGAACAGAAAAATTTGAACCCCTTTTTGAGCATATTGCGCACACGGAGGAGTGTGAGATTTGGCATAGTTAAAGTTTATATGCAGAAGGAGTGCAGAAAGCTGAAATTTATGGTTGAATTTCGACCACTGGGCGACCACTACTTATAATAACTTGCACGAAACTTTGTCAGCCGCCTCCATTTCTCACAATTTCACGGGCTAATTTCAATGACATTATAATTCCACTGGACCCACGCAGTGATATTGCAAGACAGTAATATTTTGACAATTTCACTGTATGTCTGTCAATGAACGAAGATTCACGACGCGCCTTACTTTTGTGTCATAACAGGTACCTACAAGGTTCTAGCTTCAATACAAATGCCCACTGTTTAGTGATGGGGAGGTAGGTAACTATTTCTTGATTAAGACCTCATATTTACAAACTTGAATGCTTAAAATTCACGAACTAGACTTTTACATAAGCTAACACGTAATATTTTTCATGGAAATAGGGGTTTATATACAAGGCCAAAATTATTTATTGCCTTGATAGCGTAGTGATTACGCAAGTTACAACTTAATATATTTTTTGTACTTAGTTATTTGAAATGTGTTAAAATTATGGAAGAACTACTGATGGGTGACCTTCTGATGTCACTAGAGCGGAAACTCATGGAAAATTGTGCATTGTTTCCCTTCTTACATTATGAAGCCCAAATTTGGTCTTTGACGAACATTCAAGAGGAGGTAGTGGGACTATCTGTCCAAAATTGGAGCTCCCCGACTGGGGAAGTACCTCCACCTTGCAGAATATCGTTGCCAAATAACACTGCTTGCAGCGTTTGCGAGTGAGCTTCTATCCATAGTCTATTTCTGAAGATCTTAACCAAATTTCAATGAGACCACTTCGAGAGCATAACTACTCTTTCAAACAAAAGAAAGAATTATTAAAATCGGTTAAAAATTGGTAAAGATATCGCTGAACAAACCAAAAAAAAATACAGTCGAATTAAAAACTTCCTTTTTTTGGAAGTCGCTTAAAATTTCTTGTCTAATCCAGACAAAATGAAAGAAAGAAAGAAAGAAAAAGTTTTTATTTCTACGCCCAGTATGACGCACAAAACATAAAAATATCTAAGCTTAATTAATACTAAAAAAAAAAACATCGTTCTGAGAGGCTTCTTTGGTCATTGGCTTTGTGCAGTGACGTTAAGGCTTCTTTGGTCATTGGCTTTGAGTATCTATAATCAAAGTTGTTCTGCTTATCTAGATCAAGCCAATAATGTTATTAACCCTTTGAGCTCCAATTTTGAGAAATCTATCTTGTTCGCAATTCGATCGGACCTTAATCGATCGGAACGACGAGGCAGTCTAACACTGTTAATATTAACTCAACGGCCGACACTGATAGAAATATGCTAGAAAGAAAGAAATAAACATTTATTCGGCACAGAAATATTGACAACTTAAGAGAGGGAAGATAAAAAATAAAAAGTAATAAAAGAAATAAGACATATTTATTTGCATAGAATACAGGTGTTACCAGATATAACATTGGTGGTTTATGTACAATACTACATTCTGCCTGTTTAAGGCATGCAAAAGACAAATTATTTATTAAAATTATTATTACATTACAATTGTTACTTAATATTTACACATTGTCATCTTTATGTCGCATGAATTCTTCTAAATTATAAAAACAAAAAAAAACAATTATAAAATAAAGTGTAAAAATAACACACATCAAAAGTTGGCAAATAAGAAATAATACGAAATAAAATATTTTTAAAAAGGTATACATAAGGCATAATTAATGTTTCGCATGAAAACTAGGTAATTTCAATAACCGCAGCCAATGTATTGGCTAATTCATTAGTTGCCTTTATTATAATTGGACGTAGTTACACGCAAAGGATCCAACCCACATTGTGCGAGTTTAGAGATATTTAAATTTAAAGATAAACATCGAGTAGTTCATTGATACAGGCTGTAAAGTTAGTTTCATTGGAATTGAAGGGTAAAAAACTTTAATCCCCGACCAAAAGAGGAGTGTTATAAATTGGTAGTGTGTATCTGTGGATCTGTGTATCTGTGTGTCGGTCTGTGGCATCGTAGCTCCAGAACGGATGGGCTGAGTTCAGTGCAGTTTTTTTAATTGAAAGCTAGTTTAATCATGTATCATCTTAGCTATGTTTCCTGAAAATCTGTTCAGCCGTTCAAATGTTACCTACAGCACTTTTTCTAGTTGGAGTCGGGGATATTCGACGGTTAGGTTATTATATTTTAAACTTCATAATGTGTAGTTAGGTTTCCTTTCATATTATAAATGATAATAAATCTATAAATACGTGAAGAAAACACTTTGTACCCCTTTTTAGGCAAATTGCGCGCACGGACGAGTGTGAGATTTGGCATAGTTAAAGTTTATAATATGGAGAAGGAAGTCCCGCGACCCCGGCAGGCTTTGGCCCTCTACAGGGCCCGTCATCTTGCTGACGTTCTTTGAGGCGCGCGTGGAACACAACGCGCCGTCGACCCGGGCATGGTCCATGGTCGGACAGCGAGTTGCCCTTTACTCGCTGTCCGCATGCCCGCGCCTACGGTGGCCGGAGATCGTCGGCCGGCGTCCGACGCCGTGGGCGACTACCACTGCGGCTGGGCTGGAGGGAGGACGCCATCCTCTCCCTCACGCAGCCCGCCTCCTCCTTCGATAGCATGACTGCTTCGCAGAAGGAGGCGACCGCTTCCAACTCCGAGGGTGACCACTAGTAAAATTAAATAACACAAAACTAGCAGAATGTGGGTTGGATCCTTTTCGTTTAATTACGTCCAATTGAGTTCGGTTTTTGAAAATTGCCTTTACTATAAATGTTAGCAGAACTGTTTGATGTAAATTGCTATTTATTTTCTTCAGGCGTCAATTTATTTAACTTACCCCATTGGTGTAGGTGGTCGTAAGAGCGCGGTTGCACAGCGTGAGGTCCTGACTTCTGTGTTTGATTCCCAGCTCGGACTGTGTTAAAATAGAGTTTTTCTGTTAGAAAACCGTGGTGCTGTGTGGCAAAAGTATAGGTAACTTTAATTTGAAGTAAAACATGTAAACAAGTGTGGCTTACAATATGCCCCCATCACAAGTAGCGACTAAGCGGAAGGAAATCCTCCTCCTGTCAAATTGTCACTATACAAAATAGTTCAATTGTTCGGTCGTTCAGCAAACTAAAATTAGACATGATTTAGTGACGTTTTAGTACGAAGTCTTTCACATAAATAATTATGATTCATTATCGGACACGGTTGGCGCAGTGACTAAGCGATTAGCTTTCTGCGTTACGTGCCGCGGGTTCGATCCCCGCACAGAACAATTATTTGTATGATCTAAAGATAGTTGTTTCGGGTCTGGGTGTGTGTGCATGTGACATGTACACACATCCAGACCGTGTTTGTAAACTGTACCCTCGATACAGGAGAAATCCTACAGAGGGGCAATGTTTAAAAAAAAAAAACTATTATTAAGGACTTATAATAAAATGCATTGCAAATGGACCGTTTGACTTTGGTAAGCCGTTGTTATTTAAAATAACGAATGCAAATGTGACATGTAAGTTCATAAACAGTACCCACAATATAAGAGAATACATAGAGAAGGAAAATTAAAAATTAAAAAATATTCACCAGCAGTTACCGAGACGGTTCGATAAATTATTCGGGGAAAAAATGCCTTTCTGTTCAATGCTTCTTGTCGAGCCTCTTGAAATTATCGATAACTTGACTTAGCATATTTTTACATCTCAATAATTCATCGTTAAGTTATGGTCCTTATCACGGCTAGACGTGACAACCCGTAAAAATCTTGAACACACAAATAAAGGTGTGTTCAGAATAAGAAAAAAGCAAAAAAGAAAGAAAATATATTAATTTTTTGCACACAGGACACCAAAATCACAATAGCATGCAGACATAAAACATAAAAAGCTTGAAAAATTAATAATAAAAACAATGAAGAAAAAAAAAATAACAATGCTCAATCAATATCAATGCTCAACTGTTGAAAATAAATTCCCCTCGATCGGTATTGTATAGTACCTTTGAGTTGCAATGACGGGTGTTAATGGCTCAGTAAAAGGCGTGTTGTTCGGTTGATTAACTATAATATAATGCATCCACTTACAGACTAAGTACACTTATAAAGGGAGTAGGTGCGACACACACTACACCTCCCCCGTAATTTTTTGAAAAAATAATATTTAAATTGTATTTTATTTTTTCAATTACAAGTAAAAGTTTTTAATTGATCTATCAAATGTAGTAAAATTTTGTATAAATGTAAAATCAATATTATGTAGATACTTTAAATTAAATCATACAATATATAGGGAGTAGGTGCGACACACACTACAGAGTATCCTCAAAGTATCAAAGTATGATACACCTAAGTCGCATCGAGGACTTTACGAGGCTCTCTCACATGTACAGACACGATGTTTCCCTTTACTGTTAACGCAAGTGATAATCAAATTGCGACTCGCATATAAATTCGAAAAGTCAGAGGTGCGGGCCGGCAGGGTAATCACGATACACACTCGCAATCGGCATCGATTCAATTTTGACAGTCCAACAAACTACATTGCGCGGTAAGCTTTTAAAACCACTACGCCCTACAATTTGAGCATAGCAATGAACACTGTTGTAGTGTCGAAATTGAGTCGATTCCGATTACGAGCGTGCATCGTGATTAGGTAGCGGGTTCGCACTCAGGCTCTCCTGTGTTTCCACAGAAGCGTTCAAAAACTTAACAATATATACTCAGCTTTACGTTGAAAGAATAAAGCAAAATAAAAAATGAGTTCACTGACTTGATAGCAGACATTGAAGACGTGTCGGGATTAGACGATAAACGAGACTTTTTTTTAATAGAAAATTCTGAGTGACTACACCGCGCCGTACATTTTTAAACGACTTCAAAAAAAAGGAGGAGGTTCTCAATTCGACGCGTATGTTTTTTTTTATGTTTGTTACCTCATAGCTCTGGACTGCGTGAACCGATTTTGATAATTCATTTTTTATTCGAAAGCTGGTGCTTCCCGAATGGTCCCATTTTAATTTGGTCCAGTTCTGACAATGGGATCCATGAGAAAACCATATAAGTCTTTTTGCATTAAGTATGTGCGCGACAGATGGTCGAATAACTCAATATCACGCCAACCGATTTCGATGATTCTTTTTTTGTTCAAAAGGGTATACTCCCGAAGTGGTCCCATTTCAATTTGGTGAAGATTTGATGAAGATCTTCGGAGATAGACAATGGAACTCTTGAATGAATAACAGCACATCACTCGCGATTGCTGTAATCTCATGCTTATGTATTGTTTATGCCACTAAAAATTGAAATATAAAATAAACTTTAAAAAAAAAGTAAAAACCGACTTCAAAAACTAAAAGGTATAAAATAATTTTCTTAAAAAACTTATTATAGTACCTACTACTAGCTTTTGGCCGCGACTTCGTCCGCGTAGAAGGCGAAAATGGTTCTATTAAAAAAAATTATTGGTTTTTTACGTTATTAATTTTGTTATTTATTTATTTAGTATTAGGGAGACCAACAGCAAACACACTAATACAACACAACAACATAACATAACGCGTGTTTTTATAACATATAATTTTTTTGTTTTTCCTTAGATAGAGATGGATGAAGCAAGATAACGGATAACATTAAAAGAAATGTTCTTAACTTTGGCTTTCTTCAATTTCTAAGGCTCTTTCCCTTCTCTTCTCCCTTCTCATTCTGAGAAGAGGCCCGTGCCCAGCAGTGGGGCAGTAATAGCCTGGAGTATTTATTTATTCATTTATTTTTATTCTTAACTTTGACCGCCATTATATTTTAATCTGTCTGTCCTTAAAATCGATTGAAGTATTTAATTAATTGTTATAAATCTGACTTTACATAACGCTAGCAATTTTACTTGAAATTGCTAGCAATTTCACTCCAAATTGAGAAGCATCCATATAAAAGCATGACATTTGAAGAGCTTTAATAAAAAAATCGTCATCAAAAACAAAGCCGATTCTAATTTTATTCCCACTTCATCAAACTAATGGTCTATCATTACTTAAATAAATCTAGGTTCTTATCCTAATATTTCTGCCCCAGCTGCTTTAAATTTATTACAACCTTCTGCTGAGGCAGCGATAAATCAAACCCTTTTTATTAGACTGATCTATGTGAACCTAAAACAATTTGGCCTGACCCAAATCCCAGGATATAAACCATAGATTTTATTTCAGTTGTAAAAAAAGAAAATCTGTCATTCTCCCCAGTGACAGATAGACAACAATCTCAGCAACATAAATTAGACTTTTTATTGTAGCAAAGCCTCTGTATCCTCAGATCATGCAAATAAGCGTCTGACCTCATGATGCGTTACTATGGCTCCGCTGCGGCATCAAATCAAATCATTTATTTCTTTGCATCTTAGGGTCGGTGCACATGGCGCGTTGCGGCGCCGCACAGCAAAGTTTTGGCAGTACGCACCTGATTGCCACACGATGCGCGGCGACTTGCAACCAGCGAGACAAGGCGGGGAGGGGTATACGCCTGCGAGGCCGCGCCGCACCGCTCGTGTGACCGCTAATGCGGCGGCACACCGCAATATCTTTGCGGTGCGGCGCCGCAACGCCTCATGTGGATAGACCCTAAGAGTATTTGTGACTACATCAATCTCGAGTGCATGAAAGTGAAGTTAAATGGACACTGTACAACTTTTAACTATCTAAGGATGATTATAGAAAGTAACTTTAAGAGCAAACTAAAGTAGAAAATAGTAGTATAGTGACTTTAGTTCACTATTTATACCGCTAGAGGCGCTGAAAAAATTCCCATACAAATATTGCATGTGAACGTGAACGTTAGACGGCACGGAAAACTCATGGTAGAGGTACTCATTATGTTTTCATATTAAACATTTAGTCGAGTAATATTGAATTATTTGTATGGAACAGCAGATTTTTTATTCAGGAATTCTGTATTGGTCCCATAATAAAAGTTGAATAGAATAGAATAAAATATTCATTTATTTGCACAGAATTTAGGTATTTAAAATAAGGTGTTTACATAATATTAAAGAATACTTGTACATTCTACCATTTTGGCATGCAAACATTGATGCAGTTCATCATCAAACTACAAACAATTATGCTCAACAAAAATTTTTCTGCTAGAAAATCCGATACGGAGTAGTTAAATTTATTTAATAGTTTAGTTGTTCATAATGATGAGTACAAAAATCCCTTAAAGGGATCGGAACTAAACATGTAGAACCTTGTATAAAGGATTGCCAAACTTCATTAATTTTAGATTACAAATTACGATGGACGCCTCCCTGGTTTGAG
This sequence comes from Allophyes oxyacanthae, assembly GCA_932294325.1. Classification (NCBI taxonomy): domain Eukaryota; kingdom Metazoa; phylum Arthropoda; class Insecta; order Lepidoptera; family Noctuidae; genus Allophyes; species Allophyes oxyacanthae. Next base: position 10,714,125 of record OW028631.1, read on the forward strand.
AAAATATTATTTTATAATACCCGGGTATTGGCAAATACGGGAAATTGAATTTCTATAGAGGATTTTAATAAAGCCTTTTACTCTAGTAATGGAATAATCCTGGTCCTAAAGTTGAAAAATTGATTTGATATTTCTGGTACATTAATTTTCTCAAATTTTCTTAGCAACGGCTTTATTATAAAAAAAAAACAATACATCAATCGGATTTTTTTGGTACCTACGCAACGAAATAACACGTCAGCAATTTCCAAAACGACAATAATAGAAATAGCTGGACAGTTTTTTTGATTTTAGTATTTTTGTAGTACTAGCGATAGAAATTAGAAAGGAACCTTTATTAAAATCACATTATAACCGACACCGAAATAATAAAATTAGGTGTTATTAGGTAGGCACACGATATTTATTATTTTCAGAAGTTTAATAAAGGACAAAGATCGTGCAATCATTAAAATGTGCCCCTGTAAAGCTTACATATTGACCCTTTAGCCATTTTGCTTTTCCAGTGTCGATTTGATGTATGAAAATAATTATAATAAATGGTTCGTTTGGTTATTTGACCAATTTGTGGATTGGATCATTTTTGCATAACGAAGTCCCACTGCAAGCCGTCCAATCTCATTTAAACGGGGCTATCTGTTAGCTCATTGCGCTTGGGATCAATTTATAATCTGACTGAGCTGATAATACCACAGTGTAACAAATTAAACTGCGAATAAAGGCTTTATTTCCGACAATTTAGGCGTCTGTTCAACTTAACACGAATTACAGGGTGTAAAAATTATTATGATGAAGTGGGTAATTTTATCTTTGTTATAATATGACTGATATCATACACTGTTCTATTTTGCTTTGCTTTACAAAAAATATTATCGAAGTTGGTAATTATGTAAGTAATTATTATATGATCGTGAAATAATTAAAGCTTTAAGACTACGTGTACAACAGAATAGAATAGATCTTATTTTAATGTTAACCAGATACAGGCATTTATGAAATGTCGAGACTCCAGGTGCGCGGTTCCCAATAGTACCTACTTAGATCCTATGGAGAAGAATCGGCAATAAACTCCACGGAAACTCTTTTAAAATAATAGATTATAATCTTGATTAGTACATTGTTGTGGTAAGAGCTGCGAGAATAATGTAATTTAATGTGAATAAAAAATAAATATAAAATATTATAGTTTAAAAAAAAAGCTGTAGAACACGCTTTAGTCATCCAAACTGAACGTGTATGCAAAATTTCAGCTCAATCGGAAACCGGGAAGTGGGTCAAATTTAACTTCTAAGATTTTCTTACATAGTTAGGTAGTTAGTTACAGGTAGAGAATTCGATCCCGGCCCTAATTCCTAATCCCGGGATCCCGGGATAATCCCGGTATTTTAGATTCCAAACAAAAAATTACGTAAGGTTTATAGAAATCTACATTTTTATTGACAGTGTAAATTAATGTCCATAATGTAATCAGACGGAAAAAGTAAAGTTAAAATTCAACTAAAATCCCTTTTTAACCCCCGACAAAACAGAAGGGTATTATAAGTTTGTCGGGTGTATCTGTGGATCTGTCTGTGGCATCGTAGCTCCAAAACGGGTGGGCCGATTTCAATTCAGTTTCTAATTGAAAGCTAGTTTAATCGGGTATCATCTAACCCATATTTCATGAAAATCTGTTCAAAAGTTACATCTCTTTTTCTAGTTGGAGTCAGGGGTTTTTGACGGTTGGATTCACAGAACACATAAAGAGGTTTCTCTCTCGTTAGTAAAGAGAGAAAAACACAAGTCGTTACCTCTTTTCTGTGTTCTGTGGCTAGGTTATTTAAGTAAAAAAACTACTTTTACTTATGACTAGAGGTCGCCAAGTGGTCGAAATTGGATCGTAATTTCAGCTTTTCGCACTTCTTCTCCATAAAATTAACTATGCCCAATCTTACACTCCTCCGTGCGCGCAATAAGCTTATAAAGGGGTACAAAGCTTTCTAGATAATTAAATGAACTTTTATCAAGTAACATAAACGTAACAAGTGTAATATTAATAATATAATATAATACTTAATAGTAATCTCTCACATTTCTCATATAATAGGTACTCATAACTATGTATAAAAAACAAATGAACCGATTATAGTAACATTTTCATCAATCCCGAAAATCCCGGGATTACTTATGAAAATTTAATCCCGAAATGTTCGGGACTGAAATAGGGTCGGGATCCCGGGATCCCGGGATTCGGGATCCCGGGATCGAATCCTCTAGTTACAGGTGAAGCTAATAAAAGCGTGTTAATAAGAATAGGATAATAACGATTTGCCTCTGAATAAAAGATTACTTGCTGGATCTGGTTAAGATTATTTTGGGGCATGTGGTTCAGTGCGGACTAGCACAAACTAGGGTCGGGGACGACATGGCACGGGAGTCGGGACGTCGCGATAAGTTACGCCAGCGAGGACCCCGTCAAATGGTTCATTAGCATCAAAATACGGTCACCCGCATCCAGGAAATGACCGCACCAATCGCGGTTATTAAATCCAATACGGTACTCCACATACCCATCAAATATTTTTCCTCTTTTATGCATTAAATATTTTGTTTTGCCAGGGAAAGAACCGTGTTATTCCACTCATTAAAAAAGCAAATAAACATTGTTATCAGCTGCTAACACAGTCGTTCGGATATGTAAATAACCGAATTTCCTTATGTAAAAACGGTATTGTTATTGTCTGAACCGATGAGGCTATGAATCATCGTTGAGTTTCGGTAAAGTACCTCATACTATTTTTTGTTTAACTTTTTACTGTTAGATTGATTGATTCTTTGACCTAGTATCCGGACTTAGTTTATATCTAGAATTCTAGACTTGTTGAGTGCTACTAAGATAAATATTTATTTATTCATAACATATATTTAATGTAATTCAATTATACGTATGTTATAAATGATACCTTGTAATTTGCAAGCTATGGACGGTAGTTAATACGCCTGAACTGACTTTATTGTTTGAACAGCTATGTAAAAAAACCCTATTTATTGCATAAAATATTTGTAATTTTATTGGTATTTGTATTGTTACAAGTTCGAAAAGTTATGCCTACTAAGTACGAATCAAAAATGATTCTTGTAACACATCAAAAAACGTTTGTCGATTATTAAATTCTGGACGTAGGTTTTATTTATTTATTTATTTATATATTCTTACACACACACACAGTTCAGTTCAGTGTTTTATCTACACTTGTAGAGTGCTACTAAGTTAAATATTTATTTATTCTTAGCATACAACTTATATTAAATTTATTGTAGCCAAGTGTACCGACCTATTAACGTGATTTAATGTTATACATGTTACCTAGTAATTTGCACGGCATTGACAATAGTGAAATAGGCTGGAAATTACTTTATTATTTGAAAACTTATGTAAACAAACCCTGTTTACTGCAAATAAAATATTTGTAGGAATATACCTAAAACAAGGTCGAAAAGTTATGCCTATGTAGGTACCTACAAATCTTTAGGTAATAGGTTTTTTGTAACACATTAACACAGGTTAGTCGATTATTTAATTGTTAATAATACATGGTTACAATATTATGTAGGTATATTGGAAATAAATAAACATAAAATACAATAATATAATTTTATTATGTTTCTTGCCTGTACTCTTTTACCTAATTACAGGAAAAAGCAGAAGCCTAAAGTAAATACGAAACTGACAAATGTAGATATTATAATAAACAGAAATTGAAAAAAAAAAAAAGATTCATAATAATTATCATAATAACAGATACATAATAAATATAAAAATAAGATTTTTTCCGGCAAATAAAAGATATTAAGAACAGTGTAATAAAAGGCGACTAGGGAGGAAATAATAAAGAAATAAAAGCCTTATTATTTAACTAGCTTCTGTCCGCGGTTTCGCCCGCGTGGTTTGTTTCAGAGGTAAAAAGTATCCTACGTCTTACCCCAACACGGCTAACATGATGGGGAGACAAACCAGTTTTCTCCGCCCTTCGTCTTCTTGACAGAAGACAAAACGAACAATCGAGAGGAAAAACAGTAAAGAGATGGTTTTGTCTCCAATTTTTTCTCTCCCCTTTTGGCCGTTATGCTAGCGCTGCTGGTTATATACCAAATTTTGTTGAAATGTATTAAGTAGTGATGCGTCAAGAAGGAACAAACAAACAGACACATTTCCGGATTATAAATATCAGTTTCGATAGATTATGATAAGAGGCTTAAGTTCACCAACAACTTATCAGATGTTTAAACGGATGATTTTGCTCTAATCGATTGTTACTTATGTTGTCGATGAACTTAAGCCTTATTTCACTTATAAGAAAAAACTTGTTAACATTTTTTGTTTCGTCGCCACAAATGCAAACGAATTTTATTTTTCTAACTTCAATCGGGCGCGTTTGCGCTTACCTATATCCAAAAATTTATGACAACAGTGTTTTTTTCATAAATGTTTGGCCCTAGGCTACAACTAAGTACCTACCTACGTACGAGTTCTAGAAAAACTCGAACTTGGAGTACAAATCTCTTATCACGAGGAATATTACTGATCTATTATGATCGAAACATAATGTATTCAAATTACGTATGCAGTTTACTTTTCACGACTTCATTGTATGCAAAATTAGCTACAGATGCTTAAAGTAGTTCATATAATTACACGCTTACACTAACGCACGTTACGGGACTGACCCGCGTTACTCATATCTATTATTAACTTATTATTTTACGCTGCTTGTAGTAAATTCTTAACCAGTGAGTAAACCGTTTAATTAGGTTTTACTTATAACACTTACCGCAGGGGAATGACTTTATATGAGTCAGTATATTAACTTCCTCATTCAACTTGGGATGAAGGAAAAACAGGCCAGCAATTAATATTGATTGGATCATTAAGTGATGATTAGTTAAGTTTAACGACGAGTTTTACTTTGTTCTATGTTGTTAACACTAGATTCACAGGTCAAGTAATTGGTGATAACTTTCGCAGGTAACTTACAAAAATACTTAATCGTCTTTTTTTTTACTTCTCATGTGGCTAACAGGCATACGGCTCGCCTGATGGTATGCGCTTACCGTAATACAAGAAAAAAAATCAGGTACAAAATATTTCTTTACCGTTTTCCCATTCGTTTTTTAATTTTGTTGAGAAAACATGTTTCTCCACAGAAAAATCGGGGACAAAACCGTCTCTTTACTGTTTCTTCTCTAGATTTTTTCATTTTGCCTTCTGTCGAGAAGACAAGTGAAGAAAATGGGTTTGTCTACTATGGTATGCAGGAGCATTATTCTTGCGTGGCCGACGCATCCCCAAGGAGCACTGGCGACCTTGTTCACCGTTAGGAACACCACACTGCAAAATACTCATATTACAAGACTCTGTTACGTCGCGGCGCTCATGCTAGCTCGATATGATGCACATAGGTACGTAGATTACTTGGAAGTAATTATAACTATACATAGCACCTACCTACCTTACCTACTTGTTTCATAGTTTCCATTAAAAGTTTATTGTTTATGGGTGTTGGGGACTTTTTTGCTTGTCTAGGAAATAGAGAATATTAATTATTTTATAAAAATTATATTTATATTTATATATATTTTTATTTTATTGTAAGTGAAACATGTTATTTAATGAAGGCCCTTTCTAGTCCCAATCCCTTGAAGGGGTTATTGAAAGAAAGAAAGAAAGAAAAATATTTTATTTCTAAAGCAAATACGACACATACAATACAAATAGCAGTATCCATACCAAATGCTTGCCATACCATGTACATAGGTATATACCTACTATTACATATTGTACTCATCATTATGAACAACTTATACTACAGTACCAACACTGAAATCGCGATAAAAAAAAACTGATGTTCCATACATTTAGTCGAGATAATGAATTATTTGTATCGAACAGCGGTTTTTTCGCGAATTCTGTGTTGATCCCATAAAGAGATCGGCCGCCTGATTACGTATGATAAATATGACAGTTGCTGTCGCAAATAAACGTCCTATTCCGTATCCTCTTATGAAAACGTCTATAAGCGAGAAAGGGATGCATTGTTTGTTGGTCGCTGTGGCTGTCAGAGTTTTCTTACGTAATCAAAGCTTGGGACCCAAAAGGTAGGACTTTGTATAACTTCACAATACGAACACTTAGACGTAATTTTTTGCTTGTAAACATTAGGTACTTCCACCTGACAGTAAATAAAAAAATATTATAGTTTAAAAAAAACCATAGAACACGCTTTAGTCATCCAAACTGAACGTGTATGCAAAATTTCAGCTCAATCGGAAACCGGGAAGAGGGTCAAATTTAACTTCCAAGATTTTCTTACATAGTTAGTTAGTTAGTTACAGGTGAAGCTAATAAAAGCGTGTTCAAATATGTCAGTGACCGAGTGGATCAGTCACCGACCTTACTAGTCTAGAATGGTGATTTGATGATTTCAGGTGATCACGTTAAACACAATAAAAGTAAAGAAATTATACCTACGAACTCCGACGAGATTTTGCCCTAGAGTATTATTATTTTCGGATATATGTGCGGATTAGAATTTGATTGTCGCTTGCAATATCGTGAGGGAACCTGCACATTTGAGAGGGCCCCATAAAGTTCTCGATTACAGTCAATACTACATTTGAATCATTGCGAGTTTCGAACAAGACTGTTTTCTTAAACATAATTGTATACACTGTGGGTTGTGTGTGCAGATCCGCTAGCTAATCACGATGCACGCTCGTAATCGGAATCGACTTAATTTTGACACTACAACAGTGTTCATTGCGTTGCTCCAATTGTCGTTCAGTATAATTTTTATAGCATACTGCGCAATGTACATTGTTGAACTGTCAAAATTGAATCGATTCCGATTTCGAGTGTGCATCGTGATTACCCTGCCGGGAACGAAGAGATATTTAAAGATAATTATATTTTCTAGTACTGCAGATGTCCATTATTAATACTCGATTAACGATTGATGTTGTCTACACATTCCACTCTCTTAGAAAAATTAAATTCCAAATCAAATACGGATGCCAAATTATCAACTGTTATCAACTGCCACCTTTTCATTGAAGAAGGTTGACTCATTCCATAAAACCTTACAGCATGGTATAAGCTAACCGTCAAAAACCCCTAACTCCAACTAGAATTATATCACTTCATCAACTAGAAACGAGGTGATGATCTTCAAACGGCTGAGCAGATTTTCTTGAAACATAGCTAAGAATACTCACCATTAAGACACTTTTGAAACGAAAAAATCTTAATCAAAATCGGTTCATTCATTCAGGAGATATGATGCCACAGACAGATACACAGAACACAGATACACACTACAAACTTATAATATCCCTTTTTTTCGTCGGTGGTTAAAAAGAAACTGTTTATGACCTAAATCATACATAAGGTTGCTATGATAAATAATGTAAAAGAGATTTAAAAAGTGGCAACCCAAAAGTAGTAGTAAAAAAAAGATAAGCTGTAGGTCCATAAACCGCAGTCTTAGATTATGTAAAATTACAGTTAATAAATAAAGTGTGATCTATATCCGCAAAGTTTCTATGTTCCTAAAACCCACCAGCGGCTCAACAATTGTGTGGAACAGAAACATGACAGTGCTACAGATAAAATTGACGACGACTTATAAGCTAACAATCAAAGTAATTAAGTACATTTAGTATAATACCAATATAATTTCTGCTCTTTCCATAACGGTAAAGCGCGTGATGATACTCTGAAAGCGAGGGACTTAGTAAAGCTCACAGAATCGGGACTTCCCTGGAGTCAACACAATAAGAACCGTTATCAATGCAAACTTACAGTTACACTCGGATAAATAACTAACAAAACAAAATGCTCTTTATCTTAACCATATAAAGTTGATATCCGTATGATTTTGAGTTTCGTAACTGCAAACAATACTTTTGTCAGTTTACTAGTATATAAAATGCAACATTTAGAAGTACAGCATCATTCGATCCATAGCGAAGAAGCGTTCGTGACTTCAAATAATAATTTGAGATAAAAATAATAATTCAGAAAATGAATTTCTCAAGGATATTCTTCTTCGTGTTCGCCTGTTTGGTTGTCGTTTGCACTGTTTCGGCGGCGCCTGAGCCGAGGTGGAAGATTTTCAAGAAAATTGTAAGTATATTGTGATTTCTTTGACTTTTTTAAGCAAATATTCTTTAATTTAGGCTTTATTATTCAAGCGGCAATAGATCCATCCCCCCAATATACAGAGTGGTTACCCTTTCTGTTAATTCTAGTCTTAATAAACTTTAAGTGAATTTTAAAATCATTAAAAAATTCATTATTAGTTTTGGAAAAAAGGTACAGTCAACGAGAAAATTTTAATTTCTCAATAAACTTAAGTGGGGTCGACTCTATTTCCTAATAGAAATTTTTCATCCAAATAACATACGAAATCCTCTCCTACTCCTTATCGTGACGTCTGGTGAGTCATAGCACAGGTGACCACACACAATAATTCTAGCTATTCGAGTCTTATTAATAATTAATTTTCTTTTTCAGGAAAAAGTGGGTCGCAACGTCAGAAATGGACTCGTCAAGGCTGGACCAGCAATCGCAGTTATTGGACAAGCAAAGGCTTTAGGATAAAAGACTTCAATCATAAATAGTATTATTATTTTAGGCTTGTTTAAGTTATGTATAAGTTTATTTAATACTCGTGCTGTGAAAATAAATGACTTTTATGATATTACTGTTTTTCCTTGCTTCATATTACCTTTACTTCACATTGAAGAAAGAAAGAAAGATTTTTTTTGTCAAAATATACAACAATCAGTGTTAAAATAATTTTATTTCTCATAAAGTCTACTATTTCTGGTGCACAAATAATAAATAATAGTGTAAAGTAAAAAATACAGGATGCCACAGATGTCATCACATTAAATGAAACTACGTATTTGGCATCATGTTCTGTGGGCCGAGCAGGAATGCAGGAAACATAGCCAAATTTAGAACCAAAAATACCCGTTTAATCCATGATATTTTTTTGGAAATACATGCAATATTTTTACATTTTCATGAAACAAGTGCGTTTGTTGCATAAAATTAAACAAAAATGCGATAGATTCATCGTAATTTATAATCAAATTTTGCTTACGTTTACGTTACTATACGTATCGCATTTTTATATACATGCATATACATGTTGAGTAAAATTCTACTTTTCATTCTAGCTTACGTTATCGTTAAGATTCATCACAAAAATTCCTGGTAGGCCCCCTGGACAGCCGCCGTGTTGGAATTGGAACGCAATCTTTAGGTTAAGTTTGTAGGTGGTTTTTGAAGACACGGCAACACTGCTTGTAATGTCGTTCGCTATACTTACTTGCTTTGCTTGAAAAACTTTTTTCTAAATTAAAACTATTAATTGCTAAATTGCGTCTTTATTTCGGTCAAAGTCATTTAGTATGAAAGTATTTAATTAATTTCTGCACAATCCATACCACTGCAATTTTTTGTTCCAAGCTGTGTTGTATTACAAACGGCAGGGTAATTTGGATTCTTCTCACAAATAAATGCAAAACGGCCTTCACACCATAAGTCGTTAAGCAAACCCGTGCGGAACACAGAGCCGCATGATTGACCAGGTGTCACATTATTGGGTTGACCTGCCGCAAATTTATTGTATCCTGCTTCTAAAAGCGTTTGACCTGGAAAGAGAAAAATGTTGCCTGTAGACAGAGATTGCAAAAACTGAGAAATGTTTTTCCTTTCGTGCCGAAAATATTCCCTAAAGTCATCAATAATAGTTTTATCAGTGAATACAGTATTTCTGGTATACTCGACTCTATCTAAATAGCCACTCTTACATACCTGCCTCACCTGAGTTGTTCGTACGGAAATTTGAACTGTCCAGGTCCGTACATCATACTCTTAGCCTATTTGGCTGGGTCCTCTACTAAACACAAATGATGATGATGAATGTTCTTTGAAAAGTAGGATGATATTTTGGACGGTGCAAAAAGGCAATTGAAAAAAGGAATTCAGTAAATATCTTGAATTACCATGAATAGTCCTCCAGTCTCCATGTTCACCCCAATCGCTAAAACCGATGAAAGCGAGGTCTTTCCATATTGTTCCAATGATAGTATTTGCAGGATATCTAGCAAAGATTTCTCTGATGACCTGTGCTTCGATTTCACTGTTTATGATAGCAAGATGGCCGCCTTCAGCAGAGCACGCAAAATGAGCTCTTTTAAAAGTTCGTAGCACTGTATGGAATTTGTAACAGTGATTGGTTCTTGGATCCAAATGGTATTCTAAAAGAATATTATCAGAAAGTTATCAATTTTTTTGGCTTATCACGGTAGGTCTTAACTATAAGCGGAATCCTTAACTTAACCGGCTTTTACAGATATCCCTTAGAATACTCCACACCAGACCAGAACTGATTAAAATACTTATATATTATTATGATCTAGTTGTTATTACCTAGGCCAAATGCAGAGGTTGGTACCTATAGAATAGAATAGAATTTTCCTTATTCGAGTAACCAAGACTCAACAAGATTATTAGTAAAACTTATAACTATGTTAGTAAGCACAGAAACAGAACAAAAACAAGGACAAGTACACACAGAAATTACGGTTGGTCACTGTTGTGACATCCCGTGAGAGACGGCACAACAGTGACCCACGTAAATACAGTCCAGGCGACTCGCAACCATGCTTAAAACACTGTTGGAGCCGCCCCACACCCTGCGTACCAGGGAAGCACACCTTTTACGCATTGTTGCGTAAAAGCAATCTACATGCGCATCCGCGAACATCCCTGACAAAACCTAAACTTGCTTACGTTGCTCCTATACCTCGAGTAGTTCCGAGGTAATTTGACCTCTCCCTACGAATTTTATTGTAGTTGTAGTATGAAAACCCGTTGCTGCTGATGCTCAACTGTATCTACTGATATTCAACGGCTGGAGTTAATTGTTTAGTTACTGAATGGATCTGCTCTTGTCTTCGAATTCACCTAGTGGATGAGATATACATTATACGTCCATCCTAGCGCACCCAAAATAAATTATGCCTATTCAGTCTTATTTGTATGTATATTTATGAATATATGTATATGAATGCCTTAGGCATTAAGACCGCCTTTGTACATATTTGTATGAAAGGCATTAAATAAATAAATATATAAATTTATATGTTTAAGTTTGTCTTTAGCGGTTATTAAGGAATTTATCGGGGCTTTACCTGGATCTACAGTGCCGCAAACATTCACTTCTTCATCATTCTTCTTTGGTCTATAACAGATATAAGGTCGCGTACTGTCACAGGGACGATCTGATAATTTTCCGTCACCATTAAAAGTGATACAACTTTCTTTATTTTCCAAGTTGTCTGGTAAATAATCAACCCATTCTGTTGGTATTTCAGAGAGTGGTACACCTGTAAAACATTTTTTGTTTAAATTATTTTTATTCATATTTTTGTTGAGGCTTTAATGCACCTTGCCATGCCAACCTCATAGGTTCACTCTTGTAGATTACATAAAGTAGCTTAAAATACACATAAATTAATAATATGACAAACTACATTACATAAAAACAATGTTTGGATTATCATTAACCATTACATAGATATCTATAAGGTCCTATTTTAATAGCGGAGGCCTTTTTGAAGGGTAATAGGACTCATCATGATGCATAACTTTTACTAGAAGACCAACCCTGAAATCTCGAGAAATAAATGTATTTGTACGTGTATAATACGATTGATACTGATGCCAAAAACATAGTTACATAGTGTTTAATTATCGCATAATGTATAATTTCGCAAACTTCATTTTTAAATAGTACCTACTTGAAATTTTGAAATCCTTACAAAAGACTAACCTTCGATAGTGAAGAAGTCGCCTTGAGAGAAAGTAGCATGAATACCAGTGAACACCTCAGACTCCGTAGTAAAGAAAGTCTTCATAATTTGTATCATTTCAGCTCTAATTTTTGGTGTAGTTGGAGAGGCTAGGGCAGCACCTAATAAGAAAAGAAATTTTGCATTTTTGTATTTGCCTCGCTATTTATACGGCGTTACTCATTATCCTGGCCACCATCAGCATATTTTTATCCCTGCACTCCACGGGGAAATCTAAAGCAGAGATTTCCACCTCGGTTTCCTTCTGAATCCACAAGTAAATAGATAAAAATATATTTTGAATGTAGGTAATTCAAATAATGCAAGATATATAAAAGCTTGTAATAAACACGAGCTTACCTTCAAGTGCGCATCGCAATCGGGCATCGAACCAAGTAGCCGGAATTACAAAGTGCTTGAACCATGCGTCTGCGACGCTACTGTAATTGTAGTCACATCTGAAGGAACCGCCCTCTTGAATAATACAAATAATTAGACATATGCACTAAGAAAACAAAACGTGCACCAAAAAAGGCCGAAATATGCACATAATATCAAAAGTACCAAAAACTGAGAAACATTCCACAAAATATCACTGCACATTATCTTATTTTGCAGTGATATAGTATAGTGATAATTAAGTCGTACAGGAAAAGAGGTTCAGGACCATGATACGAAGGTAGCTAAGAGGTTACGGGTATCGTTTTAAATATCCTGTATAGGCTAGGTACAATAAAGGACCTAGAATTAAGCCCTGGGGACGCCCATTTTTAATAAAGTCCGTGCAGGTGATGCGCCACTTATACCTACTTTTTGCAGTTTGTTATGGAGATAGTATAATACAAGATCGAGAGCTTGACCACGAATTTCCATAGTGTCTTAGTGTACAAATAAGAGTATTGTGATTAACACAATCAAATGCCTTGGAGAGATCAGAGAAGATGCCAACAGAATCGTGTGAGCACTCTCAGGCATCTAAGATGTGGATGACTAAGTTCACGTTGGCGTCCGTTGTCAACCTTCCTTTCGTGAAGCCAAACCGTCGCTCGTGCAATGTCCTGTTTCAACTAAAGTGAGAAATAAGAAGAAAAATTGAAATGTCTTACCAATGAAATTGAGGCAATATAATAACACTAAGAACTTTAAACAGGACTTCATTTTGTGAGAGGTGTGATGTATCTGAAGTACAAACACGTCACGAAATCTACACTCAGGGTCTCAACGTTTGTGCTCGGGGTTTTTATTCTCAGTTTTATCGGTAATAATAATATGAAATGATATGGTTGGGTCATTAGTGTTATAAAAAATAATGAATAATTTTTTATTGACAGAATAATAAGCATAAATCTTTTTAAAGTCAAAGATGCAATGATCATTTGCTTTATGTTTCGTATCGTAATTAAGGCGCTATGCATAATACCTAAGAGCTTATGTCTACCTAAGTGCCATACAACATTTTATATTATGCACCAATAATTAATTAATAATAATTATTAAATATTTTTAATTACCAAAAATAATATCTAAGCATACTTTGCCCATCATTCTAGGCAACGTTTAGTTTTAGAAGCGATTCATTAGTTCCAGACCCTATATCAAACAAAAAAATACTTGTGTCGTTTTCAAATTGAAGCCAAAAAAGTAGATATTTAATGAATTTAAAACTCAAGAAACTTTCGTATGTTCTAGTATTTAGATAAGACATATCAAAGATACCACTTATTTATTTCAATAACACGCATAAATAAACTTTTACAGGTGACACAAATGAGCAACATAATTTCCCTAACGATATGATGTTTATGAGAACTTTGGTTACAATAATGATGATAATTATTTTTTATATCTATCATTTATAAATATTTATTACAAAATTATCAAAATAACATAAAACATGTAGACTTCTTATAAATTAATTATCATTAACTTAGAACTCGTTAGTATTTTAACTATTCAGGGTTCTAAACAATATAATCATTTATCATATTATTTAACTACTAATCATTGGTATTAGCCGGGGCCGCTCCTGCGGCCCCACATTTGTTGTGTAGTGCCTAAGCTTGATTTATGAAAAGAGTATCCATGGAGTTTCTTGCCGGTATCTTCTCCAGGACCAACCCACTTGGAACCGTGCGCCTAGAATCACGACGTTTTGAAAGTGCCTGCAAAGGCCCAGTTGAAATAAAAATCTTTGACTTTGACTTTGACTTTGACTTATTATAATATATTGAGTTCAGTCTTCATGATTCATCACGAACTTCAGTGGACTTAACTTCGGCAAATAAAAACATCAACAATCAAATGAATTAATTTATCTGTTTTCTGAAGTTAAGTAGCTATAATTACCCCTTTTCTTCGTGTCTTTTTCAGTTTTTCTAATTACGCATTATATTTCATAAATTTTACCCTTTACGATAGTTTGCACAATTTCCGATTTAATTAATTAATCAAACAGAATCATTATCATCTTTAAATATACATGCGCTGGTTTCAGAAAGTGGAATCAATAATTGCCTCTTTGAAGGGTGCAGTGATTATTATAGGTGATTTAAATTTAAATCCTAATTATACATCTAATAATATTTTAAGCTACTATTGTTATTTTCTTAACGTTTGTGGATTGGCTGAGAGGAATGAAGTATTCAATGCTTATGGAGGTAAACTGGATGTTGTGCTGGTGTCAGATTGCATTAATAGTGTTAACGTGTCTGAGATAGAGGGGGAAGGACTTGTACCAAAACGAGATAATTATCACCCGCCTTTAGAGGTAGGTATTTTACTCAGTAATAATATGCGTCGTCATGAAAAAATTGACCCTAGCAATGTTAACTCTCAGAAGGACTGGAACTTCCAAAAAGCTAATAACGAACTAATGTACAATCTCATATCTGACGCGTCAAGACAGGAGGTATTTCTGAGGAGATGTTGACACTGCTGTAGAATATTTCTATAACATTATTATGATATTTTTGATAAATGTGTACCCAAAAAACAAAGGCCTTGTAAGCCATGTAGGCGCTACCCGGTATGGTTTACAGCTGAATTAATAAAGGACATTAAACGTAAAGCAGTAATTCACCGGAAATGGAAGTCTTCCCAGAGTCGGCAGATTTACAAAGAATACTCTGCTCTTAGGTCAAGCATTAAGCAAAGAATATCTCTCTCCTATGACGAATATATCATCTGCATTCAAGCCAAACTGTAAAAAGACGCCTGTGCATTTTGGCAACATATAAACTGCCTTAAAGCTCCAGGTGGGTTCGAGTCTCGTGTAAATTATAGTGGAAAGGAACAAACTGGCAGTGATGCTGCACAGGCTTTTGCTAGTTTTCTGGGTAGCGTTTTCCTACCTGACTCTCCCCTCCTTGATTACGAAAGTCGTAACAATGATTGTCACACCAACTCCGCAAATTATGTGCACATTGGTCAAATATCATTACGAGAAGTAGAGACTATGATAAATAAACTAAAGCCTAATTCAGCGGTCGGTCTGGACAATGTGCCCGCCTATATGCTTAAAGGATGCAAAGATGAACTGAAATTACCAATACTTCACATTTTTAATATGGCGCTATCAGCCGGCCAGTACCCACAGAGATGGAAAGTCACGCGTGTACAACCTATACCCAAAACTGGTGACACTTCTCATGTGGAAAACTATCGGCCAATAGCTATTCTCTCATCACTTCCTAAATTGTTCGAGTCAGTGTTGCACACATTGATTTCTTACCAAATAAAACCATATCTTTGTGACTCGCAGCATGGCTTTCGATCAAATCGTTCCATCAGTACGAATCTTTTAACCTTGGTGGATCTTATTTCGCAGCATCTGGACAAAGGCATACAAATAGATGTTATCTACTTTGACTTTAAAAAAGCCTTTGATCGCGTCGACAATGATGTATTGCTCAACACGCTCGGTAATATTGGTTTCTCATCCAAATTACTCAAATTTTTCGCGAGCTACCTGCAGGATCGACAACAGTATGTTCGACATGGCTGTTTCGTTTCCAAGCCTTACCATACTCGATCTGGTGTCAGTCAGGGATCAATCTTGGGACCTTTACTGTTCGGGATTTTTGTTAATGATCTTGAGTTGGTCCTCAAACATACTAGGTGTTTGATCTACGCTGACGATCTTAAATTAACATATGGCGTGCAAGAAGATGCTGATTCACTAACTTTACAAGAGGACGTTAACTCTCTGTTCCAGTGGAGTATTAAAAACAAACTCCTTTTTAACACTGCTAAATGCTGTGTTATGTCATTTAGCCGTGCACATAACCCTCGGCATGTGCAATACTTTCTTGGACAGGAACCAATAGCTCGTGTTAACACAGTAAAGGATCTTGGGGTGCTTTTTGATTCGCGTTTGACATTTCACGAACACATGAGGGTACTTGCTGCAGATTCTTTTCGGAGATTGGGTTTTGTCATTCGTAACATGCGGGAATTTAACAACCCCGTGGCAATTAAATTAATTTATATGGCGTTGGTAAGGCGGTAAGGCGTTGGTAAGTCATTTGGAATCCTCATGAAAGTACTTATGCCTTACTTCTGGAGAAGGTTCAAAAAGTATTTATAAGATTCTTAAATAAAAAACTTTTCGGCTACTATCCTTTCCTTTATCCTACAAAATTTCTATTAGGCATGCTAAAATTTAATTCTCTAGAGGTAAGGCTTAATTATATCTGATTGTCCGGAACTAGTGACTCGGCTGGTGAGGCTTTTTATACCCTGTAGTACCCAAGCATCAAATCTGACCGCGCAGACACAATTTATTGGGCGTGCCGTCTCGCGCACTGTCGCATGCCAATTCCCCACTTGTCCGTGTTCTGTCGTTGCTGAATACTCTTCTGAAATCAGCACCAGAGTGTGATCTGTTTGCATCGCGATGGATGGATGTGTGTTGTGATTGTTTAAATTTTTTTGAACGGATGGATGGTGTGTAGTCATATCGTATATATTTTATTTTTATTTCTTTTTTATTTTACGTCTTGTTTTACTATCTATAGTTTGATAATTTTGGTGTTTTCGTACTTATTGTATTATTATTTATCATTAGTTTGTGTCATTATTTTTTATTTTTTAAACTTTACTATTTTTTTAATTTCTATAAATTAATCTTGTTTTGTGTTACCTAGTGTTCATATCTGAACTACACAACGCCTTGGTGTTACGCTGTTATGTTGTGTATTATGTGTGTAAATAAATTAAATAGTATTGTTATTTTAGGCTTTTTTAAGTTATGTTTAAGTTAATTTAATACTCGTGCTGTGAAAATAAATTATTTTTCTTATACTAGGTACTGTTTTTCCTTGCTTTTTCACTACTGTGATCACTAAAGTGCTATTAAGCTTAGTGTTAGTTAGGTAGTTAGTTACGTGCCTAGATCCAAGCATATTTATATCCGACATCATTTTTTAAGAGAAAAATCTTGCCATGTAAAAGGTATTGAAAATATTTCTGACATCTTAACTAAAGGGACTATAGTAGACAAACATGTATATTGTACATCAGAGATGGGTTTGTGTTCTGGGTCGGGTGTTAGAATTGGAACGAAGAGAATGAAAGAAAAATACGTTTATTAGACAGCACAAAACCACAAATATACAAAAAATAAATAAAATAAAATACAAAACACGTAAAACCAAACAAGTAAATATAATTAAACGAAATCTTTAGGTTAGGTTTGAAGGTTCTTGATTAGACACGGCAACACTGCTTGTAATATCGTTCGCTGTACTTACGCTTGTAAAACGTTTTTCTAAATTAAGGGGGTATTTTACAGGAATGCCGCAAAAACCGATTTGTATTTACAATTTTTTGAATAGAAATTCTTATTTCTTTGTCCTGAAAAAAATATATATCAAACTTGAAGATGTGACAATCTCTGCACGGTTGTCCGATACATGATTGGATGAAGTTGGCTCGATAAAAAAAAATCGCAAAGTTACCCCTTTTAAAAAAGTGTTTACAAGATTATTTCTAAAACATGATATTATTTCAAATAATTTTTACATCACAATATTGGTCGCAAATATACCAACCAAAATCGGTTGTTATTTTTTTATAATATTACGTATATTGGTCACAATTTGATAAAAACCGCAAAATTCGTGATTTCTGTCATCTCTGCCATCAATCAGTCGCGTTTCGGCGCGCATCGAGGTCGGACCTGTGCAATTTTTTTGACTTTCCTGCGCTTACACTTTATTCAAAACCAAAAGAAAGAATGACAGTAAAATCATTAAAAAAATTATTAAAAAGCAACAGGAAGTTTAAGTAACTTGCCTTTTATTCAGAAAATCTAAGTATTTCGTTTATAAAAATCAATTTGCTAAAATAATTTCTTGACATCTCCGTCAAGAATTCATTTTATAGGATGTAGTATAGAAAAATCAGTACGACAATTTGTAGTGTTGAGAACAAAGAGTATGAAGTTTTATATACACCATGTCCCAAAATTCAACGATAAGCGACCACCAGAGGGTTGACCAGCTCATGACTAAACGAGAACAAAAAAAAAATTAAAAATAATCTCAATTTTTAAGAAATTACATAAAAAATTTGAAATCCTTCAAAAATTTACACCCCTTAAGATATTTTTAATTACCATGACCACAATGTTTCAGATATTTCTGAATTTCTTTTTGTACCGGCAACCTAAGTAGCACTGCTATCCACCACAATCGTTAAAAATCCCAGAATGTCTGTAGATTTGACACAAAAATCAATCAAAATTATTTTTCACCCTAAAATTTTAAAAGATTTTTACTTTTGGTCCACTTTCACTCATCGTGGTGTAAAAAAAAAGTACAGACACTACC
Source organism: Allophyes oxyacanthae (assembly GCA_932294325.1). Taxonomy (NCBI): domain Eukaryota; kingdom Metazoa; phylum Arthropoda; class Insecta; order Lepidoptera; family Noctuidae; genus Allophyes; species Allophyes oxyacanthae. The sequence continues at coordinate 10,732,859 of OW028631.1, forward strand.
ATGGCAAGTTTTTTTAAAAATTGACGCAACTATCCAAGATTCCAAAATGGTATAATAATCTAGGAAAACTAGCCACAAAAAAAAAAATACGTACTATTTCTGAACAAGAACCAAATTTCATAACTTTTACTATGTGGTTTTTTGTTGTAAACTCTTCGAATTTGAATGATACATGTCCGTAGTTAATAAAATTTTGAAGTTAGAGAGAGATAGATAGATAGTATGTAAAGAAGGAAAGAAAACGTTTTTAAAAATTATATTTATTTTTAGTTATCGTGGTTGTCCGTGGCATCACCACGGTCCTATCCGAAAACCAGCGCTGCGGTATTTATTTTATCTGTCAGGATTAACTGTCAGGATATGCTGAGATAGAGACTTTCTTTGGCCTCTTGCAGGACTTTTTTAACCCCCGACAAAATAGAAGGGTGATATAAGTTTATAATGTGTATCTGTGTATCTATGTGTCTGTGAATCTGTGTGTCTGTCTGTGGCATCGAAGCTTCAAAGCGGATGGACCGATTTCAATGCAGTTTTTTTTAATTGAAAGCTAGTTTAATCGGGATGGTTCTTAAAATCTGTTCAGCTGTTCAAAAGTTACACCTCTTTTTCTAGTTAGAGTCGAGGGTTTTAGACGGTTAGGTTATTGTTATCATTATTTGAATTTTTGTGTGTTTATGTAATTTCGTGTGCGAGTCCGATTTAAATGTTTTTTCTTTCTTTCTTTCAATTTTGAAGCTCTTCATCTGCATACATAGCGAGGAATCTGAACTAGGAATATGGTTTTGATCTATGAATATGCAATTTCTTTTTTGGTAAAAAAGCAACCCTGTGAACATACTTAAGTAGGTATGACTACGGAAACGGACGACTCCTACAGGTGTGGGTGAGAGTAGGTTATTATCTCAAGGCATGGATTTTAGTTGGCTTATTCTTCTAACATTACACACACATTGGCAGTGTCATCAGGTTTGTCATGCCGATATATCGGTTTCGTTACGGCATTATTGGCTTAGTGTGAAAATGCCCAATGTTGGTCGAGACAATTATGTGCACTTGCATAAACTCATACACAATAGGTATGACTGATAGTTTATAAGTAGATAGTTAAATAGGTATAAAATCTACAAATACAAAACGGAGGGACAGATTTTCTAGCGTAATATAGGACACTGGGTATACGATATTATGGATTTATATTTTTCAAGTATTTGCTGGTGTCATACTGCATGTTGCTAATTAATATTGCTACTCTGTGACACGTGTGTCACACAGTCTGATACGTCAATTGCGTAATTGCGAGAACGGAGCTCCCCTAGTGGGTGGGGCTTAGGCTGATACTTCACCCCCTCAAAAGTAAGAAATCGTCGTAAAATACAACCTTAAAACTACAAATTGCTAAATTGCTTTTTATTTTGCTCAAAATCTTGCAGTATGAAAGTATTTAATTAGTTTCTGCACAATCTATACAACCAGAATTTTTTGTTTCAGACTGTGTGGTATGACAAATGGCAGGGTAATTTGGCTTCTTCTCACAAATAAATAAGAAATTTGCTTCACACAATACGTCGTTGAGCAAACCCGTGCGGAACACAGAGCCGCAATATTGACCAGGTGACACATTATTGGGTTGACCTGCCGCAAATTTATTGTATCCCGCTTCTAAAAGCGTTTGACCTGGAAAGAGAAAAATGTTGCCTGTAGACAGAGATTCCAAAAATTGAGAACTGTTTCTCGTCTCATGTCGAAAATATTACCTAAACTCATCATTATTAGCCTTATTAGTGAATACACTATCTCTAGTATACACGTCTCTATATTAATAGTGACTCTTACAAACACTACCTCACCTGAGATGCTCGTACGGAAATTTGAACTGTCTAGTACCTCTACCATGAGTTTTCCGTGCCGTCTAACGTTCACGTTCATATACAATATTTGTATAGTGACTTTAGTTCACTATTTATACAGAGGCACTGAAAAAATTCCCATATAAATAATGCATGTGAACGTGAACTTTAGACGGCACGGAAAACTCATGGTAGAGGTATAGGTCCCTACATCATACTCTTAGTCTATTTGGCTGGGTCCTCTACTAAACACAAATGATGATGATGAATTTTCTTTGAAAAGTAGGATGATATTTTGGACGGATGCCAAAAGGCAATTGAAAAAAGGAATTAATTAAAGATCATGAATTACCATGAATAGTCCTCCAGTCTCCGTGTTCACCCCAGTCGTTAACACCGATGAGAGCTTGGTCTGTCCAGGATATTCCAATCATAGTATTTGCAGGATATCTAGTAAAGATGTCTCTGATGACCTGTGCTTCGATTTCACTGTTTATGATAGCAAGATGGCCGCCTTCAGCAGAGCACGCAAAATGAGCTCTTTTAAAACTTCGTGGCAGTGTGTGCAATTTGTAACAGTGATTTGTCCTTTGATCCAAATGGTATTCTAAAAAAATATTATCATTATTATTCATTCCCTTTATTCAATTTTTAACATACTTTTTGATATTTTAAAATAATTTTACTTTTTTTTTTTAATAAATACTTTTTAAAATATAAATAAAAGAGTAGTAGGCCACCGGCATCGGGAACGGGGTCCAAGCTACCGGTGGTCAGGGCTCTAGAGAGAGAAACCTCCTAACAATGCACGCAATGTCAAGGAGTACTGCTTCCTGAATCAGGCCCTTGATCCAGCCACCTAGCGAGAGTCTCTCGAGGTGTTGGTCGAGACTCTTAGCAAATAAGCCATTAGCCGTTACGACTATCGGTACAATGATTGCTGACTCCACGTCCCACATATCGACAACCTCGCGAGCCAAGTCCAGATATTTGATTTGTTTATCTTTTTCATCTTTTTTGAGGTTCTCATCATGTGGGACGGTAATGTCAACAATCATTGCAAGGCGTACTGATCTATCTATCACCACTATGTCAGGCTTATTAGCAACAACAGTCCTGTCAGTGATGATAGATCGATCCCAATATAATGTGACATGACCATTTTCGAGAACTGAGTGGGGCACATACTTGTAGTACGGTACTTCAGAATCCACAAGTTTGTATTTCAAAGCAAGTTGTTGGTGAATTATCCTGGCCACTTGGTTATGTCTATGCAAGTATTCACCGTTAGCAAGACGAGAGCAACCCGATATGATATGTCTAAGGGACTCGCCGGGACAGTGGCATGCCCGACAAATGTCAACTGTCCCATCCTTATTAATATATTTTCATTTTTATTTTTTTTATTACGTTGCCCCTCACTAGTATTTCTCCTGTATCGAGGGTACAGTTTACAAACATACATTTCACATGCAAATACACCCAGACCCGAAAAAACTATCTGCAGATCATACAAATAACTGCTCTGTGCGGGGATCGAACCCGCGTCTCGTAGCGCAGAAAGCTAATCGCTTAGCCACTGCGCCAACCGTGTGTATCAGAATGTTATTAAAATTTTTGGCTTGTCACGATAAGTCTTAACCGTAAGCGTAGATAATCCCTAACTTAACTAGTGTTTACAGATTTTCCTTAGGATATCTAGACCAGACCAGATTAAAATACATATATTATTATTACTATCTAGTTTTTATTACCTAGACCAAACCTATACCTCGACTAGTTCCGAGGTAATTTGACCTGTCCCTACGAATGTTATCGTAATTGTAGTATGAAAACCCGTTGCTTTGTGTTAATAATCCTGATGCTCAACTGTATCTACTGATATTCAACTGCTGGAGTTACTTGTTTAGTTACTGAATTGTTCTGCTCTTGTCTTCGATTTCGCCTAATGGATGAGATATACGTCCATCGTAGCGTACCCAAAATAAATTATGCCTATTCACTCTTATTTATATGTTTAAGTTTGTCTTTAGCGGTCACTAACGTATTTACCTGGATCTACAGTGCCGCAAACATTCACTTCTTCATCATTCTTCTTTGGTCTATAACAGATATAAGGTCGCGTACTTTCACAGGGACGATCTGATAATTTCCCGTCACCATTAAAAGTGATACAACTTTCTTTATTTTCCAAGTTGTCTGGTAAATAATCAACCCATTCTGTTGGTATTTCAGAGAGTGGTACACCTGTAAAACATTTTTTGTTTATTATAATTTTAATCATATTTTTCTTTAGGCTTCAGTGCACCTTGCCATACCAACCTCGTAGGTTCACTTTTGTAGATTACAAAAAATAGCATAAAATGCACTTAAATTAATAATTATGACAAATAACAATGTTTTGATTATCATTAACCATTACATAGATATCTATAAGGTTCTATTTTAATAGCGGAGGCCTTTTTGAAGGGTAATAGGACTCATCATGATGCATAACTTTTACTAGAAGACCAACCATGAAATCGCGAGAAATAAAGTCACTCGAGTAATAGGTATAATTTTTTTAATATAATATGATATATTTTTGTATGCAACAGCAGTTTTGTGTATTGTTACGTATAGTACGATTGAAACTGATGCCAAAAACATAGTTAGATAGTCTTTAATCATCGCATAATGTATAATTTCGCAAACTTCATTTTTAAAGAGTACTTGAAATTTTTTAAAACCTTACAAAAGACTAACCTTCTTTAGTGAAGTAGTCGCCTTGAGAGAAAGTAGCATGAATACCAGTGAACACCTCAGACTCCGTAGTAAAGAAAGTCTTCATAATTTTTATCATTTCAGCTCTAATTTTTGGTGTAGTTGGAGAGGCTAGGGCAGCACCTAATAAGAAAAGAAATTTTGCATTTTTGTATTTGCCTCGCTATTTATACGGCGTTACTCATTATCCTGGCCACCATCAGCATATTTTTACCCTGCACTCCACGGGGAAATCTAAAGCAGAGATTTCCACCTTGGTTTCCTTCTGAATCCACAAGTAAATAGATAAAAATATATTTTGAATATAATTCAAATAATGCAAGATAAATAAAAGCTTGTAATAAACACGAGCTTACCTTCAAGTGCGCATCGCAATCGGGCATCGAACCAAGTAGCCGGAATTACAAAGTGCTTGAACCATGCGTCTGCGACGCTACTGTAATTGTAGTCACATCTGAAGGAACCGCCCTCTTGAATAATACAAAAAATAAGACATAATCTATGCACTGACAAAACAAAATGTGCACAAAAAAGGCCGAAATATGCACATAATATCAAAAATACCAAAAACTGAGAAACATCCACAAAATATCACTGCACATTATCTTATTTTGCAGTGATAAAGTATAGTGATAATTAAGTCGTCCAACAAAAGAGGTTCAGGACCATGATACGAAGGTAGCTAAGAGGTTACGGGTATCGTTTTAAATATCCTGTATAGGCTAGGAACAATAAAGGACCTAGAATTAAGCCCTGGGGACGCCCATTTTTAATAAAGTCCGTGCAGATGGTGCACCAGTTATACCTACTTTTTGGAGTTTGTTATGGAGATAGTTTAATATAAGATCGAGAGCTTGACCACGAATTCCGTAGTGCCTTAGTGTACAAATAAGAGTATTGTGATTAACACAATCAAATGCCTTGGAGAGATCACAGAAGATGCCAAAAACATCCTGTGAGCACTCCCAGGCATCTAAGATGTGGATGACTGATTTCACGCTGGCGTCCGTTGTCAACCTACCTTTCGTGAAGCCAAACTTTCGAAGTCAAAGTCAAAGTCAAAAGTTTTTATTTCAACTGGGCCTTTGCAGGCACTTTCAAAACGTCGTGATTCTAGGTGCACGGTTCCAAGTGGGTTGGTCCTGGAGAAGATACCGGCAAGATGTCAAGATGTCGCTCATGCAATATCCTGTTTGAACTAAAGTGAGAAATAAGAAGAAAAATTGAATTATCTTACCAATGAAATTGAGGCAATACAATAACACTAAGAACTTTAAACAGGACTTCATTTTGTGAGAGGTGTGATGTATCTGAAGTACAAACACGTCACAATATCTTCACACTGGGTCTTAATGTTTTTATTCTCAGTTTTATCGGTAATAATAATATGATATTGTTGGGTTAATAGTGTATGATAAAATATAATATGTGTATAATAAAATATAATAAATGTTTTTTTATGGACAGAATAATAAGCATAAATCTTTTTAAAGTCAACGATGCAATGAAAATCTTCTTTGGGTTTCGTATCGTAAGTAAGGCACGGTGCATACTACCTAATAGCTTATTATTATATAGTGTCATACAAAATTTTATATTATGCACCAATAATTTTAAATCACCAAAAAATATATATTTGTGCGTACTTTGCCCATCATTCTAGACAACGTTTATTTTTAGAAGCGATTTAATTTGAAACAAACAATTACCTGTGTCATTTACAAGTTGAAGCCCAAAAAAATTGAAATTTCATGAATTTAAAACTTATGATACCCACTTTCGTGTGTTTTAGTATTTAGGTGCGGTCAAAAGACATATAACAATCAATTACATGCGTGCAATTATGCGTGTTATTTATTTCAATAACACGCATAAATCAACTTTTATAGGTGACACAAATGAGCAACATAACTTCCCTAACGATATGATGTCTATGAGAACTTTGGTTACAATAATTATTTTTTTATATATATCATTTATAAATATTTATTACAAAATAATCAAAATAACATAAAGCATGTAGACTTCTTATAAATTAATCATCATTAACTTAGAACCCGTTAGTATTCTAACTAATCAGGGTTCTAAAAATAATCATTTATCATATTTACCTACTAATCATTGGTATTATAATATATTGATTTCAGTCTTCATGATTCATCACGAGCTTCAGTGGACTTAAACTTCGGCAAATAAAAACATCAACAATCAAATAAATTAATTTATCTGTTTTCTGAAGTTAAGTAGGTAATTTTACCCCTCTTCTTCGTGTCTTTTTCAGTTTTTCTAATCACGCATTATACTCATAACGTTTACCCTTTACGATAGTTTGCACAATTTCTAATTTAAGTAATTAATCAGACAGAATCATTATCATCTTTACATTTTCCAATAAATTTAAGGAACTCATTTTCATGCCCCGACGCTTTAGTATGATCTACTACAAAAGATTTGTTGGTCCAGGAGCGTCTTACGCTGGATCTGGACTAGAAAGGTAAGACCTTATATGAGAAAGTAAACGATAAAAGAAAAAGAAATTACGAACTTAGGCGACAATTTACCCGAAAGTATCTAGCACAGTTTCAATAGGTACCTACCAATATAATTTCTGCTCACTCCATTACGGTAAAGCGCGTGATGCTACTCTGAAAGCGAGGGACTTAGTAAAGCTTACAGAATCGGGACTTCCCTGGAGTCAACACATTAAGAACCGTTATCAATGCAAACTTACAGTTACAGTCGGATAAATAACTAACAAAACAAAATGTTCTTTAACTTAACGACATAAACTTGATATCCGTATGATTTTGAGTTTCGGAACTGCAAACAATACTTTGGTCAGTTTACTAGTATATAAAATGCAACTTTCAGGAGTAGAGCATCATTCGATTCATAGCGAAGAAGCGTTCGTGACTTCAAATAATAATTTGAGATAAAAATAACAATTCGGAAAATGAATTTCTCAAGGATATTGTTCTTCGTGTTCGCCTGTTTGGTTGTCGTTTGTACTGTTTCGGCGGCACCTGAGCCGAGATGGAAGATTTTCAAGAAAATTGTATGTACCTACATCATAGATTGATTTGAATTTTTGAAGCGATTTATTTTTATTTTAGGGCTATATTATCCAAGCGGCTATAGATCCACCCTACCAATATACAGAGTGCCTTTCTGTTACAGTGTTCAACTCTTAGTAAACTTTAGGTGAATTTTAAATCGTTAAAAAATTCATTATTAGTTTTGGAAAAAAAGGTACAGTCAACGAGAAAATTGAGATTTCTCAAAAAACTTAAGTGGGGTCGAGTCTATTTCCTAATCGGAATTTTTCATCCAAATAATCGACGAAATCTTACTTGCCTAATTTTAAGAAAAAATACAAACATGTATTTTCCCATACATTTACTATGAAAACATTACCTACACCTTCGTCTATGCTCGTAATCTAAAATGACTACTTTACATTGATCCATTATGTTTGTTGAACCTAAGTACTCCTCCATATCATGACTTCTGGTGAGTCGTAGCATATGTGACCACACACGTCACATGTGACCACACATAATAATTGTTGCTATTCGATTCATAATAATAATTAATTTTCTTTTTCAGGAGAAAGTGGGTCGCAATGTCAGAAATGGACTCGTCAAGGCTGGACCAGCAATCGCAGTTATTGGACAAGCGAAGGCTTTAGGATAAAAGTCTTCCATCATAAACAGTATTGTTATTTTAGGCTCGTTTAAGTTATGTGTAAGTTAATTTAATACTCGTGCTGTGAAAATAAATTATTTTTATGATATTTCTGTTTTTCCTTGCTTCACGTTACCATTACTTCACATTCAAGAAAGAAAGGTCATTTTTTTTGTCAGATATACTCTCATAAAGTCTACTATATTTCTGATGTAAAAATAATAATAATGGTCTAAATTTCAAAATATAAAAAAGTTTACCCTTCGATTCCAATAAAACCAACAACTTTACAGCACTGCATTTATAAAGCTTTACGATGTTCCTAAACTTAAAAATTCGATATGTCAAAACTAGCTCAATGTGGGTTATAGAGCCACAAACTTATCTGACCCGGTGACCAAAATTGGAACTAACGTCGCTACGGAACAAAAATGTCATCGAAATGTCATTTTTGTACGGAGATGACATTGGTAAAAGCGACGGCAGCGACGCCACGACCGGGTCAGATAAGTTTGTGGCACTATACTAATTTACATTGGATCCCACGTTACGACCCCACGTCATTAAATACACTATCGTTCATCTTAATTTATAAGCAGCAGAACTTAATCCAACGCTGAGGCGTCGGACTAGTGGTCGGAACTTTGAAGTTGAACCCCATCCTCTCGAATAGTACAAGCATATTTTTCTAACTTTGAGAACTGAACAAGAATTTCAGTAGCGCCAGAACTGAATATATTTAATGATTTCCCGAAACCTAATGCAAAATCGCAGAATCGCATTAGATTCGCAGAATCTAATGTTTTCACATTAGATTCTGCTATAAAGTAACGCAATAACAAACTGTAGGTCGCAATAGTAAACTCTCGACCTTTAGTATACTGGTGCAAAATTTTGGCTACTCTTTCTGGTATAGTTAGTTTTATTTTTATATTGTTTTTTTTCTGATGGCAACTTTTTTTTTTTTTACTAATAATGGAATTTTTAATATCTTCAAAATTAACCCAAATTTAGTTAAGACCAGGCCACCCTTAATGCCCCATTTTTTTTTGCCACCCTGTATTGGTAGGTATAAGTACATTAAAAATATATTTTTCAGTCAATTCATTAAAATCATAAAACGCTTTCTCGGTAAGCCAGTTATTTAATGTAATTTTAAGGAATGTCATGCTAGAAGCAGATGCTACAGTTAAAATCCGTGTGTCCCATTACAACGTCTCTCACTATGGTATTTAAGTTTATTACCAGAGTCGATGTTCATTACCATTTTAGTTACGCGGTAGACCCCCTGGATGCGATTAGCACAGACCAGGGAAACATGGCGTGAAAAGGTGGCGGCTTATACTCAGCAGTGTGCAGGAACAGGCTGTCAGTGATGAATTGATGATGACTTCTGCTAAAGCCTTGAAGAATGCACTTGTGATGGTATGGTAGTTACCAAAGGTTTTGCTAGCATTTTATTTACCACTAAGTTGGCATACATACGGGCCGCCTGATGGTAAGCGGTTACCGTAGCCTATCGACGCATGCAACATCAAAGGAAAGACTCGCTCGTTGCTGACCCTGTAAAAATCCTTTCACTCCTTTTTGAAGAACCCCATGCTATAGTGTTAGCATTTATTATATAATTGAAGGACTCGTGTATTTTTAGATTATTATATTGCCTACATTGTAATTTAATTCTTGTGTTCGCGTGTCATAGTTGGTGTATTGACTCACCTGTTATTCAGTACGTCATTTCACTCTGACGTTCGTTCATTGGTTCACTTAAAACATAGACTTATGTCTATGACTTAAAAGGATAGCGCACGCGAACACGAGCATTCTTTCGTCTTATCGAGTATACATCTCTGTAGTACAAAACCGATGTGAAATAAAAGTGATTATCTTGAAGAACTGCATTCTCATTTCCTGGCGTCTCATAATATAATAGTCTCTTGGAAAATCCTCAGTGGGGAGCTGAGTCCACAACCTGAGCGTGCATGGAAGGAAACTCTTCTGAAACCACACGGTACGAGACTAGTGCCAAGCCCAAGTTTTTTAATTCAACAGGGCCTTTGCAGGTACTTTCAAAACGTCGTGATTCTAGGTGCACGGTTCCAAGTGGGTTGGTCTTGTAGAAGATATCGCAAGAAACTCCATGGATACTCTTTTCATGAATACTCCAGGCCAGTACGAGGATGAACTCCCCGACGATGGCGAAAGGCGCGATGGTAAGAAGTGAAGTAGTTTTGAATATAAAGTAGATACCCATCAGATTTATTGGATTAGACCATAATTTTTCAATGATAGGTTATGAAAGTTTACGGTTTTATACGATATAAAAGAATAAACAGAAGTAAGTTATAAAATTATTTAATAATTTATTTCACAGCACGAGTATTAAAGTAACTTAAAAGTAAATCCTTATTTAATAATACTATTATTGAAGATTATTTTCCTAAAGCTTTCGCTTGTCCCACGACTGCGATGGCTGGTCCGGCCTTTATGACGCCATCCCTGACGTTGCGACCAATCTTCTCCTGAAAAAGAGATAATAATAAGGAATAAGGAATAGATGTTAGAGAGAATAAGGAATAGATGTTATTTAATCTTTAGTAATAGAACACTGGTAGAAGAAACTATGAGTTCAAGATACGAGTGGATTAGCTCAATAGCTAACGAGTTATTTGATATACAACATGTCCCAAAATTCAACGATAAGCGGGCACCAGAAGGACGACTTGCTCATGACTACTCGAGAAAAAAAAAGAGAAAAAAAAAAAAACTCAATTTTTAAGAAGTTATATAAAAAAATTTAAATCCTTAAAAAAATTACACCCCTTAAGATATTTTTAATTACCATGACCACAATGTTTCAAATATTTCTGAATTTCTTTTTATACCAGCAACCTAAGTAGCACTGCTATCCATTACATTCCTTAAAAGTTCCAGAATGCCTGTAGATTTGACACAAAAACCAATCAAAATTATTTTTTACCCTAAAATTTTGATAGATTTTTACTTTCGGTTCACTTTCACTCATCGTGGTATAAAAAAATTGTAGTGACACTACCATGGCAAGTTCTTTCAAAAATTGGCGCAACTAACCAAGATTCCAAAATGGTATAATACTCTAGAAAAACTAGCCACAAAAAAAAGAAATGCGTACTATTTCTGAACAAGAACCAAATTTCATAACTTTTACTATGTGCCCAAAATTGGTTTTTTGTTGTAAATTCTTCGAATTTGAATGGTACATGTGCGTAGTCAATAAAATTTAAAGTTAGAGAGAGATTATACGTTAGAGAGAGATAGATAGATAGTATGTAAAGAAGGCAAGAAAACGTTTTTAAAAAATATACCTCGATTCTCCACAACTACAACAGTCTGCTAGTACGTCTGTGGCGTACTATCACCTGTCATCTGTCCACAGACTAGACTTAGGATTTCGCTGTAGATTTTCGTTGTGAGTAACAATGGGATAGGTAGAGAAGTTGCTGTTTTTATAAACTTTTAGCGTATTTTGGACTGTTTAGCATTTATCACGCCAGAGACGTACTAGCAGACTGTTGTAGTTGTGGAGAAACGAGGTATATTTTTTTAAAACGATTTATTTCCTTCTTTACATACTATCTATCTATCTCTCTCTAACGTATAATCTCTCTCAAACTTCTAAATTTTATTGACTACGCACATGTTCCATTCAAATTCGAAGAATTTACAACAAAAAACCAATTTTGGGCACATAGTAAAAGTTATGAAATTTGGTTTTTGTTCAGAAATAGTACGCGTTTCTTTTTTTTGTGGCTAGTTTTCCTAGAGTATTATACCATTTTGGAATCTTGGATAGTTGCGCCAATTTTTGAAAGAACTTGCCATGGTAGTGTCAGTACATTTTTTTTACACCACGATGAGTGAAAGTGGACCGAAAGTAAAATTCTATCAAAATTTTAGGGTGAAATATAATTTTGATTGATTTTTGTGCCAAATCTACGGGCATTCTGGGATTTTCAAGGATTGTGGTGGATAGCAGTGCTACTTAGGTTTCCGGTACATAAAGAAATTCAGAAATATTTGAAACATTGTGGTCATGGTAATTAAAAATCTCTTAAGGGGTGTAAATTTTTGTAGGATTTCAATTTTTTTATGTAACTTCTTAAAAATTTAGTTTTTTTTTTTTCATTTTTTTTTTCTCGAGTAGTCATGAGCTGGTCAACCCTCTGGTGCCGGCTTATCGTTGAATTTTGGGACATGGTGTATAATATTTTTTCGAACACATACCTACGTATTATAAAAAATAAAATCTTTTTTTTTAACACCCTTTTATTAGCTTCACTTGTAACTAACTAACTATGTAAGAATATCTTGGAAGTTAAATTTGACCCACTTCCCGGTTTCCGATTGAGCTGATATTTTGCATAGGTACACGTTCAGTTTGGATGACTAAAGCGTGTTCTTTAGTTTTTTTTTAAACTATAATATTATTACAAATTATAAAATAATCAGTAAAATACACATTTAAATGCAAACAAAAATAGGGAACAACTAAATTATTATTATCTTTACACTTTAATCTACCCTAGTATTTCTCCTGTTTCGTGGGTAGGTACAGTTTACAAACAATACATCTCACATGCACGCATACCCAGACCCGGAACAACTATCTGTAGGTCATACAAATATTTGTTCCGTGCGGGGATTGAACCCGCGGCACGTAGCGCAGAAATCCAATCACTTAGCCATTGCACCAATCGTGCTGTCGCGTCATATAATAATAATATCATGTATAATAAATAATAATGCCTGCGTTTCGTCACAATCAATTACTAAAGTTATCACAGAATCTCAATCACAATATTATTGCATGCCATCATCCCCTATGGCAATAGTGGGATAATGACAGAGAATAAACATTAAAGAAACAATTAATAGTAATAATTCATTGAATTAGTTAGTGTTCAGAGGGCTAAGGTCAAAAAAAGCAAAAAAGAATTTAAAAAAATAACAGAAAAATATCAAAATTAAAAAAGAAAAGTAAAATTATAAATGTTTAAAGTACTTACAATTTTCTTGAAAATTTTCCACCTCGGCTCAGGCGCCGCTGAAACTGTGCAGACTGCAACCAAACAGGCGAACACGAAGAAGAATATCCTTGAGAAATTCATTTTTGGAATTATTATTTTTGTTTTAAATTATTATTTGAAGTCACGATTGCTCCTTTGCAACAGATTGAATGATGCTCTACTTACAAACGTCTTGTTTTATATACTACTAAACTGACGAAGTTATTGTTTACAGTTAGTAAACTGTATGCCGTACGAGTATCAACTGTAACCGTTGGAGTTAAGGTCCATTTTCAGAGCATCAATGTAAGTTTTTACTGATAGCGGCTTCAGCCGCGTGTCGAATCCAGGGAAGACCCGATACCACGATGATAATTATATTCCCGTCGTGGGATGCAAGTCATGCCACCGACCCAGAACTGCGCGTTTAGGAAAGTTATGGGGAAGGCCTAAGTCCAGCAGTGGATATCATGCAATCAATCCATACTAATATTGTAAAACCAAAAGTATCTCTGTTTGTTTGTTCTTTAATGATGCCTCAATTACAGAACCGATTTTAACGTTTACGTCTTACAACATTTTTTGAGGGCATTTCTTTTTCGTTTTCTGGATGCATCTCGTCTAGAAAGTATTTTCAATAGAATAGAATAGATTAATAGAATAATATTTCCTTATCAAAAAATTACAGATAGGTACAAGAAATAGCATATAGGTTTATAACGTGATAGGTAGAATATTAGTAAGGTAGGTATTAGTATTGCATAGCAAATCTTTACCCTGTATTTTAAGAGACAGTGTTCGGCAATGAGAAGCTTTATACATGATTTAAACAATTACAATGAACAGAGACAATCTGGACACATATTATATAATAAACTTTGTAAGTAGTCCTACCTAATAATCACATTCAAGTTCCAAACAATGCAGTGCCACTGCATTTCACATTTTTTTAGGACACAGGATAATTATTATCCCGGAAACGACCCACGCGGACTAATCCGCAGGCAGAAGCCAGTTAGCAATTACCGACCGAATTTTCGACCGTAATATTATATATAAATTTTATCTTTCTGAACTCCTTCTCCTATACCTAATCTTACACTCCTCCGTGCGCGTATTGTGCTTTAAAAGGGTTACAAAGTTTTCTCTTCACGTATTAATTTATATAGATTAGGTATTGTTTTGATTACCTGTGTAAGTACCCAGTGCACCACTTCTGGAACCACGTAGCTTTGACAAACGATAGATGGTGGCAAACTTAAGTTAAACTCACGTTATCTAATATGCTGGTTGTGGTACAAACGGCTACATTTATTTACGACGACACGGTTGGCGCAGTGGCTAAGCGATTAGCTTTCTGCGGTACGTGCCGCGGGTTCGATCCCCGCACGTAACAAATATTTTTTGTATGATCTACAGATAGTTGTTTCGAGTCTGGTTGTATGTGCATGTGACAATGTGACATGTATGTTTGTAAACTGTACCCTCGATACAGGAGAAATCCTAGTGAGGGGCAACGTTTATTATAAAAGAAAAAGAAGAGAGATTTATTTAAACTCTATGGAAGACTTACAGCTAAACAAAACAGAACAAAGACAAGTTAGACTGACAGCCAATTAAAGGTCTTTAAGTTGTTTAAGAAAAGTTACTGTGAACAACATAGCAAAGCGAACAAGAATGAGAGACAAAAATTTTTAAAACAAAACAAAAAAGAAAGCACATTAGCAATTTATACATTAATTAGTTACCTCACGTATTAACTCTGTACGTGATCATGGGCAATCTATGCCGTCTGTACACGGAAGGAGTACAGAAGATTATTAATATATTTATTTATTTCTCTCACAATGTAGTAGACACTATAAATACAGCAGGGGCTTGAATATAGTTATCTGCATTGTGAGACATGGTGCCCGTTGTAGGTTTGTAAAACAAACCTGTATTACAGGTCACCAGGCCCCGAGGCAGTTGTTAAATCAAGAGAAGATCCAGCAATGCTGTGACTATCTCTCAAGATTTCTAAGCTGCTCGTAAACCTCATATTCACATTCTTCACGAGGCTACGAGACTTGCATGAGATCGAATTCATGGCGCAGTTTTGTGCAAAACAAACACGATAGGTCACGATCCTCAACAATGAGGGACTGATTTAGAAGAGATCTTGGACTCAGTGATAATTCATAAACATATCGTGACATTTTAGCGGACATAACAATGTTACAATACCATGTCCAAAGCATTGGCAATAGACTTTTACATTTGTTTTCATTCTTATTAATAATTATTATTATTCCCTTTATTTAATTATTTACACATACTTTTTTTAAATTTATAAATATTTTTACAAAATATAATAGGTATTTTTTTTATTTATTAAATGTTATTATTATTATTACAAATGCGAAAGTAGCTGTCTCTGTTTATCTACCTTTTCACAACTAAACGGCCGAACCGATCTTAATGAAATTTTACTATGAAATTGTGTTCATCATGAACAAGGACAACATTGGACATTAAATTACAATTTACAATCCATTTCTTAATCTGAAATTAGATATATTCTTGAACTGACCTAAAATTGACACAATTAATTAATTTGTTTCATAACAATAGAAATCTACATAATGGAGTACCTATTTGTTGTTTTATAATAGGTATTATTTCTTTTATTTTTTATTTAATAATAGGTACCATTGTTAGTACCACTAACGAAATGAATATTTGCATGCAATATGTAGATAATGGTAGACTGTAAATGGGCCATCATAATTATTTAAGATCATACTTTGTACACCTGCACTCTGGCAAATAAATGACTTTGAAAAACCTAGGCATTTTTTTTTTATATAGTGAATCCTAAGTCCTCGCGGACAGAGTCACGGGCACAGCTAGTACCTAAATAAAATAAATAGAATGAATGACATCCCGCAGATGTTTACTGCAAAATGCTAACTTATGGGTTTTTAGAGCATCCAAAAAATATTCTAGACCAATAATCACATAATCAATGAACTTGGATGGACTGGTTTACGCAACATTCCAGGACGGTGGATGCTGATATTTATATAACAGATAAAATTGACTCATTGGTGTAGTAGTCGTAAGCGTGGCTGCTGAGCGCGAGGTCCTGGCTTCGATTCCCGGTGCAGACAAAATAATTGGGCTTTTCTGTTTGGAAACTCGCAGTCTTTTATTTTCTCTTATCAGCACGAGCTCATGAGAATCGCCCATGCCGTAATTGAAAGATTACTCAGTCAGCTGTGGTTGTATTGAGACTGATTGCCCAGGATGCGCCAGATGATCTCGGGGTAAATCCTCAGTAGCTGCATGGAGTTATGAATTGTGCTCGGTGATGAGCGATGTGTGGGTTTACAACTGCCTCTGCCTAAGCCTTGAAGAATGCAGGTGTGATGTTGTCAGTTACCAAAGTCAAAGTCAAAGGTATTTATTTCAACTGGGCCTTTGCAGGTTCTTTCAAAACGTCGTAATTCTAAGTGCACGGTTCCAAGTGGGTTGGTCCTGGAGAAGATACCGGTAAGAAACTCCATTGATACTTTACCAAAGGTCTTGCTAGTTTTGTGTGTGATTTCGGCAGTCCATACTAATATGAACTGCCGCAATCACGCTCCACCTTCATATAGTCATGTATATGAAAGTAGTTATAATACATCACTACTTATCTTTGAATACCAAAAATTACTTATGTTGGATGAAACGTATCCACCTATGAAGCAAACTCGGAGTAGCTCAGATAGTGACAGTGACTGGTGTACTGAACTAAAAGGTCGCAGGTTCGCTTGAGGCCTGCTGGAGGTCGAATATATTTTTCCACAAAAATTTGTTATACATCGTTTGTTAAAAATATTTATGGTGTAAAACCATAATTTTGCAATTATTAGGTCATGAAAGTTTACAGTCTTATAGGTTGGTACGACATGAAAGGATAGACAAAAGTATCTAATTTATAAAATAATTTAATAATTTATTTCACAGCACGAGTATTAAAGTAACTTAAAAGTAAATCCTTATATAATAATACTATTATTGAAGATTATTTTCCTAAGGCTTTCGCTTGTCCCACGACTGCGATGGCTGGTCCGGCCTTGATGACGCCATCCCTGACGTTGCGACCAATCTTCTCCTGAAAAAAGAGATAAGGAATATTAGCAAAACTCTAGTAACAGAAATTTAGTAGAAGTATATAATAAAATATGTTCTTTACGAAATGATTGAATTAACTCATTACCTAACTGGCACCTTTGACCGAGATCAATACGAATGTGGGTATTTCGTCACTTAATGTATTACCGTCAATACAGATCAGTACGACGCAACTAAGAAGTAGATGACATCGATGTACTTTATCGAACTATAAATGACAGTAATTCGCTCAGATAACATTATAACTTATTGCATCAGCGTAAAGATTAAATAATAATAATCAGTAATAATTTAGCGAAGTAGTTAGTGCTCAGAGTTCTAAGGGAGGCTCATGTAAAGCAAAAAAAAAAACAAAAAAATCAAAATTAAAAAAGAAATGCAAAATTATAAATGTAATAAACTATCTACTTACAATTTTCTTGAAAATCTTCCACCTCGGCTCAGGCGCCGCAGAAACTGTGCAGACTGCAACCAAACAGGCGAACACGAAGAAGAATATCCTTGAGAAATTCATTTTTGGAATTATTATTTTTATTTCAAATTATTATTTGAAGTCACGAATGCTCCTTTGCAACAGATTGAATGATGCTCTACTTACAAACTTCTCGTATTATATACTACTAAACTGACGAAGTTATTGTTTACAGTTAATAAACTGAGTGCCGTACGAGTATCAACTGTAATAGTTCGAGATAAAGTCGATTTTCGGAGCACTGACATAAGTTTGTATTGATAGCGCTTCAGCCGCGTGTCGAATCCAGGGAAGACCCGATACCACGATATACGTCGTCGTCGTCGTCGTGGCCCAGAATTGCGCGTTTAGTTAATTAAGGGGGAGGCCTGGGGAGGCCTATCTCCAGCAGTGGCAATAAATTAATAATTATTATTTATTTATTTATTTCACAATGTTCACCTAAGTTGCTATGATTATCAGTTACTAGAGGTTGTCTGGTAGTCGCAATTCGACTATAATAATTATTATAAATATATTTTAGGTTTCTGCACTTTTTCTCCATTTAAAATTTTAACTATGCCCAATTTACTGCTCCGTCTCGCGCAATATGCTTAAAAAGGGGTACAAAGTTTTCTCTTCACGTATTGATATAATTATAGATAAACTTATTATAAACTAACCTGGTACATGACCCTGTTAGAGTGCTGTTTGGAAGCCATGATAGCGAGAAAGGCCTAATTCACCATTTAATCAGTACAAAAATGGCCTACCTCACTTAGCAATGCCAATTACAGCACCACCACAATGGGACTAACGGCAGCGGTCAACTGTAGATGTATTTTAAGAGAGGTAGAGAGTATGGCAGGACTTTTCGCTTAAAATTGGAGCTGCCCGACTGGGGAAGTACTTACTTCTACCTTGCAGCGTATCACAGCCAACTAACGCTGCCCTTTTGTAGTGTGTTCCTAACGATAAGCAAGGTCGTCAGTGCTCCTTGGGGAAGCGTCGTGTTGGCAGTCGGGGCGACGGTAATAGTGGCTATGAATAGAATAGAATAGATCTTTATTTCAAGTAAACCAGATACAGGCTTATGAAATGTCGAGACTCTATGTATAGTCGACAACGTGCAAGTGATGCCCCTGGTGTGCAAGCCATGGGTAATGGTAACCGCTTACCATCAGGCGGGCCGTATGCTTGTATGCCACTTTAGCGGTACCTATAAAAAAATTGTGTGTAAAATATAAATAATAGAAGACTGCCTTATAACTCTTTGGGGAATACAGGCGTTATACTATGTTATGCAAATCTGTTTCTTATTACTCCCTAAGAGATAAGGCGTCTTAATCTTAGTCCACGATTATCACAATTATCTACCAACGTGCGCACTAGCTAGGGACTTAATTAACTACATAGATCTGGGGCTTCCCTGGAGTCAGCCGCGCTGCGAATTTTATCAGTTGCTAGCTACTATTTACAGACAGAGAAACAGTTTACAAAACAAACTGGTCTTTATTTATACGTGCTAAAGTTGATATTACTTTAATAATGCGTTTCATAACTGCAAATTATATCTTGGTCAGTTTAGTACCATTTAAAACGAGATGTTAGGAAGTAGAGCATCATTCATACACTTAATTCGAACGCTCGTTATTTTGTAAAAGCATTATTTCGAAATTTAATTTTGAATTTGAGATAAAAATAATAATTCGAAAAATGAATTTCTCAATGATATTCTTCTTCGTGTTCGCGTGTTTGGTAGCGATGTGCACTGTTTCGGCAGCGCCTGAGCCGAGGTTGAGGATTTTAAAGAAAATTGTAAGTAAATGGATTGGTAATGGATTGGTTTGTGGTGTTGTATTGGTTGTTGTTGTTGTTGTGTGCAATGTCGAAATTAATGTGATTAATAAAAGCCAAACTCTGTGATTCTTATTTTCTGTAAATGGTGAAAAATAGATACTTTTCGTTTTCTTCCTATAAACCCCAAGTCCACCCATCACTACTGAACATGGGCTCCCGACCGACGGCTACGATAAACGATCGAGAGGGAATATTGCCAATAAACACTACGCTTGCTAAATGGTTTGGTAACCGCAGTATGTATATTGTTATTAGGGGTACTTGAGGATGATTCTCTTTCTCCATTCTTTTGTCATAATCCCTAGCCCTGACTATTCAAAGTCAAAGATTTTTATTTCAACTGGGCCTTTGCAGGCACTTTCAAAACGTCGTGATTCTAGGTGCACAGTTCCAAGTGGGTTGGTCCTGGAGAAGATACCGGCAAGAAATCCATGCTTTGTGGGGAACAATTTGGCCATTCAGTATTACTACTATACAATCACATCTAGGCTTCTACAATTTTTAGGGTTCCGTACCCAAAGGGTAAAACGGGACCCTATTAATAAGACTCCGCAGTCCGTTCGTCCGTTTGTCTCTCCGTCTGTCAACAGGCTGTATCTCATGAACCGTGATAGTTACAGTTGAAATTTTCACAGATAATGTATTTCTGTTGCCGCTATAACAACAAATACTAAAAAATCAAAATAAAATAAAAATTTAAGGGCAAAAAAATCACGTTTGTTGTATGGGAGCATACAACAAATCTATTTTTAAATCTATTTACTACTCGATTTTTCGTTTTGTCTTCTTTCAAGGAGACCAAAGGTGGAGAAAACGTGTTGGTCGAAAGAAAAATCGGGAAGAAAACAATCTCTTCTCCGTATTTTCTCCCGATTTTTCGCTTTATCCTCTGTCAGGGAGACAAAGAGCGGAGAAAACGAGTTTATCCACCCGCCAGGCTAACCTTGCTACACTTTCCTTCTTCCACTTTTTCCGGTCTGTGGCAATTTAAGGCCAATCCTTTAGATAAAAGTCCAGCTTATCACGCCATCTCCAGGGCCTGCCGCGTTGCCGTTTCCTTCTATTTGGGCACTATTGTGTGGTTGTTTTTGACCAAACAGTTTATTAATTTGTAATTTTATTTATTTTCAGCAGAAAATAAGTCATAACGTCCGCGATGGAGTCATCAAATCCTTTTGAGTATCTAGAACTCAAAGCCAGACCAGCAGTTGCAGTAGTCGGAGAAGCTGCTTCTATCGGAAAACTGATTTAAATTAATATAGTTTTTATCGTCACTACTGACTGTGGATTTGTAATTAGTATCTATTAATTAAAATACTTTGTACATAATAACTTTAATTTATTTATATCTGTAATCTGTGATTTATAATGTAAAGAAATATAATTTATTATCACAATTTAACTGTTTATTATTTACTTAAATTTTCATACTGTTACTGTTAGCCTGCATATTCCCACTGCTGGGCAAAGGCCTCCCCCATGATTTCCTGGCGTTTCGGTCTAGAGCCAGTGTTTTTTTTTTTTTTTTTTTTTTTTAATTATAACATTGCCTCTCACTAGGATTTCTCCTGTATCTAGGGTACAGTTTACAAACATACATGTCACATGCACACACAACCAGACCCGAAACAACTATCTGTAGATCATACAAATATTTGTTCCGTGCGGGGATCGAACCCGCGGCACTTAGCGCAGAAACCTAATTGCTTAGCCACTGCGCCAACCGTGTCGTCAAACCAGTGTGAACCATTCATTATTAGTTTTATCAAGTTCGTCCCGCTACCTATATCGTGGTCTGCCGCGTCACTTAAATTTTCACACTATGAGGAAAATTGAGAAGAACATGATAAGGCTTGTAGTCTTTTATAAGTGCATGTTGGGCTACGAAAGGGACGAATTTCAGATCACAGAAGTGATGGAAGGGACGAACGATAGGCAATTGCATGCAGAGGAGGTGCGAATGTAGATTGGTATGTGTGGTGTGACAAGAATGGATTTGTGAAATGAGTAGGTATATCAGAGGAAGTATGAAACTGGTAAGGTCAAGGTGGCGAAGAAGCGATAGTTTATTGTACTCTCGATTTGATAAACATCCTGTGGCAGATTTTTTAACTTAATTTCATGTTTTGATTATTACTGATGACTAAAAATTCCTTATTTATCAGTTACTTCTACAAACATCCATATAACTGTCATCAAATTGAAATAAACATGTATTTTTTTACTAGTAACAGAAAAGTTGCGAAGTAAGCTTTTGTCGTGGTTCCATACCACGTGATGAGGAGGAATGAAAAACATGTAATAAGAAGATATTTAATTATGAATGTAGTTGTAGATCAAGAGAAGAAGCAGACCTAAGAAAAGATGAAAGTAACGACACGATTGGCGCAGTGTCTAAGCGATTAGCTTTCTTAGCTTTTGTTCGATCCCCGCACGGAGCAAATATTTGTATGATCTACAGATAGTTGTTCCGGGTCTGGTTGTGTATCAGAAGTGCGTGGTCATATTAATTTAAGGGTGTGGATCAGACCATCAAACTTTCTCTATGGGACCAACATCGTAATCGGGAAATAATCAGCTGTCCCATACGTTAGAGTCGAGTAAGTATTGAAGTTTTGTATAGGACAGCTGATTATTATAGAAAGAAAATATTAAAATATAACGGAAAAAGTAAGGAAAAACAGAAGTATCTTAAAAACAATATTTTATTTATATGGCAGATTGAGTATTTGACGGTATCTTACAAGTAACTTAAAAATAATTAATAATAATACTTTTTTATGACTATTTCCCTAGAGCTTTCGCTTGTCCCAGGACTGCGATCGCCGGCGCAGCTTTAATGATCCCATCTCTGATGTTGCGGCCCATTTTCTCCTGGAAAAAAGGACAAAAAAATTGTTAATATACATTATTCGACAAAATACACACACGCAAACTCTTTTACTGCTTTGCTCGACATCCGTATCTCATAACCGGGATCCAGCAGAATATCAGCGTCAGGTGTCATAGCCTGGCACATGCTGAGCTGGACACCCATTTGCTACAGCTCGGGACACACACTGAATAGGTGATGCGCAGTCGGTGCAGTATACCCACATATTTTTTATTCTTTTAAATTATTATTTTTTCTACTCAATTTTACACTGTTGCCATCCTAAAAAAATGTATTCTCTGTCTATGCACATGTTCTCTTCTTATTATTCTAGTGTGTCTTGTTTTTGTGGCAAATAAATGATTTTTCTTTCTTTCTTTCTTTCTTTATAGTTTAGAGCCAATTTCACCAACAAAATAACAGATGTAAATGAAATCGGTCGATTACTCTTACAAAGATTAATGTTTAAACGGCAGATTTTTTACTAATCGTCTGTTTTGTTGTCGGTGAAATTGGGGCTTAGTCAATTGACTTTAACAGCGGGGTTAGATAAACGTCATTACGTAAAAGCGATTTACATCAATAGAAAGATATAACTTTCAATTACAGAAAATTAAAGAAGAAATTAGAGAAGTTTCCTTTCGTACCTCTGCACTGTACTAAGCATGATTTTTTATATGGGAATTGTGAGAAATTCCCATGAAATGAGCATCTTTCCATGGCATGTGCTATGGAAATATTAGCTAGCAAAATTAAAAGAAAAGAATAGAAAGAAAAATAATTTATTTGCCACAAAACACAAGATTCACTAGAATGATAGACATAGGTAATAAGAAGAGGACAGTTGCATCTATAGACAGAGAAGATGTTTTTCTTGGAGGGCAAAAGTGTAAAATAAAGTAGAAAAAAATTTATTGCGCGCTGACTTCCCAGCGAAGAAGGCTCTTTATTTATGGGGGCTTTCAGTTTGACTCTACTATAAAATTTTCACATGATTTTGATGACTTAAACCATGTTTCAAATTGTATTTCGGCAGTAGTTTCTGCCCCTATAATAAAAATACTTACAATTTTCTTGAACACTTTCCACCTCGGCTCTGGTGCCGCCGAAACTGTGCACACCGCAACCAAACAGGCGAACACGAAGAAGAATATTCTTGAGAAATTCATTATTGATTTTATAAATTATTATTATGATCTCAAATCACACTGTAGTGCAAACGCTACGAATGATGCTCCATCAAGCATTATTCATATATTTATACTCAAGTTATAAAACCAGACAAAATTATTTTTACAGTTTCAAAATTGCACGCTCTTTCATTTTAGACTTTAGTTATCAAGTAATAAGAGTATTCTTTAAGTTTTGTGATGGCAAAACATTTTGCGATAAGAGGTCTCAGCTTAATTAGTGGCGAGGGAATTACTGGATAGTAGATGTGAATTCCCTTATCCAACAACTGTTGTATAGTTTGAAACTTCAATATCGATTAATTATATTTATGTTTGTACGATTATACGTATTTATGAGTTTTAGTTAATAATAGTTTGACGTTATTAATTTTTATTTCTAATTGAAACAGCGATCGCATCAATTTTCTTAATGCAATCGGACAAAACAAATAATTGTATTATACGCGAGTTAATAGATAATCGTTATGAAAGCTTTCGGCCAAAGATGGGATTAATTTATACAATGACGTTATACATATTTATATACACATGTCGTGGCAGATAAGCCTAGAAACTCACGCTCAGTAGACACGCTTACAGCCACTAAACTAATGAGACATTATTTATGATTTTATTTCAATTATTAAACCGAGACGGTAACTTATTTCTACAAATATAGAAGAAAACAAGACAATACAGAGTTCTTTATTTATTTAATTCACAATACTGATGTTCTATCTCACTTACAATTGATTCCAGCTAATTACACGTTATTATAATTGACATCTGCTAGATGTGAATAGAACTTGCATAAACTTAAGTTAAGATAAACGTAAGTAATTCAATAGATAAACTACTACACTTAAAAATATTTGATAATTTATGGCTATACTAATGTCTTAGGCTGACATTCAGAGACGACAGAAACGAGTCTAAGCGTGAACTTACGCTTCCATCTGTCAAAATTTGTTCGTAAGTTTGACAGATGGAAGCGTAAGTTCACGCTTAGACTCGTTTCTGTCGTCTCTGAATGTCAGGCTTATATTTCTAAGTTTAGACTTATACATTACAAGAGAAGTAATTACTTATACTATATTAGAAGAGAAGTTCAAATTAAGTCAAGACTAGTCATGTAACTGGATCAATCCTCCTATAATCGACGTAGAACCTGGACGTGTAATCCAGGTGTATTGAAGGAGATGTGCCTGTGTGTGCCTGACAATTACGTTTTACGGCGGCGGAGGTAGCGATTGATCGCTGTTCCCCTCGAGCGAACTAATTTACTCGGCATAGCGCCCATGACGTTCACCTTGCACACACTTACGGTGGGTTGCACAAAGAGCTACGTTATTGTTACTGTCAAAGTTAACTTTAACAGTAACATTAACAATGACCATAGATTTTAACTGTCTACTATAATGCACCGTCATGTCATCTATAAAAGTTAAAGTTAAAAGTTTGACAAGTGACAAGACGTTATTAGGTTATATTCGTCGCGTCTGACAGTAGTTACAGATAGTTAACATTAACAATAACAATAACTAGCGAAGCGTTAACGGTTACAGTTAAAATTATGACGTTAGCTAACAATTGTCAAATGGTGCAACTCATCTTTTGCTTAACCGGCACTTTATCTGAAGTTTCGGTGTTTGTTATAGTTAAAGTAAGATTGTATAACCCACCCTTAATGACGATGCTGGGTGGATTGATTTGTTTTCCTGCTTTCTGAATGAATTCACAAAAGTTACATAAATATTGTGTTATGTTTTGCATAATAAGGACTACACTACCGCATTGGGAATATACTGTAATAATAGTTGTGATAGATAAATAAATAATAAAAATCCTAGATAATAAAGTCTAAGTCCTCTGCTTCTGTAATTTAACAATATTATAGCTACATAGTTATAAGTTGCTATACCCTTATAAGGTTTCATGTTGAAACCTACTTATAAAATATAACATCTGTATTATGTAGGTACACTGCACATGAAAGCAATAAAAGTTTGAGTTTGAGTTTAATTATCAACTACAAATATTTAAAAGTTGGTCGTTTTATGTAGGTAACAGGCTAAAAATTAACTCATTTATGGTATTTTTGGTTCGTTTTTCAACATGAATAAAATTTTAATATACCAAGGAAAATATGAAATAACAAGAAAACAATAACATTGCATCGATTTTGAGTTTGTGACTCAATTTATAATTATTGTTAAAGTGTACCTCATGTTGCGTCCAATAATAATTTATTGATCATAAGACACTTACGGACGGACATTAGTAACAGGAAAATCGGTTTTCTATTACAATCAATTAATAATTACACGAAACCACGAAGCCAAAAATAAAAAAAGGAAGCCACGACATGTTTTGAATAAGCTGGGCCCGAGGGAGTTCCCTTATGCAACACTACGTACTTACTGTTAGGTGATGTTAGAACGTGCTGAATATTATGACTCATGAACTCAATAATAATTTTAGAGATAAAGTTCAAAATACTTTTTAAAATAAACGAATACTTAAACCACTTTAAATACAAAAGAAAGTCCCGACCTTTATTATAAAACGCCCATTATTCAGGTGGAGCATCATTCGGGTCGTATCACCTGTGTGTTCTATAATCTGATTGAACATTTTTTATTTTAAAGATGGTTTTCACAAAGATTCTATTGTTCGTTTTCGTTTATTTTGTGGCACTGACCGCTGCTTCAGCAGCGCTCGCGCCGTAACCGAGACGAGCAAAGAAATACGTTTGAAAAAAAAAAAAAAAAAAAAAACTTAGCCGAAGTCTATACATAATTGCTGGGAAACATCTTTTATTTTTAGGTACCTATTAAAAACAGCTGTTATCTATACCACACAATATATCGCTGTGTTATCTGTGAAGAACGGGATGGGTAGGCGCTTAAAATGTATAATAATAACATTTCAAATAAATTATGGTAAAAACGTAAAAAAAAGTATTTGAACTTGAATATCTCGATAACCAGTCGGTTCCCAGGTATGGCTATTGAGCAACACCTAGATACAAAAAAATCTTTGTAGTTATGGGAAGAATACTTGACTTTCGGCAATGTGAAGGGACTTTTTACACCCAATATAATGAGGTCCTACCGTTCTAGTCCCAATGCCTTTAATGAACTCATTATTATGAACCACTTTTACAATGGAATCAAATCTGAAATTACGAAAATTAATCTGCTGTTCCTTACATTTGGACGAAGAATATTTAATTATTTGTATGGAACAGCTCTTTTTTTCGCGATTTCTAGATTGGTCCCATAGAATAACTTATAAACTGAATAGGGTTACCTGCTTGCTTGTGAACCACTCGATCAAGTCTGTTCTCCGTTATAATATGTCTCTTTTCAAATTCTTCTCTAAGAGATTTATCTTTTAAAATTCTTCTCGAACTACGAGTTTTCTCTTTTCCAAGAAAAAACCGGTCAAAATTCGTGATCGGATCGCAGAAGCTGCTCCTGCAGTAGCTGTGATTGCTTCAGAAAAGGGTATTGATGGAAACAAATCCTGAGTGCTCGAAACAACAACTAGTATTAACTGAATTATTAAGAGTTTAATAAAATCCTCTTGTATCTTTTTTTCTTAAATTTCGTTTTTTATGGAATACAATTATTTCACTATTTGTGGGAGCAATCGAAATGTTATTGGTTGATAGTAGTATCAGATAAAAAAAACCACTGTTCGATACACTTGCCTTTATAACATTTTTTTATTTTATTAAGTGCCTATAATAAATATTTACACCTACTTCAGAATCTATGCTATGGTTACCGATTCTTCATTGTACTGTACAATCTGCGTAATCTTTAAATCTAGGTTGAGTATTAATTAACATTGCAAATTGTAAAACAAGTAGGTAGGTTTATTATGTATTATGTTTTGTATAGTATTTATGATTATGTAATTATTTTCTAGCTATTATTGTTACACCGTGAACTACCCCCCTCTTTTAACCTGCAAATCTGTCCATCCTAAGGTTGTCTGGTAGAAATCGCCACGTGCGATAAGACCATTTGTACATTTCTTTTTCTAATTACTGTATCTTTTCTTCTATTACTGGTGTGCAATAAAGTGTATTGTACAAGTTGTACAGTTTTATCATGAAAGCATAAAATTACAAAGATACAGCCTTCGTTAGCGTAGAGGAATGCAGCTAACTACAAGGATTTACAATATATATATATATATATTTATATAAAAAATTTATATTGTAAAACATATTTCAAATATTAAAAAAACATGCAATAGGTAGGTATAATAAAACCTACAAATCTAATAAACACATCGATTGGTCATCTTTATTTAATAAAATGTTTAATAAATAGCTTGTAAACAGGAAAATCAATTTTCTAATGAAATCAATTAGCAAAACGCAACAAACATAAAAATAATCAATTAGCTGGGTCCAAGGGAGTCCCCATTATGTGCAAGGCATACGCACTTAATTGAAGATGCATTCATACGACTCATAACATAAGAAAAAAATATTATTAACATTGTGATAACAGGTAGGTATCATTACGCCTGCCCCTAATGGTATGGCAAAGATAAATTGGCGTAAAAATCAGAGAACAAAGAACAATGGTCAAATTGGCCCAAAGTGCCCACAGGGTTCACACATAGAACATTCGAAAGAGCACGCTTAGCTTTTTTATTATGGGAGTAAAAAAATTGGTCCTACAGGAAAATATATTTTGAGACATAAAGGTTGAACCAAAACTTATGATCTTTATGAAAGTTAGCAAATAAAAGTTATATATTCTGGTAGATTACACTATTCCTAACATGTTTTATTAAGAAACTGATGCGCTATGTGCACCGTACAAAATATTTTTGAGTTTCAAAAAATATGTAATGTCCGAGAATTGAACCCGCGACCCCTATGTACGAGCAGCACCGTAGATAGACTTACGTTTAACCAGTTTGCCAATCGTGCACCAAAGAATCCAAAATATTAAATTATAATTTAATTAAGTTGCTGGGAAAATTCGTAATACTAATTGATTATAACTCAGGAACGGCAGGATGAAATTAAAAAAAAATGAGAATATAGAGTTACACTGATGTCCTTCATCGATTAGCACCGGTGTCAACCGTAGGGGCATGCTTTTTTAATTTGGACTAGCGTCCATAGGAATTTGCCCATCTTCCTTTCGCACACCGACTCTCGCCAATGCCGTTATGAACTATTGTTATAGCCAGCAAGTTTGCACATTTCAAACTTCGGGCTGCTACTAACAATTACACGAATAAAAAACCCAATAACTCTTTCAAATCGAACCAAAGACCTTATCCTCAGTAGCCGTGCTTACGATATCTAGTCCAATGGAGCTTGACCGCTCTCATTATGTTATTAGATTGTATATTGCGAAGAGATAGCTAAACCACTTAAGATAGAAAAAAAGTAATATAAAAACGCACCTTTATCCAGGTAGAGCATCATTCGAGTCGTATCACCTGTGTATTTTAATTATTAAAATATTGTAAGAAACACTTTAATTATTAAAATGAATTTCACAAAGGTATTCTTCTTCGTTTTCGCTTGTTTCCTGGCAATGTCCACTGTTTTAGCGGCTCCCGCGCCGGAGCCGAGATGGAAAGGCTTCAAGAAAATTGTAAGTAATCCATCTATAATCACAGTAATCATCTATTGATATGGTAATCTTAACCATCATCGCACATTGGCCTGTCTGGAGACAGTTACTGCTGACTAAGCCTTGTCATAGCTAGCTACGTTAAGAATCGAGGAAATACTGCTGGAAGTACGCTTGGTAAACTCATTTTACTTTTATTTTGCCTGTAAATAGAAGTGACAAATATTTTAGATTTAATTTATTTTTTTGTCCAAGTCAACTTGCTGTCTTTGTGTTTGACGAGCATCTGTGACATGTCAACAATATTCTAGCAAACTATTTTCAGTAGGTATAGGGTAATGTAACCAATTTTCATCCGTGTGTTATGAATAACGAATCGAATATAAAATAGGTATTTCCCTTTTTATTTTTTGATTGAAATCACAACGAATTACAAGTGTAATGCTTAGTGCATTTTATTTTGTATTCCTTGTGATATCACACAATCATAATAATTCTGTGACCACTTTAACTGTTTAGAGATGAGATGTTTGAAGACTAAGCAATTAGCTTTCTGTTAAATTCGTTGCGGGTTCGATACCCGCAAGAAACGCGCGACGTTTTTCGTTTTAAATATTACAAATATTTTCGTAAAAGCAATTATTTTATAATTTTTAGTCCGTATTAAAAACGTGCTATACATTATAATTTTCCCTATCATTATCCGGACTCCTGCGGCCGAGAATGAATAAATAAATGAATTATGCATAAACGATATTACTTTTTATGTATAAGCTTGATAAAGCTTTATTTTGCATTTATTAGTATTTACTTACTTTAAAAATCTGCTACGGTAGGAATCAGTCTATTTTTAGATACTTGGGATGTAAAAAAGGGGCAATATTTTTGAAAGGTTTTTTTTATTTTTTTATTTAAGTCTTAGGGTGAGGTGACCTATTACAGACATCATTTAACTTGACAATACAACACTATGTTGTTTTTGCCTACCCTTGAATAAATCTCTGTGCACGCCACTGCCTAATATCATATCATATTGTGAATCATCGTATCCTGGGCAGTCAGCCTCGACTCCATCATTACTGACTTGTTCATCTATTCACTACGACATGAGCGATTTCCATGTTATATATAGCTCGTACCAATTTGGCAGCAATAGTAGATATTCTACACAAATTTTGTTAAATAGTCGAACTAAAAATACACGTGCGTATAATTGGTTCTCGCACCACTTGTGCCCCCTACTCTTAGTAGGGGGAAAGTCCTTTTCGAATCTTGACCTGCCGATCTGTAGATGCTATTCATTATTATCAATTAATTAAATAATATTGAATGTTTGTTTGTCTCGCACATTCGTAATTGACTAGAAATTGTAAAACCGCCATTTAGTTTCTTGGAATCTCTTTACTTATACTTTCATATTTAATGTAAGGATAATAGAGAAATTGCACCCGTGCGAGGCTAGAGATGAGTTGCTAGTATACCATAAATTACTAACTACCTTCATACTTTATTTCTAGGAACGACTGGGTCAACACATTCGCGATGGGATCATCAAGGCGGGGCCAGCCGTCGCTGTTATTGGTTCGGCATCCTCTCTTGTTGGAAAGTAAACCTTATTACCCCTGGTACAAAGACTAGAGAATGATAGAAGCTGTATTTATTAATTATAATTATGTACCTATTTAAATAAATTGTATTTGTGAACGATGTTTATGTTTTTATTTAAAAAATAAGTACCTATCATAATATACTTAATAATTCAACCTATTTACTGTCCCAATGCTGGGCACGGGCCTCTTCTCAGAATAAGTCACGTGACATTACGTCATTTCATCGACCTTTCATAGTGTGTGAAATTGTGAATACAGTACTACCAACTTATCTGTGAACAGAGTGATGGCGCTGTTGGGTAAGAAAAAGCATTTTTGACAAGACTTCAACTGTCAAATCGTATGAATTTGTTGTAGTTCCATTTTCTGCCACTTCACAGATACCAACGATACACAAAGGGTTGACGTCATAAGCTCGATATTGATATTGGTCAAGAATATATTGGTGTTTGAAATAACGTTCTGTTTTACGTAATTTTTAATAAAAATAATTTGTATAAAAGGTATTATTTTTGAATAAATCTTTCTGTCACAACTTTTATTATTGATTATTTAAAATAAAATTTTCTCGTTATAATTTTGATGTAAGTTCCATTTTGTGCTACAGTTACCTATGTCACATTAGCAGGATATTTTTTTACGTAGTGCGCAGAATTTGTGTGATTCAGTCTCTTCCTAAATGCAACCGCAGTATTGGTATACACTTTAAAACGAAACGAAAATTCGACTTAGTATGGGGGACATGCATAATTTACTAGCGCAAGCCATACAAAATCAATTTTTTGTTTTGTTTTGGAGTGAATTTTAGTACTGCGGTTGCATTTGGGAGTGGACACTGAATCACTCTGCAAATTTTGCGCACTACATAAAAAGAAATCCTGTATATTCGTAAATCCTTCTGACGTAATCCGTAGCGTAATCTTAGTTGTCTATAAAATATTGTTATGGGATCTAATTAAAGTAATTAAGTCTGTTCTTCCCTCATTCCCAGATTAAAATATAGGTATAAATATTGTTATCTGTAATATTATAAATAAACATTGCTACATTACTAATTAGCGTCATCATTATACCTACTTGATAATGTATTGGTGTAAGGTTAGGGGTCAAAATGAGTTCAAGCCTCTGGGACTCGGGAAAGTACCTAATCAGCATGTTATGATTTAACACGTGGTGTCACAGTTTAATAATAAATAATAGAGTTCATTATTATGTAGAGATAAACTACGATAACATGGCGTGCCCCTCCAAATTACTGTTTCAATGTTTCTAGTCACATTTCCTTAGCGAGCAACAAATCATTGGATTTATTTTTGTTTGACGGCCGTCTCACGCATACATGCTGCTACGCTGCTATTCGTACTATTTTTTACTGTTTTTTTTTTGTTTTTTCTCCTTGATTTATCTTTGTTTTTTGTTTCGAGCGTATGGCACCCTGGGTTGCAGCTGAAAACCAGCGTTGGGTAATCAGTATTAACGTACTGACACCCAACATTATGCTGAGCTGCTGGCCCGTTGGGCACAACTATCTACTGATTTAATTTAATTTTTATTTTCTGTGTTTTTAGCATTTATGTGCCATTAAACTTTATTTATTTCTTTCTTTCTTTCTTTCTTTACATGCGTTTGTGAGTCTTGGGACTTTGGAAATACTTTCACAAATACATTGAGTATCTAGATACTCAAAGCACAAATACTTTCAAACGTTTTGGAGGGGCGCGCTATGTTATCGTAGTTTATCTCTACATTTATTACTATTGTGAAGGAACGAGGTATGGTGTTCCTCCACTGAAAAGGGAGGATCCTCCGACCAGGCGAGGTGATATTGCCTGGCGGGCCGAAGCCCGATGGTTGATGTCGGACAGTTGTATATTATGTTAGATACGATATTCTTTTTTCCTTCGTTATTTGATTGGTCGAATTCATATTTTCGCGCCACTATTGTTGTCAGCTTGCTGCCTTGTAAGTAGTTATTCTATGTGGCGATAGATGTCGCTACACTATGATTTAAGGCGCGCTTACTTATGTTGAAGAAGTTATGTCAATGAAGAAGTAATTAGTAATGTCGCTTGCTGGTTTTATACAGAAATATTTCGCGATTTGATTGTTGGTTCCATAATCAAAGTTGTTCGTAGTGATGAGTACAATAAACCCTTAAAGGGATAAGGACTAGAAAGGTAGGACTTTATTTTCCTCATGATGTTTTGTGATAATCAAATTGCGATCCGCACATAAATTCAAAAAGTCAGAGGTGCGGGCCGGTTTCGAACTCAGACCCTCCTGCGTGGAAGGCAAGCGTTCAACCGCTAGGCTATCAATACTTACAAGTTCTCTTATAACTTTAAAACCGCTTGGTTAATTTAATTAGTTTATTAACCCCCGACAAAAAAGAGGGGTTTTATAAGTTTGTAGTCTGTATCTATGTATCGGTGTATCTGTCTGTGGCATCGTAGCTCCAAAACGGATAGACCGACTTCAATGCAGTTTTTTAATCAAAAACTAGTTTAATCGGGTATCATCTTAGCAATGTCTCATGAAAATCTGTTCAGCCGTTTAAAAGTTACAGCTCTTTTTCTAGTTGGAGTCGCGGGTTTTTGACGGTTAGGTGATATTTTAATTAATAGGTTAACTTGATAGCTGTAAACTGTAGGTACATAGGATTTTTCAATAGAACAATCGCGTCAATGTAAAAACTATTATTTTTAACCGACTTCAAAAAAAAGAGGAGGTTCTCAATTCGAGGCGTATGTTTTTTTTTTTATGTTTGTTACCTCATAACTCTCGACTGCGTGAACCGATTTTGATGATTCTTTTTTTATTTGAAAGCTGGTGCTTCCCGAATGGTCCCATTTTAATTTGGTCCAGTTCTAACAATGGGATCCATGAGAAAACCTCGGTCAGTCAGGTCTCGGTCAGTCGGGCCCTATAATTCTTCAATGTACCTACTCGTAGCTTGGCAGTGGCCCCGACTTCAGAAGCTGTTAAGTATTTTAAGAAAATTATTTTATACTTTTTAGTTTTTTTGCTATCAGGAGATGCACCGATCTAATATAAGCATTATTTCAATGCTGTTACATTCGATATTTGTACTGACACGAATCGAGCTACTAATTTAGGGACTACGAGCCTTATCTTAGATTCTATATTAGGTTATCTCTGTCACACAAAAAAGTAAGTTCAAAAACCGAATTTTTTTTTAGTTCATGGCTTTACTTCCTCTAGAAGGCGCCATATTCATGTGACGTCACATAGTCTATAACCAGCGGACAATCAAGACGCTACCTCATTTGTTAAATAATGATGAGTATTTTAGAAATTATGATGGAACAGATGAACATACATACATACATTCCTACTACCGGTCAAAAACATAACCCTCGCTGTAGTCAGGTAAAAAACAATCGTTTTCTTTGTCATTATTTATTATTATAGCTAGATATTAGCTATTTCTTCAACTAATCTTGATAGAATTATATTAAACAAATTTTATATTAAGGAAACACGATAGTTGATTCTAGGTAGCATTTTAACCTGTTTTGTCGTGAAACAAGTGGTTCATATTACCTACAATTTATGTATGTTTTTTTTTTGTATTAGAAAACTAGAAATATGACCTTCCAAGAGAATAGTATAAATATCCACGAATGCCCCAAAATTAATTTAGTTCAATCCAAAGTGACAAAATGAAAACGGTGAGTTATTTTTGGTAATTTTTTAAATTATAATAGTACTTAATAGATAGTTTGGTAAAAAAATATATTACAACGTGTATCAAAAATGCGTGGTCATATTTTAGGGTGTGGATCAAACCATCAAACTGAACAACTTTCTCTATGGGACCAACATCGTAATCGCGAAAAAATTATCTGCTGTCCCATACAAAACTTCAATACCTACTCGTGTCAAACGAATGGGAAAGCTGATTATTTCTTCGCGATTGCGATGTTGGTCTTATAGAGAATGTTGTTCAGTTTGATGGTCTGATTCATATCCTTAGATTTTAATATGACCACAATTACTATTAATTTAAATTTGTACGCCACTAAAGGCTAGACATAGCGATTCCTATATTTTATATTTTTAACATCCATTTATACCTATGTTCTACAAATAAAGATTTTGACTTTGACTTTGACTTTTCTAATACACGTTGTATAGTTATAGATACGCTTCTAGGTAAGTCACTTTTAGAAAGTTTAATCGAAAATTTTCATTTACTTATGTCAAAATTTATTTTGTGTGAACGAAGATAGCTTTTAGGTATTGAAGCGCTGGCAAAATTGCACAACTTGTGCAATCATTAGAATCCGGTAGTTGCTTTTACGTTCTTCTGTGCAAACTCTTACCACAATATTGTACTGATCAAGATTGTAATCTATTAAAAGAGTTTCCATGGAGTGTCTTGCTGGTTCTTCTCCATAGGACCTACTATTTGGAACAGCGCAGCTAGTCTGGACATTTCTTAAGTGCCTGTATCTGGTTTACCTTCCTGAAATATAGATCTAATCTATTCTAAACGCGGACTCGAGTAACATTGTATTAAAATGAACTTCTGCAATCATTAAAATACAGCAGTTGTCACAAATGAAAATTGCCGCTGTAAAGTCCTCATAACGGTGCAAATTGTGTTTTTCTTCATGATTTGTGTATCTCTATTATTTTGAGGGAATGATGGGAGTTTAATTATTTTTAATAGATACGTTTTAAAACTATAAAAATTAAAATATTTAAAGAAGTTTCCTTTACTAGAATTTTTGCGCAAAAGATCTGTGTGATCCTGATCTCTGATATAAACTTCCGAACTAATTTGACAGGCATTTAAATGGCTTACACACTAAAAGAACACGAAGCCTCTTAAATCCTAAAAATCACGGGTGTAGTTAGACACAAAAGATAAGGCGCATCGTGGATCTACGTTCGCGCAGACTCGAACACACGATTGCCAACAACACTGAAGCTAAATCAATTTATTATCAACATTATGCAATGCAATTAAGGTGTAAAAATTGATGACCGTGCCGTCTATTTCTATTTTGCTCACTGACTAAGCCGAAATCGACGCCGAAGCACGGTAATACTACTGTGGCCGAAGCTTTGGTCGGATACTAGTAGTGACGGATCGAAACCGGTATGACCAATAAATGTATTTCTCGGATACCTACAACCAAAACCTTTTGCTCACCGCTTTTGTCCATAAAACTTTAAATAATCCATTTTTTTCATTTCCAGTTCTTGTTATTTAGTCTGGTGGTGTGCGCCGTTGCGTTGGTGAGTGGTCAGCAAGATGACCTCGAGCCTGCTGAATCAGCCTACGAGTACCAAGGGTACGGACACGAACACTATGGACACCAACAATTCGGCCATGGTCACGGACATGACCATGGTCATGGACATGTACACGATGGCTATGGTCATGGACATGACTACGGCCATGGTCACCACGACCACGGCTACGGACACTATTAAGGGTTACAACGTTTTCGGATAGTTTAAGCATAAAATAAATAGTAGGTACTCAAAAAATAATTTGTCAAAATAAATAATTTTAGGAGTTCTTTGTTGTTTACTTTTTATACTCATCTATATTAATATCAACCCGTAAAATGATCACGATAAACGCTAGTATAGTGCCACAAGCTTGGTGACCAAAATTGGAACTAACGTCGCTACAGAACAAAATTTATGACTGCAAAATGTCATTTTTGTAGGGAGATGACATTGGTAAAAGCGACGGTAGCGACGCCACGACCGGGTCAGATAAGTTTGTGGCACTATATTTGAAATTGATTCAATTTTGGGAAGAATTTATTGAAATTTTGCCTGAAGTATGTATTGTATATAGGTACAAATTGTTTGGTAAACATTTAAACTCGCATACCTACTTCATCGGACGAAAGAATATAATTTTTAATATAATTACGGAATTTCAATTGAAATAATATGGTATTTATTTAATTACAGTTATCATTGACTCAAAATTACTTAATTTTAATTTTAAAAAAACATGTCCATGAAATAAATTTTGAAATAAAATTGAATATTATAAATTATATTGATATTTCAACAATATTCATTGCGTTGTTATGTGCCAATGAGCGGTGTTATTTATAAAGGAATCTAGAAAGGAAGGAAGGAGGTAGGTACCTACATTGAATTGTCAAAATGGAATCGAGCCAATTACGAGCTTGTACCATGATTACCCTGCCTTTAAATAAGATCATTGGTAGCTCAGAGTTTAGTCTCTCACGATCGCATTGAAGTTTATTACCAGAGTCGATGTTCATTACCATTTTAGTTACTTGTTTGTTTGACGCATAACAAATTTATTGCATAAATAATTATTAAAACAACAAGATTTTATACATGATTTATTACATAATAGTCCTCTGATAAGGACATATACTGCAAATTCCAAACAATACAAAAGGTAAATTTTTATTTTTTATTATTAATGACTATTTTGTTTTTTAAATAGTTTTTGTGGTAGACGGCAATACATACTTTATTTTTACCCAACTAGCAAAGAAAGGATAATTAATTTAACAGCCTTTGTATCTACGTATGGATGTTCGATCGTAGCTCAAAAAACTACTGATCCGATTTTGACAAATGAAGTGTTGATTGTTTCGTCTTTACTGTAAAAGTGTCATAGGCAATTTTTTTTTTCAATAAACCTGCCCGGTTTATTCGAAACGAGACGACAGACTTTTAGCTATGTAAAGTATCATGATTTTAATATCTCAAAACTTAACATCACCTACAGCTTCCACAATGCAGTAATCATTACCTCTCAATGAAAAAGTACATGCTTTACGTAGTTTTACTTTTTTTTTTATATTACAGCCGAGGGTTTTAAATTAAATGTTAAAAATACATACTTACTGTAGATATTTTTATTATAATTATTAAACTATAGACATAATTATCAGAATCGGGTTGGTAGTTCCAGAAATTATTACCCCCTACATAACAAACAAACCAAAGTCAATTTTTTTTATTTCATCTGGGCCTTTGGAGGCACTTTCAAAACGTCGTGATTCTAGGCGCACGGTTCCAAGTGGGTTCGTCCTGGAGAAGATACCGGCAACAAACTCCATGGATACTCTTTTCATAAATCAAGCTTACAATAAATGTGGGGCCCCGGCTAAAATTCGACCTGAATTTACACAATATTACATAAAGAAAAAAAAATAGCAGCAAAGATCATAAGTACCACTATAATTTAAACAATACTAGTAGGTACGTACTTAACACTCAAGTCAGTCACCCAATTAAGAATACAAGGGAAGCATCATTAAAATTGGTGTGTGAAGACAGGAAGCAGCGGGTCATCAGGGAAGCCGCATGTGCAGAAGATAATCACTTCCGTTCATACAGTAAAGTATAGAGTACAGATAATGTACGAAGGTTCTTTGATTATTTTTCCTAATACCTTCTTATTCTAAGAAAAGGCCGTGCCCAACAGTGGGACAGTAGGTAATGGGCAAAATTATTATTACTATGATTAATATTTTACTAATAATAATTACCACATATAAGATATGAGACAGAAGGATTCGAATCATAATTGGAACATAATAATATACCTACAAAATTATGTGGACTCCAGGTTGTCGGTCTATCTATCTGGACTAATGGGGTCCAGTTAAGGACTCGTCTGTTTCTACTAACAAGACTAGATATTCTATCTAGCTCTGCAACATTTTACAAGTTAGATAATTATTATATCTCAGAAGTGTCCATGTAAAGTTACTTAAATTAATTTATCTGTATCTACGGAGGATAAGGCTGGTGGTCTGTAATACAGGTTCTACCTACATCAGACACCAGTCTCTATTTTACGTGTATTTCTGTTATCAATATATTATGTTTCTGTGATGATGAGAAATAAAAAATATAAATAATTTATTTCTATTCTACTATAACTTTAGCGTAGTACGCCTAAGCACAAACCCATAGCAATTGCGCTTATACACCAATAACTATTTTTTTTAAATAAATTTGATGTCGTATTGTTTTAATGCGAAATATTATATTTGGTTACAAAGATGCTTTTTAGAAAAAAAATACAATAATATCATTTTTTTAAGTAAGTTTTAAAATTAATTAAAATAATTATTGATTTTTTTGAATAGCAAAATTATTTGTTACCTACACTTTGCTAAGTCTTGTAAGTTACAAAAATAAATTATCTCCATAAACGGGATATTTTTATAAGTTGAGCGCAAAATTTGCTGAGTGATTCAGTGTCCGTTCCCAAATACAACCGCAGTACCTACTAAAATTCACTCTTTTTGTGTGGCTTGCGCTAGTAAAATATGCGTATCCCCCATACTAAGTCGAACTTTCGTTTTGTTTTAAAGTGTATCCCAATACTGCGGTTGCATTTAGGAACAGAGACTGAATCACCCTGCAACTTATGCGCACTACCTACATAAAAAAATATCCTGTATGGTACCTAACTCGAACATTCCAAATTATGTCGTAGTACCTACACTACTGAAGAAAACTCCGAAATTATCTCAAGCCTCCCATAACCCAAAACTTCAAAGTAGCAATATAATATTTCTGCCAATAAGATTAATGCCCTGCGATGGATATTCCAAATGAACACTGTTGGCCCTTCGTTCTCTATTTAGCAATCGAGAGCAGATCATTTCGTTTTACCGTTGCTTGTACCAATATTCAAAGCAATAGAATTGAAATCAAATTTTATTAGTCAATCTGTCTCGAAATGGGTAAAAATTAAGTTCAAAAACTATAACCCGACTACTGAAAAGATATGAAACAAGAAAATATTAATGGATAATATTCATACTGATGTTCAGAGGATAGCCGTGGTCATATGCCACTTTGCCCTAAAGCTTATGATCGCTTACTACTGTTAGACTGTGTTGTTTTGTTAGGGTAGCTGTAGGTGGCATACGACCACGGCTATCCTCTGAACATCAGTATGAATATGTATCTATTAATATTTTCTTGTTTCATACCTTTTCAGTAGTCGGGTTTTAGTTTTTGATTTTTTTTTTTCAGAGCCTCGAGCTTCTTCTTACAATATATATCTATATTTTTGAAATGTGCTAATTAGGCCCTTTCATTTGAAACCCAACACGGCTTAGTTAATCGAAAAATATATTTTAGTTCATTACTTTA
The DNA here is from genome assembly GCA_932294325.1 of Allophyes oxyacanthae. Classification (NCBI taxonomy): domain Eukaryota; kingdom Metazoa; phylum Arthropoda; class Insecta; order Lepidoptera; family Noctuidae; genus Allophyes; species Allophyes oxyacanthae. Next base: position 10,773,092 of record OW028631.1, read on the forward strand.
TGTCCTATAAAGGGCGCCATATTAAATTTCATGTGACGTTACATATCCTATAACCAGCGGACAATTAAGACGCTTCCAACGATACCTCATTTGTTGAATTATGATTAGTAGATCAGAAGTTATGAGGGAACAGATGAACATACATACATACATACCGGTCAAACATATAACCCTCTCCGTAGTCGGGTAAAAATTATATCAAATCTGCGTCAAATAAAATAATGGATTGTTATTTGTTACCAAATTCGTGGTTTCATTTACTATCGTAACGTTATCACTACTATGCTGATGCTGCTAACCTTTTCTGGCTTTTCAAGGCCGTTGGGTCAGGTAAAGTCTCTTAATAGTAGGTACTCCTTGGCAAAACCCTTCGGGGAATAAAAGCGTGCTTATCATTATGATTTAGGTAATTTTCTGGATGGGACTTTCCCTTCACTGACTGATTCACTTCATGAACTTATTATCATGAACAAGTTGTATTGGAAATAAACTCTTAGTCCATAAGAATAAAACCCATAATAGAGCACTGCGATGAAGTTAATGGATTGCAACAATATGAGTCTTATGTGCCAGAAATAAGGATCAAATTCGAATATCAAAATTAATGATTTTTCTTCACAATTTATAATGATACAGAGGTACCGAGAGGTACTTAATAAAGTTGGTATATAAATAAACTTTCCATTTCCAAATGTCACTCTAAGTACTCTCTTTACTCGAGTTACAACTGTGCACGGTAGTGTTCCAAGCTAAGTTGAAAAATTTATTGTGTAAAAATCAAGATGAATTCTAAGATTTTGATATTCCTGTGCGTTTGTTTCGTCATCATGTCTACGGCTACGGCATGGGATTTATTCAAAGAAATTGTAAGTTTTATTTATGTTCTCATAATTGCCTATACAATGTGTATTAGAAATGCGTGATCATATTTATTTTAAGGGTGTGAATCAGACTATCAAACTGAACAACTTTCTCTATGGGACCAACATCGTAATCGCGAAAAAAATATTAGATATCCCACACAAAACTTCAATACCCACAAGACCCAAACGTATGGAACAGCGGATATTTTTTTGGCGATTACGATGTTGGTCCTATAGAATAGATCTTTATTTCATGTAAATCAAATACAGGCACTTATGAAATGTCGAGATTAGGTTGCGCGGTTTCAAATAGTAGATCCTATGGATTAGAACCGGCAAAAATTCCATGGAGACAATGTTGTGGTAAGAGATACCAGAATAATGTGAATAAAAATAAATTAGAATAGGATAATAATGATTTGCCTTTAAATTAGAATGGCAGTTATAAGCTGACCAGGCCAGGCCTATAGAGAAAGTTGTTCATTTTGATGGTCTCTCTATCCGTCTCTTTCATGTAATATTCTTCTCCATAGGACCTACTATTTGGAACCGCGTACCTAGAGTCTCGACATTTCATAAACTGTGCCTGTAACTGGTTTACTTGAAATAAAGATCTATTCTGTTCAATGTAAACCAGATTCAGGCTCTTATGAAATTTTGAGACTATGTGCACGGTCCAAATAGTAGATCCTATGGAGAAGTTAAGGCAAATATCTCCATGGAAACTGTTTTAAAATAATAGTAACTACAATGTTGTAGGTATATTATTACCATGAATAAACAAGTTACTTCTTTAAAAAAATCTCTTACATTTTAAGCAAAATGGCAAATAATCCCAAAAAAGAATTTTGCCGCCACAAGCTGTGGCATCCCCATGAATCTTTTAAGGGTTATCGATAATTTTTTATCACATCCATTCATTTTGCCGGGATCGAACTCAGACCCTCCTGCATGGAAGGCAAGCGTTCAACCGCTGGGCTATCACTGCTTTATCTTATACTAGTGGTCGCCCAGTGGTCGAAATTCGACCGTAATTTTAGCTTTCTGCACTCCTTCTCCATATAAACTTTCATCTTCCTGGCCTTTATCCCAACTACGTTGGCGTCGGCTCCCAGTCTAACCAGATGCGGCTGAGTAACAGTATTTTATACGGAGCGACTGCCATCTGACCTCCGCCACCCAATTACTGGGAGACACTGATACCCTAAGGTTAGACCGGTTGTCAGACTTTTTGGGTTGCTGACTCCCGTAACGACTGTCATAGTTATTCGTATGACAACCGGGACCAACTGCTTAACGTGCTATCCGAGGCACGGAGGGGTCTCGATGTTTGAATAAATGGTCACCCATCCAGGGACTGACCGCGGCAACCGCAGCTTAACCTCGCTGATCGACTGATCTGCGCGGTAGCTATGTAGCTACGAGCCCCTCCATATAAACTTTAACTATGCCAATAGATTACGTAAGGATATTTTATTAGTACGTATTTTATTATATTCCTCATCGTAAGAAGGATCATCTACCTTGTTTCTTGTAGTTACACACTGTCTTGTTTTCTTTGCACTCTATCCTGTCGCAGGTCTGCTAACAGAAATTTCTTTAGAAATAAGCAGTATCTTTGTACTTTGTTATCTTTACTTTTTCTTTGTCATGTGTATGTGTGTATATAAATAATAATATATTATTGATATTTTTCCAGGAGGGTGTAGGCCAGAGGGTCCGTGATGCCGTCATCAGCGCAGGCCCAGCAGTGGACGTACTCGCCAAAGCTAAAGGATTGGTGCACAGTTCCAGCGAAGAAGACTAATTATTATTGATTAGATAACAGAGTAAATAAGATTGATAAAAATGTGATTAAAAAAAAAAACCTAAAATTTATGGTCCTACCATTCTAGTCCCGATTCCTTTAAGAGGTTAAAAGTTGTACTCATCATTATGAAAAACTTTTACTATGGGACCAAACATGAAATCACGAAAAATAACCCCGGAACGTAAAGGGCTATCGAAGGAACACCGTGGATTTTAGTCAGTACAAGTCTGACAGTCCCTCCCGCCCTGCCCGGGGTGGGAGGACACATTTGATGATTTTACCATGCTAAAAAAAAAAAAAAAAAAAAAAAATAGGACCAAACATGAAATCACGAAAAATAATCTGTTGTTCCATATTAATATTAAGTCGAGTAATATTGAATTATTTGTATGGAACAGCAGTATTTTTTCGCGATTTCATTATTGATCCCATAGTTTAAGTTGTTCATAATAATGAGTATCATAATTCATAACCCTTTAAAGAGATAAGAACTAGAAACGTTGGATCTTGTATTAAAATTGATAAATGTTACTGATCAATAAATAAAAAAATTATAGGTACTTATCAAAAGTTTTGTGTATTATGTTTGAAATAATTACTAATTAAAACAAGAATTACCAAGTAATAATGTAAAAAAAAAAATCTTTTACCCATCATTTCCAAAATAGAATACAATGTTTTTTTTTATTTTTTATATACTCATAAAAAGTATTGCTAAGTAACTTTTAACCTATTGGCCATATGCTATGGCTAACATATTGTTAGTAGGCTGGTAAAATGTGACATGGCACTCAATACATCCTGTAGGTATAATATAAACAGAACACCTGCTTTATGGGCATTACAACCCCAACATATTTTATTTGTTTCGCAAGCACTTTTAAAACGTCGTTATTTACGTGTTATTTTAGTTAAGTGTATTTATTTAACAATTTTTTACCAACGTATAAAAAATTGTTAAGTACGTGTACCTGGTCGCGGGACTTATCTCATTACCGTGACCCCGGAACGTAAAGGGCTATTGAAGGAACACCGTGGATTTTAGTCAGTACAAGTCTGACAGTCCCTCCCGCCCTGCCCGGGGTGGGAGGACTCATTTGATGATTTTACCACGATAAAAAAAAAAAAAAAAAAGTACGTGTACCTATAGATAATAGTAAAATAATTATTAAGTTTTTTACTTGTAGGTAATTAATAAAAAACATAAATATTATTATTTAATTATTTTAATTTTTAATTATTATGTATTATGTGTATTGAATTACTCAGGTTCTACTTCATCATTCTCCTGCCCTTATCCCATTTTATTTGGGGTCGGCGCAATATGTCTTTTTCTTCCATTCATCTCTATCAGACGTCATTTCCAGATTTACTTCCTCAGGTTCTACTTAAGTACCTATGTATATTTACCTCACCTAGTAAAAATAATGACTAGTGCATCTACCATGTTTTTGTCTCTGCATCACCCTAAGATTGTCTGGTAGAGAATGCTTTAGGTATTAAGACCGCCTTTGTATATGTACAATTTGTATGAAAAGCATTAAATAAAAAAAATGCTATAAAGATGGTTGTGCATTTATTAGTTACATAAATTTTACGGCATTCGATTCCAGAGTGAAATAAGTGTAACTTGCGAAAGACGTGAGTGAAGTTATGGTTCACTGTAACACGAGTTTTATTTTATTATGTAAGTATTTTTACATCCTAAGATAAAACGTAGACGTAGCTCATTAGGCTGCAAAATTGAAGTGGGATTGGGCTGGCCATGTCTACCGGATGTCTGATGTGCTGTGGGCCAAGGTAACCACTAAGTGGAGCCCTGATATGGCGAGAAGGCGACGCGGCAGACCACGAAAGAGATGGCGGGACGAACTTGATAAAACTAATAACAAATGGTTCACACTGGCTCTAGACCGAAAAGCCTGGAAATCATGGGGGGAGGCCTTTGCCCAGCAGTGGGATGACGAATAAGTAGTAAGTAAGAAAAAAGAAAGAGCAGCGAGAATAATATAATTTAATGTGATTATGAATAGGATAATAATGATTTGTCTGTGAATAAGAATTCCATGGCAGTTACAAGTTGACCAACGCTGTTTCCGTTAATTCTCGGAGGATTAACTGAGGAACTCGGAGGACTAACTGAGGAACTCAGAGGACTCCAGGACAGCGTCATTCAGGAAGGCTTTTTCCATGTACCCTATAAAAGAAGTCTAGCTTCATTTTATAAGCTTTTATTTAACTTGCAATATTTGTATGTTCGGGTCAAATCTTGCAACGGAATTTTAAAGCAGTTATCCTTAACCGATTGAGATGAAATTTTGCACACACATTGAGTTTGGGTAACAATGCATGGTTAGCCAAGTGACGTCATTCTAAAGATGGCGGACTAGTTATTTTTTGTGCACTCCCATGATTTGGGTATCAAATGCTTTCATTTGTTGCTGAGAAAAATACGAATATACTAATGTCGGCCTTCAATCCTTCGAGGAGACAGCAAAAACTAAAAAAAATGTAAATAGTACGTGTTGTAGTTTGTGTTGTTATTCTTTATTGTACACAAAATATTGAATATACAAAAAATAAACAATTTAAAAATATATGCACAAAGGCGAGCTTAACTCAGAATGAGTTTTCTTCCAGCAAACCTTTGGGTGAATGAGAAATGAACATATTATAGAGTGAGAAAGTCAAGCGTACAATACAATTACATTACAACTTAGGTATCAAAAATATTTATATAATTACTTATATAACTGTTTAAAATTGTTGTTATAAAATTGTTTTTTTTTTATCATGTTTTTTAGTATTAATGGCGTTATCAATAAGTGGGCACTATGTGAATGAGAAGCATCCCAGACCATGGCGAGTGCGGTACTATCCCAAAAAGACGGTGTTTAGAAAAGCAGACCTCATCGATAAAGGATGCGTAATTTTTCTGAACAATTGTCCTAGGATATACAAGTAAGTCTTTTATTTACGTTATAAAAAATATATATATATATATATATAATAATATACAGGTGTTCATTTTGGATTTTCACACAATTGTTCTCCCAGAAGGAGCCGTCGGGGGTAAAAGTCATGTTTAGGAGTCATATAGAGGGGTGACCATTGAGTTTAGGAAAAGTCCGAAAAGACCTCAAAGTGGAACGCTGACCTGAACTGCCCCACGGATCTCGAAAATGAGAAGTCGCACACCCATACTGCCCGAATTAAAAATGTGTAGGACCTTGGGTCGATTGACAAACTGGTAAAAAAAGATGGCTTTCATACAAAAAAACATGGCTGCCATACAAAATCAAATATCATATTTATTTTGCGTCATGTTACAAACCCCACCTAAAAAGCCCTCGCGGGCCGCTCGCGGCCCGCGCACCGCGCGACCTCTAGTAATATATATATTAATGAGATGTTTACCCATAAGTGATTGCTACACTGTTTATTATTATTTTTTATTCTGCGTGTTTTTTGATTACGTTATTAAATGTAATTATCCCCATACTGCGGCAGTATTGGGATACGTTTTAAAACAAAACGAAAATTCGACTTAGTACAGGAGACACTCATAATTTACTAAAGCAAGCCATACAAAATCAAATTTTTATTTTGTTTTGGAGTGAATTTTAGTTCTACGGTTGCATTTGGGATCAAAATCTGAATCACTATGCAAATTTTGCGCACTTCATAAAAAAAATTCCTGTAGATAACCTTAGAGGTCTGATTCACACAATAATAGGTGAGTGTCAGGATGGCGGGCAACTGTTTTTCCCCTATATTTTGGAACACGAGGAGGTATCAATTTTTTTAACGGAAGTACCAAAATATAGTACCTACCAATTAGGGAAATATGGCATGAAAAGGAGGAGGCCTATACTCAGCAGTGGGTAGAAACAGGCTGTCAATGATGATGATGATGATTAGGTACTAAATTATATTATCTGCCATAACGAATTCTGGTGTCTACCCACGTGTTATATTTATTTGTTTATTTTCTTTTTATTAAGATTTTATCATATTTTGTGAGTATTTAAACACATATTTTTATTGTATGATGTATATATATTTTGTTTTTCTGTTTCCCCTTTTTTGTTTCTATTTCTTTGCCTTCGTCCGTGCGTCACTGCAGGGTGCCAACTGAAAATCAGCGTTGGGCTCTCTGCGCCCAGCAAATGCTGAGATGGCTACCCTTTCGGCATGGCATGCTTGACAGCATAATTTTTCATAATTGTCAACTTTTGATGTGTGTTATTTTTATAGTTATTAATTTTTATTTTTTTATCTTCTCTCTCTTATGTTGTCAATGTGTCTGTGCCGAATAAATGTTCTATTCTTTCTTTCTTTCTTTCTTCTTTACCCGCCATCCTGACATTCGCACTAATAGACTAATGATGATTTAATATCTGACATAATTTGCAGACGAGATGTGATCTGCGCGCGCCACTATGATGGGCATTATCAAACATTTGTAAACTACTGTGAAATGGAATATGAAAATTGCAATAGTTGGAGAAGTAAGTAAACTCAGTATAAGACTAAAGCGCAAACAGACTGCGCTGTGACGTGACGTCACGTTTATTGTCTAAGTTTGTAGTGTGTATCCGTGTGTCTGTGGCATCGTAGCTCCAAAACGCAGCGACCGATTTCAATGATTTTTTTTTTTATTTAATTCTATTTTAATGGGGTATCATATTAGCTATGTTTCATGAAAATCTGTTGAGCCATTCAAAAGTTACAGTTCTTTTTCTAGTTGGAGTCGGGGGTTTTTGATGGTTAGGTTATGCTATTACGTATGCCATTTTAATATTATGTAATCTTACCTCGGTTATATTGTTGTTATTTTTCTTTCAGAATGGAGCATGATCAAGCTAGTTAGATGTTGAAAGAATAAAATATTGCTATTAGATATGTTAAGGCGTAATAATTATAATAATATTAATTTGAAGATCAATCCAAAAAATAATTTAATTAATCAAGCCTAGTAAGCTGTGTGTATCCGTTCATTTTCTGTAACCCGAGGAGAAACTAATGCGTTGCTTATTTTTCCTCGTTACTTAATTACCACACAATGTCGTTTCACAAAATTTGCGTTTTACGCCAGTGTTACCAGATGGATCGGTACGAGCCGTCCAAACGCCTGCAAGTCGTTCAGTCTGTGTTAGTTCTCGACAGACACAACTCGCACGCACGCAACATTTAAAAAAATGGATCCTGAGACCGTAGTTGCAGCAGCTATTTATTTATTACTTTTAACTACTAATGGAGTGCGCATCGCAAAGAAAAATCTGCAAGAAGCACGCGTGCACTCTCATTCACAACTCAGATAACACTGATGCGTCATCAGACGTATGGATAGACGCCGTGCGCTCGCGCTGATACCCTTTGTTGCGTGTGACAAAAACCGTCAACAAACGGATTGGTGGCAGACGCATCTGCCGACCTGAAATACCTACCAATTACCATAGACAAGCAAATTACCTCTACTACACGTTGTCGGTGGACACATCCACAGATGACACCTGCTGACGCATCTTTCGTAGGCATTTGTAACTCTTTACGGAACCGACTCACTGATCCAGATCTTTGAAGTAATACAAATGATTGGTTCAGTAACAACGCTTCAAATGCATCATTCTGATCTGAATCATTCCGCGCGACGCCGACGCGCCGCTTGCGAGGCGACTGAGACTGAGACTGAGATCGGGATTGAGATACTGAGTTACCTTACTACTGACTCTCGCAAGTGAGCGGGTGACAATCACAAGGGTACAATCTATACTAGTCAGAAAGAGATACCTACCAAATGAGATGTGTATCACTCACACTCTCACAGTTTTTCGTGTCGTTATCCATGCACGTAAAAATTACCACTAAGGCGCTTACATATCAAGTACAATAAGGTCGTTTTTTGCATACTTCAATTATCCGTATCAGTGAGTTAGTTCCATTAAGAGTACAGGCCAATTTATATCCTTTGAGTCGATGTGCCAAATGATACAAATGAAACATATTATCAGTGTTTCGGATCATTTCAGTGAGTCAGATGCAAATGTTCCAATCGCAAAATGATACACTTTGCGCACGCCTAATCTGTCGACACCATCACGCGTGAACGGCTGCACCAATTTCGCTAATTCTTTTTTTGTTGTGTTTGATAAAATTGTAAGGAGAAGGTAGGTATGGTAGATAAGTAGGTTTGGTAGGTAGGTAGGTAGGGTAGGTAGGTAGGTAGGTAGGTAGCAGTGGCGAAGGGTGACAGTTTTAAAAGGGGAAGCCGTCCCAAAAATGCCCTCTAAAAATTGTTGCAATTAATGCTGCAAGACAAAAATCCATACCGTCTCTTGTAATCTGTATATAGTCACGTCTGGAAGAGCTCGACCTAACTGAATAACAAGCCATATTCAGTTGGTCTATGCACTAACCAATTCCCAAAGGGAAGCCGATGGGAATCGGGTTGTATGGACTCTTCGCCACTGGTAGGTAGGTAGATTATTACTTCTATTTGATGTTGACTGTACAAAAATACTAGACACTTAAAACTAGACACTTATCCTCGTCATACTTTTTTTGGTAAAAACTTGAGGTCAGATGATGGTAGGTAGGTACAAGTGATCACCGCCGCCCAGAACATCCGAAAAACAATTTATAGACATTTCACTATTATTTATTATTATCTAACAATTACTGGTGCACATTCGTCGTCGTTAATATACTGCCAGGCACCTGAAAAAAACAAGAGAACTTAAAAGTAAGTTCAGTCAGCACAAGTTGTTGAATATTTCTGTTATATTATTAGCTTCCGCCAGCGGCTTCGCCCGAACGATATCTTTACAAATTATAGCCTATGTTACTCACTGATAATTTATAGCAATCGGCTGGTGAAAGAATTTTTAAAATCGATCTGTAGTTTTTGTGTTTATCCATTACAAACAAACAAACAAACATACAAACAAACAAAAAATCTGATCTTTTCTTTTTAAAATATTAGTTTAGATTAGATTTAGACTAGCTGTGCCTGGGACTCCGTCCTCTAGATATAGGCTGAGTCGTTAAGTCATTATGCGATCACCAGCCGATTAAATTAATATAAGGTCTTATTTTAATAATAATATCTAATAATAATTTGTTGTCATACGAATACCTTTGACAGTCCTTACTGGAGTCAGCAATTCAAAAAGTCTGACAACCGGTCTACCCTTAGTGTATCAGTGTCTCCCAGTAATTGGGTGGCGGAGGTCAGATGGCAGTCGCTCTGTATAAAATACTGTTATTCAGCCGCATCTGGTAAGACTGGGAGCCGACCCCAACGTAATTGGGACAAAGGCCAGGCAGATGATGATGAAGGTCTTATTTTAATGATGCAAAATATTGTAAAAGGTAAATCTAGGTATAGGTTACAAATACTCTTTTTAGCAAAATTTTTTATTAAAAAATTAACATTTTTGTATATTTTCAAAATTACATAAATAAAATAATTGATGTTTCCATTTACATAAAACCTTTATTTTTCTATGATTATGAATGGCACTAAGGTCATGAACTCGACCACATGACCTGGCAGACTCGGCTACTCTGACACACACGCATCGCGTCGCCCGCCGCGCCGCCCGATCTTAATGCCCACATAATTTTTGAGTCTACTGCACTTTTAATTTGATATTTGAAATAGAATAGAATAGAAAGCATTTATTCGATACCTACAGGAAATACATTGTCAGTACAAAAATAATAATAATTGAAACACAGTGATCACAAAGAAACAAAAAAATAATAACAAACACGATTAAAAAATAAACAGGAGATTTTACTGCACTGACGAGCACGCCCATATCGACTCTTTCGATATGGGCTGCTCAGAATTTGCTGGAAATGAATTCTATACCATGCATAGAGCCTAGCTTTAAATTATTTTTCATTATTAAAGTAAGACCTTAAAGCAGCGTATACAAGCAAACCTTTAGCCTAAATACAGCACATAAAGTAGCCTTTCGTGTAATGTTATAAGCCGGTAATTCTAAATATAGTTGGCAAGCTCCTGGCTTACACAGGAAAGGTTCAGCTTCGTACCCAATCTTAATTGCGAATTCTAAGCAATAACCAGATATTATATATTATTTAGTTTAGGAGATAAACCTCTTGGGTTGTTTGTTTGTCTATAATTTGTGTGTCTATGTATACAGTTGTTGTTTTCGAGATAAGTGACTTGGTAGTAATGATTTGCCTTTGTTTTGGGTAGCTGTTTAAGCTGCGTTTACATTGGCCGAGTAAAAGCCATTTTCAACGAGAAAATAACAAATTTTAAAAATAAAATTGATAGATTACCTATACAAAAATTCATGTTTAAACGGCTGATTTTGCGCTAATCGTTTGTTATGTTGTCGGTGAACTTAGGCCTTAGTAGGTGGGAGAGTAATGCTAATGCTTTAAGACTGAGGTCAGACGACAACAATTTAAGGTACGCTTTTTGCGTCACGTTATTTGTTTTCAAGAGTTATTTTTATTTAGAGGTTTTAAAATTCCGATAAGAACTGTCCCTTATATGAAAGCAGTTCCTACGAATGGTTTTCAGAGACAGCTGTGTAATATAAAGCACAGTTACTTAGGGCCACACGGCGGGCATGGGGTACCTAAATTTTATATTCGAGAAAAACTGTGCTCTGACAAAGACTCTCATTCATATAAAAAAAAATATTTACCTATTTGAAATTTGCAGTTTTCATAATACATTTCACATAAAGATTCAAAAGTGTTTCTTCGTTCTGTCTCTATTTCGGATGCGCAAACTTTACCTCCTCTGAAAATAAATTGTTCTTATAAATATCGATTTGGTAGAGCCTGCTTTTAAGCATTTAATGTCAATTACTGTAGGCTAATTCACGTAACTAAAGAAGTGCAGTTGCAGTAAAATTTTGATCAAAACAACACATTTGTTATTCTCTTAGCTTCAGTGAGAAATGCTCTGATTAGATTTAGATAAGACTTGCTCAACTGCAACATTATGCTTAGCTTCTATACTAGGTACCTAGGTATATACTTCACATATTTGTGTCATACTTTGTATAGGTACCTGCACTTGGCAAATAAATGAATTTGAATTTATTCCTTGATGAGAGAGATTTCCCGGAAATTGTCACTTTCTTTTGCTGATGTAGCTGATGGGTCAATATTTTATGAATTTTGGAGTTGCATCGGATCGCGCGATCTGATGGGTCAATATTTTATGATTTTGGAGTTGCGTCGGATCGTGCGATCTGATGGGCTAATATTTTATGATTTATGCAGTGGCATTGGATCGCGCGATCTGATGGGTCAATATTTTATGATTTTTGGAGTTGCGTCAGATCGCACGTCTGTTAGGCTGATATTTTATGATTTTTGCAGTGGCATTGGATCGCGCGATTCGGTGGGATGTTTCTCCAATATCAGATGTAACAAGCAGATGGGATCACCGGATCTAAAAAGGTCACATTAAGCAATTCATCTACGAATGGCCTTAACTGTCAAAAAGTTGATTACTGAATATGAACCTTACGTGCATGATATTAAGAGTCATCAATATGTTGTTATTTTGACGTTTGTAATGTGAACCTTATTATGATTCATCTAAAGGGACCTTTTTAGACTGCTAGATGGTAACAACCCTGACGCTGTCAACATTTTCGATTTTGATTTTATGGAATGATGCCATCGATTCTTACCTATTAAATCTGAGACAAATGATATATTCAGACATACAGTCTTCATATTCCAGTTCTAAAAATGTTTTGTTCCCAAACATGAACTGCAATTGAGGAGGTATCGGTCTATCAGTCCCTGCCATCACTTGTTCGTAATCAATATCCTGTCCTGATATCGGTGTGTAGGCTGAAAACTTGGATATCATAATAATGCCTTGTCTGTTTTATGGTCTCTGGACAAAAATTTGAGGCGGGTTATTGACGATTTTCGTGGAAATATTATGTACAGTCACGATACGTTCCGGTGATACATTTCGCAAACAAAATGATTTGCACAACTGCGGCCCGCTTAGAGTTAATAACTCTATGTTTGGACGCCGGGTGCAAACGATTTTAGCCTTAAGGATGGTCAACCATATATTTTTTAAGATAATTAGTATGTTAGAAAAAGGAGTTTTTTTTTCAACATGTTTTAAAATGTTCATGAACATCAATCATATTGAAATAAATTTGAGTTGGGTTTTTGAAACAATTCGTTTATTAATTTGTTAACGGCATACCTACATTTTTTTTTCCAACATATTTTTTAAGCAATGGAAAAGAGTTTTTCTCTTTTTTTATTATATTACCCCTCACTAGGATTTCTCCTGTATCGAGGGTACAGTTTACAAACATACATGTCACACGCACACACAACCAGACCCGAAACAACTATCTGTAGATCACACAAATATTTCTTCCGTGCGGGGATCGAACCCGCGGCACGTAGCGCAGAAAGCTAATCGCTTAGCCACTGCGCCAACCGTGTCATCAAAGTTGATTCCTGATAAAAATAAACTGTTTTAAAAAGCCGTTCGTTGGTTCAATGCCCACCGCTAACAACAATAGGCTTTTCCCTAAATACTTATTATTTCCTTAGATATTAATATTGGAAGATTTTGAGGCACTGAGGCTGGCTGCTCTTTCTGTTATACTAAGAAAGTTCTGTTCATACAAAATTTCAGAACAATTTTGATGATATTAAAAGATAAAGATAAAGATAAAGATAATTTATTTTTTTTATTAAAAACGACAGTACCAATTAAATGTCTGGAAAAAGGTCAGCGAAAAAAATTAAATTCTCATAAAACTTTAGTGCCTCATTCGAATCTATTTTCCAACTGAAATTATTCCTTCAAAGCGACCTAAGAAATAATATAAGCCAAGCTGAAAAAAGAAAACTATAAACAGTTGCCAATATATTTTCTATGAAAACACTACGCTAGTCGGAGAGGCATTTAATGTAGAAGAAGGTAATGATGAAATACTTACCAAATAATAGAATAATCTTAGTAACAATAAACATTTCCCAAAAATCCAAATTAATCATCATAATGTCTAGCACATTTTCCCTCCACTCTACTCATTGAATCGATCATTAATCTAAGAACAATTAGAGAAAATTAATGAGACATGAATGAATGCCTTTAATTAAACTAGAGCTAACTTAGGTGAATAATAGACGATGCGGTGCGGCGCCGCCTGCCGTTACGGTGCGTGCGTGGTCGAGCGCATACAAATTGCTGGTTCCGTGTGTGTGTGATATATATGCAGGTTATACAAGATTCGCAGCTGACGGCGCCGCATCGCTTCGTGTGTTATTTGCCTTATAGTCGGTATAGGTACAACGTGTATCAGATGTGCGTGGCCATATTTATGGGTGTGGATCAGACTATCAAACTGAACAATCGTCTCTATGGGACCAACGTCTCCTTTGACGACACGGTTGGCGCAGTGTCTAAGCAATTAGCTTTCTGCGCTACGTGCCGCGGGTTCGATCCCCGCACGGAACAAATATTTGTATGATCTACAAATAGTTGTTTCGGCTCTGGTTGTGTGTGCATGTGACATGTATGTTTGTAAACTGTACCCTCGATACAGGAGAAATCCTAGCGAGGGGCAATGTCTTATAAAAAAAAAAAAAAAAAAAAAAAAAAATCGCGATAAAATAATCAGCTGTCCCATACGTTTGGGTCACACACAACAGACAAGATTTTAATTTACAGGTGGAGGTTTCTACAATACCTATGAAATAGTTTTTTTTATAAAGTTTATTGGAGGTAATAATAGTTTTCTAAAAAAATAAAATATCTTGTGTCGATATCAGCCACGCAAGTCGCAAGTGTGTTTTAAGCTTTATTGAACATGTCTCCACCAGCCTATGCGAAATCACTAAAGATTATCCAGAGGCATATTTTTAAGAATTAAATAAAATACCAACTTTATTTATACCCAACGATTTAATTTAAATTAAAAAAAAATCTTATGTCTAGTCGAAATAAGGCTTCGTAACAAATATTAGTACTTTACGTTTTGGGCTCATAAAAACGTACAGTACAATATTATCGTTATATAAGTACATAATACAATATATCTACACGTATTTACAAGAGTCATTACCGGCTATGAACTTGAAAATAAAGGAACTTTGTACACCGTTACACTAAATAAATTGACACTATAGTTTAAATGCTTTGCATTTCCACACTGATCGGTTCATGCTATTTACAACAGGCCTTTAGTCAGAAAATTTGCGAGCACTGCGACGTCTTCGTGTTTGCGGTGACTGTGTGTTCCATCTGCGCCAGTGCCGTCAACTCTGTGTCCATTTTTCTGTTCTTTATCCTTGTGTTCTTCGTCATCTGTCTCTTCTTACAGCAACACAGTATCTCCTCAAACTCCTTTCGGAAATTGTCGTTCAACCACCCGTACAATAAGGGATTTGAAACTGCACTGGACATGCCAAACATATGACAGACAGCATAAGTTATTGTCATCGTTTTCTCTTCCATAAATGGTTCTGGACTAAAGTCTGCTACCAGATTGAACACGTTTAATGGCAACCAACTTATGACATAAGTTACAGCTATGGCTATGAGAATTGCAGGAGTTTTCCTCGTGGTCCGTCGCCTCCCTCTTAATCTTCTATGGATTTGGACATGGGCAAGAATTACTACTAAAACGGGCAACACGTACTGGAAGATTAGACTAAACACGGAGTAGATGCCACGCCCATTCTGGATGGGCCAGTCTTCTATGCAGAAACTTAGAGAGTCCATGCCGATGAGGCCGAGGTAGTGAGTCTTGAGACTCCTGAAGATGTAGAGCGGTGATGCGAGGGTGAAGGCGGTGACCCAAATGAAGACCATGATGATGAGGGCACCCATTGTTTGTAAGCCTTGTCTCGTTGGATACACGATTAACTGTGAACAAAAAGAAAGTACGTCATTTAGAGAACATCCTAGATATTAAATTAATCTGGGGCTGGGACAACGTCCCAGCCTAAGATCGTAAATAATATGGCAAGCGCTGCCGCATTAACCTTTACAGGAAAAATCTAGAGCACTATTTAAAATTCTCTTTAATTTTGCATCGGAGAAACAAACTTGGCTCCTTTGCATCAACTACAATATTTCCTAAATTATAAGAAGGCATTTATATGTGATGCATATTACACAAATAGGCATTTGTGTTGCTATACTATAGGTAAGACTTTTAAAAAGTAACAAGCTGCCAAGTTTCAAGATCGCACTTTTGTTAAATTTAGCACTACAAACGTGGGAACTATGGATTTCACTTCTTTTTACGGCTATCGAACTTGGTCATTTAATGTTTTTTTGGTGGAACTACAATTTGAAAAGAAATAACATTTAAACACTCCATAAAATTTGGAATATATTTTTCGATTTTTAAAAGGTTTATAATCTAGATGTAACTAAATATATAAATTACTACCCCAATAGTTTGAAATAGAACTATCAGATTTCCCTGCGATGTGTCTCACAGTATCACTGGCAACAGATTAAAAGATGGATTGTTATCCATGAAGTTAACTTGTTCTAGATCAAAAACATTTTTCTTAAACATGTCACCGACATTATTACATTTCAGTTTTATAGATGTTTATCAAGTATATTGAATGTTATCTTTGGAGTGTGTAGGCTGTATACGCTGGGTTCATTACTACTCTCAACAGATAAAGTTATTGATAATGCATGTTCACGAGAATTCAATATAATAAAACAGATAGGTTGGGATAGTGCAACTAGATAATTTATTTTGTTGTTATCGAGATGTAATATTAGTAACATAACACACAAAGTATAGGTGTATATTATTTTATTTATCATCAAAAGGACGAATCCCAGTAATAAAGGTTTGAAAAAAATACATACACCCTATCCATTTAAAATACATCGACTGACAACTTCGTTGTAGTTGAAATGACATATAATTAGAGTTAATGATTGGTTTGGAAACCAATCAAAAATCTAAGGACACAAGTATTGATAGGAAGCAAAATGTAACCTCAACATAACAATTTTCTTTATTAAATGAGCATAGTTATATTCAGCACTGTTGTACATGATGAGCATAGTCTTTCTTTTGGAGACTCTTTGGCCAATCACTATGGAAGTTCAGCAATGTCCTTTTCAAAGGCAGTAATGAAGCAAATATTATGATGCGGACGAAAAGAAAATTTAGAAGCTGGATAATCAAGTATTTTGTTCAACTTTGTGGAAGACTTTAGCCATAGAATGACTGGCAGCTGTTGATGACAATCTTTATGTTAGTTGGTGAGGATTAGACAAATGGATGAGGATTATCCTATTTTATGAATAGTTTAAAAATGGAATACAGGAACAGTAGGAAATCGTTGACAGTATAATTAAAAGAAGAAAAAAGAATACCCAACCAAACCAAAATTAGCTTTTTCTATATTTTATAGTATTTCTGTTGATTTGTTCCTTTCAGTGGATTCAAATTCAATGCTTGCTTTACCTTCTTTTGAATGGTTACTATATTTTAGATTGAGAACAGAAGCCCAATTCTCGTAATTAAATTATAATATGACTGAAAGTTGACCGAACTGAGATTATATTATGAATTGACAAAAAGTCATGTATTCTACTCCTCTTAAAGTTCAGTTCGATTCCAGTATGATTTGGATTCAATCTTCTTACAAACTCATTTCAATCTCATTTTTGACGTTTGTGTATAGACGAGAGTGTCAATTTTATTATCTGTGTCAGTTCAAAATGTTAGCAGAATACCGATTTGCCCTGGATTTGCCTTTTATTCAACTTTCGATCTCATTACAATATAATGTCACGTTTGACGTTGTTTGTTAGGGTAGGAGAATACCATTTGTGACATTTAGGACATTGGTAGTAGGTCGGAATGAGATCCGAACTATATTTTGAACATTTTTAATTACGAGAATTGGGCCTCAGTTTCAATATCTACATTTTATTTTCTTATAGAATGTATGTACCAAATTCTATTAAGTGCTCGTACGGTTGAAAAGCTTTACATACACACGTAATTCATACTTATATTAGAAAACAACGATTCAGTGTCCGATCTCAAATGCAACCGCAGTACTAAAATTCACTCCAAAACAAAATAAAAATTTGATTTTGTATGGCTCGCAAAATTAAATTAAGCATATCCCCCATACTAAGCCGAATTTTCGTTTTGCATTTAGGAACAGAGACTGAATCACTACAAATTATGCGAACTACATAAAAAATATCTTGTATAATTTATTTTTGTTTTATTATGATAAACTTCAAAGTTACGCACAAACGCTGATCATACCACCTAAATAGGTACTAGGTCACCTTTCATCTATAAGTTCACTGTTCGTTAAATACTAATTAACATTAAACACCAGATATTAGGTATTATAGGTACTAACTCAATTAGTTATCAGAACTCACCCGGATCTAAAGACTGTTTAAATAATGATCTAGTGTATAAACGGTTTACGTAAATTGAATTCGATGGAAATAGCATCATGGGCTTATTATGACGTCATTCACGGATGAGAAACTAGAGTACCTAGTGATTTATATTATGATCAAAGAAGTATGAATATTTTTGTTGGTTTCACAAATAAGGTTGAAATATGATAAAGAGGAATTCATTTGGATAATTAAAATTACTGTGAATATGTGTGGCTGTGTTAAACTAAATAAGTAAGTACATACTTTGTATTTGTAGAAAATCTGAAACATTAAACAAGCTTTGGAAGCCCTAGGTATTAATTTCATGTTAAAACCGCTCATAAAAACGGTCTATAAAGTTATGTAAAGCTTTTACATCAAAATAATTAAGGTTAAAATAAAATATAAATAATGAATATATGTTTCTGAGAGTAGAATAGAATAGAACTTTATTTCATGTAAAAAAGATACAGGCGCTTATGCAATATCGAATCTAGGTGCGCGGTTCCAAATAATAGGTCCTATGGAGAAGAACCGGCAAGAAACTCCATGGAAACTCTTATAGATTACAATCTTGATTAGTACAATGTTGTGGTAGAAGCTGCGAGAATAATGTAATTCAATGTGAGTAAAAAATAAGAATAGGATAATAACGATTTACCTCTGAATAAGATTGCCATGGCAGTTATAAATTGACCAGTCTCAACAGACGGCACCAGTTCACGAGCATAACGTAATTAGTATTAAATGAACTCGGAAATATAATTGTTAATTAATATAATATTACTTCCAACGCGTGTCGAGATAATTAGTGGAACTATCTACTATCACAGTATAAGATGGATGCTGCTGCCCTTTCCATTCTTCAATACTCTCTTTGAAACGGCATGAATGTTAATAAAAAGTTATTTGTAGCCTTATTGCCGTCTAAAGATGTGATTAAATCAATAGCAATTTTATTTTTCTAGATTGATATAAATTGATTCAATTTATAAAATCATCTTTGCATTTACAGACTATTTCATTCGTTAGAGCTATTGAAATATTTCATTTTATACCTTAAAAGACGTCAAATTATATTTTCGTCAATCAGTGCCCTATTTAGGACAAAAAGAAAAATCATAGTTAGTCCCCATTCATACTTGTTGAGAAATATTTTATATAAATTTTTTGCTTATTTTCGAAACATTTCTATATTGAATTAAATGTTTAATTTTGATTAAATCCACTGCTAATCACAATGATACTGTGTAATGGTCACATGAACTGTACATACTGTTGTATAAGTAAGTACCAGTACATCTGAAATTGATACATTCAGATTTATTTATTTAAACTCTATGGAAAACTTACACCTAAACAGAACAGAACAAAGACAGTAAGTTGGACTGACAGTCAATTATAAGTCTTCACGTATAGTAGTCGATTAAGAAAAGTTACTGTGAACACAAAAAAGTTAGTGTGATAAATAAAAATCATAAAACAAAACAAAAATAAAGCACATTAGAAATATAATAGGTTTGCCATCTATAGATAAAAACCTATTTATTATACCTTTATATAACTTTTATGTATGAACAAACATTCCATCTCGATGAGAAAAATCTGATATCCAATGAAACCTGACCTAATTATAGATACATATTGTAATATGCTCACGACATTCAATAACGATGTCTGACACACTGACATGACCTTCAATATAGACATAACCAATGAAATATGAAAAGAAAGTAACCCAAAATAACAAAAAATACAAACAAAATCAACAAGATCGATCACAAACACTGTCAAATCAAAACCAACCTGATATCTGTCCAAAGCAATCGCTGTAATGGATATGGTTGACACAAATATTGATATTGCTTGTATCGCTCCACACGCTTTGCACAGACTCGGCCAGTCTGGTAAAGGCCAATGTTTGGTCAGCAGTTCCATCAAGGTTAAAGGTGTTCCCACACAGCAGACCAAGGCGTCGGATACCGCCAGGTTGACAATGAACATGTTTCTTGCTGTCCTCATCACTGGTTTTCTAACTACCTGGAAAAAAATGGAAAATATTCAGTATTTGGTAAATTTCAATAAATCTTTGCAGTTTTTGCGATACAAGATTGGAGATTTATTTGGATGATTTTATGATAGAAGTTGATAACTTTAGATACTATCATTCATTACCGATCAATATCTTTCTGATTTAGTATGGTAGCATTGAAAGAACTAATAAAAGTGTTTTTTTATTACTTCTTACAATGTTAATAATTTCATAGTCAAACAAACAGTAAACTAGGAAACATTATTATCTTCAATATTTCTTTTTAGATTTGAGAAACCTCCGTATAGATTCCTGCAATTTTGTTCACATTAATTAAAACTTCCCACAATTATGTTATATAAGACATATATTATCATGATCTTACAGGATGGCAGTCATTTCACGTGAATCCAAAATTTCCAATTTATTATAAACATAAAAATCCGGTAAAGGGAAGAAAATAATGTAAGAATCCTGAATCGAAAAATCTATAAACAATCAAAAGTAACTAATTGAAAAAATTCAGAGTAAAGTGAATGTCATCGGTAATATTAACGACCAAAAATATTACGACGCTCACAAAATTTAAACATGAAAATTTTCCAATGAAAATCCAACAGCATTGATTGAATCATCAACCGTCCGCCATTTTTAATAAAACTATTATCTTGACCGAACCAAAATCAATACACGCACTTATCATGAAACATTTCAATGTTATCAGTGTTTTATTCCTGTTCTGGTAATAGAAAGCTATTGATAATAAAACAGACTATTTGTAACTAACGCAATATTATCTAGACATGTGTCATTTACATGATGCTGTAATATAATCCCGATTAACGTTGTAATGAATTTGTTTCTGTCAATCAGGCATTGCAAAGATAGTGTCTTTGTTATCAGCCGCCTATGAAACTATTAGATACTAGTTTCTGTCTGCTTTGTCCGCGCGGATTTCCATACTAACTTTAACTTTTTTCAACTCGTTAGGAGTGAAATTTCCATGAATATCTTCTTAGTGCTTGCCTTCGTTATTTTATATGGACCGTGTGTGCAAAATTTCAGATTTCTATACCTATTTAGGCTGTACTGATATGTCAGTCCATCAATTAGTCTGTCAGTTTTTTCTCTTAATATTTATACAGAACAAACACAGACGATTATTAGAAGTGTTGATATGGAAATGTATGTATATTGGAATCGTTTTCGTTATCTGTCTGTGAATATAAAAATACTAGATTGGAATACCTAACTTAATTTTATTGCTTTGGTATTTTATTTCAGAGCTGGCACATATTGCGTTCTAGCTTTTATTTTAGATAAAAAAGATTTTTTGTTGCTCGCGAATTTTGTGTGATAAAATTGGACTATATTACATTTGCAAGCATCGCTTATCGAATTGTTTAATCTACTGTATACGATCAAAGATAAGTTATCTTTTATTTATGTGTAATTAAACTAAGATTTAAACTTAATAGCTAAACTTACGAATATTTTTTTCTTATGATTTTAATTGCATATTTCACCATCTTTAGGGACTCCGTATTCAGGAATTAGAAAAATTCCATTAGATTGATTTTTATTAAATTCACCCCAAAACATAGATAGATTTACTGGCACGAGTTGTGAGAACAAATTTGACTTGCGTAGTAGTCGATTTATAGGTCTGATTGATTAGTCAGATAGATCTGTTGGAATTATTCTTTTCTTTCCACCAATCAACAATAGTCTTACAATAGATCCATTAGACAATGACACTCTAGTATCATTGTCTAATGGATCTATTGTTAGTCTATTGTTTGCGAATAGCGTACAGAGATTTGCTTGAAAGTGTATCTGTGCATGCGCGAATCGTGCTCATGATTCGTATCGAAAAATATAAACATTATATGCCCAGCTGTAGGACAGTAGGTCTAGGCTTTCAAAAGTTATGCAGAATAATTTACAATCAAAATACTTTTTTTAAATTCGTTTCGCTAAATACCTACAATGAAATCTTCTTGATGAGTATAATAATACTTTTTACATCTCTCGTAGTGAATAGTAACGACAAAATTACGATGTAGTTCCATGAGACACCTTTGGAGTAAAACTTAAATTCAGAATATTGTTTAACCAATTATCATTCTTTTGCCCATAACCTATTTTATTTGGGGTAGGTGCTGTATCTCTTCTTCTTCAGTTTATCTCTATTAGACGGCATCTCAAAGTTTACATTCTTAAAACCGTGTCAAATATATAATCTATCCATCTTTGCTTGGGTCTGTCTCTTCTCTTACATCCATTCACATACATATTTAAAGCTCTTGAATGTTTTTAAAGAATCTCCTATAATAAATTATTTGGTAACTCAAATATCAACTGTCTGAAGGAAATAATAAATCCTAGCACTGATATAAAACGTAGAAAGTTCTATTTTCTGAGCCTATCTACTACTATTTCTTAGAAGTCGTTTTAAATTAATGTAGGTAGCTTAAATCAAATACGACAAGTCTAGGTATACTTATAACAGTTTCTATCTATAACAGAGTATGCTTAAATTCATCAGTTACTCCATTGGGTCTAACTAAATCAATACCTATAGATTTTGTACTCATTATTGTTTTTACTCCATTTATTAAACTCGAAAATGAAAATTTATTTAAAAAGAATCATGGTATGGTGTTCCTCCAAGAACCCGAAAATACTTTTAGTTTATCCGTGACCATAGCGCTTGCAACAGTGCCGAAATATCGGGAAATACAAGATAATATAAACATGGTAAATACCCCGTTTTTAACTCTAATACTAATGTTGGTGACCATGACAAACTTACTTTTTTTTTTCACTTCATTGAGACAAAGCTTATTAACCGTCCCCACACGAGGCAAGCCTGTATCAAGAGCTTTTAAGGATACGTTAGCATTCAATACAGTTTTTTCTCCAGCACTTTTATTTACTGAAATTTTAACCAAAATCGTTTTATCTGAAATGGAATATGCGGAGACCGCAATAGATCAATACTGATGTTTCCTTCCACTCTCGGATCAGATTGTTAGCAAAATAAGAATAAATCCGTAGAAGGGAAACCCAAACAGGCATAAATTTGAAATGTTAGAGTTGTTATTCGGGTTCCGGATCAATAAATACGATTGGTTTTGACCCTATAGCAAAGAATCGATAGAAATAATGGAAAATTTTTGTTTGTTAATCAATCATTGGGATAATTGACTAGTAAGAGTAGTAGTAGTGTTGGAAACAGCGAAGTTATAACATTTATCATGATTATTACCAAATACTTTCAATCTTAAAAAAACAAAACATTTTGGATCATTGCCAAATTCTATAAGGTCCTAACCTTTTTAATTCCGATCCCTAGAGTTATTGGATTCATCACTATCAATAACTTTCACTATGGATCCAACCCTGAAATCGCGAGCAAAAAAACAGATAATTCAATATTATTCGACTATAAAATGTTCCATACATTTGTATGGAACATTTTATAGTTGGTCCCATAGTAAAAGTTGTTCATAATGATGAAGTACAAGAATCCCTTAAAGGGATTGGGATTTTAGAGGTATACAGATTTGGCAATAAGCGCAGCGCAGTAGTTCTATAGAAAAGGCTTAGGAATGCCAATCGACAGATAGTAAGTTTGATATCCACCCATTGCACTATAGACATGAACTCACTTCTATTAAGCAAATTCTTAAAATTGTATGTAGGTAAGTCTCTGAATTTTCCGAACATTATCATCATAATATGTCCATATTTCTCGAAGAAGAAGAATATAAGTGCAAAGCGGGATTTATATTACAAAACTAGTGTTGCGAAATCGTAACTTGACTCAATAAACTTGACCCTCATTATGATTGTATTTGGAGCTTAATAGGGCCCTTCCCGGTCCGCCTATCGTCAACGCCAGCATGATCGAAAAGCTTGTTGTTTCATCCAACGCAATGTTTGAAACGGTCGTCTCATGCCTACCCCACACGACTCTCCTCCCGAGTACTTCATACCACCCGTTGGCTAACAGCAAGTGAGAAGGCGATCATTTAATAAAAATTGGCGCGCGAAGATTTAACAAAACAGGTTCCAAGAAATAGGTGTTTTTGAAAAAGCCTAACAAGTTTTTGGAAAAAATGTTTGTCATTTAGAATCTTCATTACCTACATGTGCGAGGTTTCTTACATTTTTCAATTTATGAGTACATTATGAACGGCCAAAGTTTAGATATTTGTGCAAAAAAGCTGATTTTCAGATGTCTTTACTGAATTTGTTTCTCAAAAAAATATTATTTGTATTACATAGAAACCTAGATATAGACCACAAGATACCTGTGTATTCAAAATATCTAGAGGAAAAATTGTTATAACGCCATAATCACGTACGAGCGTTTGTGTGGGAATTATGACGGGTTGGCCGCTCTTAAGGTACAGCTGTATAATGTTCCTTTTGTTTTCTCACGTGACCGCGAATTTTGTTATAGGGAGAAAACACACTGGCAGCGGAGCAGGCTCCGTGTGGACTCCGTTTGACTTCCACTGGTAGCTGAGCGGGCTCAATTCGGACTCCGTTTGACTCGCAACGGTAAACTTCATAGAAGTGCTTCCACCAAAAAAGAGTCTCGCGGAGAGGACTGAACGAGTAAAAATAGTTAATAACGAACTCTTTCTTAATTTCTCTTTTGCAGTGGAAGGCAATTGTCAAAACTCTTTCTTAATGGAAGGTAAAACCTATTTTAGCTATTTGGGGTCCGTTCCGTCCAACTAATACTTGCTCATTACCCATTCGCAGTGGAAGCCCGGCTCAAGCTCCAAATGCGATCTTAAGAAAGTAAAGTTTATTAGTCAAGTTACGGTTTCTTGACGATAGTTTTGTAATGTAAATCCCGCTTAGTATGAACGCTGAAATCTTAGTAAAGTTATCATCATCACCATAAATCGCTCTGTAAGTAGCCACTGCTGAACTTAAGCCCTCTAATAAACCATCACAATGATTTATCTGAGCCTTTGCGTTAGTGACCGCATTAAAGTACAATACAATAATACACTTTATTGCACATCATTAAGAGAAGAAAAGATACATTAAATAGAAAAAGAGATGTAACAAACAAAGGACGGTCTTATCGCACTTCGCGATTTCTGCCAGACAACCTTGGGATGGAAAATTTTGCAGCATGTTGTTATTGCCATCAAGTAAGCAAATTTTGTTTATAAAACACAATGACTCTATCATATTTTTGTTCACTTTTATGCAACCTACACAATTGGTTCATTAAAATGTCAAAACACAGCTTGTATTTTCAAAAAATATTATCATGGATTTAACGTGTATTTTTGATTTCTAAATTTGCTTACTGCACGTCAAAACATTTGTGCTTAGCCCACTGAATACAGAATTACTTACAGGGTAACATGAAATACTTACAGAAATAACAACGAGAGCATTGCCAACAGCGCCGATCACTACCAGGATGCCATAAAAAGTAAGGAGTAATGCTCTCGTCGGGTCATCAACTTTCTTGTTCTGCGAGAACTTTTCTAGAAGAATGTTAGGGTCCTGTATGCCTCTGGAAGCTTCTATCAGCCATCTTGCCGACGCGTTTAGAGTTAGGTTCATGTTCGGCTCCAGCCCCTGAAACAAAGAAAATTGGTTATTAAATAAAGAAATCCAGGCTACTCCTGGGCACGGGCCTCTTCTCAGAATGAGAAGGGTTAGGCCTTAGTCCACTACGCTGGCCTAGTACGGGTTGGCGAACTACACACACAATTGAGAACTTTATGAGGCCCTCTCAGATGTGCAGGTTTCCTCACGATGTTTTCCTTCACCGCTATCGCAAGTGAAAAAGTCCTAAAAGTAAGAGGTGTGGGCTGGGTTCGAACTCAGAACCGACTGCATGGAAGGCAAGCGTTCAACCACTAGGCTATCACCACAGTAAATATACATATTAACTGTGCTATCACCTGCTTCATAAATTGATTATTAAAACGATAAATTCTAAATTAATCTTTGTCGTGTTATTGGTTTATTAGAGTAAAAATTATTAGAGTAATAATTATGAAAGGTATTTAACTATTTACCATGTTTATACTTTGTTGCGAGCTTCCAATATTTCAGTACCTATAAATGGTAAGTACCCCGTTCTTAAATCTAATAATAAAGTTAGCGACCATGACAGTATAAAAACATAAATCCTTTTAGGTCAGACGGTGGTCACGCAAATTTGCTATATCTAAAATTGTCATTTAATTATTTATTGGGATTAAATTAATTTTAATTAGCCGTTACAGAATTGTAGACCGCTGAAATAAACAATCACTTTCCGAACTTGATTAGTTAATTAAATGTCAAGATTATTTTACTTTCTAAACTTTGAAATTAAATTAAAACAATTATATTGGTACCAGGAGTGGTTAAGATGTTTTTATTATTGGTTTTTTTGCCGATGAATGTTATACCAAAACCAATCAATATTAAAAGACAAAAGTACATAAGTAAGAACTGAATCTCAAATTAGATTTTTTTTTAATGTGTTCTTACGGCACACTTTAATTCACAGTTTTTTTTTTTTTTCTTAATTTTTGTGCCTCTAGTATTTCTCCTGTATCGAGGATACAGTTTACAAACATACATCTCACATGCACACACAACCAGACCCGAAACATCTATCAGTAGATCATACAAATATTTGTTCCGTGCGGATCGAACCCGCGGCACGTATCGCTGAAAGCTAATCGCGTAGCCACTGCACCAACCATGTCGACACGTGTTTGATTTTCAGGTTCTGAATACATCCGTCATTTGAGATCACGTCTCAAAATAATATTGTTATTGCTTATGTGATGCCAAATGAGACCAATAATCCCATATCTGTTTGGAATATTGCTTGGAGGCAAGGTTTTATTACGATACTCATTGTGCCCCTAATCTGATTAAATGTATTTGTAGCTATTCCGTTAGAAAATAAAACTGAAATACACAACTCTAAGCACATTAATAAAAATAAACAAATCCAGCCCGTTTCTGTCCCACTGCTGGGCACGGGCCTCTTCTCTGAATGAGAAGGGTTAGGCCTTAATCCACCACGCTGGCCTAGTGCGGGTTGGCGGCCTACACACAACATCGAAAACTTTATGATGACCTCTCAGATGTGCAGGTTTCCTCACGATGATTTTCTTCATCGTTATCGCAAGTGATAATTAAATTCTAATCCGCACATGAATCTGATTTTTTTTTGCTTAAATTTAGATTAACTTCAAAATCATCAACTATATCCCATACGTTTAGTTAGAGTAAGTACTGTTTTGTATATGACAGTGGATTATTTTTCGCGATTACGATATTGTTCCCATAGAGAAAGTTGTTCAGTTTGATGGTCTGGTTCACACCCTTAAATATGACAACACATTTCTTATACACGTTGTATAAGTATAAATGCTTCTTTAATTAAAAGCAAGCATTCGAGCGTATGGCACCCGTGGGTTGCAGCTGGAAATCAGCGTCAGCTGGTAGCACCAGGTGTTGCCATCTGAAATTATACTGAGCTGAGGCCCTTTTGCCATAAATGTACTTCTTTTTTTCTATTAAATGTTATGTGTTTTAATTTTAATTGTTCCAATAAACGCAATTTTCTTTCTTACAAGCATTTTATTCTATTCGGGGAAAAAACAAACTTTAAAAATGTAAATGGAGTGTCAGTTCCTATTAAGGAAAAGCAATTAAGTTTTCCTCCTCTCTATAATCGAGTATTCCCTTCGAGTTTCAAAGAGCTGTTTATTACCTCTCCGGATCTTAGTGTCACTTAAATAGAAGCAGTAATACGTCTTTAGTTTATTTATAACTTGCTCCTACACCCACTACTTGTGAGATAAAAAGTAAGCTTTAGATCTGACATTTCTGTTCTGAGTAGATTGAAAGAAAATTAAAGTTTTCTTGAAAACGGGGAAAAATTGAATTTTATTTACCTACGTTTGTATTTTAGCCGTTTTTATTGTTACTGTTAGCTTGTCCAATACAAATGTTGAGCAAAAACTCTTTCTTTAAATTTTCGTGACATTTGTTAACTTTGTTTTAATACGAATATTCAGTTTAAAAGCCATGGGGTTTATGGGGATTGGAAATATATACTATGTCAACCGTACTGTCAATTTTATTTTGTAATCATGATGACAACATTATGGCAACTGAAAGAAAGAAAGAAAGAAAATTCATTTATTTGCCACAAAAACAAGACACACTGGAAACACTCCCTTAGGCCGTTCTTTGTAAAGGTCTTTTAAAACTCAACATAATAATCCTGAGTGCGGAACTTTCCTCACTAATTGGTGCAATTACTTTGTTATAAGCACAGTCCTACCTGGCGAAGCTACTGGCAGCAAAAAACAAAATCACGTCGACATTTCCGAACAAAAAATGGAAACCATTATATTAAACGTGTCCCCTGACGGCCTAAGTTACTGTGAGTAATGGTGACCCAGTAAAACGATTTGGATGAAATATGACCGAGTGTGGTTGATCACAGTTATCGGGATGGGAGGTGGAAAAAAATGGTAATTGAGAATTGTAGCCTCTACCACGTTTATCAGAAATGTGTGGTCATATTTAAGGGTGTGGTTCAGACCATCAAATTGAACAACTTTCTCTGTGGCACCAACATCGTAATCTATACAGCATATTTTTTAAGTAGTGTGCAAAATTTGCAGTGTCCGTTCCCAAATGTAACCGCAGTATGTGTACTAAAATTCACTCCAAAATAAAATAAAATAAGAAAAATTGTATGGCTTGCGCTAGTAAATTATGCGTGTCCCCCATACTAAGTCGAATTGTCGTTTTGTTTTAAAGTGTATCCCAATACTGCGGTTGTATTTAGGAACAGTGACTGAATCACTCTACAAATTATGCGCACTACATAAAAACATATCCTGTATAAAGAAACGTAGGCACACGAACAATAACAGTCGCATTTACTTTGCTTTGTTTACAACTGCATTTGCTCAACGTGACTTCAAAAGAAAGCTCAGTTTCCTAGAATCTTACATTCAAAGATAATGAGCAGAAAAAGAATACAGTTGCATAGTTTTTTTTATTCTAAAATTACGACTAGCCTGAGAAATATTAGCTAACGCAGCATTTTTCGTTTCTTTTGCAAGTTTCATAAAGCTTTCTTTATTTTAGCTTTTTCTCTTTTGCGTCTTACGATTTAATTTGGGATACGATAAAAAAAAATCATACGCTATCGTATCATTTTATGTAGATACTAGCTGTGCCCGCGACTTCGTTCGCGTGGTGTAGGGGTGCTCGAATTATGTTTTGAAAATACATGTTTCTAATAATATAAAATTGTATCAATTAGTATTAAATAAAAACAGTTACAACGCGAGGACCGGATTTGAACCTGATATTTGTCGGCTTCTATTCTACTATTTACCGTTCCACTTAGCTAGTTACGATGGGTATCGAAATAAACATTTCTAATGTTGAAAAAATACCTAGTTTCCTTCATATGTATAGTAATTTTCCGTGATGGTTTTTTACCGAAAATGTTAATAAATAAACTCGTTTAAATCACAAATTTCTTAACTATCGACCTTAGTACCCACGGATACATATAGAGCTATAAATTTTCAGTATAATAAGCTGACCTCTTATTGTAAGGGAAGCCTATACAATACGTGGTCAGCTTTTACTGGAAATGTATAGCTTGATAGTAGCCGTGTGTACAAAAAAAAAATGTTACACTGTTCAGTTCCTGTGAGCGTAGCGTAGCGTGATGATACATATTTATGTTAAAAAGTCGACCCCTTAGTAGCGCTACTGTGAAAGTCCTATCGAAATTGTTAAATTCTTACATTTCATAACCATCATACATTATACACAAAATATGTTACATTGCTCGACTCCTATGAGTGATAGTGCGATGAAATATGTTTACTATAAGTCCTCGATCCCTTATAAATTATACTACAGTGAAAGTCGCATCAAAGTAGGTCCAATACAACATTATTTTGTACTAGCTGTGCCCGCGACTTCGTTCGCGTGGTGTAGGGGTGCTCGAATTATGTTTTGAAAATACATGTTTCTAATAATATAAAATTGTATCAATTAGTATTAAATAAAAACAGTTACAACGCGAGGACCGGATTTGAACCTGATATTTGTCGGCTTCTATTCTACTATTTACCGTTCCACTTAGCTAGTTACGATGGGTATCGAAATAAACATTTCTAATGTTGAAAAAATACCTAGTTTCCTTCATATGTATAGTAATTTTCCGTGATGGTTTTTTACCGAAAATGTTAATAAATAAACTCGTTTAAATCACAAATTTCTTAACTATCGACCTTAGTACCCACGGATACATATAGAGCTATAAATTTTCAGTATAATAAGCTGACCTCTTATTGTAAGGGAAGCCTATACAATACGTGGTCAGCTTTTACTGGAAATGTATAGCTTGATAGTAGCCGTGTGTACAAAAAAAAAATGTTACACTGTTCAGTTCCTGTGAGCGTAGCGTAGCGTGATGATACATATTTATGTTAAAAAGTCGACCCCTTAGTAGCGCTACTGTGAAAGTCCTATCGAAATTGTTAAATTCTTACATTTCATAACCATCATACATTATACACAAAATATGTTACATTGCTCGACTCCTATGAGTGATAGTGCGATGAAATATGTTTACTATAAGTCCTCGATCCCTTATAAATTATACTACAGTGAAAGTCGCATCAAAGTAGGTCCAATACAACATTATTTTGTATAACTAATCAATCGTGACCTCTGCTTTGTACGGGACTGCTTACAATAGAACGATCAAGCTGTATCTAAGGATCTAGTCAATTACTGTTGCAAATAAAAGTTGTTAAGTTAGACTATTATCTATACAATTACCGTAAAGTTTCATTGAAATATTTTTCGCTGTTTTCCCGAGGTGGAGTAACTTCTTTTTTTTTGTTGGCTCTCAGACTTTCATCCCATAAATACAAAGCAGGTGATCTAGCGATACCTTTATTTTACCTACACTCTACTAACGACTAACAACGACAACGATGTAGTCGGTGAAAATTCGGTAACCGTTACTGCCCCTCGTAATGATTTTATCGTCTTGAATCTAACAATAGTAGCTATTTAAAATACTTGGAGAAAACATCCAAATTATAAACTTTACATTTTCGTAAACACATAAACCCAATTAAAAGAACAAATATTTCGATCCCAACGCTATCTAGGGAGACTGAAGACAAATTTAAAGAAACATAAGGTAATAATTATTTTATTATTTTCAGTGAGAAATTGGTAGCCGACCGATCATTCTAGTCATCCTCAAGTCAATGAATTTTCAGCTGCCGTGCATCAGGCAAAAGGCTATGTTATAAAAAGAATGTTCTATGAACTTAATTTGCTGTTCTCCAGAATGCAAACGATGTTAGCCCTTATCAATTTGAAATGGTAGCAGTAAACAGCAAGCACACGTCATTATAGTACTGCCAATAAGGCTTTGAAATTCATAATTACCTATTAGATTCCGAAAAGCCCATCCTACAGGTTTCCGATAACTTCTATGGATAAAAAAAAATTCTACCCAATCCTAATAAAGTCTTAATAATGATCTTATCAAAATACTTCCTGGAAATACAAAATCTTGGTCTTAGTTAAAAAGTCTATTAACGCCATCTAGTTTCAGAAAAATGTAATAAAATAATAATGAAATCAAAGTTACGTCGAAATATCTGGTAGAGCATTTAAAAAAGTAATTATCTCGTGGGTAAGGTATTATGTCGTATGCTTTCATCACGCTTCACCTTTTGGAACATAGCAGTCAGTGAAATACGTACCTTAAAGTAAGATGCCAAAGAAAGAACGTTTATCAGTAAAAAAAAATACTGGGCATTACTAAATATACCAAATTACTAATTTAAGAACGGGATCAAGTGAGGAGTTAAAATGAACACAGGAACTGTGAAACTAAAACGAAGATTAATTTTGCTTAGCCCCCTAGACGAATAGGGTGATGATTTATATTATATATTTTGACCGGACCTATGAATTATAATAAGACAATATTTCATTAAGATTCGGCTCTTAATAATGAAGTGGTTGCTCATAATAGTACACAGGCATAATGCACTTTAGCTCACCCCCCTTAGATAATAGTATGTTGACCAGCCCTTTGACAGATATTACTGCAAAATTAAAACTAAATTTGTCCAGTAGTATAGGCGTGAAGCTCGGACATAATATAAACAGACAAACGGATATACAGACAAACAGACAAAAATTCTAAAAACATCTGATTTGGCTTCAGTATCGTTCCTAGTATACGCAGCAATCATTTTTTTTGAAAAATATTCAATGTACAGTTTTCGCCTCGTTACGATTTTATTATAAGTAGTATAGATTTTATTATAAGTATAGATATTTGAACGTTACAAATTAAATTATTATATAGAACTCGGCCTACAGGAGTTTGGATGCCGTATCAATAAAAAAATCGCTTATAAAAATATTGGAAATTAAAAACTCGCCTATAAATTACTACTAATGCCATCTAGGGATAAACAGACGAATTAAAATATATAAGCTAAAGAATAAATGAAAAAGTACGTTTAAAAAAATGCGAAATGATTTCTATTGTATATAAAATGTTAATCGGATCTATTAACTACAATCATCCAATATTTCAAATGGATTCGTCATATAGGTAGCGAATAATAATTGTACACAGACATATTGGTTTATTGCTCACCCCCCTTTGACAATAGCGTAATAATTTGTACCCTATATGTTGACCAGGCCATTAACGGATTTTACTTTTAAATTTCATGACGATCTGTTCGGCGGTTTGGCCGTGAAGCTCGGACAGAGATACAGACAAACAGACAAACAGACAAACAGACAAACAGACAAACAGACAAAAATTCTAAAAACTATATTTTTGGCATCAATGTCGATTATAGATCACGTAGCAGTTTTTTTTTTTTTTATCTTCAATCAAACAAACCGCCCAACCGACAAACTGACAAAAATTCTAAAAATGTATGTTTCGGTTTCTGTATCGTTCCTAGTATACGTAGCACTTTTCTGTATCGTTCCCAGTACACGTAGCACTTACTTTTTTTTATATTCAATGTACAGATTTAGCCTCGTTACGATTTTATATACATTTAGAGGTACTATATTGAAGACTGCTTTTATTCAATAGATGTCACTGTACATTCATGGCGTCTTTCTGAATGGCGGTGTTAAGATTTTCCGCGGTTTAGTTGGGTCTGTTTGAACTAATTTGTTTTGTCACTCTGGATTCCCTTCAATACGCAAAAATGTTTCGCCTTTTACTAAAAAAAATTAGCCTTGTTACGATTTTATTATAAGTATAGATTAAATCTAAATACCGAACTATCGCTGCATCAGCGCTGATGTATGAAATGTACACTGACGAGCACAAAAATGTCTACAGAAAGCGACATTCAAAAGTAAATTTTAGAAGAACTTAAATTCTGATTAACATCTTCAAACATTAGTCTTTTAGTATCTCCAAACAAATAATACAAATGCTTAAAGATTTTTAGTGCAGTTTATTTTTAAAGACTTCATAATTAATCGATTTTAAAATATTTTCTCTATGCTCGCGATATAAAAATACTTCATTTTAATATGAAATCGCTCAGTGTACTGAGCGATTTCATATTAAAATGAAGTATTTGCATCAGTGTTAGCGTTATCGCCAACGCCATTACGAAAGCCATGAATCATGTCATTGAAGATTTCATTGTGTGGTGATCAGATATCTCATTCAAACGATTTATATCATCAATATCGATCTTTATTATAAATCTGTATATTTTACATTCTGTAACTAAATCTATGTCACGTTAATGTCCCTTTCTTACCTTAGTTTAACAATAATCCATTTATCAAGAAATACTCCTAATCCTCTGATTGAGTCACGCCCTCTAAATCAATCAATTCAGATAGATTGAGTTGAATTTGTAGGAAAGTGGGTTTTCGAAACCTTCGTCAATAATTGGCTAGCTCTTAAAAGTAAATGGAATGAGCTGGAATAAGAATAAATGCGGTAAAGCTTATGTACATAAATCATAGTGAACAGTTAATTCTAAGTTAGACTTTAGTTAGAGTCTAAGTTAGACTCGTGTCATAGCCAATTCAATCAAGTAATTTAAAAAAAAAATTGAAGTGTCTGTTTGTAATGTCAAAATAACAGCTTTTTACTTAATTAACACGCTTTTATTTGCTTCACCTGTAACTAACTAACTATGTAAGACATTTTTGGAAGTGAAATTTGACCCACCACTGGCCGGTTTCCGATTGAGCTGAAATTTTGCATACACGTTCAATTAGGATGACTAGAGCGTGTTCTATATTTTTTTTAAACTATAATAAAAAAATATGTATATTATTAAAGTATATTATACTAACAGTACTTAAAACAAAACAACATTTTTTTTTTTAATTTTCTTTCTTTCTGTTTGTTCCCGCTAATCTCTGAAACGGCTGGAACGATTTTAACGGGATTTTCACTGGTAGATAGCTGATGTTATAAGGTGTAACTTAGGTTTTACTTTTACTTATAATTTAAAGAAAAAAAAATCACACTTCTGCGCATAAACGGTTAAGC
Organism: Allophyes oxyacanthae; assembly: GCA_932294325.1. Taxonomy (NCBI): domain Eukaryota; kingdom Metazoa; phylum Arthropoda; class Insecta; order Lepidoptera; family Noctuidae; genus Allophyes; species Allophyes oxyacanthae. Next base: position 10,807,862 of record OW028631.1, read on the forward strand.
GCGAGCTGTTATTATTATTAATTATTTCTTGCTATAAAAGCTGTGTTGGTTCTGTATTGATTAATTCACTTATTTCGCTAGATTGCTGCACCTGTATCTGTATTAAGAAATTATAGCTATTAGTAAATATAGTGCTAATTAGTGGAGGGTCCTCGTCGACGGAGGAAACTGTTCGCGGTGCCATCGGGCGTGCGCACACGTCGAGCTGCTGCTGCACCCACTGCCCGAGCAGTCACACTGCTTAACTCTTTGCTCACTCAGCACATTGATCTCGATGTGTTCCACGACAAGCCATACCATATTTGTAAATGTATTTATTTATTTTTAAGTAGTACGTACTTACGTAGTCTAAATTAAGTTTGGTATGTTTTTAGTTTGTTAATTTATTTTTAATTTTAGAAATGTAAGTGATTTGGTGGCAAGCACTGTTAACTTACGTTTAAATAAATAAATAATAAAATATTAAAATATTGCTTTGCATTTTAATTTATTAGAATTTGTAACTCAGTATCATGTACGATGGTGGTTTAGTAAGGTACAAATAAACCACTACAATTCAAATTTACAAACAAACATCCAAACTTTCTTATTTATAATATTAGTAGGATTGCCAAACAAAATAAGCTTTTCAGTTTCAGTAATCCAAGTCAAATAAAGACGAATAATACAATAAAAATTCAAATAAGACAGCTTCAGACCACAATAAGTGTCAATTGGCCACAAAATATAACTCCATAAATCTTGAGGAGGTTCCATCGAAGTCTTATTTATTGAACGCAGGTGTAAGAGCTTAGGCCTTGAAGGAGAAACTTTATTTATATAATGCTTTTCATACAAATATGTACAAAGACGGTCTTAATGCCTAAGGCATTCTCTGCCAGACGAACTTACGGTGATGCAGAGACAACAACATGGTAGATGCACTAGTCATTAATTAATAAGTGAGGTTAAGTAAGTAGTAAGTTTATACCTGGTATAAAATCTGAAGATGAAATCAGTGACCTAAAACGTTCGAGATACGCGCATAAATGGAAATATTTCTTCTGTCGTAAGAGCTCTCTCTTCGTATGAGAATTTTCCATTGTATTTTTGTAGATAGCAAGGTTGGTCACAGTCAAAATTAAGCGCATATTGAGTTTAACCATGTTTTAACGCGCGGTCAGTGAACAGTAAAAATAGGAGATTATGACGAATACAAAAAGAGATTTTGATTTTCAGAAAGTAAAGATTGTTGTGTATTCAATCAATAGTAGTCTGTGGATTTACCATCAATGGTATTATTTTGCTTGGTGTATCAACGTGTTTTGACAGATTCCTTTTTAAATTTGTACATTATTATCAGCAATTGACGATACTTTTGCGGGAACTGTCCATCTTGAGTTTTTATATCAATGGTCTATACTTTTAAAATTCAAGGCATGTTTCGTGATGGGAATGAATGTTTTTTATTTATAATGTTATGCCTACTTTGCATATCAAATTACTCGTGAAAAACATTACTAAAATACCACTCGTCTGGCATACCTACGAAGCTCATTCCAGCTGGATTTTAGACTTTAGCCCTTAGAACAACGCAAAAGCCTAACTTCTGTCCTGTCTATACAATCTTGGAAAACAAAGGAGATTTTAAAAAGGAAAATTTTGTTTTTATATTTTTCTACCCCTTATTTGGCGAATAAGCATACAGCCCGCGTGATGGTAAGCGGTTACCGTAACCTATGGACGCTTGCAACACCAGGGGCATCACTCGCGCGTTGCTGACCCTACTACTAGCGTCGTGTTAGCAGTAGAGGGGGTCTACTACCAACACGACGCTTTCCCAAGGAGCACTGGCGACTTTGCTCATCGTTAGGAACATAACACTCCAGACACAACACAGCAGTGTTATTTGGCTACGATATTCTGCAAGATGAAGGCACTTCCCCGGTCGGGCAGCTCTAATTTTAAGCGAAAAGTCTGACGATGTCCTTCCTCACTTCATTTCCTACACATTCAATATGAATTTTTCCTTTTTAACCCCCAACAAAAAATAGGGGTGTTATAAGTTTGTAGTGTGTATCTGTGAATCATTGTATCTGTCTGTGGCATCGTAGCTCCAAAACGGAAGGACCGATTTCAATATGTGTAGATATTCTGTTAATATAAGTTGGTAACTAAATAAATAAATACAGTTTTTTAAGTGAAAGCTACTTTAATCGGGTATCATCTTAGCTATGTTTCATGAAAATCTGTTCAGCCGTTCAAAGGTTACAGCTCTTTTTCTAGTTCGAGTCGGAGGTTTTTGACGGTTAGGTTATATACAATTATTGTTAGGACCGTTTTACTAACAGAGAAATATTACAAAATTTAGGTATTTACTGCTTTTTTTTTTTGCATAAGTGGGAATGGAGTTGGTCATGAAATAGTGAAGGGAAATAACAAGAGTGAATCGTTAATAGAAGAGAACGTGAAAATATAAACCAGATCTTTATAAAACCAAAGCTAATTCGCATAAAACCAAAAAAGGAAACAAAAACTTCCGTTTCTTTTATTGGCGTATCTTTTTATCTTTATTATGCGGTATCCTGGCATTCTAGCTTAATATTTACATTTCTATGCAAACTGGCTTAATGTTCGATGTGGAATGAATTTGCATTTATTGGAAGAGATTTTTATTTGGAGTCAAAATAATGAAGTGCTGGGTTGGATAAGAATCGAAGTCTTTCGTCTCATATTACTGGACTGAAATTTTCAAAGTTTTTCTATGTTTCGAGTAAAGTATTATATATTATATTATATATATTATAATATATATATATGTTATAAGTATTACCCATAGGTAGCTGGTTCAGATCCGGCTCGAAGGACCAAATGTTGGGGTGTAAAGACCGACAGTAAGAATGTTATGTTTATGTTTTAAATGAGTAGACGAATGATTTTCTTGATGGATTTATTGCTAGGTACTAAATATAATTACAGAATTATTATGAAATTACATAATTATTATGTTTAAGAAATTCAAACCTTATCAATAGCGTTGGGCATAGGTAGGACGTACAAATTACACACAAAGGTCAATATACAGCATAGATAGTATGTACAGTATCTTTGATCTTACATCTATAGCTCGACCGCTATTTAAGTCATCCTGACAAGATACCTAATTTGTTCGCTCAGAGTTCTATCTACCCCATTTCGGACACTCAACATCCAGACAATAATTAATTAAAACAACCGTCCCATAAAATTTATAGCACAATATTTGACGCGTCGGACGCCATAACTTTTATGATAACACTACTTTACACACTCGACAGGCAATGTGGAACATTGTTGTTATATGGCCGCAATTTATTGCCTGATATTGTATCGTTGCGGTTTGACGCGCTGTAGTCTAGGCTGAATTTCAGACCATTAATAATACCATAATATTGGTTGATTAATAGTAGAGAAAGACACACAAGCTTGTGAGCTATCTGATGGTAAGCGATCACTGCCGTTGAGGGGGTTTACCAACAAATTTTAATACCAAAAAAAAAAACGTTATTCAGGAACACTTTGTTTCAAGCATAATGTTGATCAGCAGATCAAGATGCTCCTCAGAGATATTAAGTAAAGGTATCCCCTTGATACGCATCATTTTGGTTGGCATTCTATTTGATTGGCATTCTAAAATGTTTGACATAAAGTTTTTTCGCATAATTATTATTGGCATAATTGTTTGACTGTAATAATGGTTTCATCGAAGCAAAACACTTACTGAAGGTTAAGGTGCGAACATGTATACACACAAAGGAATTTTGGCCAAACGCGAACACTGTCATTATGCCTACTCAGGTTATGGTGATAGACTTTATGCGAAATGACAATGAGTATTGCAAGTACTATTATGCGACTGTAAAATATGACTTATAAATAGTATGGGAGCTATGGAACCTTATGTAAACAATTCGAGTGACGACGCAGAAAAAAGAAAAAAAAAACTTTACTACCTTAATATTTTACAAGGAGGACCTGATGAAAGACCTAGTTTAGTACCTACAAAAGTATTGTTTTCTATTGGTAGACACATAAAATGTTTTATTTTTATTGTCTATCGCTATTTTATGATGTTGCCGATCGGATGAAATGGAGCCTTTCCAGAATAGCTACCTGTATTTTTCTAGAAAATAAAAGTAATCTTACAATGTACTGTTTTATGTGATTTTTATTATGTTTTCCTGTATTTTTTTACTGGTTTTACCTCACACGGGAGAGTTTCCAATAGTAGTTATACTGTTTCTGTTCTGAAATTGATTGGAAACACAAATCAATATCAGGACAACGGACACGACAAGTAAGAATAAAGTATACATAATTATACACTTAGGTATGTTAAGTTATGGCACACATTACAATGATACCTATGATACCTAATTCATAATCAATATGATGATAAAAAAAACTTTTCTTTTTTGCAACCAATTATGATAAGTATAATATATGTTTCTTTCTTTCTTTTTCTTGATATTAGTGGAACGGGTCATGAATTAGTAATGATGCCAAAATCACCATTATTAACAAACAGATCGATAATTGTGTTAGTAACAGACAGGAGGCTGGTAGAGTTAATTTTTGTAATTTTAGTGCTTGGCTATTAAAATCCAGACTTTCCACAACGATTCTAGATTATAATCTAGATCAAGGGCAACAGTGTCCTCCTGTGAGCTACCAATAACTTTTTTTTATTTATTTTTTATTCCATGTTACAATATATTTGTTTATATCTATACATACTCGTCAAACTTTTAAGTTTGAGGGCGAGACGCGCTCTTTTTTAATACTTAGTAACTATACATAACCTAACTTACATTAACTAAACATGCTACATGCTTTAACACACAAATTACTTAAACAAAACTACTAGATATACTGAGAATTTAAGAATTTACTTCTCGATGACAGCAGACGTTGACCAAAGTGTCTACAGTAAACTGCAAACACCATTCCGTCTAAAAATATGGTTATTTTTGTAATATCCCTAATAACGTTCATTAGGTAATAGGCCTTGCTCAACCACTATAGAAAATACTAATAATAAGATTTAAAAAATATTGGTTTTGGATCCAAGAAAATATAGAAAAAGATCTTCGAAATCCAAATCAGTCGCAATTGTTATAATATTTCTAAAGGAGGTTGTTAGTGAGAGGAAAAATCGTAAGAAAATTTTGCAAAAGATGTTTCAATTATGATTGCGAACATTGTTATATTATTTGTCTAATAATATTATGTTCCCAAGATACATGGGATACACGACCAAAACCAGATTCCCTAATTGATTATAATTATTATCATGTATGTTTGTAAATACTAAATATATTCATCGGTCGTTTCATTAGAGAGAGCGAAAAAAAATATTACAAGGCAAAATTAAAGATGTAGTACGCGGAATTTCGTCGAGTGCCGATCGGCACTAACGAGAATCTACGGTACAAATACGTCGGGTGCCGATCGGCACTTATGAAATTAAAGGAGCTAAATAAATGAATAAGAAATATATATTTATTTAATTGGCTTATGTTCTAGCTGTTACGTAATTTCAGTGTAGATATGTTAACCATATGTGAACCAAGTACTCGGTTGTAAATAGCAATAACTCGTTTATTTATAGCCTTTATGTTTATATTACTTTGATATTGCTTCAGCATCAATGATCACTAAATGATAGCTTGTGCATACGACAGAAGAAGAAATAAGTTGTGAGCATTTTTACTTGAACACAAAACAGAATACAGGAAAATATAATCATCATAATGATCCAGTTTCTGAATCAAAAATTTTGCACCACACATGACCACACCAATCACCATCAAGAACTGCTTGGAGCTCTCAGGTGTGCAGGTTTTCTTCACTATCATCATCTGCCTGGCGTTTGTCCTAACTACGTTGGGGTCGGCTTCCAGTCTAACCAGATGCGGCTGAATAACAGTATTTTATACGAAGCGACTACCATCTGACCTCCGCCACCCAATTACTGGGAGAAACTGATACCCTAAGGATAAACCGGTTGTCAGACTTTTTGGGTTGCTGACTCCCGTAACGATTGTCAAAGGTATTCGTATGACAACCGGGACCAACTGCTTAACGTGCTATCCGAGGCACGGAGGGGTGATGTTCGAAGAAATGGTCACCCATCCAGAGACTGACCGCGGCAACCGCAGCTTAACCTCGCTGATCGACTGATCTGCGCGGTAGCTATGTACCTACGAGTCCCTCCGAGAGGTTTTTCTTCACTAACGCAACATAAATTGATACTCAAATTCCGTGCAATACACCCATAATATTATTATTTTTGCCTTCGGCATTAATGCCGCCTTTGTACATTGTACATGAAGCATTTTAATTAAATAAAATAAATAAATATATTTTAAAAGTCAGGTGTGGGTTGGACTCCATTTCAGGCCCGGCCCTCCAGATCTGAGACAGACCAGGTTTATCAACATAAAAAAGAGGTTCCATTAACTGAATTATAAAAGGTTAGAAATAAATGGAATATCGCTGTAAGGCATAACAGGCAGTGACAAGCAAAATGGGGCTAATTAAGAAATACGAGGCTAATGGAGATAAATATAATGTTTCCTTACAATTTTACTGAAGGTAAAATTAATTACAGAATATGGGTTAGGTAATAAAAATAAAAAAAAACTTTATTTCGGATAAGTGACATCCATAGTGGGTTAGTAACAATAAAGAAAACAAACTTATGAAAACTATGTTAGTAAAACTTAATACCTATTTAGCCACAAGGTGTGTGTCTGTGATGCACCTACAGACAATCACTTTTAAAATAAGAGAGTCGTACCTCCTTGCTATGGTTTTCAGGATGGAGTTGGAGTAATACCCGCGGGTCTACCGCCTAATTAAAATGGTAATGAACATCGACTCTGGTAATTCAATACGATCGTGAGAGACTAATCTCTAAGCTACCTTGTAAAAAAATTACCAATCATGAAGTTAGGACTCCCATCTTCATGATCGGTAAAAAAATTACAAGGTAACTCAAAATCATTGAACGTCTCGCAATTTGATAGCCTTGCACATACACTGAAATTGTCAAAATATTACTGCCTTGCAATATCACTGCGTGGGTCCAGTGGAATTACAATGTCACTGAAATGAGCCCGTGATATTGTGAAAAATGGAGGCGGTTGACAAAGTTTCCTACAATTATATAAATCAAATCAAATCAAATTATTTATTTGCTCAAATATGGTATTGTTACAGGTATTATAAACTTAAAATACAGCATATTCTGCCCCTTGAGGTGTGCAAATTGGATATATACAAGACACGAAAATCAAAATCAAAAAAATGATGAAACATGCTTATTAAACCTATATGTGCCCTTGGGTATCTTATCTTCTAAGTATTCTTTAACTATTCCATAATTTCATTAGTGAAATTATAATATCACTGGTTGCACAATATCCCTGCGTCATAGATACGCGTTTATAAGCAAGTTAGCCTGGAGGGACTTTGTTAGCAACTCAACAGTTTGCCGCGCCATCAGTTTGTGGTCTATCTAGACAGATAACTGGGTCAATCGGCTTCGCTTCCAGTACTTCAATGTATGAGTTGTGACACTCTGGAACTTTCAACTGATATAATATAAAAGTTGAACGATATTAATTTATTTATATGTGGCATTCAACGCCATTCAACGTGGCAATGCTGCCAGTCTTCGGGGCAGGCTGCCAATTGACAGCGAAGAGGAGGAGTACTTTGACGCCTAGGTGCTCAGTTTTATATTTATTTTATTTTATGATTTATTTAACAATAATTAGTGTACATATTTAAATTTAGTTATTGACTTTACATTTATTGAAATTATTGACTTTGCACTATTCACCCTTAATTTTATTTTGTTCACTGTGATGATGATTTATAAAAAAGAAAAATTGAGCTGCTGTTTTCTAATTTTTTATTATATTTTTTTTTTACTTTTAGCAAGTATAAAGTATATATTTTATTCGTCTAAAATTCTATTAGTAGCAACCAGTAGCAACACATTTCACCCGTCATTATCAAGACAAGACAAAATCCGTCTATGCAAGACGTTGACAAGTCGCAGGTAAATATTTATAGATAATTATTATTTTTTGATGACACGCAGTGATAGCCTAGCGGTTGAACGGTTGCCTGCCGTGCAGGAGGGTCTAAGTTCGAACCCGGCCCGCACCTCTGACTTTTCGGATTCATGTGCGGATTAGAATTTAATTATCACTTGCGATAACGGTGAAGAAAAACATCGTGAGGAAACCTGCACATCTGAGAGGGCATCATAAAGTTCTCGATGTTGTGTGTAGTCCGCCAACCCGCACTAGGCCAGCGTGGTGGATTAAGGCCTAACCCTTCTCATTCTGAGAAGAGGCCCGTGCCCAGCAATGGGACAGAAATGGGCTGAATTTATTTATTTAATTATTATTTTTTACGGTGATACATTTCGCAAACAAAATGCTTTGAACAACTGCGACCCGCTTAGAGCTAGTAACTCTGCGTTTGGACGCCGGCCGCAAACAATGGTCGACCGGAAAAATGGTCGCTTGTACATCTCAATTCGAATATCAGTATAACTGTAAATAAAAAATACAGTCGACTTGAGAACCTCCTCCTTTTTTTGAAGTCGGTTAATTACTAGAAAATTGCCATGTTGACCTGTCGTTGCTATTACGAAAACTATGGTCCTTCGCACTTTCATTGGTGGGAAAGGTATAAGTATCTTGCATACTCTGCCAGTACCTCTACCATGAGTTTTCCGTGCCGTCTAACGTTCACGTTCACATGCAATATTTGTATGGGAATTTTTTCAGCGCCTCTAGTGGTATAAATAATGAACTAAAGTCACTATACAAATATTGTATGTGAACGTGAACGTTAGACGGCACAGAAAACTCATGGTAGAGGTACAGATAACTGGCGTACTGACTATTCAATTACCTACTGACCTTTTATCAAAAATTACCTTATTTTTACCTATCGTCTTTCGCTTAAACTTCACTGGTATAGAATAAGGTATTTTTATATGAAACCTAAGTACCTATAAATAAAATGGCTGCTATGGTTCAATATCGTCGCAGAGTCTATAATTATAAAACTTTACCAATATCGCTCAGTTATTATCCATGTATATTGCAATATTCATCGACTTGGGATTATGTACTCGTCTACTGCTATTTATGAATTAAAATCTTTATAACTTGTGGGTATGTTATATGCCAAAGTATGCGTAAAGAAAATGTGTCATTATAATTGAAGATAACAACTTCAACCTTCAACCCATTACCGTCCCACTGCTGGACATGATACCGCTTACTTTGACATTGCTATGACTTACTAACTTCGTCTTCTAACTTTGCTAAGCGTCTTTATTCATATGGCAATTCGTCTGTCGAACATATTTACAAGTTAAAATTATATTTCTGTAATCTATCTATTTAAATAGACTAAATATTTACAAATAAATTAAAAATTAAAAATAAATAAAAACAAAGAGAGAACACTTAGGCGGCGTCATACTCCTCCGCATCGCTGTCATCCGGGAACGTGCCCAGAAGACTGGCAGCATTACCACGTTGAATGGCAATGCTAATTCTTTGGCCGTATTTATATTAATATTAGCTAATAATTTGATTTGTAGTCATAACACGACGAAATTCTAAGTAAGTCTAACGAATCTCAACCTAAGTCCACCATGCTGGCTTGTGTGGCTTGGCGGAAGGTAATCAGATCCATCAAATACCCCGACTCCAACTAGAAAAAGAGCTGTAACTTTTGAACGGCTTAAAAGATTTTCATGAAACATAGCTAAGATGATACCCGATTAAACTAGCTTTTAATTAAACAAAACTGCATTCAAATCGCTCCATCTGTTTTGGAGCTACGATGCCACAGACTACAAACTTACAAACTTATAACACCCTTATTTTAGTTTCTGAAAAAATGACCGAGAAATTTTACATTTCTCGAAAAACAAGCTTCAATCTCAACAAGGTAGATCTTTATTCCTGTGAGTCTGACATTTGAAACAAAGTAATTGCATAACTCACTGCAACTATCTAGGCAATAGCAATTTGAAATAGTTGCAAATTTAATGGCCGGTAACTTTATCTATAAACGAGAATTGATAGCTACTAAGGTGACGAGAAAATCTCGGTGATATTAAGAATCGTGTAAAAGAGCAATAACCTAGCCACCCCAGGCTAATGAAAATTTCGTTTTTCCTATAGTTATAAGTATTTGGTTGTTTGAATGGCTCCTACAACCAAACACTTAGGAAACAACCAAATACTTAGGGTTAAAGGGTGGCTAGGAACAGTCTCATTTTTCTCCTTTTGTCATAGTTCCATAACTACTTTTTTGCAATCTAAAAATATTAACACAAACACTGTGTTTGTATTAATATATATTTTTATATTTATGTGTAAGTTTTGATGTATTTTATTTATGTTTATATTATTAGGTATATTTAATTTGTAGTTTTGATCTATTCTTGTACATCGCTGTCTACATTTCGTGTTCTAAATTGTCCTCTTGCAGGTCTGTTGGAAGAGATTTCTTTTGTGAAATTAATATCAGTACCTTTGTACTTTGTTTTCCTATTTCATTTCTGTGTCTTTTCCTGTGTGTATATAAATTATTAAATAAATACTTAGAGGATATTTTTTTTATGTAGTGCGCGGAATTGGTAGATTTATTCAGTGTCACTTCCCAAATGCAACCACAGTACAAAAATTTACTCCAAAACAAAATAAAAAAATTATTTTGTATGGCTTGCGCTAGTAAATTATAGATACGTGTCCCCATACTAAATCGAACTTTCGTTTTGTTTTATAGTGTATTCCAATACTGCGGTTGCATTTAGGAACAGAGACTGAATAACTCTACAAATTATGCGCAATATATAAAAAAATATCCTGTATAAAATAAAAATCTATTCATTTATCTTCACCCTTATAGCCGTTACCGCGAAGTTCGAATTCGTAATCAACTGTGATGACTAAATAAAATCATGATTTAGGGCCAACGAGTATACCTATATTATGAGGGTCACCCAACGGGAAGCAATCACCGCCAAACAGGAAAAAATAACATTCACAACACCAGAACATTTACTCGTGAGTTACGGTAATTCATCAGTGTAACTTCTGGTGTGGCCTTTTGTGTTTTTCCCGGATACTTTAAACCGGTATTCAGTGAGTGTGGTACCCGTTTCCGAGCTGGAGATCGGTAACAGATGCAGTCGTATCGTTAGTTCACACTCTATGCTTTTATGGCACCCACACAAAACCGCGATGCGACGTCGCATCGTGAAATACTGCGAGCTCACTCGACGAATTTACCTCGGTTAACCGTGTTGCGAATTCGTATCGCTTCCCAGTTTTGTGTGGGCGCCCTTAGCTGCAGAATCGCGCGTTTTCGCATTCGTCGGCTGTCTTTTGCTTACAAAAAGTGTATAACGAACGCGAAAACGCGCGTTTCTGCTGAAAAAAGTATCGAGTATGGATGGGCCCGTAGATAAAATTAAATATCTTCGGTAAAACAGGAGTAAGATGAATAACACACGAAGCGGTGCGGCGCCGCCAGCCGCGGCGCGGCGGTGCGCTGTCGTGCGGTTCGAAATATTGTACCACTCTGTAGGTATCGGTACCGTGCTTATGAGAGGGACTTTCTGCTCAAAATTGGAGCCGCCCGGACTAGGGAAGTACCTCAACCTTACAGAATATCGTAGCCAATTAACACTGCTCTTTTGCAGTATAGTTTTTTTTTTTTTGTTTTGATAAAACGTTGCCCCTCACTAGGATTTCTCCTCTATCGAGGGTACAGTTTACAAACATACATGTCACATGCACATACAACCAGACCCGAAACAACTATCTGTAGATCATACAAATATTTGTTCCGTGCAGGGATCGAACCCGCGGCACGTGGCGCAGAAAGCTAATCGCTTAGCCACTGCGCCAACCGTGTCGTCACCGTCACCGTGTGTCGTCGTTGTGTTCCTAACGGTGAGCAAGGTCGCCAGTGCTCTTTGGGACAGCGTCGAGTTGGTTAGGGTTGCTGTCGACATGACGCTTTAATGAGGTCGGCAACGCGCGAGTAATGCCCCTAGTATTGCAAGCGTCCATAGGTTACGATAACCGCTTACCATCAGGTGGGCTGTTGGCATGTTTGATACGTCAGTGATATAAAAATAAAGGTATTTTACTAAGTCTTTGCACACGACACCGTGTTTCCGAGCGGTGCAGCGTCGCCTTGTGTGTTATTCACCTTAGGGTAACGGCCAGGTCAGGATTAAAGCGAATAATACCAGACTCGGTGTGGCGCCGCCAGTCGCGGTGGTGCGCTGTCGAATCTTGTATAACCATGTAGGTACCACACACGCATATTTAGTATTATACACATATGTAGTAGTGTATGTGTGGGGGTGACACATACACAATACACATGGCACCGCGTCTCCGCGCGGAACAATTTGTATGCGCTCGACCGCTCAACGCCGCGGCGGGTGGCGCCGCACCGCGTCGTGTGTTATTCACCTAAAATGCAAAAAATATAGCAAAGCTTTTAAGACTTCTATGCTGTTAACGTTGCTAGAAATTCTGCCTAATCTGAAGATAACCAAGACCAAAAGTTTTAATTAAAGTTAAAATACCATTATTGTGTGAGTTTTGAGTGCCAGTGAGCGCGTCGGCAGTTTTGTTACTGTTAACTGCTAAAGTTAAGAGGATAATGTCTCTTTGACCACTTACTTCGCACTTATCTTAAGACCATTCTACGTTTAGGGGATGAGCAGAATTTCATGCCGTTTCTTTATTCTAGTGCTAGTTATACTTTGCTAAGAAGAGTTAGAGCGCGATGAGATTCTTTATTGGATTATTATTATTCTTTATTATAATTGGCGGCCCGTCCCGGCATCAAAAGTATGTTGAAATGCAGCTCTGAAATATTTATCTTAAGCTTAACACGTTCACTGTCCTGACAGCAGACACAATAGTTAAACAATCGACATGTACCACATGTGGTTCATGGGACTGGAAAAGGGTTAAAGGTACTTTTATAAAATGTAACCTAACCGTCGAACTTCCCTACTCCAACTAGAAAAAAAGCTGTAACTTTTGAACAGTAGAACAGATTTTCATGAAACATAGCTAAGAATCATCCTGATTAAACTAGCTTTCAATTAAAAAAAACTGCATTGTAATCGGTCCATCCGTTTTGGAGCTATGATGCCACAGACAGATATACAGTTACACATTACAAACTTATAACACCCCTGTTTTTTGTCGGGGGTTAAAAATAAATGCAAATATTAGGATAAAATACATATTTACATCGACATTTATATAGACATAATTATTTACACACACGGCGTCGCGGCAGACCACGAAGAAGATGGAGAGACGAGCTGGATAGAACTAATAAAGAATGGTCTACACTGGCTCTGGACCGGAAGACCTGGAAGTCATGGGGGGAGGTCTTTGCTCAGCAGTGGGATGATATAGGGTAACAACAACAACAAATTTACATAAAAATACAAATACTATAGAAAGTTTCTATTCCACAGCAAACTCAATTCACTTTTCTAGATTGCTCACAATGACAAACAAACATACTTATGTTGTTTATTTACCGTTTAGAAATAGACTTGCGGTGATATTCCATTTCTTGTTGACAGTTTCTAAGGAAAACACGTATTTAGAAGACGGTGACAACAAACCATTATCCAGCGACGTCATGAAGACATAGTAAATAAAAGCTTGTGTGCTTATTATTCCCTGAAAGTCGCAGTTATCAAAAAAATATGGTATTTTCCTGTACCGAAAACTCTTACATAAGAAAAAAAATTGTCCATGGGGTGGTGGAAAAAATTACCAGCTCGTAAGTTATTTGTAACACAACAAGGCCGAAAGTTTGAGTGAAACGCTGCGAAAAAAAATCACATACAGGATATTTTTTATTTAGTGCGCATAATTTGTAGAATGATTCAGTCTCTGTTCCTAAATGCAACCGCAGTATTGGGATACACTTTAAAACGAAACGTAAATTCGACTTAGTATGGGGGACACGCATAAATTACTAGGACAAGCCATACAAAATTAAATTTTTATTTTGTTTTGAGTGAATTTTAGTACTGCGGTTGCATTTGGAAACGGACACTGAATCACTGCAAATTTTGCGCACTACGTAAAAAAATATCCTGTACTTATACCCTAGCAAAATGAAATAATTTAGCAGGTAGGTGCCTACTCAGTAGAGGTTACTTAAACCACTCAGGTGGCAAACAAGCATGGACGCTTGCAACACCAGGGGCATCACCAGCGCGTTGCCGACCCTACTGGGGATAGTATCCCCTACTGCCAACACTACGCTTCCCCAAACAGCACTGGTGACCTTGCTCACCGTTAGGAACATAACACTGCAAAAGAGCAGTGTTATTTGGCTACGATATTCTGCAAGGTGGAGGTACTTCCCCAGTCGGGCAGCTCCAATGTTGAGCGGACACTATGTTGTAGGAATTAACGCGCAATTCGTCTTTGAATTGCTTGATTTTACAATATGATTTCGGTCACAACGTAACGTAGATGTACGCAATTTTCACATTATTTATATATTTCCATATAGGTATTAATACGTGAAGTGAAAACTTTGTACCCCTTTTTATGCATATTGCCCGCACGAAGGATTGTGAGATTTGGCATAGTAAATTTTTACATGGAGAAGGAGTGCAGAAAGCTTAAATTACGGTCGAATTCGACCACAGGGCGACCACTAGTACAAGTTTAATAGGAAATACATAAACCTTGAAAGGGGATATTGTACTAAATAATTCTTATTCTTTGTTATGGATGAGGGTAGTGTATTTCACAGTGTTCCAAGAAATTTCTCCACAAAAGCAAAAAATCGAAGCATTTTATATTTTCCCATTTGACCTTACATCATACATATTTCAGGCAATTTAAAAAATATACCACGTTCCACCGTTACATAAGCCGTATATTTTATCGGCATTAGCCTCCGTTCGGGTTTTTGTATAAAATACAGGGTGTATAAATAAAACTTTTTATTGCTTTGATCCCTTTCGCAATATTTGAATACATACCTATCCGTATATTATTTACTACAGCATCATAGGTCAAAGGGTAAAGTCAATCAACTCGCAAATAAAACATGGAATGTGGGCATTTTTGAGGACGTCTTATGTTGACCTCAAAAAGAATTAAAACTGGTTTATTTTGAATCAATATTTAAATTAGAAGATACATACATGTCCGTTGGACCCTAGGGCAGGGGTCGGCAACCTTTTGAGTCGGAAGAGTCAAAGATTACAATTTACAAAATTTCAAAGTTCTAAAGGGCCACAAAAAAAATTCTTGCCAACAATAAATTGTACTTGCATAAATAAAATTCTTAGATAAAAAAAACTGGATCTGGTCCGCTATACGCCCGGGAAAACTAGTCCGTTATTCGCCCGACGCGGGAAAATTATATTCATATTAAAAAAGTTAAGTATGGTATTAAATAAATATATGCAATATATGTGCCTATTAATATATTTGCGTATGGAACTAAAGAGCCACAGCTTCACATCCAAAGAGCCGCATGTGGCTCGCGAGCCGCAAGTTGCCGACCCTTGCCCTAGGGTAATAATCAAGGGCAATCAGTCCTGTTAAGAACTCCAGTGACCAGCTAATCATTTCACCCAAAAACCATGATTATCTATTGCTGGCGACTCGCCCTCGGCTTCCCACGGGTGCAATTTCTCTACTATCCTTACATTAAATATCAAAGTATTATACATATAAACCTTCCGTGAAAAATTATCTAACTGATGGTGAAAACCAAATCAAAATCCGTTGCATTGTTTAGGAGGAGTTGGCGGATATGCAGACAGACAGACGCGGAAAGCGACTTTATTTTATACTATGTTAAGAAAATAAAGATAAAAAGACTATGAAGAGATGAAGGTACGTACTTACATACTAAAGTGTGCTAACAAAAATACGTTCAGAGTAAAGTACATGCGTAAACAAAATATTCGTGTATTTTTTATATCTACAAAAAGAACATACAAACAACAAATAAATAAACATATGAAACATACTCCAAATATAATAAAATGTGCCTAATCTATACTTATAATAAAATCGTAACGAGGCGTCATTTATAAAACAAGAAAAAGAAAAAAGTCATAAATATCAAAGTAAAAACTCTAAACAAAAAGCGAAAAGTGCGTACAAAAAGTTTCCGACATTGTGAATTACAAGCGAATGAGTTTATAAAGGATTCACGGAATTAACAAAGGTTTTTGTGAACAAGTTTTATCTGGTTGTCAGATTTTTTGCTTTAGGGAAATTTCAGGAAGTAAAAAGTATTGTAAATGTTCAAATATTTTACTCGCCACATCGTGTTTTAGTAAAAAATATGAACTCAAAATAGCTGGAGGGTTCGTTGGAATCTGATTTTAAGAGCGCGAGTTAAAATGTTTAGCTAGTGTCGTATAAGTACATCGTGATTGAGGCTTAGTACATCAAACTACAAACTTAGAGTACTAGCCTATTTCACTTAAAAGTTATAAGAACTTATGTCATCTATATCTATTCTAGACGTGTTAATAAAGATTATCTCAGGTTAGATCGTCTAGAGATCGTGATAACCGTAAAATTAAGAAAATTTTAACTAGTGGCTAACCAACTAATTGGATTTGATGATTTTTTGTCTACGGTCACAAGACGCCGTCACCATTCTGCATAAGGTCCTACCTTTTTGGTCTCAATCCCTTTAGGGTATTATAATAGTACTTAGCATTATGAACAACTTTTACGATGAGACCAAATCAGAAATAGTGAAAAAAAATCTGCTGTTCCATTTATTCACGTACCTAATATTAAATTATTTGTATGGCACAGCATTTTCTTTTCGCGATTTTAGGGTTGGTCCCATAGTAAAAATTGTTCATAATAATGAATAAAAAAACCCCTTAAAGGGATTGGGGCTAAAAATGTAGGACCTTGTATTGCAAATGAGTGATCTAATTTGTATGCACCTAAGAAAAACATTAGACAAAGAACACAGAAGAGACATTCATTATTATAAAGGAAAAATTAACAAGCTGCTTGTACAAAGTATTGCAAAGGAAAGAACGCAATCTGTCCAAAAGAAACAAAACATAAACAATGTAAGAACAAACCTTACCTTTGATACAAAACGAGGTGAACACACAAAAGACCCAAAAAATTGTAAACACAAAAAAGATAAAGGAAAAAATACTTCACCTAAATACTACGTAAAGGTAACTTACAAAGATGATATTATTGCAGAAAAAACTAAACTCACTATGAAAACAAAACCGTAAACAGAGAGGAAAATCAGAAAAATAAATAGGTATTAATGAAACGAACGATGAAAAATTCGCCGAAGTTTATATTGTAAACGAAGTTGTTGAGATTCAAGGAATGCATTAAATTATTAACTTGCTGAGACGTGCTCAATCCATCTTTTCAGGAAGACTAATTGCTTGTCTTAAAGAGATTAATCTCAGAATATAATAAGTATGTATGCTCTGTATAGTGCTTGTCTGTTTTTTTACAACTTTCTTAGTATTTTTGTACGTAATACTTACTTTAGTAACTACTTCTTTTTCATAATAACTAGTGGTCGTCCAGTGGTCGGAATTCAACAATAATTTTAGCTTTCTGCACTCCTTCTCCATATAAACTATAACTATGCCAAATCTCCCACTCCTCCGTGCGCGCAATATGCTTAAAAAGGGGTACAAAGTTTTCTCTTCACGTATTAATTTATAGATATGATATTAAAATATTATAAATAAGGTCCTACCTTTCTAGTTTAAATCCCATAAGGGGTTATTATTCTCATCATCAAACAACAAACATGAATTTGAGAAAAAAAAAACTGCTACAATGCCATCAAAAAATTCCTCCATTTATTTATACAAGAAGGCAGTCATAGTTCTATCGTCAACCATAAATAATTATAGTAAGGTATTTCTCCACATAAAAACATTTCGATTCTTGCTGGACCACTCTATCAGCCAAGTACAAGTAACCTATTATTACCACCACGTAAAATATCACGTTTCTAAAGTGCCTGGCCGTAATTGGGTCACCACTAAAGTTTGTGTCAGGCAATATTACCTGCCTTTTAATGTTGGATCAGATTACTAAAGTTCTTCGGGTTTATTAACCACTATAGACCATCATCAGATAAGTTGGATATTTTTGTTATAAAAATATTTTCGTTTTGGGTCATCAAGGTAATTATGGGATTGATTGGAAATAGTAAGCAAATCAAATAAAATCTAAAGGCCTCCATTATACGTGTCTGTTCTAACTTTAAACTAAGTCTGAACATATGGGAATTAGTATGGAATAGAATAGATCTTTATTTCATGTAAACCAGATACAGACACATAAGAAAAGACGTGACTTTTGGTGCGCGTTCCAAATAGTAGGTCCTATGGAGAACTGGCAAGAAATTCCATGGAAACTCTTTTAAAATAATAGATTATAATCTTGATTAGTACAATGTTGTGGTAAGAGCTGCTAGAATAATGTAATTTATTCTTTATAGCTCATATAATTGAAGACATACAGCAGTATTTGATTATTAATTGATAATTCAACAATAATATCAATCAATTTTAATGTAAATAAAAAAAATAGTAATACATCCAATTATAGAGGTCAAAAGGCTAGTAGGCATCTAAAAGATTTTAATTCAATTCATTTATTGATTTCAGACCCATATTGTCCATACAAAAACAAAAAATACAAAAAATTGTTAGTAACACACATTGAGATGACTGTGATAGGCAATGCAAATTGTATAATAAATTGCATTACCCACCACACTGACCTCTCCGTATGAAGCCGGATGGCCAATGGCAATAGAGGGCAATCAATTCGGCCAGCAACAACCCTCAGGATGGCGTTGGATTTTAGATCAGTGTGTTTACTAAATAAGGAGGACATTGCTATGAAGTATGTTACACCAAAGTCCGTACAAACTATTTCGAAGAATGCCTTGAACATTTTTCCCTTTCAAATAGTTAGTTTCAAGTATGACACGGATTATGTTATGTTTGTCGTAAAAGTTGCATGGCTGTGGACATGTTTGACACAAAGGACGGTAATGGGCACAAGGCACTCCAAGGTCTCACTACAAAGGGAGGGGTGATGTAAGGAATTACTTTGTTTGTATGTGTACTTTAGGGACTATAGGTAACGTTTGGGATTATTTTCCTTTCTGCAGCATAAGGGACAAGGGGTTTGGGTTTTGAGCACTCATCACTCACACACTCATGACCGTAGCAACAGAAAAGATTGATAAATTACTCTTTATCGTACAAGTTGAAGTTATAGAAATAAGTTTTTATAGAATAAGATGGCAAGTATGATCTAATTATTGAACATCAATGAACAGTCACGAGCACAACAATTAATTGACAACTTTTGAAGTGTATAGTAGTGTATTTTTTTTAATCTTTACTTTTCTCTCTCTTGTGTTGTCTGAGTGTCTGTGCTGAATAAATGTTTTTTTCTTTCACAAACATGTAAACACTTAGCAAAATTCAAATTCAATTTTTTCTTTGATTGAATTGAAATAAGGTGTTACACACATAGTTTCTGAACCCATACTATTGTGAAATAGCTTAATAATGCGCGCAAAGTCTACATGAGATACTGATAATACACGGGTCAGCCATTCTTCTTCGACATTTCAAAAACGCGCCATTATTGACAGCTCTCTAATTTACAGTGTTGCCAATATAGGAAACACGAATTGGACCATCCTTTACATTTTTTGCAGCTGCTTGTGCTATCTCACATCTGCGATTCGATAGCAGTAATCCCAATGCGATAACATCAAACCTATCTCATTTATCTAGCTTAAGCTAATCCTATGTAAGCTTTGGATTTAAACATCGAATGCTCAGATTTGAAAATGAAAAATCACCTGTCTTTAAAAATTATGATGTCTGAAAGCTGCAATAAACTGCAAGTCCTAACCAGATCCAGCAAATCCCCACTTGTTGTCCCCCCAGCAACGCCCTAAGCCCAGCTCCGAGTTCCACTATGGGGCACCTCATTTACAGCTTAGACCCCACAGGATTTTATAAAACTAGATGCCATTTGGAAGAAAACATACTTAATTCCTTTTCGAGGAAGAACTCTGGCTGGTCGGACATTTTCTTCTGCAATCGCAATCCCAGTTTCTCAATATAGAATAGAATAAATCTTTATTAATGTAAACCAGATACAGGCACTTATGAAATATCGAGACTTTAGGTGGGCGTTTCCAAATAGTAGGTCCTATGGAGAAGAAACGGTAAGAAATTCCATGGATATGCCCAAGAATGTCCAGCAATTCTCTTCAATCCTTAGGGAAACCGGGATTTTCTAGTCAGATATTCATCCTGTAATAACTCGCGTAAGCACCTTCTAAAAAATATTCCTCCAATTCCCGCAGGAACCTAAAATATGGTCAACTTCTGACGAAGTTCCATCCACCATCCCATAATATGCATTCAAAAACTTTGGACCAAAAATATGCATGAAAAGGACTATAATTTTCGCCCATTTCCTAACACATTTTAAACTTCTAGGGGTGTTGAAAGTTTTGGAATTTTTTATACTTCTTTTAACTTCTGGAAAATGGTCCGAAAGCGAAGGACGAAGTGTTGTGGTGAAAATTTAAAGAAGGCCTATTGATATTTCCAATTATGGACTAAAATACGTCACGGTTGGCGCAGTGGCTAAGCGATTAGATTTCTACGCTACGTGCTGCGGATTCGATCCCCATACGGAGCAATTATTTATACTAGTGGTCGCCCTGTGGTCGACATTCGACCGTAATTTTAGCTTTCTGCACTCCTTCTCCATATAAACTTTAACTATGCCAAATCTCACACTCCTCCGTGCGCGCAATATGTTTAAAAAGGGGTACAAAGTTTTCTCTTCACGTATGTATAGATGATAAATCCGTTGCGTGGTTTAAGAGGAGTAAGGGGATATACAGACAGACAGACGCTGAAAGTGACTTTACTTAATACTAGAGATAGAGATTCTTGAATCCTTTTAAGGTAAAACTACATATGTTCCGAAATTGGCTCCATACGTTCATAGTCAAAAAGTAAGTTTTTTTGATAACGGTACGTATAAGGTAGTCAGTTTTTGTTTGTTGCAAAAAATCTCGGCGGTTTGACCCGAGTTTAAAATTGAGTTTTCAGGATAGAAGAATTCTAGTTTCAGTCGCGGTCGCTGTTGGAAAAATGGACAAAAAATTCTGATTTTCCAAATATGTCGTTCCTCGTGCGATATACTGCAAAACTTGTTATGAAATAACAAGAAAATGACTTGCATTAAGTTTTCTTTTTCACTGTTATTTTAAAATAGAATAGAATAATATTTATTTGCTTAAAAAAAGACGTATTGGTAAAATACGAAATAACAAGAGCATATTATATATTTTGGCTTAAATATCAGTATCGATATCGATACACAGATACGCAAATATAAGTATTATATCGGTATTTCGATATCGATATAAAATATCGGTATTACAGTCCCTGCCTACATTTCAATTTAACCGCTTAAGTAGACTTCCACCCGACAGTCCTTAGTATCTCTACTCAAGAACTGGGTCAATCGGCCCTCAACTTCAAGAACAGACGGTCAACGGTTCAGACTGAAAAGATTGGAAATTACCGAAAAGAAACATTATTTTGTTTAGTCATTGACTTTGATGTTGCTTAGAAAAAGAAAAAGGAAAAGCGATGTTTTCCGAATCTCTTGATGAATGTTTTGTTAAGGTCAGTACACACTAGAGTATTTCCATGTAATGTGACGTTAAGAACGTTCCAGTGGTATAATTCAAGCGTGTTAAGTATGTACCTACTTGTATTGTTTAAGTTATAGTGGTATTTAATATGATCTTTGCTGTTCTTTTTATATTTTTTTTGTAATATTGTGCAAATTCACGTCGAATTTTAGCTGGAGCCACTACTATTATTGTAGTTTTTTTTAATGAAAATAGTATCCATGTAGTTTCTTGCCGGTATCTTCTCCAGGACCGACCTACTTGGAACCTAGAATCACGACGTTTTAAAAGTGCCTAAAAAGACCCAGTTGATATAAAAAACTTAGACATTGACTTTTTTAGTCTTCGTTGAAATGTCAAATCTGAAGGGCGCATGTTATGCGTTTATCTTGACAAGTTACATTAAAAAGAAAAAAACGAAGAGAAACATCCTGTTCCATACAAATAAATCAACATTACTCGACGAACTGTATGCAACAGATGTATGGGATTTCAGTGTTGGTCTCATGGTAAAAGTTGATTATAATGGTGAGAACAATACACTTCTTCATTATATCTATTTTTTAACTAGTCACCCTGTATATATTTGTGTGTTAAAAAAATATACCTAAAGATAATAATAATAATTATTTAGCCATGATCGTGTCCCTATGGGGCAAAGGTCCCCCTGCCCCTTTCATTCAAAGCAGATAATAATATTACAATATTTTGTTCTCATTAACTCTTCAATTCCCAGTGTCACCTGTAGGTGACAGAAGTTTAATTATTTTTTTCTACCACAAGGCATTAATTTTTTTTATTTCTACCCCTATTGTAACAAAGCTAATTAGTGCTCTTTTTATTATTATTTTTCTGGCGGCACTAACTATACTTCATTTGTCAAATTCATTCGATTGTTTCGCGCGTAATTGAAGCAGTGTGAGTTTGTGTGATTTGTTGCAACATAAATTGGAATAAAAATGCCCAGACTGTAAGTATTGTTTTTTTTTCTTATTACATGTGATAAATGAATGTATAAACTATAATACAAATATATTTTCCGATAAAAATAACTTATAGCATCATTGCTACAACGTTGGAAATAAGCCGTGGCACCTGTAGGTGACACTGGGCAATATAATAACTCTATTGTTCTGAATTCATTCTAAGTAATACCAATCATTTACGTATTATAGGTTGACGTTAGATGAGATTATCAAGGAGTTGCAGGCCAGGGAGGACCCAGGTCAATAAATATATCCAGCCCATTGCTGTCCCACTGCTGGGCACGGGCCTCTTTCTGGAATCAGAAGCATTAGGGCTTAGTCCACCACGCTGACCCAGTGCGGGTTGGTGGACTACACAGACCAACGAGGAATTCATGAGGCCCTCTCAGGTGTACAGGTTTCCTCACGATGATTTCCCTTCACCGTTATCGCAATTCGCAGTCGCAGTGATAATCAAATTGCGACCCGCACATAAATTCGAAAGGTCAGAGGTGCGGGCCGGGTTCGAACTCAGACCCTTCTGCATGGAAGGCAAGCGTTCAACCGCTAGGCTGGACAGCCTAGCGGTTGAACGCTTGCCTTCCATGTGGGGGGAGAGTGCAGTGATCTGCACTCTCCCAGTACCAGTGGTACTGACAGAGTACGGTACTGGAACTGGGTACTGAGTACTGGGGTATGAGCGACGGTCGGGCGCAGCGCAAAGTGCCCGCTTCCTCAGCCCCTGATTCCTCGGAGCTCACGCGTGGACTATAATTATCTACTTGCAAAAATATTGCAAGCCTCCGAGTCGTAATTCTGCTTGTGGCGATCCTGTGCAGATAAGAGGGCCGATCACTCGCCAATCGACTGCTCTCAACGAAGATGCAGACTTTGTCACCAACGCACTAGAAAAATGTGTGCTAAGTGCAATATCGGTTTGCATCTAAAGTGTCGGTACAGCTTTCACAATAAATTAGTGCCATATTTTTTTCACATAAATAAATATTTTTATAAAAACTGGCGTTTTATTCCTACTTTATTTATTATGTGTTCTTGAGTCTTAACTTTACACAATACCCAGTGTCACCTGTAGGTGACCCCCCCGTAAATAAAAAGGGGGAGTAGTTATTTTTTTTTATTCATATATTTTTATCATAACTAAATGTATCTAAGCTATTTTATGTAAGAAATAGGAAAAAAAATTACTAACTTGGACATGGGAATTGAAGAGTTAATAAAAATCAAATAATTTACCAAAATAGACATTGGAGAACTTTCTCCAAGAACACTTCTATTCACCCCTCCGAGGATCAAACGTGAAGGCTCGTAATGACTATACAACCGTTACATACAGACGGTCCTCTTTAACTGGGTCAGTGGACCCTCGAAATGAGGGCCTACCGCTACTAACAGTCCTCAGTCAAATTCATTCAAAAATTTTGTGAACTGAATATTGTCTGAAGTCGCTATTAGCAGTATCTACTCTCGTAGGGGTGCCAACTGAAAATCAGCTCTGGGCTCTCCGCGCCCAGCAAATGCTGAGCTGGCTACCCTTTCGGCATGGGTATACTTGACAACATAATGTAATATTTTATGATGACTATTATACTTTTTTTTTTTTTTTTTTTTTCTCGTTTGTCTGTCTTTTAACACGCTTTTATTAGTTTCACCTGTAACTAACTATGTAAGAAAATCTTGGAAGTTAATTTTGACCCACTTCCCGGTTTCCGATTGAGCTGAAATTTTGCATACACGTTCAGTTTGGATGACTAAAGCGTGTTCTATAGTTTTTTTAAACTATAATTTTTTTTTTTTTTTTTGTTTAAAGGTTTTATTATTATTTTTTTTCTCTCGTGTGTTGTCACTGTCCATGCTCAATAAATATATTTTCTTTCTTTTGTTCTTTCTTCGTAATTCTATACAGGGTGGCTGGTAGAGCAATGGCAATATTGAAGAAGAAACGTAGGTATTCTATTCATCATTATGAACAACTTTTACTATGGTACCAATCCTGAAATCGCGAAAAAAATATCAACTGTTCCATACATTGAGTCGAGTAATATTGAATTATTTGAATGGAAAAGTTGTTTTTTTTTCTGATTACAGTGTTGATCCCATTCTGTACACGAAAGAGTGTGAGATTTTATATATTATGATATAATTTTTTATAGTTAAACTTTATATGCAGAAGGAGCGCAGAAAGCTAAATATGTAGGTATCTATATTATAATATGACGGTCGAATTTAGACCACTAAGCGACCACCTGTTATAATAAATAGTGCGATTGGTTTTCGGCGCTACGTACCGAGGTTCAGTTCCTGTTCGGAAAAAAATATTTTCATAGTTTTCACATCTAGGTATCATTACCTACTTATTAATTATACCACCTACATCGATTCTCGAAACAACAAACTATTTTTAACTATTATATTAAACTATTATTATTTTTAACTATATTTATTATTATTTATTTTTAAATATTATATATTTCATTATTATTCCCTTTATTTAATTTTTAACATACTTTTATATATTTTTAAATAATTTTACAATTAAATAAAAAAAGATTATAAAAACATTTAAAAATATAAAAGAGTAGTAGGCCACCGGCATCGGGAACAGGGTCCAAGCTACCGGTGGTCAGGGCTCTAGAGAGAGAAACCTCCTGACAATGCGCGCAGTGTCGAGGAGTACTGCTTAGTATTGCTTATTTTTTATTTTTTTTAAACTATTTTATATTATTTTTATTTATTATATATATTTTTTCTTATAATAAAGTTCAAGTACATGAAAGAACATGCATTTTGTGAATGTTATAACATTCATCAAACTGGTAATCCTAGTATTAGTGTATTGAGTGTCCTGCATTAAAATATTTTTATGGTATCTTATACAAAAGATAAATATTATGATTGATATTCTACATCAAAAGAAGCACTGATAGCTTAGCGGTTAAACGCTTGCCTTCCATGCAAGAGGGTTTGAGTTCGAACCCGGCCCGCACCTCTGACTTTTCATTTTGCAAGTATGTTATAATTATTGTGTATGAAAATTTATATAATGATGACAGGACAATGTTTTGTCATGCATCCAAAATTTAAGTGCTAGGCACTTGTCGGTGTAGCAATATCCATCCAGTCCTACCAGTGCTAATCCTATAACAAACAATAGGACAACAGCCCTAGTCCTACATCAAACAAATAGGAGTAGGACTGTTTTGTCATGATAAACAAATAATATTAATATCGGAAGTGGTTTACATTGTCTCAATAATTTATTAATTAATAATAATAATTTTCGAATTTTCTATTATTTATTAATATTAATGAACTTATAAAAATCTATTTAATAAATTATTATTATTTAATACTATTGTAATGTGGGTGTATGTGTAACTTGTGGGCCTTGCCTGAAATATATTTTTCATCCCACCATCTCGGAAAGAGTATTTTTAATCTTCAATATCTGAGTGGAAAAGCCGTTTTTATTCTCTAGAGGATAAAGTAAATTGAATTTAGAACATCGTGTGCACTAAGTTTGTGAATTAAACGTTTTTTTTTTGCATTTAGTCATTTCCTCGCTGAGGTGGAATGAAAAGTTACGTGTTGCACTCGAGTGCAAAGATTTTTCACCTCGTGCTCTTTTGATTCCCTCGCTAACGCTCAGGATTCTAATTTTGAATCACTCGCTGCGCTCGTGATTCAATTTTAGAATCCTTCGCTTGCTCGGTCATCAAAATTGAACACGCGGTTAAAAAGCAACTTTGCACTCTTGTATAACAAATAACTATTACTAGCGACCCGTCCCCGGCTACGCCCGGGTGCAATTTCTCTATTATCCTTACATTAAATATGAAAGTATTATACATACAAACATTGCTCTTGAATCACTCTATCAATGTAAAAAAAACCGCATCAAAATCCGTTGCGTAGTTTTAAAGATCTAAGCATAAATAGGGACAGGCAGACATCGGGAAGCGACTTTGTTTTATAATATGTAGTGATTAATGTTTTCACCTAAATACGTATATATTGACAAGATAACTTTATCTACTGTTCAAGAAAAGTGTCATCGAAGACAACTGTAGGTACCTATCACATATCTTATCTTTTATCGCAATATCGATGCTACTAATGTTATAGCTGTAAAGTGGGGAAAAAAAACTGGTATGGAGTAGAACATATTTTTGTTTCCTATGAATAATTATTTTCTATTCCTTTCTTTTCTATGCGTACTTGTGGCTTGATGACACATTTGTCGCTTGCATCATTTTAAGACGCGCCGGTCATATTGCAGTGACGCTCGAACTTGACGCGAGCATAGGTATCTCACTGAAACTAAGAGAATAGGTACGATTTTTTTTGTTTTGATCAAAATTTTACTGCAACTGTGCGGCAACTGCACTAATTTAGTGCCGTTAATTAGCCTACAGTTGATTATAAACGCTTATAAAAATACCATTATTTCAATCTGACATTATGCTCGCCAGATTTTATCTTTCGCTCGTGAGCCAACTTCTTCAGTATCTACCTTTTTACCTCATTTTGTGTATTATAGCGTAATGGTCTGGCTACATGAAAGCTAAATTTAGGTAGTTACTTAGATAATATTAATAATTCAGTAGGATTTTTCATGTAAGTGCCTTTCTACCACCTATATAGTTCTATATATTTAAATAGTATCTTCCAGGACTTTCTAGGACATTTTAAAAGTAAAATTCAGTAAACAATTCAAATCAATAAAAGTCAGTTACCTATTAATACAGGATATTTTTATTTAGTGCACATAATTTGTAGTGATTCAGTCTCTATTACTAAATGCAACCGCAGTATTGGGATACGCTAAAAATAAAACAAAATTCGACTCAGTATGGGGGACACGCATAATTTACTAGCGCAGGCCATACACTATCAAATTTTTTATTTTGTTTTGGAGTGAATTTTAGTACATTTTTTACTTGTAATACTTTAGTCTCTCTTTTTTAGGGTTCCGTACCCATAGGGTAAAACGGGACCCTGCTGCCTTAGCCTTCTGCGCTACGTGCCGCGGGTTCGATCCCCGCACGGAACAAATATTTGTGTGATCTACAGATAGTTGTTTCGGGTCTGAGTGTGTGTGCATGTGACATGTATGTTTGTAAACTGTACACTCGATACAGGAGAAATCCTAGAGACGGGCAAAGTTTAAAAAAAAAAAAAATAGAATCTATTCAGTATTTTCAGAGATTACACTCTACATACAAAAATCAACATTTACCTCTTTATAATATTTGGATAGTATAATTAAGTTAGAAAATGTATGTTGTTTTTTTGCATTACGAAATAATGTTGACCTATTTCTCAATAGAGATAGCTTATTAATCGTAGAACTCAGTTCATTCTATGTAGACTTAGGCTCTAACTTATAAAGGACCTAGTTTCCAGCCCATCAGTATTCTAGAATCCTGTCTATCCTCTTTTGAACCGAATTCAATTTGATCCTCTAAATATTTTCTTTGACTACAAAACGGATAAAAGGACAAATACTTTCGTTTTGGTCTCAAAGACTCTTCAGACTTCTTTGAGAACCGTTTGTCAAATAAAAATCTATTTACATACCTTGAAAAGTGCCTGTGGATGGTACTCTATAAAAAAACTTTGCAGGTAAAGAACCTGCTTAGGTACCTACGCAAAAACTTCGTCGGGACTAAGTCTAGCGAAGTTTGATAAAAGTTTTTTTTAAGGACTTACGTTGAAATTGCGTAGGAAAAAAGTATTTTTGAACATAAAGGCGGGTTAAGATGAATATAGCGGCTGCCCCAACGCTGGCCTACAATACCGAGTGCCTATTCGCCACGCAACATTTTTCGCGCATACGCACGTGTAAACACCGTGAAAATCAAAGGACGACTACCTAACGCCATCTAGTGTAGATATATAGAAAAGAAAGAAAGAAAAATAGATTTTTTTCCGTACGGCATAATGACAGCGCAACATTCACAATAAACGAAACACAAAAAAAAATAGATAGTACTGTCAATAATATCAGTACCATATCGCAGCTGACGGCACAAATATTGTGATACTAGTAGGCATCGATGCCAAAAATAACGATGCTGTGGCACTATCTTTGATATCGATGCGCATCGGTGACAAAAATATCCAAATACGCTCATGTCTAGTTTACATACCTATAACTGGGTTCAATGCAGATTTTTATGTGTTATGTGTGTTTTGTGTAGGTATTACTTATTTTTGTAAAATAAAAATATATTTATCTTTATCACCATTACCTATTCGTTTGATTTTTAAAACGCTTTTATTAGCTTCACCTGTAACTAACTACATATGTAAAAAAATCTTGGAAGTTAAATTTGACCCACTTCCCGGTATCCGATTGAGCTGAAATTTTGCATACACGTTTAGTTTGGATGACAAAAGCGTTTTCTTTAGTTTTTTTTAAACTAAGTATAATATTTTTATTATTCACATTTTTGTTGAGGCTTCATTTCACCTAGGTGCCTAAGTTTACTGTAGATACATTATACCTACAGGATATTTTTTTATGTATATGTTCGCATAATTTGTAGAGTGATTCAGTCTCCGTTCCTAAATGCAACCGCAGTATTTGGATACACTTTAAAACAAAACGAAAATTCGACTTAGTATGGCGGACACGCATAATTTACTAGCGCAAGCCATACAAAATCAAATTATTATTTTGTTTTGGAGTGAATTTCTGTACTGCGGTTGCATTTGGGTACGGACACTACATAACAATTACGCACTAAATAAAAAAATATCCTGTATAACAAAGCTTAAAGTATACTAAAATAAATGATAATATCGCAAGAAATCCTTATATTCCGGCTACCCCACTGTGATCCCAGCTTTAGGAGGTGGGAAGATCACAGTAAGATGTTATTTATAACAAACCCGGAAGCTGCCCATCGTGGCATAATCCTCCCTTTAACTGATGTTGAAATATATAGGGTGGTTCCAATTGCGCTCGCGGCGATAAAGCAGAGTCCTTCCTAGAAAGGACCGGTGTCTATTTGTGATTACTTTTGTGTACAACAAGGCCTTAGGCCTTCCGGTCCGAATGACCCATTTCGATAAGTACGTACTGAGGCCTTAGCGTAAGCTTGTTTCAACAGTCTATTCAATTCAATTTAATTCAGGTTATTTAACATCACAGGTTTTACGTAAGTAACAAAGAAAGGTATTATTATCAAAGATATCACTGTGATATTTTTTTATGTAGTGCGCATAATTTATAGAGTGCTTCAGTCTTTGCTCCAAAATGCAACCGCAGTATTGGGATACACTTTAAAACCAAACGAAAATACGACTTAGTATGGGGAACACGCATACCTAATTTACTAGCGCAAGCCATACAAAATCAAATTATTATTTTGTTTTGGAGTGAATTTTAGTACTGCGATTCACTGAATTGCTCTGCAAATATTGCGCACTACATAAAAAAATATCCTGTAAGTACTTATTACGTATCCCTGAAAATATTACATGGCTTTGTTTATTTATGCGTCAACATGTCTGTGAAAATTTTGAATAATATCTGTTAACATATTCAGTTTTTTAACGAGAGCAATACTATACAAATATTTTTGACAAGCCACTTAATCTGGCGGTTAATAATAACATTGGATTAATAATAAATTTTACACATGACTATAACATTGAGCATCTGGAATGTCAAAATATTATCGTTAGCTCATACTTATAAAAAGAACATTTATTTTACAAGTCTGCACGTTATATCTGAGTTTTATTTTTATATACTACTAGAGGTCGCGCGGGTGCGCGGGCCGCATGCGGCCCGCGAGGGCTTTTTGGGTGGAGCTTGTAACATAACTAAAAAAAATTTGGTTTTTTAATTTTGTATGGCAGCCATGTTTTTTTGTATGGAAACCATCTTTTTTTTACCGGTTCGTCAAACGGCCCAGGGTCCTTGACATTTTTAGTTCAGGCGGTATAGGTTTGCGACTTGCCGTTTTCGAGATCCGTAGGGCAGTTCCGGTCAGTGTTCCACTTTCAGGTCATTTCGGACTTTTCCTAAACTCACAGGACCCCCCTCTATACGACTCCCATACATCACTTTTACCCCCGGCGGCTGCTTCTGGGAGAACAATTGGGTGAGAATCCAAAATGAACACTTGTATGGCGGCCATCTTTAAAAATGGCGGAAAGAGAAATTTGATCCCGGATTATGAATCGGTGACCCCGAAAACCCCCGGATGCCAATTTTCAGCCGGCTCGGACCATATTTTTTTTTGGCCGCCATTTTGAATCCGCCATCTTGGATTTTTATGACCCCCACCGGAACGCCCCCGTCGTCCTCTATGACATTTGGTCGAGCACCCCCCCACTATCTCCAACGGTTTCGGAACGGTGAGCGTTTCAATTTTGTATGGCCACCATCTTTTTTTGTATGGACGCCATCTTTTTTTCACCGGCTCGTCAAACGGCCCAGGGTTCTTGACATTTTTAGTTCCGGCAATGTGGGTGTTCGACTTGCCATTTTCGAGATCCGTAGGGCAGTTCCGGTCAGCGTTCCACTTTCAGGTCATTTCGGATTTTTCCCGTACTCACTGGACCCCCCTCTATACGACCCTCATACATGACTTTTACCCCCCACGGCTCCTTCTGGGAGAACAATTGTGTCAATCAGTGAGTCAGTCAGTGAGTCAGTGAGTCAGTGGTAATCGAGCTTTATATATATAGTCAATATTATATACATATACTATATTTATCTATATCTACAGATATTTCTTTATTATAAAATTGAAGTGTCTGGTTTTAATGTCAAAATTACAGTTTTTTACTAAATGCTTGTACTACTTCTTTGCTACTTTGAATGAAAATATAATATAATTTAAAAAAAAAACCCTATGTCTGTCTGTTTGTTCCAGTTAATCTCCAAAACGGCTGGACCTATTTTGACGGGACTTTCACTGGAAGATAGCTGATTTTATAGGAAGTAACTTAGGCTGCTTATACTTTTAATTTTAATTTAAAGAAAAAATCAAGTTGGTAAATTCCACACGGACGAAGTCGCGGGCACAGCTAGTCGACTCTACTACTATGCATGAAGAAGTGAAGACCCGAATGATGTGCTTCATATAGGTACACGATAAAAACCCACTGATAGCGTGGGTGACTTATCATGGACGAATACATTACCAGGCCACGAATAAAAAGCTGACATTTTGTAAAAATATATGCAATTTAAAACATATAAAAATCTTTGTTTTTCTTCGAAGCTCATCAAGCCTATAATTTATTATATTTTTCTACTATTTATACTGGTCTGGCCTTCTATCCTCGTTTGGTATCCATAAAACCGGGTATTTACGTCCTGTGCCATCAAACGTTCATCGAAAGTCGTATTATTCCGGTACTCGTGTTAAAATGGAGCTTCTTGCCGGTTCTTCTCCATGGGGTCTACTATTTGGAACAGTGCACCTAGAGTCTCGTCATTTCATAAGTGCCTGTATCTGGTTTACATGAAATAAAGATCTATTCTAAAAGTCCGGCGGAGGCTACTGGCAACTACGATTCGAGGCGAGTCCAAAAGTTAGCCCGAATATTGCAATCTCTGTTTGACATTAAGCGCGCCCGGGAAGCGGTGACGAGATAGCATAGCAGTAGAGCCGTTCAGAATTTGTTATAAAGATCGTGTTCCGTAATATAAGCTATGTTTCTGTATAAATATTGATGTTTTTAATACAAATCAAATAAGAAGAAAACATGTCATTTACATGTGTCATGAGATCGCGATCTACTTTTTTATTTTTATATTGAAGTGATTTCATTTTAGGTCTATGTTTTTTTATATTGATTTGAAAAATAAAAGGAGTGAAATACATTGCCTCCGATTTTACAAATGAATCCTTATTTTAATAAAATATACAATGTGCCCTTTTACACAATTTCGTGGGTTACCTTATTCAGATTAAATAAAAACAAAAGATAAAAGCGTGTGCTTACGCTCCGTACAAATCCTGAATAAAAAATACAGTACCTGTGTTTTTTGTGTTTATCATTTTCGTTTTCTGAACACCTCCCACGTAATCCCTGCCTATACATTGTACATACATAAAGATCTCGCTTATTAATAACTAGCGATCCGCTCCCGGCTTCGCATGGGTACAATTTCTCTACTATGCTTACATTGAATATGAAAGTATTATACATACAAACCTTCCGTGAAAAATTATCTAACTGATGGTGAAAACCGCAACAAAATCCGTTGTGTTAAGGAGGAGTTAGCGGATATACAGACAGACAGACGCGAAAAGCGACTTTATTTTTTACTATGTAGATATAATAACCTTGTAATTTCGCGAAGTCTTCAAAGCTAGATGAATATAATATTCTCACTTTATTACCTGTAATTTTACATTAAAATTTCGTTGAATGAATAACTTATTAGGTATAAGACTTTAGTACATGTAAGCTTTAGTACATGTCTGTGAATTCATAGAATAATATTATAGAAAAAATATATTTGACACAGGACATATATGATAGCACCAAGGAGAATAATATAAGAAGATGGAAATAGAAGGATTGTAGGGGGAGGGAAGGGGGATGAGAGAAGGAGGCGGGGTATTAGAAGAATATTATGACAAAAGGATTCATAAAGGATATTGTTTAGTGTACAAAATTTGCAGAGTGATTCAGTGTTAATTCCCAAATGCAACCGCAGTACTAAAATTCACTCCAAAACTAAGTAAAAAATTGATTTTGTATTTATTTATTTATTTTATAGACATCTTATTGCTAACAGTTTTAAGTCCATATACAATAAGAGATTACAATAATTTAATTTTAAAGGCTTGCGCTAATTAATTCTTCGTGTCCCCCATACTAAATCGAATTTTCAGTTTGTTTTAATACTGCGGTTGCATTTAGGAACAGAGACTGAATGCGCACTGCATAAAAAAATGTCCTGTATAATATAATATTAGCTATAACGGACCTGTTTTGGGGAGCCTCTGAATAGAATAGAATATTCTATATCTCTCTATATATCTCTCTGGATGCCTTCAATTTTTGGTTGGAAACCGAGGCATCCTTTTTTTAACCCCCGACTGAAAGAGGTGTTTTATAAGTTTGTAATGTGTATCTGTGTATCTGTGGATCTATCTGTGGCATCGTAGCTCCAAAACGGATGGACCGATTTTAATGCAGTTTTTTATCGAAAGCTAGTTTATTCGGGTATCATGTTAGCTATGTTTCATGAAAATCAGTTCAGCCGTTCAAAAGTAACAGCTCTTTTTCTAGTTACGTTATATAACATTTTAATTCTCCGAGTCTAGACTGAAGACTGAGAAATTATCGGCAGATATCCTTATCTTATGCTCTAACTAGAACCCAATATCTTACGATCATGTAGGTAACTACATGCTAACACAATCAGTTTTCAGAAAAAATGAGATTCTTTTTTCGAAAAACCGTAAACGGATTGAATACATTTTTGATATCAAAATTACGGTTCGTTGGCAGAAAAAAAATATAAGCTTTGGTATAAGGCTTATAAAATATTCGTGTGAAAAATGCTCGGTTAGGATTGTCAGCTAATATAAAGTGGGTGTAGATAATCTTTTATTTTTTGCTTAGTTGGTTGGTTACATTTATGTGCGTAAATAAGTATAATACTTATACAGGATTTTATGTAGTGCGTATAATTTGTAGAGTGATTCAGTCTCTGTTCCTAAATGCAACCGCAGTATTGGGATACACTTTAAAACAAAACGAAAATTCGACTTAGTATGGGGGACACGCATAATTTACTAGCGCAAGTCATACAATATCAATTTGTTAATTTGTTTTGGAGTTAGTACTCCGGTTGGATTTGGGAACGGACACTTAATCACTGCATATTTTGCGCAAAACATAAAAACTTATCCTGTATGTATAGCTGATAAATTCATGTTTGGTCACTACATAATGGTGCAAATAAAAGTTTCTATATGTAACCTAGCAATGATAGCCTAGCGCTTGAATGCTCGCCTTTCATTCAGGAGGGTCTGAGTTGGAAACCGGCCCGCACCTATGACTTTTCGAATTTATATGGGGATCAGAATTTGATTATCACTTGCGTTAACAGTGAAGGAAAACATCTTGAGGAAGTGGACACTTGAGAGGGTCTCATAAAGTTCTCGATGGTGTGTGTAGTCCGCCAACCCGCACTACGCCAGCGTGGTGGACTAAGGCCTAACCCTTATCATTCTGAAAAGCCACCCGTGCCCAGTAGTGAGACAGTCATTGGCTGGATTTATTTATTTTATTTATACGTCAAGTAGATTATTGTTATTGTGACAACATAGAAAATAACTCTTTATAGACCATAATGCACAATGAACAGTAACAAGGGAACTTTACAAAATAACCCACGCTTGGTAAGCAGATTGGTGATCAAGTAAAATGTTAATAGCATATACATTATCCTCATTTTACTACACCCACGTAATGTCGGTACAAGCAAAAGAGCGAGAAAGTTTATTTAGAAAATATTAAGCTACTAAAACACTGATGCAATTCCCGGGACGTCAAAAACCCCCGACTTTAACTAGAAAAAGAGCTGTAACTTTTGAATGCCTGAACAAATTTTCTTGAAACTTAGCTAAGATGATACCTGACTAAACTAGCTTTCGATTAAAAAAACTGCATTGAAATCGGTCTATCCGTTTTGGAGCCACGATGCCACAGACAAATACATAGATATACAGATCGACAGATACATACGAGTAGATACATACTACAAGCTTATAACACCCATTTTTTTTTGTCGGGGTTTAAAAATAAACCACATATGGTAAAAAGATTGTTGATCAAGTTAAATATTATTAGCATATACATTATCCTAATTTTACTACACCCACGTAATGTCGGTACAAGCAAAAGAGCGAGAAAGTTTATCTACAAATTTGTAAGCTACTAAAACACTGATTCAATTCCCGGGATAAAATTAGTTTTAGTATCAAATACTTTAAACTCATATTAAAGAAAATTCAATGCGAATTTTGGGGTTGTTCCCATCGAATCGCGCGATCCGTTGCTTGTTGCATCTGATATCGGAGAAACTTCCCATCGGATCGCGCGATCAGATGCAACTCCAAAAATAATTAAACATTGACCCATCTGATCACGGTCCCCTGCTTTAGGAATTTTACACACGTCTTATTCAATAATTTAAAGTAGAGTCTGTACCAATTTACCTGCACGGTCGGAAGTTTAAAACGCTTACCTATAATATCCAACTGTGAACACACGATGAGTATTCTTAAGCACGTATATGGAGCATCAACGTTCACCACATGTCGCATTTAAACTTTTATCGTGTTTAACCCAACAGGTTATGGCAGACATTAAACTTAACAACTCTATCTCTTTTTAGTGCCAGTTGGCAGTTTGCATGCTTCAACGGCATGTTTATATTTGCGTCGAATGGCAGATTAAAGGACTGGTGAAACTTAGTCAAATCCCGGGCGGGACGTAGGCCGGGATTCTCATGTTATGTCATCCATCCATGTCAATAAAGTCTCACTGACATTGAATTCTCAAAACACAACATTCTAAATGTTCTAATCAAAATGTACTAAAAGTTTTAGAGGTCTTTCTCGTCAGTAATAAAATTATGTCGTTCGTCTGTTTAAACCGGGATTAGTCAAATATAATGTTATGATTTTTTTTTAATTGTCGAAATAACATTAATTCCTTTTTTGTACACGGGATTCGGTTCAGTGTGACCAGTCCATATAGCGGTTACTTTGGTAACGATTCCAACATTGAGTCAAATATTTGCACTTTGCATCAACTGTCTGTATTGGTATTCCCACTGGTTGCGTTGTGGAGGTCAGAATAGAGACGCCATGTGCAAAATACTGTTATTCTATTGCATCCTATAGGAAATAGTCGATAGTAATCGTAGTGTGGTGGACCCTAATATTATGGGGTTTTTTGGAAAAACCTGGATTCCGAAAAAAATGTGTAATTTATTATTTATTACATTCGGACGCAATGAATCCAGGTCAATAATAAACCTTAATATCTCGGAAACTAAAAATATTAGCTAATTCAATTAAAAAGTATTTTATCTACTCTCATAATATCATAAAGTTCTAATTATGAAATCAAAAATAGTACTATAATGACAGACTTTATGACTTTTTTTTTTTTTTTAACTATAATAAAATTCGGTATTTGGTATAAAGTTACTGAGACGATCTTGGGGAATATTCTCGTATTCTTCTATCAATGCAATTATAAGCTGTCGAAACGTATTATTTGAGTAGTAATAAATAGCAGTGGCGAAGGGTGAAAGTTTTAAAAGAGGAAGCCGTCCCAAAAATGCCCTTTAAAAATAGCTGCAATAAATGCTGCAAAACAAAAATCCATACCGTCTCTTGTAATCTTAAATAGTCATGTCTGAAAGAGCTCGACCTAACCGATTAACAGGCTTTTTTTTGTCAGTTTTATGAGTAAATAATTAATATTACGTTGGTCTATACAGTAACCAATTCCTAAAGGGAAGCCGATGGGAATCGGGTTGGATGGACTCTTCGCCACTGATAAATAGGTCTATAAAATACTTTTCATTTTATTATTATAGCATAGATAGATAGACTATAGACAGTATAGTTAAATAACAATATCTCATTGCTTCTGTTAACAATAAATTGTAATTTACTTCCCATAGTATATTTTCACAATCATTTAGACAAGAAAACAAATTAATTTACTTTTATTTGGTAGACAAATAAAAGATAAGTGAGTATGTCCTGATATCGTAGATCAGCAAAGTTTTGGCGTCCCCAAGTCTTTGTTAGAACGTCTAGTTAGAAAAAATGGCACCCGACACCAGACTACGCGATTAATCTCTAATATATAAAGCTCGATTACCACTGACTCACTCATTGACATAATTGTTCTCCCAGAAGGAGCCGTGGGGGGTACAAGTCATACATACAGTCATAACCCTTGAGGTCCAGTGAGTCCGGGAAAAATCCGAAATGACCTGAAAGTGGAACGCTGACCGGAACTGCCCTACGGATCTCGAAAATGAAAAGTCGCAAACCTATACCGCCGGAACTAAAAATGTCGAGGACCCTGGGCCAATGGACGATCCGGTGAAAAAAAGATGGCTTCCATACAAAAAAAGATGGCGGCCATACAAAATTGAAACGCTCACCGTTCCGAAACCGTTGGGGATAGCGGGGGGGTGTTCGACCAAATGTCATAGAGGACGACGGGGGCTATCCGGTGGGGGTCATAAAAATCCAAGATGGCGGATTCAAAATGGCGGCCAAAAAAAAATATGGTCCGAGCCGGCTGAAAATTGGCATCCGGGGGCTTTCGGGGGCACCGATTCATAATCCAGGATCAATTTTTTTTTTCCGCCATTTTTAAATATGGCCGCCATACAAGTTTTCATTTTGGATTTTCACCCAATTGTTCTCCCAGAAGGATCCATGGGGGGTAAAAGTGATGTATGGGAGTCGTATAGAGGGGGGTCCTGTGAGTATAGGAAAAGTCCGAAATGACCTGAAAGTGGAACGCTGACCGGAACTGCCCTATGGATCTCGAAAATGGCAAGTCGCAGACCTACAGTGCTGGAACTAAAAATGTTAAGGACCCTGGGCCGTTTGACGAGCCGGTGAAAAAAAGATGGCTTCCATACAAAAAAACATGGCCGCCATACAAAATAGAAACGCTCACCGTTCCGAAACCGTTAGAGATAGCGGGGGGGTGGTCGAACTAATGTCATAGAGAATGGAGGGGGCTTTCCGGTGGTGGTCATAAAAATCCAAGATGGCGGATTCAAAATGGCGGCCGAAAAAAAAGGTACTGCGAGCCGGCTGAAAATTGGCGTCCGGGGGTTTTCGAGGGCACCGATTCATAATCCGGGGCCGAATTTATTTTTCCGCCATTTTTCAATATGGCCGCCATACAAACGCATCTTTTGGAGCAATTGTTCTCACGGAAAGAGCTGCGGGAGGTAAAAAGCATGTATGGGAGTCGTATAGAGGGGAGTCCAGTGAGTTTAGGAAAAATCAGAAATGACCTGAAAGTGGAACTGTGACCGGAACTGCCCTACGGATCTCGAAAACAGCAAGTCGCACACTCATACTGCCGGAACTAAAAATGTCGAGGACCCTGGGCCGATTGACGAGCCGGTGATAAAAAGATGACTTCCATACAAAAAAAACATGGCCGCCATACAAGTGTTCATTTTGGATTATCACCCAATTGTTCTCCCAGAAGGAGCCGTCGGGGGTAAAAATCATGTATGAGGGTCGTATAGAGGGGGGTCCAGTGAGTTTAGGAAAAGTCCGAAAAGACCTGAAAGTGGTACGCTGACCGGAACTGCCCCACGGATCTCGAAAATGAGAAGTCGCACACCCATACTACCCGAACTAAAAATGTGTATGATCTTGGGTAGATTGACTAGCTGGTAAAAAAAAATGGCTTTCATACAAAAAACATGGCCGCCATATAAACGCTTCTTTTGGAGCAATTGTTCTAAAAGGAGTCGTGCGGGGTAAAAGTCATGTATGGGAGTTGTATAGTGGAAAAATTCCAGTGAGTTTAAAAAAAATTCGAGATGACCTGAAAGTAGAACCCTGACCGGAACTGCCCTACGGATCTCGAAAACGGTAAAACGCAGACCCATATTGCCCGAACCAAAAATGTTGAGGACCCTGGGTCGATTGATGAGCTGGTAAAATAAAGATGGCTTCCATACAAAAAAATATGGCCGCCATACAAGTGTTCATTTTGGATTTACACCCAATTGTTCTCCCAGAAGCAGCCGCCGGGGGTAAAAGTGATGTATGGGAGTCGTATAGAGGGGGGTCCTGTGAGTTTAGGAAAAGTCCGAAATGACCTGAAAGTGGAACGCTGACCGGAACTGCCCCACGGATCTCGAAAACAGGAAGTCGTGCTCGACTGAAAATTGGCGGCTGGTGGTTTTCGGGGGCACCGATTCATAATCTGGGATCTACTTTTTTTCTCCGCCATTTTTCAATATGGCCGCCATACACACGCTTCTTTTGGAGCGATTGTTCTCCCAGAAGGAGCCGTGGGGGGTAAAAGTGATGATTCGGAGTCGTATAGAAGGGGGTCCAGTGATTTCAGGAAAAATCCGATAAGACCTTAAAGTGGAACCTTGACCAGAACTGCCCTACGGATCTCAAAAACGGCAAAGCGCAGACCCATAGTGCCGGAACTAAAAATTTGTAGGATCTCGGGCCGATTGACGAGTTGGTAAATAAAAGATGGCTTCCATACAAAAAACATGGACGCCATACAAAATAGAAATGCCCTCCACGCCGAAAATGTTAGAGATAGCGGGAGGTTGCTCGAACCAATGTCATAGAGGATGAAAGGGTCTTTCCGGTTGTGGTCATAAAAATCCAAGATGGCCGATTCAAAATGGCGGCCAAAACAATATATTCCGATCGGGCTGAAAATTGGCGTCTTTGAGTTTTTGAAGGCACCGATTCATTATCCAGGATCGAAATTTATTTCCACCTTTTTTTTTAACGCTTTTATTAGCTTCACCTGTAACTAACTAACTAACTATGTAAGAAAATCTTGGAAGTTAAATTTGACCCACTTCGCGGTTTCCGATTGAGTTGAACTTTTGCACACACGTTTAGTTAGGATGACAATGCATAGTTAGATAACTGACGTCATTCTAAATCCAATATGGCGGACTGGCGGACTACTTATGTATTATGCACTACCGTCATATGGGTATCAAATGAAAGGGTTTGCTGAGAAGAGTACGAAACTAAAATAACGTCACACTTAATTCAATATGGCGGACGCCCCAAGATGGTAGGCAAAATTTTCTTATCTACCATCATGATATGGGTATCAAATGAAAGGGTCTGCTGGGAAGAAAACGAAAAATAAAGTCAAAGTCGATGTCGAAGTCAAAGTCGAAGTCGAAGTCGAAGTCGAAGTCGAAGTCGAAGTCGAAGTCGAAGTCGAAGTCGAAGTCGAAGTCGAAGTCGAAGTCGAAGTCGAAGTCGAAGTCGAAGTCGAAGTCGAAGTCGAAGTCGAAGTCGAAGTCGAAGTTGAAGTCGTCGAAGTCGAAGTCGAAGTCGAAGTCGAAGTCGAAGTCGAAGTCGAAGTCGAAGTCAAAGTCAAAGTCGAAGTCGATATCAAAGCCGAAACCGAGGCCAAAGCCGAGGCCGAAACTGGAGCCGAAGCCGAAGCCAAAGTCTAAGTCAAAGTTTTTTATTACAACTGAGCCTTTGCAGGCACTTTCAAAAGCGTGTTTTTTTTTTTTTTTAAGTTAATTTAAGAGCTCCAAAACCGCCACCCGCGGGCCGCTTACGGCCCGCGCACTGCGCGGCCTCTACTTTTTCGAAACCCTCGCCGTTCCGAAACCGTTAGAGATAGAGGGGGGGTGCTCGACCAAATATCATAGAGAACGAGGGGGTGGCTTTGCAGTGGTAGTGATAAAAATCCAAGATGGCGGATTCAAAATTGAGGCCAAAAAATAATATGGTACGATCTGGCTGAAAATTGGCG
Organism: Allophyes oxyacanthae; assembly: GCA_932294325.1. Classification (NCBI taxonomy): domain Eukaryota; kingdom Metazoa; phylum Arthropoda; class Insecta; order Lepidoptera; family Noctuidae; genus Allophyes; species Allophyes oxyacanthae. The sequence goes on from OW028631.1 coordinate 10,849,237, forward strand.
TCCGGGGGTTTTAGGGGGCACCAATTCATAAACCGGAATCGACTTTCTTTTCCAACGTTTTTCAATATGGCCGCCATACAAGTGTTCATTTTGGATTTTCACCCAATTGTTCTCCCAGAAGGAGTCGTGGGGGTAAAAGTGATGTATGGGAGTCGTATATAGGGGGCTTCCATACAAAAATCATGGCCGCCATACAAACGCTTCTTAACACGCTTTTATTAGCTTCACCTGTAACTATGTAAGAAAATCTCCGAAGTTAAATTTGACCCACTTCGCGGTTTCCGATTGAGGTGAGATTTTGCACACGCGTTTACCTAAGATGACAATGCATAGTTAGATAACTGACGTCATTCTAAATCCAATATGGCGGACTACTTATGTATTATGCACTACCATGATATGGGTATCAAATGAAAGGGTTTGCTGAGAAGACTACGAAAACTAATATAACGTCATACTTAATTCAATATGGCGGACGCCCCAAGATGGTAGACAATTTTTTCTTATCTACCATGATATGGGTATCAAATGAAGGGGTCTGCTGGGAAGAAAACGAAGAGGTCGAAGCCAAAGACGAGGCCGAAGACGAGAACGAAGCAGAAGCCGAGACCGAAGTCAAAGATTTTTATTACAACTGAGCCTATGCAGGCACTTTCAAAATCGTGTTTTTATATTTTTAAGTTAATTTAAGAGCTCCACCACTACCTCCGCGGGCCGCTCGCGGCCCGCGCACCGCGCGACCTCTACGCTATTTAAACCCTCACCGTTTCGAAACCGTTAGAGAGAGAGTGGGGGTGCTCGACCAAATATCATAGAGGACGAGAGGGGCTTTTCGGTGGATGTGATAAAAATCCAAGATGGCGGATTCAAAATGGCGGCCAACAAAAAATATGGTCCGATCTGGCTGAAAATTGGCGTCCTGAGGTTTTCGAGGGCACCGATTTATAATCCGGGACCGACTTTTTTTTTCCGCCATTTTTCAATATGGCCGCCATACAAACGCATCTTTTGGAGCAATTGTTCTCCCAGAAGGAGTCATGGGGGGTACAAGTCATGTGTGGGAGTCGTACAGAGGGAGGCCCAGTGAGAAATGACCTGAAAGTCAAACCCTGACTGGAACAGCCTTACGGATCTCGAAAACGAGAAGTCGCAAGCCCATACTGCCAGAACTAAAAATGTCTAGGACCTTGGGTCGATTGACGAACTGGAGAAAAATCATGGCTACTATACAAAAAAACATGGCCGCCATACAAAATTCAAACGCTCACCGTTCCGAAACCGTTAGAGATAGAGGGGGGGTTGCAAGGTACAACCTCCACCTAAAACCACCTCGCGGGCCGCTCGCGGCCCGCGCAGCGCGCGACCTCTAGTCACTAATATATAAAGCTCGATTACCACTGACTCACTCACTCATTGACATAATTGTTCTCCCAGAAGGAGCCGTGGGGGGTACAAGTCATACATAAAGTCATAAACCTTGAGGTCCAGTGAGTCCGGGAAAAATCCGAAATGACCTGAAAGTGGAACGCTGACCGGAACTGCCCTACGGATCTCGAAAATGAAAAGTCGCAAACCTATACCGCCGGAACTAAAAATGTCGAGGGCCCTGGGCCAATGGACGATCCGGTGAAAAAATATGGCTTCCATACAAAAAAATATGGCCGCCATACAAGTGTTCATTTTGGATTTTCACACAATTGTTCTCCCAGAAGGAGCCGTCGGGGGTAAAAGTCATGTATGGAAGTCGTATAGAGGGGTGCCCATTGAGTTTAGGAAAAGTCCGAAATGACCTGAAAGTGGAACGCTGATTGGAACTGCCCTAAGGATCTCAAAAACTATAAGTCGCCCACCCACTGTGCTGGGACTAAAACTGTCAAAGACCCTGGGCCGATCGACAAGCCGGTGAAAAAAGATGGCTTCCATACAAAAAAACATGGCCGCCATACAAGTGTTCATTTTGGATTTTCACACAATTGCTCTTCGAGAAGGAGCCGTGGGAGGTAAAAGTCATGTATGGGAGTCATATAGAACGGGGTCCTAAGAGTTTAGAAAAAGTCCAGAATGACCTGAAAGTGGAACGCTGACCGGAACTGCCCTACGGATCACGAAAACGGCAAGTCGCAGATGCACGGTGCCGGAACTAAAAATGTCGAGGACCCTGGGTCCATTGTCCTGTCGGTGAAAAAAAGATGGCTTCCATACAAAAAAACATGGCTGCCATACAGGTGTTCATTTTGGATTTTCACACAATTGTTCTCCAAGAAGGAGCCGTCGGGGGTAAAAGTCATGTATGGGAGTCGTATAGAGGGGTGCCCATTGAGTTTAGGAAAAGTCCGAAAAGACCTGAAAGTGGAACGCTGACCGGAACTGCCCCACGGATCTCGAAAATGAGAAGTCGCACACCCATACTGCCCGAACTAAAAATGTGTGGGATCTTGGGTCGATTGATGAACTGGTAAAAAAAATGGCTTTCATACAAAAAAACATGGCCGCCATATAAACGCTTCTTAACACGCTTTTATTAGCTTCACCTGTAACTAACTATGTAAGAAAATCTTGGAAGTTACATTTGACCCACTTCGCGGTTTCCGATTGAGGTGAGATTTTGCACACGTTAGGATGACAATGCAGTTAGATAACTGACGTCATTCTAAATCCAATATGGCGGACTACTTATGTATTATGCACTACCATGATATGGGTATCAAATGAAAGGGTTTGCTGAGAAGACTACGAAACTAAAATAACGTCACACTTAATTCAATATGGCGGAAGCCCCAAGATGGTAGACAATTTTTTTTTATCTACCATCATGGTATTGGTATCAAATGAAAGGGTTTGCTGGGAAGAAAACGAAAAATAAAGTCAAAGTCGATTTCGAAGTTAAAGTTAAAGTCAAAGTCAAAGTCAAAGTCAAAGTCAAAGTCAAAGTCAAAGTCAAAGTCAAAGTCAAGTCAAAGTCAAAGTCAAAGTCAAAGACAAAGTCAAAGGCCAAAACCGAGGCCGAAGCCGAAGCCGAGACTGAGGTCGAAGCCAAAAACGAGGCCGAAGCAGAAGCCGAGACTGAAGTCAAAGTTTTTTATTACAACTGAGCCTATGCAGGCACTTTCAAAATCGTGTTTTTATTTTTTTTAAGTTAATTTAAGAGCTCCACCACTACTTCCGCGGGCCGCCCGCGGCCCGCGCACCGCGCGACCTCTAAGCTTTTTAAACCCTCACCGTTTCGAAACCGTTAGAGAAATATTATAGAGGACGAGAGGGACTTTTCGGTGGTCGTGATAAAAATCCAAGATGGCGGATTCAAAATGGCGGCCACCAAAAATATGGTCCGATCTGGCTGAAAATTGGCGTCCTGAGGTTTTCGGGGGCACCGATTTATAATCCGGGACCGACTTTTTTTTTTCCGCGATTTTTCAATATGGCCGCCATACAAACGCATCTTTTGGAACAATTGTTCTCCCAGAAGGAGTCATGGGGGGTAAAAGTATTGTGTGGGAGTCGTACAGAGGGAGGCCCAGTGAGAAATGACCTGAAAAACGAACCCTGACTGGAACAGCCCTACGGATCTCGAAAACGAGAAGTCGCAAGCCCATACTGCCAGAACTAAAAATGTCTAGGACCTTGGGTCGTTTGACGAGCTGGTGAAAAATCATGGCTACTATACAAAAAAACATGGCCGCCATACAAAATTCAAACGCTCACCGTTCCGAAACCGTTAGAGATAGAGGGGGGGTTGCAAGGTACAACCTCCACCTAAAACCACCTCGCGGGCCGCTCGCGGCCCGCGCAGCGCGCGACCTCTAGTCTCTAATATATAAAGCTCGATTACCACTGACTGACTCATTGACAGAATTGTTCTCCCAGATGGAGCCGTGGGGGGTTAAAGTCATGTATGGGAGTCGTATAGAGGGGGGTCCAGTGAGTCCGGGAAAAATCCGAAATGACCTGAAAGTGGAACGCTGACCGGAACTGCCCTACGGATCTCGAAAATGGCAAGTCGCACACCCATAGTGCCGGAACTAAAAATGTCGAGGACCCTGGGTCGATTGACGAACCGGTGAAAAAAAGATGGCTTCCATACAAAAAAAGATGGCGGCCATACAAAATTGAAACGATCACCGTTCCGAAACCGTTGGAGATAGCGGGGGGGTGCTCGACCAAATGTCATAGAGGACAACGGGGGCTTTCCGGTGGGGGTCATAAAAATCCAAGATGGCGGATTCAAAATGGCGGCCAAAAAAAAAATGGTCCGAGCCGGCTGAAAATTGGCGTCGGGGGGTTTTCGGGGGCACCGATTCATAATCCGGGATCAATTATTTTTTTCCGCCATTTTTCAATATGGCCGCCATACAAGTGTTCATTTCGGATTTTGACCCAATTGATCTCCCAGATGGAGCCGTGGGGGGTAAAAGTGATGTATGGGAGTCGTATAGAGGGGAGTCCTGTGAGTTTAGGAAAAGTCTGAAATGACCTGAAAGTGGAACGCTGACCGGAACTGCCCTACGGATCTCGAAAACGGCAAGTCGCAAACCTATACCGCCTGAACTAAAAATGTCGAGGACCTTGGGCCGTTTGACGAGCCGGTGAAAAAAAGATGGCTTCCATACAAAAAAACATGGCCGCCATACAAAATAGAAACGCTCACCGTTCCGAAACCGTTAGAGATAGCGGGGGGGTGGTCGAACTAATGTCATAGCGAATGGAGGGGGCTTTCCGGTGGTGGTCATAAAAATCCAAGATGGCGGATTCAAAATGGCGGCCGAAAAAAAAGGTACTGCGAGCCGGCTGAAAATTGGCGTCCGGGGGTTTTCGAGGGCACCGATTCATAATCCGGGGCCGAATTTATTTTTCCGCCATTTTTCAATATGGCCGCCATACAAACGCATCTTTTGGAGCAATTGTTCTCACGGAAAGAGCTGCGGGAGGTAAAAAGCATGTATGGGAGTCGTATAGAGGGGAGTCCAGTGAGTTTAGGAAAAATCAGAAATGACCTGAAAGTGGAACTGTGACCGGAACTGCCCTACGGATCTCGAAAACAGCAAGTCGCACACTCATACTGCCGGAACTAAAAATGTCGAGGACCCTGGGCCGATTGACGAGCCGGTGATAAAAAGATGACTTCCATACAAAAAAAACATGGCCGCCATACAAGTGTTCATTTTGGATTATCACCCAATTGTTCTCCCAGAAGGAGCCGTCGGGGGTAAAAATCATGTATGAGGGTCGTATAGAGGGGGGTCCAGTGAGTTTAGGAAAAGTCCGAAAAGACCTGAAAGTGGTACGCTGACCGGAACTGCCCCACGGATCTCGAAAATGAGAAGTCGCACACCCATACTACCCGAACTAAAAATGTGTATGATCTTGGGTAGATTGACTAGCTGGTAAAAAAAAATGGCTTTCATACAAAAAACATGGCCGCCATATAAACGCTTCTTTTGGAGCAATTGTTCTAAAAGGAGTCGTGCGGGGTAAAAGTCATGTATGGGAGTTGTATAGTGGAAAAATTCCAGTGAGTTTAAAAAAAATTCGAGATGACCTGAAAGTAGAACCCTGACCGGAACTGCCCTACGGATCTCGAAAACGGTAAAACGCAGACCCATATTGCCCGAACCAAAAATGTTGAGGACCCTGGGTCGATTGATGAGCTGGTAAAATAAAGATGGCTTCCAAAAAAAATACATGGCCGCCATACAAGTGTTCATTTTGGATTTTCGCACTATTATTCTCACAGAAGGAGCCGTGGGAGGTAAAAGTTATGTATCGGAGTTATTTATGGAAGGGTCCAGTGAGTTTAGGAAAAATCCGAAATAACCTGAAAGTGGAACCGTGACCAGAACTGCCCCACGGATCTCGAAAACTACAAGTCGTACTCGACTGAAAATTGGCGGCTGGTGGTTTTCGGGGGCACCGATTCATAATTTGGGATCGACTTTTTTTCTCCGCCATTTTTCAATATGGCCGCCATACACACGCTTCTTTTGGAGCGATTGTTCTCCCAGAAGGAGTCGTGGGGGGTAAAATTGATGATTCGGAGTCGTATAGAAGGGGGTCCAGTGATTTCAGGAAAAATCCGATAAAACCTTAAAGTGGAAACTTGACCAGAACTGCCCTACGGATCTCAAAAACGGCAAAGCGCAGACCCATAGTGCCGGAACAAAAAATTTGTAGGATCTCGGGCCGATTGACGAGTTGGTAAAAAAAAGATGGCTTCCATACAAAAAACATGGCCGCCATACAAAATAGAAATGCCCTCCACTCCGAAAATGTTAGAGATAGCGGGGGGTTGCTCGAACCAATGTCATAGAGGATGAAAGGGGCTTTCCGGTTGTGTTCATAAAAATCCAAGATGGCCGATTCAAAATGGTGGCCAAAACAATATATTCCGATCGGGCTGAAAATTGGCTACTTTGGGTTTTTGGGGGCACCGATTCATTATCCAGGATCGACTTTTTTTCCACTTTTTTTTTTAACGCTTTTGTTAGCTTCACCTGTAACTAACTAATTATGTAAGAAAATCTTGGAAGTTAAATTTGACCCACTTCGCGGTTTCCGATTGAGTTGAACTTTTGCACACACGTTTAGTTAGGATGACAATACATAGTTAGATAACTGACGTCATTCTAAATCCAATATGGCGGACTACAATGTATTATGCACTACCATGATATGGGTATCAATTGAAAGGGTTTGCTGAGAAGACTACGAAAAGTAATATAACGTCACACTTAATTCAATATGGCGGACGCTCCAACCAAGATGGTAGACAAAATTTTCTTATTCTACCATTATGTTATGGGTATCAAATGAATGGGTCTGCTGGGAAGAAAACGAAAATTAAAGTCAAAGTCGGCCGAGGCCGAGGCCGAGGCTGAGGCCGAAGCCGGAGCCGAAGCCGAAGACGAAGCCGAAGTCGAAGTCGAAGTTTTTTATTACAACTGAGCCTTTGCAGGCACTTTCAAAAGGATGTTTTTTTTTAAGTTAATTAAAGAGCTCCACCAAAACCACCACCCGCGGGCCGCTTGCGGGCCACGCACTGCGCGACCTCTACTTTTTCGAAACCCTCACCGTTCCGAAACCGTTAGAGATAGAGGGGGGGTGCTCAACCAAATATCATAAAGGATGAGTGGAGCTTTCTGGTAGTCGTGATAAAAATCCAAGATGGTGGATTCAAAATGGCCACCAAAAAAATAAATGGTCCGATCTGGCTGAAAATTGGTATCCTGGGGTTTTCGGGGGCACCGATTCATAAACCGAGATCGACTTTTCTTTTCCGTCATTTTTCAATATGGCCGCCATACAAACGCTTTTTTTGGAACAATTAATCTCCCAGAAGGAGCCGCGGGGGTAAAAGTCATGTATGACAGTCGTATAGAGGGAGATCCAGTGAGAAATGACCTGAAAGGGACCCTGACCGGAACAGCCATAGGGATTTCGAAAACGGCAAGTCGCACACCCATACTGCCGTAACTAAAAATGTCAAGGATCCTGGGCCGTTTGACGAGCCGGTGAAAAAAACATTACTAAGATGCAAAAAAAAAATACCATACAAAATTGAAACGCTCACCGTTTCGAAACTGTTAGAGATAGAGGAGGGGTCACAAGTCCAGTTAGTTCAGAAAAAGTCCGAAATGACCTGAAAGTGGAACGCTGACCAGAACTGCCCTACGGATTTCGAAAACGACAAGTCGCAGACCTGTAGTGCCTGAACTAAAAATGTCGAGGACCCTGGGCCAATTGACGAGCTGGTGGAAAAAAAAATGGTTTCCATACAAAAAACATGGCTGCCATACAAAACCAAATATCATATTTATTTTACGTCATGTTACAACCTCCACCTAAAACCACCTCGCGGGCCGCTCGCGGCCCGCGCAGCGCGCGACCTCTAGTCTCTAATATATAAAGCTCGATTACCACTGACTGACTCATTGACATAATTGTTCTCCCAGATGGAGCCGTGGGGGGTACAAGTCATACATAAAGTCATAAACCTTGAGGTCCAGTGAGTCCGGGAAAAATCCGAAATGACCTGAAAGTGGAACGCTGACCGGAACTGCCCTACGGATCTCGAAAATTACAAGTCGCACACCCATACTGCTGGAACTAAAAATGTCGAGGACCCTGGGTCGATTGACTAGCCGGTGAAAAAAAGATGGCTTCCATACAAAAAAAGATGGCGGCCATACAAAATGGAAACGCTCACCGTTCCGAAACCGTTGGAGATAGCGGGGGGGTGCTCGACCAAATGTCATAAAGGACGACGGGGGCTTTCCGGTGGGAGTCATAAAAATCCAAGATGGCGGATTCAAAATGGCGGCCAAAAAAATATATGGTCCGAGCCGGCTGAAAATTGGCGTCCGGGGGTTTTCGGGGGCACCGATTCATAATCCGGGATCAAATTTTTCTTTCCGCCATTTTTAAAGATGGCCGCCATACAAGTGTTCATTTTGGATTTTCACCCAATTTTTCTCCCAGAAGCAGCCGCCGGGGGTAAAAGTGATGTATGGGAGTCGTATAGAGGAGGGTCCTGTGAGTTTAGGAAAAGTCCGAAATGACCTGAAAGTGGAACGCTGACCGGAACTGCGCTACGGATCTCGAAAATAACAAGTCGCAGATGCACGGTGCCCGAACTAAATATGTCGAGGACCATGGGTCGATGGACGAGCCGGTGAAAAAAAGATGGCTTCCATACAAAAAAAATGGCGCCATACAAAATTGAAACGCTCACCGTTCCGAAACCGTTGGAGATAGCGGGGGGGTGCTCGAAACATTTTCATACAGGATGGAGGGGGCTTTCCGGTGGTGGTCATAAAAATCCAAGATGGCGGATCCAAAATGGCGGCCGAAAAATAAGTTGCTCCGAGCCGGCTGAAAATTGGCGTCCGGGGGTTTTCGGGGACACCGATTCCTAATCCGGGGTCGACTTTTTTTTTCCGCCATTTTTCAATATGGCCGCCATACAAACGCATCTTTTGGAGCAATTGTTCTCCCGGAAGGAGCCGCGGGGGGTAAAAGTGATGTATGGGAGTCGTATAGAAGGAGGTCCAGGGAGTTCAGCAAAAAACCGAAATGACCTGAAAGTGGAACTCTGACTGGAACTGCCCTACGGATCTCGAAAACAGCAAGTCGCACACTCATACTGCCGGAACTAAAAATGTCGAGGACCCTGAGTCGATTGACGAGCCGGTGAAAAAAAGATGACTTCCATACAAAAAAAACATCGCCGCCATAGAAGTGTTCATTTTGAATTATCACCCAATTGTTCTTCCAGAAGGAGCCGTCGGGGGTAAAATTCTTGTATGAGGGTCGTATAGAGGGGGGTCCAGTGAGTTTAGGAAAAGTCCGAAAAGACCTGAAAGTGGAACGCTGACCGGAACTGCCCCACGGATCTCGAAAACAGGAAGTCGTGCTCGACTGAAAATTGGCGGCTGGTGGTTTTCGGGGGCACCGATTCATAATCTGGGATCTACTTTTTTTCTCCGCCATTTTTCAATATGGCCGCCATACACACGCTTCTTTTGGAGCGATTGTTCTCCCAGAAGGAGCCGTGGGGGGTAAAAGTGATGATTCGGAGTCGTATAGAAGGGGGTCCAGTGATTTCAGGAAAAATCCGATAAGACCTTAAAGTGGAACCTTGACCAGAACTGCCCTACGGATCTCAAAAACGGCAAAGCGCAGACCCATAGTGCCCGAACTAAAAATGTCGAGGACTCTGGGTCGATTGATGAGCTGGTAAAAAAAGATGGCTTCCATACAAAAAAAAACATGGCCGCCATACAAGTGTTTATTTTGGATTTTCACTCAATTGTTCTCCCAGAAGGAGCCTTCGGGGGTAAAACTCATGTAGAGGAGTCGTATAGAAGGGGGTCCTATGAGTTCAGGAAAAGTCCGAAATGACCTGAAAGTGGAACGCTGACCGGAACTGCCCCACGGATCTCCAAAATAAGAAGTCGCACACCCGTACTGCCCGAACTAAAAATGTGTAGGACCTTGGGTCGATTGACGAGCTGGTAAAAAAAAGATGGCTTTCATACAAAAAAACATGGCTGCCATACAAACGCCTCTTAACACGCTTTTATTAGCTTCACCTGTAACTATGTAAGAAAATCTTGGAAGTTAAAGGGATATGCCCATTCGTTAAGGAGGTTTTGGCCAAGTGGCGTCCATAAATACAGCAAATCATAGGCATTAGGGTTGAAATCATAGACACAAAATCAACCACAATTTTTTACATAGAACTTGGACAGAATTTTAAAATTGTATGAAAAAAATTCAAGGTTGATATAAAACAAACATGGAGTTGACTGGCAAGCCAGTGTCGTCGTGGTAAGCGGGTACGGAATCCAATGTAAAGCGAAGGTTGTCATCGCCATAATACTATTCAAAGTCAGCGGATAGAAAATAGCAAAACCGTGGAGGAAAAATCACAACTCAACAAGCACAACAAACAACCCGCAACAAACAAAGTGGTAACTGTCAACACAGACTGTCAATTTCAATTATCATTGACGTAGTGATGGCGATTCGGCATCGATTTATCAAAAACCGATGTTATAGAGCTATTAATCGATATTTTTAATAAACTTGAACCAGTACTGCATAGATTTCGGAAGACAATCAATAGACATTTATTTTACCTATTCTATAGAAATTAAACGTTTTAATATGGGAAGCGAAACAAAAGAAAAAGTTTTTCAGAATATCATTCAGTTCTCGATTTATTTGATTTCGATTTTTGTGACATTTGCCATCACTACTTTTATAAGATTGACATACCGTGCGGAAATGAAGATTGCATCACATGCTTATTTGATTGAATATCTTTAAATAAGTTTTTAATTCCCGAGTGTTATAAACAAATAAATAATAACAATATTTTAGTTACTAAATAAGATATTTTTTTGTATTTTTCACATTGGTGTAACGAACCTGCCTACCTACTGGCCAAGAGTGGGCGTTTGCCTTTGATCCACTTCGCGGTTTCCGATTGAGGTGAGATTTTGCACACACGTTTAGTTAGGATGACAATGCATAGTTAGATAACTGATGTCATTCTAAATCCAATATGGCGGACTACTTATGTATTATGCACTACCATGATATGGGTATCAAATGAAAGGGTTTGCTGAGAAGAGTACGAAACTAAAATAACGTCACACTTAATTCAATATGGCGGACGCCCCAAGATGGTAGACAAAATTTTCTTATCTACCAACCTGATATGGGTATCAAATGAAAGGGTCTGCTGGGAACAAAACGAAAAATAAAGTCAAAGTGAAAGTCGAATTCAAAGTCAAAGTCAAAGTCAAAGTCAAAGTTTTTTATTACAACAGCCTTTGCAGGCACTTTCAAAAGCGTGTTTTTATTTTTTTTAAGTTAATTTAAGAGCTCCACCAAAACCGCCACCCGCGGGCCGCTTGCGGCCCGCGCACTGCGCGGCCTCCACTTTTTCAAAACCCTCACCGTTCCGAAACCGTTAGAGATAGAGGGGGGGTGCTCGACCAAATATCATAGAGAACGAGGGGGGCTTTCCAGTGGTAGTGATAAAAATCCAAGATGGCGGATTCAAAATGGTGGCCAAAAAATAATATGGTCCGATCTGGCTGAAAATTGGTGTCCGGGGGTTTTAGGGGGCACCAATTCATAAACCGGAATCGACTTCCTTTTCCGCCATTTTTTAATATGGCCATTCAAACGCTTCTTTTGGAGCAATTGTTCTCGGAGAAGGAGCCGCGGGGGGTAAAAGTCATGAATGACAGTCACATAGGAGGTCCAGTGTGAAATGAACTGAAAGGGGAACCCTGACCGGAACAGCCATATGGATCTCGAAAACGGCAAGTCGCACACCCATACCGCCGGAACTAAAAATGACAAGGACCCTGGGCCGTTTGACGAGCCGGTGAAAAAACATTGCTAACATGCAAAAAAAAATCCCATACAAAATTGAAACGCTCACCGTTCCGAAACCGTTAGAGACAGAGGGGGGTTACAAGTCCAGTTAGTTCAGAAAAAGTCCGAAATGACCTGAAAGTGGAACGCTGATCGGAACTGCCCTACGGATCTCGAAAACGACAAGTCGCAGACCTGTAGTGCCCGAACTAAAAATGTCGAGGAACCTGGGACGATTGATGAGTTGATGAAAAAGTGGAACCGTGACCAAAACAGCCATAGGGATCTCGACGGTGAAAAGTCGCACACCCACACTGCCGGAACTAAAAATGTCAAGGACCCTGGGCCGTTTGACGAGCCGGTGAAAAATAGATGGCTTCCATACAAAAAAACATGGCTGCCATACAAAATCAAAAATCATATATTTTTTACGTCATGTTACAAACCCCACCCAAAAAGCCCACGCGGGCCGCTCGCGGCCCGCGCACCGCGCGACCTCTAGTTTATATTATTTTATATTATTTATATTATAAATATAAAACATAAAAGAAGAATTGTGTTTCGGGATATTTTTGTTTACAGCAATAACATGTTTGACCCATTTAGAATAACTACTATTCATAATATTATTTATAATAACCTAACCGTCAAAAACCCCCGACTCCAACTAGAAAAAGAGCTGTAACTTTTGAATGGCTGAATATATTTTCATGAAACATAGCTAAGATGATACCTGATTAAACTAGCTTTCAATTAAAAAACAGCATTCAAATCGGTCCATCCGTTTTGGAGCCATGATACCACAGACATATACACAGATCCAGAGATACACACAAAAAACTTATAACACCCCTCTTTTTTTCAAAATATGAAAAAGTAAAAAATAATTATAATAAAAAACTTAACAGCTTTTGAAGTCGGTGTAACTGTCAAGCTAAGGTGCATTGAAGAATTAAAGGCGGACTTCAGAAGCTGTCAAGTTTTTTATTAAAATTATTTTATACTTTTTCGTTTTTTGAAGTATGTGTAATTACTTTTTATAAAAGTTTATTTTATTTTTCTATTTTGAGTGGCATAAACAATATATAAATATACTACAGTAATCGCGAATGATTTGTTGTTATCCATTGAAGAGTTTCATCAGATTCTTCATCAGATCTTCACCAAATTTAAATGGGACCACCTTGAGTATATACAAGAAAGCGAGTAAAAAAAGCATTCCACTTGTATTGCTAAATAATCGAAACTCAGACTTTTTTATCATCCCGAGGGAAAAATAAAAAAACATTATAAACCTTTCGTTCATTTATAAATTAATCCCAAGCGAATAAAGTTCCACGGAACATTAAAAATCGTTTAAAATTCAGAGTTAGTAAGCGAATTTTTCGTTTAATTAAAAATATTTGCTGTGAAAAGAGTTTTTATTTATATTTTCCTTGTTATTGGAGTAAACCGCGAATGATTCAGATTTAGTTGAAGATAAACAGATGTAATGATGCTATTTAGCTTGAATTTAGTACGTGTACGACTTACGTCTGTATTCAGTACACGGAACACAGGATATCTTTGTATTTAGTGCACAAAATTTACAATGTGATTCAGTGTCCGTTCCCAAATGCAACCGCAGAACTAAAATTCACCCTAAAACAAAATCAAAAATTGATTTTGTATGGCTTGCGCTAGTGAATTATGCGTGTCGAATACTAAGTCGAATTTTCGTTTCGTTTTAAAGTGTATCCCAATACTGCGGTTACATTTAGGAACAGAGACTGAATCACTCTACAAATTATGTGCACTACATAAAAAATGACGCGAGAATTTAAATCGCGCGGTGAAACCTTCTCTTCTACTTCGTTGTTTCGCTCTTGACAGAGCGCTCGTGGTCATCATGTAGTACCATTATCAGGGGCAGATGTGACTCGTCTCATGATATCTCGCCATCGGTTTCCATTGGGACACATTATGGTGCACTCATGCAAGGGGGCCCACACAGCATTGATTTGGTCGGGCCATGCCATAGGTGAAGTTCTTAAAAAAACTTCTATACAAAATCTACTTTTACAATACTTTTTTTTTTTTTTATTACATTGCCCCTCACTAGGATTTCTCCTGTATCGAGGGTACAGTTTACAAACATACATGTCACATGCACACACAACCAGACCCGAAACAACTATCTGTAGATCATACAAATATTTGTTCCGTGCGGGGATCGAACCCGCGGCACGTAGCGCAGAAGGCTAATCGCTTAGCCACTGCGCCAACCGTGTCGTCAAATTACGACATTATTATGAACATTACATAAAATGTTCTATTATAGGGCAAACCGCTGATAGAAATAGCGTTTATTCAAAATACACGCCACCCTTAACCGTCCACCCTTCATTTAGGGCACACGCGATACTTTTGGCATCGGTGACTAACGATTTAGTCGCCTTTCGGAAACTCGATACAGTGACTGAACGCTACACTCCGCACATATTCAGCGAGTCTACCGCGTAACTAAAATTGTTATGAACATCGACACTGGTATTAAATTTCAATACGATCGTGAGAGCCTAAACTTTAAGCTAACTTGTAAAAAAATAACTATCATGAAGTAGGGACTCCTATCTTCATGATCGGTAAAAAAAATACAAGGTAGCTCAAAGTTTAGTCTCTGACGATCGTATGGAAGTTTAATACCAGTGTCGATGTTCATTACCATTTTAGTTACGCGGTAGACCCGCAGATGCCAGTCGCAGCGATTTATTGAGGCTTTGGCATGCTACCACCCTGCCCGCTCTCCCCCTCGCTAAACCTCTCCGTCACTCCGTCAGATGCAGTCACCAAAATGCGATGCAGCAATGCAGCATCGATGCCATCGCAATATCGTTAGTTGCCGATGCTAAACGTATCAATGTGCTTTGGCCCCCCTAAACAGTTGTCTTTAAATAGAATATTTTGAAAACAATAATGTTTAATTATTATTTTGTAAGTAAATTTTCTTTTTTTTTCTTTTCTTTCCTTATTTTTTTCTTTTTACTATCTAATGTTTACTTTACGTACTGAAATACTTATATGTGGAAGCTTGTCATTAGCAACTTATTTTACAGTATTGTACTCTATTTGATAAATCTTATTGGTCTGTAAGCCTTCCAAACATTAAAAAAATAAATAAAGACCGAAAACACACATCGAAATTCCTTGATTACAAATCCAATACCAGACTTTTGTTTGAAATACCAAATCACATTCTTGTCTGACCTGAAATTCAAATCTATTGTCTCAAAACTTTAGTAGCACGAATCAGTTTCAAAGTCGGGCTTGTTATCACGGTAAGCAGGGGTTAACAGCAAATGAGACGACCACACGCAAGGCTAATCAAAGAGCTTTGTACTTTTCGAAATAAAACTCCATTCGGGTCAGGTCGGGGAACCACAAAATAGAAAGTACAGAACACCACTTCACTCATAGCGCGATCTTTATCTCTAAGAAAAATAAAATTAAGAAACGTTTATTAGACATCACATTGTAACCGACACCGAATTATTAAAAAGAAAATAACATTAAAAAAAAAAACACCAAAAAAACACAATCATAAAATCAAAATATAATCATTATAATCATAGTCATTCATCATTCACCAAAAAAAATAAAAAATTACAAAATTCTTTTTTTTATAATCATTTTTATTACCATGTTTCCTTGTGTGTACATAAATAAATAAATTAATAGATAAATAGAAAGAAAAATTATCAAAAATTTTACTATAGGTACCGGTGTTTGTTCACAAGAATATGCCACGCGGTTCATGACGTGCTGTTGGCCCCTACTTAGAACCCCGCTCATAAGTTCAATAATGGATCTTTCAATAATTGGCAATCTATAATTTGGACATCGGCATTTGAATTTAAAATATTTAATATTAGTGTTTTAGAAGGTGACATACAGTGTAATTCGGAGATAGGTAGGTATTAGAAGTGAAAAGTCTAAGAAAATATAACTGTCCTGAAATTAAATGTTGATTCATTTCCCTGGTACTAAACTTCTATATTGTATACATTAAAACCTAAATTAAAACACTAAAATTGTGTATGTGTAATTTAGTATTCCTTCCACGTCAGTACTTCCAGTAGTAAGGCTTCTGAATTATCTTTTGTGTAAAGACGTTTAAAAGGGGCGTAATTACAAACGTCAGATAAGGCGAACGCTAAAACGAGCTATAAATTGAAACAGTTTATGGAAATACGCGTCTAATGTGAGCTGTTTAGATTATACAGGGTTACTGGTAACTCGACGTATTCCTTGCAGGATGTCATAGTAGGGTTAAAATGCAACAAACTAAGCCACCAAATGTTCTACCGAAATTCAGTAGTTTTTGAGTTATTTCGATTTTTAGTTTTTTATGAAAAATCCCAGATTAAATCATTTGAAGCTAATTTAAAAATGATTTATGACGCGACTGTACTGAAATTTAAGTTATTATCATAGTTGATTCCGTAGCAGATCTTTGTTAATAATTAAAAGTTCAAAAATCCCTAAAACTTTGACAAAGATCACTAATCAAACATGTAATTTTTTGTAATAAATAAAATTTTAGTTTTAGGGTTAAGTTCATATTTTTACGCTGTTGACAGTTTGAACAAAGTGTGATTTTGGGGTTAAGTTCAAACAATTTTGTTTTGTGTTAAGCCCGATATAAATGCACAATAAATGGCAACCAATTTGTTGAACCAACTGAGAAACTTTTCAAGAGCTTTTATAATTATATTTTTTAATCTCTTCCCAGTAAATGGTATTAGTATAATCATATACGGGATATTTTTTATATAGTGCGCATAATTTGTAGAGTGATTCAGTCTCTGTTCCTAAATGCAACCGCAGTATTGGGATACACTTTAAAACGAAACGAAAATTCGACTTAGTATGGGGGACACGCTTAATCTACTAGCGCAAGCCATACAAAATCAAATATTTATGCTATACAGCATTAAACCAAACATCGAATAGGTCTGAAATGTATCCTATAGCGATCTATTGAGAAAGCTCACATTCGACAGTAAACAACGGGCAGTTACGGTAACGGTTATATTGTTTTGTACATCCGCATCTCCATTATCATTCTCTTATCGGCTAAAGTGTGTCGTTATTGAATTATAGCCGGTTTATAGCCTATAAAATTGTAGCTTAGTTGATATACCATTTTCATAATGGTTTTCCTGTAGTTATTTTAGCATTTTATTGAGAGGGTAGGTAATGTTTTTTTTTTATAAATTCTTCCCGTATGCTCTAGGTGCACGCTCTTTTTTGTTTTGTTTATTTGTTTAGATTTACCTACATGCTCCAGATTGGTGTTAAAAAATTAACTCTAAGAATTTCGTGAAGTTGTACTCGTCATTATGAACAACTTTTATTATAGGACAAACCAAAACGGATGGACCAATTTCAATGTTTTTAATTGAAAGCTAGTTGATTCGGGTATCATCTTAGCTATGTTTCATGAAAAACTGTTCAAAAATTACATCTCTTTTTCTAGAAGGTACCGTGACCTCGCGGAGTATAGTCCAGAAGAAGGTGCTACATATCACCTTACGTAGCACCTTCTTCTGGACTATACTCCGCCATTTTGCCCTGTTCCCTGCAGCATGGATGGCGTCGCTCACATTGGAGTCGAGTGTCGAGCGGATCTGGTCAGTCCAACTCATTAGGCTCCGTCCCCTGGGTCTTTTCCCTTCCTCCTTTAGCAACTCCTAGTTTGTTAATTTAGTCACTTTTTTAGTATTTTCTCCAAGTTAACTATGATAAACCAAAACAAAACAAAAAAAAAGCGATATATCACGTAAAAATCCCACTTCGAAAGACATTAATATACACATCAATATCTAGGTACTTAACCCACAAAGGAACCAGGAAAGGTACAAAAAAGAGATGTGGTAATGCAATGACAAGGGTTAAAAAAGGTAAGACATGACTCAGTCATGTGAATAGATACGTGAAAGATTCGGGTAGGATTTGTTACGTGAATTTGAAGTGAAAGCACGCACCTAAGGATTATAGAAGGTTTATTACGTACCGATATACAGGGTGGCGATGACGGTACGACGTTAAATAAAACTAAACTATGATCAATGGAATCAATCAAACCGTCCAACACATAAACGACAAAAAAAAAAAAAAACTTCCTCTCTCTTACCCTTTTCTCCGTGCCCGACAGGCTCTACGATGATAATTATTTTCTTTCAAAAAATTCAGAAAAACATTGTAGTAATGCAAATAAACTTCAGTATTAAAACTTCCTCAAATCGCCTCTTGGCGTGAAAATTTTATAATCGCAGTATTCTTTATGATATTTTTTTGTCATTATTCAGGAGAAAATTCTGTATACTTTACTCGATTTTGCAAAACTTTTGAGATTATAAACTTGTCATGCAAAGAAGCGAAATATGTGATATTTGGTAAAAAATAATTTGTCTAATAGATAGACATAATAATCTCAAAATTCTTCATGATATTTTTTGTCACTATTCAGGAAAAAATATACGTGATACTTACCATTTCTGTATACTAAACTCGATTTTACAAAACTTTTGAGGTTATAGATACACTTTTCATGCGAATAAGCGAAATATGCGATATTATACATATAGACAAACTTGTTTTGTTGTAAATATTCTTACCAGCTTTTATTTTGTTTTTTTGTCGTATGATATCGTAGATGACTCAAGGGGCCCGGCGAGACCAGAAAAAGAAAGAAAGAATTTTTTTTGGTGCCAACTGAAAATCAGCGCTGGGTGTCCCACGCCCAGCACATGCTGAGTTGGTAACCTTTTCTACATGGGCATGCTCGACAGCACATTTAGGTATATTTAACAATGTAAAATATTACTTTTGTGTTATTAATTTCTTGTGAATGTTGTGTTCTCCTATGTGGAATAAATTATTTTTCTTTCTTTTCTTTTCTTTCTTTCTTTTTATTTTTACGTCCAGTATGACGCACGAAACTTAACTAAAACCGTCAAGACCACTATATACTAAATCATTGTTCTGCTAAACAAAACATAATTAAATTAATTAAGTGGCAACATCGAGTGTTTCTCCACAACTACAACGACAGAGGACAGAAGGCCTCCAGCCAGACAAGAATTAGATTATTATTAGAGACTCGTTTTTATACTAATTGCCCAGCGCGGGTTGGCACGAGCAATGTTCGAAGTGGACATGGAACAGTGTGTTACGACGGGCCTCAGCGGCGAAGACGGTATGACGGTCGGTTGTGTGAAGTGTTGATATTCATATTCTTTATTCTTGATAGTTTTGTTAGCCAATCGGATTTTCTCTTGGTAGAGGGTAATTACATCGTCTCTATATCAGAAAGAAAGAAAGAAAGAAAAATACTTTATTAGCACAACAAAAAATAAATAAAACCAATAAAAAAGAAAACATATAAAATATAAAAGTTATTGTGCCAAAAGCCACAGCTCAGCATAATGTCAGGACTATTACTATCACTATTACTAGCGATAGTTTTGACTATAATGAGCACACCTCCTAGGTACTGTACCTCTACCATGAGTTTTCCGTGCCGTCTAACGTTCACGTTCGCATTCAATATTTGTATAGTGACTTTAGTTCACTATTTATACCGCTAGAGGCGCTGAAAAAATTTCCATACAAATATTGTATGTGAACGTGAACGTTAGACGGCACGGAAAACTCATGGTAGAGGTACTGATAGCTGTGAACTCAATGCTTGCATCGCATACGGTTCGCGGTTTGCAAAAATTCTGCTCGCCGACACTGGAAAACGATGCATATTCATGTTTGTATGCAAATATTTATATCGATTTTTTCCATACAGTGCATTCTCCTATAATTTTCTTACAGCAGTATGTTATATTGAACGATAATCACTTTTCATTCTCATTGAAATGCTGCTGCTAGCGTAACTTAATAAATTATGTAATTCAATAATCTTGGATTACGTTTCAATTTTGACCTTGAACAGATATTCCGTAATTAAACGAGTTGCTGACGATTCGGACACAATATATTCGGACACAGTGTCCCAATTGACAAATTTTATTTTAATAATTTTTCACTGACATTTCGGCACCATCAAATTATTGAAGCTGTAGTACGGTCAGATAAAAAAGTTGTGACCTCTCCGCTCGATTAAGGTACGATCATTTCATGATTGCCTGGTACTTTTGCTCGACTGCTAATAAAAGTTGTCAATTGGGACACTGTGTCCGAATATATTGTGTCCGAATCGTCAGCAAGTCAATTAAACTTAACTTGGCCTTTTTAGATACCTTGAACCTCATTGGCCTAGTGGTAATAGGTGCAGTTGCAATATACCAACTCATTTATGTATATCTCAGCAATCTATCAATATCTACCCAGTCCGAGAGGTCGCTCCATATCTATTATGTAACCACTTGTAGATAACATTATTGACAGTTATTAGATATGAGTGAATTTACAAGTGGCGCCTACTTGCATTGTTTTTTTAAAGATTGTACCATTTAAACATTATTGTCTAACTCGCTGACACATTCATGCAACATACGGTGCCACAAAGTTATCTGACCCGGTGACCAAAATTGGAACTAATGTCGCTACGGAACAAACATGACTTCAAAATGTCATTAATGTCATATTATATAGTTACTTACTGTTACTTACTTTAATTTCTTCGCTGCTATTGGTACTATATTTTAATGTTTTTATTTTAATTTTTCTGCTTGATTTATCTTTGTTTTTTGTTTCGAACGTATGGCACCCTGGGTTGCAGCTGAAAACCAGCGTTGGGTAATCAGTATTAACGTACTGACACCCAACATCATGCTGAGCTGCTGGCCCGTTTGGCACAACTACTGATTTTATTTTATTTTTATTTTCTGTGTCTTTAGCATGTATGTGCCAATAAACTATATTTCTTTCATTTTTGTATGGGGATGACATTGGCAAAAGCGACGGCAGCGACGCCATGACCGGGTCAGATAAGTTTGTCGCACTATACAAGTTGGCGCAGATGTTAACACATTAAATGAAACCACGAATTTGGTATCAGTTTCTGAAGCCGTAGGTACTCAATCTGCGATTTTAATGCAAGTTTTTTTTGCATCATATTTCACTCTGCAATCATTCGACTAGGTGAAGAAACATCATAGAAATAATAAGTAGGGCATCTCACCAGCGGGTCAATTATGGGGATTATAACCTAACCGTCAAAAACCCCTGACTCCAACTAGAAAAAGAGCTTTAACTTTTGAACTGCTGAACAGATTTTCATGAAACATAGCTAAGATGATTCCCGATTAAGCTAGCTTTCAATTAGATAGGTAATAAGTTTATGAGGAACATCGAAGTAGAAATTTATGTTACATTTATCTTTTATACACGTGTAAATAAAAATAATTTCGGTTAGAATAGGTTGGAGACTTTAGAAACTTGGCCCAAAGATCGTGATAAGTGTAAAATTATGATTTTTTTAAGTAGTTCCTGTGGCTGAACTACAGATTGGATTTGATTGATTTTTTGTGTACAGTCACGGAACATGATACTAAATACGCGGTTATAACATCTGCAGAACCCTGTATAATGTTCACCTCACATAAACCCAGTCTGTTTTCACGAAGCTCACCATTTAGCGCACTAAATTGATGCGCACCAATTCGAACCGCACCAATAATATTTCATATGGCGCACCCATGAGCTGTTCAAATAATCTATACTTATAATAAAATCGTAACGAAGCGAAAACTGTACATTGAAGATATAAAAAAAAAAAAACTGCTACGTGATCTATAATCGACACTGATGCCAAAAATATAGTTTTTAGAATTTTTGTCTGTTTGTCTGTTTGTCTGTTTGTCTGTTTGTCTGTTTGTCTGTCCGAGCTTCACGGCCAAACCGCTGAACAGACTTTCATGAAATTTTAAAGTAACATCCGCTAAAAGCCTGGTCAACATATAGGGTACAAATTATCACGCTATTGTCAAAGGGGGGTGAGCAATAGATCATTATGTCTACGTTCAATTATTACGCACTACAAACATGACGAATCGATTTAAAAAAAAAGACGATTGTAGTTAATAGATCCGATGAACACAATTATATATAAAACAAATCATTACGCTACTTTTGTTGGGGGGTGAGCAAAGTAAATGTTAGTTTCAGTTACACAATTTCCCTATAAATTTAAACTCCACGAGTGATCCAGTAAAGAATCCAGTCTTTACTGGGTCCAGTAACACAGAATGGCAGAGTAAATGGTATCTTTACATAAAAATTAAAATAAATTATTAGACGTTCGGTCATTGGCATCTTACTTTTACACATTATTATTATGTATAACACTCACTGTCATGTTCCAAAAATACAAAGCGTGATGAAATTATTCGACAGTTATCCCTTAACCACTAGATACATTTTATAAACGTGCTGTTTCGTTTAAGCTTTAGTCTTATAAATTTTTAATTCACCCGTTTATAGCTAGATGGGGTTAGTAGTAATTTATAGGCGAGTGTTTTTAATTTTATTTTTTTAGAATTTGATTTTTTGGCGTTCAGACGCCTGCAGGCAGAGTTCGGCGACTGCTACTTTTTACAGGTTTTATTGTTCACGGTTCAGGAGTAGGGTAATATCGGAGTGTTGGAACAGCGTCTGTTGAAGAAGAGTTTGTCGAAGTGCAGTTTTTTAATGGGTTCAGGACTGAATTCACCTGTGTTCCAAAAATACAAAGAGTGAAGAAATTATTCGACAGTTATCCCTAAACCACTAGATACATTTTATAAACGTGCTGTTTCGTTTAAGCTTTAGTCTTACAAATTTTTAATTCACCCGTTTATAGCTAGATGGGGTTAGTAGTAATTTATAGGCGAGTTTTTGAAATTTTATTTTTTTAGAATGTGTTTTTTTGGCGTTCAGACGCCTGCAGGCAGAGTTCGGCGACTGCTACTTTATACAGATTTTATTGTTCACGGTTCAGGAGTAGGGTAATGTCGGAGTGTTGGAACAGCGTCTGTTGAAGAAGAGTTTGACGAAGTTCAGTTTTTTAATGGGTTCCGGACTGAATTTACCTGGGTAGGGTTCGAAATTGATCACTGCAATACCCCTGCAAGTCACCCTTGACAGAGCGTTAACTTTAAAAAACCATTGTATGAAAATTAAACAACAAGAAGTATAAGTACGACACAACTAAGAAGAGTGAGTAACTTCCTGCCAGATACGATCCTATAGAACGATCCTCTATTAAATCACATGGAAGTTATTAAAACGACTCCGGACACAATTGGGCAGATGCAAGTGCATTATAAGCAAGTGGGATGTATCGAGGAAACAGCGGCAGGGTGCAGAGGTGGCATTGCCCTTCAAACGATGTCACATCTACTGTTCTGCTCATTGTGCCCCAATACCTGTACCTTGAGCAACCTCTATTCAGCCACTAATAACGTCGTGGAGGTGATAAAATTTGCAGTGTATATAAACCTAGAGGCGTACCATCGACACAAAAAACAAGGACTATCATTACGCATTACGCTATTATCATTATTATTGAAATCCGGAGAACAGCTGAATCATTATCTTCTTCTATCGTCTCGCCATGAGTGTTCATATTGGATTGGCACATGCCATAGTGGATCTAAGTATAATAAGTCCGCAATATTCGTAACAGAGCTCACTGCCTAGGAAGCGCCGGATAGACTTACTATCAGATGAGATTGTTGATGTCATCAAGGTGATATTTAACAATTGGCAGCAGACTTCGCGCTTACTAACCATTTCGTAGACAATATTCATACAATAAACTATAAATTGATTCTTCCCATTGTTTCATAACGGAGACAAAGTTTTATAAACTTTTATAACAACATAACGCAGTGTATGCAAAATTAAGGGTTTCCTAGATTATCATCTATGTAGGTATGGGATGATATCTTACAACCCACAAAACAGAGTGAAGGCCATAAACCAGAAGGCACGGTTTTGCCTTTTTGAGTGCCTAACCATTACGACTATCATAGATTATTCGTTTAAAATAGTCGTGAAAGCAACCTGTCGTTCTCTTTGAGGGGTCTCAAGTAAAGAACGATCACCCATCCAAGTAAAGTGTAGATATTTGTCACTCCCATAAGACACCTCATTGTTTGTAAAGATCTCATTGTTGTAAGTTTTTGTCAATATAAATTCTGAAGGCTATGTTTTCTTTTTGTTAATTTCAAGTGACTATCATAGTTTAATCGAATATTGTCACGTGGGCAAAGCCGCGGGTACAGCTAGTTTGAAATAAAGATATTTATTTTATATTCCACCTAGCGCACCAACGGTTATAGTGTATACAAAGAGGGATATTCAATAATAAAATGCAAGGCATGCCTCTGTTTTCGCCAAAGGGGTGAGAAAACCGTGATATAAAAGCTTTTCAAATAGTCCAGTTGTAAAATAATTAAAAAATACTAACCCATACCTCAAACGAATTGTTTTCCATCCTGTTTTGGGGCTGAAAAGAAAGAAAGAAAAATATGTATTAGTACATTGTGTTGTGAGTAACATCTAAGATTGAAGATGCGGAACGACGTTTTATTAATTTAATTCCCTAAGGTTTCTCACGTGGGTGTAGATCGGTACACCTCTGCTTTACCCTTAGTGGATTACAGGCGAGATGACGAATATGACGTATAAACGTGTTTGCCCACTATCCGTACCATACCATGATCAGGCAACAGAGTATCCATGGAGTTTCTTGCCGGTATCTTCTCCAGGATTATTTTAGAATCACGATGTTTTGAAAATGCCTGCAGTCATCTACTAAATTGGAATCTAAAATAATTTATTTTATTTTATTTTTAACATATCTACTTTTATATATTTTTAAATAATTTTACAGTTAAATAAAAAAAAGATTATAAAAACATTTAAAAATATAAAAGAGTAGTAGGCCACCGGCATCGGGAACAGGGTCCAAGCTACCGGTGGTCAGGGCTCTAGAGAGAGAAACCTCCTGACAATGCGCGCAGTGTCAAGGAGTACTGCTTTCTGAATCAAGCCCTTGATCCAGCCACCTAGCGAGAGCGTCTCGAGGTGTTGGTCGAGACTCTTGGCAATTAAGCCATTAGCCGTTACGACTATCGGCACAATGATTGCTGACTCCACGTCCCACATATCGACAACCTCGCGAGCCAAGTCCAGATATTTGATTTGTTTGTCTTTTTCGGCTTTCACGAGGTTCTCATCATGTGGGACGGTAATGTCAATCATCATTATTTTATTTATTATTAAACATCGTATTCGCGAAAAAATTATCAGCTGTCTCATACGTTTGGGCCGAGTAGATATTGAAATTTTGTATGGGACAGCCGATTATTTATTCGCGATTACTATATTAGTCCCATAGAGAAAATTGTTCAGTTTGTTGGTCTGATTCACACCTTTAAATATGACCACGCATTTCTGATACACTTTGTATAAAAAACTTTTTATTCCGGAAAATAATTCAGTTTTCTAGCACAGTTAGTATTAAATGAAATCCACAACGTAACCTAGAGTAGATAGAAATACTGTAACAAAATTGTTCAGGGCTTTTATTGATCAAAGGCCTAATCCCATTCCAGATGGATCCACTTACAAATTAGTTTCGAAGCCCTGTGAGAGGCTATCGTCCGACATAATCGGTTTTAGCCAAAAAACTGATGTATTACTGATAAATATTGACGTCCAAATTCTATGTAAGGCGTAGTTCACACAAAGACAAGATATAGAAAACGGATACAAATGTAACGCGGCTGTAAGTACCTAGTTTTTAACCCCCGACAAATAAGAAGGGTGTTATAAGTTTATAGTGTGTATCTATCTATGGCATCCTAGCTCCAAAACGAATAAACCGATATCAATGCAGTTTTTTTTATTTGATAGCTAGTTTAATCAGAAATTATCTTAGCTATGTTTCATGAAAATCTGTTCAGCCGTTCAAAAGTTACAGCTCTTTTTCCAGTTGGAGTCGGGGGTTTTTGAATTCTTTACCCTACACTAGGTAAATAGCAAAACTTTCCCAGTCTCGCAATTTAGAGCATAAAGTCCCGCTACCGCTCTTGCATGGAGGGAAAATAACATTAAAATAAATGTCTGAGAGGAACCAATATTAATATTATTTAATTAAATAATAATGAGGCATCCTGTCCAATTTCTATGTCGTAAACATTTTTATCAAAGTGAAGATATATGTCAATATTTAATTATTTTATTTGTAAGAGATTTCCAATTACGTACCTACATAATATAAATAATAATTTAATTTGGCATCTCTTTCAACGGAAATGATTATTATAACTAGGGCTTGCGCGTATGAATTCGCCGCTAGAGGCGCTAGTGTACCGTGAGGTCTCTCAAATGTCAAATGTCACTGTTTTCGGGTAGGCTACGCGGGTTTATTTCTAATTTTTATAAGTATAGATTAGAGAAATGTTGTGAATATTATTATTCCCTTTATTTAATTTTTAACATACTTTTATATATTTTTAAATAATTTTACAATTAAATTAAAAAAAGATTATAAAAACATTTAAAAATATAAAAGAGTAGTAGGCCACCGGCATCGGGAACAGGGTCCAAGCTACCAGTGGTCAGGGCTCTAGAGAGAGAGACCTCCTGACAATGCGCGCAGTGTCCAGTCAAGGAGTAGGTACTGCTTTCTGAATCAAGCCAAGCACTATATTATTATTCCCTTTATTTAATTTTTAACATACTTTTATATAATTTTAAATAATTTTACAATTAAATAAAAAATATAAAAACATTTAAAAATACAAAAGAGTAGGTAGTAGGCCACCGGCATCGGGAACAGGGTCCAAGCTACCAGTGGTCAGGGTTCTAGAGAGAGAGACCTCATGACAATGCGCGCAGTGTCCTGTCAAGGAGTACTGCTTTCTGAATCAAGCCAAGCACTATATTATTATTATTATTATTATTTAATAATCAGGCAGGCAGTTGACACAACTGGTAAGTGCCAGTTTAATTTTGCAATACCTGAGATTAATTATGGCAGATATGAGTTACGGGTCAATGAAAGTCAGTGCTTTAAAAGCAGAGCAAAATTTTTTTTCCCGTACTATACGGCACTGCTCTGTTACAGTGTTCTGCAGCATGCTCGATATTTTTACGGTACGATTTTAAGGTATAGTACGCGCAAATCTTTATGAGCCCTCTGAACTCTCTCCCTCTAGCACCTATAATAGTACGCTTATTATTGGTGCTAAAGGGAGAGAGAGAAAGAGATTTCAGAGCTCAGTTCAGGGCTCATACAGATTTGCGAGTACTATATTAAAATAATATGATTTAATTTTAACTTTGTTTTCACGCCCGTAATAACAAACTTTGAGAGCTATACCTACTTCACCAACCTTACTCGACAGTGGCGCCAACTGGTGAGAACAAAAACGGTAGCCCTCGATAGGTAATTTTATAAGTGACGTAGAGATATATTGGTATACAAACAGAGAGGTTACTTAGCTAAGTGAGAAACGCACAGATCAATCAATCAGTGAAGTTACATCTGCACTTAAGGGGAACACGGGAGGTGTTTTGTCCATACAAACGTAATCCCCGATTTTCTCGCTACATTTCGTTCCTAGCGCATTTTTTTATATGATATCTATACATATAGACCAATATCATGTCCCTATACAGTTATTATTTATTTATTTATATATTATTTATTGTACACCAGTAAAACAAATATACACATAAAACTTGCACGAACATGGGTAAATTGTACAATGCACGACCTTATCGCACACGGCGATTTCTTCCAGGCAACCTTTGGGTGGACAAGAGTAAAATTAATAAGTTATGGGGCGGTCAGTTTTGTGGATTAAATAGCACTGCACATTCCCTGGCAATATAAGATATACTGAAAATATGAATAAATATTCAATATACTACTCATAGTACCTATATAATTATCTCATATACATACATACACATAGTTAATTAGTTATGTAGAGCGCAAAATTTGCAGAGTGATTCAGTGTCCGTTCCCAAATGCAACCGCAGTACCAAAAATCACTCCAAAACAAAATAAAAATTTGATTTTGTATGGCTTGCGCTAGTAAATTATGCGTGTCCCCCCATCCTAAGTCGAATTTTTGTTTTGTTTTAAAGTGTATCCCAATACTGCGGTTGCATTTAGGAACAGAGACTGAATCACGCTACAAATTATGCGCACTACATAACAAAATATCCTGTAGGTGCCCTGATAGGTGCCTGCACTAGGATAAACCTATGCTACAGGCGGCAGGAGTGCTTACAATATGATGCTCGTTTAGAACAGAGTTTTTAACAATA
Source organism: Allophyes oxyacanthae (assembly GCA_932294325.1). Lineage (NCBI taxonomy): Eukaryota > Metazoa > Arthropoda > Insecta > Lepidoptera > Noctuidae > Allophyes > Allophyes oxyacanthae. The sequence continues at coordinate 10,877,449 of OW028631.1, forward strand.
TTAAAAGCGTACGTATTTCGTAACGCGAATTTAGGTAGCATTAGAAACGAAAAACGCAAGCGAAAAATCCAACCTTAGCCAAAGTAACGTTAAAGTAATCCAATCACTTTGATTCAATCCATGACCCTTCCAGAGGTCATTATCCTCGTGACCGTTTCACCGATAATTAAAAATAATGATAAAAATATCACACGTTTATCTCGCCTGTCGGGGTCCAGATATTAATGTTTGCAAATGTCAACTCTTCTCTGTCACGTTATCTTTTGCAAAAAATATTTTAATATTTTGCGTTTGTTCTCAATCCACTTCAAATTGTTTTGATGGACAGAAAATTTGCCTATCACAGACTACTAATGGAAAAGCGTCTATGATTATGATTTACCTATTTATTTATTTATATATGTAAATCTACATCTAACCATACAGTTGTAGCAGTAGTAGATATAAACAGAAAACCAATAACAGATTTTCACTTATGTTAAATTGCGTAGGTAAGTGATGTTGTTTACTATAATATAGTCTTAGCAAGTTAAGTTTATAGGTACCTGATGTAAGAGTTTGTACATATAATACAATAATTTTGAACTAAAATCCAGAGTTAGGGAATGCAAAAGGGTATTGCTATAAGTAGTTATGATAATTTCAATAAACTATCTTTGAATCTTACTGTGAATTGTCCTATGTATTGAGCTTACGTCTTTATATCTCTTTATTAAAACTGGCCGGTAGAGCACGAGACGTGGATAATGCCACTATCCGTCGTCAGACCTAAATTTATGCGTCCCATCTGCATCGCATCCACATCTCGTTAGGAGAAGTTTCCTAATTTATTTATAATCACATTAAATTACACTATTCTCGCAGCTCTTACTACAACATTTTACTGATCAAGATTGTTATTTTAAAAGAGTTTCCATGGAGTTTTTTGCCGTTTCTTCTCCATAAGATCTACTATTTGGAACCACGCACCTAGATTCTCGACATTTCATAAGTGCCTGTATCTGGTTTACACGAATTAAATATCTATTCTATTCTATTCTAAAATACGTTGCCTTAACCTTGATTTACACTTTTTTAAGGCTCATAAAACTTCATAAATAAGTAACTTCAAAATACCCTTCAGACTAGCAACGAATGCTTTTGAAGAAAATATACCTAACCTCAACATTAACCCTTATCTTGACCAACTTTTAGTGTGGTACATCTAGATTTAGGAAGTTTCTCCGGTTAATTTTATGCTCTGACTTTCAATCAGCGATCTCTTGGAAACTTAATGACTACACAACATAGGTTCGAAACTTTTATAAGAACTCTATTACCTAAAGGGTTCGGCTAAAGTGAAAAAGATACTACTACCAGATATACAGGGTTTAAAAAGACCCGAAGTCGTAGTCGTAGTCGTAGCCGAAGTCTACGCATGCTAGAGTTGAGTCCGATATCATGTCACATGGATAAATCATCGATATTTTAATAGTAGTTTATGAAACTGTTGCATAATAGGGGGTATTAAAACACGTGTGTGTTAAAAATCTCGCCTGCGACTCGATTTTTAATAGTATCACACGAGTGTTTTAATACCTACTTAAGTGCAGTTTCATACAGTACATTATCTATACCTACTCATGCAATAAGTACCTAGATAACACAATAATAATGTAAATAAACAACTAGGTATAAACCTATCAACAAAAATGGCGCCGAAACTCAGCAGCGCGCATGCGCTCTAGCACGCTGGTCATGCGCCCTAGCCGCGCCACCATAGACAATGTGTGGCTGCTTTAAAAATTGAATTGAAAACTACTTGGTGGAACCGAAGTGACTATAATAGAAAAGAAGTTATTTTATAGGATTCTTTTCTTAGGAAAACTATATCATAATAAAACTTTTTAATTTATTATAGTTGCATATGCATAAAGTCTGTCATTATAGTACTATTTTTGAATTCATAATTAGAACTTTACGATATGAGTGTAGATAAAACAATTGTATCATGCAATGACAATGACAAACCACCACAATGCTTAACTGTGAACCTGAATAACTACCTCCTCCTAATTTTCAACTTCGGTAACGTAACGGTTTTGAAAATCCTAATTAATAATGCCAACTTACATCTGTGTAGGGTATCAAGTCTAACCATACCCGACACAAACAATACACACAACAGACAAATTTCCTGACACAAAATTTACGCTCAACATAATCTGGCGTTCAGTAATTACTGTTTCTAAACATCTAGTATACTGTTTCCCGAGTTTCTGTGCTAGTTTCTAAACTGAATGTAGACACCTAAACTTTATGTTCCTATTACCAACACGTCAATGACAAAACATGTTTCAGAAGACTCAATACAACGCGAGATATACGGGTGTGGCTCTCAATGGCTCCAAGGAATGAAAAGGTATCTTGAAATCTGTCTAATCTTCCTATATATTTTTATGTGGTTCATGTGTCAAAGTTATGTGTTTAGTTTAATTACTCGATAATAGATGACGTTGTACCAATTACGTCACATTTTAGATGGCGATGTTAAGATTTTTTCGTGAAACATGACCCACGTGTGATACGTTGCAATAAAGTTGTCTTTGCTCTGAGTTTTGTGGTTTTATTCCTCCGGGAACTTTTTGGGAAGAGTACAAAATCTCTTTCCATCTCTTCAAAAACAAGACAGTTATAATTCCCGATACGTATTCCAAGCATTACCTCAAGATATTTATTTTACCTGAGCAAATGGCCCAGGCTCCCCCCCCCACTCCACCTGGAGAAGACGAAGGGACATGTCCTACCGACTAAAACCACGATGTTCTTTCGATATACATATCTGTAACACCGGCACGGAATTTGTTCGCGCATTCACCGCACGACTTGCAGGTGTAATACGCTTTGGGCGAGAAGTGGAATATCGATATGGTTTCTTATTCTGACAAATGGCCCGTGCCCATCAAAAGGATTCATAATTTATGGCAATACCTCAAGACATTTCTTTTACGTGTGGAAATGGCTCAGCCCCCCCTCCTCTCCTCCTGGAGCAGGCGAAGGGTGATGTCCTATCGACTAAAACCACGCGATGTTCCTTCGATATATTATCTGTAACACCAGCACGGAATTTGTTCGCGCATTCACCGCACGACTTGCAGGTGCAATACGCTTTGTGCGTGAAGTGGAATATCGATATGGCTTCTTATTCTGAGAAATGGCCTGTGCCCAATAGGACAATCATGTTATGTTATGTTGTTAAGTAAGTTTATATAGTTGTTTTTAAATATAATAGTTATACCTCTCATTTAAGTTTATTTTTTGGTGCATCTACCTTCATTGTCTATGCATCACCCTAAGGTTGTCTGGTAGACAATGCCTACGGCATTAAAACCGCCTTTGTACATTGTACATGAAGCATTTTAAATAAATAAATAAATCATGGTAAACACATAAGCTAGCAATTAAATAGAATGATGAATCAAATGGATCTTCTGACTTATCTCTCTATTACAATATTACGATTTTAACTTTACAATGTCTATGTTACATCCGATACCTAATACTATTAATTGTTTGCCTACTCTAAAACTAAAGCCAGATAATTTTAGTTGTTCAAGGAGCAGATTCACTTAGAATTTGGGAAACTTCAGCAAAGATATTTCTAAAGCACAAAAGTTTACCACTTTACATCTATACAGCTTCCGCCAGCAGCTTCGCCCGCGTGATATCTTTATAAATTATAGCCTATGTTACTCACAGATAATGTAGCATTCTGCTGTTGAAAGAATTTTTTAAATCGGTCCCGTAATTTTTGAGTTTATTCATTACAAACAAACAAACATACAAAAAACCAAATCTTTCCTCTTTATAATATTAGTTAAGATTAATACTAGTGACCAGTCCCCGGCTTCGCAAGGGTGCAATTTCTCTACTATCCTTCCATTTAATATAAAAGTATTAATAATACATTTATGCGGCGACACGACAGACCGCGAAAGAGATGGCGGGACGAACTAGACACATTCAGCAAGGACTGGTCATCACTGGCACAGCATGGAAATCAAGGGGGGAGGCCTTTGCCCAGCTGTGGGATGATACAGGCTAACAGTAACAGTAATACATTTATACTTTTCGGAAGAAATGCTCAGAATGATAGTGAAAACCGCATCAAAATCTGTTGCGTGGTTTAGTGGGAGATAGCGGATATACACACAGACGTGGAAAGTGACTTTATTTTATTCTATGTAGAGATTTTACCACTTGACGGCAGTGTTAACGAACCAGCATTACGTGTCGCGAGTTCGATTCCCGTACATAACAAATATCCGTTTCTCAGCATTTATTTTTGCAAAATTTTACTTGGTTTGATGCTTTATGAAGTAGACTATGGCTTCATTAAGGATCTTTTTACACCCTGTATACAGAATGACTGATTGAACGAGAGCAACATTAAAGGAGGGTATTGTACTCATCATTATGAACAACTTTTACTATGGGAATAAACTAGAAATCGTGAAAAAAAAATCTGCTATTCTGTACATTTAGTCGAGTAATATTGAATTATTTATATGGAACAGCAGATTTTTTTTTCGCGATTTCTAATTTTGTTTTGTTTTTATTTATTTTTAAATAACATTGCCCCTCACTTGGATTTCTTCTGTATCGAGGGTACAGTTTACAAACATACATGTCACACGCACACACAACCAGACCCGAAACAACTATCTGTAGATCATACAAATATTTGTTCCGTGCGGGGATCGAACCCGCGGCACGTAGCGCAGAAATCTAATTACTTAGCCACTGCGCCAATCGTGTCGTCAAATAATTTATTCCCATAGTCAAAGTTGTTCTTAATGATGACTATAATAACCTTTTTCAATGTTTCCCTCGTTCTACCAGGCACCCTGTATATGTGTTATTTTTTAATCGTCTTTCTTTGTCTGTAAATATCTTTAGACAGATTATCCGTGATAGACATTATCCAGCTTCTGTCCACCCATCATCATAACCGCCTAACCTATTATCTTTTATATTTTACATTGAATCATGTTTACACAGTATGTTTACATTTACATTTTAGTAGCGGTAACGTAAACGTTTTGACATAATTTGTGTAAGAATTAAATTAGTAGTTTCATAGCGGTTTATTATGAGAAGTGTTGAAAGAAATAACATTATCTATACATCTTTGTTGGTCGCGGGACTTATCTCATTACCGTGACCCCGGAACGTAAAGGGCTATTGAAGGAACACCGTGGATTTTAGTCAGTACAAGTCTGACAGTCCCTCCCGCCCTGCCCGGGGTGGGAGGAATCATTTGATGATTTTACCAAGATAAAAAAAAAAAAAACAAAAAAACATCTTTGTTGCTCGGAGTTTCTCTTGTCTTGTTTAATATACTGTATACAGGGTGTCAAATGTATTTGACATTTGAGTGTCAGGGATGCGTGAATCAAACACAAGAGCTGAGCTAAGACTGTTTTAATACTATAATAAAATTACCTACACACTTACAATTCATATACTTATTTAACACACACATACAACCCCTTTCTTAAAAAATAAAATTAAAGTAAAATTTTATACAAAGATATTACCCCCAAAAAATAATAATAATAAACATTAACAATTTTACCTTAAATTACTTACTACCATTACCAGTACGTATGAATGACAATTCTAGGCACTTGCTGGCGCTCAGAATCCCCAGCGATCAGGTGCTCTCACTTTCCTGCCGTAACGGGTATAATAATTAGTATCAATATGGCTCATGGTTTGTTGTTCTGATGGCACACACACACCGGAGCTGAGGCAATCACTCGCAAGTCCGCTACGTTCATCCACAAGTATGTCGTCGTATACATATGTATTACAATCTACAACGGGACCTTGATGACTAACTTGTCTATTCATACTCGGATCAAATATTAAATGTCTTCTATTTCGCCGAAGGATGTTACCGTTGTTCATTTTAATTGTATATGAACGTAATCCCACTATGTTATCTATTACACCAGATTTCCAAGTATCGTCTATCCTTACTTTAACCCTGTCCCCTATTTTCAACGGCTTTAATGTTCTAGATCCTTTGTCATAATAATATTTTTGTGTAATCTGACGTGATCTTAATTTCTGCACCGTGTCACTTTGTACTCTTGGAAGTAATAATGTAGGACTACAAGGAAGTATGCTACGTAATTTCCTACCGTACAATAACTCTGCCGGTGAAGGTATTTCACAGCTAATAGGCGTATTTAAATATTCTAACATCGCTAATTGAAAATCTGCACCCTCAAAACTAGTTTTCTTTAACATATTTTTTATAGTTTGAATGGCCCGTTCAACTTGCCCATTTGACTGTGGGTATTTTGGTGATGAAGTTATATGTTGAAAGTTCCACTCATTCGAAAACTGTCTAAAGACCATAGAGGAATATTCTGGACCATTATCAGACATAACTGTTTCAGGAATACCTAATTTACTAAATATTCTCTTTAAATGCTTAATTATGGTTTCTGAAGTTAATGAACGTAACCTTGAAATTTCTACATATTTACTTTGATAATCTATGACAATAAGGTACGACTTTCCCTCAAAGTGAAATATATCTGTGCCTATTTTGCACCATGGCCTTGGAGGTACTTCATGAGGTATGAGTGCCTCCTTTGTGTTTTGCTTTCTATACGTTAGACATGCTTGACATCGCGATAAATAATCTTTTAATTGTGTGCCCATATTTGGCCAAAACATTATCTCCCGAGCTCTTAATTTACATTTTTCCAACCCTAAATGCCCTACGTGTATCTTTTTTAGCATTTCATGTTGCATGCATTTAGGAATCACTATTCTATTCCCTTTCCATATCATACCGAAATCAATTACTAACTCTTCCCTGTAATCCCAGTAGGGTTTAATACTATCTTCTACTTCATTTTTGTTAATAGGCCAACCTTTCTTTATAACTTTAAATAATTTTTTGCAATTCTTCATCAATTTTAGTATGTTTCTGTATTTCTAAAAAATGTGTATCTGTAAGCGGGTTACTCGTAGATAAATAGCATACTTGCGCCTGCGCGTCTAAATGGTCACGAGGAAACGGCGGGGATGAGTGCTCAGCCGCCGCGGCCGGTGCAACTGCACGAGATAGCGTATCGGCTATATAAAGATATTTCCCTGGTTTGTAAACGAGTTTAAACGAGTATGGTTGTAATCGTAGTAACATTCTTTGCAAACGTGCCGGGGTACTTACTAAGGGCTTGTTTATAATGCTAACGAGAGGTTTATGGTCAGTTTCAATAATAACATCCGATCTTCCATAAATATACATATAAAATCTTTCACATGCAAATACACACGCATACAATTCTTTCTCTATCTGCGCATACGATTGTTCTGTCTTTGTTAATGATTTTGATGCGTAACATACTGGTGAGTTCTCTTGTAACAAACACGCACCTAATCCATTTTTGCTAGCATCGACTGTTATTATGACCGGCTTATCTAAACTGTAATACTTAAGCACGGGTGGATTAATTAAGCACTGTTTAATATTTTCAAAACATTGATCATGTCTACTGTCCCAATGCCATTCTGTATTTTTGTTCAACAATTCTCGTAATAAATGAGTTTTTTCTGAGAATTGGGGAATGAATTTACTCACATATGTAGCTAACCCTAAAAATCTTTCAACATCCTTAATATCCTTAGGCACAGGCATATTTTTAACGGCCTGTATATGCGAATTGTCTGGCTGTATCCCATTTTGGGTAATTCTATGCCCAAGATAGTTAACCTCAGTTAACCCTGTCTTACATTTGTCTTTATTTAATTTTACGTTAATTTCCTGACATCGTTTTAATACCGCTCTAAAGCGCTGATCATGTTTTTCTAATGTGTCCGCATATACCAACAAATCGTCAATAAATAATATCACGCCATCAAGGTCATCAAAATGTTCATACAGCTTTTTATGAAATATTTCTGATGCCGATGAAATTCCAAAGGGCATACGTAAAAACTTATATCGGCCAAAAGCCGTATTGAACGTACAAAGATCAGTGCTGCTTTCATGTAATTTTACCTGCCAAAATCCATGTTTTGCATCTAAGGTACTAAAAAACTTTGCGCCTGATAACTTACATGTTATTTCCTCTAAAGTGGGTAATTTGAAATGTTCACGCTTGATTGCCTTATTTAGGTCTTTAGGGTCTAGGCATATTCGCAAATCACCATTCGGCTTTTTTACAACCGTCATACTACTCACCCAATCAGTGGGGCCTTCTACTTTCGCGATTATACCTTCATTTTCCATTGATTGCAATTTTAATCTTATTTGTTCTTTGAGAGCCACAGGTAGTTTCCGTGGGGCATGCACAACTGGTTGTATACTTTCATTTAATTGTATTTTATAACATCCTGGTAAACAACCTAGCCCTATAAAAATTTCTTGGAATTCATCTAGAATACATTTATTATCGTTTCTACTCTTAACACACGTCATTATCCTCTTGATTAATTGTAATTCTTCACACGCATTTCTACCCAAGATTGGAGGAGAATCTACATCAACAATTATAAATCGCAACACATACGTATTATCTTTGTATAAAATTTTAAGATAGCATTTTCCCAAAACGACAATACTACTACCTGAATAACCCATTAATTTAACCGAAGTATTCACTAAATCTTTTTCTAAAAGCTTAACCATATTTAAATATTTTTTAGGCAAAACATTTACATCAGCTCCGGTATCTAATTTAAAGTTAATATGTACACCATTTATTTCTAAATTCACTGACCACTGACTATTACAACCATTATAAAAATGAGCCTTTACCTGATCAGTGTCTTCCTGCACTGCATAAACTCTACACATTCTTGAGTAATGGTTCATCTTGCTGCAGTTATAGCACCGGTATCCATATGCAGGACAGTTATTTATCTCATGACTGCTGCCACATTTCCCGCAGGCCCTGGATGCTCGTGTCGGACGTCTCTGTTGTACTTGCTTCGATTCTGCTGCTAATAGTTGGCCGTCACGATCACGACGCTGCTGGTTGCACGCAGACTCGTAGCGTGCCGGCTCGTCGCGCGCCTGCCGGTCACGCACAGCACGCACATTACCGCCAATGCTGGCTGCACGGCTCGGCTTGCTGAGCATTGTTGATGCTCGGCTCCGTCTTCTGTCTACCCAGTGCACCTCTTTTTCCACTTCTTTTGTGTCATGTTCCGTAGTTTCCGTTTTGATATTCGTTGCCTGGACGCGTGATATTTCCGCCAACTTGCAGATTTCTACCGCTTTTGATAAAGTTAAATCCGGTTCTCTTAACAATCTTTCTCTCAAGGTACTATTTCGAATCCCACAAATCAATCTGTCACGTACGAGATCACTACATAAATCTTTAAATTCACATTTCGCCGCCATTTTGTTCAACTCAAATACGTATTGTTCAATTGACTCCATGTCTCGTTGTTCTCGCGTGAAAAATATGTGTCTTTCAACAGTCAAATTCTTTTTTGGCAAGAAAAAATTATCAAATACCTTCAACAAATCGTCAACCGTTTTATATTCAGTTGGAAATTGTTCACATACTTCTTGACATTTTTCACCTATTATATGTAATAGTATGTTAATCTGCACGTTCTTCTCCTTTTTATGTAATTCACAAGCTTCGTAGTATACTAGGAAAGCCTTTTTCCATTTTTCCCATTCTTTACACAAATTTCCAGAAGTTACATTGTGAAGGTCATTTTCAAAACGAAACGGTTGCGGCGGTCGTAGCATGGTTTCCATATTGCAAGAAATATTCTCGGCTTCTTCAAATTCGTCTTCAGTATCGCTCATCTGCAGCGTTATTTTCTTATTACTTGACCACAATCATGTTTTGCACGCACTCGTTCAATATATTATTTTAAAATTATCCTACTGACTGCGCCATGTCAAATGTATTTGACATTTGAGTGTCAGGGATGCGTGAATCAAACACAAGAGCTGAGCTAAGACTGTTTTAATACTATAATAAAATTACCTACACACTTACAATTCATATACTTATTTAACACACACATACACAGGGTGCCATAGATGTTATCACATTAAATGGAATTAGTTTAATTAGTATCACGTTCTGTGACCGTACACGTACACGGTTTGGTTCCCGCTTTGAGACAAATATTTGTATGAATAAAAATAAATGAGAATTTTAATTATAATTATAATTTAGTTTGTGCAGCGTCTTGTGCATAAAGCATTAAATAAATAAATAATGTTTTTTTTATTTTTCTTTCCAGGTTTTTTAATTTTTACTTTTTTTATGTCGTAGTTTGTGTAACATAAATTGCTTTTCTTTCTTTCTAGGATATATATTTTAATTATATATTTTGATTGGTTGTTATTGCAAGTTAGTGATCTTGTTGTCAGTTACTTGATCAACAAAATATATATATTTTTTTTAATAGTAGGTAGTGTGTTCGTTGACTATCTCACCTGAAGCTCTTGTCTCGTAATTCATTTACACTATGACTGAAAGTTGACCGAACTGAGATTATATATTATTATGAACTGACAAAAAATAGGTATTCTACTTCTGTTAAAGTTCAGTCCAATTTCAGTATGATTTAAAGAAAAAAGAGACGAAAGAAAATGTTTTTATTTTCACGCCCAGTATGACGAACAAAACTTAAATAAACTTACACCAAGATCACTTAATACTAAAAATTGTTATTGTTCTGCTTTGAGTATCTATACTCAAATTTGATTTGATTTTGATTTGATTTGAATTCAATCTTCTTCATTTCAATCCATAGACGTAGTAAGTATATTATGTCTATGTTTCAATCTCATTTTTGACGTTTATGTATGAACGAGAATACCAATTAGATTGTTATCTATACATATATATAGAGAAAACTTTGAATCCCTTTTTAAGTATATTGCGCGCACGGAGAAGTGTGAGATTTGGCATAGTTACAGTTTACGAGTATATGGAGAAGGAGTGCAGAATGCTAAAATTACGGTCGAATATCAACCACTGGGCGACCACTAGTCGTTATTAAAATGGAAAGTAATCGGGAGAGCACTACGGTCGACATTGTTCGTTGAAGCTCAAGCCCAAACAGTTTTAATGAATCAACTTTTACTTGACGCATTGGCGGTCTGCCAATCGAAATTTATTGTTAGGAATTTTAGCCCAATTGAGGGTTTTTTTTAATATATCTTTCACATGTGGCTCATTGAGCCTTTATTGTTTATTCGGATTTTCGGTGAGGCCTGAAGGGTCTCTGACCTAATTAAGTGATTTTAAGCGAAACGCAGCTAAGGGCCTCCTCTAGTGGTACACGGGCCTCGGCTTAGGGTGACACTGATGGGGCAACAAGAGAGGACTTGCTGTGTCTGTGTTGTATTAATATCTCCTTTATTCAACTTCTTCGTGGCATCATTACAACGGTCCCATCAGAATAACAGCGCTGTGACATTTTCTATTTCTAAATGTCACAGCATTATGCTGATATGGGGGCCATTTTTGGTCTCGTCCAGGTTGCTTTAATTATTGCTTTTCTTTTGTTGTTATTGTTTTTTATGTTTTCATTATTTTATTTGTTCCTGGTGAGTCTAGAATAAAAATGTTTTCTTTCTTTCTTTTCTATACATATTTTTACCATAAAATAATAATAAAATAACCATAAAAAAGGGATCAACTGGCATCGGAACAGGGTCCAAGCTACCGGAGGCTAGGGCTCTAGAGAGAGGAACCTCCTCACAATGCGTGCCGTATCGAGGTGTCCCGCTTTCTGTATCAATATTATTACTAGAGAAATTGAAATCTATCGACACAGCACGGACTGGCGCGGTCGAGGGTCGGGGAAGACATGTCAAAGTCAAAGTCAAAGTCAAAAGTTTTTATTTCAACTGGGCCTTTGCAGGCACTTTCAAAACGTCGTGATTCTAGGTGCACGGTTCCAAGTGGGTTGGTCCTGGAGAAGATACCGGCAAGAAACTCCATGGATACTGTTTTCATAAATCAAAATAATTGTCTAACAATAACATATGGAGCCGCGGGAGCGGCCCTAGATAAAATTCGACCAGAATTTACACAATATTACAAAAAAAAAAAAAGGAATAGCAAAGATCTTATTAAGTAGTAAGTACTACAATTTAAACAGTACAAGTACAAGCATACTCAACACTCCAGCCACCCATGGAGCAGGACGTCGCCGCGACGGGCCTCGACGGCGAGGTCGGTATGACAGTCTGCCGTGTGTAGTGTTGACTGCCTTCCGAGCTAGTCTGATTCCCTCCTGACAGAGACAGATTTTGACGTCGGCATATTGGTTGTTCGATCAGATACGTCGATATAACTTCTTAGTTGCGTCGTACTATACACGAACTTTCTACTAAAGAAAATGTTGATCTGTAGGATGAAATTATCGATTCAAGTTGGAAATTCCCAGCTCAATGTGATGATTATAATACCAAAACATTTTTCCCATCGAAATCAATTTTATAACAAGTGCTTTAAAGATACAAGACTATAACATAAAAAGAAGTAGGTTATTAACACTCCAAAATGCACTTTAACGTAATGATTTTAAAGCAGGAATTTTATCGTCGTGTTCCCATAAAATCTTTATCTAAAATTTTATCGACTACTTCACTGGACTTTTATCTTGTTATCATGGATTTGTTCCATTCAGCGAATTTTGTAGCTCTTCATTGACTTCAAGATATCAGACCTTTTTAGTTGATTGGGTAAGCAAATGCAATCGATATGTCGCAGTAAAGGCATGAGATAATTATACCTTTAGTAATATAATCATATTCCGGATTATAGCTGTAGAAAAGCATCTCATAACTATCTCACTAAACTTTAACTATGACACGGTCTCAGTCTAGTAAAGTAACTATATCCCTAAACGAATCTAGTGAAATAGTTAAAAATCAACCGAAGTATAATATAAAACATGAGCTCCCATCCTCCCCGGTGCTCCTGACCTGTCAAGGGGCAGATAGGAAAAATGGTTTCATCGTCCCGGGAAGGATGGTTAGGTTAGGTTAGGTTAGAACTGTGACCAAGCATCGCACGAGCCAGCCGGCGAGTGCCAGAAACGCCTCCCCGCTCACTTTCCACGATTAGCGACGGGGTAAAGTATACTGATCTGTGTCATTCACCCCGTTACGTTCTGTCTATAATTTTTTCACTAAATTAATCAAGTAATTTAGTATATTACTAGATTTAGACTGTGTTATAGTTATATTCCTAGTAAGATAGTAATGAAATGGTTTACAACTATCATCCGGCATAATATGATTATAATATCACTAGATACTATCACTACAGTTATAATTATATTACGTCTTTATCTATCCTACTGTGGCAGATACTCAGGTTGTAATAAAAATTGTGTAAATCCTTTAAATCACGCGATATACTGTATGTAATGAAAAACTTTTACTATGGAACCAATATAGAAATCGCAAAAAAAAACCAGCAGTTCGAGATCTTTTTCTTTCCTTTTTCGATTATTCAGTAATTAGTCTCAATTTAGGTACACGATAAAAGTTTCTGCAGACCCCTATTCTCGGGGAATATTTGACATCTTCCGAGGAACGACGCGACGTCTCAAAGTACTCTTCCACATCGCTGTCAATTGGCAGAGTGCCCAGAAAATTGCGACCAACAGTTTTTCAATTTGCTAATCTGATTGTATTAGCATTTAGTTACCTACATGATCGTAAGATATTGGGTTCTAGATAGAGCATAAGATAAGGATATATCTGCCGATAATTTCTCAGTCTTCAGTCTAGACTCAGAGGATTAAAATGTTATGTAACCTAATCGTCAAAAACCCCCGACTCCAACTAGAAAAAGACCTGTAACTTTTGAACGGCTGAATAGATTTTTATGAACTATAGCTAAGATGATACCCGATTAATCTAGCTTTCAATTTAAAAACCCTTCATTGAAATCAGTCCATCCATTTTGCAGCTACGATGCAAACACACACTACTGATACACAGATCCACAGATACACAGATAAATACTACAAACTTATAACACCCCTTTTTTTGCATTCGGACCATGACGTGAACGTTTCGACGCCAAATAGCTCAAATATATACTTGGCGTTGAAATTAATGATCATAATAATTACGTATAATAATAATCGACATGGGAACAAGTTCTCAGCTTATCTAAGTAGGTAATAAATTGATAAATATTATATTATTTTATAGATAAATATTTATTTCTGTAATAATGCTGTGTCATTGTTGTAGTGGGTATCGTAGTTAGGTATTTCTAGATTAAATGCATTATCAATACAATGAAATTGTTTTTCAATTCATAATTATCATTAATGAATGTTTGGAATAACGAGGTATGGTATTCCTCCATTGAAGGGGAAGGATCTTCGGACATTTTTTCCACCGTTTTCAAAGTCAAAGTCAAAGGTTTTTATTTCAACTGGGCCTTTGCAGGCACTTTCAAAACGTCGTGATTCTAGGTGAACGGTTAATTGACACATTCTCCTACACTAACAAACAACGACTTTGTCAATTCATAATATAATCTAGTTCAGTCAACTTTCAGTCATAGTGTAAATTAATTACTAGAATTGAAAGAAAAAAGCAAGAAAGAAAGAAAAAGTATTTATTTGACATAGCACAAAAACGATTTAAAATATTTTAAATACATAACAGAAAAATAAAGATAAAACCATGTAAAACAAAAATAAAAACATATCATAAATAAAATGGATTCGTCGGCGACTCGTTTTTGTGCTGTGTCAAATAAATACATTTGCTTTTTTCTTTCAATTCTCGTAATTAATTTACACTATGACTGAAAGTTGACTGTACTAGATTATATTATGAATTGACAAAGTCGTCGTTTGTTAGTGTAGGAGAATACCATATGTGATATTTATAATAATAATACTAGATCGAAACTATGTTTTGAACATTTTTAATTACGAGAATTGGGCTTCTGTTGTCGCGACAAAAAGTCTGTTGTCTGCTCAGCGCATTATACATTTTTTTCTAGGTAAAACTTATATAATCTTATTTTGCCAGTTGTCTGCCAAAATACAACGATAAAGGTAGATTTAGTACTAATGTAACTTCTGAACGGGATTTTAGTGTAGATACAGTTGGCCAAAGAATTCTACCACCCCAAAAAAAAGAAAAAAATTGTATTGATTGATTGATTGATCTTCTTTGAACAAAAAAAAAGAAAGAAAGAAAGAAAAATCATTTATTTGCCACAAAAAACAAGACACACTAGAATGCTAGACATAGGTAATAAGAAAAGGGCAGGTGTATAGACAGACAATCCTTTTTTCTTAGGATGGCAACACTGTAAAATTGAGTAGAAAAAATAATAATATAAAGAATAAAAAATATGTGCTATGTATTTGTGTGTGTTATATGTGGGCTTGGTTGTGGTATACGTCGGAAAACAAAAAAAGTAAATTATTGTCTTGTCAAAAGATTAAAGATTTTTTATTGCCATACATTAGTTCACAATGTGTTGTGCAAAAAAAGGGGCTAGAAATTATACACATTAAATTTCGAACAGCATCCACTGCCGAACTAGGTTAAAAACCTGTATTTCAGTACATGGCGCCACTTCTCACAGGAAAGTCAGTTCAGACTGGCTTTCTTAATATAAGGTAGGTACATTTGAAATGACTATATTTGGAATAACAATACTAAAATTAGATAAAAAACCAACAAAAAGAAATCAACCAAAAAAGTGTTTAGGTGATTATAATGAACCTCTCTTAACATTGAAAACTAGCGGCCCGGCCTGGCTTCGCACGGGTGAGAAAATAAAATATAGCCTATGTTTCTCAGTGATAATAAGTATAGAATTCTATTGATGAAAGAATTTTTAAAATCGGTCCAGTAGTTTTTGAGTACATTTATTACAAACAATAACTTAACCGTCAAAAACCACGACTCCAACTAGAAAAAGAGCTGTAACTTTTGAACGGCTGAACAGATTTTCATGAAACATTACTATGATAATTTCCGATTCAACTAGCTTTCAGTTACAAAAAAACTGCATTGAATTCGGTCAATCCGTTTTGGAGCTACAATCCCACAGACAGATACACAGATACACACTACAAACTTATAACACTCCTCTTTTTTGTCGGAAGTTTAAAATACAAATGTTTTCTCTTTATAATATTAGTATAGATTAAACTTAAGTGACATTTTCATTTGATAAACAATTCTGACATAATTGCTAAACAACCTTTTTTGTCGACTGTACTTCGTTTGAAGCCAATGTTTTTTCGGAAATCGTACTCTCGGAAAATAAGGCGGCCACCCAAGGACAGTTCGTTTTTCATCCTCCCTGTAACTTTTAATCTAAGTGACAGCCGGCACTAAAAGTGCCAACGAAGTGTCATGTGTCTGTCTGACCGAAATCGTACCGACCGTACTCTTCACTAACGTTAATAAAACCGGAATGGAGGATACAGAACTTATATTACTGAAATATGTAGTGCATTTTATTTTGAAGACGTGCTGATATTTAATATGTATGTATATTCATTTTATAGTAGAAAGAAAGAAAGAAAAGAAAAAAGTATTTATTTGACAATTTTAAAGTTAACTTAACAGACAAAAAAAAATTAAAAAAAATATCTTAAATAAAATGTTTTATGTTTTTATGTTTTAATTTAATTTTGTATTTTTTAATTTATTTATATTATTTAATTAATGATTTTTAAATTAATGGTTGTAATGCTAATTTTAAAATTTTATTTTATTTTATTTTATGTTATATCAATCAATAATGTTCCATAATTATGATCTCAAATGGATTGAAATAAATGATTCTATTCTATTCTATTCTATTCTAAAATGGATTGTACGTCGCAGCTGTGTCAAAAAGGCTTCCGCTCAGCATAATATGCTGCCGCGCTGCAAGCAACCCGGCAGCGCTGGTAAATGATTTTTCTTTCTTCCTTTCTTTCTGGTTTTCAGTGGGAGCCACTAGTAAGTAGTGTAGGTATGTATTTATTAATGTAGGCAGGTACTCATAGTGTACAAGGGAAACTTAATAGCTTCTGAAGTCGGTGCCACTGCCAAGCTAGGTGCAAGGCCCTGAATTCAGAAGCTGTTAGGTTTTTTAAGAAAATAATGTTATACTTTTAAATTTTTTGAAGTCGGTTTTTACTTTTTTTTATTTTTCTATTTTGAGTGGTATAAACAATCCATAAATATCCGATTACAGCAATCTCGAGTGATTTGCTGATATCTATTGAAGAGTACCATCGTCTGTCTCCGAAGACGGATCCAAATTCAAATGGGACTACCTCGAGAGTATCCCCTTTAAAAAAAAGAAAAAATAAATCAAAATCTGTCCGCAACTGAGGAAAAATCGGTGAGCACAAATAATAAAAAAAAATACTTTTAGTCGGACATAGAACCTCCTCCTTTTTTGAAGTCGGTTAAAATAATCGTGGAGATTGAAAATTACGTTCGTTTCGTGTGCGCATTCTCATATATATATATATTACAAAGTTTTTCATTACAAATAAATTGTTATGTCGATGATCTGTTAACAGTCTGGTAGAGCCTTTATGTAATATGGGAAAATTGCTTTTCTTTACCGTGTATCACTTGTGAGTATTATTAATTTTTAGGCCCTTTTCTCTTTGAAGTATCGTATTATGGAACTTTGGCTTATAAGTTACTTGGATATTGTGCCCACACAATATCCATTTTTATATGACCTTTTTACATTCATGTCCCAACAGGAATTTAAAAATGTCATATATTTATTTTATTTATTTAAATTCTTTATTGTAAACCGGTAATAAAAACAGGATTGAGAATCAATTAAGCTAATGTACAATGGTACAATGGGCAAGAAATATAATAGAAGAAAAAAGAAAGAAAAAAGAAAAAGTATTTATTTGATACAGCACAAAAACAATTAACAGATAAATATAACAAAAATAAAAGAACAAAACATGTAAAACAAAAAAAAAAACAAAAAAATATATCTTAAATAAAAAATGGATTGTACGTCGCAGCTGTGTCAAAAAGGCTTCCGCTCAGCCTGCGAGCAGCCCGATAGCGCTAGTTTTAAGCGGGAGCCACATCGAGTGACGGTATGTGTGTAATAAGTCTTCCAACTTTTATACATACCTATTAAAAAAGTATCCAGCTTCTGAATTAGGTGCCACTGCTGAGTTAGGTGCATTGAGGAATTAAAGGCCTTGACTTCAGAAGCTGTTAGGTTTTTCAAGAAAATAATGTTATAGGTACTTTTAAATTTTATGAAGTCGGTTTTTATTTTTTTAAAGTTTATTTTATTTTTTTATTTTGCATTTACAATATAGACATGAGATTACAGCAATCGCGATTGATATGCTGTTATTCTTTCGAGAGTTCCATTGTCTATCTCCAAATGTCTTCATCAGATCTTCACCACATTTAAATGGGTCCACCTCCAGAGGATACCCTATTAAAAAAAATAATTTAATCTTTCTGCATTTGGCGGAGTAATATCGTAACAAACATACAAAAAAAAAATACAGTCGAATTGAGAAGCTCCTCCTTTTTTAAGTATGTTATAATTAAAATGTTAATGAATAACACCACTTAGTCCAGGAGTTAAGCCCCTCCCTTTCTAAATATATACGTAATCTCCTATTGAGTAACAAGTAGGTAGAATATTATACGTTGTTTCTCGCTGAGATTTTACCGAGAAAAGCATTATTTCTTATGTGTAGGAGTAAGTTAATCAGCTTTGTATAACAATGTGTGTGTTTAAGCAAGGATAAAATAAGAATAATACTAGTTATAATTAATTTACAAAGGGCATTTATACCCCTATTAAAATTATTTTTCATTTAAAAACATAAATATAATAATACAATACAGTTCAATAATTCACAATAATTAATTAATACAATGTCAATAATTAATACAAATTCAATAGTAATATTCACAAATTAATTATAATAATTAGGTATTAGACATTTTTATACGTGTTTTAAATTTGTGGTCATTTTGATTATGATAAAGTACCGTTCTATAGCATTAATTTATATAAATATTATTATTAGATAATATTATATATTTTTATATCATTTTATATATGATATAATATAATAATATATGATATATATGTATATAATAT
Source organism: Allophyes oxyacanthae (assembly GCA_932294325.1). Taxonomy (NCBI): domain Eukaryota; kingdom Metazoa; phylum Arthropoda; class Insecta; order Lepidoptera; family Noctuidae; genus Allophyes; species Allophyes oxyacanthae. The sequence goes on from OW028631.1 coordinate 10,896,597, forward strand.
ATGTGTGTATATAGGTGTATAATTATATAAAACGATAATTAATATTAATATTTTATGTCAAGTCCTTTTTTACCAAAAAAATTACCCGCAGCCGTGATAGTTAAGTACTTACATCAGACTTTATTCATTAAACAAACACGAATACCACAGATCAAAGACTATTTTGTACTTCAATCAACTGTTTCGGTTTGTACAGTGCCTAACTGGCCAAACCGCAAGCAAATACAAAGACAAACTAAGTGATTTAGTTTAGTGAAACAGTTTACAAACTAGCTACTCTAACAAAGATTGGAATAGAATAAAAAAGATTTGTATCTCTACATAGTATAAAATAAAGTCGCTTTCCGCGTCTTTCTGTCTGTCTGTCTGTATATTCGCTAACTCCTCCTAAACCACGCAACGGATATTGATGCAGTTTTCAGCATCAGTTAGATAATTTTTTCATGGAAGGTTTATAAAATTTATGTATAATACATTGGTAGAGAAATTAGACCCGTGCGAAGCCGGGTACTGGTCGCTAGTTTCAAATAATACAAATATTAGGCGCTTTTGAAACGTAGATCCTAGGTGCATGGTCCATAAAAATCTTGGTCCTATGAAGAAGAACCGGCAAGAAACTCCACGGTTTAAATTCGGTCATAGTGCTTTATATAGAATAAAATAAAAAACATGTATTCGACACAGGACATAGCTGACAGCACATAAAAAATTAAAAATAGAAACATAAAGAGATCACAAAGAAACAAAAAATAACAAATACGAACAAAAAGTATGCTTTATTATCATTGAGAAACATAGGCAATATTTTATTTAAAAAAAAAATAAGGATCCCTATGAAAACTCCAATAATAAAACCCAAGGTTTAACAAAATGACCTTTAAAATTCCTTATATCACGTGCGTTATAAAAACTATTGATGATAGAACAAAATAATTATTACTAGTGGTCGCCTAGTGGTCGAAATTCGACCGTAATTTTAGGTTTCTGCACTCCTTCTCCATATAAATTTTAACTATGCCAAATATCACACTCCTTCGTGCGCGCAATATGCTTAAAAAGGGGTACAAAGTTTTCTCTTCATGTATTAATAAATAGATTATTGTTTCCATCCAGCCAAAATTTAAGTGCTAAGCACTTGTTGGTGTAGCAATTTCCATTCAGTCCTATCTAATGCCAAATCTTTTAAATCTTTATATGTTCCTATATTCGCTTTTTCTTTCAGCTGATCAATGTAATTTCTTCTTGGTCTTCCTCCTTTTCATTTTGCCTATATTTTTCCTTTTATAATGTTGGTAATAATTGTTGTAGCAATAGATTATTGTTTAATATAAATAAATTACTACTTAAGCAAAGCCGGGACGGTTTGCTAGTGTTTAATAATGCTATTGATTTCCCAATGCCAATACTTTACCACCAAAGATAGTTTGATGAGGCAATCTATATGAGTGGACTATTATCATCATTGAATATTTAAATTATAATATTTCCTGGTACGATTCTTTGGAATAATTAAATTACCATCGCACCATAAGAACTTTAATTGTATTGTAAATAATTATAATTAAGTACCTATCATTGTAATTATATTTGGCAAGTCAGCCTAGATACAATAATACGTACGGGTGCAATTTCTCTACTATCCCAACATTAAATATAAAAGTAAGTATTATGCTAACAAACTTTCCACAAGAAATGCTCAAAATAATGGTGAAAACCGCATCAAAATTTGTTGTATAGTATTTAAAAAGTAGTTAGCGAACGAACAGACAGACGCGGCAGGTGACTTTGATTTATACGGGATTATCACTTAGGTATTTGAGTAAACGTCTTTGAATTCAGGCATGTTTTTTAAATGTTTCTTGTTGTCACATATAGCACGAGAATTTTTGTAATTACAACGACATTTTTGCTCGGTTTATATGAAATATATACTAATTTATATAAGCTGAAGAGTTTGTTTGTTTTTTTGTTTGATCGCGCTAATCTTAGGAACTACCAGTCGAATTAGAAAAAATCTTTTGAATTTGATAGCCCATATAGACTGTTTATTATCATGCTACAACCCTTAGGAGCCGGGCAAAAAGATAAAATAAATTAAACGGCGGGTAAAACTGCGGGACACAGCTAGCAAGTTATATTTTGCTGTGCCCGCGACTTCGTCCGCGTGTAATTTAACGATTTTTATTTTCGCGAGGATCCCTCTTTATTCTTTCCTTTTCTAAAATAAAAGTAGCCTAAGTTAGGTACTACTTATAACATATCGGAGATTCGCCGAAACAGATAGAAAAAAACATTTAAAATTGTTTTTATTTTTTGTTATTGTTCCCGTTCAAATGCTTTTATATGCATTTAGTAAAATGCTGTTATTTTGACATTACAAACCGACACTTAAATTTTATTTATTTGTATGTATAGATCTAGTGTAAGTGCACGTATTCTTTATAATATGCTGTCATTCACACGTTGTGTCCGAGTTATTTTCATTTATATGCAAATCGCCATTTTATGTGAGTTGGGTCCATAATATTGTGTGCGGGTGGTCCTCAAACTAGTGCTTATAGGTACATGTATAGGGCTTATGGGTGTGTAGGTTCTCCGACCCTGGCTCGCGGCAGCTCTTGCTGAGTCAATTATATTATTCTAATATCCCTATAATAGTACAATACAGGATATTTTTTTATGTATATTGATTCAGTGTCCGTTCCCAAATGCAACCGCAGTACAAAAATTTACTCCAAAACAAAATAAAAAATTGATTTTGTATGACTTGCGCTAGGAAATTATGTCCCCCATACTAAGTCGAATTTTCGTTTCGTTTTAAAATGTATCCCAATACTGCGGTTGCATTTAGGAACAGAGACTGAATCACTGCACAATTTATGCGCACTATATAAAAAAATATCCTGTAGACACAGCAAGGTATAGATATAGTTTATAATTATAGAGAAGGAGTGCAGAAAGCTAAAATTAAGGTCGAATTTCGACCACCGAGCGACCACTGGTTATTATTGTTAGGTGTGAAAACGTATCCAAAAATTGATGTTACCTATAAAATTCGATTCGAAATTCCAACATTTAATATTCCAAATAAAAGTTAAAAAATAAATAAATTTACAAGAATACTCACCATATCATCATAAAAAGGCATCAGGATAGTTAGTATGCGCTTGATATGATAGTAACATAACGTCCAGTTCACTTCAAAACCACCACAGGGAGGCTCTTCAGGCCCTTGAACATATTTACCACCTATCTTGACAGATTTACCATATCACAACCATTAAAAAAAAAACGCCGCACTTAACTTTGTAACACTAAAAAGTTTTATTACAAAACCAAAAAAGAAAAATATTCAAAATGGTTGAAATTCGATTTCTAAATTACAAATTTGAGTTTAGAGTTTATTGGATAGTTGAAACAAAACACGGGTTTGGTTGACAGTTTATCACTTTGTAACAAAGAAATGAAGTTGTATTACTTTCAGACTGAAAGTTTCGTAAGGTCGGCGCGCTGAAAAGACGTGAGGTCGCTACGGCAGCTGAAACCAAACTGAAGCGGGCTGTGCGAACCTGTAAATTATCTGTGACATTGTGAATCGCTCACAATGTTTTTGATATAATTTGATGCTTTATATTTATTGTTCACTTATTTATTGATATTTTAGACTGATAAAATGAATACAGTATTAAGTTTCATTGATTTTTATGATGGATGAAAAATGTTAGTGAAATGAAATATCGTTTCATTTATGATTGTAGCAATTGAGTTGTTTCGAAATATGAGTGTTATTAATCTGCTTGTTTTGTCTTACAAATATTTTATTTCTGCGCTGTTTATGTTGATGGAGTGAGTAATATCGAGTGCTTTTGTATTAAAATAAATTGGTATAATAAATGCTTTGGCATATTTTGCTGTAGATATTATTATTATTTGCTATGATTTATTAGTTTTCAGATCAGTTTGCAAGATTGTATAGCATTTTCTGGATCAGATAAATTACCTCCTTTTTTAGCATTACCTTAAATTGGACTAGTTTTTATGTTTTATATGTTTACTTATATTATTATAGTAGTTTATGAAACTGTTGCTTAAGGGGGGTATTAAAACATGAGTGTGTTAAAAAATCGTTGCTTATGCATAAAGTCTGACATTATAGTACTATTTTTGAATTAATAATTAGATCTTTACGATATGAGTAATTTTTTTAATTTTATTTTTTATATTTTGGGTAGGTATGTATCTAAAGTAAAAGCCTAAACGGTAGATTGACGGCGAATGATAAAGTTGACTTTAAACGAAAGTACAACAATGGCCTATCATTGTCCAATGCCCCTACACAATGGCCGAAGCTGGTTACACTATACCATCCATTAATGATTAACAAACGACTTTGAGGTGCTTCTGATGTACAAATGGAGCGATGCACGTTGAATAGCTTACAAGTGCTATTGTGTACTGAGTACTGAGCCATTATACTGGCCATTGGATAGTAAGTACTTGTATGAGTCCTACAGATAATAATGTACTATCGACAAACGCTACGCCATTTGTTTTTCGACTTCGATACGTTTGACTTCGAAAAATGAAGAGGTTCTCAATTCGACTGTATGTTTTTCTGTATGTTTGTTATGCGATTACTCCGCCAATTCTAGATCGATTTCGAAAATTCTCTTTTTGTTTGAAACGGTATATCTACTCTCGAGGTGGTCCCATTCAAATTTGTTGAAGATCTGATGAAAAGCTTTGGAGATAGACTACGGAACTCTTGAATGCATATCACTTGCGATTGCTGTAATCGCATGTTTCTGTATTGTATAAGCTACTCAAAATTTTAAAATAAAATAAACTTTAAAAGAAGGTAAAACTCACTTCAAAAAACTAAAAAGTATAAAAAAGTTTTCTTAACGAACTTAACAGTCTGAAGTCGGGGCCTTTACCTAACTCTTCAATGCACGTTTGGTAGTGGCACCGACTTCAGAAACAATTAAGTTTTTATAACAAAATTATTATATTTCTTTATTGTACACCAGTAAAACAAATATACACATAAAACTTGCACAAACATGGGTAAATTGTACAATGGACGGGATACTTCTTCTTCTTAGCGTGTCGATGGCAAATTAAACGTACTTTTTTTTTTTTTTTTTTTTAGCTTGGTAAAATCATCAAATGAGTCCTCCCACCCCGGGCAGGGCGGGAGGGACTGTCAGACTTGTACTGACTAAAATCCACGGTGTTCCTTCAATAGCCCTTTACGTTCCGGGGTCACGGTAATGAGATAAATCCCGCGACCAAATTAAATGTACTTGATATAAGTTTTTAAACTGTCATGGTCACTTTTAGTTTATCCGTGACCATGGCGCTTGCAACAGTGCCGAAATATCGGGAACTCAATACAAGATATAAACATGGTAAATACCCCGTTTTGAACTCTAATACTAAATGTACCTACTTGGCCTAGTATTCCGCCACACGAATAGCTGAATCCATTACTATACTCTTTGGCTGAATCAGTTGCAGTCATAAGCTCCTCACGCATGCAGGTGGTAATTATTTTATACTAAAAAGTATAAAATAATTTTGTTAAAAAACTTAATTGGTTTTTGAATTCGGTTTTTATTATCTACTTTACTAAACATTTTTTAACATTATTGTGAGACTTTAAGAAATATATTAATATTGTTCTGACATTCTATTGGTGGACGAAAACTGTATCCAGTATCCGGAAAATTTATTAGTGTGAGGAAACTGGACAGGTTTACTAGCTTCGTAAAAAAAACACCCTTTAATTAATTATAGACCTACTTTTCGAGAAATCTATTCAGTCTTCCAAGAATATAAAACACAATGACTGTACTAAAATATCTAGATAAAGTAGCTCGTAACCCAGGTCAACGGCTCCAGCCTAGATTTCAGCCTTGTAATATTCTGAGCTAACAGTGCTGAAAATAACAAAAAAGAACGCTAACGCGAATTGTTAAGAAGTTCTAGTGTTGGGACATTGAAAGTTTAATAGAATAGAATAGATTTATATTTCATGTAAACCAGATACAGGCACTTATGAAATGTCGAGACTCTAGGTGCGCAGTTCCAAATAGTAGATCCAATGGAGAAGAACTGGCAAGAAACTGCATGGAAACTCTTTTAAAATAATAAAGTAAGTAAGTTAAGTTTAGGAACTTAGCTCATTTTTTTTAAATACTACATAATATTTTATATTGTATTGAAATAGCAGTGACAGCTTAGCGGTCGAACGCTTGCCTTCCATGCAGTAGGGTTTGAGTACGAACTCGGCCCGCACCTCCACGTCTTTTCGAATTTATGTGCGGATCGTAATTTGATTTTCAGTTGCATTATGGTGAAGGAATACATCGTGAGGAAACCTGCACACCTGAGAGGACCTCATAAAGTTCTCGATGGTGTGTGTAGTTCGCCAACCCGTACCTACTAGGCCAGCGTGATGGCCTAACCCTTCTCATTCTGAGAAGAGGCCCGTGCCTAGCAGTGGGACAGTAATGGGCTGTTTTTAGGGTTCCGTACCCAGAGGGTAAAATGGGACCTTATTACTAAGACTCCGCTGTCCGGCCGTCCGTCCGTCCGTCTGTCACCAGGCTGTATCTCATGAACCGTGATAGTTAGACAGTTGAAATTTACTCCCATTCAACAACCGTGATTTTTTTGCCGTTTTTATAGATAATGGTACGGATCCCTTCGTGCGCAAGTCCGACTCGCACTTGGCCGGGATTTTTTTTATTTTTATTGTTTTTGTCTGTAGATATTGAAAGGTTACAGTTATGGATAGTTACGTCATTTCAATTATAACTTTCTACTTACTTAATTCGATTTAAAACCACTTTGTTGTTTTGACTTGGAACTTGACGTAGGTATAATGGAAGTGACGTGACGATGCAATTAACATCATCATCAATATTAATTTAAAGTCAATTTAATTAATTATCTCATGGCCTTCGAAATCCTACAAACCATGATGGGAAAATTTTAATCAATATCTTATCTGATTAAGTTTTTCCACTTAAGTGCGATGTTATTTTTTTTATTAATCTTATTAATATTTTAAATGTGAAAGTTTGCTGTTCAATCACAAGTAAATGGATTTGGACGAAATTTGGCACATTAGAATTTTATAAGTATAGACCTATCCTGAATTATATAGCATAGTTTAAATTCATTTATTATTATTATGAATTGTATAAAAACAATAACCTAACCATCAAAAACCCCCGACTCCAACTAGAAAAAGAGCTGTAACTTTTGAACGGCTGAACAAATCATGAAACTACTAACGAAGATGATTCCCGAAAAAACTAACTTACAATTAAAAAAATTGCATTGAAATCGGTCCATCTGTTTTGGAGCTACGATGCCACGACAGACGATACAAACTTATGATGATACACGCTACAAACTTAGAACATTCTTCTTTTTTGTCGGGGCTAAAAACATACCTTATCAATCTATCAAAATCAGCTAATCGCAGTCCAAGATGAGTTGGGCATACGTGCAGGTGACCGCAAACCTTCCTTCACCGGTATCAACGTCATAAACACTGCTTCAGTTAGATACCCGAGGCCGACAGCTGGTTGGATAGCTAGCATAAACTGACGCCTGCCAGAGCCTCATTGCTCAACGACTGAGGCATACAAATATTAATTACCTGGTGACCCGCTGCTTCCTGTCTTCACAAGCTAATTTTAAGAACGCTTTTACAAACAAAACAAGGTGTTTTCAAAACTGGATGGCTTGAGTATTAAAAGTATGTAGGTACCTACTTGTACTATTTAAATAATAGTGGTACTTATTATGATTCTTCTGTTCTTAAAAACAAATTGTATAAAAAAAATATCTAGAATGATGCCCATGTTGTATGCCAGTTTTTTAATATGAAATTCTTTGAATGTTTGTAGCCGAACTTGAATGCTGGCTGGTAATCATCGCAATCTAGGTTGAGTAAAAAAATAATTATGAGGTCATGAGTTGTTCGCAGTTACAATGGTTTTGTATGAAGCTTGTATTAAAACATGCTGAATTAATGGAACAGTTTTAAAGTAACTTTATATTAGTTTATTTATTTATTTTATAGACTTTTAAATCCATGCCCAATAAGAGATTACGATAATTTAATTTTAAAACAAATAAGTACATTTGATAATTAATAAATTTTAAAACAAATAAGTAGATACATTTGATAATTAATAAATTTAAAACAATTTACATCTCAATTAATATTTATGTTTATATTCTTCATAATTAAATACAAAGGTCCTACCTTTCTAGTCCCGATCCCTTAAAGGGGATATAGTACTCATCATTATGAACAGCTTTTACTAAAGGACCAACCCACTCGCTGTCCGACCATGGACCATGCCCGGGTCGACGGCGCGTTGTGTTCCACGCGCGCCTCAAAGAACGTCAGCAAGATGACGGGGCCCCCCCTGCAGAGGGCCGAAGCCTGCCGGGGTCGCGGGACTTATCTCATTACCGTGACCCCGGAACGTAAAGGGCTATTGAAGGAACACCGTGGATTTTAGTCAGTACAAGTCTGACAGTCCCTCCCGCCCTGCCCGGGGTGGGAGGACTCATTCGATGATTTTACCACGAAAGGACCAACCCAGAAATTGCGAAAAAAAAAACTGGTCCATACAAATAATACAATAGTACCTACTACTAGAATAGATGTATGGAACAACTGATTTTCTTCCGCGATTTCAGGATTGGTCGCATAGTAAAAGTTGTTCATAATGATGAGTACAATAACCCATAAAGTGATCGGATTAGAAAGGTAAGAAATAAATTAAGAAAAATCATTTATTTACCACCACAAACAAGACACTAGAATGATAGACATAGGTAATAAGAAGAGGACAGATGCATAGACAGAGAAGACATTTTTCTGGTAGGTAAAGCCTTAAATAGGTATAGATACTTAATTTTGAGAATATTCTCTTCAGATTATCCTAGTCTTATTTTTATTCACATTAAATTACATTATTCTCGCAACTCTTACCACAACATTGTACTGATAAAGATTGTAATCTATTATTTGAAAAGAGTTACAATGGAGTTTCTTGCCGGTTCTTCTCCATAGGGTCTACTATTTGGAACCGTGGACCTAGAGTCTCGACATTTCATAAGTGCCTGTATCTGGTTTACATGAAATAAAGATCTATTCTATTCTATTCTCTTCAGTTTAGAGAGTTATTTCTGGTAAAGCAAACAGTTACAAAGACAGAGCTCCTAATATCTTTAATTAGAATGAGTTTGCTGATTACAATTATACTCAACGTCTGTAACAGTTCCTCGTATCCCGTATAGCGTGTATGGTTCACGAAGGTACAGTACGACATCACTAAGAAGTTACACCGATGTAGGTAGAGGTACCTGATCGAACAACCAATGGTAGTCCGCTCGCTTAGATAGTTTTACAACGTATTGCGTCAGCGTAAAGATCATTTTTTACTGCAGTACCTACTAATAAACATTCGAGTTTGAAGTCGGACTCAGAAGCCCAATTCTCGTAATTAAAAATGTTCAAAATACAGGGTTCTTTGTAAAACACCGGCAGTGCTTGAAGGGTTGAAACTACTCATCAATATGAACAAATTTTACTACGGGACCAACCATGAAATCGCGAAAAAAAATTCAAACTTTTCATACATTTTTATGGAGCAAGATAATCTTTTAGTATAAAAAGTTAGAATATTATTTCGCGATTTCATGGTTTGTCCCATAGTAAAAGTTGTTCATATTGATGAGTAGTTTCACCCCTTAAAGCATTGCCGGTGTTTTACAAATAACCCTGTATAGTTCCGATCTAGTATCAATGTCATAAATGTCACAAATGGTATTCTCCTACACTAACAAACAACGTCAAACGTGACATTATAATTATTGTAATGAGGTCGAAAGTTTATTGAAGCCAAATCGGCATTCTGCTAACGTTTTGAAGCGACAAAGATAATAAAATTGGTATTCTCGTTCATATTATATGTAAACGTCAAAAATTTGATTGAAATGAATCTGTAAGAAGATTGAATTCAAATCATACTGAAATCAGAATGAACTTTAATAGCAGTAGAATACCGATTTTCTGTCAATTCATAATTATAATCTCAGTTCGGTCAACTTTCAGTCATAGTGTAAATAAATTACGAGAATCGGGCTTCAGTTCGGAAGAGATCGGTTTTACGAAGTTTGCCGATGCGACTTCTTATTAGTGTCGTACTGTAAGTACTGTAACTAATTTGCTAACGCCGCGACCTACTTTTCGCGATTAATTATATAACGTGTAATTTAATTAATTTAATTAACGCAAAATCTCACATTCAACAACAAAAACTTACGTTTTTTAGAGCTAACTGTTATTTTTAAGAAAATAGTTTTGAGCCTAGCTTTACTTATTGCATTAAAAATAGAGGCTTATTACCTTGAGATACGGTTTAATTTTCTTTGGCTCAATTCAGTGTCTGGTTGGCGAATTTTATATTTATTGGAAAAAATACCTAGACTAAAAGTTACTGAAATCGATTCAGTATTTAGAAAGAAAGAAAGAAAACATTTTTATATAAAACAAAAAAAACATAAAAAAAAACAAAAGAAAAACAATAATAATTTAAAACAACCTAACCTATTTTATTATAGCCTGCATAATGTATATTAATTTATCAAAGTAGTAATTAGTTGGACAATGGCTATAAAATAATATATAATAATAATATAGCTATAAAACCCCGGATTAGCATCCGACATAACTTTGGAAAGTTATCTCCATGAGCCACTTGAGGAAAAAATTATCGAGAAAATTAATATAAGCCAACATAACTTTTGTGTAACTTTTACGAACAAACTTAATATCTTGAAATCTGTGTTTTGTAGCAACTCACATTTATGATCTTTGCTAGTAACTAAAAAAAATAAAATGTGTGCTGGGACACATAGTAGAAGTGAAACTACAACGGACAATATATCGTCTAACCCCTCCACGCTGCCGCAACGCTTTTTCTTGACAGAAAAATCCTAATACTGGGGGGTAGTCTATATAGAAGTTTCACTTCAATAGGTAATACTTTGGTTAGCTTCGCTAGTGGTTAATTAAGTCCAAAATAATTAATTATATGAAAACCAATCTTTCAACCATTTTATTCAGTTACCATGATTAAAATGTACTTGAAAATCTTGTCAAAACAAAATGTTCCTAAATAATGTCTCTACGAAGATGATTTATGAGGTCAAACTCGAAGAAGTGTAGGAATATTGTCACAGAATAGAAAAGCACAGTAGTTCCAGACCTTTAGAATGTACTCAGCCTAAAAGCCAACTAAAGTTAAACAAAAATTATAGTTTAAAAAAAAACTAAAGAAAACGCTTTTGTCATCCAAACTAAACGTGTATGCAAAATTTCAGCTCAATCGGAAACCGGGAAGTCGGTCAAATTTAACTTCCAAGATTTTTTTACATAGTTAGTTACAGGTGAAGCTAATAAAAACGTTTTAAAATCCCGCGACACGTGTCTCTAGAGACATCGCGCGAAGTCGCTGGACATAGCACGACGTCGTTAGATATATATCGACGGTTAAAAGGCTATTAAAATTTGTTCTAATTGATATTATTTTTTTTGTATATTTTTATAATTGTTTTCGAAAAATAATTTAAAAAAATACAAGAAAAATGGCGCTTAGATCAAATAGCCTTTCAACCGTCATAATTATATATTTTTTAATAATAAAAAAATGTCGCTTCGAACAAAATAATAACCTTCCAACCGTCGTAATTATTATTTATTTATTAAAGCAAAAACAAATGTCACTTCTAACAAATAGCCATTCAACCGTCGATATAATATAAAGATATATAATTATATTGACGACATGGTTGGCGCAGTGGCTAAGCGATTAGCTTTCTACGCTACGTGCCGCGGGTCCGATCACCGCACGGAACAAATAATTGTACATTTTGATCATACAGATAGTTGTTTCGGGTCTGGGTGTGTGCAAGTGTGTATGTGAGATGTATGTTTGTAAACTGTCCCCTTGATACGGGAGAAATCCTGAGAGAAAATCGGGGAATACGAACAAAACGTTATTATTTATTTATTTATTGTTTGGAAAGCTTAGCTTTTGTTTGTTTACTAATAAAAATTAACAAATAAAGTAAAATGTGTAAAATAAGTTGCTAATGACAAGCTTATTCAATTATTTAACAATGAATGCACACATAAAATACATGAGAAATTTAGTTTTTAATGTAAGTAATAAATTTTTCGTGCATTACAAGGAGTGGACTTTCTTAGCATTTATATTTAGTGTTGTCCTCATTATTAAATTCACATTTTCTTAATATTCAAGGTTCCAAATACTAAAGTCAGTGACAAAAGTTTCACTTCTAGATTAATTGTTATAATAATTAATTGTCTGTTGTAAGGCGTGGCCTAAATATAGGCGCTGTCTTTATCTAAGTAAAACAAAAAAAACCATTAAATAAAGCAGAACCGTCTAAAATGATAACCTAACTGTCAAAACCCCCGACTCCAACTAGAAAAAGAGCTGTAACTTTTGAACGGCTGAACAGATTTTCATGAAACATAGCTACGATGATACCCGATTAAATTAGCTTTCAATTAAACGGCATTGAAATCGGTCTATCTGTTTTGGAGCTACGATGCCACAGACGAATACACAGATACACAGATAGGTACACACTGCAAACTTATAACACCCTTCTTTTTTTTTGTAGGGATTAAAAAAGAACGAAAGAAAAAAATTTTTTTTTTGCACATATCTAAGTATAGGCAAATACTAATACAAAATTATTGGAACACTCCTAAAAAATAGTCTGTGCGAGGTGTAAATACATTAGAGCCTTTTTCGTGGAAATTGCATTTACAGCTTTAATTCAATTCAATTCAATTCTTTATTTGCTTAATATGGGTTTCACATAAGACGTTACATAATAAATTAGTTCCATCACATTCAGCCTATGAGCATGCAACATTTAAATTGTTAATAAAATATACTTAAAGAATTCAATAAATCCAAATAAATTAAAAATTATAACACAATCAAGAAATATAATTATTAAATAAAAAGGAAACGTAGTATGTGAGTCATTAGGTATTCAAATTTAAAATTATTCAATTATAAAGTACATTTCAGTGAATTTAGGTACCTAATTCAGATCCTGACTCAGATCAGGGGGCCTAAAAAGGCCACATTGAGCAATTCAGCTAATGATCTGCTTAGTAACTGTCAAACAGATGATTACTGAATATGAACCTTATGCGGATGACATTAAGAGTCGTCAATTAAGTAGATATTAGCTTAAAACTCAGGTCAGCTTTATCATAATATATCAGCTTCGAACTCAGCCCATCCCTTGTGGGAAATAGAGCGTGAAGATAACAGCCCACAATGTCTACGACGGTGTCAAATTAAGGTGGCCATTAGCCCACAATGGTCGTTGACGTATATTGACACAGCGTTTGAGGAAGCTTTGGGAATCACATCGTTAGCTACCGCACACAAATATGTAAGTATACGAGTATGATCTGTATATACAGGGTAGCAACGTTAAGTGTGCTCCCTCTCTCTCCTACTTATTTAAACTTTTGCTGTGCCCGATAGGGTCTATAATTGTTTCTATATTTTATACTTACCACCTGTATGACTGTGTACAGATTGTAATAAAAATTTGAGAATTGAAGTGTTTTTTTGTTATTCATGCTAATACAAGTAGCTACATAGCTACCGCGCAGATCAGTCGATCAGCGAGGTTAAGCTGCGGTTGCCGCGGTCAGTCCCTGGATGGGTGACCATTTCTTCGAACATCGAGACCCCTCCGTGCCTCGGATAGCACGTTAAGCAGTTGGTCCCGGTTGTCATACGAATACCTTTGACAGTCGTTACGGGAGTCAGTAACCCAAAAAGTCTGACAACCGGTCTAACCTTAGGGTATCAGTGTCTCCCTGTAATTGGGTGGCGGAGGTCAGATGGCAGTCGCTCTGTATAAAATACTGTTACTCAGCCGTATCTGGTTAGACTGGGAGCCGACCCCAACGTAGTTGGGATACAGGCCAGGCAGATGATGATGCTAATACAAGGCTGTTTAAGACATTTTATCTAGCCTCTAAGAAGACAGTAAGTATATAAAACCAAGTAACATTTTGCAAAAATAATTGCTGGGAAAAAAATTCTATTTGAAGGTAAAATAAAAAAAAAAACTATTAACCTCAGCTGATAACTGTAACTCGCAATGTATTTCTGTGTGTGCCTGCTTCTTGTGTGTAGAATAGGATGGGTTCAGTATATGCTAAACGTTATCATAAGCCGCACAGAAAATTCGCAACACAACATGCAATGTAACGTGCAATGCAACATTTTCTATGATAAAAGGTCGTGTTTTAATAATGCAAAATATTATTTTAAAGCTGGATTTCAAATATCCAATTAAAGCTACAGTTGATTCAAAAATTATGTAGGCACAAAGATCGTGGCGCGGCTACTCGATGCGTGTGTGTGTCAAAGTAGCCGAGTCCAACAGGTCATGTGATCAAATTCATGACGGTGCTATTCATAATCATAGAGGAATAAAGGTTTTATGCAAACGGAAACATCAATTATTTTAATTAATTTTGAAAACTTATAATTTTTTTTGGATAATATTTAAAATTTTTCTTGCTAAAAACAGTATTTGTAGGCTATAGATTTACGTTCTAATCTATTTTACATTATTAAAATAAGACCTTATATAATTCAATGTGTTCGCGAACAGCATAAAAACAACTGCTTGCACTCTACGTGCATTCGCAACACGCAACTTGTAATCCGTCGATTGTCGGTTTTTCCGACGACAACTTTGCATGTGCTGTTGGATTGGGCGAGAAAAGAAAGATATATAAACGGATCAAATATGATTTAATATAAGGCTTACAGTTTGGAAGAAGAGCAATAGACAGAGAGACGTCATTAAGGTGACGGCCCTAATTGAAAAGTGGCATCTAGTTTATTTTTCTAACACTGGCCCTTAAACTAATGCACTTTTTACTGAACATAAGTTCCTTACATTTGCTTATTTTAATTATACAAAATTAAAATAAAATACCTAGTTAGGTGCATAACTATGAACCATAATAACAAACATAACAATATTAAAAATATGTTATACATTAAAAGACAAACCTAGTTCATTAACTAACTTGACAGTTTTATCTTTAGGAAGAGGCTTTGTTAGTATATCTGCAACCATATCATTGGTTGATATGTACTTTACATTAATAATATCTTTATTTATAATGTCTCGTATAAAGTGATGTCTCACATCAATATGCTTCGTTCTAGAGTGATACATAGGATTAGAACTTAGTTTTTGCGCAGATTGATTATCGTTATACATCTCAATCTTATAATAAGTATTTAAACACTCAAATAAGAAGGTTCTTATAAATAAGGCCTCTTTGCAAGCGTCTGAGAGGGCCATGTACTCAGCCTCCGTGCTGGAAAGTGCTACCGTCTTTTGTTTCCTACTTTGCCAAGATACTGTGGATTTGCCAACCTTGAAAATAAAGCCAGTGAATGACCTGCGGTCTAGTTCACTAGAACCCCAATCTGCATCAACATAAGCGCTGACAGTCAATCCACCCTTTTCATAAGTAAGACAATGATTCGACGTACCTTTTAGATAGCGCAGCACGCGCTTTGCGGCTTTCCAATGAGTCTCATCGTGACATTCATTGAACTGACTGAGAACACTCACCGCATGGGAGATATCTGGCCTCGTACATACTGCTATAAACATTAAGCAACCAATTAATTCTCTGAATTGTAATTTTTCCTTTTTACATTCAGCTTTCACCAATTTTAGTCCACATCCCATTGGAGTAGCTGATGGCTTACAATCTGACATGTTAAACCGTTGTAAGACGTTTTTAATATAACTAGATTGATCTAATGTGAATCCTTCGCCCTTTCTGCACAATCTCATCCCTAACATGTGATGTGCTGGCCCTAGATCTTTCATGTCAAAAACCGTCATCAGTTGTTGCTTAATTTTAAGCTTTTCTTCTTTATTGTTTGAGAAACAGATTATATCGTCGACATACAGACCTATGATGGTCATACCTTGATCATGTCTCTTCATGAAAACGCAAGGTTCAGACAAAAATTTCTGAAAACCTAATTTTTGTACTAATACTTTGTTTATTTTCTCATACCAACTTTTAGATGCTTGCTTTAGACCATAAATTGCTTTGTTAAGGCGATATACTTTATTTGGAGCTTTCTTATCACGAAAAGCCTCCGGCTGTTCCATGAAAATAGTTTCTGATAAATCTCCATTTAAAAACGCAGTCTTAACATCAAGATGATCTACCTCCATACTATGTTCAGCAGCCAGAGCAAGTAGAGTCCTGATGGTTGAATACCTGACTACAGGTGAGAAGGTTTCAAAATAGTTCACTCCATATCTCTGTGTATAGCCTTTGGCTACCAACCGAGCTTTGAATCTCAAAACCTTTCCATCCAACCCTTTCTTTTTCTTGAATACCCACTTACTCTTTACAGGCTTTTGTCCATCTGGTAAGTCAGTCAAAGTCCAGCATTTATTGATAATAAAAGATTGGTACTCATCATGCATTGCATCTTTCCACATCTTCGATTCAGGTCCCTCCAGAGCCTCCTTCACTGTCTGGGGCTCACCATCAGCAAAGTCTGCCTCAGCCATGTACAGCGACTGCATGGCCAGTTGCACGGTGTCACTGTACTCGAGTGAGTCGTAGGATGATTCTTCGTCTGGAATATAAGATTCATCACGGGGATCATCCGTTTCACTACTACTGACAGAAATGATACTCTCTCTCACGTCCCCTTGCCTAACTAATTCATCAGATCCAGCGTTACTTGGTGATCCGGTTTCATCATCTGAATTTAAGTTAGGGGAACATGACTGGTCAGACTGAATTAAAGTCTGACTTTGATCAAGCTGATTGGTACCGATTGGAGACAACGCATGATCGGAATTCTTCAAACTTTCATTTGAATTATAGAATTCATTTTCCAAAAATGTTACATTTCTAGCTTTAATAACATTTTTTATGTTTATAGGATCTATGAGCCTATAACCTTTAGTCTCTTCGCAATATCCTACAAATATGCATTTTTTAGATTTCGAATCAAATTTCTTTCTATTTTCTATGAATACTTACCTAAACAGCCAAAAGTCTTAAGGTGAGTTAAATTTACCTTTTTATTTGACCATTTTTCTTCAGGTGTGGTACCTCTTACTGCCTTCGTAGGACTCCTGTTCTTTAAATAAACAGAGGTGTTCACTGCCTCTGCCCAGAAGCTCTGGTCCAGACCCGCATCAATCAGCATGCACCTGGCCTTCTCCACAATGGTGCGGTTGGCCCGTTCAGCTACACCATTTTGTTGTGGTGTGTGCGGCACTGTAGTTTGATGGCGGATTCCATTCTTCTTCAAGAACTCTTGAAAGCATGTATTTACAAATTCAGTACCATTATCACTACGCAACATTTTTATTTTCTTACCAGTTTCATTTTCAACCAAAGCCTTAAACTCAGTAAATTTCTTAAAAGTTTGATCTTTAGTTTTTAAAAAATAAACAAATGTTTTCCTTGAGAAATCATCTATCAATGATAAGAAATATCTAGCTCCGTTAATTGAATTTTTGGGCATAGGACCACATAGGTCCATGTGTACAAGCCCTAGAACTGCTTTTGCACGACTCATGGTTTTTTGTGGGAAAGGCAACCTCGTCTGTTTACCCTGAATGCACGAAACACATGATACGAAAGTAGAACTATCAAAATCAATACCAATATTCATACCTTTTAATAGTTGCATACTGCGTGCATTATGGTGTCCTAGCCGTTTGTGCCACACCGCCTGTGTCTCCTTAGACACAGGTTGTGACACAGCTGCAGCTACCTCTTTCACCTGGTTACACAAACTTGGCAAATCCACACGAACACCCGGCTTTTCTACTGAAGTTGATAACAGTTTACCGATATTTAGTACATAAACACCATTTTTACAACTAGCAGTAGCTACAACCTCTTTCTTGTCATATATTTGACATAAACTATCCTGAAATGTTACTTTAAAACCTTTTTGTGTCATTGAACTTACTGATAGTAAATTCGTTGATAAATTAGGTACATACATTACATTACCAATAGTTTTTAATCTATTCTGCAAATATATTTTAACATTACCATGACCAGCAGTCCACAGAGTTTGTCCATTCGCAACAATTATGGCAACTGGTGTATCCTCTTCATAATCGTGTAAAATATTTTTGTTATTACACATATGGCTAGTTGCCCCAGAGTCAACACACCAAATATCACTACTAACACTTACTGATAATGCTGCTGCCAATAAAGAATTATCTGGGTGTTTCTCTTTCTTAACACCATCACTGCTTTTCTTCTGGCAATCTTTTATTATGTGTCCCGGCTTCTTACATCTGTAGCAACGAAATAATTTTTCTTTCCTTTTTGCTGTTAGTGCCGTACCAGTTTCTACAGTTTTGTCGTCCCTCCGCTGGTATTCCTGAGATAATTTTGACCTCACCGAGTCGGTTGTGAGCTTCAAATTGGAGTTTTCGATGGCCATAATAAGCGGGTCATAATCAGCTGGTAGACCACTCAGCATAATTATTGCCAGAAAATCATCTTCCAAGGCGGCACCAATATCCTGTAATTGTTGCGAGATATCGCCGATCCTTGACAGATATGCCTCCATATCAGGAAATGCGTCCAACTTTATTGCAAATAGGGAGCGAAGAAGTCCCAGTCGTCTGCACAGACCTTTATCTTCGTAAGCATTCTCCAAGTTATGCCATGCCTCGCATGCTGTCTTTGCATTCCGAACATGGTTCAGTACGTTCGGTTTCAATAAAAGACAAATACGTGCTAGCGCCTTATTCTGTTTCTTTTCCGTTTCTTTTGTTTCGACCTGAACCGCATCCCATAAATCCTCGTGTATGAGGATCATTTTAGTCATGAACTTCCATGTAGCGTAGTTTTCCATACCGCGTAGTTTTTCAATCGAAATTGATGAGCCGGCTAAACTACTTACATTGTCCGACATCTTGGGAGCAAAAAATTTTCAAACTCGAAATAAACGATAATCTATCTGACTCGCGAATAATAAAAATAACTGCAGAGTGTACGATCAGAATGCACTCTGGGCCCATAACCTGTTGGATTGGGCGAGAAAAGAAAGATATATAAACGGATCAAATATGATTTAATATAAGGCTTACAGTTTGGAAGAAGAGCAATAGACAGAGAGACGTCATTAAGGTGACGTTCCTAATTGAAAAGTGGCATCTAGTTTATTTTTCTAACATGTGCGCAGTACGCTTTCGACATTCTTTCACGATGGAAGTGCCCGCTGCGAATAAATACCTGAATATCAAAGTCAGGCTACTCCATGGTGTGCACGCGATAAACTGTTGGGAATGGACAGTCATAGTTAAAGCGCGCAGCGTGTGCGCGAACCGTTCATAGATGTTCGCGTTACATTGCATGTTGTGTTGCGAATAATTTGTACCTTGCTTTACAAGTACAATAAAAACTGGCACGGCCCTCACAAACTTTGAAAATTATACCACGGTCATTAAAATATTTCTCACATAATATTTCAACAATGCACAACTTATAAAAGCAATGAAAAAATATCAGTCGTTGGTTGGAGGCTTGTTAATTTGGTAACATTTTTATAGGATTTCAAGTGTTCATATTAAATTGGTGGTTTTAAGAAAGAAAGAAAGAAAGAAAACGAGTTTATTAGCACAATAAAAAATAAATAAAACAAATCAAAGAAAACATAAAATGAGTTATTGTGCCAAAAGGCCGCAGCTCAGCATAATGTCAGGAGGCAGAGATACTGGCCACCTGAAGCTGGTTTTTTTTTTTTTTTTTTTTTTTTATTGCTGTGCAGCACTTGAACCCGCGACCTCCTGGTTTACACCAGCCACTCTTCCCATCCGAGCCACCACCACCATTACTCGCAAAATCAAATTTTCCTTCATTATCACACGTCCCACGTGTGACCATGTTGGAACATTTTTTTTTTCAATTAATGTGACGTCATTGTTAAAATTACGCCATCATGATTTATCAAATAAATTATAATATATTTATCTGTATGTTCACATTTAACCGTCTCATGATGACGGTGTAAATTTTTAAATTATCTATAGGTACAAAATGCGTTCGTCGAATAAAAAATATTTTTAAATAGGTACTTCCATTAATTTCTCGTACTAAAAAAGGTTCCATAAAAGATTCATCCTTCTCACAATTTCCGTTATACCTGTGTCCGACGAGATCATGTACAAACGGAACCGTACGAGTATTTTTGTATTTATTAATGTTCTCGGAAACAGTTGAGCAACCCGTGCGGAAAAACACACGAGTTTGTTATTTTGAAAGCAATTGAACTTCAACTAATGACGGAGAGGAATGAAGTTTGTTTTGAACTGGCTGTCTGGATGTTTGTACCTTCGTGGTGGTTCGTCTGAAGAATTTTGAAATGAGAATGTTTGATATTGAATGCGATATTTGTATTATAAGAAAACAAACTTATCTGACTGGGTGACCAAAATTGGAACTAACGTCGCTACGGAACAAAAATGACATCAGAATGTCATTTTTGTACGGAGATGACATTGGCAAAAGCGACGGCAGCGACGCCCTGACCGGGTCAGATAAGTTTGTGGCACTATACATCTATGCAAATAAATAAAATTAAAGTTAAAGTTAAAGTTTGTAATGTTATAATAACATTTTTTACTCAATGCATACGAAATTATATACTACGGTACATATAACATTTTTTTAAAAATTTTGTCTTTTTTTTCTTTGTTTCGGCTAATCTCCGAAACGGCTGGACCGATTTTGACGGGACTTTCACTGGCAGATAGCTGATGTCATAAGGAGTAACATAAACAAATCTGTCCCTTTCGCCGTCCTATTTTATGTATTTGTGTCTTCTCATGTGTGTACTTAAATTATTATATAAAATAAAGAGCGAACCACAGACATAGATTTAAATCTATATCTATGGAGCGAACCCATTCACAAATTTAAAAAAAGTTCATTAATATAAATAAGAAAATCTAAAAACGCTTGTAAACAACAAGGTGTGTGCACTCCCGTCCTAATAAAATTTCCTTGAGTCGATACACTCTGTATTTTTTTCATAGAAACAACATTGATATCAAAAAGATCTTAGAACTAATTTTAGATAATTTTCTAAACAAATTTTACTACGCTACGATAATCGGATGTCTGTTTATATGTTGGACTACGAGTATAACCTCAAAGAATATACCGTTTTTCTACGAAGTAGTTCACAAAACTCATTTATTTTGGTTAAAAATAATATCGGTTTTGTATACTTGAATTTAGATAAACCATTTATTCAGCTACACACATACAAACTACATAAATAATAATCCAACCGTCAAAAACCCCCGACTCCAACTAGATAAAGAGCTGTAACTTTTGAACGGCTGTAGGTACAGATTTTCATGAAACATAGCTAAGACGACTCCCGATTAAACTAGCTTTGTATTAAAAAAACTGCATTGAAATTGGTCCACCCGTTTTGGAGCTACGATGCCACATAGTATCTGTGTATCTGTACACAGATAAACCTCGGTACCATGTAAACCTCGGTTTTACAAGACTAGCTTTAAACCATCTTTTGTAAGACGGATAGAAATTTAATATGTAAAAAAAAGTGTCGATTGTGCTGTTTTGTTATTGTGTTCAGTTTATTATTATGAATTGTGTGTTTATTATAAATCGAATTCCTTTTTTCTTTCTTTTTATCATTTGTGATATTAAGGATCGATAATTTAACTGACTGACTTGAAAATCGATTCTGTTTTCAGTGATGACAGCTCTATCCAACTTCCGAGGTTAGTTTTTTTTCTCAGTAAAAAATGAGACAAAAGATATTTTTAGTAAAAGATATAGAGAGGTCGGTCACTGACCCCACTTACCCAGCATGATGTCTAGGAGGACAAAGGAAGCATGATTAGTGGAAATAGGTCACATTATTCTTAGAAATATAATAAGGGACGCGAAGAATAGGGATTTTTCTATGGGTTTTGTAAAAGATAAAGGATCAACAGGTTATTGTACGGTAGCGTGTAGGTGTTATTACAAGAGGATTTTTTTTAACCGACTTCTATTAATGTTGGAGTTTCTCAGTTGTTTTTTTTTTTTGTTTTATTGTTCGGCAATTGTTATCTGATTTTAATGATTCTTTGTTTGTTTGAAAAAGTATTAATCCGAAGTGGACCAATTTGGTGAAGATCTGAACTTCGAAGACAAAGGGTTAATTCACGTAATTTTATGACGTGCCGATCATATTGCAGTGACGCTCGAACTTGACGCGAGCGTATCTCACTGAAGCTAAGAGAATACCAAATGTGTTGTTTGATCAACATTTTACTGTAACTGCGCGGCAACTGCACTTCTTTAGTTACGTGAATTATGCTACAGTGTGGTTCTAAGGTATGAAGGAGAACTTCCGGCCAGTGGCGAAGAGTCCATACAACACGATTCCCATCGGCTTCCCTTTAGGAATTGGTTAGTTTGTAGACCAACGTAATATTATATTATTTACTCATACAACTGACAAAAAAAGGCTTATTATTCAGTTAAGTCGAGCTCTTCCAGACATGACTATAAGTATAGATTACAAGAGACGGTATGGATTTTTGTCTTGCAGCATTATTTGCAGCAATTTTAGAGGGCATTTTTGGGACGGCTTCGCCTTTTATAACTGTCACCCTTCGCCACTGCTTCCTGCGGATAGTCAAAGGTGTGATGGTAAGAAATAGTCGTTGGCATCGTATCAAACAATTGCTCAATGCTTGTACTGTAGTGCTACTATATTTCATATCAAATTCTAAGATCAATATGTTATCTGATAATCTTGTGTTCAAATTGTGAAGAAAACTAAACAGATGCAAGCCATGCCGATCGTAAACATTAGTGTGCAACGCTGGGTACCTACCATAGATTATAGAATCGAGATGGACGTTCTAAACGAACATGATTACGAAGGAGAACTACGTCTATTAATAATAGGACAACTTGATGTAGAGAGCGGTACTCCTGGAGAGTAATTCTTGTTTCCTACGAGATCATCTCTTTCGACTCTAAAATCTGGCAAATCGCAATTGTTTACTTCAATCTCTTATTAGACTTACGACTTGAATTTTATTTCATTGAATGCCAAAAATACGAGATTCGAGTGAACAATTGCGTATTCCAAAATTTTATAGTCTTTAAAAAAGTAGGTTTTAAATAAATAAAAATTTAAACTTACCAGCTTCTGAAGTCGGTGCGACTACCAAGCTAGGTGCATTGAAGAATTAAAGGCCCCAACTTCAGAAGCATATATGACGGAGTTATGCCCGAACATACATTAAAAAAATATAAACATCCGAATTGAGAACCTCATCCTTTTTTGAAGTCCGTCAAAAAGCGTTCGGAGTTCAAACTCGATTCCGAGATGATCTCGCAGGATACGAGAATTGCCCTTCTGGACACGGGTCGTATTGTTAGGAGGTTCCTTTCTCGCGGCCCTGACCACCGGTAGTTGGGATCCTGTCAATCAATCAATCAAAATATTTATTTGCTTCAAAACATAGTTACATAATAATATACAGGTCTTATGTACGCATGAAATTAAGCTCTACCATGTTTTTTGCTTTTCCAGCATGCAAATAATCAAATATAGGTAAGTACTACGATATGAATAAATTACAAGTCTAATTAAAAATTAATAAATTACTAATAGGCATGTCGATTAAAATATTAAATGTCAAACTAGATCGAATACATTTTTATGTTATATATTAATTACGATCAAAAAATTCTTTCACAGAGTAAAAACAGTTGTCAACTAACCATTTTTGCAATTTAAAGGATGATGGGCGAAAATATAGGGGACACTGCCCTGAGACCAATAACGATGTGACACATGTCATTGGAAAGCTCTTTTCAAATGCTACAATTGTTACTAGGGCCGTCCGGGTCAATTCGCTGTGGGTAAAAAGTTATGGCGTCTCAAAAGTATTGCGGCGTAGAACTAGTCGTCTACATACAATATAACTGCCAGGAGACCAATAACGATGTGACATATGTCATTGGAAAGCTCTTTTCAAATGCTACAATTGTTACTAAGGCCGTCCGGGTCAATTCGCTGTGGGTAAAAAGTTATGGCGTCTCAAAAGTATTGCGGCGTAGAACTCGTCGTCTGCATACAATATAACTGCCAGGAGACCAATACCGATGTGACAATGTCATTGGAAAGCTCTTTTAAAGCACTGCAATTGTTACTATTGCCGTCCAGTTCAATTCGTTGTGGGTAAAAAGTTATGGCTTCTCAAATGTAGTGCTGGCCCCGTAAAGTAAGCCTTATGTAGGTATATTGACCAAAAATTCTTTATGAAAGAAAAATATCGTTATTAATACACATATTACACATCTTAACTTAATCTTAAATATCATACACATTGTCTGACAATTGTTGTCATACGCATTACAAAATGACAACGCGTAACTGGCACCCGACTGGCAAGAAAAGTTGCTGATGCGTTTCAGACCTTTAATTCGCTCTCACAAGGAGGGAGTTAGGGGGATTGGGCTCCCAGTACTCGTCACTCACAACATTTGACGCGGCAACATAATCTTGCTACTTTCTGTATTCTGAGAGCGTGTTAGGTTCATAAAATGTACTTCTCTGGTCAGGTCAGCCCATATTATGAGCCGTAGTGAAATACTGGTTGCAGTAAGGCTCGTCCACGTAAAAATGTACATAAACCAACGGCTGCCATCGTTGCTAACCAAGGTCAAGGTATGCGGACTAGTTTGGTGCCGCACTACTTTTGGGACGCCATAACTTTTTACCCACAACTATTTAGTTGTGGGTTTACTATGGCGGTCTCTAGCATTTGCTAGAGACCGCCATAGTAACAATTGTAGTGTTTGAAAAGACCTTTCCAATGATGTATGACCCACCATTATTGGTTTCCGGGTAGTTATATTTATCGTATGCAGACGACTAGGTAGTTCTAGGTCACAATACTTTTGAGAAGCCATAACTTTTTACCCACAACGAAATGCTATTGATCGCCATAATAACAATTGTAGTGTTTCAAAAGACCTTTCCAATGATATATATGACTCACCGTTATTGGTCTCCGGGCAGTTATAAATCGTATGCAGACGACTAGTTCTACACCACACTACTTTTGAAACGCCATAACTTTTTACGCTCAACGAAATACTATCGATGGCCATAATAACAATTGTAGTGTTTTAAAAGACCTTTCCAATGGGCAATGACGTATAGCCCACCGTTATTGGTCTTTGAGCAGTTCTATTGTATGTAGACGACTAGTTCTACGCCGCAATACTTTTGAGACGCCATAACTTTTTACCCACAGTGAATTGACCCGGACGGCCTGAGTAACCATGGTAGCATTTGAAAAGAGCTTTCCAATGACATGTGTCACATCGTTATTGGTCTCCTGGCAGTTATATTGTATGTACAGACGACTAGTTCTACGCCGCAATACTTTTGAGACGCCATAACTTTTTACCCACAGCGAATTGACCCGGACGGCCCTAGTAACAATTGTAGCATTTGAAAAGAGCTTTCCAATGACATGTGTCACATCGTTATTGGTCTCCTGGCAGTTATATTGTATGTAGACGACTAGTTCTACGCCGCAATACTTTTGAGACGCCATAACTTTTTACCCACAGCGAATTGACCCGGACGGCCTTAGTAACAATTGTAGCATTTGAAAAGAGCTTTCCAATGACATATGTCACATCGTTATTGGTCTCAGGGCAGTTTTGTCCCATCATCCTTTAAACATATCAAAGGGCAAATGCTTTATATCCTCCAGAAGATTATCTATTAAATACTTTCACTGCCACTGTCCTGATGTACATCCGATTTGTCCAATAGCAAGACGACATGCAGCTTGAAACGATAGAATATCTCTCTTATTTCTATGATCCGAGTCGTCTATTTACGATAACACGTGCAGCTGTAAAAACATGGCGGATTTGCTAAAGATGAGCGTTGATTAGCTGATTTGTTAGTTAACATGCTTAAAGTTGCTATGATGTCAGATTTTTAAGGTAAGCTCATTAATTAAAATTATAATTTATATATTTATGCCTCATATTCGTGGAATCTCATAATAATATCTATGTAATATTATGTAGTAACAATGTTACATTGTGGCTTTGAATACAGGGTGGCTACGGTATGACATTAAGGCCCAATTCACACCGAAATGGCAACGGCAGGCGGCGAAGCAGCGAGTAGTTTCGGTACTAAAATTTACAAAGCATTTTTAACCGACTTCAAAAAAAGGAGTAGGTTCTCAATTCGACTGTATGTTTTTTTTGTATGTTTGTTACGCGATTACTCCACTAATTGCAGGCCGATATTGAAAACTTTTTTTTTGTAAAGTTTCGTGGTGGTCCCATTTAAATTTGGTGAAGATCTGATGAAGACCGTCGGAGATAGATGGAACTCTAGAATAAATAACAGCATATCACTCGCGATTGCTGTAATCGCAAGTTTATGTATTGTTTATGCCACTTAAAAAAGAAAAAGAAAATAAACTTTAATAAAAAAGGAAAAACCGACTTCATAATTATAACTAAAAATTATAAAATAATTTTCTTAAATAACTTAACAGCTTCTAAAGTCGGGGCCTTTAATTCTTCAATGCATCTACGAGTAGCTTGGCAGTGGTACCGACTTCAGAAGCTGTTAAGTTTTTTAAGAAAATGATTTTATACTTTTTAGTTTTTTAAAGTCGGTTTTAAACTTTATCTTTATTACTAAATAAAATACATAGTAGGCATTAAAGGGTTTCCTGCCTATCTTATTGGCTAAGATAACGTAGAAAATTATAAGAACAAAAATCTAATGGAATTTATTCATTTGTGGTCGTAGTCGCAATAGAATTGATACAAAGAGCAGGTTATTTATAGAATAGCAGCTTGTTACCCTTCAAATATTATTACAAATGTAATAACTTCGCTTGTAGAGCACTGAGTATGTTATTTTAATTATGTTTGGCGTATCACTGTAATTACTTTCTAGTACAAATGTGTTTTTAATTATGTATGTTGATTGGTTTCAAGCTAAACTGAATTCTGTAAACATGTTTAATGTTTAATATGTTTATTTTTAATGAGATGTTAAAAAATGCTTCTAAAATAGATTGAAGAAAACTTGAAGAAATTCTGCTATTTCGATTGCCTTAGTCCATGATTCCATGACTGGCTTGGTGCAGGATTGCGGCCTACACTAGATGTGTACGCCGATGCCGGCTTCGGCGTCATCGGCGTGGATGGTCGGATGGATATGGTTGTTTTAGATACAATGCAGACATATAATAATACTAGTAAACTAAACACTAGAAATGTCTAAATATATTATGCTTATTGGTTTATTTCGACGTATTTATTTACGCAAATTCAATCAAATACCATTTTTATATGACCATAATTTAAGTAGCTCGTTTTGCCGGTAACTTCGTCCGTCACAGTCATTTGGCGAATAAGTCTGCCATATTTTGTTTTTAATAAGATTTTCAGCATCCACGCCGATGACGCCGATGACGCTGCCGCGGGCATCGGCGCACACATCTAGTCTACACACAACATCGAGATCTTTATGGAGTCCTCTCAGGTTTCTTACAACCAGCAAAATAATAAACAGTGTTGTCAGAATGGTTAATGCCTAATCTAAATAAAAATTAACTGTAGACGTGAAAGTATTACTTTTTATTACAACTTTAACCCTAAAACGTGAGTATCCTAGGTACTCGTACTGTAATCTGTTTTTACAACATCGTAACGCTGTTTTTGTCACCGTCCGCGTCGAGTTAAATTTGTTAACATAACTATTTGGTACTTTTGTCTGATTGTGTTAAACGCTAATTCATAGCAGATTTGTCTTTGTATTTTTTTTTTATATTTTATGTATTTTTTTATTATTATTATAATTTGAGTGCGTTTGGCACTACCTGCAGAAATAAATCCAGCCCATTAATGTCCCAGTGCTGAGCACAGGCCTCTTCTCGGATTGAAAAGGGTTGGTCCCTTTTAATTTCCTTTTAAGAGAAGTAGAGCGTAGCGGGATTTTCCACTGAAAATTGGACCTGCCCGACTGGGGAAGTATTTCCTTGCCGAATATCGTAGCCAAATAACACTGCTCTTTTGCAGTGTTGTGTTCCTAACAGTGAGCAAGGTCACCAGTACTCCTTGGGGGAGCGTCGTGCTGCGAACACGACGCTAGTAGTAGAGTCAGCCACGTGCAGTGATGCCCCTGGTGTTGCAAGCATCCATAGGTTACGGTAACCGCTTACTATTAGGTGGGCCGTATGTTTGTTTGCCACTTTAGAAGTATAAACAAAAGATATCGTTGAACAAAAAACCAATAAAAACATACAATCGAATTGAGAACCTCCTTCTTTTTTGGAAGTCGGTTAAAAAATATATATCTCCACAGGCAAACCCATTCGTGAAAACGGTGTGAACGATAAAACAAGTTCAGCTGCGTCATAAAAACAATTGTAACACATAAACATGGCCGAAGCTTCAAGTTTAATAAGTTTCTGTTTATTTTTGTTGCTAAAATGGCGGCCGCATGTGGCAAAATTGGTTTGATATGTCTATTTAAGAGGTGTAGAGATTATTTTTACATATTTTGAGGTATTACTTTTCACAACGTGTATCAGGAATGCGTGGTCATATTTAAGGGTGTGGATCAGACCATCAAACTGAACAACTTTCTCTATGGGACCAACGTAATTGCGAAAAGAAAAAATAAACAGCTGTCCCATACAAAATTTCAATACCTACTCGACCCAAACGTATGAGACAGCTGATTATTATTTTTGAAGCTTGAAGTAATATTACCTACTCAAAAATATGGTATTAATATTTTCTTGTTTCATACATTTTCAGTAGTCGGGTTTTAGTATTTAAACTTACTTTTTAAATAAATATTACTAACAAAGATTTACGATGACGTTAAAAAACTTATTAGCAATACAATATTAAAAAGATCAGTTTTTAACACTTTTGCAACTAACTTTACTAGCTAAACTTTTGATGCTGAGTATACTAAGTCCCTTTACTCTACACAAAGGACAGAATAAAGAACTTTACCAGATACCACAGAACAAGTTTAATTACGGTCCTTTCTCATCTAATTTTGTTCACGACAACACAATTTTCTCGTTGTCTTCACATGTGGGTAATTAAGAGGACCCAATTACATTTACTTTATCTAAGATTTATTCACAAAACCTCCTAATAACTCAATCATACTTATCTACTTTTTACGTGGGTGGCGGAAAAGGAGACGCAAGGATGAGGCGAGAGTGTGAGCGAGAAAATTCGAGCGCTTATTATAACAACACTAGCAACACCCGCGACTGCGTCCTCGTATAAAAAATATTTCTCCAATTTTTTTGTGTGAATAATGGTCGGTCAGCGAAAAAGACATATTGCGCCGACCCCAAATAAAATGGGCTAACGGCAGGAGACTGATGAATGATGATTTTTGTGTGAATAAATATTTGACTGAACTCAAAACTGAACAAAAAAAGAAACTGTAAAGAAATTGAAATTGTTAAAATTCGCTACGCGGCCGAGGGCCAATACACATACACACGATACGACGTCGCATAGTAACACGTTGCGACGTCACGCCGAACAGTGTATTATAAACCCCAATTTTGTTGCATCTCGATTTTACTGTAAAAATCGATAGTTGTACACATTTTGAGCACTAGAGTAAAACTCCGGCATCGATACGGCAAGTAGTTTTTTTTTATAAATAATCACAAAGGTCACCTATATCCGACTCCTAAAAATGACAAAAAAATATATTTAACTAACCTAACCGTCAAAAACCCTCGACTCCAACTAGAAAAAGAGCTGTAACTTTTGAACGGCTGAACAGATTATCATGAAACATGGCTAAGAACACTCGGGATAAAATTATCTATGACACAAAAAAAACTAAACGAAAATCGGTTCATCCGTTTGGGAGCTACGATACCACAGACAGATACACAGACAGACACGTTAAACTTATAACACCCCTCTTTTTTGTCCGGGGTTAAGAAGAATTTAACTACTTACTTGAGTGTTGATTACAGTATATAATTATACATAATTATAATACTAGATGTTTACACAAGTTTCCGTCGAATTACTTTCAATAAATATAGCTATCATATTTTTTCAAATTTTTCTGTCTCTTTTTTTTCTCCACAATAATGGCGTATTAGATTATGATTTCTAAACTAAACAATTGCTTAGATATGCCTTTATCGATAGTATTAAAATTACAATCTAATTCCGCGTTGTCTGTTATTTTTATTTTAAATGTTTTATTTTTTTTGTTTGATCTTAAAATCCTTTTTTGAGCTGTGTCAAATAAATACATATTTCTTTCTTTCTTTTCTTTCACATAAGGATAATCTGTTTTCGCCTTTATATTCCTTCTGTGAGAACTGGCATCTTTCTCCCATTCTCTATGAAATAAAATAGCTCGCAAATAATAATAGAAAAGGAATCCAAGGATTTGTTTCCTTTCTTTCCATAAACTGCAATCTATTTCTTAGTTCTCAGAACAGCGGACCGTCTGGGAATTGCTAGGAAGAACAATATATCTTAGTCTGAAAGATTCTGTATTCTTAGTACTCTGATTTCAGTTTATAAGAAAATAAAACTAAATTCCTTTTAGTTAGGAATAGACAAGAGAGATCGAAACTCGTGTATAGGCGAACAAAGAGTAGTTAGTTATACAGGGTCCACTATCTAGTGGCTTAGCTACTGAGCTCTGCCCCCCTAGATGGTCAATTGTTATTTACGTGCTTGGCAAGCATGCTTGATGTGGCTTATCGCGGCTTGCAGCATCGTGCAAGCATTCACACTCATTTGCATTTAAGTGTGATATAACTCACCATAGAGTGATCTAGCCTCGGAGTTAGACAACAGAAACGGTGCTGTATTCGGAGTGTGGTGGAGTCACTTGCTTGACAAGCAGTGCAAAAATATAAATTTTCATCAAGCACGCACGCACGCATCCAGCACGTAGTTCGCTTGTCAAGCATCTCAAGCTTAATTCTAAACGGTCAAAATTGCTTGTCAGGCACGAAATATTCACGTGCTTGTCAAGAAATTTTGACCCCTTTTTGACATTTATGTTTTGGGTGGGAATATTATTACCTTGTTATCCCATTGAAAGAGACGACGAGCTCTGGCTAGGACCCACATGGAATAATGGGGATTTGTGGTCCACCCTTTAATAACCTAACCGTCAAAAACCCCCGACTTCAACTATAAAATGAGCTGTAACTTTTGAACGGCTGAACAGATTTTCATGAAACATGGCTAAGAACGCTCGGGATAAAATTATCTATGATACAAAAAAAACTAAACGAAAATCGGTTCATCCGTTTGGGAGCTACGATACCACAGGCAGATACACAGATAGACACGTTTAACTTATAACACCCCTCTTTTTGCGTCGGGGGTTAAAAATACATACATGACTTACAAATTCCGGTAGTCAGTAAATCCCAGTAATTCCATCCAAGTGTTGACAGGATTTGTGATTAAAAGATTTTACGACGGACGGACTTACGCCTGGTTTATTGAACTTCAAAGAAAATGAGAACAGAAGGCCTACTTTAAAAAATGCACGATAAATAAGCCACGTGCAAGAAAGAAAGAAAGAAAACGGTTGTTAGATTTAAAAAAGAAAAAACCGACTTCAAAAAACTAAAAAGTATAAAATAATTTTCTTAAAAACTTACCAGCTTCTGAAATCGGTGCCACTGCCAAGCTAGGTGCATTGAAGAATTAAAGGCCACGACTTCAGAAGGTGTTAAGTTTTTTATGATTTTTGGTTTATACTTTTTAGTTTATGGAAGTCGGTTTTTACTTTTTTTTAAAGTTTATTTTATATTTCTATTTTGAGTGACATAAAAAATACATAAACATGAGATTACAGCAATCGCGAGTGATGTGCTGTTATTCATTCGAGCGTTCCATTGTATATCTCTGAAGGTCTTCATCAGATCTTCACCAAATTTAAATGGAACCATCTCGAAAGTATACCCTTTCAAACCAAAAATTGGCGGAATAATCGCGTTACGAAAAAAAAACAAAAATAAAACATGGGGGTACAGTCGAATTGTCAACCTCCTCCTTTTTTTTGAAGTCGGTTAAAAATAGCAACATTGTTTTGTGTTAGTTTCTGAGTTAATTTAACTAAATTATTGTTAACCTTTTGTGTCTATTTTTTGTGTCTGACATCCCTAAAGGTTTAATTAAAAAGTATTTTTTTACAACTCCCGGCCAAACCGCCTTCCACCATTTTGGACAAAATTAGATTTATTTTTCACTTTACTGTTTCCTGTGGGTTTGTTTACGCAAATATTCTGAGAAATTTTTTTACCTCGAAGGCGAATGATGAAGCCATGTTTAACTATATTTTCCAAGAACTAGTTTGTACTTTATTGAAAGCTTACAGGAATTATTTTCTTCATTAAGAAAATATCTTAGTAACTGGAGCTTATTGTTTGTTTTTCACGATAATTATATTCCTGAAATTCAGATACAAACAACAACAACACTATTCAGTTTCAGACTCCCCAACCATCGCTCGACGCTCACGTCAGACGGTGCTGAGGCGATAAATCTAAACGTCCCGAATATTAATAATACAACAAAGACACAGCAAGCTAATATGATTCCGGAATAAATTTGCATTTGATTAAAAAATACTGTATTGAAATCGGTCGATCCGTTTTGGAGCTACGATGCCACAGACAGACACAAAGATACACACTACAAACTTTTAAAACCCTCTTATTTGTCGGGGGTTAAAAAGTATGTAGGTACTGCACTGTGCTCTACGACCCTCGCTCGCGCCAGTCCGTGCTGAGTCGATAGATCTAAACGTCCCTAATAATAATAATACAACAAACACAGCAAGCCCTCTCTTCTTGCCTCATCAGCGTCGCCCTAAGCTGAGGCCCGTGTCCCACAACGACGCCCTTAGCTTTCTCACGCTTATAATCACTTTTTTTACATAGGTCGCAGGCCTTTTTTGGCTCCCCGAAAGTCTATGTAAACAAAAAAGGTTCAATGAGCCCAATGAGCCACTTGTGAGAGACATTTTCAAGAAAAAAAGAAATAGTTTCATTCCGGCTTCCTAACTGGAGCTCAATTGTTGTGGGTTAATTTAAGATTTTCGTACAAAGTCAGTACCATCATCTAAGAAAGAAGAAAGTAAATCTATTTTAATCAAAAGGATATTTTTTTATGTAGTGCGCAAAATTTGCAGAGTGATTCAGTGTCCGTTCCCAAATCCAAGTTCAGTACTAAAAAAAAAAGAAAAAAATAACAAAAAAAAAAAAAAGAAAAAAAAAAAGATAAATGATGATGATAAATGTAAAATTATCGGATATCTATGGTGTCCCCCATACTAAATCGAATTTTCGTTTTGTTTTATTTAGGCACAGGGACTGAATCACTAAACAAATTATGCGCACTACATAAAAAATATCCTGTCTAAGGGACAGCACAACAATCACAGTAAAAAAACACATATGTTGATTTATACATAATTATTTAAATGTACTGTCGAGCATGCACACAGAAAAGGTTATCAACTCAGCATGTGCTCGGCGTGGGACACCCAGCGCTGATTTTCAACTATAATTTTCATTATAATTTTTCATCAGATCTGAACCAAACCATTGGAGAAAACTTTTGTTTTGGGGGCTGTAAGCCTACACAATAAGTTTCCATCCCTTAGTTCACATGAACAATAGTTCCACAGATGTCACATAAAACTTACGTTTTCCTATGTTGGTGTTTTTCATTTCCGCAACCATTTCGGATTATCACATAATTTGTTTCGTACCGAAATCCGTTTAGAAATATAAGGATACGTTTACACTGTTGATCCGGTTTTTTTTCCGTTCCGTATAAACAATGAGCACCGGTATTGGTAATACGAAGAATAATCATGGCATTAAGTCCACTTTATGTACCATTTTTGTACATCAAGTATAAACAGGATATTTTTTTTATGTAGTGCGCATAATTTTTAGAGTGATTCAGTCTCTGTTCCTAAATGCAACCGCAGTATTCGGATATAGTAACCGGTAAAACATGTAGTGGAAAAGAAGCTTAAAACTACAAGCGGATTAATAACAAACGTACAGTATACCTCACTCCAACGTGACAGGTGTGCAAGGGTTCCCTCTCGAAAAATGCACATGCTTTGAATTCGTTATGAGACTGGGCGAATGGTGTCTTTATTTACTTGAAACTGTGGAAAAGGTGTTGGATAGAATGGCGTTCGTTTTGAGGGTGGGCAACTGGGCACCCCTTTTTAAACATATTGCGCGCACGGAGGAGTGTGCGATTTGGCATAGATAAAGATAATATAAAGAAGGAGTAGGCAACGTGGCAGGCCCAGAAGGAGATGGCGTGATGAGCTGGATGTCTATCTAAAGGATTGGCCCCAAATTGCAATAGACCGGGAAAAGTGGAAGGAGGGAAGGGAGGCCTTTGCCCTGCAGTGGGATACTACGGGTTATTAATAATAATAATAATAAAGAAGGACTACAGAATGCTAAAATTACGGTCGAATTTCGATCACTAGGCGACCACTAGTAAAATTAAATAGACATTTGCTCAAAAGAATTTAAAAAACAATCTGTGTTTTCAATACGGTAAAAAAGGGTAGGTTTCTAAATATATTTTAAGTAGACTTTTCATAATTCATTTAGATTAGTATTTCACTTTATTTTTTATTATTTGCATCTTAGATAATATTATTGTATTGTAATTAACAAATTGACAGGAAGAGCCGGTAGGTAAAGTATCGCGAAGCGAATAATATGTGAAGAGAAAACTTTGTACCCGTTTAACCATATTGCGCGCACGGAGGAGTATGAGATTTGGCATAGTCAAAGTTTCTATGGAGAAGGAGTGCAGAAAGCCAAATTTACGGTCGAATTTCGACCACTGGGCGACCACTAGAAATAAAACAAGAGCTTTGATGATTTCTTTATTTATTTATGTCATCTTATCAACACTTTTCTCTCTTGAACACGTGCCAATCTGAAAAAATAATTCGTATTAGCCCTGCTGCTGTCCATGCGGCTCCCAGAAGGGAGAATAATATTGGTAATTTTAATTTCATAATTATGATCTATTCACAGGTTACGATTATTTGTTATTAGCAGCCGGCCTAGCAGTTGAACGCTTGCCTTCCATACAGGAGGGTCTGAGTTCGAACCCGGCCCACACCTCTTACTTTTCGAATTTATGTGCGGATCGCAATTTGATTATCCGGTGAAGGAAAAACATCTTAAGGAAACCTGTACACTTAAGAGTGCCTCATAAATCCTCAATGGTGTGTGTAATCCACCAAACCGCATTAGGACAGCGTGGTGGACTACTAGGCCTAACCATTCTCATTCCGAGAAGAGGCCCGTGTCCAGCAGTAGGACTGTAACGGGCTGGTTTTTTTATAAATTTATTTATGATTTAATTATGCGATTAGGTTAACTGTTTTGACATTTTATGACATTTTATTACGATTTGGGATAAATGGGTTTAACCTGAAACAAAACTTTTTTTTTTTAGCTTCCACTGTGGTATCTTTGTAATCTTTATATTTCTGATAATTATAGCTTTCGACTGTGACTATATATATATATCAAACACAAACATACCCCTTCCATTTGCATAGCTAAAACCTATTAATAACATAACCAAACAATTTTACGCTCTACCAAATTGTATAAAAAGCACTCTAAAATTTATAAATAGATTAATCCCTTGCGATCTAAATATAATTTCCATCAGGTTACTAATGGAATATTATAATATTTAGATGTATTTTTTTTTTACTTTTGAGGCGGCTTTGGCGAGTCTTCACGTTTTTATTACCAATTTCTTTAATAGAAATTGTTATTTTTCGAACCTAAAAAAATTAATAAACAAACTTGAAGATGTTATACACGGGATTTTCGGTGGTCCAACACTTGATTGAATAAAGTTCGCTCGATAAAGAAAATATCGCGAAATACCTATACATAACCTAACTTACATTAACTAAACATGCTACAGGTTTTAAAACAAAAATTACCTAAACAAATCTACTAGATATACTTACTTCTCGATGACAGCAGACGTTGACCAAAGTTTATAATATTCACCTACCCTGAGGGCGTACCCTATGTTTGTCGATTCGCGGTCTCCACTCAAGAACACGTCTAGCGCATCAGTCATCGGTTCTACGGCTAATATAGCTGGACCATTGCCATTTTAGCTTACTTATTCTCTGGGCTATGTCGATTACTCTGGTTCTGGTTCTTGCCTGGATGATTATAGTGCCACAAACTTATCTGACCCGGTCGTAGCGTCGCTGCTGTCGCTTTTACCAATGTCATCTCCATACAAAAATAACGATGTTAGTTCCAATTTTGGTCACCGGGTCAGATAAGTTTGTGGCACTATAGGTAGATTTGTACCGAGATTGACAGCCCAAACTGCGCTGGACGTAGCTACTTTACGTCAGTGGGCCGAGCACGAATAGTTTGACGTATAGTAACGTAAACGTAAGCGAATTTTGATATAAAATATATACAATGAATCTATCGCATTTTTGTTAAATTTTATGCAACATACACACTTTTTTCATGAAAATGTAAAAATAGGTAAGTACTACATGTATTTTGAAAAAATATCATGGATTAAACGAGTATTTTGTTATTCAAAATTTGCTTACGTTTACGTTACCATACGTCAAAACATTCTGAGAATCGGGTCTCAAGGAAGCGGTTTCTGTCAACCCGTGAAGTAAGTATTCGTTAGTATTCTACACAATATCCCATCGCAGTCTAGACAGGAGCATTATATTTTACTGTTATCACAAATGAAATAACTTAACTGTCACGTAGCGAGTTATGGACCACATTTGGTCGCGAACGGAATTCCTAAATGAATATTTATATTTTTGCCAAAAAAAAAATTGGCGCAATTGTGTAAGAGTTTGATGTGTCAGAATTCTGAAATAATACCTAATACGTATTTTCATTTACAAGTTTTTTTTTTTTTTTGCCTAATTGACGTGCTGTCACATGGGACTTGCTCATACTGTAGTGAAAATATGAGACAGTCAGCGACGCTGTTTAAATTATTTTTAGTTAGATAAAAACAGCGAACAAAATCGTAAAATTACAGAGATACACACTACAAACTTATAACACTCCTCTTTTTTGTCGGGGGTTAAAAATTAAGTCGCTTTCCGCGTCTGTCTGTGTGTGTATCCGCTAACACCAGCCAGCCAGCGTCAGATGGTAGCACCTGGTGTTGCCATCTGACATTATGCTGCGCTGAGGCCCTTTTGGCATAAATGTACTTAATTTTATGTATTAAATGTTATGTGTTTTTATTTCAATTGTGCCAATAAACGCAATTTTCTTTTTTTCTTTCTAACTCCTCCTAAACCACGCAACGGATTTTGATACGGTTTTCACCATTAGTTAGATAATTTTTCACGGAAGGTTTATATGTATAATACTTTAATATTTAATGTAAGGATAGTAGACAAATTGCATCCGTGTGAAGTCGGGGACGGGTCGCTAGTACTAACCAAAATAAACTAAACTATTGATAAATCCGACTCACTTTTCCAAGTATTGCAATTCTCGTATTGCATCTCACAGTAATTGTTGAATACTTTAAAATTTCCATCGTAGCTTTGCGCGCAGATTATTTGTACTCTGTGAAAAAACACAAATAAACAAAATATAAAACATCATTTTATTTTCAGGAATCAACTTTTTGAATGTTTAATAATATTGAAATTTTAATGTAAGTACATAATTTTAATTTTAATGTATTTTATGTAATTTGTTGTAATTTTTTTATTGAGACTTGTACCTGAATAAATAAATTTTATTATTATTATTCCCTTTACCTATTCAATTTAATACATACTTTTAAATATTTTAAATTCATTTTACAATCATATAAAAAAAATAAAAAAAGAGAGTAGTACGCCATTATTATAGCTATGTTCATATAAGATAAGTCTCAATACTCCAAATCAGGGACCGGAATACCGATATTTATTTATACCGATATAAAAATATCGATATAATACCGATAACTGGTATTTTTTTTATCGATATCGGTACCGATATTTAATTTCAGTACATAAATATCGATACTTTAATTTGTCTATATTTGTATCAATACCGATATTAAAATCGGTATTGAGTATCGATATAAATATCGATAACTTAATACCGGTACTTAAAAATGCGATATTTTGTATCGATATTTTACCGATACTTGAATATACCGATATATTTGTAAAATATCGGTATATGACAGCCGAATATCGATATTTCTAAAATATCGGTATCCGTCCCTGCTCCAAATACTTGAATCGCCACTTTATTTATTTATTACTAGTGGTCACCCAGTGGTCGAAATTTGACCACATGTTAGACATAAATTTAAGCTTTCTGCACTCCTGCTCCATTCAACTTTAACTATGCCAAATCTCACATTCCTCCGTGCGCGCAATATGCATAAAAAGGGGTACAATAAGTTTTCTCTATAGATTAATGTACATACAAACACATGACAAAGAAAAGAAGTTTAGATAATTGAGTACAAAGGAACCGCTTATTTCTAGAGAAAGTTTTGTCAGCAGAACTGCGACAGGATAGAGTGAAAAGAAAACAAGACAGTGTGTAACTAAAAGAAACAAGGATCATTTAGATAAGGAGTTATTATTTATAGGTTTTCAAAATTAATTAAAATAATTTGATGTTTCCGATAGCATAAAACCTTTATTCCTCTATGAATAAGAATGGCACTAAGGTCAGGAACTTGACCACATGACCTGGCGGACTCGGCTACTCTGACACACACACGCAACGCGTCGCCGTGCTTCCCGACTACATAATTTTTGAATCTACTGCAGTTTTAATTTGATATTTGAAATGAATTCTATACCATAAATATTTTAAAATAAGACTTTATATAGATACATACGTAAATAAACTGATACATAATAAGTACATACTAATAAACATAATTATTATAAATAAATATTATAAAGATAGGATGTTCTTTATCGCGTTTTTTGAAAGAAGAAATACTTTTACATTAGCGCATATACCACACGTACTAACAATTTGAATAATAGCTAGAAGTCCTAAAGAGACCTACTTGTAAGCCCTAGGACATCGATGCAAGAAGTTCTTGCATCCTTTCACGAAGAAAAGAAACTTACTTGTAAGCCCTAAGACATCGATCCAAGAAGTTCTCGCATCCTTTTACGAAGAAAAGAAACTTACTTGTAAGCTCTAGGACATCGATCCAAGAAGTTCTTGCATCCTTTTACGAAGAAAAGAAACTTACTTGTAAGCCCTAGGACATCGGTCCAAGAAGTTCTTGCATCCTTTCACGAAGAAGTCTGTAGCCCAAAATTGTGAGTCTTGAGGGTACTTTATTATTTGTTTTCTGTACTCAGATTTAGCCAGGATGCTGTTGAAGAGTGCTAAGATGGTGAGAAGAGCTGAAAACAATAATTAAAACTATATGAGAAGATAAGAGGATCTTAGCTACATGGCTAGGTACCTGCTGCGCCTACCGCAGTCAATTCTTGGAAGGATGGCCGCGGTACTACAGAAGTACCTATTTAAAGTACCTACAGTACGCGTATTATAACTTTACCACTCTGAAGTTAGCCGTACCTGCGCGAACTTCACCGATTCTATAAGCGCTCGGCTCCCGCAAATTAATTAAACCCAAAAAGCATTGATGTACAAACATGGACCTCGGGTCAGCGCTCAAATTTCCTCCCCGACCCTCGCTCGCGCCAGCTCATGCTGAGTCGATAGATTTAAACGTCCCTAATAATAATTCAACAGACACAGCAAGCCCTCTCTTGTTGTGTTGCCCCATCAGCGTCACCATAAGCCGAGGCCCATGTTCCACTAGAAGACGCCCTTAGTGGCATTACGCTTAAAATTACTTTTTAATACGGTCAGAGGCCCTTCAGGCCTCCCCGAAAGCCGGGTTAAACATGAAAGGTTCGATGAGCCAAGTGTGGGAGACAATTTTTTAAAAAATTCTGCATTCATATTATATCTCCGAACCGAATGTAAACTAAAAGGCGAAAAGTAGACTAATCGCGCATTACTCTTCTTTTGGGCGAGCGAGCAACTACACGTCAATTATGTCAGTGCAGTGCAAAATTGTTGCAAGCGAAATTAGGCATTGTGATGAAGGCATGGGATTTAATTTAGTTTGTTGGTATTTATAAGTTTATTTAGTGTAAACTCGGGACACTTTTTTCGTGAATTTTGTTCTAGACTTTTATTCCATGTGTTCTTACGTCAATGCTAAAAAGCATTACTGCCCAGCCACTTGTTGCGTACTTCAGAGAGATAATGTTATAATACGCGTACTATACTTATGTGTATGCGTAGTTCATTCTGGGTGAAGGCGAGGAACAGCCAGTGACATTGACAGAACACAAGGCGTTTCAA
This sequence comes from Allophyes oxyacanthae, assembly GCA_932294325.1. NCBI lineage: Eukaryota > Metazoa > Arthropoda > Insecta > Lepidoptera > Noctuidae > Allophyes > Allophyes oxyacanthae. The sequence goes on from OW028631.1 coordinate 10,937,313, forward strand.
CTTTAGCCTTAGGATGGCAATCTATGAGTAATCATTAGGCTGCGAATGTCATGGATGGTGAACACCACTACCAGCCTACCAACAACCCACCACCAGGCATCAGGGAATACCAGGTAACCAGCAAGTTTGCCTTCCTCAAACATAAAAAAATGTGTATTTTAGAATTCGAGTAGTGTGTACACCTTCATGGTTTCTGAGGTCAGACTCCAGTATTTCTTGAAGTCAACCCTAACATTTGACTGTCGAAACTACCTGATATCCTGTTCTCCATACACTCACGCAAAACACCATATATTTTTATTAGAAACGATAAAAAATATCGACTTGACGCGTATCGTATTTGATAGCTTCTTATACCACGAAGCTGAAATTGTTTTTCATCGAAAACTATCAAAACGAAAACATATACGGTGTATTGAGTAAACGCAAAAACCTGAATATAGTTTGTTTAGAATTGACTACTCCATCGATTTCAGTAACTTATAATAACAGGTAGATATTGATTTAAAAAAAAAAATGATAATATTCGTCCAACCTACGCTCGGAGGACTGAAGCGACATAATGACTTATACAATACAATACAATACAATACACTTTATTGCACACCAGTAATAGGAGAAAAGATAGGTACAATAAATGTAAAAATAATGTTATGTTATTATATTGTGTTGTTATGTTGTTGTTGTATATGTTGATAAATGTGCCTTAAAAATTAGTTCGGGTTTTCGGTGGTGACTGACGTATGTTCATAAAATCACATTGAAAACCTTGCTCAGTAAAGGTTTATTCTAAAACACGCGCCTGTCAGGACATTAAAAATTCAATATAATTCATCCATCCCAGAATAGATCAAACAGTTTTTTTCCAGCTAATTTACAATTTCCTTAATTTCTAAAAGAAAGTTTTAAAACATGTTTTTACTTTACCCACCGAGCGCCTACACATCGCTTAGCACCAATATACAGTTTACTGTTTAAAGGGAATCATAAATTCTCTGTGTTTGTTTTCAATCGTCAAAGTGTTAGGCTTGTGGTGTACTGATACGCTGAGATATAGTTTTTTTTAGCTTTCATTAGATTTAAAATAACTTAACAGCTTCTGAAGTCGGTAGCTTGGCCGTGGCACTGATTTCAGAAGCTGTTAAGTTTTTTAAGAAAATTATTTTATACTTTTTAGTTTTTTGAAGTCGGTTTTTACTTTTTATAAAGTTTACTTTATTTTTCTATTTTGAGTGGTGTCGTAATTGTAGGCTTTCAACCAATGTCAATCAACCGATTCCGAATTTTATTGCGTAGGTAATAGTAGTCAAAATCTATAGAACTACACCTAATAACTGGCAAATAAACCGACTTTTACTTCCATTAGAAGACAAAAAAATAAATAAAATAAACGACACCGGAAAATCCAACACTTATGATAGGTACAATTCTGTCACGATTGAGACACGATTGAAATAACATTCTACCATGAGTTTTCCGTGCCGTCTAACGTTCACGTTCACATGCAATATTTGTATGGGAAAATTTTCAGCGCCTCTAGCGGTATAAATAGTGAACTAAAGTCACAATACAAATATTGCATGTGAACATGAACGTTAGACGGCACGGAAAACTCATGGTAGAGGTACAGAATACATAATATATTTGTTGCTCTGATTTCAAAACTATTGCAGATAATTGTCATTTTATCATTGAATATTATGTACTGAAATGTTAGCAAACAGATAATATTAATATAAAAATATTGTATGCATTGGCTTTTTTTTTATCAATGTTCAAAGTTGTATAATGTAAATATCTTCAAAAATATAAAATGACATATTACTCGAAAATGGTTGACATTTGCGTAGGAGTCATCAGGAGTCATTTGGTTGCAAATGATCTCTCCTACATCCCCATAACGGATTGCCGTCATATTACCAGTAACCCTGTATATCGCTTCGCTTTATTTAGTGTGCCAACCACCTAAGCCCCGAGTTATAAATTTTATTATTTTAATATTAATAAACCCAGTTGTAGTTCACATTCCCCAGCTTATCGAAACTGTATTTCATCATCTTTCTTGTTCTAAAATATATTTTATATAATTCGTATAAAATTATTAGAAGCGTTGGATAAAATACTCGTTATCAAAATATTTTTATGAATGTAATATTTAATACGAAACAAAATACATTTTCATTGAAAGAAAGAAAGACGAAAGAAAATTGCGTTTATTGGCACAATTAAAATAGAAACACATAACATTTAATACATAAAATTAAGTACATTTATGCCAAAAGGGCCTCAGCTCAGCATAATGTCAGAATTGTCATTGTTCCTACCTTATACAATAATTATATTACTCTATTTCTTTTTGTGTTATTTTAGAGATAGCTAAATTATATATTCGTTTAGTTGGAAACGGTATATTATAGAGCAGAAAAGGGGGTTGTTGTAGTCATCATTATGAACAACTTTTACTATGGGACCAATACTATGTATGATTTTTTTTCTTGATCTAATTAATTTATTATTATTCTATATTGACTATAAATGGAATTGTTTTTTTTTAATAATTATCAAATGTACCTATTATTGTTTTTAAAATTAATTATTGTAATCTCTTATTGTGCATGGACTAAAAACTGTTAGCAATAAGATGTCTTTAAAATAAAATAAATAAATAAATACTGAAATCGGGAAAAAAATTATCTGCTATTAAAAAATTAAGTCTAATATTGAATTATTTGTATGGAACAGCTGATATTTTGGTCGAGATTTCAATCAGTCAGTTCAGTCTGTGGCATCGTACCTCCAAAACGGATGAACCGATTTCAATAAAGTTTATTTTAAATTGAAAGCTTGTTTAATCGGGTATCATCCTATGTTTCATGAAGATCTGTTCATCCATTCAAAAGTTACAGCTCTTTTTCTAGTTGGAGTTTTTGACGGCTAAGTTTTTGGAGATAATGTAACAATCACAAATTACTGGCAGGTGGATAGGTGATAACATCCTCATCATCCATCAATTTAATACGCTGTCCATCCAATGTTACTTAGTTTCTTATGACACCAAAACTACGACGGTCTTTTCGTTATCAAAACGAAATGATACTTTAAAACAAGCACACATCAATTTCTATTGAAACTATAATTTTCTATACTATTACCTACACTACTACGTGGATAAAAGATTATCCACAAATTGCTCTGTATTTATGTATCTTGCTCTTGCAACAGATACGTGATCTACAACAATTTCGTATCGAACTCTTGCGCAGAAACTGTAGAAAGCTAAGTGGGAGAAATTTTTAAGTTATGAATAATATGATTTGCGTTTCCACTGATACCCATTGATCTAAGGTACCTATGGTACTTTAAGTGGAACGTAGTTCTCGTTTTTATGGTAAATGCCCTGCGGTTTTGGATATCAAGTAAAAGTGATTTAAGGCTTGCCTTTTCAAATGTGTCGGTGCGATCGGCTTACTGCGCTACGTGTCGCAGGTTCGATTTCCGCATGGAACAAATGTTTACAAATAGTTGTTCTGGGTCTGGGTGTTTACGTGTGTTTGTAAATTTTAACCACGATACAGGAGCAATACCGCAAGTATGGAATGGGAAAATTAAAAATCGAGACTGGCTCAAATCTTCCCAATAATATAGGTCCCGACTGTTAAACTCGCTATGTTCCGCATTAGAATTCTACTGGACTTGTTTTTTTCTTTTCAGTTTTTAACACGCTTTTATTAGCTTCACCTGTACCTAACTATGTAAGAAAATCTTGGAAGTTAAATTTGACTTACTTCCCGGTTTCCGATTGAGCTGAAATTTTGCATACACGTTTAGTTTGGATGACAAAAGCGTTTTATTTAGTATTTTTAACTATAATATTTATTTATTCCTATTTAAACAGTCGGGTTTTTATAATTTTTAAATTAACTTTTTGTATAATTCTTTCAGTGGCAGAAATTTTAAGTATTTACATAAAAACTCCAGTAAATCAAATGACGGTTTCCTAAAAAAAACAGAGATCCATCCTCATTCGTCACAGTTATGTATAAATCCATACTTTTCGTAAAATATGACTCTATTTCAGGGTAATTTTTCAAGAAAATGTATGTTACCGGAAATCCGTAAATAACGGTGAATGATGTTACTTTCTTTCTTTCTTAATGTATGTAATTTGTGTTGATGTTATAAATAATACAGAAAATGTAAGGTCTATTTACCTCTGATTCGACTATCGGATCAGGGGGGCTAAAAAGGCCGCTTTAGATGAATCACAATATGATTCTTATTACAAATGTCAAAATATCTATACTCCGTTTGAAATAAGATTAGACACGTTTAACAAACCCTTTTACAGTGTATTCAACCGATTTTGACTTCTATTCCGTACGCATAAGGATGGCATTAAAAGCAAAAACGTATTTACGATAACAAATGATTACTGCAGCTGTAATTTGTCATGTCACCAACGTAATAGAAGTCAAAATCGGTTGAATAAAGTGTAAATTAAGTTATTTAAATTTCTAATGTTATTTCGAACGGGGTATACCTAATTGACAACTCATAATGTCACCCGCATAAGGTTCATATTCAGTAATCATCTGTTTGACAGTTACTATGCAGATCAGTAGATGAATTGCTCAATGTGGCCTTTTTAGGCCCCCAGAAGTATCACACACTTCAGAGGGCCAAGCACGAATAGTTTGACGTATAGTAACGTAAACGTAAGCAAATTTTGATTATAAAATACAATTAATCTATCGCATTTTTGTTGAATTTTATGCAACATACATACACACTTGTTTCATGAAAATGTAAAAACACTGCATGTATTTTCAAAAAATATCATAGATTAAACGAGTATTTTTTATTCAAAATTTGCTTACGTTTACTTTACCAGACGTCAAAATATTCGTGCTTGGCCCACTGATAGATAGCTTCAGATTTTTTTATTCAAACGAAATGACTTTCGCTTAACGACTGAGCTTTATTTCAAATATAAAGTATCTAGATAATTAATATGACATAGATAATAGATACTCTTTGCACTTTTATTTTGTTATACAGTATTGCCATACAAATAACATTTTTTTGGTCTAATCTTTTTTAACCGCCGACAAAAAAGAGGGGTGTTATAAGGTTGTAGAGTGTATAATAAATAATAATAAATTTTTATTTCTTTTTAACTTAGCCTAGGTTTACAATTTGATGACAAGTAATACTGTACATAACAATTCTGTAATAAAATTGATGGTATAGGTATAAATAGTAATTTATTGGCTAGTTATATGACAAACAAATTAGTCAACTACCCTCCGCACTAGTTAAAAACTGTACGACGGCAAAGTAGTACGGCCAGATTGCTGTCCTCACGTTGCATAGTACAAGCAAGCAAATCAGATAAACAATATGTTAATATGATAATAACATTGCATAGTTTAGGTGGATATTATAAGGTATCTGTGGTGTATCTGTCTGCGGCGTCGTAGCTTCAAAACGGATGAACCAATTTTAATACAGTTTGTTTTTAATTGAAAGCTAGTTTAATCGGGTATCATCGTAGCTATGTTTCATGAAAATCTTTTCAGCCGTTCAAAAGTTACAGCTCTTTTTCTAGTTGGAGTCGAGGGTTTTTGACGGTTATGTTATTTAAATGCATATTATGAAAGTATATACTGTATATAGGTACTTATAACAAAAATATATTCTTTTAAATCTTGTCTGTTTGTTCCGGTTAATCTCTGAAACGACAGGACCGATTTTGATGGGACTTTCACTTATGTTGTAAGGAGTAAGTAAGGCTACTTTTTTTTTTAAAATAGGGATACCCGAAAAACAAAAATGTTGATAAATTCTACGCCGACGAAGTCGCGGGCACAGCTAGTAAAATATAAGTTATAACTGTAATAATTTAACAATATCCCCCCTTACTTTATGACAAGGTCACCAAGGTAATGTCGATCATTATTCACGCACAGTTTTGTTCACCACGATAATAAACAGCGGTTAATATTCTAATCGCGTTTTACATGGCATTTTAAACGCTACGGCAGTTAATGTTGCCCTTTTGCCCTTGTAAAGTGGAACTTTAACAGTAGGTAGTAATAGTTTCAGTAACTATAGAATGATAATGTTAAAACAAATTATGTTGTTTTGTTGTAGCAGATATGAGGGCTCGTAGCTACATAGCTACCGCGCAGATCAGTCGATCAGCGAGGTTAAGCTGTGGTTGCCGCGGCCAGTCCCTAGATGGGTGACCATTCCTTCGAACATCGAGACACCTCCGTGTCTCGGATAACACGTTAAGCCGATGGTCCCGGTTGTCATACGAATACCTTTGACAGTCGTTACGGGAGTCAGTACTTAACCCAAAAAAAAGTCTGACAAGCGGTCTAACCTTAGGGTATCAGTGTCTCCTAGTAATTGGGTGGCGGAGGTCAGATGGGAGCCGCTCTGTATAAAATACTGTTACTCAGCCGCATCTGGTTAGACTGGGAGCCGATCCCAACGTAGTTGGGATACAGGCCAGGCAGATGATGACGATGTTGTAACAGAAATACTTAATATACATGGTGACAGGGAAATTCAATCTATTCCTTGAAAGGGATATTTTATAGTACAGGTGATATACAATAAATTAACCCCATCAACCAAGGGTCCGAAATGAGTGGTTACCCCATAAAAGGATATCTAGTAAAATAATAAAAATAAAAAAATTGTTTAAAAAAAACTAAAGAAAACGATTTTGTCATTCAAACTAAACGTGTATGCAAAATTTCAGCTCAATCGGAAACCGGGAAGTGTGTCAAATTTAACATCTAAGATTTTTTTACATAGTTAGTTACAGGTGAAGCTAATAAAAGGGTTTTAAAAAAGGACCTAATATAAAAACATCTTTAAAAGTCATTTAACAATTTTAATTACAAAATAAACAATTTCTTTCATTTCAATAAGATTCATCAGTTTTTCTTTCTCAAACAATGTAAGTAGATATACCTAAGTGGTACTCATCAAGATAATACACATTTATAAAATGTTATGCGAAGATAATTATGTCGATAACACGGATAATGGTCGATAAGTATCTTTAATTATGTTACTTTCATTGTTATTGTTTAATTCAGATTATATTATTATTATAAATATAAATAATTAATTGCGTTTTCTAAAAATAGAAAGTCACGTGTTTATCTAGAAAAGTGTCATTAAAAATACTTTTTTCTTTGTTCAATAGCACAACAGGTGGTATTACGCACAGTGAATAGTGTAATCTTGATTTATGCAGCCCGATTAAACTAGCTTTCAAGTAAAAAAACTGCATTTAAATCGGTTCATCCGTTTTGGAGCTACGATGTGACAGACAGATATACAGATACACACTACAAACTTATAACACCCCTCTTTTTAGTCGGGGGTTAAAAATGAAAAATCTAGAGATAAATCTGTAAAGAGATGATTTTTTCTCCGATTTTTCTCTATCCCATTATTTGCCGTACGAGCTCTGCTGTATTCTGCGAAGCGTTAGGGGGAGAAGTACTGACAATACTCCCATTTTCCGCCTCTTCGCTTACGGAAATATAAGTCATTGTTAAAAAGCCATAGCTATACAAAACCACGCAAAGGCAATACAATTTATTATTATGTGATCCTGTCATACATTACCTCGTTTTCTCGCATGAAAGGTTTCATGAGAAAATATCAAAATGATCCTACAAACTAGAGTATTGAATCATGTACGTTTGGATACGATAATGCGATTGCTAGTGATGTGCATCGTTTAATATCCGAAAACTATACCATATTTGAAATATCTATAAAAATGTTGTTTAATATCCGAAAGCCATTTTTTGTTGTGGCATCTGAAAATGGAACGTAAAAAAAATTGAATATAGAAAGAATGTGTGTTACCAGTTTTTTTTTTGTGCGAACGTTGTCTCTATCTGAAAGCACATCAATAATTAAATTTCGTGGTGGCTTAATAAATTTACGAAGTACATACATTACGTCATCAAACATACAAATATTATCGATATTATTACCGAAAGTTGCTTTGTACGAAACACAAAATTCACCCTAATATTATAAATGAAAAAGTCATGCCATTTGGAACAGCACACGTTGCTAATAGACCGGAAAAATGGTCGGATGAAAGAAAACGACAAAGGATAATGTTTTTTTACGTTGTTTGAATATGAAAGAAAGTAATGAACCCATAGAGCCAACAGCTTACCTTCTGAAATAGGCTCCAAAACTCAGATTTAGTAAATGGTGTTACGTTATTCATAAGTGTGTTATCTTTTTCTTATAAAAAAGAACAAAATGTTTCTACGCAAATTTGAGCCTTGAATCATATCATAATGGTATGTTTTGATACTATAATGTGATAGCTAGTGAAGTGCTACAGTGTTATAGGTAATATCCGAAACAATATTTCTCGATTTAATAATGTTATGTAAATACAGTGAACTAGCTAGCAATTCTAGTTTTTATCCGCGATTTCATTCGCGAGGATTTCGGATTTTTCCCAAACTTTGACACCCCTTATGGATGTCATATCCATACCTATACGTAGTCCTTTTTATGAAAGAAAGAAAGAATAACAATTTATTTGATTGCAAAACTAAGAAACCAAGTGTAAAAATAAAAACAGAAACAACAAGAAAATTAAATAATCACATAGATATTATATAAAGTACTAGCGACCCGTCCTCGGTTTCGCACGGATGCTTTTTATCTGTTATCCTTACATTAAATATGAAAGTATTATAAGCCTTCCGGAAGAATTGCTCAAAATGATGGTGAATACCGCATAAAAATCCGTTGCGTGGCTTAGGAAGAGTGAGCGGATATATAGACAGACAGACAGACGAAAAGGTGCTTGCCTACATAATAATTTATTAAAATTGATAAATTAGTTACGTTTTTAGTTCCAAGATGTTTGAAATATTACGTTATTAAGTTAGTAAATTTTTTTTCTTTTATTTATCGTATGCGGATTTCATATTAAAGCTCTTGCTTTTAAAAGGTTGTTGATGATTCTAATAAACTTAACCTTAAGTATAATACCTACTTCGATTTATAGTGAACACTTGCTTCCCCAGATGAATAAGAACATAACAACGTTACAGAATTACATTTATTAGTATTTTCTAAGTAGCAGAATATCGGCTTCGAGCGTCTCACTAATAATTATTTCCGTTCTCATTCTCCAGTTAACTTTTACAACAAGCAGGTAATAATATAATATTTTGTTTACCTTTTCACTTTCATACAGATTAGCGAAGTGAGTTATAAGGAAGAAAATTTTTTTTTCTTTGCCTTGTTACCCAATTTGTACCGCCCAATTATCGATCATGTATTTGGTAAAAATATACAATATTGCCATAATCACCACGCTTACCAGAATATATTCTACCTTTAAACATAAACTACCAACAAAATAATAAATACCTATCACAAGCATAAAGGTAGCATAAAATACATGTATAAAATCCGAAATTATAACAACTTCATCCGATATTCGGCAAAAAAAAATATCAGCTTTGAAGTTTAACTTTTCCATTATACCTACCAAGAAATTCGGAATTTTTAATTTATGTTCAATAAAATGGCCCTTTCATGTTCGATATTTGAATTGACGTCCAATTACTGGGCAGCCTGACATCTTATTTGTTTTTCTTAAAAGTGCTTGGATATTTCAAGTAGCTGGCTAAATAGCGAACACTTAGTACGGTCAACGAAGCTTAGATCGACCTAAAATAACGAGCTACAGAGCAATCAAGCCTTGAATGAGGACTGTTCTTTAGACATCAAAACACTTCCGTGCCTAAGAAAGTGCGTTAGGCCGCCATCCCTAATAATTATTTGAATATTTGTGACAATCAACCAAGGCGATCAGAAGTCCAAAAGACTAACAGAGTTCTGTTCTAATGATAGAATATATCAATCAACTTAGCCTATCTCCCAAGTTCCACCACAACTGCACATGTCTTCTGCATAAAGGGTGTAAGTGACATGGTAAACAGAACTGATACCATCTTCTTCTTAGCGCGTCGATGGCAAATTGAATATAATTGGCCCAATGTTCCGCCACGCGAACTGCAGAATCAATAGCGGACATTAGTTCCTCACGCGTGCAGGTGGTAGGGCACGCGGCGCAGGATAGAAGGTGGGCCATGGTCTTCGGAGACACGCTGCACTCGCACTGCAGGTCTAATCATCATGAAATTCCACCTGTGAAGATTATCTTTGCTTCGGCCGACTTGGGATCGTAGTCTCTTAGGAGATTTCCAAGTCGGAACCGATACTATGAATTCAGTACATGTTTCTAGATCCCTCAAACCCCTTTTTTATTTATTTATTACCACCTATATCATCTACAAATAAATTAGTTACCACGAGTGTAATTTTTATACTCATGTAAAATTAGATGGTATCCGAAAATATCCGCATGTCAATATCAGCCCAACACTATAACATTGCCATTTTGTTTACCTGTACTCAGAAAAGTTTCCGTTTCAGTAACATATTTTTTCACATAAATTACTGTAGGTATAATTTGGAGCAGCACCGTGTGAAATGTGTATTATATTTAGATTTTGTTTACTTCACCTAGTTGGATTTTACTCTGTATTCAAGGTTAACGATGAAATTTGAAAAAGTGTTTGTGGAAAACGGGGTATGAGAGTAAATGGTGATGGGTGATAGAAAGATATATTTGGTAGAACGCTTGGCTCGGTGAGTTTTACCAGAAAAAAACAAATTAGGTAATTAAATATTATTTCCATCTATATGGAACTATAGTCCGCGCGGAACTAGATGGCCGCGCCTTAGGTATGTGAGCGGTGGGACGGAGGGGCTTGCTGTCATTACTCAGTACGGCGCCGACAACACTAGGTAACCCGCCGCCCTCACCCCTGTTCGCTTGTTGGCCGCGCCTTAGGTGGGGCCTAAGGCGCGGCCAACTAGTTCCGCGTGGACTATATTCTATATAGCTTAATTTTACTTACGACAATTTATCAGCCTATTCAATTTCAATATAGTACGGCATTTTTGACGCGTATTATGTCCGTTGACAAAACAAAGAATGGTGCGCGATTAAAACTCTTTTTTCGTTTTGTAACTCTTTTGGCTCGAACACTTGAGCGCGGACCCTATCCATTTTGAGTCTTTTCTACTATCGTAGTCATGACTATTGTGACGAAGTCTTCTATTATCACCTCATTTACCATTAGCTTGGCCACCTTACCTTCCAAATTTAAACTCACATTTCCATTTCAGACACTCTGAACTCGATCTTGAACTAAGACACAGCTGTTGTCATTATTTTTGTTATAAATTTTTACAAGTTTTCTTGATCTTCCAATCATGTTTTTAACAGTTTTTCTTGTACTTGTATTAATTATTTAAATCATAAAGTTATTATTACTAGTGGTACGTTTATGATTTAAATATAATTATATAATATCAGAACCTTTGAAATGTAATAAGTACTTAATATTACAAGCCTATTAAACCTATTTTTCTACTGTGTGATCCTGATTTTATTCCTGCCCACTACTCATCGGTGTTCCGTGAGTTCTCCTTCCCAACGACTGAGTGAAACCGAGGCACTTAGAGGGAGGACTAGGGAGACTAGGGAGGGAGGACACTATGATTGTCGAAAAGACATACAAAATCTTGAGTGAATAGGTTACGTCTAGGCATTGACCTACACGAACACACATTGACCTACATTGGATCCGCGACAAGAGTCACATGGACAAGAATTGAGTTGGCTTCAAATGAAACGTCGTTTCCCTAAGGAGCACTGGTGACCTTGTTAACCGTTAGGAACACAACACTGCAAAAGAGCAGTGTTATTTGGCTACGATATTCTGCAAGGTGGAGGTAGGTACTTTCCCAGTCGGGCAGGACCAATTTAGAGCAAAGAGTCCCTCTAAGCCCTACCTCATTGTCTATGCCAATTTCACTTACGCCACTAGGAAAAACCACGAGAAAATGCGAACACGTCACAACAATTTCAAGTACGGAATAAAAATCATACAAAATAACATTTTATTTCCGTCACATCAAGAAAGTTTGATTCGCTTTCATGTTTGGCTTGTTATAGACACATTTTACATTAAACATTTTCAGAGTTGTTTTGTGTCGTAACCGAAGCTGTTTATACTTATGCCTAAAGGTTAATTTGGAACCTTTATTCATGTAGTCTCAAGTGTATTTGACAAGCAATTTGTTTATTTATACGTTTTATTTCTAGAAAGAAAGAAAAGAAATTTATTTTTACACAAATTACGACACAAAAAAAAAAAGTAAAAAATTAAAACAAAAAAGTAAAAATGCAGACTAAAAAAAGTAAAAATTTTGAAAATACGTTCCAAAAAAATTATAATATAAAATAACAATTACTAATATATGTCTGTGAACTCAATGAATAGGATTCTTTGAATTCATCGAAATTCATTATGCGTCGCATTTGTGCAAAAACACTTGTACGTACTTTTTACTTTGAATTGAACAGCGATCATCAATAATGGTGGACTTCTACCACCTTCTACCTATCTGAACATATTTTTAACATACTTTTATATATTTTTAAATAATTTACTGAATCAAGAGTACTGCTTTCTGAATCAAGCCCTTGATCGAGCCACCTAGCGAGAGCCTCTCGAGGTGTTAGTCGAGACTCTTGGCAATTAAGCCATTAGCCGTTACGACTATCGGCACAATGATTGCTGACTCCACGTCCCACATATCGACAACCTCGCGAGCCAAGTCTAGATACGCCGTGAACTACTCCTCTCTTATAACCCGCAAATCTGTCCATCCTAAAGTTGTCTGGTAGAAATCGCCAAATGCGATAAGACCGCCTTTTGTACATTTATTTTTCTAATTATTGTATCTTTTCTTCTATTACTGGTGTGCAATAAAGTGTATTGTATTGTATTATTCATTATGAATCACAGACCAAGAAAAAAAATGTAGGGCTCTGATTCCTGAGGCCAAGTTTCATCACGACAAGCAACTCATATAATTTGTTCCCTTTTACGAAGATACTACTGATAGAATAGTGTACATAATACTTACTTCGAATTCACGACAAAATACACACACGCAAACAATTTTTACTGCTTTGCTCGACATCCGTATGTCATAACCAAACTTTAAATCAAATATACACGTTAAATCCATGATTTTTTTTTTGGAAGTACATGCAGTATTTTTACATTTTCATGAAACAAGCCTCCATGTTGCGTAACATTAAACATAAATGCGATAGAATTATTGTACTTTTCATTCTAAATTTGCTTACGTTAACGTTAAGATACGTCAAACACATTCGTGGTAGGCCCCCTGACCTCAGTTCACTGACCTTTCAGTATGAAACATAGAGAATGCAAGTGTAACGCTATACGAGGGAAATCTAGGGATTATATTGCAGTTGTTCATAAGTAAAAGTGGTTTCTATTTGTTCGAATAATTTTCGTGCCAAAGGTTATTAGTACTGCAGTAAAACATTATCTTTTCGCTGATGAAATAAGTTGTAAAATGATTTAAACGAGCGTCAGCTATTGGTTGTTCGATCAGTGGGCCGAGCACGAATGTTTTGACGTATGGTAACGTAAATTTAGAACCAAAAATACTCGTTTAATCTATGATATTTGTTATTTTATCATTCATTTATTTGTTCTGGAATTATTGATAATGTTTGTCATTTTTAACCTCCGGCAAAAAGAGGGGTGTTATAAGTTTGTAGTGTGTGTGTATCTATGTATCTCTGTATCGGTGTATCTGTATATCTGTGTGTCTGTATGTGGCATCGTAGCACAAAAATGAAGGGACCGATTTCAATGCAGTTTTTTTAATTGAAAGCTAGTTTAATCCGGTATCATCTTAGGTATGTTTCATGAAAATCTGTTCAGCGGTTCAAAAGTTACAGGTCTTTTTCTAGTTAGAGTCGGGGGTTTTTGACGGTTACAAGGTCAAAAACCGATTCCAATTACAAAAAAAAATTGAAATAATATTATTATGTCAATTTTTTATCGCTAGTATTTCAAATTCCATAGCTGAAACTGACCGTAAGCGGTTTTAACTTTTATTTAAATACAAAAGAACCTTTATGTTCTAATTTCGAATCCAATACCTACGCATATTGCCAGACTTAAAATATCTCCCCACGCACCCCGTAAAAATCAATTAGGGAGGAGAGACTTATTTCACAAAAAGGCAAAGCTGTGAATGAGCGAATTCGTTAATAGACGGTAATAAATTGAAATCGGCTCAAGATTTAATTAGAATTTTAGTTAATGAAATTGTTAATTTTGTAGAACAGGAGCTATGAAACAGTATTGTGGTAAGTGTCGCACTGAAAAAAGTTAACGGATAAATACCGACTTCAAAAAACTAAAAAGTATAAAATAAATGTCTTAAAAACTTAACAGCTTTTGAAGTCAGTGCCAGTGCCAAGCTAGGTGCATTGAAGAATTATAGGCCCCGACTTCAGAAGCTGTTAAGTTTTTTAATAAAATAATTTTATACTTTTAGTTTTCTGAAGTCAGTTTTTCCTTTTTTTAATTTTATTTCGTTACTACGCCACTCGGCTCTTACGTTTCCTGACATTTTAGGTCACCCACCGGAAAATCAAAGTCAAAGTCAAAGCTTTTTATTTCAACTGGGCCTTTGCAGGCACTTTCAAAACTTCGTGATTCTCGGCGCACAGTTCCAAGTGGGTTGGTCCTGGAGAAGGTACCGGCAAGAAACTCCATGGATACCTACTATCTATATCTGTTGATCCTATATCTGGGACTGCGGCAGCTGCCACGGCCAAAATTCGACATGAATTTACACAATATTACAAAAATAAAAAGAATAGCAAAGATCACAATAAGTACCACCATCTTATAGATAAACAATACAAGTAGGTAAATACTTATATTATATACTTATAATATATATATTAACAATCAAACCACCTAATTATAAAAACAAGGGAAGCGTCATTTAAAATTAGCTTGTGAAGACAGGAAGCAGCGGGTCACCAGGCAAGCCGCATGTGCAGAAGACAATCACTTCCATACGTTTCTAGGTTCCCTTACATGCTGGTAATAAGTCTTTGTAAACTGAAGGCTTATGCGGTTATCCAACATGCTCCAATTCGCAGGTCAAACCGCCAACTTTTACTATCGATTTGAAGGGAAACCATAAATATTCCATTTCTCCCTACATTACACAATGTTTTCTTAGTAAAATTAAAAGAAAAAGTACGCAAAACCGCACGCTGTGACTAGCCATACGATTTCAATTTGTGCGTATCGTATTATAGTTTCGATTCTAGATCATTTAAATAGCGAATCAGGAGCGTTCGGTTGACATTGATCTTGCGGCTACGGGCGCGCGCGCATGGGAAACTGTAATTTTTAAATTTATTTATTTATTTAAACTAATTGTTTTTGTAATTTTTTTGTACAAAATAGTTAGTTTTTATCTTGTCTCAAAGTGAAGTGTTGTGTTTTTGTGGTGTTCACGTGATTTGTAATCAAAAGTGAGTTGCTTTTATTTTTAATTAGGTGTAATAACAAAAATATAATTAATTACTGTTATTAATAGGTATAAGAGGTCACCCTAAGGTAGCCTGGCAGAAAATGCCTATGGCATTAAGTCCGTCTTTGTGCAGTGTTTTTTTACTTGTGCATAAAGCATTAATTAAATAAACAATAAATAAATACTATAGTTTAAAAAAAAAACTAAAGAAAACGCTTTTGTCATCCAAACTAAACGTGGATCCAAAATTTCAGCTGAATCGGAAACCGGGAAGCGGGTCAAATTTAACTTCCAAGATTTTCTTACATAGTTAGTTACAAGTGAAGCTAATAAAAGCGTATTAAAAAAAAAGCATAGTTACTTCTTTATGTCACTTGCGCCATTTCAAACAGAACTATCGCGTCGTTAGGTTACGCAGGTTTTCTGAATCTTATATAAATTTAAAATAATAGAAAAATAAAATAATAGAAAACTTTGTTCAGTAAGATTTGAATTCAATCTTCTTACAGACTCATTTCAATCTCATTGACGTCCATACAAGGACGAGAATACCAATTTTATTATCTGTGTCGGTTCAAAATGTTAGCAGAATACCGATTTGGCTACAATCAATTACTATCGACCTCATTACCTTAAAATTTCACGTTTAACGTAGTTTGTTAGTGTAGAGAATACCATTTGTGACATTTATGACATTGATACTAAATTGGAACGGGATCGGAACTATATTTTGAACATTTTTTATTACGAGAATTGGGCTTTAGATCAATAAAGAAAATTTCTATTATATTCTACAGAATCCTAAAAAAATATATAAAATTGAGCCCTTTTATACCATCTGCCGGGGATTACTTACATGTATTTTAATCTCCCACTCTCTGCTTCTAAATTCGCATCGAATAATTATCTCTGTAGGTATTAACGACAGATTCACTGAATTGTTAAAATCCCTGTATTCCGAACAGCGTTACTGTGCTCGCGATATAATCGCAAATTGAATTTCAATCTGTGTATGAAGGCGCTTTGCGTTCTGTTACTGCGTTAGGGCTGGCACGAGTAAGTAACTAATTTTGTATTTTTTTATCCACGATAATTTTTTATATAATTTGTAGAGTGATTCAGTCTCTGTTCCTAAATGCAACCGATATATTGGGATACACTTTAAAACAAAACGAAAATTAGACTTAGTATGGGGGACACGCATAATTTACTAGCTATTTAAATAACCAACTATTTTTTGTTCGGCGCAAGCCTTATTTAAGAAAGAAAGAAAAAAGTATTTATTTGACACAGCACAAAAACAATTTTAAAGATAAAGTAACAAAAATAAAAGAATAAAACATGTAAAAGAAAAAAAAAGAAAAAAAAATATCTAAAATAATAAATGGGTTGTACGTCGCAGCTGTGTCAAAAAGGCTTCCGCTCAGCTTATGGTGACGCGTTGCGAGCAGCCCGACAGCGCTGGTTTTCAGCGGGAGCCACATCGAGTGACGTTATGTGTGCCTACGTGTACAGGAAAGTTACTTATAACATTCTTTTAATGTTTTGTATTTCACTTCCATAGCTTCAAAAGTAAAATAAGTAATAACAGTATAAATAAAAATAAAAAAGCCTTTATTTGACCATGCTACAGTTTAACTTAGTTACTAAATTGATTTATTTATTAGAAAAAAATTTAGGTGTACAAACATTGTTTTTTTTTTTTTTTTTTTTTTTTCTTTCTTTCTGTTTCTAAATTTCTTAATTTCTAGATATCTTATTAATAATTCGGTATGCATTAAGCTTGGTCCCCAGGTTGGGTAAAGGCCTAAGGTAAAGTAATAACAGTAAGTGTCATAAAACCAATTTACAGGTTTTCACGAGTTCACAGAAATTAATACAGAATAATATCAAAACCAATACCATAATAAACAAATAAAAACAATCAAAATAATTCTCAATGTTTTTAACACGCTTTTATTAGCTTCACCTGTAACTAACTAACTAACTAGCGAACTTTGTAAGAAAATCTTGGAAGTTAAATTTAACCCACTTCCCGGTTTCCGATTGAGCTGAAATTTTGCATAGGTACAGTTTGGATGACTAAAGCGTGTTCCATAGTTTATTAAACTATAATATTTTTTATTTAATACTATTTCTGATGTCCGCCAGCCCTACGAGTCGACATATTGTGTATCTACATGCATACGAATAATATCCACTCGACTTACATTTGACGCTCCGAAATTCGCCGCATTAAAACCGTGAGATGATACCGTGTTATTCCAAAACCGAAACCAATAAGATTTAAACAATACAACAGTATCTATTCAATACCTACAGCACAAATTAAAAATAATAAATCATTTTTTTTCTGTGTTCTTTATTTGATACCTATCTAGTTCGAAGACATAGACATATAGTGCAGAGACTGTGTAGGTACAAAGGTTTTTATAAATATAAGTACAACAAACACATAAAACTTTATGGAGCCTTCTCAAATGTAGGTAAGGTTTCCTTCACCGTTAACTAACGTAAATTATGTTGCTGGCATAATTTATGGCTGCTAAAACGTTTAATCAATAATATATAAAACCCAACCGTCAAAAACTCCCGACTCCAACCAGAAAAAGATCTGTACCCTTTAAACAGCTGAACAGATTTTCATGAAACATAGCTAAAACGATACCCAATTAAACAAGCTTTCAATTAAAAAAACTGCATTGAAATCGGTCCATCCGTTTTGGAGCTACGATCCACAGCAGATACACAGATACACATAATACACACTACAAATTTATAACACCCCTCTTTTTTGTCGGGGGTTAAAAACAAAAGAGCAAATCAAATACTTAATATTTTCTAATTTCAAATATTTACATGGATTTATTATTTGAATCCTGAAAATGTAGGCCTTATTTTCGAAAATTTGACGGCAATACTGGACCATATGCCGATTTATGTCGTGCGATTATTGATTGTAATTAACCAATTTCATTGTTTAAATATTTATTTATAGAATAAAAAGCTTATTTTTACTATATTTGCTTGTCTAAAGTTGTAAGAACTAATTACGTGTACGATCAAGGCAATACCAACTTTTTCGCAATTAAAGAAATTGAATCCATTGAGGTAGAGTGCCGAATTTCAATCAAAAACAACAGTTAGATAAATGATTGGATACCATAGGACTGCACAGTGCACACACCATTGAATCAACTAAAATGCGGGCAGTAAAGCATGACAAGTGACGTCAGATTCACCACAATTTTCGATAGACGAGTGGATGGGATTGTCATTTCATTAAGTTGTCTGTTGTTGTTGAGGAAAGAGAGAAGCAAAATAGTGCTCCTTTCTTTCCTATCTTGCAGCGGGAGAAATGGTGATTAAAATAATGTTTACCACAATTTTCGATAGACGAGTGGATGGGGTAATTATTTTATTGATTTTTCTGTTGTTGTTGAGCAAAGAAAGAAGGACCAATAAATAATAATATATAGTGCTCCTTCTTTCTTTCCTCTCTTACGGTGGGTGAAAAATTACTAAAAGAATGTTAAGATGGAAGCATCACTTTGAGTATTTAAATACTCAAAGAAGCATCAGTATTCTTTTGACAACATAACATAGTACGATCTTTTCTTTTTCTCTTGACGATTTTTGTATGACGAAACTACCACCAGTAAGACAGAAACTACATTTATTAGAAAGAAAGAAAGAAAGAAAGAAAGAAAGAAAGAAAAATAATTTATTTGGTTGCAAAATTAAGGCACATCTACATGCAATAATAAAAACAAAAACAACAAGAAAAACAAACATTAAAACACAACAACACACATACAAGCATAAAATCCTAACCCTTCTCATTCCAAGAAGAGGCCCCTGCTCAGCAAGGAGCTGTATTTATAATATTTATGAAAAACTTGAAAATTGGGATTTAGGCTTTTGGTTAGAAATTAAGGATATATTGTGATTCTGCATTTTTGGAAGTTAATCCACTAAAGGGGCGAAGTAGTTTAAATTTAATAAAACGGGGAAACTTTTTTTTTTTCAACAAACACTGCGCTCTCCTTTCGTGCTGTACCCAAATCCTAGATCTTGAAGCTGACTGTCCACTGTCACTCGAGGAGGCGGTTTCCGTGTATCCTAAGTAAAAGCGACAGCTGCGCATGCGATTGCCATCGCCCACCACATAATAACTTAATTATTATTATTCCAAGTTGTCATGACAAACTACGTCTTCGTTTCACGCTTACTGCGGCGAAATCGTAATTTACGCAATTAACACAACTAGCTTACTAGAGAAACTAGATGGAGATAATTATTTTAGTGTCATAACTAGATAACTTTGTGTTCTAATCACACTTTTGAAACAAGTATTTAAGTCAAACATTTTTTTTTGGAACAGTCTGTTTTTGTTTATTTAAAAAAAAAAAAAAATTTTATTTTTTTGAATACTTTGTCCCCTGAGTTCTATTTCTGACCTATTTACATACGCTTGGCTTTGAAAGTGTACCACATCTAACGATTTATTTTGTCGGAAACGATCAAAATTTTAATAAAAAAGTGTAGGTAATTTGGATTTCATGGCAGAAAATTAATAATAAATGTTCGTACACACTCGATACTTTTAGCAGCAGAATAGCGTGTTATCGTGTTCGTTGGCTGCCTTTTGCTTACAAAAAGTGAATAACGCACGCGAAAACTTCTAGGCTAGTCAGTAATGGACAGATGACAGATGATAGCACGCCACAGACGTAGGTTACCATAATAGACTGTCAGTATTATTCGGTGCTGCCACTTAATTAATTTAATTTATGTTTTGTTTAGCAGAACAACTTTGAGTATCAAAGCAGAACAAAGATAATTTTTAGTATTAAGTGATCTTGGTGTAAGTTTATTTAAGTTTTGTGCGTCATACTGGGCGTAAAAATAAAAAAAAACTTTTTCTTTCTTTCTTTCAAAAAACGGCCTTTTCTGCTGCTAAAAGTGTCGAGTGTGGATGGGCCCTAACACAAATTGCAAATGTACGATTGAATGTTTATTAAGGATCTCGTAAAACCACTTTTGCGATCACAAACGCTATTTTGAGGGTAGTATTATATTATGTAGGAACTAAAAACAAAACATGAGGATCATTTGCCTCTGCCACACGCCAGGGTACGTACGACGTACACTTTAATTTTAAACTTTTCACGGAACCATTATACAAAATGAAACTCAGGTGTCGGCGTCATTTGCCGTCAAATGGTACTTTTTAGTGTCAGAACGGTGCTTTTAAGAGTGTATAATGGTACTTCGACATGCAAGTTAATCTCCGAGGTTTAATTAGGTTGAAGCATTTTGGTGAGAACTCTGAAGACAGATTTTGAAGTTATTATGTGAAGGAATTTAGTATCTTGGTTTTGATTGGTCATTTGCCAACTTGTGCCTTGTGGTAGTTTGAATCTTTTAAAACAATCCAGGTACATACGAATAGTTAGACTTTAGTTGGCTTGAGTGAGGGTAAAGTGTTGATTTCCAATGGAGAAGAACATTACCTCTACCATGAGTTTTCCGTGCCATCTAACGTTCACGTTCACATTCAATATTTGTATAGTGACTTTAGTTCGCTATTTATACCGTTAGAGGCGCTGAAAAAATTCCCATACAAATATTGCATGTGAACGTGAACGTTAGACGGCACGGAAAACTCATGGTAGAGGTACAGGCAAGAAACTCCATGGTTACTCTTTTTAACTCAGAATACTGTATACAATATTAAATTTAAAATAATTATATTGATCTTGATCTACAAGCAATGATAGCCTAGCGGTTGAACGCTTGCCTTTCATGCAGAAGGGTCTAAGTGCGAACCCAGCCCTCACCTCTGACTTTTCGAATTTACGTGGGGATAGCAATTTGATTATCACTTGTATTAACGGTGAAGGAAAAACATCGTGAGGAAGCCTAAGAGGGCCTCATAAAGTCCTCGATGGTGTGAGTAGTCCGCCAACCCGCACTGGGTCAGCGCGGTGGATAAAGGCCTAATCCCTTCTCATTCGGAGAAGCAGTCCATGTCCAGCATTAGGACAGCAAAAGTTATGTGAAGACAATCTATACTTATAATAAAATCGTAACGAAGCGAAAACTGTACATTGAAAATTAAAAAAAAAAAACTGCTACGTGATCTATAATCGACACTGATGCCAAAAATACCGTTTTTAGAATTTTTGTCTGTTTGTCTGTTTGTCTGTCCGAGCTTCACGGCCAAACCGCTGAACAGACTTTCATGAAATTTTGCAGTAATATCTGTCAAAGGGCTGGTCAACATATAGGCTATAAATTATCACGCTATTATCTATGGGGGGTGAGCTAAAGTGCATTATGCCTGTGTACTATTATGAGCTACCACTTCATTATTAAGAGCCAAATCTTAATGAAATATTGTATTATTATAATTCATAGGTCCGGTCAAAATATGTAATATAAATCATCACCCTATTCGTCTAGGGGGCTAAGCAAAATTAATCTTCGTTTTAGTTTCACAGTTCCTGTTTTCATTTTAACTCCTCACTTGATCCAGTTCTTAAATTAGTAACATGGTATATTTAGTAATGCCCAGTATTTTTTTTTTTTACTGATAAACGTTCTTTCTTCGGTATGTTACTTTAAGGTACGTATTTCACTGACTGCTATGCTCCAAAAGGTGAAGCGTGATGATAGCAGACGACATAATACCTTACTCACGAGATAATTACTTTTTTAAATGCGCTACCAGATATTTCCACGTAACTGTGATTTCATTATATTTTATTACATTTTTCTGAAACTAGATGGCGTTAATAGACTTTTTAACCAAGACCGAGATTTTGTATTTCCAGTAAATATATTGAGATAAGATAATTATTAAGATTTTATTAGGATTGGGTAGATTTTTTTTTATCAATAGAAGTTGTCGGAAACCTGTAGGATGGGCTTTTTGGAATCGAATAGGTAATTAGGAATTTCAAAGCCTTATTGGCAGTATTATAATAACGTGTGTTTGCTGTTTACTGCTACCATTGCAAATTGATAAGGGCTAACATCGTTTGCATTCTGGAGAACAGCAAATTAAGTTCTTAGAACATTCTTTTTACAATTTTTTAATTTTTTATTAATTAAATATTATTGTTTATTTAAAGTCTTCAGTCTCCCTAGATAGCGTTGGGATCGAAATATGTATTTGTTCTTTTAATTGGGTTTATGTGTTTACGAAAATGTAAAGTTTATAATTTGGATGTTTTCTCCAAGTATTTTAAATAGCTACTATTATATCATCATAGTGATAGATAGATAGATAGATATAGAATCATTACGAGGGGCAGTAACGGTCACCGAATTCTCACCGACTACGTCGTTGTCGTTGTTAGTCGTTAGTAGAGTGCAGGCAAAATAAAGATATCGCTAGATCACCTACTTTGTATTTATAGGATGAAAGTCTGAGAGCCAACAAAAAAAAAAGAAGTTACCCCATCTCGGGAAAACAGCGAAAAATATTTCAATGAAACTTTACAGTACCTAATCGTATAGTTATTAGTCTAACTTAACAACTTTCATTTGCAACAGTTGACTAGATCCGTAGATACAGCTTGAACGCTCTATTGTAAGCAGTCCCATACAAAGCAGAGGTCACGATTGATTGGTTACACAAAATAATGTTGTATTGGACCTACTTTGATACGACTTTCACTGTAGTATAATTTATTAGGGATCGAGGACTTATAGTAAACATATTTCATCGCACTATCACTCATTGGAGTCGAGCAATGTAAAATATTTTGTGTATAATGTATGATGGTGATGAAACGTAAGAATTTAACAATTTCGATAGGACTTTCACAGTAGCGCTACTAAGGGGTCGACTTTTTAACATAAATTTGTAACATCACGCTACGCTAAGCTCACAGGAAATGAACAGTGTAACATTTTTTTTTGTGTTCACACGGCTACTGTCAAGCTATACATTTCCAGTAAAAGCTGACCACGTATTGTATAGGCTTCCCTTACAATAAGAGGTCAGCTTATTATACTGAAAATTTATAGCTCGATATGTATCCGTGGGTACTAAGGTCGATAATTAAGAAATTTGTGATTTAAACGAGTATATTTAACATTTTCGGTAAAAAACCATCACGGCAAATTACTATACATATGAAGGAAACTAGATAGTTTTTTAACATTAGAAATGTTTATTTCGACACCCATCGTTACTAGCTAAGTGGAGCGGTAAATAGTAGAATAGAAGCCGACAAATATCAGGTTCAAATCCGGTCCCCGTGTTTTTATTTTTTGTATTTAATACTAATTGATAAAATTTTACATTATTAGAAACATGTATTTTCAAAACCTAATTCGAGCACCCCTACAACACGCGAACGACGTCGCGGGCACAGCTAGTGTAGGATAAAATAAATCAAACTTATTGAAGGTCTGTAAACTAGTAAAGCTGATTCTAACCGACTGAACATAGTTGCAAAGGGTAGTGCGTGTAGCAATGAGTTCCTAGAAAATAATAAGCCCCTTGCTCTCCGTTGAGTGATAAATAATGAGATCTAAGGTAGAATTCTGAGAACCCTGTAATTAGCAATATCCTGAAACTGATGGAAAATTATTACGTAAACTCGGTAAACGAAATGGCTTCCGGGAAATAGTCAATATTGTGTTAGTATCGGTATGAAATCGTCTCCATATTTTTAACCTTCGACAAAAAAGAGAGGTGTTATTTTGTAGTGTGTATCTGTATCTGTCTGTGGCATCGTAGCTCCAAAATGGTTGGACAGATTTTAATGCAGTTTTTATTGAATCCTAGTTTAATCGGGAATCATCTTAGCTATGTTTCATGAAAATCTGTTGAGCTGTTCAAAAGTTACAGCTCTTTTTCTAGTTGGAGTCTAGTGTTTGATAGTTAGGTTAATAATGCTTGTCATTCTACTTAGTTTTAATTTCTAGACCACTTGTAAAACCGACCATAATTATAATTTCTCTTCTTCAAATGACCGCGCAGTTTGCGTGTTTGTAAAAAGTAATTTCAATAATTTACGCCGCAGTTGAAAGTCAAGCACTTTCAAGAAAATTGTGTAGCATTTATCTTGAGTACTTATTTAGTTTGTAAACGATACTAGGTAGCGGTGATAGCCTAGCAGTTGCGGTTTTTAATTTGTGTTGCAATCTGTATAGTCACATGCACGGTATGGTCACATGGTTCTATACAATGTGGTCACCGGTGTCCAGTAATATGATTAATTTTGTCGACAAATCCACCATTTTGGACTACCCCTACTGTTTTTTTTTTGGATAACGATTAAAAAGTAAAAGAAACAACCAAATTTTTTCACTTATTTTAAGTTTCCATTTGATAAACTTTTTAGTGTTAACTTATTGCCTACTTTTGTAGCTATCGAAAGAAACCAGTTTTATGCCTGTAGGACTTCTAATATCGGTAGATATGGCGAAATAAATGAACCGAACCGCACACAGTATTTTTTTTTATTAAAATGGCCGCCATTTCAAAACAGTAGGGGTAAAATGCCTTATTATGGTGGATTTGTCGATAAAATTGATCATATTGCTTCGCCTTAACGGGTCGGACACCGGTGACCAAACACATTGTATGTCTATGCCGTGCCCAATCAAGCTAGGCACAGATTACATAATGATACAGATTTTCGAAGACTTATGTTAGAAAAGAAAGAAAGAAAGCAGTTTTATTCTGGATTCGCCAGGAACAAATCAAAGTACAAAGGTACAAAAATAAAAAGAAAAGAAAATCAATAATTAAAGCAACCTGGACGAGACCGAAAATGGCCCCCATCTCAGCATAATGCTGTGGCATTTAGAAATAGAAAATGTTACAGCACTGGAATTCCGTCCTTGTTACAATACTCTCCTTCAATGTCAATTGTTCAATTATTCATATTAGATAATCTTTATGCTAATTTAATTAAACATTTATTAATCGTATCGTCATTTCACGAGCTCAGTTTCTTACATGAGAGCAATTTCGTAATACGTGTATCTTTTTTTACGTGTACTTAATCACCAAAATTAATAACTAAAATTACTGAATCGAAAGGTCTTCAGAATCTATATATTAATAGATACGTGAAGAGAAAACTTTGTACCTGCGCGCACGGAGGAGTGTGAGATTTGGCATAGTTAAAGTTTATAGTGAGAAGGAGTGCAGAAAGCTAAAATTACGGTCGAAATTCGACCACTGGGCGACCACTAGTTTAATTTAATTTGCTTTTTCTTAGTTTTTTACCCCCGAAAAAAAAGAGGGGTGTTATAAGTTTGTAGTGTGTATTTGAGTGTCTGTCTGTGGCATCATAGCTCCTGAACGGATGAACCGATTTTGATTAAGATTTTTTAGTTTGAAAGGTGTCTTAATCGAGAGTGTTCTTAGCTATGTTTCAAAAAAATCTGTTCAGCTGTTTGAAGATCATCACCTCTCTTCTAGTTGATGAAGAGATATAATTCTAGTTAGAGTCGGGGATTTTTGACGGTAAAGTTACTGTTACTATTAGCCTATAATATATCCTCCCACTGCTGAGCAAAGACCTCATCCCATGACTTCCATGTCTTCCGACCCAGAACCAGTGTAGACCATTCCTTATTAATTTTATCCAGCTCGGCGTGTCTCCATCTCCTTGGTGGTCTGTCGTTTAGTTATATCAGGGCTCCACCTAGTGGCAATTTTGACGGTTAGGTTATTAGTCTTAACCTTAATCTTAACTAATATTATAAAGAGAAAAGATTTGATTTTTTGTATGTTTGTTTGTTTCTAATGGATAAACTCAAAAAGTACGGGACCGATTTTAAAAATTCTTTCACCAGCAGAATGCTACATTATCAGGGAGTAACATAGGCTATAATTTGTAAAGATATCACGCGGGCGAAGCCGCTGGCGGAAGCTAATAATAAATATAATAATAATAAATATAATAATAAATATTTTATCTTTCTTTTTTCTATTATTTTCCTTGCATGTTCCGTTGCTATGGTTACTACAAACTTGGGCGGTTTTCCGGCTCCACTTTGTTGGTTCATACGTTCTAGGTATAATTAATATACGACATTTTGAACATGTGTTACACACCCTGTTGAACTTTCTAATTGATCGTTGGTTTACCCAACTTACAAGTTTGTTAGGGTCAACTCACACCGAAAGAGCGGCGAAAGGCAGCGAAGCGGAGCGCAGTTTCAGTGTCATATGAATTTTAACTTTATTTTTATTACTTTAATACTTATTACCGCATGAGAAACTCGAAAATCCGGCGAACACTGGAACTGCGCTCCGCTTCGCTGCCCTTCGCCGCTCTTTCGGTGTGAGTTGCCCCTTAGTGTAACTGATTAAAATGCTTTTCAACAATCCGTGTTTAACATCAACTAGTAAAATTTATAGTGACGCAAAAATAATGAATATCAAACAACTTTAAAAAAATTACTAAATATTAAAACTATAGAAAATTAAATCTATTACAAAAACAAAAAACAAAACAACTATTATACTTTCACGTGACGTATCTTCATCCGAAAAGCTTTTAACAAAAGTATTCCCAAGACGAGCTAGCCTAGCAGTCTTACCAAAAACCAGAACGAACGATGGCAATTAAAAAAAAAAGTAAAAACCGACTTCAAAAAACTAAAAAGTATAAAATAATTTTCTTAAAAAACTTATCAGCTTCTGAAGTCGGTGCCACGGTCAAGCTAGGTGCATTGAAGAATTAAAGGCCCTGACTTCAGAAGCTGTTAGGTTTTTTAAGAAGATAATGTTATACTTTTAAATTTTTTGAAGTCGTTTTTTTTTTGACGTTTATTTTATTTTTCTATTTTGAGTGGCATAAACAATACAGAAACATGTGATTACAGCAATCGCCAGTGATATGCTGTTATTCATTCAAGAGTTCCATTGTCTATCTCCTACATCATATTATATTGTTTAGAGTTCCCGATATTTCGGCACTGTTGCAAGCGCCATGGTCACGGATAAACTAAAAGTTTTTCCGGGTGGATGTTTATTGGCAGACGTAACGGTCTACCCTCCTTCTGTTACGTTTTGTGAGCTCGGGTCCGGTACCACTTTTACTTAAGTCACTCACAACTCGATTCTGTTCCCGACACACGAAACTCACTGTGTCCGCGCACATCCCACGGCACTTTTTGTCAATTTTTTTTTCTCTTTTTTTTTCGTTTTGATTTAAGTTTTGACAACAAATTATGTAGGTACCTACACTAATAATATCCAAGTAAATTATTTTTCATTATTTTTTTAACAAATCAGAGAATCAAAGTCTAAAGTAAAATTAAAAATCATTCTTTTGTTATCATAACTTGCTCAAGACTTTTTCAAAAGCAATTAATTGTTGAAACTATGATAATTGTTTACAAAATACCGCAAACTTTTAGCTCAAAAGCGAAATCAATTAAACTTTTATTTATTTATGAAATCTGAAATCTATTAGCAACTTGTTTTTCTAGCCAAAACTTGTGATCAATCTGTTTGATTACTTATCTATAACATTTTATGAAAATTTACTAAGCATGACTTTCAATAACATTTTACAACAACAAAAATAAAAAACCTTGTTTAACTGATAAATTATTAAAAAATAAAAACCCCGACACCAAAAAATCATTTACGGCGTTCGTTAGGTACATCATAGGTGCGTCTAACTGCATGTTATATTGTTTGGTAACGGTTATTCCTTCTTTCTTTTCATCTTGTTTCCATCTATCTTTTCTCTCTTTCAAAGCTGAAAAAGAATAATTATTTACAACAATTATCAAGCATATCATTCTGATCCTCAGTGGTCACAAATGAATGTTCTTACCGCAAATATTTCAAGTTAGGACGTACCTTTACTCCAATTGTATGCACAAGTTCTAAATTTTGCTTACCATTAAAAATTTTGAATCACCAAAATTTTCGCAGTCTATTTTATGGCCCTTAGATAACAAGAAACAGAAAGTTTGCTATTGTGTTATGATAATAAACAGGAGTCTTATTTCATGATTAAATAAATATAATAACAATAAGTTAATTGTTGATAATAACGCGCATTTACGTCCAAACGACGCAAAGAAACTATCTATTTACCTCGCTCTAGTCTTTTTTATAATTCACGAATAAAATTTATAAAGTACCTATCACCTAAGGGCCATCTGTGGCCTAAGGGCACTCCGGATTCATTCATTTCATTTAAATTAATCTTTTTTTTTTTACATTGTGTTGATTACTTTTTATCTTATAATTATATTGATACCTAGTTACCTACCCATATTTCAATTTTTTTGTCTCAAAACACAGTAATACAAATCAAATGAAACTATAAATACTACTTAATCTTACTGAGCACTTATTACCTAACTAGCTGTGCCCGCGACTTCGTTC
The DNA here is from genome assembly GCA_932294325.1 of Allophyes oxyacanthae. Taxonomy (NCBI): domain Eukaryota; kingdom Metazoa; phylum Arthropoda; class Insecta; order Lepidoptera; family Noctuidae; genus Allophyes; species Allophyes oxyacanthae. Next base: position 10,966,234 of record OW028631.1, read on the forward strand.
GCGTGGTGTAGGGGTGCTCGAATTATGTTTTGAAAATACATGTTTCTAATAATATAAAATTGTATCAATTAGTATTAAATAAAAACAGTTACAACGCGGGGACCGGATTTGAACCTGATATTTGTCGGCTTCTATTCTACTATTTACCGTTCCACTTAGCTAGTTACTATGGGTATCGAAATAAACATTTCTAATGTTGAAAAAATACCTAGTTTCCTTCATATGTATAGTAATTTTCCGTGATGGTTTTTTACCGAAAATGTTAATAAATAAACTCGTTTAAATCACAAATTTCTTAACTATCGACCTTAGTACCCACGGATACATATTGAGCTATAAATTTTCAGTATAATAAGCTGACCTCTTATTGTAAGGGAAGCCTATACAATACGTGGTCAGCTTTTACTGGAAATGTATAGCTTGATAGTAGCCGTGTGTACAAAAAAAAAAAGTTACACTGTTCAGTTCCTGTGAGCGTAGCGTAGCGTGATGATACATATTTATGTTAAAAAGTCGACCCCTTAGTAGCGCTACTGTGAAAGTCCTATCGAAATTGTTAAATTCTTACATTTCATAACCATCATATATTATACACAAAATATGTTACATTGCTCGACTCCTATGAGTGATAGTGCGATGAAATATGTTTACTATAAGTCCTCGATCCCTTATAAATTATACTACAGTGAAAGTCGCATCAAAGTAGGTCCAATACAACATTATTTTGTATAACTAATCAATCGTGACCTCTGCTTTGTACGGGACTGCTTACAATAGAACGATCAAGCTGTATCTAAGGATCTAGTCAATTACTGTTGCAAATAAAAGTTGTTAAGTTAGACTATTATCTATACAATTACCGTAAAGTTTCATTGAAATATTTTTCGCTGTTTTCCCGAGGTGGAGTAACTTCTTTTTTTTTTGTTGGCTCTCAGACTTTCATCCCATAAATACAAAGCAGGTGATCTAGCGATACCTTTATTTTGCCTACGCTCTACTAACGACTAACAACGACAACGATGTAGTCGGTGAAAATTCGGTAACCGTTACTGCCCCTCGTAATGATTTTATCGTCTTGAATCTAACAATAGTAGCTATTTAAAATACTTGGAGAAAACATCCAAATTATAAACTTTACATTTTCGTAAACACATAAACCCAATTAAAAGAACAAATATTTCGATCCCAACGCTATCTAGGGAGACTGAAGACAAATTTAAAGAAACATAAGGTAATAATTATTTTATTATTTTCAGTGAGAAATTGGTAGCCGACCGATCATTCTAGTCATCCTCAAGTCAATGAATTTTCAGCTGCCGTGCATCAGGCAAAAGGCTATGTTATAAAAAGAATGTTCTATGAACTTAATTTGCTGTTCTCCAGAATGCAAACGATGTTAGCCCTTATCAATTTGAAATGGTAGCAGTAAACAGCAAGCACACGTCATTATAGTACTGCCAATAAGGCTTTAAAATTCATAATTACCTATTAGATTCCGAAAAGCCCATCCTACTGGTTTCCGATAACTTCTATGGATAAAAAAAAAATTCTACCCAATCCTAATAAAGTCTTAATAATGATCTTATCAAAATACTTCCTGGAAATACAAAATCTTGGTCTTAGTTAAAAAGTCTATTAACGCCATCTAGTTTCAGAAAAATGTAATAAAATAATAATGAAATCAAAGTTACGTCGAAATATCTGGTAGAGCATTTAAAAAAGTAATTATCTCGTAGGTAAGGTATTATGTCGTATGCTTTCATCACGCTTCACCTTTTGGAACATAGCAGTCAGTGAAATACGTACCTTAAAGTAAGATGCCAAAGAAAGAACGTTTATCAGTAAAAAAAAATACTGGGCATTACTAAATATACCAAATTACTAATTTAAGAACGGGATCAAGTGAGGAGTTAAAATGAACACAGGAACTGTGAAACTAAAACGAAGATTAATTTTGCTTAGCCCCCTAGACGAATAGGGTGATGATTTATATTATATATTTTGACCGGACCTATGAATTATAATAAGACAATATTTCATTAAGATTCGGCTCTTAATAATGAAGTGGTTGCTCATAATAGTACACAGGCATAATGCACTTTAGCTCACCCCCCTTAGATAATAGTATGTTGACCAGCCCTTTGACAGATATTACTGCAAAATTTAAACTAAATTTGTCCAGTAGTATAGGCGTGAAGCTCGGACATAATATAAACAGACAAACGGATATACAGACAAACAGACAAAAATTCTAAAAACATCTGATTTGGCTTCAGTATCGTTCCTAGTATACGCAGCAATCATTTTTTTTGAAAAATATTCAATGTACAGTTTTCGCCTCGTTACGATTTTATTATAAGTAGTATAGATTTTATTATAAGTATAGATATTTGAACGTTACAAATTAAATTATTATATAGAACTCGGCCTACAGGAGTTTGGATGCCGTATCAATAAAAAAATCGCTTATAAAAATATTGGAAATTAAAAGCTCGCCTATAAATTACTACTAATGCCATCTAGGTATAAACAGACGAATTAAAATATATAAGGCTAAAGAATAAATGAAAAAGTACGTTTAAAAAAATGCGAAATGATTTCTATTGTATATAAAATGTTAATCGGATCTATTAACTACAATCATCCAATATTTCAAATGGATTCGTCATATAGGTAGCGAATAATAATTGTACACAGACATATTGGTTTATTGCTCACCCCCCTTTGACAATAGCGTAATAATTTGTACCCTATATGTTGACCAGGCCATTAACGGATTTTACTTTTAAATTTCATGACGATCTGTTCGGCGGTTTGGCCGTGAAGCTCGGACAGAGATACAGACAAACAGACAAACAGACAAACAGGCAAACAGACAAAAATTCTAAAAACTATATTTTTGGCATCAATGTCGATTATAGATCACGTAGCAGTTTTTTTTTTTTTATCTTCAATCAAACAAACCGCCCAACCGACAAACTGACAAAAATTCTAAAAATGTATGTTTCGGTTTCTGTATCGTTCCTAGTATACGTAGCACTTTTCTGTATCGTTCCCAGTATACGTAGCACTTACTTTTTTTTATATTCAATGTACAGATTTAGCCTCGTTACGATTTTATATACATTTAGAGGTACTATATTGAAGACTGCTTTTATTCAATAGATGTCACTGTACATTCATGGCGTCTTTCTGAATGGCGGTGTTAAGATTTTCCGCAGTTTAGTTGGGTCTGTTTGAACTAATTTGTTTTGTCACTCTGGATTCTTTTCAAAACGCAAAAATGTTTCGCCTCTTACTAAAAATTTAGCCTCGTTACGATTTTATTATAAGTATAGATTGCCTTATTTAATTTGTTTAGACTCACTCATCATTATTTATAGTCATACCGATTCCATGGTTTTGTGGGACTATGCCAATTCAATATAAAAATTGTGTATTTTTGAATAAATATAAAATAAATAAAATTTATTGATACTATAAATAGTTATGTAATCAGTTACTAGTCCTACTGTGAATATCGTGCATAGTTAATGACTTATTTGCACAGATTCACATAATGAACATAAACACCGTGTAAACTAACGATGAATAAATTGTTGGTGTGCCTTATAAAATAAATAAATAAATATTTTACACAAAATTCAAATACTCACCATAATATCTCTTCATTCCAGATACCACGATGATCTCACTCAAGCCAACACTTCTTCTCCAGATCTTTGTCATCGCAGCCACAATTCAGAACATCAACACAAAAGAGGACGGATACCTCCGATACGTTAAAGATGGCTGCTTTTTAAGAGGAGAAGCATTATCTTGCGTCAAATACAAAGCTGTCAAAATAGCCAAGAAGGCTATTTTCGGAGACAGTTTAAACAAAAATGAAACTATCAAAGCTAACCATATGGTTAGTCTTGTCCCCTTAGATGAAGAAACCATAGATAGACTAGGAATCAAGGAGAAAGATGCCAATGTAGTGGCAAATGAACCAAGGAGTTTCTTGTCAGAATGGGCGGAGTTAGCGAAGTACGTTATGAAGCTGGTTCAAGAGTTCTTCAGAGTTAAGGGTATTAAAGTGAATCTCCCAGAAGGCGCGAGGACTGTTGAAGAAGATGATGATGATAATGGTGAGTCCAATATTTTTGTTATTGCCAACAGGAGTTTGATTCACAACGCAGTCTCAACTTATTAATAATATGATAATGTCATTTATAACGTTGAAAGAAGGTATGAGTTGGTATGTTATTAATGCAAAATGCAAGTTCTAATTCGGGAATAATAATCGTCCTGTTTTCAATAACATCATTATTACAGCTACTCTAACAACAACTGGTCTAAATGGACATAAAACTAAATTATTAAATCAAGTCTTGATCAAAATTACAATTCCAGGTACATTATTAAACATAATTCATATTGTAAGAACCTTAAATTTTAACAAAACACTGATTTTGACACATAAAGAGGTATAATTTTCTTGGCTGTTGACTCTTTTGTTAAACAAGGTTATTTGTTATTTGTTAAGACTTGGACAGAACAATGAATTTAAACTTAACCCTGTCATTCAAAATAATTGTGAATATAAGTCTTAGAGCTTGTCAAATACATGACGTATCTAATTTGGTTCCTATGTGAAGATTTCCATTATTAAAGTCAGAGAAGAATGTAATGTTTAATTTGTAACCTTTGTTTCTCTACATTGGATGTTACAATGACATCAATAGACTCAATCAAATGCTTTGTTCAAAACTCCAATGAAGTAATATATTTAAAAAACATCTTCTAGAATCGTTCGATTTTTCTGTATTAAATTATATCTATTTTGTTTGTACCGTAATTATTTTCTGTTTTTAAAACGCTTTTATTAGCTTCACTTGTAACTACACTCGAGAGCAATGAATCCGGGTCATTAATAAACCTTAATATCTCGGAAACTAAAAATGTTAGCTTATTCAAATAAAAAGCATTTCATAGACCATTTAATACCACTCAAATAAAATTAATAAAAGAACTTAGTTATCATTTGTTTTACTTATTAAAAATACATAAATTAAAAATGCGAAAATTTTAATGCAAGTTTTTTTTTAAATTTCAATTTTTTTCAAATATATCATTTTCTCACATTTTAATACTTTGTATTACCTCCGTGTATTGTTAATACAGATGTCATGCGATTCGGTATACGGCACAAAGTTTCTGAGCCGAAGTTGGGGAATATTCTCGCATTCCTCTATCAACGCAATGATCAGCTCTCGAATCGTATTATTTAAGTAGTATTAAATAGGTCTATAAAATACTTTTTATTTGAACAAGCTAACATTCTTAGTTTCCGAGATATTAAGGTTTACTCTTCTGGTGACCCGGATTCATTGCTCTCGAGTGTATGTAAAAAAATCTAGGAAGTTAAATTTGACCCACTTCTCGGTTTCCGATTGAGCTGAAATTTTGCATACACGTTTAGTTTGGGTGACAAAAGCGTTTTCTTTAGTTCTTTTTTTAAAACTATAATATTTATTCCATACAAGTATTGGCCAACGATTGCGCGAGTACCTGTCTTATATATACTCACACATATAAATAAAAGTAACCTAACGTTCGATTCTACTATCAAATATTTACCAAAGAAACATTTCGGTCCGATATTAGGATCGTTACAGACTGATGCACAAACTAATGGAGTGGGCCAATTTATAAGGGTCCGCAGCTATATTACTAACGGAACCCTAATAAAAAGTTAGCCTACGTGATCTGATATTCTGTGGTTTAGTTCATACCACAAAATAAAAGACACAGAACGTTCACTCCACATGAAACATTTTTAAACCTCGACGGAAATGAGATGTGTTATAATTCTGTAGTGTGTTCTGTGGCATCGTAGCTAGCTCCAAAACAGATGGACCGATTTCAATGCAGTTTTTTTAAATTGAAAGCTAGTTTAACTGGGATAGTTCTTAGCTATGTTTCATGAAAATCTGTTCAGCTGTTCTAAAGTAACAGCTCTTTTTCTAGTTGGAGTCGGGGTTTTTGACAGTTAGTAGACACATTTTATAATAAACTATCTCTAAGGACTGATTTCTCAATCGCCAGATAATGTTTTATCCAACGAATTACTTTGGCGCTTGACAAATTTTGTATACGAATACTGTCCAAAATTCTAATTTATTCCCTCGGATAAAGTTATCTGGCGAATGAAAAATCAGACCTTAGTCATATTGTCTTTAAAACAGTACCTATTTCTTACAACAGTATCTAGGCTGAAGATATCGGAAAATAATCCGATCCAAACAAAGTTACAAGTAATCTTGCTTCAAAGCGAACTTCCGTTAATAAGAAATCGCTTGAAAGGTTTTCTGTAACAGAGAAGCGGTATTTAAGTTTAACGTATTATTTTGTGAGAACGGCTACAAAAGATGATTTATCGTCATTTAAACCCCGACGAAAAAAAGGGGTGTTATAAGAAAAACATCGACTCTGGTAATTAACTTCAATATGAGCCTGAGAGACTAAACTTTGAGCTAATTTGTACCAGATTTGTCGATCATGATGTTAAGACTCCCATCTTCATGATCAGTGAACAAATTACAAGGTAGCTCGGAGTTTAGTCTCTCACTATCGTATTGAAGTTTATTACATGAGTCGATGTTCATTACCATTTTAGTTACGCGGTAGACCCGCAGACCTAAATAAAATCGTAAAAATCGAGTTTATGTATTTTCCTGTTTCTTCCTCCAAAAATGGACCGATTTTATAGTATTTTTCATCTGCAGTTATAGAAAAGAAATTCTATTGTCTGTATTGGATGTATATCATACGCAATTGCGTCTAATTCTTAAAGAAAAATACTTTATCCTATACCCGAAATTAAACTAAATCCAATTTGGAATAAAAGCCATCTTTGTAAATCGAGGCGTTTATTGGCAGTCTTTTAATTATTATTTAATTAAAACTGACGAGTAATCCGACAGATTTATTAAATGTTTTAATTATAAACTACTTTTGCTCGATTTTGGTCCTTGTTGAAAGAAAGATCTGGAATTAAGAGGGAAAGATAAAGTAGGTACATAATTAACAATATAGACAAGTAGGTACAAAAAAAAGTACAAAAATAATTCTCGTTATGTTTTACTTTTCTCTTGTTCAAAGTCAAAGTCAAAAATGTTTATTTTGTGAATATAGGTGAGTTATAGGTACAGTAAGGTAAAATATTGTGAGTGCCTCTATATTCTGCCACTATTGTAGCATAAAAATACAAAAGTTAAATACATAGTCCGTTATTTTAAATTCTTAAATTACAATAAATTAGAATTAAATTAAAAATACCAAACAATAAACAAACAATGAATGATAGTATTATATCACGTCAAAATTTCATATTACGAGTATAAATAATTCAATCAATTTAATTAATTGTCAATATAAAATAGCCTATAACGTGACCATATTTTGTTCATTTGTTTGTGATGTGTATTTTCATCTATGGGCTTTAGTTGCCTAAATGCCGAATACTAAATATATGAATCTCTATTTCCCTTGGTCACGCCATCACGCGTGAACGGCTGGACCAATTTCACTAATTCTAGAAGAAGGTAGGTATGGTAGATATGGTAGGTAGGTAGGGTAGGTATAGTAGATAGGGTAGGGTAGGTAGGTAAGGTAGGTAGGTAGGTGCACAGTTTTTTTATTGGCGGTACGAAGTTCGCCGGGTCAGCTAGTAAACAATAAACGAAAAAAAAATATTCTTTAAGTCGAAGAATTTAATAAAATGAAATAGGTAATAATAAACTAGTTTAATAGAGATAATTCTACATGTGATCTCAGTATCTTTAATTTCTCAATAATTTTCTTTACATTCCTTTGTAAACTCAACAAAGGAATTCTTCACACCCACGACATGGTGAAAACAATTGTGGTCGCCCACAAAGACAAACAGAGCACAACCACAGCCAATAATTATGTTGTTCACCTTATTCTTGGAAGACTTTAATTTGGCAACAGTCTGCTTCAGTACTTACTCTGAGGCATCAATCCAATTTACTTTAAATGTAAATAAACCTTTTGCGTGGTACTCAAACAAGTCAACTACTGAGTACAGCTGTCAGAAATTCACTACTAAAACTCGACAGCCATAAGCGCAGTTCGCCCGACGGCTTTCCATATTAATTAAGACACTATAATGTATATTATAGTATTTTATTTATCACTAGATACCTAACAGAAAGAAAGGAGAAAGAAAGGAGAAAGAAAAGAAAAAACAATTTACTCAGCACAAAAACGATTTTAAAGAAAATAAATAAATGAAGACATGTAAAACAAATATAAAAATATGAATCTTATATAAAATGGATTGTACGACGCAGCTGTGTTAAAAAGGCTTCCGTTCAGCATAATATGCTGCCACATGCATATCACAGTACCTACCTATAGACCGTGTATATCCGTGCTCACCCGCCGCCCCGCGTCCCGCTAAATATCGGGAGGGCCGCGTTTACAGCGGTTGACCGTAATCTTAACTGAGTTGGTTTGTAAGGGGACACAACGCTCTCACAGAAGTACCAAAATTGTGTTGGTATGCTTCACACTGTAGGGACGAGTAACTATAGGCATTGGAAGAAAAACCTCTTCTATCTGTCATAAAAGGTTGGCAAAGCACTTCTTCTGGTGTTGCGGTTAAAATGACACCGGTGTCTATAATAAAAATTCATCCTTTGGTTGGTAGTTTGGGCATACCGGGACTTTCCGTACAAAATTGGAGGTGTTAGACTTGGAATGCACGATGCAAAATATCGTAGGAAAATAACACTGCTCCTTTGCAGTGTTGTGTTCCTAACGGTGAGCACGGTCCCCAGTGCTCATTGAGTCGTGTTGGCAGTAGGGCTGACGCTAGTAGGGTCGGCAACACACGAATGGTGTTGCAAGCTTCCATAGGTTACGGTAACCACTTACCATCAGGCGGGCCGTATAATAATGCTAAAGAATCCTATTAATTTAGTCATTTTTATTTTCTTTAATGGAATGTGTTGTAACAAAAGGGTTCAGTTTAAAATCAGCGCCGGGCATTGATGTCTGGCATAAGTGGTATATCCTATATACCTACATACTTTGTATAATATCTATGTGACAATCTGATACTAGGAACAAGCATACCAAATCTGATATACTTTTTTTTTTTTTTTTTGCCTTTAATATTTTGCATCCAAATAAATTATTTTTCTTTCTTTCTTTCCTTATGCTTTTTTGCAACAATAGTAGTATAAAAAAATCTCTTTCAATAAGTATGTTTTTACGAACAATATTAATTTCTTGTCAATCCACAATTTCCATACAAAACTTTTGTCAATGCGTCACCACAACTTGTTTACCTCCAATGAAGTTCGTATTGAAACAGACTATAGATTGTTTGTGTTCAGCTGATTACAAATTGCAATTGTGTGAAGTAGGGTAATGTTGTTTACAGGAGTGTGTTATGAACGTAAATTATTATACGGTTTATAGATGATTTAGAAATTACGTACGCAACGATATTTTGAGATTATCGAAGCTCTGATACCTTTAACTATGGCATCCCAATTTGCTTTTGTGACTGGCTTGATGATAAATTTTTTACCCCCGACAAAAAACAGGGGTGTTAGAAGTTTGAAGTGTTTCTGTGTATATGTTGTGTGTATCTGTCTGTGGCATCGCAGCTCCAAAACGGATGGACCGATTTCAATGCATTTTTTTCTAGTTTAATCGGGAATCATCTTAGCTATGTTTCATGAAAATCTGTTGAGTCGTTCAAAAGATACAGCTCTTTTTCTAGTTGGAGTCGGGGGTTTTTGACAGTTAGGTTATTTAATTATTTTTAACCGACTTCAAAAAAAAGGAGGAGGTTCTCAATTCGACGCGTATTTTTTTTTTTTTGTTTGTTAACTCATAACTTTCGACTGGGTGAACCGATTTTGATGATTCTTTTTTTGATTGAAAGCTTAATATGGACCAGTTCTGACAATGGGATCCATGAGAAAACCACATAAGTCTTAAATTTACATTAAGTATGTGCGCGACAAATGGTCGAATAACTCAATATCACGCTAACCGATTTCGATGATTCTTTTTTTGTTTGAAAGAGTATACTTCCGAAGTGGTCCCATTTAAATTTGGTGAAGATCTAATGAAGATCTTCGGAGATAGACAATGGAACTCTTGAATGAATAACAGCACATCACTCGCGATTGCTGTAATCTCATGTTTATGTATTGTTTATGCCACTCAAAATTGAATAATAAAATAAACTTTAAAAAAAAGTGAAAACCGACTTCAAAAACTAAAAAGGTTAAAATAATTTTCTTAAAAAACTTATCAGCTTCTGAAGTCGGGGCCTATAATTCTTCAATGCACCTTAGCTTGATAGTGGCACCGAATTCAGAAGCTGATAAGTTTTTTAAGAAAATTATTTTATCCTTTTTAGTTTTTGAAGTCGGTTTTCACTTTTTTTTTAATGTATCAGTCCGTAGAACGACTATTATATAAACGAGACATTGTAATACAGCGCTATCTATATAAATAAATAAAATTGAAGTGTCTGTTTGTAATGTAAAAATAATAGCTTTTCTTTATGAAAGATTACACGGTAGTTATAAAAAAAAACTATTTTTTTTTTCTTTTCCGGCTAATCTCCTAAATACCTGGATCGATTGTGACGGTACTTTCAGTGGCAGATAGCTGATGGTATAAGGAGTAACTTATGCTACTTTTATTTTAGAAATAAGGATCCGCGCAAAAAATTGCTGTTAAATTCCACGCGGAAGAAGTCGCGGTTACAGTTGGTAGTTACTGTTACTGATAGCCTGCATAATCCCACTGCTGGGCAAAGGCCTCCCCCATGAGTAAATAAAATAAAGTAAAAGAGAAATATCTATGTACATTACGTACATTTAGTACAACCAGAACATGACCTGAACATTATTGGGAAAGAAAAGGGTGGCAAAACAAAAAAAAAAAACATTAAAATATTTTTCCTTATATTAGAAAGTGATGTAGTTGATACATTCTGTATTTTTCTTTGATCCCCAGATCTTGAGAACAAAGATGCTGATAGGTCTATGGCTAAAAGTATCCAGAAACGCGAAGTCGATAATCCAAAATCAGGTCTGTACTAGAATATTTGTAACAAAATTTAGGGAAATATAAGTAATAATTATAAAATGAAACTCACATTGAAAAAACATGACGTAACTGATTTTAATTTGAGAGACAAATAAAAATCTTCTATTCTAGATTATTTTTTTCGTCAGCCACTGCTCCCATTGGACGGTAGGTAATGAGCTGGATTTATTATAATATAATAAACGTGAGCCATGTACGCGCATTAATAAATGGAATCCAGTGACTATGCCAAATATTTTTTGTTAGTAAGCTCCCATGGCTTCGTTCGATTAACACGTTAAGTGCGAAGCGAGGCCTAAATCACCCCTGATGCAACTTCTCTGTGGTGCGGCAAGCAAAAAAGTGAATTTCTCTGTCGTGCGAATGGCATAGCTTTGGTTTGGTCCAGTGTAGGAAAGAGATAAATATATATTTGAGATCACTAATGGTTCCGGACTCGGTGGTGTACCTACCTTGGTACCGGATGTCTTGGGCCTCGTGCCGCACTGAATTAATATAATTTTAATGCAGTGCGGAACGAGGCTAAAACGTCCCATATCCCCCCTGACCTCGTACCGCACTCAACGCAAGCTTCCCGCGACCAGTGTTGTGCATCACGTCGATTGGAGAGCACGTCCTTTTACAGCGCCGAACATGTCTAAACGATGTCGGAAGAAGTTAATTTTAAAAAACCCAGAAACAGCCAAAACAGGAAAAAGATTTTGACTCAGTGCACTCAGTGCAAAAAATCTTATTGTCTACCCTGTTTCAATGAAAAACACTCATAAATAAGTACAACATATATATTGAGATTTTTATAAAAAAAGTATATTGATACTGATTTTTTAATGTTAATTCAAGTTCTAATAATTGTATTTTTAAAGCCCGAGGCAGAATAAATAGGACAGTTTCTTTTCTACTTCTGGTTGCCTTTTTTTTCTATTCTGTGAACCGCATTAAGATTTTCATATACAAATAGAAAGATAAACCTTATGCATAAACCGTAATCCATTATTTTCCAATAATAAGTCTGTAATAGGTGCCTCTTAATGGTATAGAATGGAACGCTTCGTGCGCGAGTCCGACTCGCACTTGGCCGGTTTTTTTTTCTTTATGGCGCCTTCAAGCACAATTTAGATTATTTAAAAAAAATGTATCCTTTGATAGCTTTGTGTTGTTTTGCCAGGTTTTGCCCTTAAAACGATCTAATGAGATATAATTGATCAAAATCGGTCAAGTCGTTGCGTAGTTAAGACAGTTTAAAAACGTCGATATTATTTTTCCCATCACTAATCGCAGCGAAAATTTGCCCTATTTCAGTGCGTTACGAGGTGTATAAGATCCCATATTTTGTTTTGCTAATAATTCCTAAACTAGCCATCAGATCCCGGGGCGACGGTGGATTAGGGTTCATCAATTCACTGTCTATATCAATAAGGACCAAAATTCTCATTTATCTTTGATTTCGCGCCAGAAAATGGATTTTAGTCTGTAAAAGGAGGTGGGGTCTAATAGACCGCGTGTCGCCCTAACGTCTGGTCACGGTACGGGCCGATTATACCTCGTGCCGCAGGAACGGAAAGTATGCAAAAATTGGTGCCGCAGCTAACGTGTTAATCTTAAGCTTTAAGCCTGGTTTTCATAATCATACTACTTTATCTTTTGGCACACCACGTCTTTGTAACTATGCCAAGTTTGTATCAGCTATTTTTCAACTTATTACTGTGAAAAATTTCGGAATATTTAAGTTTGTATCGCAAAAATGTTGGCAAGGAATGTTGCTTGTATTGCGACAGAATATTTAAATATTAAATACTGCAATATTGTTATATATTTTTTAAACAAATTGTGGATTATATAATTTACGTTTTGTAAAGAGAAAAGTAGTCATGTTTTTCTAACAAACATAAAATGAAAAATCAAGAGCAATTTTTTTTTTTAATGTTTTGTTCACATAATTCACTGGTTTATTATTTTTTCCTTCTTTGTTTTTCTTTGCCTCACACTTGGGTTTCTCCTGTATCGTGGGGTACAGTTTAATTAAAAAGTCTGCTGTTCCATACAAACCATTCAATACCTATTTAATAATACGTGAAGAGGAAAGATATTGAAAGGCAAGATATGACGGACCTATGTACTTAATAATAATGTAACATCTTCATGTACGATATCTTTTGGCGAATAAATGATTTGATTTGAGAAAACTTTGTACTTGCGCGCACGGAGGAGTGTGAGATTTGGCATAGTTAAAGTTTAGATGGAGAAGGAGTGCTTAGAGCTAAAATTACGGTTGAATTTCGACCAGTGGGCAACCTCTAGTTATTACCTATTATAACACCTCATGACGTAATAAATACAGATATCTAAACTTAACCCAATAATAAAATACTAATTGACCTGTCTCTGAGTCACGTTTAACCAGAAACCGGAGCAAATAACAGTTATAAAATAATAACCATAGCATCATAATTACCATAAATCGATGGGGTCATAAGTATTGGGGTCAAAACGTGGGATCTGACCTATTCCGACAGGTGTTTAGAGTTGAACTAAATAAGTGTGTAATTGAAATTTACGTTTTGCTTCGATTTGGGGCGTGAACTTTTCATTGTAAAATAAGTTACTGTAAATCATTGGTCACGATTTTAAACTATATCAACGGTTGAAAGGCTAATTTTGTTCAGAACTACTTTTTTTTGTATTTTTTTATTGTATTACGAAATAGAAATATAATAATTATAAATATTAAAAAAACTAATTATTATAATTTTTATTTTGATAAAAAAATGCTTATTGAGAAACAATTATTAAAAAATACAAAACAAAAATTATAACAAAAATTACTTTGTGTAATTATTAACCGACTTCAAAAAAGAAGGAGGTTCTCAATTCGACCGTGTTTTTTTATGTTTGTTCTCCGGTATTTTTTGATTCAAAGTACGTTATCCCGAAGTGATGAAGATCAGCTGATGAAGACCTTGGGAGATAGATAATGGAACTTTTACATGGATAACAGCAAATCACTCGCGATTGCTGTAATCGCATGTTTATGTATTATTTATGAAACTCAAAATAGAAATAAAAAATAAAATAAAGTTAGTACCGATTTCCAAAATATCGACACTCTTGGTGCACGGTTCCAAATAGTAGGTTCTATGGAGAACAAATGCCAGGACACTTCATAGAAACCCCTTTAAAATAAAATATATGGTACCTATCTTTATCGGTGTGATCGGTTTTACGAAGTTAGCCGATACGACTTCTTAGTTATGTCGTACTGCACGGGTTGATACTTAAATCAACTTATTATTATCTTTTCTTAATTTCAGCTCGAGGCAAGAAGAAGAAGTTGGCAGTAGTAATACCCTTGATAACGCTGTTTGCGGTGCTGAAGTTGAAGCTCCTGTTAATTCCTATTCTGCTGTCAGTGCTGCTCATCAAGAAACTGCTGTTGATTGCCGCGTTGCTGCTGCCAAGCGTGCTGAGCACTTTAAAGGCTTGCAAGGTAAAACTACGTACTTTATTTAAATGTTGTGCTACATAAATTCCTTTGCACAGTTAATACAGGATTTTGTTTACGTAATGCCCATAATTTGTAGAGTGATTCAGTATCTGTTCCTAAATGCAACCGCAGTATTGGGATACACTTTAAAACAAAACGAAAATTCGACTTCGTATCAGTGTACGTTCCCAAATGTAAACGTTCGTAACGAACTAATGTTCGCTCCAAAACAAAACAAAGTTATGCTTGTCCCCCAGACAAGCATAAAATACTAGCGCAAGCCATACAAAATCAAATTTTTATTTTGTTTTGGAGCGAACATTAGTTCGTTACGAACGTTTACATTTGGGAACGGACACTGATCCTGAACCATCCAAGGATTATAATCATCTATCTTTTATCTTCTAACTATTATGCTGAATCCAAGACCATTTCGTATTTTACTTTCTTGTATGATATATTTTGCTACCTATTTAATTTGAAAGACAACAAAAATCTTCTATTTTATTCTATTACATTCTATCTTTCGTAATAAGGCGGTAAATGACCGTGGCACATTTCATCAGCTACCCACTCTAAGTTATTTAAATTATTTTCCATCTCATCTGAATCACTAATGGAGTAAGCCGAAAAATTTCGATCTGCTGTCAACAACTCGACAGGAATCCCTTTCTCAACGACGGTCAACAATCCTTGCGTATTAAAATATGCAAATATTCATTTGCATATTTTTAATGCTACGAAACACGATATTGCGGAAAAAATATATGGATAAAGTAACAAAAGGTTACTAGATCAATGGCAATAGCAATTGTAAAGCCCTAGAAATGGAGGAGCAAGTAGAATAGAATAGAATATAATCTATAATTCATGTAGAAATGTCGGGTCTAGGTGCGCGGTTCCAAATAGTAGATCCTATAGAGAAGAACCAACAAAAAATTCTAATAAAACTCTTTTAAAATAATAGTAATTACAATCGTGTGGTAATAGTTGCGAGAATAATGTAATTTAATGTGAATAAAAAATATTAATAGTAAAATAAAGATTTGCCTCTAAATGAGATTGCCATGGAAGTTACAAGCTGAACAGTCCCGACGGACAGAGAAGTAACCACAGAATTGTCTGAATTAAAATCACAATAATGAATTACGAAAGGGACCAACTTCATTAATTTCGAAATTATGTATCATCGAAGCGTCGAACCAATTTGTTCAATCAGAAATTAATTTAAACTAAATGTGTTTGATTTTAATATAATTGATACGTTTATCGGAGTACGGTCCAAAAATGTTTAATTTTGGGTTGAAGGTTTCGGCGTAAAGCAATTAGCCTTCGACCCTTATAAAAGCGTATTGCAGTTTTAATAATTTATAATTAATCTATATTGTACAGAATATTGAAGAGATTTTTCAAATATAAATTATTGGTTCATGGATTCATTTGTTATCTTTATGATGCGTCATCAGTTGTGTAATGCGACGACTCTCAAACAATTTTTATTTTATTAAGTGGTTTCTATAACGTTCATGATCATCATAATTCTACTACCCTTGTCACATTGTATTTGAGGTCGGTGCAATATGTTTCTTTTTCTATTCATCTTTATCAGACGTCATTTCCAAATTTACTTCCTTCAGATTCATGTAATCTTTTACCATCCATCCATTTTTTCTTTGGTATGCCTCCTCTCTAATAGCCATCAAAATTCATACTTAAAACTTTTCATAACATGATTCTCATCCCGACATTCCATGTCCATACCACAACAACCGTTTACTTTCAGCTTTTCTATTATATCCATGATACATGATCAGATTATACTGTCGTGTTTGTACGCCTACTTTTGATACCTTTTAATTGCTTCGGCACATATTGCAACTCCCACACTCGGATTGACAGGTCATTCCCTGTCTACGTCATCAACACGTGTCGTTTCAAAATAATAAACTACCATTGCCAACGGATTCACCCGCTCATTTTATTTTTATTACAATAAAGTATAACTTTTATCACTCGGGGATAGTGCTGTACTCCAAGCGCTCCGCCAATAACGGCAACGAGTACGATGCGTATCCATCACCGCCCCGCGTTGCATGACGTCATCGCTATGTATTACTTTGAACGAAGATCTCTCGATAATTTACTATGAAATCTACATAAAGAAGTTATTGTTTCTTAATCTAGATTAAATTCCCTAATTAGTTATCTAACTTTTATGTAATTTGGTTCACCAAATTTTTTTTCAAAATAATGCAGAATCCCATACAAGCTCATTATATTAGAAATTTTTCACTTAATTATTAAATAAAATGTCGGAATTCGCGAAATAAACAAACATACTTCCATCGTTTGTTACATTATTTACAATATATAATCATAAAAACGGAATTGGTTCAGCAGTTCCATAGATTATCCCTTACATTATTATTTGGGGAAGAGGAAGGGTTCTAAGACAAACATACAAACAAATAAATATAAACCTTAATTGGTTGTTTGCGATATCCGCAGCCAGAGGCCCAATTCTCGTAATTAAAAATGTTCAAAATATAGTTCGGATCTCATTCCGATCTACTACCAATGTCATAAATGTCACAAATGGTATTCTCCTACCCTAACAAACAACGTCAAACGTGACATTATATTGTAATGAGATCGAAAGTTGAATAAAAGGCAAGTCGGTATTCTGCTAACATTTTGAACTGACACAGATAATAAAACTGACACTCTCGTCTACACACAAACGTCAAAAATGAGATTGAAATGAGTTTGTAAGAAGATTGAATCCAAATCATACTGGAATCGGACTGAACTTTAAGAGGAGTAGAATACGTGACTTTTTGTTAATTCATAATATAATCTCAGTTCGGTCAACTTTCAGTCATATTATAAATTAATTACGAGAATTGGGCTTCTGATTACGGACGCAACTGACAGTCTGCGACAGGCTTAAATTGCACAATTGCTGCTGTCAAATATAATTTTTTGTATTGTACGTAATACCAAAATGATGTTTGACAGCAGCAATTGTACAATTTACGCCTGTCGCAAACTGTCAGCTGCGCCCGTAATCAGAGGCCCAATTCTCGTAATTAAGAATGTTCAAAATATAGTTCGGATCTCATTCCGATCTACTGCCAATGTCTTAAATGTCACAAATGGTATTCTCCTACCCTAACAAACAACGTCAAACGTGACATTATATTGTAATGAGATCGAAAGTTGAATAAAAGGCAAATCGGTATTCTGCTAACATTTTGAACTGACACAGATAATAAAATTGACACTCTCGTCTATACACAAACGTCAAAAATGAGATTGAAATGAGTTTGTAAGAAGATTGAATCCAAATCATACTGGAATCGGACTGAACTTTAAGAGGAGTAGAATACATGACTTTTTGTCAATTCATAATATAATCTCAGTTCGGTCAACTTTCAGTCATATTATAAATTAATTACGAGAATTGGGCTTCAGGCTGCGGATGTATTCTAGTATTTTCCGATAATTTTATTCGTCCTTCTATTATTTCCTGTCAATCTGTAATTGTCAACTAGAAAGGAAATGAACGGAATCTTAATTAGCACAGTTGGCGCTGTGGCTTTACATACTTCGAGCTGCGTGTTATGAGTTCCCAAAGTTTTTGTATGTCATAGGTACAGATATTTCTTCCTGAACTGGGTGTGTGAGATTTATATATGTATAACTAGCGACCCGTCCCCGGCTTCGCACGGATGCAGTTTCTCTACTATCCTTACATTAAATATGAAAGTATTATACATATAAATCTTCCTCTTGAATCACTCTATCAATTAAAAAAAACCACATCAAAATCCGTTGCGTAGTTTTAAAGAATTAAGCAAAAAGAAAAGAATTAAAGAATTAAGTATACATAGGGACAGACAGACAGCGGGAAGCGAGTTTGTTATAAACTATGTAGTGATTTTTTCTCCACGATAGAGGATAAATACTAGAGAAAGTGTGGATATAAGGTCCTAATATCAAAATACTTTGTCTTGTGTCGGCATAAGCTCCTCCTCCTCCATGAGTCGTTTTCCTCATTGTTGAGGGTCGTGACCTCTATGTATGTATGTAGCGCCTTCTTCTGGACTATACCTACTCCGCCATTTTGTCCTGTTCCCTGCAGCGTGGATGGCGTCGCTCGCACTGGAGTCGAGTGTCGAGTGGATCTGGTCAGTCCAACGCATTGGGCTCCGTCTTCTGGGTCTTTTTCCTTCCACCTTGCCTGTCATGAGCAATTATGACCACGTTTCCTTGCAATGTGCCCGAAGATTTCGAGTACCCTGCGCAGACATGTTGTGGAGAGGCTGAAAAACGGAACGACCAAAGTCAACGATTTTTGTTTCAACTGGGCCCTTTCAGGCTCTTTCAAAACGTCGTGATTCTAGGTGCACGGTTCCAAGTGGGTTGGTCTTGGAGAAGATACTGGCAAGAAACTCCATGTATACTCTTTTCATAAAACAAATTTACATTAATATCTCAGGTCGTAAGAGCGGCCCCGGCCAAAATTCAAGCTGAATTTACACAATATTACTAAAATAAAAAGAACAGCAAAGATAATATTATGTACCACTATGACTCAAACAATAAAAGTAGGTACATACTTAATACTCAAGCCATCTAATTATGACACTAAGGCTGACATTCAGAGACGACAGAAACGAGTCTAAGCGTGAACTTACGCTTCCATCTGTCAAACTTACGAACAAATTTTGACAGATGGAAGCGTAAGTTCACGCTTAGACTCGTTTCTGTCGTCTCTGAATGTCAGCCTAGTTATTGTTAATGAAATAAAACATAAAATAAAATAAAAAGTACAAATATAAAACTGACAACAAAAACGGGACATCTGGCAATACTAGTTGTCACCTACAGGAAGCGAACGCAATCCTAACTCGTTATCTCCACTCCCGGTTCAAACGCATCAAATAAATAAATTTATCTGTACCCACTTGATATGAGCTTTTACAGATACGAATGTCCTTGGTACAAAATTGTTTATTTACTTTAGTAGAAAATTGTGGCAGTATGTTTGTCTGTAGAGCTTATATTGTCAGTGGTTTTGCGGCCGGTTGCATCAAACTTCATTTTGTTTTTATTAAATAAATTTATTTTTATATTAGTTGTATGTAACTCGTTTAGAGATGAGGAAGGACTTCCAAAAGGAAGTGAGAAAAGAAAAAAAGAAGAAAACTGAATTTAAATTAACTTGTAATCTATCCGGCTCGATGGACCAATGTTGAGGGATGAAATTAAAGAGCAAAAGGAAGTGAGAAAAGAAAAACAGAATTTAAATTAACTTATAACTAATCTATCTGGCACGAAGGACCAATGTTTAGGGATGAAATTAAATAGCAAAAGGAAGTGAGATAAAACAAGAAAACCGAATTGGATTTTTTATATTGTCATCATAATATCTCATCCTAATATTCGTACATAACATGATACGGAATTCATAAATCCACTTTACACTAAATCTGCTACTAATCCATCAGCAGGATTGCAGGACAGCTTGCAACACAAGGCACATCACTTGTGTGTTATCGACCTCATTACCTAGTAACGACGCTAGCCTCGTGTGAGCAGCAGGAGGATCCCTACTGCCAACACGACGCTTCCCCAAGGAGCACTGGCGACCTTGCTCACCGTTAGAAACACAACGTGTTGTGTTGTGTGTTATTTGGCTACGATATTATGCAAGGTGGAGGTACTTCACCAGTCGGGTAGTTCCAGTTTTGAGTGGAATGTCGCAGTATTTTCCACATAGATACATAGATAGGGCATAGCGGTATGTCCTATCTATCTTAGACTGATATTAAAAATAATAGACTGATCATTTTTACTGATAATAAACTGATATTCAAAAACGAAGCTGCAGTTAAAAGCTTGTTTCATATAAAAGTTAATATAATACGCCCAGCTCTCGTCAATTCAAATGATAAACACTTCATTTAATGTGCGGTTTGTAAATAGTTTAAATGCATCGTGCAACTTTGATTCATTTATGAGTCATGGACCATAAACCTCATCAGTTGGTTCGATGAGGTGGAAATGATAGATGAAAATGACGCAATGGGCCCATTTTATTCAGAAATCGATATACTAGTAAATATAGTTACCAACCTTCTCGGTATGGGCAGGCTTAATTGGCATGTTTTCCTCATATTTATTTTTTATTAAATGTGTTCCTATTTTACTTTTTAAAACGCTTTTATTAGTTTCACTTGTAACTAACTAACTATGTAAAAAAAAATTGGAAGTTAAATTTGACCCACTTCCCGGTTTCCGATTGAGCTGAAAGGGATATGCCCATTCGTTAAGGAGGTTTTGGCCAAGTGGCGTCCATAAATACAGCAAATCATAGGCATTAGGGTTGAAATCATAGACACAAAATCAACCACAATTTTTTACATAGAACTTGGACAGAATTTTAAAATTGTATGAAAAAAATTCAAGGTTGATATAAAACAAACATGGAGTTGACTGGCAAGCCAGTGTCGTCGTGGTAAGCGGGTACGGAATCCAATGTAAAGCGAAGGTTGTCATCGCCATAATACTATTCAAAGTCATCGGATAGAAAATAGCAAAACCGTGGAGGAAAAATCACAACTCAACAAGCACAACAAACAACCCGCAACAAACAAAATGGTAACCAATGGTAACTGTCAACACAGACTGTCAATTCCAATTATCATTGACGTAGTGATGGCGATTCGGCATCGATTTATCAAAAACCGATGTTATAGAGCTATGAATCGATATTTTTAATAAACTTGAACCAGCACTGCATAGATTTCGGAAGACAATCAATAGACATTTATTTTACCTATTCTATAGAAATTAAACGTTTTAATATGGGAAGCGAAACAAAAGAAAAAAGTTTTTCGGAATATCATTCAGTTCTCGATTTATTTGATTTCGATTTTTGTGACATTTGCCATCACTACTTTTATAAGATTGACATACCGTGCGGAAATGAAGATTGCATCACATGCTTATTTGATTGAATATCTTTTTAATATAAGTTTTTAATTCCCGAGTGTTACAAACAAATAAATAATAACAATATTTTAGTTACTAATCATGATATTTTTTTGTATTTTTCACATTGGTGTAACGAACCTGCCTACCTACTGGCCAAGAGTGGGCGTTTGCCTTTTGCATACACGTTTAGTTTGAATGACAAAAGCATTTTTTTTAGTTTTTTTAAACTATAATATTTTGTGTTTGGTTTGTTGTGCGTACGGAATTTAATTATTTTTCTTTCGTTATTTCGTAAATATTAGGTCAGTCATAATGACATCATAATTATAAAATCTCAAAAGAGGTTGCAATTTAGTCTTCTAGTGTCATCCGATCTTAAGCATCCAATACGTTCTAGATATTCAAAGTCCCACTGGAAATGGGTTAGTTTATTCGCACGTAGCTCTTATTTATATTATATTGTTTTCTATTCCAGCACCACCATCCGATGACCTCCTACTCCTACTTCGGTGCCAGCGACGCTAGTGACTACTCCGCAGACTACAACAATAACTACGCGTACTCAGCCTCTGGAGGCTACGGCAAGGACTGGGCATCGAATAGGGCCTACAACATGAAACATAGGCCTACACAGACTCCTACGTACATCACTGCTCCGGGAGCCGTAGCTTAGGAGAAGCCATGTAGGATGTTAATTAATAATTAAATCATAAGAATTATTAGCTGAGCCTGTGACTGAGTCCGCGTTGAGATCTATCTCGATCTCTAGTACTGTACTTACCTCCGAATACTCAAATACATCTCAAATTTAAGTTGCCATTAGCTCTTATGCTGTCACTGTCATTGTTAAGTGGACGGTAGCGACAAAATGACTTTTATGAGCGTCTTAAAATTGATTTGTTTCAGTATTCGGCGGTAAGTTTGTTAATTGAATGAAAGTGCGTGTATTGGGTAAGCGAAATCATTTCAGTGACTCAACAGCATGACTTGACTGTAAGGCTGACATTCAGAGACGACAGAAACGAGTGTAAGCGTGAACTTACGCTTCCATCTGTCAAAATTTGTTCGTAAGTTTGACAGATGGAAGCGTAAGTTCACGCTTAGACTCGTTTCTCTCGTCTCTGAATGTCAGCCTGAGTTCCTCGCTTTAAATTCAACTTTTACCTTCAAAATCATTTACATAATAATCGTCATCGTCATAATTCAATCACATCCCTGTTCAATGAACCTCACAATACATACACGTGCTGACGTCATACTGCCACATGCGGTCCGCTTACGTAATTTAGTTCCCTATTTGTATACAGCTGTTGTTTATATTAGCTCCGCAGTCTGCTGGAAATAATCCTCTCCCAAGTCAGCACAACATCTCCACCAACTGCATCCGACCAGTACCTACCTTCTCTTTTCATTGAAAAAGCGTAACGGCTTGAAATAAACCAGTTATTGCTATTAATAACCCGAGTACTTGGTTCGGATTGAGCCTACAAAGTTGTTTTTCCGTGTTCTTGTGGAAATTCCTGATGCATTCCCCCCACCCTGAGGAAAACGAACGGTGATGTCGGATTCCTACTGACTACGCACACGGCGTTTCTTGAACATACCTCTAACGTACGGGATTCGCTCGCGCATTCAGCGCATCCCCAGGTATCAGTCTGCTAAATGAAGCGCCGTCTGGGCCCCATTTGTGCGGCTATGGGTCAGCCGCAGATCCTCTTAAAATGGCCCGCGTGGAACATAATGCGCCGCCGTCTCAGGCTTGCTTCTGGTCGAGCGACGGACTGCCCCAAGCCTACCGCTCGTGGCTCGGAGACCCGACATTGTTTAGCGCCCGCTACGTTTACTGAGATATTGGAGAGCAGTTGTAGCCCCCTCACCTTTTCTCGGACTTGCTTCTGGTCGAGCGGTGGACTGCTGCCCAGGCCCGCCGCCCGTAAGCCGACAATTAATGGAGGTTGGAGATGGTTTAGCATCATTCGGCGCCCGGTGCGCTCTGCTACGGGATGGGAAGACAGCGGTAGCCTCTCTCTTTTTCCGTGCCCTCCTTGGCGTATATCACCTTACATTTATTGATTCGCACAATCTAGTCTAGGGATGGCGAACCTTTCTACATTCACGTGTGAATTTTTTCAAACATTTCTTTACTATGGCCGTACTCTTAATGTGCCGACAAGCAATTTTAGAGTAGTGGAAAAAAACATTAAAGTTAATTTTTTTTAGGTTCCTCAATTAATGCCGTGCCTACTATTTCGTGTCGCGTGCCAACGGTTAGCCATCCCTGGTCTTTAATAGTCTATAAGTCTCATCTGTGGCAACGATCATTGGAACTTCAACGCACATCGAGTCTAAATAATTAATATAAATGTACAATTGGCGGCCTTATCGCTAATTATACAATAATTTTCATGTCCTTAATTTCCCACTATTCAATTAATATTTATATTATCGGCTTCAGTAACACGTGCCTGTCATAGCTCCACATGTGGTCCACACGTAACTCTATCCTCTATATGTATATTGTGTCAAGGTTTATTTTTGTTTATCATAATAATTATGTTGTATTATTTGTAATAATGTTATATCAAAAATATAATATTATTAAAAAATAGGTAGTGGAAAACGCATTTATTAATTTTCGATTTTGTGACTGAGTCGGCAATTTGAATTTCATTTAATAATTTATTTTATTTAGGGCTAGAATTAAAATTATTTATTACAGTTAAATTATTAATAATTATTGTAAGACACAAATTAAATTATTAACAAAAAATGTACAAATGTTTTTAAAATAAAGTAAAATAGTACTTAATGATCTGTTTTTTTTTAATCTACTAACCTGGTAATCAATTATTATCGATTATTCCTACGGCCCCCCTGATGGTAAGCGGTTACCGTAGCCTATGGACGCTTGCAATACCAAGGGCATCAATTGCGCGTTGCTGACCCAACTATTTGTTAGATTAGAATAGAATAGATCTTTATTTCATGGAAACTCTTTTAAAATAATAGATTACAATCTTGATCAGTAGTGTTGTGGTAAGAGCTGCGAGAATAATGTAATTTAATGTGAATAAAAATAAGACTAGGATAATAATTATTTGCCTCTGAATAAGATTGCCATGGCAGTTACAAGCTGACCAGTTCCGACAGACGGCACCCGTTCACGAGCATGACACAGGCGTCAGCATCGCCAAGCTCGACCACAATGAAAGGAACTCAACGACCCGACACGCAACGCCACCGTCAGTGAGACATTTTAGTAAGACTCATACTACCAGACAACAGGTTGGTATTTAGTAAATATCTATAACATTATGCCTTACATGATGTAACATTTAATAAGTT
This sequence comes from Allophyes oxyacanthae, assembly GCA_932294325.1. Taxonomy (NCBI): domain Eukaryota; kingdom Metazoa; phylum Arthropoda; class Insecta; order Lepidoptera; family Noctuidae; genus Allophyes; species Allophyes oxyacanthae. The sequence goes on from OW028631.1 coordinate 10,991,210, forward strand.
ACAAGTTTACTATCTTATGTCGTCGTCAAATACCAACCAATGAAGAGTGAGATGCGAGAAGTTCTTGCAAAATAGCTCCCCAGGGATATAAAACAAATGACTTCAGCAATACCAGGAACACATAAAAGCAATAATATGTATCGTGACTCCAGTTTCCACTCCATAAACATTTACTGCACTTCCACAGCGTTTTATTGACTACCAATAAATAAAATTAAGTGTCTTTATCTCGATTACCACTTGCTTTTTATGAACACCTGGTACCTTGGAATTTATTTGTATTTGACCTATATCATCATCAGTAGAATTAACACCTTTTTTTACCACTAAGGTGATAAACAAGCATATGGCCTGCCTGATGGTAAGTGGTTATCGTAACCACCTGCAATACCAGGGGCATCATTCGCGCGTGGTCGATCCTACTACCACTATCGTCATATTGGCAGTACGTGAATCCAATACGATGCTTCCCCAAGGAGTACTGGTGACCTTGCTCACCGTTTAGAAACACAACATTGCAAAAGAGCAATGTCATTTGGCTACGATATTCTGTAAGGTAGAGGTACTTCCCCAGTCGGCAGTTCCAATTCTGAGCGGAAAGTACTGCTATGCATTACAATACAATTTATACAATAAACGTTATTGTACACCAGAAATACACAAAGATACAATATTTATAAATATTAACATATACAATGGGCGGTCTTATCGCTTAAAGCGATGTCTTCCAGACAACCTTTGGATGGGCATGACTTGGAAGAAATAGAAAAATGGCAGTTTGCGGTGTACCATATAACAGATAAATAATATGCATAAAATTTATATTAAACTTACATACAAAATAAATAAATATACAGTGTTATTATTTAATTGGTATTGGAGGAGTACTTATGTATAATATTTTACGGCATAATATTATCATTCCCACCCAACCGTTCCAAGATTTCAACAAGCAATTACAAGCTGCTGTGGAGAAACGAAGTATCGTGTTCCTCCATTATGAAGGGAGGATTCTCTACCAGGCGAGGTGATACTGTCTGGTTTGCCGAAGCCAAAGGGCCTTCTATACGATAAACAGCGTTACCGTGTTCGAACTTAATAAAATTTGTTCCATTTCAGAAGCATAATTACCTACCTACCAGTGGTCGAAATTTGATCACATATTATAATTATAAATAGCTTTCTGCACTCCTTCTCCATATAAACTTTAACTATGCCAAATTTCACAATCCTTCATGCGCGCAATGTTTAAAAAGGGGTACAAGTTTTCTCTTCACGTACATGTAAATAGATTCTTAAATTTATTTATAGTCAATCTTTTGTAGAAATCAAAGAAAATTGACTGAATATTTTCTTTCAATTACCGCAAAAATCTTTGCGAAGGATAAAAGGGCCTGAAAAAGGTCACGGGAAATGAATTATTGTACTTTTACAGCCGTTTACTGGGACGGAAGTGGCCGCTGTAATGAAAACCTTCAGCTTTCTGTATTTTATGTGGATAGAATTTAATTGTGGTACTAAAGAATTTGAATTACTTTTTAACACTTTCTTTTTCAGTACTTTGCTTTTTGATCTACTATTTATTTATTTATACAGGGTGTAATCACAGATGCAGATGTTATCACATTAAACGAAACTACGTATTTGGTATCATGTTCTGAAGCCGTACTCAAAAAATCAGCGATTTATTCGCAAGTTTTTTTGCAATAAATTTCACTCTGCTATCATTCGACTAGGTGAAGGAACATAGAAGTAGAAATTTATATCACCTATATCTGTTCTACAAGTGTAAATAAAAATAATTTTAGGTAGAATACGATGGAGACTTTAAACTTTGCCTCGAGATCGTGATACAACGAGTACATTGACGTGCAATATGCCTTAAAAAGGGAAATATAATCTTCTATATATTAATATGTGAAGAGAAAGCTTTGTACCCCTTTTTAAGCATATTGCGCGCACGGAGGAGTGTGAGATTTGGTATAGAATAAGAATAAGAATTATTTATTTGCAGGAATATGAGGTATAGTTAAAGTTTATATGGAGAAGGAGTGCAGAAAGCTAAAATTACGGTCGAATTTCGACCACAGGGCGACCACTAGTAATAATAATATTGTGTAAATTCAGGTCGAATTTTGACCACCGAGTTTCTTCTCCAGGACCAACCCACTTGGAACCGTGCACCTAGAAACACGATAATTTGAAAGTGACGGCAAAGGCCCAGTTGAAATAAAAACTTTGGCTTTGACTTTGAATACTTATGTGCTACGACAGCGCGGCGTAGCAAGCGTAGCCGCGCCTTCATTGCATCAGCTACGTCGTAGCAACAGAAGTGTTTAGGTTTTCTTTGCCGGGCCGTTTCTTATTAGGAAACGCTCGAGTTCCTTCATACAAATACTTCGTCGACATCCATTGCGACACTAGCGGAACACAACCACGGTACTATTCCCGGTTTCCAGAAGTAGCAATCGGCAACTGTGTCCGGTTGCCGTTACCGGACAGTGCAACCACGGTTTCCTGTGATGGTGTCCCATATTATATTTTATATCTACTTATTATCTGTTCACTTACCTACGTCCGTGTGTCACTGCAGGGGGTGCCAACTGAAAATCTGCGCTGGGTGTCCCACATCCAGCATATGCTGAGTTGGTAAAATGGCATGCTCGACGGCATGTTTTGATTTTTAATTTTTTATTAGAAGTGTAGATTTTTTTTTTTTTTTTGTGTTTCGTCTATTGTGAATGTGGCGCCGTCATTATCCCGTACGGAATACAATTATTTTTCTTTCTTTCTTTCCTCTTTCCATATCGGTAGCAAAAACTGTTTAAGTTTGCTCTGCGCCTAAGGGTGTGTGTACTATGTATTGTAAATTGTGTGTGGGTTATGGAATTAAATTTCTAACCGACTTCAAAACAGGAAGAGATTCTCAATTCGACTGTATGTTTTTTTAGGGTGCGGTTTGCGGGATTACTTCGCCAATTATAGAACGATTTTGAAAATATTTTTTAGTTTGTCTCGAGGTGGTCCCATTTAAATTTGGTGAAGATCTGAAGACCTTTATCTCCGAAAGATAGACAATGGAACTCTTGAATGAATAACAGCATATCACTCGCGATTGCTGTAATCGCAATATTGTTTATGCCACTCAAAATAGAAAAATATAACCGACTACAAAAAACTAAAAAGTATAAAATAATGTTCTTAAAAATCTTAACAGCTTCTGAAGTCGGGGCCTTTAATTCTTCAATGCACCTAGCTTGGCAGTGGCACCGATTTCAGAACCTGTTAAGTTTTTTCAGAAAGTTATTTTATACTTTTCAGTTTCTTGAAGTCGGTTTTAACTTTTTTAATTAAATAAGATGGTCACCGCTGTGCTAAAAAATTTACTTGAAATCGCAAACTTTGAACTTGACTTCTTAGTAAAGTTTGGAACCAAAAGCTCTAAAGAAAATAAATATAACTTAGAACCACTAAAAAAATAAGCGATGTTTATCACTCCATATTCCACAATGTGTCTCAAGTGACCACTCGGTATCTTTAGTGTTGTCAACGGCTAATATTTCCCGGGACACGGGATTCCAGGGACGCGGGATTTCTAGTAATAATTAATCATTGTGTACAACAGTACCTGTTACTCATATTAATATGAAGGATATCATTTGTAGTAAATATTGTTAAACAAAATGAAGATATCATATTGATATTCACGTACCAATTATTTACCAGGGAAATTATTTGTTTGTGATGAGGAAATTCCTGGAAACTGCAGCCCAGCTGCTGCAGCAGTAGTCTCATCTATGCAAATCGCAGACTTTTAGGACTAGGTGTCCCAAACAGCAATAATAATATGCTAATAATTACTTGGAGCAATAAGTTTTATTATTTGCTTTTAGATTCCTACTAAGAACATTTCTTCATTATGCAAGAAAGAAAAAAATGGGGGGAGGCCCTATGAGTAGTTTCATGGCTACAACGAACAAGGAATGAAAATAATCACCTTAAACTGCATTAAGCGTCGGAAATATTTTCTAATAAAATAGGGTAGTGGACTGCTACTAAAAATGGACGAGTATTTATATTCCCTTACAGTAGGCAGATAAAGAAAGCGATAGTTAAAAACATAATAAAATCAGTGACTAAATGCTGGAGTTATAAGCTTTTGAAATTGGCACTACTCATCCTTTTCCCGCAAAATGGAATTTAAAGGTCTGTATGAAACTGTGTGTTTAATAAAACTTAATTAATTAATAAAAACAAAAAAGCAGTGCTGTCTGTGTCTATTAAGCAATTTAAAATGTTTATAACTTGGGTATGTTTTCAAATATTTAATTTATTTTTACACTATTGCTTTAATTTAATAGAAAACTTACCTTTAATGTTAATAAAAATTACATTCAAATAGCTTATTGAAATTTTAAATCCCAGTCCAGTTTGATCCCGGAAAAACGGGATAAAGCATTAAAAGAACATCCCTACACAGCACTTTGGTCAGTTTACGACTTTCCACTCGACCCGCAACATTATACGACCTAACAGTGATTGTGCCTTGAGGAAACTAAAATTTTATATTTAGGGGTCTTTCATACAACGGCTGTAATAATATCTTTGAAGTAATGGCCTTGAGGGGATGAATATAAGGGTGGATGAACTTTAAAATGTAACTTCATGCTTGCGCCTGTGGCATTGAAAGAGCAGTTTATCTTTAGCAACATGTTGCATTTAAAATTTTATCAGGCGTTTTAGCAACTTTACTCCTTGTTCCAACAGCACGTCCAGTTCTATAGGATTAAACTTACAACATCCTACAAAACTGGATGGTATGAAACATAATGCCTACTAACTACGGAAAAAAACAGCTTGGTCCCATAGAGAAAGTTTTTCAGTTTGAAGGTATAACATTTTTCCGCAAGTAAATAATTGAATGAATGCTGAGTATCGCCTTTGAATTGGGCTGTTATAATTTCACATTTTAAAGCGACGCAGTGGTAAAAAATTAATCTCAAATCGGCTGCATACAAAAATTTGTGCGAGCTAACTAGTGCGTATTGCGTCTATTTGTCGTTTAAAATAAAGAGTTACAATAATTTTATAAAATCCAATTACCATAATATTATTATTGAAATGTGTATTTAGACTACTATACTTATTACAGAAAATTTTGAGCCTTAAATTGAAAGAAAGAAAAGTAATTTTATTACGTACGGCATAATGACGGTGCCACATTTACAATAGACGAAACACAAAAAGAGAAATAGCTTCAAATTGGTGCCATTTCCCTGTAGAAAAATTCACCTTTTACGTTACACATCAGTGAGCCAAGGACGAATGTTTTTGTCGTACCTATCGTAGCGTTAACATAATAATTATGCAAATAAGTACCATGATATTTTTTGAAAATATACATGCACTAGCTGTGCCCGCGACTTCGTTCGCGTGGTGTAGGGGTGCTCGAATTATGTTTTGAAAATACATGTTTCTAATAATATAAAATTGTATCAATTAGTATTAAATAAAAACAGTTACAACGCGGGGACCGGATTTGAACCTGATATTTGTCGGCTTCTATTCTACTATTTACCGTTCCACTTAGCTAGTTACTATGGGTATCGAAATAAACATTTCTAATGTTGAAAAAATACCTAGTTTCCTTCATATGTATAGTAATTTTCCGTGATGGTTTTTTACCGAAAATGTTAATAAATAAACTCGTTTAAATCACAAATTTCTTAACTATCGACCTTAGTACCCACGGATACATATTGAGCTATAAATTTTCAGTATAATAAGCTGACCTCTTATTGTAAGGGAAGCCTATACAATACGTGGTCAGCTTTTACTGGAAATGTATAGCTTGATAGTAGCCGTGTGTACAAAAAAAAAAAGTTACACTGTTCAGTTCCTGTGAGCGTAGCGTAGCGTGATGATACATATTTATGTTAAAAAGTCGACCCCTTAGTAGCGCTACTGTGAAAGTCCTATCGAAATTGTTAAATTCTTACATTTCATAACCATCATATATTATACACAAAATATGTTACATTGCTCGACTCCTATGAGTGATAGTGCGATGAAATATGTTTACTATAAGTCCTCGATCCCTTATAAATTATACTACAGTGAAAGTCGCATCAAAGTAGGTCCAATACAACATTATTTTGTATAACTAATCAATCGTGACCTCTGCTTTGTACGGGACTGCTTACAATAGAACGATCAAGCTGTATCTAAGGATCTAGTCAATTACTGTTGCAAATAAAAGTTGTTAAGTTAGACTATTATCTATACAATTACCGTAAAGTTTCATTGAAATATTTTTCGCTGTTTTCCCGAGGTGGAGTAACTTCTTTTTTTTTTGTTGGCTCTCAGATTTTCATCCCATAAATACAAAGCAGGTGATCTAGCGATACCTTTATTTTGCCTACGCTCTACTAACGACTAACAACGACAACGATGTAGTCGGTGAAAATTCGGTAACCGTTACTGCCCCTCGTAATGATTTTATCGTCTTGAATCTAACAATAGTAGCTATTTAAAATACTTGGAGAAAACATCCAAATTATAAACTTTACATTTTCGTAAACACATAAACCCAATTAAAAGAACAAATATTTCGATCCCAACGCTATCTAGGGAGACTGAAGACAAATTTAAAGAAACATAAGGTAATAATTATTTTATTATTTTCAGTGAGAAATTGGTAGCCGACCGATCATTCTAGTCATCCTCAAGTCAATGAATTTTCAGCTGCCGTGCATCAGGCAAAAGGCTATGTTATAAAAAGAATGTTCTATGAACTTAATTTGCTGTTCTCCAGAATGCAAACGATGTTAGCCCTTATCAATTTGAAATGGTAGCAGTAAACAGCAAGCACACGTCATTATAGTACTGCCAATAAGGCTTTAAAATTCATAATTACCTATTAGATTCCGAAAAGCCCATCCTACTGGTTTCCGATAACTTCTATGGATAAAAAAAAATTCTACCCAATCCTAATAAAGTCTTAATAATGATCTTATCAAAATACTTCCTGGAAATACAAAATCTTGGTCTTAGTTAAAAAGTCTATTAACGCCATCTAGTTTCAGAAAAATGTAATAAAATAATAATGAAATCAAAGTTACGTCGAAATATCTGGTAGAGCATTTAAAAAAGTAATTATCTCGTAGGTAAGGTATTATGTCGTATGCTTTCATCACGCTTCACCTTTTGGAACATAGCAGTCAGTGAAATACGTACCTTAAAGTAAGATGCCAAAGAAAGAACGTTTATCAGTAAAAAAAAATACTGGGCATTACTAAATATACCAAATTACTAATTTAAGAACGGGATCAAGTGAGGAGTTAAAATGAACACAGGAACTGTGAAACTAAAACGAAGATTAATTTTGCTTAGCCCCCTAGACGAATAGGGTGATGATTTATATTATATATTTTGACCGGACCTATGAATTATAATAAGACAATATTTCATTAAGATTCGGCTCTTAATAATGAAGTGGTTGCTCATAATAGTACACAGGCATAATGCACTTTAGCTCACCCCCCTTAGATAATAGTATGTTGACCAGCCCTTTGACAGATATTACTGCAAAATTTAAACTAAATTTGTCCAGTAGTATAGGCGTGAAGCTCGGACATAATATAAACAGACAAACGGATATACAGACAAACAGACAAAAATTCTAAAAACATCTGATTTGGCTTCAGTATCGTTCCTAGTATACGCAGCAATCATTTTTTTTGAAAAATATTCAATGTACAGTTTTCGCCTCGTTACGATTTTATTATAAGTAGTATAGATTTTATTATAAGTATAGATATTTGAACGTTACAAATTAAATTATTATATAGAACTCGGCCTACAGGAGTTTGGATGCCGTATCAATAAAAAAATCGCTTATAAAAATATTGGAAATTAAAAGCTCGCCTATAAATTACTACTAATGCCATCTAGGTATAAACAGACGAATTAAAATATATAAGGCTAAAGAATAAATGAAAAAGTACGTTTAAAAAAATGCGAAATGATTTCTATTGTATATAAAATGTTAATCGGATCTATTAACTACAATCATCCAATATTTCAAATGGATTCGTCATATAGGTAGCGAATAATAATTGTACACAGACATATTGGTTTATTGCTCACCCCCCTTTGACAATAGCGTAATAATTTGTACCCTATATGTTGACCAGGCCATTAACGGATTTTACTTTTAAATTTCATGACGATCTGTTCGGCGGTTTGGCCGTGAAGCTCGGACAGAGATACAGACAAACAGACAAACAGACAAACAGACAAACAGACAAAAATTCTAAAAACTATATTTTTGGCATCAATGTCGATTATAGATCACGTAGCAGTTTTTTTTTTTTTATCTTCAATCAAACAAACCGCCCAACCGACAAACTGACAAAAATTCTAAAAATGTATGTTTCGGTTTCTGTATCGTTCCTAGTATACGTAGCACTTTTCTGTATCGTTCCCAGTATACGTAGCACTTACTTTTTTTTATATTCAATGTACAGATTTAGCCTCGTTACGATTTTATATACATTTAGAGGTACTATATTGAAGACTGCTTTTATTCAATAGATGTCACTGTACATTCATGGCGTCTTTCTGAATGGCGGTGTTAAGATTTTCCGCAGTTTAGTTGGGTCTGTTTGAACTAATTTGTTTTGTCACTCTGGATTCTTTTCAAAACGCAAAAATGTTTCGCCTCTTACTAAAAATTTAGCCTCGTTACGATTTTATTATAAGTATAGATTATTTTTACATTTTCATGAAACAAGTGTGTATGATGCCTAAAATTGAACAAAAATGCAAAAGATTCATTGTATTTTTATCCCCGACGAAAAAGAGGGGTGTTATAAGTTTGTAGTGTGTATCTGTGTATCCGTGTATCTGTGTATCTGGCTCTGGCATCGTAGCTTCAAAACGGATGATCCGATTTCAATTTACCGATCTATTTGAAAGCTGGTTTAATCGGGTATCATCTTAGCTTTCATAAAAATCTGTTCAGCCGTTCATAAGTTACAGCTCTTTTTCTAGTTTTTGACGGTTACGTTATTTAATCAAAATTTCCTTACGATAACTTTACCATAATAAAACATTCGTGCTCAGCCCTTAGTGGTCTATCCTATATTGGGAAAAGAGTCAAAACCAGTAAGTATAAATCATTGTTTCACTTCAAAAACACGGTTCTCATTCTTAACAAAAGGAATACAGTCGGCTTTTCATCCAGAGATATAAAGTGATGTTACTTTGAGATACGGTGATTGCGAATTCCTTGATATTTGTACTTGTTTGAATGTGGAACACTTTGTTACACATGGTCGTTTAGTTTGGCCAACAACTTTTTCTACTGAACGTTCATTTTCAGAAGCATTTTCTTTGCCGGGTCCCGATGCCTCCTCATAATAATGATTTATTTTCGCACTTCTGTGGTGTCGGTCTTTACTTCTTCGCACCAGATCGCATTCGATCTTCCGTAGTTCGCGCCACAGATCTGTCGTACCTACTAGCGATATTCGCACTTCCGTTAAGTACTTATGGAAGAACGAGGTATGGTGTTCCACCATTGAAAAGTGAGAATCCTCCGACCAGACGAGGTGATATTGCCTGGCGGGCCGAAGCCCTACGGTTGATGTCGGACAGTTGTATATGTGTTAGATACGATTATCTATTTCCTTGCGCGATGCAGGCCTCGTAATCTAATTGGTCGAATTCATATTTTCACGCCACTGTAGTTAGCTTTGCTGCCTTGCTAAGTAATTTATTCTTTGTGGCGATAGATGTCGCTACACACTTAATATACATATTTTGTAACCATGTCGTTTGATGGCAGAATATTATGCCGATAACATTTTGAAATTTGTATGTAATACTTTCCTTTATATCCCAGGGGAAATTGCTTGGAGAAGAGAAAGTTCCATAATGAGTGTGTCTGTATGTCAGTTAACAGGTAGTGAGTGTAAAAGCTTTTCGTGCGTACATTGTTCAGTAGCCATTGTCGCGTTGTATTACCCATTATAAAAGTCGTTCTGCCATTCATTGTACCTTATTTTTCTGACTGTTCAACATCCCCTGGGTTGTTTGAATACAGACACGGAAAAAACGGCTTTGCAGGCTTCATCCGAACCAAGTACTTGGTTATAAATAGCAATAATATGTTTTCTAGACGTTACGTTATTTCAATGTAGATTATGATAACTTTGCACGCTCCATCCGAATCAAATTTTTTTAAAATTTTTTTTTTGAAACTTTGCCCCTCACTAGGATTTCTTCTGTATCGGGGGTACAGTTTACAAACATACATGTCACATGCACACACCACCCAAACCCGAAACAACTATCTGTAGATCATACAAATACTTGTTCCGTGCGGGGATCGAACCCGCGGCACATAGCGTAGAAGGCTAATTGCTTAGCCACTGCGCCAACCGTGTCGTGTCGTATTCGATTGTAAATAGCAATACCTTGTTAATTTGCCACACAGCTGCTAAATTAAAATGGAACTGGGCAGGTCACATCTGCCGCATGCCGGAGGAGCTTTGGGCAAAAACAACCACACAGTGGGTCCCAAATAGCAAGAAACGGCAACGCGGCAGACCCAGAAGGAGATGGAAAGAAAGAAATAAAGAAAGAAAATTTGTTTATTGGCACATATAAATCATCAACTACATTATAAGAACTAGGATTTACAATTATTACAAAATAAAAGTGTACCTATAATATAATTAAACATAAATTTGCCATAGTGCCAAAAGGGTCACAGCTCAGCATACACAGCTGCTGCTGCTGGTGCTGAGGTCGCAGCTCAGCAGATGGCGTGATGAGCTGGACGTCTATCTAAAGGATTGGCCCCAAATTGCTATAGACCGGGAATAGTGGAAGGAGGGAACGGAGGCTTTTGCCCTGCAGTGGGATACTACGGGCTGTTAATAATAATAATAATTGTTAATTTGTAGTCGTCACATGTTTTCAGTGGAGATTTGTTATAATTATTAGGTCCGTTCTTTGTAGGTTTTGCTACGAGGTCGTGTGTGTTGTCTATACTGATTAAAGATATGGTAAAAGGTATGTACTGCGAGCACTGCCGTTTTAAAACAACCCTTACGTGTTGTTTAATTTTCCTTTTGTTATCATTCTTCTTTCTATTCGCTGAGAATAAGAATCTATGTAAATATTAATACGTGAAGAGAAAAAATCTTTGTACCCCTTTTTAAGCATATTGCGCGCCCGGAGGAGTGTGAGATTTGGCATAGTTGCGTTTGGCGTAGTTGGTATTATTTTGGCAAAGTTTATATGGAGAAGTGCAGGAAGCTAAAATTACGGTCGAATTTTGACCATTGGGCGACCACTAGTTATGTTCACATAACTAGTGGTCGCCTATATGTCTAAAAATTAACTAAATGTTTCTGTATAATTTTAGAAGTAGATATCTACTTCTAAAATTATAAATCTTCTTCTTTCTTCTTTATAAAATTATGTTGGTAATGTTTATGTAAGTTTATATAGTTGTTTTTAAGTACCTATAATAGTTATACCTCTCATTTAAGTTTTTTTTGGTGCATCTACCTTCATTGTCTCTGCATCACCCTAAGGTTGTCTGGTAGAGAATGCCTACGGCATTAAGACCGCCTTTGTACATTGTACATGAAGCATTTTAAATAAATAAATCTTCTAATTGTGTTCTCTCACTGTTCTCTGTATGTGTTCTGACTTTTATACTTATTTTTTAAATTTATTTTTATTAATAATACTGTGGTGTCTCTTGCTTAAGCTGCCGTATAAATTATTTTTCTGAATCTTTTTTCCATTCTTTTTGAATCCAGCTGTTTCCCTCACAAACGCGCTTTGTAATGTTCTTTAAGTAGGATCATATCCAGTGGACGTTTACAGACGAATATGCTGATAAGAACCCATCAGATATCTGATATTCTTACGATCTTTGCTAGATCTACTGGCATCCAATTATGTGAACCATAAATAAACATAGGATCGTTGAAAAAGAATGAGAGTCCTCAACCGTCTGTTGAATATTAAACGCAACATTACAGCGGGGAAAATCGTATGAAAAACTGACCAAGAACGACTTGGTGATAGACGGGTTCTGTAGCTTGTCTCTTTAAGAAGCTGGCGGAGGATAAATTGCCCATACAAACCCAATACCAACATCATTTATAATTCAAGCATATTTCCACCAGATATAATTCAGATTCGGATAGTTTTAAAATACATCTAGGACGCAGATTTGAATGAACTGATTATAATTACAATTGTAGAGACCTTTCGCTATGTAGAATAACTATTTAGCAAGGCAGCAAGCTAACTACAGCGGCGCGTAAATATGAATTTGATCAATCAGATTGCGAGGCCTGCATCGCGCAAGTAAAAAGAATATCGTATCTAACACATATACAACTGTCCGACATCAACCGTTGTGCTTCGGCCCTGGGCAATATCACCTCCCTTTTTAATGGAGGAATACCATACTTAACCATACCTCGTTCTTTTACACAATAATAGATGAAAGACCAGGGGGCCTAAAAAGGCCACATTGAGCAATTATTCATCTAATGATCTGCATAGTAACTGTCAAACAGATGATTACTGAATATGAAACTTATGCGGATGAAATTAAGAGTTGTCAATTATGTAGATATTTTGACATTTGTACTATGAATCATATTGTGATTCACCTAAAGCGGCCTTTTAAGCCGCCCAGGTCATGACCTAATGAATGCCCGAATGACTTAACCCTTTATACGTCGAACAAAAAATCAATACACAACATTCTAATATTCTGCATATATTTCTATTCCCTGTCTAACATGAGATACGAGAGAATATTAATATAGAAGGAAAATCAAAAGGTAACAGCTGGAGTTCGTGTCCCACAAGATATTATTAGATATAATAAAGTTAGAAAGGTCGTTCGCATCGGATGAACTTTCAGCATTGTGTAAAGATACAACATTTACTATCAAATCATATTACAGTTTACTTTAATACATAAAAATGAATTTTTGTTCGACGACGAACAACAAGACTTTAAGAATAAGAATATGAATAAGAATAATTTATTTGCATGAAATATGGTTACATCGGTGTTACATTTATGTTGTAATTTGTACAGCATATCTCGCCGTATATACGGCATGCAAAACTGATTTACCTGGTTACTAATTAAGTACCTGCTTATTATAATCTTTACAAAAATAGAAAATAGAAAATTATAAAACTTACAAAAAAGAAAATTAAAAAGTGTATATATAATTACTTTGGCAAAAATTTAAATAAACCAGGAAACCGTTTCAGGAAACCGTAGAATAGATCTTTATTTCATGTAAACTAAATACAGGCACTTATGAAATATCGGCACTTTAGGTGCGCGGTTTTAAATAGTAGGTCCTATGGAGAAGAATCGACAAAAGACATGAAAACTCTTTTAAAATAATAGATTACAATCTTGATTATTACAATGTTGTGGTAAGAGCTGCGAGAATAATGTAATATAAAAATAAATTAGATTGGGATAATAATAATGAATTGCCTTTAAATAAGAATTCCATGGCAGTTACAAGCTGACCAGGCCCGACAAACGGCACTGTTCACGAGCGTAACGCATGCGTCAGCATCGCTCAGCTCAACCATAATGAAGGGAACTCAACGACCCGACACTCAACGCCACATCAGCGAGACATGTAAGTGAGCATGACCAATGACCCAATCGAGTCTTCACATCACCTGAAAAGACTTATTAGAAATAAGGAACTCTAAAAAAATACTTTCGAGTTGCTATGATCTTGTAAATGTCTCGCGTGGAAAGTACGTCACGAGAGGCGCACACGCAACCGAATACCTGCTTCGTAATTATCCGTCTATTATGTATACGAGAATATACATGAGCCATGGAAAATCATTTGAAGCATCTATTTTTAGTTGTTAGTTTCCAATTATAAAAATATTGTAACCCTCATAGCACAACAATACAGGGTGACTGGTAAAACGAGGGAATCATTGAAGGAGGCGACTAACCGTGACGTCCATTGAAATCGGTCTATCCGTTTTGGAGCTATGATGTCACAGATACACACTACAAACTTAATATAACACCCCTTCTTTTTTGCCGGGGGTTAAAAAGAGAAATTGTAAATTGTATATAAAGAAAGTGGTAGTTTCTTAGTTTTTTCTTTATTTACCTATCAAGTTCATTAATCATGATTTTAAACATAATATTAGAACAATAAAATAATAATCTTAGATCTTTTCAATAAAAGCACTTTATGTCTCAATAAAAATAATTTAAAAACTATAATAATTCAACTAATAATAAATTGTTATCTTTTGTATTAGCTTTCATATGCATTTTTATTTACATTAAAATGTATCTTAATTATTTTAATACCAATATTATTATTAAAATGTAATTAATTAACTTTAACAGAAGGGTGTTATAAGTTTTAGTGTGTATCTGTGTGTCTTTCCGTCGCATCGTAGCTCCAAAACGGAAGGACCGATTTCAATGCAGTTTTTTTAATTAAAATCTAGTTTAGTTGGAAATCATCTTAGATATTTCATGAAAATCTGTTCAGCCGTTCAAAAGTTACAGCTCCTTTTGTAGTTGGAGTCAGGGGTTTTTGACGGTTAGGTTCCATTTCAAATTTATGTTAATGGCTCCATCGTTATTCGATGATTCTGCCAACTTCAAGGTTGAAAAGACACTGTGATAAGTACATGAAAAAAAAAAACTGAATGTTAGACCAGTGACCGGTGTTTGGAGCGTTGAAATCAGTTGAACATGCTGGAAACGGACAAAACAAATAAAAAAAAAAAAAAAAAAAAAAAAAAAACAGTAACTAAGTTTAGCTTACAGTATTAAAATATGAAATTTCCTTTTAAGCAAAGAATGCTTGTGTTAGGACGTTCCGCTCTTCCACCGGTTGGTTACAATCTAAGCTTTTAAAGAAAAGTAATTACATATAAATTAAAAAGTAAAAGTAAAAGTAATTAAATTTAAATTATGTTAATAAACACATATAAAACAGAACCATTAACATGTAGGGTAAGTAAGACGCCGATAAATAACTATCTTCCGTTGGATCACTTGTATTTTAAATGAAGGTAAGATTTGCTACATTATTCATTCCATGAATTTATTATTAAAGCAGGTTTCACTAATAGTAAATTTCTTCAGTCAAAATTCTGCTTGATTAGGATGTCGATATCATTATGATCAATATTCAGAACAGCTTTCTATAGCTTTTAATGAAGGTTGGTCCAAGAATTTACAGCTGATTACGCTGATAAAAAATTTAAAGCATGACGCCAAATTATTTACTTCTTAGTAAGGACAAATTGGTGATATTGTCGAAAATTCACAAAAGGATGACTGATGCCTTCAAGAATGCCTAAATTAAGAAATATGGCGGCCCCGGAAGCGCGTCACATTATTTTGTCATTAATCATGGATAATAAAGGCATTATTATAAATTTCAAGTAAAATCGTGAATAAACAGGCCAGGGCAAAGAAGCAGAATGACTTTAAATTGATAAGGAAACTTTCGTTTTGAAAATTCATTTATTATTACAATATCTGTAAGACAGATTTATCCTCAGGCACCTTACATTCTTCTTTCATTTTTTTCTTTTTTTAAAAACATTGCCCCTCACTAGGATTACTCCTGTATCGAGGGTACAGTTTACAAACATACATGTCACATGCACACACCACCAGACCCGAAACAACTATCTGTAGATCATACAAATATTTGTTCCGTGCGGGGATCGAACCCGCGGCACGTAGCGTAGAAGGCTAATCGCATAGCCACTGCGCCAACCGTGTCGTCGTGCCGTGTCGTGTCGTTCTATATTTAGATTAATATTGTATATCAACATTTTAATTTTGAATCATCATCATTATTGCGGCCCATGTTATACCTACCCATTTTTCGGTATAGGCCTCCTACAAATTCCTCCACTCCTGGCGGTTTTGAGCCCTTGCCATCCAATCCGGACCTGCGTGTTGCCGAATGTCATCCACCCATCGTTTAGGTGATCGTCCTCGCGGTCTCGTGTGCTGTCGTGGTAGCCATTCTAATAGCCTCCGCATCTATCGTTCCTTTCCATTCGAGAAATGTGTCCCGCCCATCTCCATTTGCGTCGATTTAATTTCGAATAAATATAATTAAATCCTTTACATTTTACATTTTTAAATACATAAGTATTTATAAAATAATAAATAAACTACACATTTAAAAACATAAAAAATAGGGACGAACCGGCTTCGGGAACAGGGTTCAAGCTACCGGTGCAGCGGTGGCTTATATCCAGAGAGATAAACCTCCAAATAATGCGTGCCGTGTCGAGGAGTAAAAAAAAAACAGTACTTATTTGACACAGCACAAAAACGATTTTAAAGACATAACAGAAAAATAAAAATAAAAACATGTAAAACAAATATAAAAATAAATCTTAAATAAAATGGAGTAGGTACCGCTTTCTGTATCAAGCCATTGAATAATGTTTATTGTATTAGTATTATTATTACTATCTATAGCATAATTGTTATTGTGGGTTACCCTGAAGATAATAAAATTACAATTTAATGTCCAATTGTAATGTCTTTTTAATTCGGATTATCTACTTCAAATTTACCAAATGGATCGCCAGTTAAGCTGAGCACTGACTTAATTGCTTATCGATTGAAATTATTATAAGTGCTTTTTCTTTGTTGGCTCCACATTTCTTGTCGGTTCTTCTCCATAGGTTCTACTATTTGGAACCGTGCACCTAGAGTCTCGACGTTTCATAAGTGCCTGTATTTGGTTAACATGAAATAAAGATCTATTCTATTCTATTCTATTCTATTCACATAAATAACTTTGTTACCATTGGAAAGCGTTTTTTGCGTGGACACGTGCCACTTCCATGCATTGTTTTTTTTTTCTTTTTTTCTCCCTTGTTTTATAATAAAGTAATTTTCTGGCTTTTTATGTTTCTGGATTTTGGTGTCCTGTATGCAAAAAATAAATTCATTGTCTTTCTTTCGACGTTAATAGTAGGGTTGGCAACGCGCGAGTGATGCCCCTGGTGTTACAAGCGTCCGTAGGTTACGGTAACCGCTTACCATCAGGCAGGCCGTTTGTTTGACTAAGTAGTATTAAAAATATATTAACAAAGTCGTAGCGACATCTATCGCCACATAGAATAACTACTTACAAGGCAACAAGCTGACAGCAGTTGTGGCGCGAAAACATGAATTCGGCCAATCAGATTACGAGGCCTGCATCGCGCAAGGAAAAATATAATCGTATCTAAGACATATACCTACAACTGTTAGACATCAACCGTCGGGCTTCCGCCCGCCAGGCAATATCACCTCGCCTGGTCGGAGGATACTCCCTTTTCAATGGAGAAACACCATACCTAGTTCCTCCACAAAGTCATGAATGCTTTTCATAATTATTACGCTCTCTATGAACATTAAAAATTTAAGTCATACAAAATATTTGTCCATAAGGAGTAATAATACTTACCATAGAAGGAAGAAACCGCGCTACTGCGCTGATAAAACTTTATGACCTAAGAAACCTGTTTTGGCTGATTATAATCATGATAGCTGAACTCGATCCTTATTGTTTATTTATTTATAATGACTATTGTATATATTTTAATTAGGTATATTATAATCTTTACCCATATTTATGTAGTATGTGTTACGAGTATCGTGGTTGTCCGTGGCATCACATCGGTCCTATCCGAAAACCAGCGCTGTGACATTTATTTTATCTGTCGCAGCATAATGCTGAGATACCATTTTTGGCCTCGTGCAGTATTTTTTATTTGTTTTTTGTTATTATTATTTTAATGTTTTCTCTCTATATGTTTATGTAATTTTATGTGCGTGTCCGAAATAAATCTTTCATCTTTCTTTCTTTCTTTCAAACCTTTGAAAAACCATAGACCTGTGAAAATATGTATTCCCGAAAAACGCACATTATTTATTAATAAAATTATAATAAAATTGTTTATTTACCAAAAGATCAATACAATTAACAATAGGTTATTTGCCTGAACTAGGTTGAACCTGTGCTTCAGGCAAGTGCATACTTCTTATAAATAAACAATAAAAACTTAAGTTAGAATATAGCTAAATTATGTTTAAAACAATGAAATTATTATGTACGGCCAACGAATAACTAATCATTTTTCTCTTAAAAATTTGACAGCATTAACGTCTGTTTACAGTCTACACACCAGGGGTTGTCAACCCATGTTCAGTGGAAAAACAAATTATAATTTTAATCATTAGTAACTTAGTCACGCAATAAATCGCAAAAAACGACGGCTTATAACTATTGCAGTTAAATGGCAATTAACTGGATTGTCACGCACTAAACGTTCTTAAAACTATTGGATTTAGTGAAGCAGGTGATATGTCATTTTAATTTAACACAAAAAATAAGGTAGAAAATTACATGTTTATTTTGATGTATGTTAGAAGTAGTTAATAAGAAAACAATTAAGTAGGATTGACAATGCTGTTATACTGCACATAAATATTTTTTTTAAGCTGATACTAAAAGTACCATACCTGTTACAAAAAAATTCACTCAGGCGTAGATGCGTGTTGGATATAACCGGCATTGCTACAATATTCGAACTTATGCGAACATTGGTATTTATTATCATTAAATTGATTATTCGTATTCAGCGAATAAAGACTATTCTATTCTATTCGTTCGGAGCCGTTGACAACAATATTTTGGAGTAAATGGGATATACAGGGTGGCTGGTTGAACAATGGAAATATTGTACTCATAATTGTAAACAACTTTTACTATGAGACGAATCCTGAAATTGCGAAAATATAATAAGCTGTTCCATACATTTAGTCGAGTAATATCTATTGAATTACCTATTTATATGGAATAGCTGTTTACTTTTTTTTCGCAGTGTCGGTCCCGTATTAACAGTCGCTTATAATGATGACTACAATAACTTCCTTCAATATTTCCATTGTTTAACCAGCCACCCTGTACCATCGATGTCTATAGATATGCTTAGTGAACTCAAAAAGTGAGACGTGTCAGGTACTCTATTTTCAGAAAAATAGAGTGGTTGATCATCAGTCAAATGCCGTTTACAATAATAATTATTAATTTGTGCATTGAATAAAAAATATATAATAACAGCAGCTATTCCATTAGTGCATGTATCGCTGTTCTATTTAAATATAATTCGAACATTGTTGTTGAATTTAGAATTTGACGTCTTCAAAAAATACGTCTCATTTTTTTAACTTCCCTTTGTATGACAGAGCGTGCCTGAGCGTGCTATGTTTCTCTGTCTACGGTGCTATGACATCGATGCCCTGTACATAATAAGCCATTTCAAAGAACCGCAGAATTTCTTACAAAACCCGTTCACATTAATTTCTGGCGGATATCCAAAAAACTACCAACTTTTCGGTAAGTTGTTGTTGCACGAATCCAATAAAATGTTATGTAAAAGTCGAAGCGGAGAGAAACTCAGTCGAGCACATTTTCCAATATATTCTATAGACCGAGAATGTTTAGGAGAGTATAAGTTTGAGAAAACAGTTTTTATTAGGATTATGTCTTCGTTCATTTTCCCGGTCCATTGCAGAATAAAATTATATTTATGTGAAGAAACCAATCTACTGGTAAGTCCATAGTTGAATATAGATAAAATAAATAAACCCAGCCCATTGCTGTCCCACTGCTGGGCACAGGCCTCCTCTCACAATGAGAAGTGTTAGGCCTTAGTCCACCACGCTGGCCTAGTGCGGGTTGGCGGACTACACACATCATCGAGGACTTTATGAGGCTCTGAATATAGTTGGGAGTTGAATATATTTATTTATTAATTTATGTACACACAAGGAAACATGGTAATAAAAATGTTACAGACATATGAGCATATTGGAACTACCTACTTAGGTATTTTTAATGAAATTTCTTCCAATAAGTAGTCCCGCGACTGGAAATTCGGAAGATAGACACATAGACACAGTATCTTTCTACACAATTTTTTTTTTCATGCAAAATAACTGGCCGCTGTTATTTTGCCTGCGAGAATAATGTAGTTTAATGTGAATAAAAAAAAAAAAGTTAAAAAAAAACTATAGAAAACGCTTTAGTCATCCAAACTGAACGTGTATGCAAAATTTCAGCTCAATCGGAAACCGGGAAGTGGGTCAAATGTAACTTCCAAGATTTTCTTACATAGCTAGTTAGTTACAGGTGAAGCTAATAAAAGCGTGTTAAAAATAAGAATAGGTTATTATTGATTACAAATAGCATCGAATGTAAACCAGCTGATAAATTCTGTTACGATAATACGCATGCATGATTACATACTTAAGAACTAGCTACGCATGAGATATGCTAGTCCTGCGGTTTTGCCTCGCAATTTCTTTTTTGCTGTGTTTTTCACGAGTTTGGTAATGTTTTGTTGTCACAGGACTTGCGTGGGTATATTGAAAAATATTGCGCTTTATTTTGGAGAGACGAGGTTGTTATTTTTATTTTATTTTACTTATTTATTTACTCTTATGCATGCAATAAAGTAATATTCTAAACTAATAATATTGTAGCGACATCTATCGCAACATAGAATAACTACTATCAGATTACGAAGCCTGCATCGCGCAAAGAAAAAGATAATCGTATCTAACACATATACAACTGTCCGACATTAACCGTCGGGCTTCGGCCCGCCAGGCAATATCACCTCGCCTGGTCGGAGGATCCTCCCTTTTCAATGGAGGAACACCATACCTCGTTCCTCCACAGATTAAAATACACAAATAAAGTAATATTTCTAACTAATATTATAACAATATTGATTAAACCATCCAACTAGCCGGGGGACGCCCCACACTACGTCTGCCTACTCGTGGGCTCCACTTGAGAACTCATCTATCCCAACGGTCATCGCTCCCCGATCCTCGCTCGCGCCAGCCCGTGCTAAGACAATAGATTACAATTTCCCTAATAATAATGTCACAAAACAGACACAGAATGCGTGGTTTTTTTTTTTAAATGTCTCTTACATATTGCTCGCTGAGCCTTTACTGTTTAACCGGACTTTCCGTGAGGCCTGAAGGGCGTCCGACCTATTAAAATTAAGTAAATTTAAGCGTGACGCAGATAAGGGCGTCCCCTTGTGGGACACGCGGCCCTCGGCTTAGGGCGACGCTGGTCGCTCTCTAGGTCGGAGGCCCTCCAGGCTTCACCGAAAGTCCGGTTAAACAGTAAAGGCCCAGAGAGCCACATGTGAGAGATATTTTCAAAAAAAAGCAACGGTCACCGGTTCTTCGGCTTATGTGACCAGCCCACTGCCACTTCAGCTCACTAATCCTATGGGCTATTGACTTGACTAATCAAAAATAGTACCAAAATAGAGTCACTATATTGTGGGTCGTAAAGAATACTTGAATACTGTAAGTGTAGAGAGTAATTGAATTAAAATAAATAAATACAAAGTACTTATTCGGTCACAAATTACACATTACACAAACAAACAGCACTTGCGCCATATCTTCCTATCACGATCGGCCCCACTGCGGAACCAGTGAAGCGTCTTCATATATAAAACTATACAATCTCACATTATAAGCATTTGGTGCACACGCGTGAGCGAAAATAATCGATAACTGAACATTTGTGTTAGTGAAGTGAAAGACAATTTAATATCGATAAAATGAAGAGCGCGTACCTATTAGCGATCCTGATATTCGGAATCGTGAATGCAAGTGAAATCGATAATGAGGTGAGATATACCCGTTTTTTTTTTGTTTTATAGTGTGTGAATTTCGTCTAGTTTTTATTTTAAAAAATTGTGTTGAAGGTGTAAAAATAAAATCTAAATTGAAGAGTGCAGATTTGTGCTACAAACTTACATGTCATGTGAAATTAAATCTGAGTTTTTTATTTCATTTTCGTGATAGTATTTTTTTTGGAAATTATATTATTAACAAGATCCTAAATAAAATAAGATAGGTATCATGAGTTAACTATTAATGAAAACGTTTTAATTATAATAACCTAAGACCAGCTTTATTACTTTCTCATTACAACCAATTATTTTTAATTAAATGGCTAAGTACTGAAGATTTTATAAAAATATACCTTTTCTTAGATAAATCCGTCGGAAATCTCCTTAATAAGAATTTTACTAATGAAACTTATTAATTTGACTCAACCTATTAATTTAAAAATGATTCCGACTGCTGTAGAGAAAATTAAACTAATTATAATTATGTTAATGTACGATCATCACGTTGCTTTTAATAAGATTTCAACTGAAAAATTTAATTCGCATAATATACAAAAATTTATTAATAGGTTTTAGATCGATATTTTATCATTTACCCACTTCACTAATTGTGCCACTACTGATGCCAAAATAATCCTCCTCCATGAGTCGTTTTCCTCATTGTTGAGGGCCGTGACCTCTACGTATGTAGCACCTTCTTCTGGACCATACTCCGCCATTTTGCCCTGTTCCCTGCAGCATGCATGGCGTCGCTCACACTGGAGTCGAGTGTCGGGCGGATCTGGTCAGTCCAACACATTGGGCCAAAATAATAAGGACATGTTAAAAAAAACTATTTTTTTAAATATAAACTTTGCTCATCACTAGGATTTATCCTGTATCGAGGGTACAGCTTACAACCATACATCTCACATGCACACACACCCAGACCCGGAACAACTATCTACAGATCATAGAAACATTTGCTCCGTGCGGGAATAGAACCCGCGGCACGTAGCGCAGAAAGCTGCACTAAGCCACTGCGCCAACTATGTCGTCAAACACATAAGACAATATTATTTTAAATGTTACACACTCAAATGCTTATTTATCTTTTAAAATGGGTAGTGAGCTTACCTACCATAGATATGTTCAATTATGATAAAATAATTTTGTTTTTACACAACATTGAAAGAAAGAAAATTCATTTATTTGCCACAAAAAACAAGACACACTAGAATGATAGACATAGGTAATAAGAAGAGGACAGGTGCATAGACAGAGGAGACATTTTTTAAGAATGGCAACAGTGTGAAATTAAGTAGTTTTTTTTTACAAAAATATGTGGGTATACTGCACCAACTAAGCATCACCTTGCCTTTTGACTATTCGTTGTGTGTCCCGAGCTGTAGCAAATGGGTGTCCAGCTCAGCATGTGCCAGGCTATGACACCTGATGCTGATATTCTGCTGGATCCCGGTTATGACATACGGATGTCGAACAAAGCAGTATAAAATAGTTTGCATGTTATTGACATTGGTTATATTTATAGAGGTCCAAAAAAATTAAAAAAAGTACTGTAACATCGCCTTAAAAAAAACGTTGTTACCAAAAGAAGTGGTATTCCATTCGAAACCGAAACCTCTCGATATTCTAACCCCAAACATACTTGTCACACAAGTGGGTACACAATACGTTCAATCTGATTCCATACAATACATTGCCTACAAAACCTACCCTCAAAATGTTTGAATACGGTTCAATGAACTGCCTACAATGGTATATAAATTACTTGTAAACAGGGAACGAGGTTCGTATGTGCGTAATTGATACCTTTAGATTTTTTCCTTTAGGATTTTCTATTTATAACAAAATTTGTCGTGTTGCGAAAATACAAAAGAAACGTTATACAAGGTGCCACAGTTATCACATTAAATGAAACCGCGTATATTAGTAGGTATCACTTTCTGTGACCGTACACAAAAAATCAATCAAAACCAATCTGTAGTTTAGACACAGAAACTATATAAAAATTTCATAATTTTACACTTAACACGATCTCTAGGCAAAGTTTGTAAAGTCTCCAACCTATTCTAACCAAAATTATTTTTATTTACACGTGTAGAACAGATAAATTTGACTTAGATTTCGACTTCGATGTTCCTTCACCTACTCGAACGATAGCAGATTGCAATATGATGCAAAAAAAACTTGCGTAAAACTCGCAGATTTCTTGTGTACGGTTTCAGAACATGATACCAAATACATTCAATATCATCATCATTCATCATTCATTCAATAACTCATTCACACATTCATTCATTCTTTTTCATTTAATATCTCCGGCGGGGGGATCTGCGGTATCCTGTATATTAGGGAAGCTATTCTATAAGACCATTTCGCATCTCGATTCGATCTCTTATTATCGTGTTTACATACGATAAGTAAACGAGTAACATAATAACGTTATTAAGTTATCGTCAAATATATACCGACAATAAAAGAGAGATTCGAATCTAAAACAGCTAAGCAGATAGTTATAAGACAAAGCTTGTACATTATTTTCTCATTATTATGGTTCCGTACCAAAAAGGTAAAAAAGGAACCCACATGGTGCGACTACGTCCGACCATCGGCCTGTTACATTGGCATATTTCAGCTACTACTAATGCTATCGATTTGAAATTTTTAATAGTTTAAAATTGTGGGTGCCCAATCTAATAGCAAATAAAAAAAAATATTTTTTTTTAGTTTCTTAGCGAAAGGGTCGAAATTTCAAAATTTCAAACTGGCTTTACTACTTGAAATGGGTATCATAATTATGAAAGGGCTTCTTTACAAATTCCAAAACAGGATTTTCCTTTTTTTTAAGGTGTGTATATTTCGACTTATGATCAAAAATGTCAAAAAATACCATTACTCCACAAATTTTAAAACGAAAAATCTGAAATAATGATAGTTGATAAAAGTTTATTCAGAGTATTTTTTATGTAGCGCGCTTAATTTGTTGAGTGATTCAGTCTCTGTTCCTAAATGTAACTGAAGTATTAAAACTCACTCCAGAACAAAATAAAAAATCGCCTTAGTATGATAGTAACACGCTTTGACTAGCGCAAGCCATACAAAATCAAATTTTTATTTTGTTTAGGAGTGAATTTTATTACTGGAGTTACATTTGGGAACAGACACTGAATCACTCTGCAAATTTTGCGCACTACATAAAAAATTATCCTGTAGGTATTATTATTATTATTATTTTTTTTTATAAAATATATTCCAGGAAAAATAAAATGATGTTTCAGAGTAATCAGCTATAACTTATACATCCAAGAAAGGTACCTACGGAATCCTCGGTGCGACTCGCACTTGGCCGGTTTTTTCCATCGCTCTCACTCAAACATAATCCCTTTTCTTCGGCAACGGAAAAAGGTTTTTCATAACTTAAGCGTAGATAATATTCAATTATTGGAAGATTATCGGAAAATATAATCCTCTTGTATGATTTTAGGATGAATAACCTACTTATGTGAAAAGTTTTTAACAAAAACTTTATCCGTTATCTGAGAATTTAAGGGCTTTAAATGCTTATTATTATTTGTGAAATGTGAGCATTATTTTATTATTGCATAGTCACCCAGTTCTGACCTAAATTCAAAGTTTCAAGCCTTTAGCTCATCGGGAAGTTAGAAAATCGACTGCAAAATTTGTGCCGAACAGACAAGGAAGCGTTAATAAAAACGTTTTAATAAAAAATCACAAAGCTGGCGAAGCAATAATTAATTTAATAATGGTTCCATCTATAACTTGTCAAAATAAATTGACGTTAAATATTTCAAACGACGCGTGGAAAGCTAATAGCTAATTATCTGTTATATAGCTAATTATCACATTACAACCGAATGCCAGCACATCAAGATTACCAGTATTTGACAGAAAGCGGTTTTCTGATTCACTTGAGCGCGTCACGCAATGTCTAATGAGTTTTCTTTATAAAATATCATTCAGGTGCATTGTGATACGTACGGTCAATAAGTTCAGTGAACAATGCAATTTTCATTTTATTGACTTGAGCAATGATATCCTAGAGTTTGAAAGCTGATCTTGCGTGCAGAACGGTCCGGTCAGGTATTATGCGGTCCACTGAAAATTTGGTCCGGGGCCCAATTTATAACTATTTAATTTAGTAGGTATCAAATGGTCCAAATTAGTTTTATAATTGGGCCAAAACTACAAAATAAAACACGTTATGTAGGTTAAGTTAGGTTTGATATGGTGACCACACCATGCCGGATAAAATTTGGCCCATCTGATACTTAGAAATTTAAAAAAATATTAAAGCAGCCGTGGCTAAAAAAAATTGTGGGCCATATAATACTTAACCCGGACGGTCTGAGTGCAATCCTGACCCTCAGCTCTGACTTTTTGAATAAATTAGAGTGCGGATCTGACTGCCCTACTGAATTAACTTATTGTTAAAATGAAGGATCTACTATTTGGAACTGTGCACCTAGATTCTCGACATTTCATAAGTGCCTGTATCTGGTTTACATGAAATAAAAATATTCTATTCTAAGGGAAACATGGTGGGAAAATCTCGAACCTGAGAGTACTCTAAGAATTGTTCGATGGTGTGTGTAGTCCGACAGCCCGCATCAGGCTAGCGTGGTGGACTAAGGCCTATAGGTACTCTTAACATTCTGAAAAGAACCCTGTGCCCAGCAGTGGGACATTAATGGACGTCTTAATTATTTTTTACTTAATCTATACTAATACTACAACTCTACATGTTCATTTATCTTTCACCCTAAAGGTTTCCTGGAAGAAGACTCATTCTGAGTTAAGCTCGCCTTTGTGTATCTATTTCTAGTAGCTGGTCGACCAGTGGTCGAAATTCGACCGTAATTTTGGCTTTCTGCGCTCCTTCTCCATATAAACTTTAACTATGCCAAATCTCACACTCGTCCGTGCGCGCAATAAGCTTAAAAAGGGGTACAAAGTTTTCTCTTCACGTATTAATATAATAGATACTGTATTTTCATATTATATTCCATATTTTGTGCACAATAAAGATTATGAATAATATTATAAAGTGATAAATTTTTGTATGTATGTAGGGGGTATTATCTGAGGGGGGAGGTTATTATTATTACTAAACCGATTCTTAAAATTCATTCACTAATATAATAGGAAGCTAGGGTACACTATCCGTGATTGATATTTATATGCTGATATGCTGTATTTTAAACTAAAAAGCGCGAATGAAACTGCGGGTCACAGCTAGTTTATTCACAAAATTACAAAAGGTTTCAGAGATACAAATAGGCATATTACTTGTTCGATCAAAGGTGTGCAAAAAAGTTATCCCTTTGACTTCAGAGAGTGAATATTTTCTGCAAAATATGCTTTCTATTACATCAATATATGAGTGTAATTCTAAGGTATCTTTTTAGTTTTATGTTATTGTTAGTGAAATATTATTACAGCAATATTCTCTGATGACAGTTTTATATGATAAACCATCATCTTTTGCCTCCCATTTTCCCAACTACTTTGGGGTAGTCTCCTCCTAACAAGATGCGGCTGAATATCAGTAATAAATATAGATGGACTACCATCTGACCTCCGCCACCTAATTACTGGGAGACACTGATACCCCAAAGTTAGACTGGTTTTCAGACTTTTTTGGACTGTTGACTCTTGCAACGACTGTCATAGGTATTTGTATGACGACCGGGACCTTCCGAGGCACTGACAGGTTTCTATGTTCGAAGAAACGGTCACCCGTCCAAGGACTGACCGCGACAAGCGCTGCTTAACTTCGTTGATTGACTTATCCACGCAGTAGCTATGAGACTCTCCTTTTACATATTTTACTAGATTTATTTTAAACTTTAACTCATTTTGATTTTTTTTACTAATTTTGCTATTTTTGTTGTTAATCGAATTGTTCATGCTATGATCTCTTGTATTTTAAGAAGTACACTTACTACCTAAAACCCAGTTCACTACAGTCCCACTGCTGGGCACTGGCTTCTACTTGGAATGAGAAGTGTTAGGCGTTTAAGTCCACCGCACTGGCCTATTGCGAGTTGGCAGACTACACACACCATCGAGAACTTTATGAGGCATGATAATTATATACCCTGTCTGATGCGCAGGTCTCCTCCAGGACGATGCAAGTGACAATCAAATTGCAATCTGCACATATATTCGAATAGTCAGAAGTGCGGGTCGGTTTCGAACTCAGACCCTCCTGCATGGAAGGCAAGCGTTCAACCGCTAGGCTATCAACTACCTAATTTACCATAATTTGTGGATTTATATGTAACATTCGTTGAAGTCCCTTAAAATAAAAATAAAGTAGAATTTAACAGGCTGATAGTATGAAAGAGAATACCTACCAGTGCCTACTCAGATAGGTAGTGGTAGTTAGTCTTGACCCTTGCGCCTTCCCATCTTCCAAGCTCAGCGGGCTGTGCTGGCGCTGCTGCTGCAGCCACAGAGACACTCAAACGGCGCAAATATAATAAACCTTATCAGCAGTTATATATTTGAGCCGTTTGGTGTCGAAACGCTCGGGTCATGGGGACCGAATTTACGTCTCCTTTTCTGAGATATTGCGAAACGGTTGGTCGACGCTACACGTGACTCGAGGGCTGGCCTATTCTTTGGTCAAAGAATAAGCATTGCCATTCAACGTGGCAATGCTGCCAGTCTTCTGGGCACGCTACCAATTGACAGCGATGAGGAGGAGTACTTTGACGCTTAGGTGCTCAGTTTTATATTATTATTGTAAAAAAAAAAAAAAAAAAAAAAATATGCTGCGTAATTAATAATAATTATATCTATGTGTATAATAATTCTTCTTTTGAAATTAAATTATTGTTTTATACGGTAGATATACTAGTATATCTCAGATAGGTACTTACATCTTATATCAATATTCGCCAACAAGTCAGCCAAACTTAATAGCCGTGTGTATCTTAACGGATGCATCCTAACGGACGCGAGTTATTCGTATCTTGAAAACTACAGTTAACATTGTGTAAGTATTTACGCATCATATCTCTTACTACTAGAATAATTATGAAGTCAAATCAAGTTATTCAATGCGAAGCAGTAGTTACGTATTTTTCTTCACAGTTTAACCAAAAATTAATATAAGTAAGTTACATTCAGTTTATAGGTATTTATTTGGCATTTGGGATACTGGTGACCTGTAGGTAATACAGGTTTGTTTTACAAACCTACAACGGGCACCAGCTCTCACAATGCAGATAACTGTATTAAAGCACCTACTGTATTTATAATGACTAGTACATTGTGAGAGAAATAAATAAATATATTATAATAATTATTATATTATTATGTATTATATTATTATTATGTTGAATTACTTTGGTTCTAAATAAGTATATTAATCTCACCTAATGATAATAATGACTAGTGCATCTACCATGTCTCCACATGTACCATGTCTCTGCATTTTACCAATTGAAGCGATATACAGTCTATAAAATAATATTCGCTTTGTAACTGAAGTATTGTTTCATAGTTGAAGTATATAATATCATTAAAAGAGAATCTTAGTGAGAAACAAGTGAAACTGTGATCATTAAAATAGATACTTAGAATCTGTAATATTATGTATCTGTCAAAGTGTATCTACAGATAGTCCCCCTTCGAAAACACTTCCCGCCCTATTTATTTATTTATTTATACTTTATGCACTAAGTACAGAGGCGGACTTAATGCCGTAATCCTAATCTCTTACAGTACAA
Source organism: Allophyes oxyacanthae (assembly GCA_932294325.1). Taxonomy (NCBI): domain Eukaryota; kingdom Metazoa; phylum Arthropoda; class Insecta; order Lepidoptera; family Noctuidae; genus Allophyes; species Allophyes oxyacanthae. Next base: position 11,020,783 of record OW028631.1, read on the forward strand.
GTGTGCAATGTTCTGTTTTTAAGTTAGTTCTATTTTTACCCGACTACGGAGAGGGTTATATATTTGACCAGTATGTATGTATGTATGTTCATCTGTTCCCTCATTACTTGTAAACTACTTATCCTAATTCGACAAATGAGGTATCGTTGGAAGAGTCTTGATTGTCCGCTGGTTATAGGGTATGTGAAATTGAATATAAAGGAGCTCGCATGCGTCAGCCCGTGCTGAGTCGATAGATTTCAATTTCCCTAATAATAATCTCACAACACAGACACAGCAAGCCATCTCTTATTACCCTATCAGCAGTGCCCTAAGCCGAGGCCCATGTCCCACTAGGGGACGCCTTTATCTGCGTCATGCTTAAATTCACTTAATTTTATTAGGTCGGACGCCCTTTCAGGATTCAGCGAAAGCCCAGTTAACTTTTGGTGAGGACTGAAAGGGCCTTCGACCTATTAAAGGCTCAACGAGCCACATAAGAGAGATATTAAAAAATATATAGTATATCTATGGTCAAAATACATACAATATGATGAATTGTCCAATCATGAGAAAGCGTCATAGTCAACGGGAAAAGATGCTCTCGAACTAACAACCCCGACTCCAACTAGAAATACATACATACCGGTCAAACATATAACCCTCTCCGTAGTCGGGTAAAAAGAGCTGTAACTTTTGAACGGCTAAACAGATTTTCAGGAAACATAGCTAAGATGATAAGTAATTAAATTAAATTTAAAAAAAAAATTGCATTGAAATCGGTTCATCCGTTTTGGAGCTACGTGCCACAGACAGATACAGAGATACACACTAGACACTTATAACACTCGTCATTGTTAACTTTTGATGTTTTTTTTTTTTTTTTTTTTTTTTTTATCCTCTCTCTCTTATGTTGTCAATGTGTCTGTGCCGAATAAATGTTCTTTTCTTTCTTCTTCTTTCTTTCTCGTCTTTGTCGAGGGTTAAAAATAGTGGGTTTCGTCTTCGTACATGGCACTATCTGTAAGTTAGAAGTGAATCAGTTCTGCACCGTCAAATACATGAGACGAATTAATTTATGAAGAAGGTCTGAGTGAAAAAAAATGTTTTGGATTGAATTTTAGTACTGTGGTTGCATTTGGGAACGGACACTGAATCACTCTGCAAAAGCGCAAAAAATATCCTGTATAATTTTTAACAAAAAACGAATAATGGAGTTTTTAACGTTTTCAAAATTCACCTAAAGTTTTCTTAGACAACTCTCTTACTATAACAAAAAGGGTAGCCACCCTACATCCTCTAAAATTTTTCGCCACCCAGTATATAGTTTTGACAATGTCCATTATAATGAACGTATAGATCAGATATGGCAGGCAATGTCCTATAATTACTGAATTATAGAACATCAAACTGTAATTATTCACGTCAATTTTATCCTGTAATAAAAACTTATTGTAATTACGTACAGCTTTTAGTGTAATGACTTACTACTTAAGGTACTTTATGACCGGCACTTAAAGTACCATCCATTGTTATATTAGCACTATAACTAATTAAGGGACATAAAAATAATTTTGGCTATTTGTGAGTGTAATAATTTGCTTTTGTTGTGGACTCCCGGAGTAGATTATAAGGGCAGGTGTACATTGATATATGGACTGGTGTTATTGTTGAAACTAGCGTTCAGAATCGTTTCCAAAATCTTTCGCTGCAAAATCTTATTAATTTATTGTATATTGTTTGGATCACTTTGTGTAAAATTAAAATATTTTTTAATTAGTATTAAGTACCTATATTTATTTATTTATTTGTATCGTGGTTGCCCGTGGTGGCATCACTACAACGGTCCCATCAGAATACCAGCGCTGTGACATTTTCTATTTCTAAATGCCACAGCATTATGCTGAGATGGGAGCCATTTTTGGTCTCGTTCAGGTGGCTTTGACTATTGTTTTACCATTGTAATTTTTTATGTTTTACTATTGTTATTTTTTATGTTTTATTTGTTGTTTTATTTTTTGTACCTTTTACTTTTATTCGTTCCTGGCGAGTCCAGAATAAAAATATTTTCTTTCTTCTCTTCTTTCTTTCTTTCCACGATACCAACGACGGCGATGTTGCAGCTAGGGTTGTGAACTTTATTTACAAGTAATATTATAGTATAATTATCTGATTTCAGAGAAGGTAAATATACACACTTAGGTAAACAAAATAGTAATTTAAATAAAATTTAAAAAAAATCTGTACTGGATAAGCTGTTGCAATATTATAGAACGTGTTCCTTTTGATATCCCATAACGCTGTCAAATCAATTGGCATAATGAATTATTTTTCAATTACTTAATAAAATTTTTTCGTTTACACACAAAATAATTCGACAAAGTCACGATTTTATGTAATACATCTTTACGTGAAATATGACAACGTAGAATTTTCTTAGCTTTAAATATGAATGATTGGTTTGAATGAAAATGATTTATTCGAACTTATCAATGAAACTTTTCTTTCTTCTTTTATAAAAAATATAATTATGATTAAGTTAACTTCGAAACTATGTATTTTTGGAACACATGTACAAGGACTTTTTGTATTATTTTTACATATAGCATCTAACCTAAGAGCTATGGGACATCAAAAGGAACACGTTGTATAGAATTCCTGCTGACTCCAATGACATTTTTCAAATAGACGCGTAGCCCTCGCTTTATATTGGCAAGATAAATGCAAGGTAAATGCCCTGCACTGACACAGAGAATGAGCATGCAGCAACTAATGCCACTTATCTAAACGTCTATATTCATCTTTTTCTAACAACCGACATGGCGTATGGTGGCTTTCATTTTCTTTCCCTTTCTTCGCGCACTGTATAATTATATGTACTGTTATGTAGCTATAGTAAAGTTTACGCCATTTTGTACTGCATTAATGTTGGTGTATGGCCCGTCTATTTGTAAAATGTCATTGGCTGACTCCCAAAAGATTCACCTTATTAATATCCCTATATTCCTTCGTTTCTCTATCTACATTGTTTACCTACATTTCCCTATTAGGCACATAGAAAATAGGTCGGATAAGGGAATTCCATTCCATCCTTATTTCCGTAGATTTCGTGAATGCGCCGTAAGTGGAAATGACGAATGGAGGAAGTCATTTAGTTCGTGAGAATTGTAAGAATAATATCTATCAGTCTGTCAAGCCTACGTGATATGAATATTTTCTTGATCATTGTCACTGACTTTAACTGTCAAAATCCGTGAAAAAATCCCATTTTTAACACGATTTTATTAGCTTCACCTGTAACTAACTATGTCAGAAAATCTTGGAAGTTAAATTTGACCCACTTCCCGGTTTCCGATTGAGCTGAAATTTTGCATACATGTTCAGTTTGGATGACTAAAGCGTGTTCTGTAGTTTTTTTAAACATTTTTTTTTGTATAGATCTATATCAGTCTATTATTGTTATTTTTTTATGTTTTATTTTTGTAATTATTTAATTCCTGGCGAGTCCAGAATAAAACTCTTTTCTTTTCTTCTATGTTTATTAATCTATATTATTCATTATTAGTTACAAAGTAGTTAAAATTTGTTTGTTTGTTTAACGAGTATAATATCAGGTAAATCTGTGTATCTGTGGATCTATGGATCTCTGTATCTGTGTGTGGCATCCTAGCTCCAAAATGGATAGACCTATTTCAGTGCAATTTTTTTAAATTGAAAGCTAGGTTAATCGGGTTTCATCTTAGCTATGTTTCATGAAAATCTGTTTAGCCGTTCAAAAGTTACAGCTCTTTTTCTAGTTGGAGTCGGGGGTTTTTGACGGTTAGGTTAGGTCGGTCTTCTGCCGATGATTTTATACTTAGAAATCGCTCACGCCGCAGTGAAAATCTGGTATCCTAAAATTCTGATACAAATACAATATTTCACAAGAATTTATTCAAAATATTATACCTAATCCAAACTTCAATACTGTTCGTTGCTTTCATCTGATGCATAACAATTAATTTGGTTTGTTAGAGTAGTAAATAATAACAAACACTATTAAACAGTAACAATAATTATTACGTTACATGCTCTCAATTACCATTAATGTCACCCACAGTGATGAGGATATTCACAGCCGAAATAACATTAGGTGCCTATTAATTATGAAATTAATTACAAGATACTCCTACTAATAATGATAGATATATGAAAATAGACTTGATTTGGGAATTAATAACGCCGTTGGGGAAATGTAGGGTACAACAGTACACACATGTGTAAACAATTTGGGAAGCCATCTTATAAGATCTACTAGCTGTGCCCGCGACTTCACCTCACATGGTGGGTTCTCTAGAACAAATTTACTCGGACCGTTTTCACCTAGCGCCATCTAGCGTTGATAGTTGAAACACTTAAGAACAGATGGTTGAAAATGTTGCTATTCCTAATAGGTAACCATTTTAGGTCGTAAAAGAATAATACATATTCGGGATCAGTAATTTTTTTTGCATCATAAAAGCTGGGTTTAATTCAGATCTGAGTACTTTTTGGCGCTTGTAATGGCGTATTTAGGACTCAATTCTAAGATATAGTGTATTATTTTTCTGAAATTTTAAATTTAAATGGCTCTCCTGTAAATTTGACAAAATGTCGCTTAAAACAAATACCTAGCCTTTCACCCGTCGATATAATGTCTGGTCAACCTATTCGGAGATAATTATTACTACTAGGCCAATATTAAGATCTTATGCAAATGAAATCAAGAAACGCTTCAAGTCCGACACTCCAGGCGTTAGTTCACCGCAAGTTTGTAACTCTGAACTGCTAAGTTTATTCAAACATTGAAAGTTCGTAATTTAGTTTAGATATGTTATCGTAGGCTTCCACTAATAGCGTGGATTCATCGTGATTTTAGTTTGGAAGAAGCCTTTGTCCAGCTGTGGAAAAAGAGGAGTTTCACCTATAAACGCCTTATTTACGCCAAAAGGGGGATATTATCATTCATCATTAGGAACAACTTTTAATAAAAAAAAAATCTTAAACAATGGATTTCATCACTCACAAGTTCTTTTATTTTTTAATTCATTTTTTTTTTCTGTACGTGTATTCACTCATACCGACACTCACCCCGACACCGACACCGAGTGACACCGACGTCACTCGATGTGGCTCCCGCTGAAAACCAGCGCTGTCGGGTTGCTCGCAGCGCGGCAGCATATGCTGAGCGGAAGCCTTTGTGACACAGCTGCGACGTACAATTTTATTTAAGATTTTTTTTTCTGATAATTTTAAAAATTATATTATTTAAGTACCTACTGTGTCAAATACATAATTTTTCTTTCTTCTTTCTTTCTTTTCTTACTATGAAACCAATCCTGAAATCGATAAAAATAAAGAAAATATGCAGCACGGACAGTGACAACTTTTAACTCACTGACGGCGAAAAAACCCATTACACACGAATCTTTAACTAATAACTATTTTGTCTATTATACCAGTTTACCATTCTGTAAATCAAGCTATCTACAGCCAAGTATAACTCTTCACTTGCAAGTTTCCATGGCTATGGCTAATCATCGGAACTTTATAATTACATTTTCACTTGTCAGGATAATCAATGACTGCGACTCGATACTACGGTTTCATTAACATTGTTGAATGGGGTTGTAAGTAAGAAGCGAGCAACGATTTTTGAAAATTATGCTCTTTCATCATCTGCCTGGCCTGTATCCCAACTACGTTGGGGTCGGCTCCCAGTCTAACTAGATGCGGCTGAGTAACAGTATTTTATACAGAGCGACTGCCATCTGACCTCCGCCACCCAATTACTGGGAGACACTGATACCCTAAGGTTAGACCGGTTGTCAGACTTTTTTTGGGTTGCTGACTCCCCGTATTATTTATTTATTTACTGAAGAGGTAGGGTACTAGGCCCCTTTGTCACTGCGACCTGCAAAGATCTATTGTAACGCCTCTTGTTTTATTACAGCACTCCCTCTAGCCGTAAGTCAATGATAAAATTGACTATATTCTTGGGGTGGAGGGATTTAATCTCATCTGGTGAGATTATGTGGCCCCCTAGGTGCTGACTCCCGTAACGACTGTCTGTGTTCTTTATTCTTATGAAATTATAACCTAACCTTCAAAATCCCCCGACTCCAAGTAGCAAAAGAGCTGTAACTTTTGAACGGCTGAACAAATTTTCGTGAAAAATTGCTAAAATGATACCCAATTAAACTAGCTTTCAATTAAAAAACTGGATTGAAATCGGTTCATCTATTTTGGAGCTACGATGCCACAGACAGACATAGATACACACTAAAAAGTTAAAATACCCCTTTTTTGTTTCGGGGGTTAAAAATTGGTAATATTGAAAAGTGCAAGCACTCTGCGACACGCCCTACACGATGCACTGTAAAATAAACCATATGTACTGCGAATAAAGTATATTTGTATTCACCGCAATCCACCGTACTATAAGACGGCTTTAAAGTTCGTAACGGGTACCGTATGCGTCCCCTAAAGAACACAATACTTCAGTATTATAAGCGCGATAATAATAAACACAATGTTGATTCAAAAAACATTTCTTCACAAGATTATCTACTAATCAAATTCCCTGTAATTAATTATCAATTACTCTCTAAGAAAGTGTCGTCGCTTTCTCTCATGGCTTGAGCGCTGTCACTCAATATGAGGTATCGCTTGTGTGGAAAGTGGGCTACTAGTTCAGACGCCGTGTGAATTTTCCCGTCAATGTTAAGGGGACATCTTGTCAGTTTAGTGTTATGGCTATTTATTTATACTAGTGGTGGAAATTCGACCGTAATTTTAGCTTTCTGCACTCCTTCTCAATATAAATTTTGACTAGGTATGCCAAATCTCACACTCCTCCGTGCACGCAATATGCTTAAAAATGGGTACAAAGTTTTCTCTTCTTTATAGATATATTTTTTGGATACCACGTTTTTAAAATGTACCAAAATGTATAAAATAATTTCTCTTATGAAAATACTTGTAAGATTTATAACGAAAAACGTGGGGCGCATGATATGAACTGAGAGTCTAAAAAGGCCGCTTTAAATGAATCATAATTTATGATTCATATTACAGTATGTCAAAATGTCCACTTAATAAATGACTCTTAATATCATATACGTAAGGTATAAATTGCTAAATGTGGCCTTTTTAGGGCTCCGGGAGGCTTACTACGAGCTCTAATAGCAGCGCTGAAATTGAACTGCCCAGAAATGTCCAGATTAAGCTGACCTTTCATTGTACGAAAAGCCTATACAGTGCGAGGTCAGCTCATACTGGAATTATCTGGGCAGCTCAATTTCAGCCCTGCTATAAGAGTTCGTAGTAAACCCCCTATTGTGCGAGTTTTCTCAAAAACAGCTACTCATTACACTCCTTACTATTATCTATTGTATGTCTCTCAGATAAAGGATGTTTTAAAATAGAATAAAAGTTGCATAAGCACTGTTAACAAAAATTTCTTCCACTTATTTTCGTACCATGATGTTACAATTAACAGTTCACTGACACCATTCAAACTTCAATTTGAAGTGTCTCCTGTCAAATGATCGCTATAGCCCACAATAGTTCACTTGTTCGGTTGTTGCTTCGGTGGTTGTTGTTGTTGGTATTAACAATGACCATAGAATTTAACTATCTACTGTTGCACCATCATGTAAAATGTAAAAGTTAAAGTTTGACAAGTGACAAGACGTTTTATATTAGGTTATGTTTGACGCCTCTGACAGTAGTTACAGATAATTGACAATAACAATAACCAGCGAAGCGGTTACGGTTAATTAAAATTAAGACGTTGGCTAACAATTGTCAAATGGTGCAACAATTTTTTTGCTTAAACCGGTACTTTAACTGAAGATTCAATGTTTGTTATAGTTAAAGTAAGATGGTGCAACCCAAGTTAAAATCAGACATGATTTAGAAACGTCTTAGTATGAAGTGAATACGATCCATAGGACTACTAACAAAATGTTTAAAAAAAATGTTAAAATTACATTATTCTCGCAGCTCTTACCACAACATTTTATAATCAAGATTGTAATCTATTATTTTAAAAGAGTTTCCTTGTAGTTTCTTGCCGGTTCTTCTCCATAGTACCTACTATTTGGAACCGCGCAATTAGTCTCAACATTTCATAATTAGTGCCTGTATTTGGTTTACATGAAATAAAGATCTATTAAATTCTATTCTAATGCCTTGAGAATGAACCGCTTGCTATATGACGCTGGTACGCTGTTTACTTTTCAAAGCACGTTTTAAAAGCGATTTGAACCGATTGGAAGATTTTAAGCACTGTCGCGTATTGATAGATGTTTTAAAGCTTTTAAGCTCCCATCAATTTTGTAGCCGTTTTTCTTAAATTATTCACAGACTATCATTTTTATTTAATCTCAAATTATGTTTTATATCTAACATGACATTTGTAAGCCACGGTTCCACGAAAATAACACGTTAAAATTCAAAGAATTAAGTCAGATATTACTTATTTAATTTTAAGCTCGTCTATAGTCCGATGAGAACGGTCACGTTACGTGATGAGATGCGAAAATATAAAACACTATTGACGTGTAGGTATATTTTTTAATGGGACTTGATAATTGAATATTTAAAAATCGAATTCTCAGATGTTTTTCTCAAAAGTTTTCGAACTACTACTTATGGTAAAATCTGAACATCAACCATCCATATATACAGGATGAAATAAAAATGACCAGCCATAATATTTTAAAAGGTATTCAGGTCCATGAAACTGGACAACTTTGCCCAAGGAACATACGTCGAAATCCGAAAACGAAAATTCAACTTCTCATACAGACGTGAGTCACGTGACAGGTCACTTTGAATGAAAAGTCAATTTTCAATTTTCAGATTTCGTCCTGTATTCCTTACGGAAAGTTGCACTGTTCACATAGGACAGTGGGTTCAAATCGAAAAAATGAATGAGTAAACAGCTGTTTCCTTTGAGACTTCAATTAATTTCTTCTAGATAAGTAAAAGCTTTTAGTAACTTTTTTTTCCAGTAATTAGTTTCAATTAGTTATAAATAATTTTTCGTACCACTTGCTCAAAAAAGTGACATTCTATGCCACAAAAAGCTAACATAACAATAGTCATTTTTAATCTGTTAAAAACAGGGAAAGAAAATTGTACTGAATTTCATTCACCTCTAGGGGGAGAATGTGATTTAAATTTGGAATACTTACCGAAATTTATACTGAACTACATCTGTGTTTACACAATTGAGTTTGTATATAAAGCATTATACATCTTTTTGAAAAAGGAATACGCATTTTACTTTTAGTTGTCATTATTTTTAATAAATGCTTATCTCATTTTATTATTGTGTTAATTTTTTCGCAAATGGTACGAAAAGTAGAGTATTTTCCTCAGTGATAAAGCTGTCTTAGTCTTGGGTGAACTTAAATCCCTCGCTACACTCAGGACTCGTCTTAATTCCCTCGCTTCGCTCGTGATTTAAGTTTTTAACACCCTCGCTACGCTCGGGAGTAAACCTCGAGTCCTTCGTTACGCTCGCGATTTAAATCGTCACCCGCGACAGAAGACAATGCTTTTTCCCCTTGGTTAATAATCTACAATTTTTATGACTTTAGTACTTATACTTACTAGTCAATTCCGAGAAGATTTTCTTAAGTGTTTTATTTAGTAATATTTAATTCTTTTGAAACTGAAGTAAATATTATCATTAAAAAAATTATAACTCCAGTGAAAAAAGTTGAATATTCTGTTTAGAGATATGAACTATTAATAGGAGAGAAAATTAAAAGAAAAAACTTTGAAATGCTCTTTTCCCGGAGATACCCCATAAGCTTAACTTTTAAACAAAAGCCTAAGAAAATACCTATCCTAAACCCTCATAAACTATAATACCCTGAAATTAAGAAAAGATTAATTATACCGAGTGTGCCGGGCAAGCCATTTAATTTGAACTTGAATTAAAAGGTCCCATAACTAACAGGCAAAGGTTATAATTTCGGGCCCTTGACCGTAATTTCTTTAAATAATGTAGCATTTTGGGTAAAGTCACGAGAATTTCATATTAATGTTGTATTTTAGACCTTGAAACTCACATATTTTCAGTTCTTAGAGATTTAGCGATGAAAAAATCTTTCAATGGCTACTTAAGGTTGTATTTTACGACGATTTCTTACTTTTGAGGGGGTGAAGTATCAGCCTAAGCCCCACCCACTAGGGGAGCTCCGTTCACGCAATTGCGCAATTGACGTATCAGACCGTGTGACACACGTGTCATTAGCAACATGCAGTATGACACCAGCAAATACTTGAAAAATATAAATCCATAATATCATATACCCAGTGTCCTATATTACGCTAGAAAATCTGTTCACCCGTTTTGTATTTGTAGATTTTAGACCTATTTAACTATCTACTTATAAACTATCGGTCATACCTATTGTGGATGAGTTTATGCAAGTGCACATAATTGTCTCGACCAACATTGGGCATTTTCACATTAAGCCGATAATGCCGTAACGAAACCGATATATCGGCACGACAAACCTGATGACACTGCCAATGTGTGTGTAATGTTAGAAGAATAGACCAACTCAAATCCATGCCTTGAGATAATAACCTACTCTCACCCACACCTGTAGGCGTCGTCCTTCGTTCACAGGGTTGCTATTTTACCAAAAAAGAAATTGCATATTCATAGATCTAAACCTTGCTATGTATGCAGGTGAAGAGCTTCAAAATTGAAAGAAAGAAAGAAAAAAATATTTATTTCGGACTCGCACACGAAATTAAATAAACACACAAAAAATTCAAATAATGATAACAATAACCTAACCGTCTAAAACCCCCGACTCTAACTAGAAAAAGAGGTGTAACTTTTGAACAGCTGAACAGATTTTAAGAACCATCCCGATTAAACTAGCTTTCAATTAAAAAAAAAAACTGCATTGAAATCGGTCCATCCGCTTTGGAGCTTCGATGCCACAGACAGACCGACAGATACATAGATACACAGATACACATTATAAACTTATAACACCCCTCTATTTTGTCGGGGTTTAATAAAACCTGCAAGAGGCCAAAAAATGTCCCTATCTCAGCATAATTATGCTGCGACAGATAAAATAAATACCGCAGCGCTGGATTTTGAACTCTAATACTAAAATCAAATAAATATACAAGAAGATAGAAATACATATTATGTGCTAGTTGTTATGTTGAATAATAAAATATAAAATTGTAAAAAATAAATAATTAAACGAATTTTATGTAGTAAAACTGAACTTTTATTATTTAAAATAAAACAACACACATTCATGATTCATAGAGTAGAGAGTAGTGAACCATAGAACAACATAGACACTGATAAAAAAAAAACAACGACAAAGAAAGGCGGCAATTTTAAACTATCTTCAACAAAAATAACTTGTGTATAGTCTTTTGATTTACATGATTCGTTGTGTTCGATCACATTTTGCGTAATGGACTGTTGACAGACCAACGGTGCATGGAAAAACCTAACAAATGGTTATAGTTTATGTATTTTTTATTAGTCTGTATAAAAAAATTGTATGAGTAATAAATAATATATATTATAGTATTCAAAAAATTCCAATTAAACTGGTTGTCTTGCTAGACATGTCAATTACGAGGTTTACAAAAGTTGATAAAAATACGTTCATTAGTAGCGGGAATATTTGTCGAAGTTCCATCGCTATTTTTATATCAATATTGTTCTATAAGTAGATAAATTCATACTCATAAAACTTCATACTCTTTGTTCTCAACACTACAAATTGTCATACTGATTTTTCTATACTACATCCTATAAAATGAATTCTTGACGGAGATGTCAAGAAATTATTTTAGCATATTGATTTTATAAACGAAATACTTAGTTTTTCTGAATAAAAGGCAAGTTACTTATACTTCCTGTTTCTTTTTAATATTTTTTTTAATGATTATACTGTCTTCCTTTTTTTTTTGGTTTTTAATAAAGTGTAACGCAGGAACGTCAAAAAAATTTGCAACTAAAATTACGGTCGAATTTTGAGCACAGGACGACCACTAGTTGTTTAATTATTTATTTTTGTATTAAATTTTAAGATTACTAATGTTAAATATTGTTAAAAACTTTGTTCCTTTTAAGTACCGTATTGTAAGCACTCCTGCCGCCTGTGGCACAGGTTTATCTTAGTACAGGCACCTTTCATTGTAATACCTATTATAATAATATTACTAAGATTTATACTGTATTGTGTTTTTACCATTGTAATTTTTGAGTAAATTTTATCTTTATTTAAAGGTAGACAGTAGCGATGAAATGATTTTTAAGAGCGTCTTAATATTGAGTTTCGTTTTAGTATTCGGCAGTATGATAACTTAAAATTGATTCAATGCTTACTTTGATATTATAACATGGTATCTATTGTGTTTGTCTGTCTACTAGGAATTCGGTTGGTAGGCGTATTGTTTCAAATGAAATATATTATTTGTAAGACGCAGCAGACCGTCCAACTGATATAATCTTACCATTTTCTCTTACGAAATCCGCTTGAAGGGATTTATATTTCAATGATTTCTCAAAAAAATCGTCCACGGCATGAGCCTTATCGATGATAATAATTTATTAATTTATTTCAAATAATTATTATCCTCAGCTTATTTTTTTTATTCGCATTAAATTACATTATTCTCGCAGCTCTTACCACAACATTGTACTAATCAAGATTGTAATCTATTATTTTAAAAGAGTTTCCATGGGGTTTCTTGTCGGTTCTTCTCTATAGGATCTACTATTTGGAACCGCGCACCTAGAGTCTCGATATTTCATAAGTGCCTGTATTTGCTGTACATGAATTAAAGATGTTGATCAGGTTCATGGACATAATTACATGACATTTTTATTTCACGCTGTAAAACACCGCTTTAACATCATCTTTCTCTCCAATAATTCAAGCTATCACACAGGCATTGTAAAACAATTACAGCCCGACACAACTAAGAAGTAACATCGATGTACCTGATCGAAAAACCACTGGCAGTCGCTCGCTTAAACAATTATACAACTTATTGCATCAGCGTAAAGATCATGTTTTACCGCAGTACTAATAAACATTCGTGGTAGATTGATGACGCGCGTCGTTCGGAACTGATCGGTTTTACGAAGTATGCCGATTCGACTTCTTGGGTGTGGTGTACTATACCAGTAGTATAGATCAAACAAAAACATGCTATTAACGGATAATCTATATATTTCTATATATTTCTATATATTTATATATAATTGTTTCTGTTTATTTGTATGTACTTTTTGTACATTGTTGTACATAATGAAGAGGAAGATGAATTTGAAAGTGTAATTTATTGTACTTTCCACTATTTAGAGATCTTCTTCTATTCAATTCGAACTGTTTCATTGGCCTATTGCAAATATCGCAGCGTTATGCGGAAGCGGGACCAATTTTGGTCATGTCTTTTTGTATATTTTTTATCTTAATTTATTTTCTGAGCAAGTCCAAAATAAAACTGCGTTCTTTCTTTTTTCCCTTTCTTATGTATAATTATTATTATCTCTTTATTCATATACTAGCTGTACCCATGGATTAGCCCACGAGACATTTTTATTTTTTTTATTCAATTCACAAAACTGATGTTCAATCTCACTTACAATTAATTCCAGCTAATTACACGTTATTTTAATTGACATCTACTAGATGTGAATATAGTTTGCTTAAACTTAAGTTAAGATAAACGTAAACACTTACAAATATTTGATAATTTATGCCTATATATTTATTATTATTATATTTTTGAGTTTAGACTTTACTGAGACTACAAAAACAGAAAATATTTATATATCACTACGTATTGAGTTGGCCAAGGATAGCATAGCAATAATCTAAGAATATAGTCTCATTAGTTACTTGACTGTAAGGAAAAATGTTTCTCTTTAGAATTTATACTGTCATAATCAAAGGCCTCCCTTCCCTCCTTCATCCACAGTTTTGTATTGTATTGTGTTTTTAAATTAAATTAAATTGTAATTTTTGAATAAATCTTATCTTATCTTCCACTTTTCTCGGTCTATGGCCATTTGGGGCCAATCCTTTAGATCTCTTCCAAAGTAATATGCTCCAGTTATTTCAAACACATTCAGAAAATATGAAAATGCTACGAATAAAAATGTTGGCAACCCTACCCTAAAAGTAGCAAAGTGTTAATAATTGATATTGAATTGCAAATGATTCGTGAAGATACGGATTTTCCTCAAAGCTCAAAAACCGAGACAGCCCCTTTATGTGTATTGCTGAACATAATTTTATTATTTCGGATAAAATTAGACCACTTTACACGTGGTGATATTTGTGCCGCGTCGACGCGCGTTCCATCCACGCGTGTTATATTCCTCAAGCGGTAGTTACGACTACGTGCGTAGTCGTGCAGCAAAGTGCTACTGAACACAATTTATAATCCCACAAGGCTTTGCTACGCACGTAGGCACTCGTCTACGCGTTTCGTAGCGCTGATATAAATCAATATATTATATCAATACGTGAATCGAAAACTTTATACACGGAGGAGTGTGAGATTTGGCATAGTTAAAGTTTATATAGAGAAGGGCTGTAGAAAGCTAAAATTTCGGTCGAATTTCGACCACTGGGCGACCACTAGTATTGTGAGATTTGTGTGCAGTGTTGTGCGGACAAGCATGAAGCTACGCGTTTACGCGCGTAGGTTACGTAATTGCTAGACACTTGATTTTCACGAATGATATAAATTCGCTCTCAATTTGCTCAAAAAGTGTTGCAAAAATTCTGCAAAAGCTCTTGTTTATAAGTTTTTCTTCCAACGAATTTTCTTACCAAATTACCTTCTTCAATACTTCAAAAATTATTTGTATTATCAAAAAATACTGTCTAATAATGACCCAAATATATCCTCCATTCATTTTATTTAGCGATATATTTTCCTTTTGGAACCCAAGATAGGAAACAACATAATATATTATTGATAACAATGTGGTAGATTAATGTGTTTGTCAAACATATCTACCAAAATACTCTTGCCTTCTGTGTTCCCACAAGTAAATATGCGATTTATCATAGCAAACCACTACATAAGTTCCTAATAACAGAAGTCCCGTACGTAATGTAAGACAGTCGCTCAGTGTAAAATACTGATATTAAGTAGCCGGCATTTTGTAGAATTAACCTTCTGTAAATATAAATTATGTTGCAAACGTTGAAGGAAAACATCGCGAAAAACCCCTTGAGAATTGTACAAAATAAGGAAAATCGACGAGAAATATTCCAGAAAAATGGTAAACGGGTGCAGATATCCACGTTTTAAATGGATATTAATAATACTTATAATAGATATAAGTATATCTAAATTCTAATGAAAAATTATATTAAAATATCAATAATAAAAGTCGTGAAAAGCGATTTAGTGACAGATTTCATCAATCATCATACACTTGTTTACAAATTACCAAAAAATTACGTAAAACGGAACGCTCAAACACCATTAACGAGTTTTTTATTTTTTATTATTTGCTCCTAACTATGATTTCTCCTGTATCAAGGGTACAGTTTACAAACATACATGTCACATGCACACACACTCAGGACCCGAAACAACTATCAATAGATCATACAAATAACTGCTCCGTGCGGGGATCGAACCTGCGGCCCGTATTGTAGAAAGCTAATCGCTTAGCCACTGCGCCAGCCATATCGTCAAAGTAGTGTCGTTAGGTACTAATTTTCCTATAATTTATCTTTCCAGACGAAATCCCCAGAAGAAACACTGAAGCGAGGTCTGACCAACAAATGCGTCGCGCGGGAGACATCCTCATGCATAGCCATCGAGCTGGTCGGCTACGTGGACCGAATGCTGAGGACAGCATCCTTCCAGCTCGGCGAAGATGTCATGATTGTTGATGAGAGGTGAGAGCATTCATAGAATTACCTACCTCTTGAAATTAGTGAATTTATTAAACCCAGTTCTGGATACTTCAATAAGGGAAGAAGTAATTCCTAAGGCCATTTTCAATAACAAAAGTATCCGTTGATGTTCAGTGTAAAGTTTACCATTCGGTTCCCTAGATGGCGTTGTACCGTCTAGTACCTAAATCATCCTGAATGCCGATTTTAAGATTCTCCGTGAATATTACTCATTATACTCATAATATAACATTTGGTCCTTCGAGCCGGAAACTAGAAGACTTCCATTCTAACACGACCAAAACAGACTTAACAGGAAGATAGTAGATATTTGACATGAGAGCAAATACGTTACGTCAGAATATCATTTGCTAATTAAACATACTAAAGGCTAAAGCTACTGATACCTTTGTTATTAGATACTACTAAAATAGCCTATAGTGCTTCGCTACAGCGATTCCTCACGATGCGTTGCGTTGATACAACGCAGACAATTTACACAGAAAATCCACGTATAAAATGCCACAAGATGCACTGTGGCGTTGCCCTTTTGTATGTTATCTGCGTTGCGTCGACGCAACGTACAGTGTTGCATCTCTGTTAGCTTAGCGGGTTCGTTGCCACAAAGTTGTTTTCTCGAAACAGCGAATTTATTCGTCACCAGTCTGCAATATTTAGGCTCATAAAGTATAAGTAATTCGTTACTCCTTGTAAGTGGCGCTCCCTCGTTGAACGCAAGTTGGTAGTCTAGGACCAAACCTTTAGTCAAAATTACATTAAAGGCAGATCATTTATATCTAGTAGATTTAAGGCAAGCATTGACCTCAATAACGCGGACTATTCCGGCTTATCAAGTGCCGTAAGGGCCCGGTCAAATGAAGCGAAAAGTTTCGTGCGGGCGCCTCGCGGTCCCCACGCTCTAACGTTCATTCGAATATGTACTCTATTTCCTAGACAACAACATTCAAATTTCTTGCATTCACCTAACTGCGTGGAAGCCGCTTTGCTCTCCAACATAGTTACCAAAGAAATAGGGCATTTTTGTATGGGCATGCTCTACAGCACATTTATTTATTATTATTTTTATTTTTTTTTATTTTTTTTAGTTTTGTGTAATTTTATTATGACTTTGGTGCTGTTCTATGTAGAATAAAATTATTTTTCTTTCTTTCTTTCTTTCAAATAGAGCCTACTCTGCTATTCGTAGATTCGTAGAACATGGCGAATACGCAGCGACCGTACGAAGAAATTCCTATCAAATAAACGCGCCCTAACAATGAAAACTTCCGTAATATAGAATGAACAATAATATTGCCTTCACCAAAAATTAAAAAGATAAAGTTATGAGCCGTGTATTTCATAAAACAATCACCGACTTTGTGTCTGAATCCGAACCCTTTTCATGAAAAAGATAAAAAGTTAGGAACGGTTCCAGTTCCAGAAATCCAAAAACCATTTGACGGACTTTTAGTTAACAAAGTTTTTCTCATTAATGATGGAGTATTAGGCGTGTGTACTCTGAAACCTTTTCGGGTTGCTACCCAAGAGTTTTGGCTATGTTGATATTTCATTCATTCTTTATTTATGTTCTCAACCCTTCAACGAGCGACTAAAATATTGATTTTATGCGAAATAATATTTTGTACCTATCCATAAAGATTTTAAAATCTATAGGGAGTAAAAAAAGGTAGAAGCTTAATTATATTATAAGCGAATAAATTATTTATTAATATTTTTATTAACATGGAAGTCCGTCTGACCTATGAAATCTTTTAGGAATAAAAATCGCGGTAAGTTTCATAGATTTATTAGTAAAAAATCATTATTTTTTTAATACGAATAAGGTGGCAAACAAGCATACGGCCCGCCTGATGGTAAGCGGTTACCGTAACCTATGGACGCTTGCAATACCCCCCTGGTATTGCAAGCGTCCATAGGTTACGGTACATCACTCCCGCGTTGCCGACCCTACTATGAGTGTTGTAATGGCATGAGATGACGCTTCCCTAATAAGCACTGGTGACCTTGCTTACCGTTAGGAACACAACACTGCAAAAGAGCAGTGTTATTTGGTTACAATATCTTGCAAGGTGGAGGAACTCGGGCAGCTCCAATTTTGAGCGGAAAGTCCTGCTATGTGTCTCGCTTGAAGAACTCCCTTTAGAACTCTTTTGTTGAGATGGTGCGGCTATTTCTTTTCTACATAAATAATAACCGACAACATTATATTATAATATATTATCATAGTCCACATTCAGCCCTCAACCGAGCTTTTCTGTACTACCTAATGGGCCCATACTACGAACTCTTATAGCAAGGCTGAAATTGAACTGCCCAGAAATTTCCAAAATAAGCTGACCTTTCATTGTACGAAAAGCCTATACAGTGAGAGGTCAGATCATACTGGTAACGTCGGGGCAGTAAAATTTTTGCTCTGCTATAAGACTTATAGCAGAGCAAAATTTTTGTTTTCGTAGTAAGCGCCCACAGACCAAATTCACATAATTTTATGACGCGTCGATCATACTCGTATTGCAGGGACGCTCGAACTTGACGCGAGCGTATCTCACTGAAGCTAAGAGAATACCAAATGTGTTGTTTTGATCAAAATTTTACACCAACTGCGCGGCAACTGCACTTCTTTTGTTACGTGAATTAGCCTACAGGACTGATCTAAATATTTTTACTGACAGGCCAAAATATGTTTTCCAGCCACGGTGCCGCAGCAGAAATTCCTGTGAAGTCAGAAACCCTAGCAAGAGCCGGTACATCTCTTGAAGACCAAGCACAGCAGTTCATTATGGACAAGCTGTGGCACTTCGTCAGCTCCCGGTCACTGAGGTACAGGCTGCTGAATGACGCGGACCTGGTCATCTCCGGCAAACAGGAGAAGGATGGCAGCCTTGGAGTTGGTGAGTCAGACCAAATAATTGGAGTATCTATGACATTTTGGTCTAGTGTTTTCGTTCGTAAATAAAATTGTCACCCATCCCAGTTATGACCGTGGTAAACGAGGGTTAAAGTCGCAGTTGTATTGTTCTATGCAGTAGCCATTTACTTAGCCCAACATAGTTGGTTGAAACCAACTCAGCAAATTATGTTGGAGACTTGGCTCCTCCAAATATTGACTTATGATAATAATACAAGCAAAGACTTGTTGAGTTTAAACGCTTATGTTCTTTTTTCACTAATTATTTTTGTCTAGTGATGTACCTTTATTTAGTCTTAAAGATCGATACACCTGTAGTCGACTTTTAAATTAATCAACTAAAGATCGAATTGTTTAATGTTTTGATGATTCTTCACTAAAAGTTTCCTAAAACAATTAAATGGATAATGGAACCAGTATTTATTTTTTCGTGGTAAGTCCAAACAGACTTTGTCGAAAAATCCTGATGATAAAATACTTGGAAATTTACCCTTTTCTAATGTACTTAGAAAACAAATTATAAAACCATACGAAATCGTTTTCGAATCACCGTATCCATCCACAAATCATCCGGTCTTCATCGTCGATAAAAACTAGTTCTTTTTTGCATAGTCAGGTAATCGATAAGATTAGTCGATGTCGGTTAAGCACATCCCTAGAGATTAATTAGGGATGAGGCGGCTGTGGTAGTAATGAGTTTGTCCTAATTCCACCTAAAGCCTACAAAGGTTGTTCGCGTTTTCGTGTAAGCAGAAAATTAGGGTGAGGTTCAGACTTTTACATGATTATTAGATTAATTTAGGTAATTGTTAAGGTCACAGAAGGACTTACTCTTACATCAATTGAAAGAAAGAAAATAAAATTGTTTATTTTTGTATGTTCTTTTTGTGTCTTTTTTTGCTGGCAATAATGTATGGTGCGTTGTACTAGCAAACGTGAATAACGCGAACGAACGCTAATGTATGTAGCCCTGATATTGTGAGAAGGCGACGCGGCAGACCACGAAAGAGATAGCGAGACGAACTTGATAAAACTAATAGTGAATGGTTCACACTGGCTCTAGACCGAAAAGCCTCGAAATCATGGGGGTAGGCTTTTGCCCTGTAGTCGGATGATTCAGGCTTAGAGTAAAAGTAACAGTAATGTATATTATAGGGGGCGAACGAGCTTGCGATTTTTTTTCTCGCGTATAGAAATATTTCCTTTAATGCAAGCTAATCATAATGACTGTATTTATTCAGTAAAAATATAAGAAAAAATGTGTACTTTGAATATCAAAAAATCTTCGTTATGATAGCAAGAATACGTAGTTCTCGGCTTTGTTATTGATCTTTTACCGTCGTTCGTAAACACGATAATAGATGGCGTTGTCCTCAACAGATATTAATAACTTACCTAAAAGAACGTATACAGTGCCACAAACTTATCTGACCCGGTCATGGCGTCGCTGCCGTCGCTTTTACCAATGTCATCTCCCTATAAAAATGACATTTTGAAGTCAATTTTGTTCTGTAGCGACGTTAGTTCCAATTTTGATCACCCGGTCAGATAAGTTTGTGGCACTATAGTTCGGTTTCTTTCCTATTAGGACTGTCAGTTTCAAAATTTCAATTTTATTCTTCAAAATGCGAAGTTTTTATGAAATTGTTTATAATTTAATTCAATTTCCCTTGCATTTGAGGCTGTAATTTATTAATTATCTTTAATAATCTCCATAAATATTGCATTTTTACGAACAACTAGTGTAAGGACATTATAAGTACCAATTGACAGTCCTAATAGAAAAAAAACGGCATATAGTGCCACAAACTTATCTGACCCGGTAGTGGCGTCGCTGCCGTCGATTTTACCAATGTCATCTCTATACAAAAAATATATTTTGAAGTCATTTTTGTTCTGTAGCGACATTAGTTCCAATTTTGGTCACCGAGTCAGATAAGTTTGTGGCACTGTAGGTATTTAGTTTTTTTTTTTTTTTTTTTATACCTTGCCTCTCCCTAGGATTTCTCCTGTATCGAGGGTACAGTTTACAAACATACATGTCACATACACATACAACCAGACCCGAAACAACTATCTGTAGATCATACAAATATTTGTTCCGTGCGGGGATCGAACCCGCGGCACGTAGCGCAGAAAGCTAATCGCTTAGCCACTGCGCCAACCGTGTCGTCCAATTTTGATGAATACAAACGCCTGATTGTTTATGAATAGAAGATTTAATGATTAGGAGAGCCATGAAAAATGGTTACTAATACCGATTTTTCTTTTAATTTCAGGTGTAGCCATGAAGCCACCAAAGGTATATGAAAGCGGCAGAGGCCGCCAGAAGCCATTTGGGCCAGTGCTGGCCCTAGCCGCCCTAAAGTTTGGTCTATTTGGAGCCCTAACCTTCAAGGTCCTAGCCCTTATGGTCGGGAAGGCCCTTCTGATCTCAAAGATAGCCCTTTTATTATCAACCATCATCGGATTGAAGAAGCTGTTCTCATCTCAGGTGACAGACTGATCATATAGCATGTTGCATGATTAAATAATTGAATGTGATTTTTTTGTTTTTCTTGACTATCTCGACTTTTCTGACTGTCCTGACTTTTCCGACTTCTCTGACTTTGGCATATTTTTGAGATTTACTTTCATTTTTTGTTCACTGCATGAGCACTGTTGCATGTTTTAGCATTTCATGTGGTATGGCATGGATTTTCTTATCACATCATTGAGCATGTGCCTCGAATGCATAGACCTAAGTTATGATAATTGTCAACAAACGGCTTGTTTTGTGTAAGCCAGACAGGCACATAGAGAATGCTCGCAGTCACAATGCACGTTCACGCAATGCGAGGTGTTTGGGCCGCATTACTTACTATGGTTATACTTACAACAGCCAGACTTCAAAATGAGTTTTTGAGAAACCTTTTAAATAATTTTAATCAACTTTCATTTTTTTTTTTTTACAATATTGAAATTGAAAGGATTTGCGAAAAACTCAAGTGGGGTAGGTACTAAGAAATGGAGATTTTTTATTTTTGTAATGAATTTGCTTTAGCCAGTATTTTTTTAAATTCATTTTTACGCCCTTTTAATTTTAATTTTCTCAAGTGGGAATTATATACGAAAGGCTGTTTATAAAAAGCAAATATTTCTCATAAATCCTTTTTTCTCAAAAACCCTGAATGTAATGGATTTATTCGGAAATGGTAGGAAAATCTTCACCTGTTTCTTTTACTGAAAGAATTATTTCTTCGAAAATTGAGTTCAAATAATACGGACACAACAAAGGTTAATATAAAACCGATTCTTAGTAACTGAGTTTGTTAGAGTTATTCTTTTGATGTTGTTATTCGTAACCGATTGTTAGAGGGTTGTGCTAATCCTGTTTCCTCCACATGTCCCTCGATAATATAGATACAGGATTTTTTTTTATGTAGTAAGCATAATTTGTAGAGTGTTTCAGTCCCTCAGTATTGGGATACACTTTAAACAAAATGAAAATTCGACTTAATATGGGGGACACGCATAATTTACTAGCGCAAGCCATACCAAATCAAATTTTTATTTTGTTTTGGTGTGAATTTTAGTACTGCAGTTGCATTTGGGAACGGACACTGAATTACTCTGCAAATTTTGCGCACTACATAAAAATTATCCTGTATTATAATGTAGTTATAATAATTATTATAGACTGCCACTTTTCTTCTTTAAATTGTGTTCATACTATGTGATCTATGTACAGTAAAAAAAAAATATCTAAGCAGCTAGACTAAGGCGTATTACAAAAAACTACTTTAAATCCGCACACTAATCTGCGTTTAAAGAAGGCAGTCTCTTAACTATAAGAAGAATGTGCCTCCTCAAGTGAAGATATCTTAGTACATCTGGCCAATCAGCCACGTAACGAACCTGCGGGTCTACCGCGTAACAAAATGGTAATGAACATCAGACTCTGATAATAAACTTCAATACGATCGTGAGAGAAAGAAGAAAAGAAGAGAGAGAAGAAAGTCCCATCTTCTTGTTCGGTAGTTTTTTTACAAGGCACCTCGAAGTTTAGTCTCTCAGGATCGCCATGAAGTTTATTACCAGTGTCGATGTTCATTACCATTTTAGTTACGCGGTAGATCCTCTGACTGTTTGTTTATTCCACTACTGTGACAAACAAGCTCACTGCCCGTCTGATGGTAAGCGTTCCCGCAACCTATGGACGCTTGCAACACCAGGGGCATTACTCGCGCGTGTTGCCAACACTGTAAAAATATTTTCACTCACTTTTTTATGGGTAATCTTGTAAAATTACAACCCAGTAAACTCTTTTCACACTCTTTATTAAAACTCATGGAATAGTTGTAAACTTACTTTCTTTGAAAGAGCCCACGGATGAAGACGAAGCTAAACCGTAAAAACAGTCATGCAATTAGCCGCTTTAATTTACGCAAACGACGACGAAAATGTTGCCATGTGACGGCTTACGTGACCTTTCTACTAAATAGGAAGTAATGTCGCCAATTTAAAATCCCGGCTAAAAAATAAATCTTAATGTATTTTTAAATACAACAAATTATACTTAGGGACCTGCATAAAGTACGTCACACGTTAAGGGGGGAGGGGGGGTTGACGAAGTGTGACATTATGTGACAAGGGGTGAGAGGGGTCCTAAGTTTCATGACGGCACGTTTCAAAATCATATTAAATGGAAATAAAACTAATTTTGGAACTGCTGTTTTAATTTAATAATTTTTAGATGTAAAATTGCAAAATATGGTGGGGGTCTCATAAATGTGATCAACTGTGACAAGGATGGGGGAGGGGTAAAAAAATCACGAAATTACTGTGACGTTTTATTTCCATTTAAATTATTTTTTAATATAAATTAAATCAATTGCCATACAGAGAGAGTTGGAAATATTTTTATGTTTTTAATTTGGCATTTTAACACTAAGATGTTTAATTTTGAAATGTGACGTCACGAAATTTAGGACCCGTCATATAATGTCACACTTCGTCGACCCCCCCCCCCCCCCCTTAACGTGTGACGTAGGTACTTTAAGGATGGTCCCAAATGAACATTTTCTAACAAAAGAACTCAAATTCCGAAACGCAATTTGACGATCGATAAGCACTCACTAAACAAATGAAGCAGTTGCAATCTACATTTATCAGAAAAAGAACCAATTTTCGACAATAATTGTGATTTTTTTTCTTATGGTACACGATCGGATTCCCCGTCGGTGAAATGTTCTGTGAAAAAATAAAAAGATATGCAAATTGAATTCGCGTAGACTCCAGACTTCACGATATTAAAAAAGTCATTGAACGTTATTTTTAGGGTTCCGTACCCAATGTGTAATACGGGATCCTACTACAAGACTCCGCTGTCCGTCCGTCCGTCTGTCTGTACGTCTGTCACCAGGCTGTGCCTCATGAACCGTGATAGTTGGACAGTTGAAATTTTTTGTTGCCGCTATAACAACAAATACTAAAAAACAGATAAAGATAAATATTTAAGGGGGCTCCCATATAACAAACGTGATTTTTTTGCCGTTTTTATAGATAATGGTACGGAACCCTTCATGCGCGAGTCCGACTCACTCTTGGTCGGTTTTTAAATCCAGACGTGACTTAGAATTTAACAGCCTTGAACTAAGAATGCAGTATCCGATACAGCTTATGAAAAATACGTTTACATTAACAGCTAATGTAAAGAAGCGCTTTTTAAAATATTTCTAAAATGCCAAAGTAACGTTTGATACAAGAAACTTTACGATAATGTAAATCACTGAGCAAAATGATATAAACAATTTTTTTATTTTTTCATTTTTGTCTTTTTTTACCCGACTACGGAGAGGGTTATGTTTGACCAGTATGTATGTATGTTTGTTAGTCTGTTCACTCATAACTTCTGAACTATTATCATAATTCGACAAATGAGGTATCGTTGGAAGGGTCTTAATTGTCCGCTAGTTATAGGCTATGTGACGTCACATTAAATTTAATACGGAGCCCTATAGAGGTCATAAAGCCAGGAAATAAAAAGTAATTTTTGTTTAATTATGCCGTGTTGGGTATCAAAATAAAGGGCTTAATTAGGACAGTTCAAAAATATATAATACCTATATATAGAAAGATAAAGCGCGCGGCTTTGAAAAAAAACAAATAGTTCTAAAACTAAAACCCAAGTAGGCTGAAAAAGTATGAAACAAGAAAATATTAATACATTTTTATAGTGACGTTCAGAGGATAGCCGTGGTCATATGCCACCTACCCTAACAAAACAATACGGTATAACAGTAGTAAGCGATCATAAGCTTTAGGGCAAAATGGCATACGACCACGGCTATCCTCTGAACATCACTATGAAAATGTATTAATATTTTCTTGTTTTATACTTTTTCAGTAGTCTGGTTTTAGTTTTAGAACAATTTTTTTTTATAAAAGTATTGCAGGGCCACCGGCATTGGGAACAGGCTCCAAGTTACCAGAGGTCAGGGCTCTAGAGAGAACCCAGTATCATCTACCATCCATTTTGTAACATCGTGGTGAATAGAATAATATATTTAGATGGAACTCATTCGGTCTCATTACAAAATGTGTTAAACCTGAGTTAACAAGACCAGAAGCCCAATTCTCGTAATTAATTTATAATATGACTGAAAGTTGACCGAACTGAGATTATATTATGAATTGACAAAAAGTCATGTATTCTAC
The DNA here is from genome assembly GCA_932294325.1 of Allophyes oxyacanthae. Classification (NCBI taxonomy): domain Eukaryota; kingdom Metazoa; phylum Arthropoda; class Insecta; order Lepidoptera; family Noctuidae; genus Allophyes; species Allophyes oxyacanthae. The sequence continues at coordinate 11,046,349 of OW028631.1, forward strand.
TCCTCTTAAAGTTCAGTCCGATCTGGAATCGGACTGAACTATGATTTGGATTCAATCTTCTTACAAACTCATTTCAATCTCATTTTTGACGTTTGTGTATAGACGAGACTGTCAATTTTATTATCTGTCTCAGTTCAAAATGTTAGCAGAATACCGATTTGCCTTTTATTCAACTTTCGATCTCATTACAATATAATGTCACGTTTGACATTGTTTGTGAGGGTAGGAGAATACCATTTGTGACATTTATGACATTGATAGTAGATCGAAATGAGATTCGAACTATATTTTGAACATTTTTAATTACGAGAATTGGGCCTCAGGTGTCAAAATCACGGGGTCTTTGCCCAGCAGTGGGAAGATGCAGGTCAACAGTAATAGTACCAGTAACATTCAAACAATATTTTCTCGGTGATATTTTTATCTATCTTATCCAAGAAAAACACGTGCCAATTCTCTACGGATTTCAAGCTTCATACACTAATAAACAGGATATTCTGCTATTTCCTCGTATTTCATTAAGACTGTTCCCGATATATTTCTTGGTATTTCAATATAACGAAACCATCCGTCTTGCTACACGTGATTCTGATAGCATAATGGAGTACTTTAGAGATTTTTAATATAAATCTGAAGGCTATATTACTTCTCATACTAATTATGTCTCTGTTACACGTTTGGCAAAAATATGTAAGAGAGAGAGTTAATGAAAGAAATATATTAAGTGCTTGTATTATCATCCTATCATAAAATCCACTACAAATGAGTTTTTTGTTGATAAACAGGATATTTTTTATGTAGTGCGCATAATTTGTAGAGTGATTCAGTCTCTGTTCCTAAATGCAACCCCTATATTGGGATAGACTTTAAAATAATACTAAAATTCGACTTAGTATGGGGGACCAGATAATTTACTACCGCAAGCCAGTCAAAATCAATTTTTTATTTTATTTTGGAGTGAATTTTAGTACTGCGGTTACATTTGGGAACGGACACTGAATTACTTGGCAAATTTGGTGCACTACATAAGAAATTATCCTGTATTAAATGCTTGTCTTATCATGTATGTTATGATAATCCACTACAAATGAGTGTTTTGTTGTATATATTATCATGAGTTCTGTGGGCCGAACACGAATAATTTGACGTATGGTAACGTAAACGTAAGCAAAGGACAATGAGTAATTCTGGACCAAACTCTCAACAGTGATGAAACCTATGCCATGTGAGAGCTTTTGGGGTATTGTTTAATTCATTCTATGGCAGCCAAGTGGAAATCGAGCGCGAACATGGTGTTTTGGCACATTTTCAATACTGAGAAACTTGCTTTTGTTTTGCGACTACAGGCTCCTTATTTGACTCCAATATCAGCTTATTTGTGTCTATCTGGTAGGGATTATCGATATTCATCGATGGTAGATTAGGGGGAAAACATCAATGATTGTAAATAACAAAAAAAAATGTCCTCAAAAGTATCGACACATAGATGTTACGAGAATAATATCGGCACATCGATATACTCCTAGTCAAATCACGTGAATTGGGTGTATGTGCTAGATTTCGCTGACTATGTACTAGGTTTCAGAGACTGTATCATAGATTTACAATCACTGGGCTATGAAGCACACTTTCCTCCTACAAAGGATAGAAATGAAAGCCAATTAACGACAGAGCAGGCTAATAAATCTATATTAGTAACAATAATTCGATGGGTGGTGGAAACTGTCAATGGCAAATTCAAAAATAGATCTAAATTGCTTCGCTAAGATTATTTCCCGATCAGAATTGGTGGTAGAGCATTGCCGCATATGTGTACAGATTTCAGAATTGGAGCTGACCTAATTAATGCGTTCTATAAAGTAGCCACAGGTAATAGGTTTGCCGAAGACATTTTACGCATTATACATGCTAAGACCAATACAACAAATCTTTTATTTGATTACGTTACATTAAGAAATCTTAACAGACAACGAGTTGCCTTTGAAAAGCTTACCTTTCAAAGGCAACTCGTTGTCTGTTAAGATGCTCATCTTCCTCAGTTGCAACTTCTTGATACTAACTGATGATGATTTAGTTGTTATTTCCCTTGGTTCATATCAGTTGAAACTTGCACGTTCATATACTAGCGAACATTTACGCAATAATGGTCTGTATATTATTATAATAGAAATATATCGAGAGAATAACCTATCGGACTTGCAACAGTGCAATATTTTTGAAAATAACTTGTTGCTGCTTAAAGGGCGAATGCAATTACGGCACGTAAGGGCGAGGACATAATATATTATTCTTATGTGTTAATAAACCGCGATCAAGTAGGCATAGATGCGATACCGCAATATTATTGAAGGTACGAATCTTACGGATAAAAGCACTATAGGAAGCTGTGCCCATGTTGTATCATTCTATATTATGGTTCTTGGGTCAAGGAAGATTAGTAAACGGACATACAGACAAACAGACAAACAGACAAACAGACAAAAATTCTAAAAACATCTGATTTGGCTTCAGTATCGTTCCTAGTAAACGCAGCAATCATTTTTTTTAAAAAATATTCAATGTACAGTTTTCGCCTCGTTATGATTTTATTAGTATAGATAGATAATTATGTGCTTTAGCACTTATGAACCGTGTAATTTGTTTTTAAAAAAAGCATTACTTGAGCCACTTATTTATTTACGAGAATTTAGTAATGGGCATTTTCAACGATATTTTCTACTGAAGCACTAATGAGTGAATAAATCCTATATTATTTAACACTTAAGTAACTTCTATAATTATTTATTTTTATGTCTGTATACTGGGTGAAATAAACTTGACCAGCCATATTTAAGGAGGTATTCAGGTCCATGAAACTGAACAACTTTGCCCAAGGAACATAGGTCGAAATCTGAAAACGAAAATTCAACTATTCATTCAAACACCAATCACAGAACAGGAGGGCAATTGTTTCCTGTGAGATCATCTCGGAAACGAGTTTGAACTTCGATCGTTTGCACTAAAATCCCGCAAATCGCAATTGTTTACTCGAATCTCGTATATTTAACATTAATTGAATTAAAATTCGAGTCGTAAATGTAACGAGATTGAAGTAAACAATTGTGATTTGCGAGATTTTACAGTAAAAAAAGCACTCAAAGTGCAAACTCGATTCCGAGATGATCTCACAGGAAAGGAGAATTGTCCTCCAGTCACTTTGTATGAAATGTCCGTTTTAAATTTTCAGATTTCGTCCTATGTTCCTTAGGGAAAGTTGTTCAGATTCATGGACCTGATTACCTATTAAAATATGGCTGGTCAATTTTATTTCACGCTGTATTATCTTCTTTTTTTATTATTATTTCCACATAACCAACGCTATTAGTTTTCTTATGAGATCAAATAAGACTTACACAAAACAATAAAGAAAAACATTTTATTTCATTCTTCTCCTAAATAATTGATTGATGTTTTCTTTCAACTAATGTAATATACAACGTGTATCAGAAATGCGTGGTCATATGCGGGTGTGGATCAGACCATCAAACTGAACAACTTTTTCTATGGTACCAACATCGTAATCGCGAAAAAATAATCGTAAACTTTTTTTTTTTTTTTTTTTTTCCATGTTACAATTTTTTTTTATATCTGTATAATTATACTCGCCAAACTTCAACTTCTTCTGTTTGTGTCGAGTATTCCACAGCTGATTATTTTTTCGCAATTACGATGTTGGTCCCATAGAGAAAGTTGTTCAGTTTGATGGTCTGATCCACACCCTTAAATATAACCACACATTTCTGATACACGTTATAATAATGCTAGCCTAATTGCTTTTGTATATAATTTGATAACTGATAATTTCAATGGAATATTTCTTTTCTTTTCAGTCAATCGATTCAAGACAATCGTTTGGAACTGAATAAATGTTTTAATGAGAGCACTAAAATAGAAATTAAAGTACGAATAATTTTCAGGCTATTGGCAAAAAGGACTAAGTCAAGATGACTGACACTGAATGGAGTAAATGGCGACACTTACCTCAACCAAATAACCGACACAACTAAGAAGACGCATCGGCAAACTTCGTAAAACCGATCAGTTCCGAACTGCGCGTCTTCAAGACCACGAATGTTTAGGTATTAGTAGGTACTGCAGTAAAACATGATCTTTACGCTGATGCAATAAGTTGGACAATTATTTAAACGAACGATTTCTATTGGTTGTTCGAGCAGGTACATCGATGTCCCTTCGTAGTTGTGTCGTGCTGTAATGAGGCTTATTACACAATCTGTTTGCTAGGAAAGATAAAAGATAGAAAAAAACGACTTCAAAAAGGGATTTTATGGAAAGTACAACGAAAAAAAAATCTACAAAACTTGATGTGTGTGACTGTACAGGAAATGTGTATGAAACGCATTACTTACTGTCTTGGATCCGCTGTAGTTGGGTAAATAATCCAATCTTAATATCATGCACACAATATTTTTGATAGAAAACCTCCTATTTTGAAGTCTGTCACAACATTTTGATATGCAGCAATGGTTTTAATTGCTGTACCAATCATATCACAAGATGTTCTGAATTTGGTATACGATTAAAAAAATATAAGTACCAAATAAGACCCAAATTATAGGAATGATAACCCACCAAAAAGCAAAGCTACGCATAGAAAGTGTAATAGGTTTTATTTAATTAAAAGTTGACAGAACAATGCATAAAAATATTCAAAATACAGATATATATGACTCGTAAAATACCAAAAAAATATTAATAGCAAATTGAGTCAAAAGGCATTTCTGATTACTTATTTTTTATTGAAAAATATTAAAGTTAATTTTTGTCAACTTTTATTTTAATATTTTTTTCAATTAATTAAGTATACACGTATTATTAATGTAAATAACACTATTTATTTATATATCATGTTAACTTTAGAACTACTAACTTGTACAATGATGCTAATTTCGCATTTAAAATAACTAAGCATTTGCCTTAATTAAAATAATAATTTATTAAAATTGCATTAATTGTACTAATATTATTTATTGTGGAATAAACGAATTGAATACTAACACTTTTATTTTTACATGTACCTAACCCTATAACCACAGGACTTTTTTTATGTAGTGCGCATAATTTGTAGAGTGATTCAGTGTCTAGTCCTAAATGCAACCGCAGTATAGGGATACACTTTAAAACAAAACGAAAATTCGACTTAGTATGGGGGACACGCATAATTTACTAGCGCAAGCCATACAAAATCAAATTTTTATTTTGTTTTGGAGTGAATTTTAGTACTGTGGTTGCATTTGGGAATGGACACTGAATCACTCTGCAAATTTTGCGTACTACCTACATAAAAAAAATATCCTGTAACATGGCTTAAAATTAACAATTAAAAATAACATACCTAATTACATACATGGCTACATATCACGCTATACATTTTCAATATGCCTTCACTGTTGGCGCAATGGTCATGCGATTGGTTTTCTGCGCTGTGAGTCGTGGGCTCGATCCCCGCACGGAACGAATATTAATGTAAGGCCTACAAATACTTGTTCCGGATCTGGGTGTGTGTGCATGTGACATGTACTATATTTTTAAACTGTACCCACGATATGGGAGAAATCAATGTCCTTTTATTTTATCATACTTATTGCGTAAATTCAGGTCGAATTTTGGCGGGGCCAAAAGCGTCAGATATTATTCTGATTATTCTATTTGAAAACAGTATCCTTGGAGTTTCGTGCCGGTATTTTCTCCAAGACCAACCCACTTGAAACCGTGCACTTAGAATCACAACGTTTTGAAAGAGCCTGCAAAGCCCAGTTAAAAAAAAATACTTTATTTATTTATTTATTTATTTATTGCATGATGTTGTATATAGGATGTTACATGGGTAGTATAAAAGTTTCTGACAAGAACTCTCTAGGGCACAGCAAAATATTTGTAAGTAAATACTTTAATACCTTAAGTAAATACTTACAGGTTTTTTTTTCTGTGTAGAAACCTTACATTGAACTAGACAAACCTTACAATGTCTAGACTCCAGACGGAATTCCTAGGACTTCAGTTCATGACTCCTATATTTAAGAAAAGCTATGTATTACTGAAATTTACAGAGCTGGGATCAATGTAATCTAATAATTATTGCAATAATATTTCTGGGAAAACACAAGCATACTCAGTATCAGTAAGTTTATTAACAGTGGAGACCAAACTAAGAATGTCAACCGAAACTTGAAAATTTTGACCTTGAATATATCGACCTTGAATATTTCCTTTGGAATAATATCTCTATCTTGTAATATGCAACACTCTTGGAAAGGTTAGAAAGAAATAAAAGTACAGATTAAGTACTGTGTGAAAGAAATATAGAGAACGATTTTTTTAAAATTCCGTATGTTATAATTACGGCGCAACATTTACAATAAACGAATCTTATAAAAATAGGTAAATACGCTATAGGCCAACCGCATATCTCAGATGGTTGATGTCTGAAGTTGAGGTAGTTGCGCGATGCGGGGGGAGGTGTGACACACGCCTACTGCTGGCTAAGCTAAGCTTTATGGTGCGTATCATGAGCCCGTGACTGACATCTCGCGTCACACCCCTCCCGCACCGCGCAACTTAAAACGATACGAGGTAAAACGATATGGAGTCTACCCTTTTTATCCACTTATGTATCCAACCCTCTTTATAATAGGGATGGTTGGATACTATAAGTTAGAGGTGAGACGTGATTTGGCGCTAGCAAAATATATGTTTGAGGTGTTCCGCGGTAGGCTAAATAACCCAGACGTGTTGGCATCGCTGAGGCTGCTTGTTCCTAACACCAGGCTGCGGCGGGAGCCGAGGGAGAGGCTGTTTGAGATGCCGGCGGCTCGCACTAATCTAGCCAAGTTCGCTCCGGGAGCGAGAGCCACGCGAATATTGAACAGTATCTCACAAAGCCTGGACATTTTTAACTGTTCATTGGCGGAGTTCGTTAGGGTGACCATAGATTGGTTAAGTTCTAGTAATAATGGTGGCTAATTTATCGTATTGGGTGTATACCTGTGAAGATAAAATTTGTTGTTTAAATAAATAAATAAATAAATGAAATAAATAAACTTCTTCATAAGCTCAGGCACAGACCGTCTCAGCTAAGCGGTAGACCTATAGAGATATATTTTTAACCAAAAGTAAATCGTTTTCATGGAAATATTCAGTCTGGTCTCCATTTTTACTATTTCTTTATGATATGGATAATTACGTTTTATTATACATGGTGACTCCAGGGCCTTGTTCTACTATAGGTATTGATAGCTTGTAGAATAGAATAGAATAGATCTTTATTTCATGTAAACCAGATACAGGCACTTATGAAATGTCGAGGCTCTAGGTGCGCGGTTACAAATAGTAGACCCTATGGAGAAGAACCGGCAAGAAACTCCATGGTAACTCTTTTCAAATAATAGATTACAATCTTTATCAGTAAAATGTTGTGGTAAGAGCTGCGAGAATAATATAATTTAATGTGAATAAAAATAAGATTAGGATAATAATGATTTGCCTCTGAATAAGATTGCCATGGCAGTTACAAGCTGATCAGTTCCGACAGACGGCACCCGTTCACGAGCATGACGGATGCGTCAGCATCGCCAAGCTCGACCACAATGAAGGGAACTCATAATGTCAAAATGTTAAAAAACCTGCTCATTACTGGCTACTGCTGCCCTGGTGCGCTGGTACGCTGACCTGGTTCTGATAGGGGAACTACACACACCATCGAGAACATTATGGAGCTCTCTCAGGTGTCCAGGTTTCCTCACGAAGAATTTCTTTTACAATACAATAGAATACAATACAATAAACTTTATAAAAAAAAAATAAAAAAAAAATAGGTATATATTTATTTATATATATATTTTTTTAAGAATTTCTTTTCTTATTTTCTTAGAATTATAACTTAGTTTATTAAACTTTTTGGTGGTAGTAGTGTCTCGCTGGCATGCCAACATGAGTGGGTCGGCACGACCGGGGAAGTACTACACTCCCACAGAATATCGACGTTAATAGCAGTATGAATACTGTTGCGTTTCGTTCGGACTCACCGATGGAGCGCCGGAGGTCCAATTCCTCCCTTAGTCTCCTTCCTTCTCCTTTCCCTCCCTTTTTCCTAACACCATCCTAAAAGGTCGGCAACGCATCGGTGACTCCTCTGGTATTGCGGATGTTCATGGGTGGCGGTGATCACTTACCAATAGGTGAACCGAAAGCTGGATTGCCCGTATGCTACCCAAAAAACACATTCAACGATAATACAAGGTCCTACCTTTCGAGTCCCTTAGGTCCCTTTGAGGGGTTATTATACTCAACATTATGAACAACTTTTATTATGACAAAAAAGAGAGAATCGCGACAAAAATCTCTACTGTTCCATACATTTACTCGAGAAAGATTGAATTATTTGTATGGAACAGCAGATTATTTTTTCTCGCGATTTCAGACTTGGTTCCATAGTAAAAGTTGTTCATAATGTTGAGTAGAATAACCCCTTAAAGGGATCGGGACTAGACAGGTAGGATCTTATATAACAGATGTTTAAAATAACCTAACCGTCAAAAACCCCCGACTCCAACTAGAAAAAGAGCTGTAACTTTTGAACAACTGAACAGACTTTCATGAAACATAGCTAAGATGAAACCTGATTAAACTGACTTTCAACTACAAACTGCATTGAAATCGGCTCATCCGTTTTGGAGCTACAATGCCATAGATAGATATACACTACAAACTTATAACACCGCTTTTTTTCGAGGGTTAAAAATGGAATCGGCGACTGATTTTGGTCTAATCATCGGTTATGAAAGAAAATTTATTTATTTGCCACAAAAACAAGACACACTAGAATGATAGACATGGGTAATAAGAAGAGGACAGGTGCATAGACAGAGAAGATATTTTTCTTAAGTTGGCAACAGTTTTAAAATTGTGTTATTTTTTCGGTGAAGTTGGGCCCCAGATCATTCCATTCTAAAGAGCACTTGTAACCCAGTTCAACTCTTGACAAGACTGCAAACAACAAAAGCTCCAATCCTTTGGATCTTGGATCCTATTGTTTGAGAATAAGAGAATTGTCTTTGTTGTGCTATGGGCCAGGTCATTTATATGGAAGACAGGAAAACTGTATTAATATTGTAAGATGGTTGAATTGCTTTTAATTCTATTCAACTTACATTTTATGGAAATTGTGTTTCAAATTATCTGATACCTCTTCAATTTACTTTAGGTTAAAAAAATAAAGGAAATAGCAATACAAGCATTTTTTGAGGACAAAAATCCCAGCAAAATTTCCCATTATGTTGACCACTACCAACCATGTCGGATATTTTAGACAAATGTCGAATATTTTAGACAAATGTCGGATATTTTAGACAATCCCTTAGAAACAAATCTACATAATATCGGCCAGATTCTCCGTAACATGTATTGTTTCCTTTCAAAGGTATTACAATAAGTATGTCTGCGTCACGGGTCTTTTTGTATTGTTTATTTTGCTAAAATAAATTGAAGAAAAAATCTAATTATATAATTATTCTGCGCTACGTGCCGCGGGTTCTTCCGCACGGAACAAATATTTGTATGATCTACAGATAGTTGTTTCGGGTCTGATTGTGTGTGCATGTGACATGTATGTTTGTAAACTGTACCCTCGATACAGGGGAAATCCTAGTGAGGGGCAATGTTTTTTATAGAAAGAAAAAGTAAATAAATATATATATATATGTCGGAAAACACACACACACAACAGACACACAGGAGGGTGGGCGGAGAAGAATGATTTTTATCTGACATCTCTGTCTCTCAATATCAGGATATTCAATGCAAACAACGATAATGTTCACTTTACAATTTTAATTGTTATATTTCACAATAGTTCTTACAACACTATAGTCACGCTTAAAGTCTTAACTGTCTTTTTCTTATTTATGCACTGAACAGTTTTCATTAACTGCTAACACTAAATGGACACTATCAAAACGTAAGACAGTTCCTCGGTACGCCCGCCTATCACATATCGCTCTCAGCGATCATCCCACGACTCTAGAAGAACTAGTCTCCACGACTCTCGTTCCACGACCGTCTTCCACGACTGTCGTCCACGACTGTTCGTTCCTCTCTCCTAGGGCTCTCTAGCACCGCCGGCGCCGCACCGAGACTCTGCCGAAGCGTCACGAAACTAGCCGCAGGTGACACTTGCGTTTTGTAGCATCCACTTATGTGATGACCATTGCGTTGACCATTTTTGACCACTCCGATACGGCCATCCTGCGAGACACACGTCCTCGTGTGTTTTACTCTGAAAGAGAAATTCTACAAAGTATCATCCGCTCGGCCAACTCTGACCACACAATATTGTTGAACTAAACTTCATAAAACTCAACTTCTTATCTCAATAAGCTAAAGTTACTCAAAATACTTCAACAAATCTCAATAGTACAAAGAAAAAGAAATATTCTCAAAGGAGCATTGACGAACCATGGGAATTCAACTTCATATTGATTCCACACCACTTAACTCAAGGACTTCACATAAACAAGCTCAATAGCACTGCATTTTTTAACTTTACGGCATTAAGCCCAGGAATTCACAATTCCCAATCTCGCGCATCCCCTCGGGATCGCCACAGTCAACGGTTTCCTCGAAACCAAACCCCACCAGGGCAACCGCGTACCGCGTACTCACGGACTACTGCTAGAGTAGACACCGATTTCTCTTAAGCTACGGCTACGGAATACCACTAGTGTACGTCAATTAAAAAATTGCAAGCTATTCGAACATAAGGGATTCTAACTGTCCCTCTCTTTCTTAACTCTGCTCTACATTAGAGTTGTCAATGTTTCTTTGATCACCGTCTAAAGCATCTGTTATTCTGAATGATCCACACTTTTTGGGATCCAACTTCGTTCTATTTCATTCTAACAAAGACACCTACAGAGAATTTATTTGGTCTTGCCTTATTTTTATCAAATCTTTGTTCAGAAATTACGTAAAGAACTCTACATGAGCCATATCTTTACCAGTGATGCGAACAACATCAAAATTAAAACAATTAAAGAAATGTCCCTCAAAAATTTACACACTGCGATAAGTTGATATTTACGAAAATACTTTAAGGATTTACAATCCGTTAGGTCTATAAATTTACAAACATGTAAAAAAAAATGTCTAAAGTGTTTGACAGGATTGACGACGGTGAGAATTTTCAAGTTCATAATTATTTTACTAGGTCACCTTTTTTTTGCTACAATAGTCGACCACTTGAAATAATATGGCACCATAACCGTCTGCACTCTTATCTTTGTGTAACTCAACGGGATATTTTGGGACAAATGTGATAAGTACCGGTTCTTTATTCACACCAAGATAAAGTTACATTGAAAAAGGGCCTTTTTTTTGTAAATACTGTTATAGCGCTACGCATGTTATAAACATCAGGCCAGACGCAATTTAAAGTCTCTATAGTTTAGCTGATAAAATCTGCTCTGTTCTGAATGCTATCTTTTGGCCACCACCCATTAGCTAAATAGTGTTTAGGTTACACTATCTAAAAATTGTAAGGCCACACAGTCTAAGCATTCAGCACCCGAATTAAATGAAAATAGTTGAACACACCTTTGTAATTGACTCATCCAGTAGGAGTCTCTCTTGTAGACACGTCCACAGGTCGCTCGGCCTGCCCAGCACCGATTCGCGTTGCTCTGACGCCGCTACCGCTGTCAGCCTGGCACCGCAAAGCGATGTGACCCGCTGCGCCGCACTTGAAGCATCGTATGACGCTGGTCACTGTGTGCTGCGGTACTTCTCGCTGAGCTAGCATTGAAGTCGCAGATGTTGAGGCTTGTCTTCATGACCATGGTCTTCAATCGGCATTCTGCCAATTTGTGTCTAGTGATAACATTTTACCATACTAGGCTCTGTAAATCATATCCGTTTCACTTCTGGGCTACTCTTGCTGGTTTCGTGAGTCATATCAGATTTTCGTTTATATGAAAATGTCTGAAGTTCTTGCTGCAGGCGTTAGTGCGTAGCAATTTCTGTAGTAAATGCGACGCGCTGTAGTCGGGTGTCCAATCAAGCCAAAATGTGATAGCACAATCGAAATTATTATTTTGTTCCTTGCTTATATTTTGCCATTTCGTCATTAGACAAGACATTAAACGGCTTGCATAAGCAGCATAAGTTTAGTCCTCACTCAGCTTATCAGTATTCAGGTTAATCAAATTATCGGCAATTGTTTCACATGTAACAAACTCTCAAGATAAAATCTTGAACTGCTCCCACGTTATGCCAGGGTGGGTAATATAGGAGAACCACGTAGATGCACTTCCTTTTAAGGCCTTGCTGTTCACTACGTGTAGTTTCTTCCTTCAAGTGGATTTTCGGCAAGACATAAATCAGCAGTCGCACAGAAAGATTTAGCATCCGCATCTCGCTTATCCGGGCCGAATTCAGGTAATGTGATGTGTTAATTAATATGCGGTGTTTTCAGCGTTTTTATTATCGCACGCATCTGCTCGTTCTACATCTTGAATCTAGTCTGCCACGGGTTGTCATTGCGATTATTATCATAAGACTTATTACCTTGTTCAGATCCCGTTCATATCCAGTTCATAACCAGTTCATTTATCCCATCATTGCAATTATTATCGTAATACTTGTTCACTATCCCACTTCTGATGTCGGAAAACACACACACACAACAGACACACAGGAGGGTGGGCGGAGAAGAATGATTTTTATCTGACATCTCTGTCTCTCAATATCAGGATATTCAATGCAAACAACGATAATGTTCACTTTACAATTTTAATTGTTATATTTCACAATAGTTCTTACAACACTATAGTCACGCTTAAAGTCTTAACTGTCTTTTTCTTATTTATGCACTGAACAGTTTTCATTAACTGCTAACACTAAATGGACACTATCAAAACGTAAGACAGTTCCTCGGTACGCCCGCCTATCACATATCGCTCTCAGCGATCATCCCACGACTCTAGAAGAACTAGTCTCCACGACTCTCGTTCCACGACCGTCTTCCACGACTGTCGTCCACGACTGTTCGTTCCTCTCTCCTAGGGCTCTCTAGCACCGCCGGCGCCGCACCGAGACTCTGCCGAAGCGTCACGAAACTAGCCGCAGGTGACACTTGCGTTTTGTAGCATCCACTTATGTGATGACCATTGCGTTGACCATTTTTGACCACTCCGATATATATATTATGCGTGCCAAAAAATCACAAATCAATATTTACGAAAATACGGTGTAACACCCTTAATCATAAACGATGATTACACGCTATTTATTAAAACTAGCTCTCAAGTTAGTGACCTAGTTTAAATACTTCTTCTTCTTAAGCTAATTTTAATGACGCTTCCATTGTTTTCATAATTGGGTGGCTTGAGTGTTATATAATATGTACCTAACTACTTGTATTGTTTAAATTATAGTGATACTTATTATAATCTTTACTGTTTTTTTATTTTTTTAATATTGTGTAAAAGTTTGTCGAAGTTTGGGCGAAAATATAATTGTAAGTAGGTATAATAATATTTGTTGTTTGAAAAGAGTATCCATGGAGTTTCTTTCCGGTATCTTCTCTAGGACCATCCCACTTGGAACCGTGTACCTAGAATCACGACGTTTTGAAAGTGCCTGCAAAGTTCCAGTTGTAATAAAAATTATTTGACTTTGATACAATATAACAGTCTAGAATTATATTTTTACTATAGATTTTTTTCAATACGTTCGCCAAACATGTGAGAACAAAGATAGAAATATTGTGAAGTGGTTTGATTGAACGTAAATTGGATTTGTCTCGCGCACGTTCTTTGCGTCAATACGATTTATTGGATTCTGTTTGAAATGTGGAGGCAATGGAGGGGAAGTGAGGCTAAGTTTGACGCCATTTTTGACGTTAAAGGAGCCAACTGATTTCCTTTGCCTCGTTTCATAAAGAGAATTTCTGAGAAGCTGGTGCCCAGCAGTGGTACTGTAATGAGCTGGATTTTTTTACCTTACTAAGCTTTTATTTCTGTAACAGAGGGCCGAGCACGAATGTTTTGACGTATGGTAACGTAAACGTAAGCAAATTGTGATACCGTTTTTTTATTTTTTCTCTTTTTTTTTAAAAAAAACATTGCCCCTCTCTAGGATTTCTCCTGTACCTATCGAGGGTACAGTTTACGAACATACATATCACATGCACACACAACCAGACCCGAAACAACTACCTATCTGTAGATCATACAAATATTTGTTCCGTGCGGGGATCGAACCCGCGGCACGTAGCGCAGAAAGCTAAGAAAAAAAGCCACTGCGCCAACCGTGTCGTCAAACACGACACGGTTGATTACAAAATACGATGAATCTCTCGGATTTTTGTTCAATTTTATGCAACATACACACCTGTTTCATGAAAATGAAAAAATATTGCATGTACACTCGCGGACTAATAATACGGGTCGGTACGAAAAACTAAAATAACCCTTAAAGTAATAGAGCTAGCGGCATGAATGAAACTGTATGTTGTAGATAATTTAACAGTTAATAAGACTACACCAAATTTTGGAAACATTGTTAGTAAAATTGTCAAAATTACACAAAAAAACTAAATATCAATAATTTATACATTGAAATAATACTGGTTTACTTTAAAACAAAATTAATACTTTAAATTGCCTCCACGGGCTCTTTTCTCAGCTGCCAGGTGATTGGGTATGCTGTTTATTAAGTTTATTATGCGATGTTGCGGGATATTGATCCATTCTTCCACTAACGCATGTTTCAGGTCTCAAAGTGTCGCTGAAGGGGTTTCGATTTTTTATACACCTCCCAAGCTCGTCCCAAGCGTGTTCAATTGGATTCAGGTCCGGGTTTGTCGCGGGCCAGTCCATGCGATTGATGCCAACGTTCTGAAAATACTCATTTACAATTTGGGCTGTATGTGGACTGGCGTTGTCAAGCATGAATATTGAATTTTCACCCATATTAATTAAATGTAGGCTGACATGCTCATTATGAATTTCTACCACATATTATCTTGCACTAGTTAGCGTACCGTTTTCTATCAGCGGTAACTCCGTGCGACTCTCTGAAGAGATTCCGGTCCAAACCATAAAAGATCCACCGTCGAACGGCACTTTTTCCTCAAAACAAGCTGGAATAAAACGTTTCCCTGGCCGTCGGTAGACTCTTCGCTGCCCATCATGTGCATACAGCACAAATCTAGATTCGTCAGATTGCCCATTCTTCGTCTCCCCATTGTGCGTGTTCGCGGGCGTAACGTACTACCCGATGTTCCCTTTCAAGTTTTGGACGATTTGCGGGTCTATGTGGGGTCAAATTACCTTCAAGGAGGCGCCGCCTTACAGTCCGCTCGCTTACGTTGCCTATACGTGTCTCTCGAAGTTGATTTGTTAATTCAACTGCCGTGAGATGCCGATTTCGGAGCGTGGTCGTAACAATAAATCGATCCTCTCGAGCCGTAGTACATCTCGGTCTGCTGGTTTCTGGTCTTCTTATGTTCTGCCAAGTTTCTCGGAAACGATGGACGAGTCGCTGCACCGTAGAAAGTGACACGCCTATTGTTTTTGCTGTACTTCGCTGACTTCTGCCTTCTTCTAACGTAGTGACGATACGTGTAGGTACATTCTTCTGGTGTTAGCGACATGATAGTAATTAAATAATGATGGTAAAAGACGACAATGACTGCCTTTTATCATTTGGATTTGATAGATTGAAAACAAAAGTGAGAAAATAAGCAAAATTAAAACAACCGCGAATTGAGTTTATGTCCAAACTAGGGATTTTAAAATTTTAACTTTTTTTAAGTATGTTGTAGATCATTTAAGGTATTATTTCATACGATATTTAAGTTTTCTGTAATATAAAGTTAGTTTCATGCATGTACCATCATTAATTTGCAAGTTAAAGCGATTTTCGTCATCGACCCGTATTATTTGTCCGCGAGTGTATTTCCAAAAACGTTACGATACGTCAAAACATTCGTGCTCGGCCCAAAAACAACAATGTCTTTGTGATCATAATATTATGAATAATTTAGATTATTTATTAAAAATAATTTGACCATCAAAAATAATTTTTTGAATCGATCGACCATTTCTGTAATGTCTGTAGGCATCTTAACATCTATTGAAAGATAGAAAGAAAGAAATAAGGTTTATTGGTCAACACAATACATAGTTAAATCACACCATCAATACAGAAACAGAATAGCCGGGAGTGACACAGTAATAATTGCACATAGCAGCAGGCTTGGTTTGATCTTAGACTATGTTAACGCCTGAAACAATACTAGTCACTTTATGTTGCAAAATTGCGCGATTTTGCTTTCGTCGCCTGAATTTTGCTATTAAAAAGTATATATTTAACTACATTATTCAATTCTCGCAGCTCTTACCACAAGATTGTTATATATATATTATTTTAAAAGAGTTTCCATGGAGTATCTCGCCGGTTCTCCTTCGTAGGACCTACTATTTGAAACCGCGTACCTAGAGTCTCGACATTTCATAAGTGCCTGTATCTATTCTATTCTAACAACGAACGTGAAAACGCGTCTTTCGTCTTTTTTTAATGTGTTGCCAATGAGAAGAAGCTGATCGATGCCCCTTTTTTAGCACATGAGGGACACACACTTCCATGCATTGTAATATTTTTCTTATTAAGTATTATTTATATTTTTCTATTATTAAGTAATTTTCTGGCTTTTTATATTTTGTGTATGCATTCTGTTGTGATTTTGGTGTCCTGTGTCCAAAAAAATATATTTATTTTCTTTCTTTATTTCTATATCACCATCATTTATAGCTTTTGTCAACCCACGGGATAAGCTTTCACCCTTCTACGTCAGTTGTGCCTATTTGGCGCCAATCTATTTATGACCCGCCATCTTCCCATTGATCTTCCTACGCTCTGTGTAGGACTTACCTGCTATTTCTGCCGTCACCACATTTAGCCACATATTATACGCTATTTTATTATTCATTCTACATCTTCACTGCTTTTCACAGAAGAAGAATGTCACCTACGAGGTATTTACGGACCCTCACCTCTACTACGACAGAGAAGATTGGAGAAGAAAGATTTTGAGAGGTCTAAGATTGCCAGATGCACTGGAAGGAGCTTAAAATATTTAATAATAAAAATGTTTAGTGTACCTATTGTAAAATTTAAATTAATTAATTTAATGTATGAACACCTAATATTTAGGTAGAATGTGACGGACTGTTTATTATATTTTTTTTTTCAACCTTGTAACTCATATTCCAGCAAATAAATGATTATATACTAAAAGAAGATAAATTTAAAAAAATCTAGGATTTATATCCTAGTTTTTTTTTTTCCTATTATTTTTATTTAAATGTTGCTTTTCTTTATAGAAAAGCAACATTTAAATAAAAATACTAGATACGTACTAGGTTATGTTGTAACTTTTGAAATGGAAACCTCGGGAGAATCCATATCAATATTATATTTAATTAATTTAAGATTTAATTAATTTGATTTAGTTTAAAGATATATTTTCTTTAGGATTCCAAAGATAAAACTAATTTTAGAAATTCAGTACAAATTGAATAAAATTGTATCTAGAAAATAATAACAAATAATAAAATATTATAGTATAAAAAATAATTAAAGTAATCGTTTTTGTCATCCAAACTAAACGTGTACCTATGCAAAATTTCAGCTCAATCGGAAACCGGGAAGTGGGTTAAATAAAATAATAATATAATAAAAGAGTTTTAAAAAAGCAAGGAAAAATTAATAAAAATTAGCTTACATAATTCAGTTGTTTCATTACTTAAAGCCTTTGTTTCATTACTGATAACTTATAGGTACTTAGACCTTCGCTACAATACAACCTACGGCAATTAAACCGCCTCTGTACATTGTTTGAAGCATTTTAATTAATAAATTACGGAATTTAACGTAACTATTTAGTATGAAATGTATCAAAGTATCAGTACTTACTAGTGACATAATCTCACAGTCCAAGTTGTTTTTTATAATATAATTTATCTTGTATCCTGGGTACAGTTAAAATATTTGAAGGATTACTGAATGAAGAAAATCACGTCGGGGTCACCAATTTAGTGGTAAGATGATTACTAAATAAAGATCGTGTTGAAATTATGTAACTTTACTGATACCAGATTACTAATATATAATTGTGACCTAACTATGTGGTTGCGGGGAGAGGACTGCTGTGCTGCGGCAATGCAATCTTGCGCCTGAGTATAGAAAACTAATGCGTCACCAGTATACCTACAGATATAAATCTCAAATGTACTCACACCTGGGCGTCTACCACGTAACTAAAATGGTTATGAACATCGACTCTGGTAATTAGCTTCAATAATAATATGATCCTGAGAGGCTAAACTTCGAGCTGCCTTCGAGCGCCTGTGACTTTTATTCTATTCATAGACTTAACTGTCGAAGGCAGGTCTGTGATACTATTCTATTTTTCAATATAGCAAGTGGTGCCGATGTCGACAATTCTGCCAATGTCAAAGGTGTTGGAAAAACGTGTGGTGATCACAGATCTGCCTTCGCTAACCTAAGTCTATGGTGGTGATAGATAGAGTAAAGAATGCCTTTCACAGTTCGCGACCGATAGTGCTCCGTCTGCTGTCGCGTGGCTGTCGGGTCACTGTCAGGTGATTCTTACGTAATTAGGGTGCGGGTCCCTTGTTTGGAAGTTCTTCTTCTTCTTTCTATATGGCAATTGAGCCTATGTCGACTATTCTGCTTCTTTGGAAGTAACCCGTGAGTCAAAAAACATACTGCAATCAATCAGTTTGCCAACAACTGTCTTACCTACTTTAATCTCCACATCAGTTTGAAAATGAGTATTCTTTTAATACTCTTTATTTCCCAAAGGAGGTTGTTGATACGTTTTTTTAACTTACTTACTTTTCTCTCTCTCTGGACAATAAGTTGATTCACCACTTTTGTCAAATATAACTTTTGATATAACTTTAGCCAAGTGTAACTTTAGTTTTTCCCAAGTGGCATGGGTAAAATACATTTTGTTTTGTAGATCATTGATACGTATTCTTTTATGTCAATTTTTTTCCATCTTCACTAAGATCCTGTATCCATATTGATAAGTCCTATTTTTAATTCACTTATACACGAATATCCTAATCAGCCGTTTGTCGGGAGTGGTCAGTGTGTAGCTGCCATAGTAATCTTTATTACCCTATTCTTATTTTTATTTACATTTAATTATACTATTCTTGCAGCTCTATCCAAACATTGTATTAATGAAGAATGTAATCTATTATTTAAAAGAATTTCTATAGCTTCTTGCCGGTTCTTCTCCTTAGGACCTACTATTTGGAACCGCGCTGTCTCGTGATTTCATAAGTGTATGTATCTGGTTTACATGAAATAAAGATGTATTCTATTCTATACCATCCGCACATGGTTGATATCTCGATGTGTCAAGGTCTTCTCCTCAAACTTCATTATGCGCACGGGCAAAGTGTGGAACTCCCGGCCAGCGTGTGTTCCCTACTACTACCTATGACCCGTGATTAGGCATGTTTTGGGTGAGCTCGTTCCATCGTAGACTTCATCCTTTGCTTTTCATCAGACCAGATCGAGGCCTCGCGAGGTCAATAAATGATCCATACTCAAATAACAAATACCTACTCGCGGCCCGATGGTGGGTAAATTTTCATTACTTCTATCTTAAAAAAGTGGCAAGCGACTAACCTATCTTCTATCTGTGGTAACTTCTTAATTTTTTACAATATATAACTGTATTTAGTTAGCTAAGAAAAGAAATTATGTCTGATCGAATAAAAATATACTATAGCTAATATTTCGACACTGAGGGCGAAGTGGGTTGTAAACTTTAATAATTGTATATGAACTTATGTATACCAAGTCTCTAGTGAATATAGTTTGTATTCTATCCTTTCGATTTATACATTAGGTATAAGCAGGCTAGCTGTTTGTAGACAGAAATAGGTAATAGTCCTCGCTCCTATTTAAAAAATTCTTACAGCTTCCAGTCAGTCATCTCTAGATAACTTTGAATATAAAATGATTTCGTGTGCTATTTTAGACTATTTCAGAATTGATTATATTTTAAAGTTTGAAGTTAAATGTCCAACTGAATTTAATTATTCAGCTGTTTAATTTATAAGGTGAAAACCAAATCAAACAAGCAATGACTTTGTTAACATTATTTTATTTAACTAAGTGCTGAATAAATAAGTCTTAACAACTTAAATTAAAATAAATTACAATACAAATTAAAATAAAGTCGACGGACTCGCGCATTTCAAAAAAGTTATCAGTCTTAAGGGTGGGGGATGCAATGTCTTAAAATCTGGACAAAAACAAAGAACAGAATGAAGCAATAAGAAAATTTCACGGTCCAGGAAATTAAAACATTGCTGTTGATTATTTCGCTAAATGCCAGACTGCCACGTTTATCACAGAAATCGGATCAAGCCACGTGGCAGACTGGCATTTAGCTTTGCATTAATTTATCGCCACTTGATCCATGGGTGTCCAATTTTGTTTATTGAGACGGCGGCATTGTCATGGGGGGACCGTACATCTGTGGCATTACGTACATGGGCATAGTCATGGTCTGGGCTGGATTCAATGGCGGTGCCGGTATGCCGAAAAGGATTCTGAAGTAGCGCGCGACTGTCCATAAAACATTGGACGTCTCCGGTAGCCTATAACATAACGATAATGATTTATAACGGTACAGTGCAAATATCAATTCAAATTTTGATAGGTTAGTTGAATATGGTTACTCAGTTTCTGAAATTGAAACGAACGTTATAAAATGTAAAGGAAAAGGTAAAGAAAATTCATTTAATTAAATAATAAGTAAATATGATTTTCAGAAACTGAGTTTCAATCAGAAATTAACTCGATATTAACCCAACGCTGAAAAACATACAGTATTTTCCATAATTAACTGATAGACAATACGGGAAGGTTTAGAATTGAAAGGTTTTCGAGTTAAATTCCGTTTAGAACATAAATTAATTTTCATTGATATTTACAAAAATAATCCCTCTTACGAACTAGATATCAGTGGGACATTACTATAGTACATCCTGAAATAAATACCATCACCAATATAAAAATAACTATAGCTACAATAAATGCTTCTATAAGTCCAAATAACTTTACACTACCTAATGATTTTATATAATCTCAAATTCAAGGCGTTTTATCATCAGTTGTTGACTCAGATTTAAAATCAATTGCTAACTCAGTTGCATTTTCAACTTTTCCAGTGCTGTTTTGTGTGCAATTTGGTGCAACAGACATTTTATCAATTTTCTTTTTTAGCTTTTTCCTTCTTCGTCTCGTTCTCTTATCATCCTCAAACAGATGATTTTCTAAAGCTTCGTTGACATTTATTAGACCTTCTAAGACATCTAAACTCATCATCAACATATTATAAGCCATCGTATAGTATCCTGGTTCTTTAGATTTTAATGATTCTTTTACAACTGATTTAGTGTACTCATTTGACTGCTGAATTAAACTGCCTATGGGGTCGGTAGCGAAAAAAATTTGGAGAAAATCGAAAAATCCTCTACCTGTATTATGTGATTCTCTTTCATAATTAGATCTTGCGCTTGCATTACGGTAGCTTGAATTTACATCTAAACTCCTTTTGGATCGAACGCGTCGCTTCTTATTATGTTTTCTACGTCTAAATCTTCTCCTGTGTGGAGCTTTGGTAACAGTTTCTGAGAAGGTATGATTCAGCACAATTATGGGTTTCCAGTCAGAATCATTATGAAGTGTGGTACTAACTATTTCAAAAGGTTCTTTCCTGTATGGCATCAGTCTACTATTGTTGGGTTTCAAAAAGGAGTTAGGATTTACAAAATGTTTAACTCTAGGATAAAAATAAGTGTTAGGGTAATTAAATTTATACTTCTTAGTTTTCATGTAATCGTGCAAATCCTTATTCTGTTTCAACCTATCCAAACTTACTTTCAAGTCGGCGTACTTTTTGGGCCTATACCTATTCTTTCTATATGTCATTTTCCTCTGAGCTATATTTCTAGGTTGGGGAACTAATATTTGTCGGGGTTTTTTCACAATTTCCAACTCGTCCACTTCATCATCAGCTGGTTCGATGCTTTTGGCAGTCGAAACATCAGAGCTGAGACCTCGAAAAGTGGCGGGTATTGCCCCGTAAAAAACGTTCGCAATCGGGTCTGTTAAATACTTGACGCCGTCGATAATCGGTTCGAGAAATTTGAGCAGTTTCGACTTACCGTCCCATCTTTCCGCCGCTCTCGTTGAGTTTACGAGTAACGTGGGCGCCTGTTGCGACTGCTGAGCGGTCGCGTCGCTCTGGTGTATTATTTCGTTGTTCTGCGCATGGGCACCCATTGCGGTGGGGCTATACATCTCCGGTGACGCGAATTGTGGGCTCACTCCGCTAACGGAGTATGCGTGCGAGGAGGCGCTCGGAAAATCGATCGGATATTGCGAGTAAAGATATGGGTGGTTTTGTAAACCGACGCTGGAATAAACAATTTTATACTGTTATCGATAGTAGACTCACCTTATTCGATATTAGTTTCATATTAGTTGAGAGGTATACTGGTCTACGTCATTTAGAAGTCTCAGATTTTATGTCGTTTGTCTTGGAATTTCAATTTTTCTTCAATCTTTCAATAGATTTGTTTCGTCAAATTTTACTTATAAAGTCGCAATGATTGTCTTACGATTAAATAACTCCACCTAATCTAGTTTATTTATTTTAAAAATCTACAAAGTTTTATGGTTTTTATTTTTTCTTTTATCAATAGAATGTTCGTATCAGACAATAGTTCAAAAGTCTACTAAAAAGTAAATTAGTAACAGATCTAAGAGTGTTCTAAGATGAATTTACTTACATTTATTTTACTCCTAATATTAAAAAGTTAGAGGTTAGATTTACTTGGATTTCTCATTTGAATTGCTAAAGAAAATTATAACAATTTTCTGTAAATTAATAAATAAATGACGATTAAATATAACATTTATTTATGGAACACCAGTTGAAGTACTCGTATGATCTTTTATTTGTGTCGTACTGCTCACATAATTAAGTTTGACGATCCTGAGCGCACATAAAATAAACAGTTGAACTCTCAATATTGCAGAATTCAAATGGAAATAAAACGGTTATCGTAAGACTTCGATCATCAAAGTTACTGAGCCTGGTTGTTTATAGAGAATTGTGTATATTTTATATTTAACGCTTTCATATTTTGTACGACGATTTATCTCCGACGGTTGGTGTCTGAATTTTAGGTATGGTACTCGCAAATCTTTATGAGCCCTGAACTGAAGAAAAGAAGAAAAGAAGAAAAATAATTTTATTCCGTACGGGATAATGACGGCGCCACATTCACAATAGACAAAACACAATAAAAAAGAAATAGGTACACTAATTCTAAGATCTAGATTAACACCAACATTAAATAAAAAACTCGGAGTGTAAATAAGAATAAATACAGCCTATTACTGTCCCACTGCTGGACACGGGCCTCTTCTCGGAATGAGAAGGAATAGGCCTTAGTCCACCACGCTGGCATACCGCGGACTGGCGGATTGCAAACACCATCGAGAACTTTATGAGGCCCTCTCAGATGTGCAGGTTTCCTTACGATGTTTTCCTTCACCGTTATCACAAGTGATAATCTAATTTTTGATCCGCACAAAAATTCGAAAAGTCAGAGTTGCGGGCGGGATTTGATCTCAGACCCTCCTGCATGGAAAGCGAGCGTTCCACCACTATCACTAGCTAGTCTCATGTTTTGAATAACAAAATCTCAAATTGCCCTCGCATTGACCTGATGCCTCATAGATTGAAATCGCGAATCGCGTGAATCGCGGTTGTGAGGAAATAATAATTATTAATAAATCGGAACGCTTATCAATGTGTATGTTTTATTATCGCTAGGGAAGAAGATACTACTATCCATCCTCTTCTACGGTTTTATGACCTAAGGATATTTAACTCAGATTAAATTATATGAGGAATAATAAAAACCTGGATTTTATAACAGATTTATCTAAACTCATAACATAAAGTTTGATTATGAATTCTTAAAAAGTACCATAATGGCCGACTTTATACATGTGCTAATCTGATAAAATTAAAATGTTTTTATTATGATACAATTTTCCTCACAAAACAATATACAATAACTTTTTCTACTTTGGATCGACCAAGAATATTTAAATTAAGTTTCTTCTTGCAGCTATGCAAGAACAAACTTAACATTTGCAACCTGAATTTTCTTTTCTTAAAGTTCAGCAACAGAAAGTCGATCGTCTGTTCCAGATGGAGTCTGAACACTGAATGGAATCGTCCCAGAATACAATGTAGTTCCTGTTTCTATCCTGGGTAACATTCGATTTCTCAAACGTCATAAAAGGCTTATTGAAGTCTGGAAGAAGTATAATAAGAAAGAACGTTTCCAATAAATTTAGATATTTATTACATCGCGAAGATTTCTCTAATAATATTGCTGAGAAATAAACTCAAAAGCTGTATGAGGGTTAACTCAAGGACTTAATATACTAATGTTACTTGGAGATTACTTTTAGAAGAAAAATTGTTTGATAATTTATTTTTCAATTGACGATGAATTTACTTGGATGTAATCACCATTATGACCAACTTTTTACTATGGGACAAACACAGAAATCGCAAAATAAAACTGGATTTTCATATATTATATTTAGTCGAGTAATATTAAATTATTTGCATGAAACAGCGGCTTTTTTTCGCAATTTCCGTTTACCATAGTAAAAGTTGTTGATAATGATGAGTATAATAACCCCTTAAAGTGATGTGACTAGAAATGTAGGACCTTGTATATTTTACATTGAAATTAGAACAGTTATTTTATCTCGTGTAACGGAACCGATGCTCTAAGTAACGGAACTTGCTTCGAGTAATAATTCTTATGGTATGTGCATGTCAGTTTACAGTCAGTCAATCAAGTCATGCTTAGTAGAACGTATTAACATTATTAACACTATAAAAAATCACAATATTTTAGAGATTGTTGTAAATTGAAATGAAAATGGTGTTACAGAACATTTAGATGGTATTAATGCTGAAGTTTGATAAAAACCAAGGTGTAAATAATTAAATAATGCAGAATGTAGTAGGTAAAATCATTTTCATTACAATATTAAAGCACAAGATATGAAGAGCCATTATGAAGTCATTGTAATAAAATAAAAATTGATAGGAGTTTCGTATCAAATATGAGCTTGATAAAATTAAATTCTAGATAGTCAATTTTATCACAAATATTGAAAATGCCAGAAAGCAAATCGCAGAAAAGTCGACTTCAGTTATTTTAGAATCCAAAAAGAAACAATTGAGATAGACGTAAAAGAGCAGTAAAATGATAAAATATCTACTCATAATTTATAAGTATATTGCTTTTGTTGAAATAAAATAACTTCTTTATAGAAGACAGCTATCACCAAATTTTTCACATAAAATCAATTTTATTTATATGCTACACAACTACTCCAAAGAAATAATATAGATATCCAATCGTTTATTTATCTCAAATTTTTGTATTTATAAATTGAAATGGATTCGTTTACATCAAAGTACAACCAATTTGTAACTGGAAACCTTTCTTCAGCTTGTCCTTTCTCTTCCTTGTGTTTTTCAGGCAAATGAAATGAAAACACTAATGGACCCTTATTGAAAGGTTTATATTTATTTATACATATAATTGTTGATTTTATATCATTGACTTACGTATTATTTTATTTGACATAGTGCCATTCTTTAAATACTTTGTATTGATTATTGTTTAATTGATTCTTTACCATTGAACCATTGAACATGAAAGTGTTATCCATAATGTTATACGAAACACCGAAAATAATGATTTCATAATCGCTCTTTTTATTAAAAGCTTTAGTCTGCCAAGTGTCTTTTCAAGACATTAAAATTTTATCAATAGGTAACCTACCTTCTTTCTAATTCTTAACTATACAGGATATTTTTTTTATGTAATGCGGAACATTTGCAGAATTATTCAGTGTCCATTCGTAAATGCAACCGCAGTACGAAAATTCACTCCAAAACAAAAACAAAATTTGATTTTGTATGGCTTGCGCTAGTAAATTATGCGTGTCCCCCATACTAAGTCGAATTTTTCGTTTTGTTCTAAACTGTATCCCAATACTGCGGTTGCATTTAGTGTTGGCGACGAACCTTTTTTAATATGTCTACTTTTTACTTTTAATATTTGACAGTTTTTGTTTTTCCTTTTTTTGATTGTCAGTGTCGTGTTAATTGTTTTACATTAAAGAAGTCAATGTGTAAAAACCAATTTTTTTTATTTATTCCCAACATTTAGGAACACACTGAATCACTCTACAAATTATGCGCACTACATAAAAAAATATCCTGTTATAAGAAGGTATTTTAATTACAACAATACAACAGCTATTATTATGTAACATAGAATACATTCTGCGGATCCTCCATTTGATCATTTGAATCCATTTGAATCCATTTGATCATATCCGAAGCATTTGATACACTTCATCTCGTTATACTATTACGTATCATATTTGTAGATTCTAGTTGTGGTAATTCAAGTCGGTTCAGTAAATACAGTAACCACTTTAACTGTTCATGAAATTGGATTTTAGATCGGTGGGCTCGGTCTATTGATAATTGAATTCATACACGTGGAAGCTTACTTGTTATGTGGGCGAGACCATAAAGTGCCACGTGTTGCGAACTTGCGACCCTATATACCTTTTTAACCTCCACAAAAAAGAGGGATGTTTTAAGTTTGTAGTGTGTATCTATGTATGTGTGGATCTGTGTATCTGTCTGTGGCATCGTAGCTCCAAGATGGATGGACCGATTTAAATGCAGTTTTTTTAATTAAAAGCTACTTTAATCAGGTATCAAATTAAGTATGTTTCATGAAAATCTGTTCAGCCGTTCAAAAGTTACAGCTCTTTTTCTAGTTTGAGTCTGGGGTTTTGACGGTTAGGTTATTATATGCAGCGCAGAGAGATTCCAATATGAAATCAATATCAACAATAATATTATATTATTTGTTGAGATGGAATCAAATATAAAATATGATAGCTAACATAAAGACAAATAATATATCGTGTAAACTTCTGTGAAAATGGATATCTATCAGACATTGCAGAACTATCATTGGTCAGTATTCACCTATATGCCGTATGCTATCCTTGACCAACTCAATGCGTAGTGATATAGACATATTTTCTGGTTCTCAGTAAAGTCTAAACTCAAAAATATAATACGTTAGTATATAGCCAAAAATAACAAATATTTAAGTGTAATAACATAAGTATTTGTTAATTAATCGCTATACTAATATATTAGTACTAGTAATTATTTGAACTAGAGGTCGCCAAGTGGTCGAAATTCGACCGGAATTTTAGCTTTCTGCACTCCTTCTCCATATAAACTTTAACTATGCCAAATCTCACACTGCTCCGTGCGCGCAATATGCTTATAAAGGGGTACAAAGTTTTCTCTTCACGTATTAATAATATTATGTAGATTACTTACCTTATAATTATTATCTTATTTTAAGTAGGTATATGCAAGCTGTATTCACATCTAGTAGATGTCAATTAAAATAACGTGTTACTAGCTTGAAATAATTGTAAGTGAGATTGAATTAAATAAATAAAAACATAAAATAAACTAAGACACTTGGCATACAAAAGTTTACGCAAAACATTACGAAATACATACAAAAAAAATATCCATTACTTACCCACTTCCATAAGTCTCATACAATTTCTTCACTGCCATACCAGCTGTCACTAAAAGTGCCACTTTACTCGCTAAGAACGCTTTCAGTGTCAGTATGGTGACTAAAGCCATCGCGAACATTACCATGCCGGCAGACTTCATGCCGAACAGCAGAGGGATTATTACTTGCATCACCTTCTTCTTTTGTTTTCGGCCTGGAATTTGAGAAGAAGAAAATTTAGTCAAGGACATTCAAACTTAAGTCATTGTAGCCTACTACTCGGGAAGGTGTTCTACCAGTAACCTAACCATCAAAAACCCCCGACTCCAACTAGAAAAAGAGCTGTAACTTTTGAACGGCTAAATAGATTTTCTTGAAACATCAGCTAAGATGATACCCGATTAAACTAGCTTTCAATTAAAAAAAACTGCATTGTAATCGGTCCATTCGTCAGATACACAGATACACACTACAAAAATAACATCCCTCTTTTTTGTCGGGGGTTAAAAAGATGTAAGTATGATTTTAATATTTTTGATAAAAAAAAATATTTTACTGTTCTCAAACATTGGTGGTTCTTCTTGGGTAAATCTTGGATGTTTTATGCACAAAATCATGACTTAAACATTAAAAGCTCCTTGTTTTGAAGTTATGCCTGCCATAACTTCATCTGCTGCTTTACTTTTTCTCATAATTTGAAACATTTACTCCTTTACTCATTCGCTATTTCACACAGTCTATATTATCAATTTAACGCACCTAGAGTCTCAACATTTCATAAGTGCCTGTATCTGGTTAACATCAAATAAAGATCTATTCTATTGTATTATATTATATAATATTGTTATGTATTATTGTGTACACATATTATTATGTATTATGTTTTGTATAGTATTTATGATTATGTAATTATTTTCTAGCTATTATTGTTACACCGTGAACTACCCCACTCTTTTAACCTGCAAATCTGTCCATCCTAAGGTTGTCTGGTAGAAATCGCCACGTGCGATAAGACCGCCCTTTGTACATTTCTTTTTCTAATTACTGTATCTTTTCTTCTATTACTGGTGTGCAATAAAGTGTATTGTATTGTATTGTATATTTTTAACTAGCGCTTTTCTTACACACGATTGTAATTTTACTATTAACACCAAACCATTTTAGTAGTACAACATCTATTTTTCCGCCTTTTCTTCGACACACACATTCCCCAGCCTTCAAAAACCTCTATCCCAATCAATATCGCAAAAAATATAACACAACCACCAATCAATCAACTTCCAACTTTACTTCCATACAAATAGAGATAAAATTCTCTTAACACAATTTCCTCCAGCGTTTGATTCGTAATGTAGTTAGTGATGCTCGGATTGCCAACAGTGTCAAATCGATTCACGTCCGGTTATAAAGAAAGTTGAATCCGTATCGATTCTGAGAATAATCGAGTAAGATTTCTATTATAACAGAGGCATCGATGTCTATAGATATGCTTAGTGAGCTCAAAAAGTGAGACGTGTCAGGTACTCCATTTTCAGAAAAATGGAGTAGTTGATCACCAGTCAAATGCCGTTTACAAACATAATTATTAATTTGTGTATTGAATAAAAAATATATAATAACAGTAGCTATTCCATTAGTGCATGTATCGCTGTTCCATTTAAATATAATTCAAAAATTGTCGAATTTAGAATTTGACGTCTTCAAAAAATACGTCTCATTTTTTTAGCTTCCCTTTGTATGACAGAGCGTATCTATAGACATCGATGAACAGAGGTAATTAAAATTATGTGAGTAAGTGAGCGAAATCGAGAGACTTGTGGCCGAGAATATTATTCAGCGCGGAAAAATACCATCGGCTGCATTGCTCGGCCATGTCGAACGCATGGAGAAGGATTGAGGAGTCAAGAAAGCATACATCGTGTATCAGAAATGAGTGGTCATATCTAAGGGTATGGATCAGATCATCAAACTGAACAACTTCTATGGGACCAACATTGTAATCGTGAAGAAATTATCAGCTGTCACATATGTACGTTTTGGTCGAGTAGGTATTGAAGTTGTCTATAGGATTGACCGACCCGGTGAAGACCGGTGGGCCGCCCCAAATACCGCTGGGATATCATGGAGGCTGATCTGCTTGAGATTCAAGCTATTGACAAGAAACTGCGGAAGACCGTGCAAAGTGGAAAGCTCTCGTTTCAGAGGCCAAGACTCACTACGGATCATGAGCCAGAGGACTTAATAAATAACAGTAAATGAGCAAGAAGCAGGAAGCCATGAATTCTACAAAAAAAGGCTTCAAAGAAGATTATAACAAAGTACAATCTAACAAAGATATAAGTCCACAGTCAAACCGAATACACGGTTTTGTGGGACTATGCCAATTCTATGCCAATTTGTGAATTTTTCAATAAAAAAAAAATAAAAAAAAAGTATTCGGGATCTCCAGTACCCCTATACCAGTGGCGTACACTTAGGGTTGCCAACTTTTATTAGAAGAATTAGAGTATATCTGATTTCAAAGGAGGTAAATAAAGAGTATGGACTTCCAAAAAAGAGTATCATTTATTTTAATATTTTTAAAAAGGTATTTTTTTGTACTTTTTGCAGAACATAAAATTTTTTCATGGTTTTTAAAAGAATTGTAGTAGTCTAGTGAACATTGTGTACAAAAGAGTATTTTAGCATACTCTATTAGTGTTATAGATTATAGAGTACGCCTACATGATATAGAGTACAATACTCTATTATAAAGTACGGTTGGCAACCCTACGTGCACTCCATAAAGACAAAAAGATACTGCCTATCCTGATAAATTAAGTATTAAGTACAAACGTTAATATGTCTGTAATATCAGTTAATTTTAGTCTTAGGGCGAGGTGGCTCATAACAAACATAATTTAACTTGACAATGCAACGCTAAGTTGTTTTTGCCTACCCTGTAGGAAATGTCTGTCATGCCACTGCCTGCACCTACAGAGTTTTTTTTGACGAAGGCCGTAGTTACCTCAGAATGCATCCTTTTCTATATTACGAGGGCGGTTTGATAAATCCGTGACTTTGCAAAGAAGAAATACTTTTTTCGGTTTTTTTTTTTTATTTGGGTACATAATCTCCTTTCAATTCTGTGCACTTAGTCCCACGACGTTCCGACCTCTTCAACCCAGGAAAAAAAATGTTTTCGCAACCCTTGAAAAATAGACCTTAGTTTCAGCTATGATCTCCTCGTTTGATGAAAATCTTTGCCCGCCAAGCCTATTCTTCATGTTTGGGAAGTGGAAGAAGTCACAGGGGGCTAAATCTGGCGAATACGGACGGTGTGGCAATAATTCGTATCGTAATTCCACAAGTTTTGATGTCGCGATTGCAGACGAGTGGGCCGGAGCATTATCCTGATGAAACAGATTTTTTTTCTTAGTTAAATGCGGTCTTTTCTTCACCAACTCTTCATTGAATCTGTCTAACAATGCTGCATAGTAAACTCCGGTTATTGCCTTGCCTTTTACCAAAAAATCCATATAAATTACCCCTTGACTGTCCCAAAAGACTGTGGCCATCACTTTACTAGCCGAAAAAACTGATTTTGCCATCTTTGGAGCAAGTCCCCGGTAGAAGTGTCTGCTTTGACTGTTGTTTAGTCTCTGGCGTATAATGGTAGACCCACGTTTCGTCAACGGTTAGGTACCGATGCAAAAATTTGTTCGGATTGCGGTAATACATGGCTAAGCATCCCTCAGAAGTTGTTACGCGATTTCGTTTTTGGTCGACAGTCAGTAAACGCGGCACCTATCTTGCAGAAAGCTTTTTCATGCCCAAAAAATCGTGCAAAATATGAAAAACTCGTTCAGTCAAGATGTGCACATCATCAGCTATCTAGCGTATCTTCATTCGATGGTCTGCCAAAACAATATCGTGGATTTTATGAACCATACCCTCAGTGGTGATCTCAATCGGTCTTCCTAGGCGCTCGGCGTCATTAGTGGTAGTACGTCCACAACGAAATTCAGTGAACTACTTGGGTACCATTCCATGAGACAGCAGAGAACCCCCCTAATATGTTTTCAATTTGTCTCCGGTCTGCTTAATGGTTTTACCACGTAAAAAATAGTGTTTAATTAACACTTGAAACTAGGTTTTCTCCATTTTCAAAGAATGCTTAGAAGTCTAGCCTAACTTTTTTGTTTCTAAAAACTTTATTTTCACGCCAAATTTGAAAATAGAACAGCGTTTACTTCGTACGGAGTTCCTAATTACGAAATAAAAATAAATTTTGAAAAAAGTTTTTATTTAGCCTTAAAGTCATGGATTTATCAAACCACCCTAGTATAAGCTATCCTTATATTATCTGAATGGTGTTTTTGAGATTTACCTAAACAAATATATTTATTTGCTACAAAATACTACCTGTCCCACAAAAACAAGTGGGAGAATCTCACACAATTTCGTATTTATGATGGCAACAAATATTTATACCTTTTACGATCACCATCACATCGTAAAGCGATGAAACATCGGCGTTTACTGCGGACTGAATGTATAATAGACTTCGTTTTATTGGTACCTACACTCTGTATCTTACTGTAAATTATTGGCATACTAAGTATCTAACAGTAACAGGAACAGGAGTATCAGTAACTGTAACAGTTTCAGGAACAGGGGGCTTACTTAGCTCTTATAGCAGGGCTGAAATTGAACTGCCCAGAAATTTCCAGAATAAGCTGACCTTTCATTGTACGAAAAGCCTATACAGTGCGAGGTCAGCTAATACTGGAAATGTCTGGGCAGTTCAATTTCGGCTCTGCTATAAGAGTTTGCAGTAAGCCCTCAGTAGTAAACAGTAGTGACAGTAATAGTAGTATCTCTCTCTAAGCAGCTGCTTAGGTTGAATAAGCAACAATTACGCACAGTAACAGGAGCCCTAACGGGCCATTTCTATGTTATAGGAGTTACAGACAGTCCTCTGTGCCTAGCTTGCATGGAGGTGGACGAAACAGCGGCCCACGTGCTTCTGAACTGCCCAGAGGTAGCTGTCTTCAGGGCCAAGTACTTCGGTAACCAGAGTGCTCTCCGGGAGATCGCCAGTAACATCAAATGTTTGCTGGCCTTCCTCGAGGAGTTGGGTCGGCTGGAATAAAAGTATTCCTACCTATACGCAAAATACGCGCATCGTCGTGGAGTTGCGGAAACTCGGCCCGCTTTACCAATACCAACAGTATCTAACAGTAACTTATTGGCGTATCTTTACTTCATTAATATCCTAGTCTTTTCCAATCTTTGTTAGGTTCGGTTTCCAAGTCTAACCGGCGCCGTCGCCTAATTATTTAACACGTACGCAATTGAAATTGCCTCAATTTTGATAGTACAACAATGTCCGTTGCGCATTATATTTTAATAATCTCACTGCTCGACAACCGGAACACTGCATTGAACATTGTTAAATTTTCAAAATTACTGCGTTTACAACCGGAATCCAGGTTCTTTTTTTTTCACAATGGTAAGAATTTCATAAGACATGAAATAGTTTATTGTCCTGTGTCATTTTTTAAATTAGAAGTAATGTGATGTAAAAGTAAAAATATTTAATTCATAGTTCAACTGTTTTAAAGCACTTTTCGAATGTCAAATAGTAATAAAAAATTAAGATAGAATTCCCACCCGCCACTTTCTATGTAAAGGTTCGAGAATCGATATCGCGATTTAACGATTACCTACTTATTACGGAAATACGACAGGATATTGCTAGGTTTTCTACATATTTGGGGTACATAATAAAAAATTATGATCATCCCCAATAAAACAATTGTTCTACCTTGTATATTTTACTTATGACGTAATAAAGTTTATTTTTCTCACCAAATTATTTTAGGGCTAAAACAGTGGGTTAACCGATCAATTCGTTCAAAAAATTCGTAAAATTATTTTTCTTTTTTTCTTTCTATGACAGCAATGAACGAATGTCAAGTAGTAAATCGATTCAGAAGTGAAAATACGTAAGATTTATGGTAGCCAATCTAAATACAAAGGAATCAGTCTACCGAATAACATGTTATTTATGATATTGTAAATTCTACATTTTCCTTTAGAAAAACAAGTTTCATTTTCATGCTTAATCTAACATGAAAAATTTATGTGATATTCTCAGACATAATTGTATTTGAACTCAGTGGACTTTATTAAAAACTTTTTGGATTTTATTTTTTTGCTCCTTTTACGATGCGGTTGGCCGACGCCAAGCCAATGGCGTGTATCTATAAGACCTTCGCAAAATTTACTGCACCTTCTTTTTTCTCGCGGGAAAATCCTACTTGGAGTGGTCCGTCGGAGAAGACAGGGATCTGTCGGACTCTTATGCCGATCTACACCGGCCGACCGATCGCGGACGAAGGCATATCGAAGGTTGAGTGAAAGAGCAATTACAGGTTGTATTCGTATTTTTATTTTAACTGTTGCTAGCATTAAATTTTGGTTTCTGCACTCCAAAGTCAAAGGTTTTTATTTCAACTGGGCCTTTGCAGGCACTTTCAAAACGTCGTGATTCTAGGTGCACGGTTCCAAGTGGGTTGATCCTGAAGAAGATACCGGCAACAAACTCCATGGATACTCTTTTCATAAATCAAGTTAACAATAACATATGGAGCCGCGGTAGCGGCCCTAGCTAAAATTTCGACCAGAATTTACACAATATTACAAAAAAAATAACAGCACAGATGATATTACTCCTTCTCCTATCTCATCTTCTTCATCATCCCATCTCACACTCCTCCGTGCGCGCAATATGCTTAAAAAGGGTACAAAATGTTCTCTATAAATAGATTCTGCACTCCTTCTCCATATAAAATTTAACTATGCCAAATCACACACTCCTCCCTGCGCGCAATACGTTTAAAAAGGGGTACAAAGTTTTCTCTTCACGTATTAATATATGTAGGTATAGAATACGCGAACAAATTTTACATAGGTACCTACTCGTTGCAAACACTTAAACAGTTTAATAACACAAACCCGAAGCACAAACCAAACTGCTGCAAGTTATGTTTAACCTTCACGTGCTATCGTTCGATGTTTGCTATAGATTTGTACTCAGTCTACGTAATGTTTGTTTATACAACGTGTATTAACGTAAGTTATGTACTTGATCAATGCAATGAGCGATGATACTTATGTATTAAATTAGATACTTATTTATTTTTAGAGGTACAGTCTTAGATTATTGATTGGTTGTCGCAGCCGCTCCAACTAGGTACCGCACTACATAAGAAAAATGGCTCCTTGAATGCGTCAACTCATGTATTGACATGTGATTGTCATGTGGTGATTGTCATTTATGGTTTGTATTATTTAACGTTGAAATTATGAAATTATTACGGAAATTATACAATCCTTACCGATGGTACATATCCCAGTGTCTTTTTAATTTTGGTTGTATTGTTTTTGCACAGTTTTACTACGCAAACCGGCATTTTAATCTGACCGACTCACTCGAGTACGCCTATTCTTGCGTAGTATGTTTTGCCGCATTTTATTAGTACGCCGGCGGAATCTATTTGTAGCAGCTGCGACAACCAATCAATAATCTACGGGTACAGTGTTATTTTTAATTTGTCTATCTGACATCCGTAAGTCACAAACGAGTTCAGTTAAAAAATATAAGCTCCGGGCATTGGTGTGAACCTTTTAAGTCCAACCGCCAAGCCACGAAATAATAATATTTCTTTTTAAATTATTGCATTCATTCTGTGTCTCTCTTATGCAACCATAGACGTACTTAATTATCATTCTCCTGCCCTTATCCCATTTTATGTGGAGTCGGCGCAATATGTCTTTTTCTTCCATTCATCTCTATCAGGCGTCATTTCCAGATTCACTTCCTTCACATTCATGTCATGTTTCACACAGTCCATCCATCTTTTCTTTGGTCTGCCTCTTCTCTGATAGCCATCAACATTCATACTTACAACTCTTCTTATCACATGATTCTCATCTCTCCGCATTACATGTCCATACCACAGACGTAGTAAATACACCCAAATAAATTCTTTTTCGTTTCTGACATGTTATCACAAGCTATACTTCAGCTATATCTATCGCTTGTGCTCACACAACAGAGGAACAAGCGCGGTGATAGATTTTTTAATTAAATATATTATACCTAACACTTTAATAAAAACTTCCCTGAAATTTAACTAAAGGACATAAATTTAACCGTCCAGTTATAAATCACGATCAAGTTTTTGGTTAATTTTAAAATTCCCCAGTGAAAACATTAACGTTAACTGTGGTACAGTAATTTATGTTTTCCAACGTCCACTCGGTTAAAAACTTTTCCTTTTTAACAAGCTTTTAATAAGTTCACTTGTAACTTGTCCAAGGCTTTGCACGTGTGAAATTTCGTTTGTATTTATAATATACACTGTTATTTGAAAAGCATAATAATAATATGAGGCCGAAAGAAGTTTATTATACCTACTCATCATTAATAACAACTTTTACTATGGAATCAACCCTGAAATCAATAAACAAAAATGAATGAAATAAAAATCATTTATTCGGACTAGACATCAGACAACACAGTGCACAAACATAAAAAAGTAAAAAAAAAAAACAAAAAAAAATCTATTAAAAAAATCAATGTGCTGTCGGTATGTCAGTAGATACCGAATATACCGGGCATAGGAACACCCAGCGCTGATTTTCAGTTGGCACCCTTGCAGTGACACAACGACGGAGATATTCATATACCTACATAATAATAATATGATAAATACGATACTATTTAAAATTTTAATTAATACAGATAAATAAATAAAAGAGTTGCAGCCTACAAAGAAATCATAAATAATAATTATAAAACTTTTTTCCTACACAAGATCAGCTGAAAATCAGCTGTTCCTACCTGTGCTGTGTGCTGTGGGTGTTCCTATGACCAGCAAATGCTGAGTTGGCAACCCATTCGGTACTCGCATACCGACAGCACTTTGATTAAGTTAATATTGTTAATTTTTGTTGCTTTTTTACTTTTTTAGGGTTCCGTACCCAAAGGGTAAAACGGGATGTATTACTAAGACTCCGCTGTCCGTCCGTCCGTCCGTCTGTCTGTCTGTCCGTCTGTCACCAGACTGCATCTCATGAACTGTGATATTTAGACAATTGAAATTTTCACAGATGATGTATTTCTGTTGCCGCTATAACAACAAATACTAAAATACAGAATTAAATAAATATTTAAGGGGCTCCCCTCCCCCACTTTCAACCTGCATCCTGTATATTAACTGAAGAGTTTTCATAAATAGTTGATATAATTTGCTTGTTCCCTAGACTTTGTTGAGTAGTGTATTTCACTGTTGGCACTCCAAAGAAATACGGAAAGTTTAAAGTCGAGGAAAAGTTGTCAAGGATACAGGGGCTTACAAAAGTTTTTGAAAGCAACACTGCTACTTTAAGTAGATATAAGCCTGGATTTCTCTTTGACAGGTGTGAGTGAATAGAATAGAATAGATCTTTATTTCATGTAAACCTGGTACAGGCACTTATGAAATGTCGACACTCTAGGTGCGCAGTTCCAAATAGTAGGTCCTATGGAGAAGAACCGGCAGGAAATTCCATGGAAACTCTTATAAAATAATAGATTAAATCTTTATCAGTACAATGTTGTGGTAAGAGCTGCGAGAATAATTGTAATTTAATGTGAATAAAAATAAGAATAGGATAATAATGACTTGCGTCTGACTAAGATTACCATGGCAGTTACAAGCTGACCAGTCTCGACAGACGGCACCCGTTCACGAGCATGACTCATGCGTGATCATCGCTAGGCTCAACCATAATGAATGGAACTCAACGACCCGACACACAATGGCACCATCAGGGAGACATTTTATTGAGCATGACAGACTCGTAGTACTAGACAACAGGCAAGTATTTAGTAAATATCTATAACATTATTACTTACATCAAGCTCACATTTTACAGGTATTTTATGGAATTGTTTGAGGCTGTTGTAGTTGAGGCAAAATGTATGAATAAATTAATTACTTTGCAACTTCTATTATTCAGGAACTTCCCATTCCGTTACTGACATAATTATTCAGCCAGACATTAATATGACATGACATTAATGGTCAACCGCGTTGATGTGCATCATACATTCATAGATTTTAATCAAGTACTAACAGATAATTAATCATGAACAAATTTATCTGTAGCTATCTCCTTGTGTGACTAAAATAGACCAATTATTGTAAGTAAACATCCTTCCTTCTTTCCTCGATCACAACTGATATGCAAATATGCGACAAAATCAACATTCGCTCGCATGCAAGCTTGATATATGAATATTAATATTAACGGAAATAATGAATACTAAGATTCTGAATGGAATAAAAAAAAAAGACAAGAACAAAGAAAGTGGGTTCCAGTCAGCCGTGTCCCTTACTCGAAGATTAACATTACAATCTCGTGACATATCAACGAAGTACGTAAAATCGTTCGGGAGAAAAGTAAAATGGTCTATTATTAAAATTTCTGCACGCCTTATCTTTGCACGCTATATTAGAAACTTATTCAATGTAAACCTGGCTGGATGCAACTTACTTTGCTCTTTTTTTTAATCTCACTCGCTGATTGGTCGATTAATGACAGTTGTATGTCATTCGATTTTTAAATTGGCCGTTATTTTGACGTTGATGAGTAAGTTGATCTATCGAAGTGCTATTACGCTTTGATTGGTTAATTATTGAAATGGAATGGGTAATTTGATTGGCGCTGAGAGGTTCCATCTAATTGGTGCAAATGGATCGCTCATGCATGACTTCCCCTTGTTCCTAACCTTACCCATAAGAAATTTGATATAGGATGCATATATAATAAGTACTCATAGAATTAATTTAATAATACGTGAAGAGAAAACATTGTAGGTAAATCCTTTTTAAGCGCACGGATGAGTGTGAGATTTGGCGTACTTGAATTTATATGGATAAGGAGTGCAGAAAGCTAAAATTACGGTCGAATTTCGACCGCTGGGCGATCACTAGTACCTATAGGTAGATGTTCAATTGCTTCAAAGAACAATTAATTAATTAACTTTGACTTAGAATCGGAAGGTTTCGTGTTTTGATAGAAGTTGTTATGATGTTTGAATGGAAGTGCCTCAGAGTCAGGAAGCGCAAAATATCTAACTGCCCTAAGCGTAAACATCTTACAATTCAGTTGGATCGTGCGTAAACTGGCAATGC
Organism: Allophyes oxyacanthae; assembly: GCA_932294325.1. Lineage (NCBI taxonomy): Eukaryota > Metazoa > Arthropoda > Insecta > Lepidoptera > Noctuidae > Allophyes > Allophyes oxyacanthae. Next base: position 11,085,425 of record OW028631.1, read on the forward strand.
TAATGACATCCAACCTGCTTGCTCAGAAGCTGTCAATTAGAATTACTTGTGGTGTTTGTAAAACGCCAATCAACATGGCGTCAGCCTACTCTATTGTTAGTTGCAATGAAGGGTTTAAATTTCACATGCAGCCTCCTTGATTGAAGGTATTCTTAAAATTAATAAATTGAAATACATTTTACTATACTCAAATAAAGTTCCAAAACCCTTCTAAAAGAGAAATACGTTGCCAACTGCGACCAGTGGACTAACAGGCAGTTTATCTGTTAATTTATAAAATAAAGTTAATATAATTAGGCAGTGATAGTCTATAGGTAGAACGCTTGCCTTCCACGCAGGAGGGTTTCGGTACGAACCCGGCACGCATCTTTTGGAATTCATGTGCGAATCAGAATTTGATTATCATTTGCGATAATGGTGAAGGAAAACATCGTGAGGAAACCTGCGCATCTGGGAGGGCCTCATAAAGTTCTCGGTGGTGTGTGTAGTCCGCCAACCCGCACCAGGCCAGCATGATGGACTAAGGTCTAACCCTTCTCATTTTGAGAAGAGGCTCGTGCCCAGCAGTGGGACAGGAATGGACTGATTCACTTACTTTAAAAATGCCTTTGGGATTCCTTTTGTACTTTTCGAAATACATACCTAGTTGTGTTAGTTATTTGTACACCTACGCTTACAGTAGCTAAAAGTGCGTAAAAGTACGTACCTATATTTTTGGCCACAATTTCGAAATAAAATGATTACATAGACTGAGTCGAATCCTTATTGAGTAACGCGTGTGACAGGAGGTGTAAAAGAGCTTCTACAGAATGTTATCTTTCATTGAATATAATTAGTCGTAATGTCGTGGTATGGACATGTAATGCGGAGAGATGAGAATCATGTTATAAGAAGAATTGTAAATATGAATAGGCAGACGAAAGAAAAGATGGATGGACTGTGTGCAACATGACATGAATGTGAAGGAAGTGAATCTGGAAATGACGTCTGATACAGATGAATGGACGAAAACAAAATATTGCGCCCACCCAAAATAAAATGGATTATGGGCAGGAGAACGAATGATTGTATACAATTTACACACTATTGTTCGATGTATTTTTGGGACTACAGATTTTTTTTTTATAGTATATGGGTAAATACGATTGCGGTTCATCTATTGGTAAATGATCACCGCCGCCCATGAACACCAGAGGAGTTATCGATGCGTTGCCGACTTTTTAGGCTGGTGTTAGGAAAAAGGGAGGGAAAGGAGAAGCAAGGGGACTAAGGGAGGAATTGGGCCTCCGGCGCTCCGCACTCACTGAACGAAACGCAACAGTATGCATACTGCTATTTAACGTCGATATTCTGTGGGAGGGTAGTACTTCCCTGGTCGTGTCGAGGTATTCAGCGAGACTGGGTATAAATTTTTTGGTAACTGTAATAATTCTTGACATTTCATTTTAATATAATAATAAGTAATACTTTGACAATTAGAGTTCCTCTAAGGCTGACATTGTCTCCTTCATCTTTGTGTGTTTAATTTTTATATTTTATTAATTGCTGACTTTGTAACATTGTGCATGACAATATGATACCTATTATCCTTAATTTGTACGCTCTAGTGGCAAAACATAGCGCGCTATTACTATTGACATTTTGAGAACTGTATTATTTACCTATGTTTAACAATAATAAATGATTTGATTTGAGACACTACTACCACCAAAAGTTCCATTCCTCTTGCATTCCTAGTTCCTCCACAAATGTCTAAAAAGAATTATAAAGAATTTCAACACTTACGGATACCCAACTTATTGACTCTCTTGTCGTCAGCTGCTTCTTTTTCTTCTTCATTTTTGCTGCTTGATTTTTTCGCATTTGGATCCGAAACATCTGGAAAAAACGGTAATTTATTTTAGAATAATATACGTACAAATTATGTATTATTCGTGGGGCCCCAACAAACTTAAGTTAAAAAATTAATAATATGTTAGTACATTAGTACTTTTTTTATTAGCTTGGTAAGAACCCTTCATGTGCTGTCCTCCGCCTGGAGACGAGAGGTGTTTCACCACAGGGGGAGTGCCACCACGGTGGTATGCTTAGGCACCTAGGCTTAGGGGGGAGGGGGAGGAGAGCTCTCCCCAGTACCCTCGCTCGGGCACGCCGCAATCGCGGCGGTAAGACCCCTCTTTGAGGAGTGGCTGGATCGGCGGCACGGCGTCCTGACCTACCGCGTGACGCAGGTCCTCACCGGACACGGAAGTTTCGGGAGGTACCTGTGTCTGATGAGGAAGGCAGAAACGCCTGGGTGTCACCACTGCGAGGATCGCCCTGAGGACACAGTAGAGCATACGGTGCAAGACTGCCCCGCTTGGGCAGAGCACCGACGTGTCCTCAGGGCGGCGATAGGCGGAGACCTCTCGCGCCCGGCATTGGTCGAGGCCATGCTGCGGGGCGAGACGGAGTGGGAAGCGGTCGCCTCCTTCTGCGAAGCAGTCATGCTATCGAAGGAGGAGGCGGGCCGCTTGAGGGAGAGGATGGCGTCCTCCCTCCAGCCCAGCCGCAGTGGTGGTCGCCCACGGCGTCGGGCGCCGGCCGACGATCTCCGGCCACCGTAGGCGCGGGCATGCGGACAGCGAGTAAAGGGCAACTCGCTGTCCGACCATGGACCATGCCCGGGTCGACGGCGCGTTGTGTTCCACGCGCGCCTCAAAGAACGTCAGCAAGATGACGGGGCCCCCCCTGTAGAGGGCCGAAGCCTGCCGGGGTCGCGGGGCTTATCTCATTACCGTGACCCCGGAACGTAAAGGGCTATTGAAGGAACACCGTGGATTTTAGTCAGTACAAGTCTGACAGTCCCTCCCGCCCTGCCCGGGGTGGGAGGACTCATTTGATGATTTTACCACGATAAAAAAAAAAAAAAAAAAAAAAAAAAAAAAAAAAAGTACCCTCGCTGTCCGGTGTGCGATGCACGGCGTACCTTTTCGTTTTGTTTTAAAGTGTATCCCAATACTGCGGTTGCATTTAGGAACAGAGACTGAATCACTCTAGAAATTATGCGCACTACATAAAAAATATCTTGTATTAGGAATTTGTAGCAAATACTATTTACCTGCATCACTTCGCTTCGGTGTATACAGAGCCATAAACAACTTTGTATTTATTAACAATTTGCAAACTCCTCTATATCCGCTATTATAATATTATCCACCATTTTGTGTTAACAAAAGTTAGTTCCGGTAAACACGAAAGTTTTGTAGTACAGATTATTAATTAAAACTTTAAATAGAGATAGTTATGATGCGGTTATATTGTTCTGATGTTTGAAGTGTTTCAATTATTATCCATTTGTTCTTACACAAAAGGTACGACCGACATTAAACTTTCAATATTACTACTATGTATAAAATTGACTATTTTGTAGTATTTTTTTTTTTTTTTTTTTTTTTTTTAAACATTGCCCCTCACTAGGATTTCTCCTGTATCGAGGGTACAGTTTACAAACATACATGTCACATGCACAAACAATCAGACCCGAAACAACTATCTGTAGATCATACAAATATTTGTTCCGTGCGGGGATCGAACCCGCGGCACTTAGCGCAGAAGGCTAATCGCTTAGCCACTGCGCCAACCGTGTCGTATTATAACTTGTTTATATAGGTAATATTTTTTTATTATGTATTACCTATATTTATTTATTCATCCTTACAACGGTCCCATCGATATACCAGCGCTGTGACATTGTAGTATTAAATACTTGACAACACTAATGAATAGGATGACTATTTTACTTTGTTCTGTCTTTCTTTTTTTTTCTTTTTTACTGTTTAAAGGTTTAATTTAATTTTTATTTTATTTCTCTCGTGTGTTGTCAATGTCCGTGCTGAATAAATGTATTTTCTTTCTTTCTTTCTTTTCTTTCAAATAGATCGATAAAACACTTTTTATTTGAATAAGCTATTATTCTTAGTTTCCGAGATATTAAGCTTTATTATGTGTATTCGATATGTATGTATTTACATCCCGGCACTCTATTTAGACGCCATAACAACAACATTATCACAGCTTTTATTGTATTTTATCGTATTCCCCTATATTTGAATGCACGTAACTTCGAGTTTAGCGACGGCAAACGTTAATGGAGCGAAATAATGTACTTCGCAGTTTTCCTTCTCTCTTTTTACCATAAACAAGGGATTTTACGTAAATCTATTTCTGCAAATAAATGTTTTCTTCCTTTATTTCTTTCAAATCTGATTGGAACATAGACAATATACATCGTGATCAAAAAAAAAATCGTTAGGTATTAAAAAAAAAATCATGTTCTTTTATTCGTATCGGTAAATCCTACAGTGCTGGCAGCACTGGTTATCATGGTATGGAGAACATCCGTGAGGAAATCTGCTCATCTGAGATGGGACTCATAAATTTCTGGATGGTGTGTGTATTCCACCCGCACCAGGGCAGCGTGGTGGACTAAGGCCTAACCCGTCTCATCCTGAGCCCGTGCCCAGCATTGGGACAGTAATGGGCTGGATTTATTTTACATAATTTGTTATGTTGTGGTCTTCCAGCCATTTTTATTTTTTCAAATAACAGTTCAAATGCTTGAGTTTATTATTTTTTATATTTTTTTGTCTATGTTTGTTATTTTTGTTTCTTTGTGATCTCTTTATGTTTTTTTGTTTTTTATCTGCTGACAATATAAATATGTCCTGTATCGAATAAATGTTTTCTATTCTATTCTATTCATAGAAATAATATATATAGTACCTATAACATTTCTATGATTCTATTCTATACATATCCCAAGTACAAATTGTCAAATTAGAACATAATTATACAAAGGTTTGTCCATAGTAAATTTATCTTAACTAAGGGCGTCCACCAATGACGACAGTACCAAATTCTTTAACATGGCTGTAACCGAAAAGGCTGAAGAAAAAAAGTTTATACTGTCTGAACTTAAGGTATAAAAGAAATTATCTTTTTCAAATGTAAAGAATAATACAAAAGGCTCAAGTCCAAAATAATACTTACTACAAAAGGCTCAAGTCCAAAATAATACTTACTACAAAAGGCTCAAGTCCAAAGACACTTCAGGCCATTTTGAAATCCTTGAAGTTAAAACAAGCTTTGCTTGTAACAAAACAACACCTTTGACAAACAATTCTATTTTGTTTCAAATCAATAGTAAGTAACAACTTTGTAAAGTTTCCAGTTCTGTTCTAAGTTAGAGGTAAAATTACAGAATAATTTAAAAATATCAAGGAGATGTAATTTTTTGTTAGCCTCAAGTTTTGCAACACTACATAATTACACTCATCGCTCTGACTTTATTCATTCCACCTTCTTCGTTCAGTCTATTCTACTATGGAATGCACTCCCCCTTGAAATCAGGATGGCTAACAGTAAGCTCTCTTTTAAATTTAAATTACGAAAATACTTTCGTGACAAGACATCGGCAGATTCATCTCGACTCTAATTCTTCTGAATTGTATATATTTATTATTTATATATGTTTATGTTTATTTAGCATATAATAATACATATTTATTTATATATGTTAATGTTTATGTAAGTTTATAATTATAGTTGTTTTTAAGTATAATAGAATATACCTACCCTCTCATTTAAGTTTGTTTTTTGGTGCATCTACCTTCATTGTCTCTGCATCACCCTAAGGTTGTCTGGTAGAGAATGCCTACGGCATTAAGACCGCTTTTGTACATTGTACATGAAGCATTTTAAATAAATAAATAATTTAACTTTTGGATTTAAACATAGTTTTTATTTAACTTTTATAATGGAAAGTAAAGTATAAATATACAAATCTTATTTTTATTACATTTTAGCAAAGCTATTTGGGACATCGAAACAAAATTACATCATTTTCATATATCCACCTTAAATATTGCTTTCGCTTTCAAAATAAAAGAAAAAAGATTTGGTATAAATGTAAATCTTGAAAAGAAAATGGCAAAAAAAATGTCTTTCAAAAATAATTATGACTGACAGTTGTACAATAACGTAATATTCAGCCTGTAGAAACAGCAGACGCAAATAAAAAAATCAAGCATCTTTTGGGAATAGATAATATTCCAACAATAAGAATAAAGGTATGCCCAATGAATATGCCGAAATTACAACTAATATTATTATTACCAATGGGAGTTGAATAAATGAACCGCAGAGGATCAATTGCTAAAATAAAGACAAATATACATGAGGTACCTACACGTCGGATATTGTTGCCGATTTACTGATTCATTCAATAACCTAACCGTCAAAAACTCCAACTAGAAAAAAAAAATAAGTTCAAAAACTAAAACCCGACTACTGAGTACCTCTACCATGAGTTTTCCGTGCCGTCTAACGTTCACGTTCACATGCAATATCTGTATAGTTCACTATTTATACAGCTAGAGGCGCTGAAAAAATTCCCATACAAATATTGGATGTGAACGTGAACGTTAGACTTACTGAACTCATGGTAGAGGTACTGAAAAGGTATGAAACAAGAAAATATTAATAGATACATATGCATAGTGATGTTCAGAGGATAGCCGTGGTCGTATGCCACTTTGCCCTAAAGCTTATGATCGCTTACTACTGTTAGACTGTATTGTTTTTATCACGCTTTTATTAGCTTCACCTGTAACGAACGAACTAACTATGTAAGAAAATGTTGGAAGTTAAATTTGACCCACTTTCCGGTTTCCGATTGAGCTGAAATTTTGCATACACGTTCAGTTTGGATGACTAAAGCGTGTTCTATAGTTTTTTTAAACTATAATATTTTATTTTAGAGTAGCTGTTGCGTCGCGCAATCGGGTAAAAACAAAACAAGACTTTATCGATCGTATCGTGTACAGTACGCATCCATTCAGATCAGCCTGCCAATGTGTGGTGGGCTTTATATTCTGAATTGGATAAAATAACTAGGTACCTACTTAGGTTCAAAGAAAACATTGTAACCGAAAATGGATTGATAGGTCTACGCTTCGCTTAAGAAGTACATAAAGGGCTCCCTACGGATGATCTCAAAGGATGTCCGCCATCCATCAAGTTTGGAAATGTACTAAATCCTACGCAGCCTCTGTTTAAATATTCAGAAATACGCGGTACAAGTAAAATCCCATGCGAGATGGCCATAAAATATTTCACGTTTATTTCCGACATCAGGAATAGAACTTTATTCTTATAGCCATGAAACTCGCGGTTTCGTCTGATTTGTTACTGGAGAAAATGTTGGTATTTCAGTTACGACAATTTATGCACAAGTAAAAAAACACTGCACAAAGGCGGATTTAATACCATAGGCATTTTCTGCCAGTTTAAGGGTGCAACAAAACAAAATTTAAGATCCAGGAATAAATACATAGATACATATAAATAAATATAGTATAGGAAAACATACAAATACACAATAATAACGTAACAAACACAAAAAAAAACGTACAGTCGAATTAAGAACATCCTCCTTATTTGAAGTCGGTTAAAATACGAAAACATACGGCCTATGCGGAATTCTATGTCCGATATTGATTATTACAATTCATCAATATACAGGGTTATTTTTAATCAACTATTAGTGCTTTAAAGGATGGAAGTACCTACTCATCAATATGAACAACTTTTACTGTGGGACCAATCAGGAAATCGCGAAAAAAAAAATCTAACTTTCTATACATTTCGATTTAACAAAGTTGATCTTTTGTACGAAATGTTTATTTTTTTCTTGATTTAATGGTTGGTCCCATAATAAAAGTTGTTCATAATAATGAGTACTTTCACCCAATAAAGCACTATTAGTGAATTACAAGTAGGTAACCCTGTATGGGAAAGAAATGATTAAATTAACTAATATTATAAAGAGAAAAGATTTGATTTTTTGTATGTTTGTTTGTTTATTTGTAATGGATAAACACAAAACTACTGGACTGATTTTAAAAATTCTTTCACCAGCAGGGTGCTACGTTATCTGTGAGTAACATAGGCTATAATTTATAAAGATATCACGCGGGCGAAGCCGCTGGCGGAAGCTAGTCTACTATAAATCGATATAGTCAACTAAATTGCAGTACATTACTGCAGCGGCCGGCAAATCGAGTATTGATGGATGAATGTGATAATTTGGGCCGAGGTGAAGCCGAGGTACATATTGTGAGTCCATCAAATAATGATGAATGATTCTTTTCTTTTCACTTTTTCCTGTCGCAGGTCTGCTGACAGTTTAGAAATACCATACCATACCAATAAAAAACCTTTGTACTTGATATCTTTACTTATTTTCGTTGTCATGTGTATGTGTGTACATAAATAATAAATAAATAAATAATGGGAAATATCCATTTTGTTTTTTTATAGCCATCATGAATATTCAAGTGAGAACAGGAAAAAAGAGCGATATCATTAGTAATACATTTATACTGGTGATGCTCGCGCCTTATTTCAAAAGTCTGTAATTGAATCTCACGGCTGACAAACACTAAATTTGGCGCGTGTGAAGTATAATATACGGGTACGATATACCAAAAGTCTGAAATGGTATACAAAATGTCACTCTGAATCAAAAACGAAAAAATAATGTAGAATTATTATACCCCCTATATATTATATATATTATGAATGTATAATGCCCCCTTGTTCCTCCCTTGTTTCTGAAGTTTGTAATCCGAAATATCTGAAATAATGACAGTTGATAAAAAATATATGTACCTAAATATTACAGGAAAAATATAACGATGTTTCTAACTAGCAGTGTTTTAAGAAATCATCAAAAACCTTCACATACTAACTTACTTATGCGGTCCGTATATAAAACTAAATAACTTTTTATATGTCGGTGCCCGAGTAATACTCACACTTGGCCGAATATTTTAAAAAAACAGATGAAAAATCCACAGGACCACAAAAATGAAAACAAGCGATATCGTTTATTCTCGCGCCGTAATTTCCTGAATATTTTCACCACATACGCGAGTTAATAACAACAATTATGTTTTTATTCCATTACGATAGGTATTCAAAATGTAGATACCTATCACGTTGCGGTCTCCGTGGTATCTATATACTTACAAATGAATAGCTATGTATTATCTACTGCAGGGCTGTCCAAGCCTGATACGATCACGGGCCAATACAAATTACTAAATGGTTTGGAGATTCTATGTTCTGTGGTTTGGAGGGCCGCAGAAATAAATACAAAATCATTTTCCAAATGCCACAACATTATGCTAAGATGGGGGCCATTTTTGGTCTCGTCTAGGTTGCATAATTATCGTCTCTCTCTTTAACCGACTTCAAAAAAAAGGAGGAGGTTCTCAATTCGACGCGTATGTTTTTTTTTTTAATGTTTTTTACCTCGTTACTCTCGTCTGCGTGAACCAATTTTGATGATTCTTTTTTTATTTGAAAGCTGGTGCTTCCCGAATGGTCCCATTTAAATTTAGTGAGGATCTGATGAAGATCTTCAGAGATAGACAATGGAACTCTTGAATGAATAACAGCACATCACTCGCGATTGCTGTAATCTCATGTTTATGTATTGTTTATGCCACTCAAAATTGAAAAATAAAATAAACTTAAAAAAAAAGTAAAAACCGACTTCATAAAACTAAAAAGTATAAAATAATTTTCTAAAAAAACTTAACAGCTTCTGAAGTCGGGGCCTATAATTCTTCAATGTACCTACTCGTAGCTTGGCAGTGGCCCCGACTACAGAAGCTGTTAAGTTTTTGAAGAAAATTATTTTATACTTTTTAGTTTTTTGAAGTCGGTTTTTACTTTTTTTTAAAGTTTATTTTATGTTGTTTGTTTTTGTACCTTCATTTGTTATTTCCTGGCGTTTCCAGAATAAAATGTGTTACAATCCTTCTTTTGATCATTTAAAAAAAAATGTTCTATCAATCAATCATCATTTATTTTGTAAAACACAGGTACAGAGATGTTTTAAAATAATAATAAGACCACCACGTTTCGCCGATCTACATTTTTATTTTGTAAAAGGAATCTGTTCGTATTTGCGGTAGATCAAAAACATATCGTGGCCCGCACAAATTTAAGCTGCGGGCCGCATGTGGCCCGCGAACCGTGGTTTGGACAACCCTGATTTACAAATTACATAGTTAATTGTGTTATTTTATCCAATTAATCAGAGACATGTTTGGGTTAACTTTTCGGGTCCATTGTTATTTCTTTCTTTGTAGTTTATACTTGTAAAAGGTGTTGTTTGTGGAATAAAAGTTTCACACCCCACAGCCTAACCCCCCGGAAGTAAACAGATCTTTGCAGGTTTCTTTCTTGGAAAAGAAAGGTTCGTACATAAGATTTAACATAGAAATCCATTAGAATTATTAAGTTTTATATCTCTATTTTAGAAGTATGTAGCTATTTATATACAGGATAAGTTTTTATGTAGTGCGCTTAATTTGCAGAGTGATTCAGTCTCTGTTCCTAAATGCTTCCGCAGTATTGGGATACACTTAAAAACAAAAACAAAATTCTACTTAGTAAGTACGGGAAACACACATAATTTAGTAGCGCAAACTGATGTGTGTGCAATTGTGCATGAACCTTTAACCTCACTGATCTGCGTCATTCTCATTCACAATTCTTGATAGATAGTATCAAGTGACGAGTCTGTTTGTCAAAGAGAACATGAAAAAGAGAGGTATTTTCCGCTCGAAATTGGAGCTGCCCGATTGGGGAAGTACCTCCACCTTGGAGAATATCGTAGCCAACTAATACCGCTGTTTTGCAGTGTTGTGTTCCTAACGGTGAGTAAGGTCGCCGGTGCTCCTTGGAGAAGCCCCGCTAGTAGTAGGGTCGGCAACGCGTGACTGATGTTGTTGAGTGTTGATGTTGGTGTTGCAAACGTTGCAGTAACGGCTACCTAACCATTAGACGGGCCTTATGAATGTTTACCAAATTAGAGGTATAAAAAAAAAATCTTTAATCCAAATCAAAAGCTCAGTAACTCTCAGTCTCTAGTAACTTTAGTAAAAGCAAATTCTAAAATTATCTCTTGATAATAGTAACCACAACTTATTACAGTAATTCATGCCTACTTTAGATCATAATAAATACTGAAATTCTACGAAACAAGTACTTAATTGTAACTTCAAAGGTTTTGAGAATAATTCTAATGATTACTTTCTCTATGGCTGCTTTCAAGCTAATTGAAATGCTTTGGTAATAAACATAGTGCTTCGTATGTAATTGTAGGTTTGTGTAAAGGTTTGTATATTTGGGTAAATGTCAATGTAAGTAAGCTAATTTATATAATTATTAATATGTGAAGAGAAAACTTTGTACCCCTTTTTAAGCATATTGCGCGCACGGAGGAGTGTGAGATTTGACATAGGTAGTTAAAGTTTATATATTATGGAGAAGGAGTGCAAAAAGCTAAAATTACGGATGAATTTCGACTACTGGGCGACCACTAGTAGTAATAAATAAGTACAAAAAAAAAAAAAAAAAAAAATTCTTCGTATAAACTTCTTGGTATATTATCATAAGATAATAGGTACTATTGAAACATTGTATTTGTATTCACTTTAATTTTTACCTCCGACAAAAAAGAGGGTTGTTAAATGTTTGTAGTGTGTATCTGTGTATATGTGTAGGTATTTGTGTATCTGTCTATAGCATCGTAGCTTCAAAAAGGATGGACCGATTTCAATGCGGTTTTTTTCAATTGTAAGCTAATTTAATCGGGTATCATCTTAGCTATGTTTCATGAAAATCTGTTCAGCCGTTCAAAAGTTACAGCTCTTTTTCTAGTTGGAGTCGGGGGTTTTTGATGGTTAGGTTATAATGTTTTCTTTGTTGTGTTCGCGACAGATCGCGTTCGTTTGCTGTCGCATGGTTGTCGGGTTGCCGCTGCCAACTGCCAGGTGATTTTTACGTAATTAGGGCGCGGGTTCCAACGAGCCTAAAGTAAAATATGAACTTCGATAATTTATTCTAAGTATAAGCCTTTTCTTAGACAAAGTATTACAGTAGTTAGCAAGTCTTTTCATAGTTCACACACAAAGTCTGACATAAATCCGAGTTAGGTACCTACTAAATTGATAGACATGCGTCAGAAAACATTATTAATAATTCATGCAGGTCATAGAATAGAACTGAATAGATCTTTATTTCATGTAAACCAGATACAGGCACTTATGAAATGTCGAGACTCTAGGTGCACGTGAAAATAACAATATAGATATTTTTACTAAATATCTGCCTATTGCTGGTACTATGAGTCTGTCATGCTCACTTAAATGTCTCGCTGATGGTGGCGTTGTGTGTCGGGTCGTTGAGTTCCGTTTATAATGGTTGAGCTTAGCGATGCTGACGCATGAGTCATGCTCGTGAACAGGTGCCGTCTATCAGGCCTGGTCAGCTTGTAACTGCCATGGCATTCTTATTTATAGGCTAATCATTATTATTCTCCTATTCTAATTACATTATTCTCGCAGCTCTTACCACAACATTGTACTGATCAAGATTGTGATCTATTATTTTAAAAGAGTTTTCGTAGAGTTGACGACACGGTTGGCGCAGTGGCTAAGCGATTAGCCTTCTGCGCTACGTGCCGCGGGTTCGATCCCCGCACGGAACAAGTATTTGTATGATCTACAGATAGTTGTTTCGGGTCTGGTTGTCTGTGCATGTGACATGTATGTTTGTAAACTGTACCCTCGATACAGGAGAAATCCTAGTGAGGGGCAATGTTTTATTAAAATAAGCAAGTAAGCAAGAGTTTCTTGCCGGTTTTTCTCTATAGGACCTAATATATTGGAACCGCGCACCTAGAGTCTCGACATTTCATAAGTGCCTGTATTTGGTTTACATGAAATAAAGATCTATTCTATTCTAACGTTACGGTAACTTTTCACATACTAATCATTCTAAAGCAATTAGCAATTTATAATTTAAATTATGATTACTCACGGAAATAAAAACCCTCTTGTAAATATTTAAAACACGCTCAAGATCGCCAATTAAAAATGAAACACCAAAAGACGAAGATTCTTGGATCCCATAAATAATTCATTAGATAACTAACGAGCGATGAAAAAGAATATCTCAAACTGAATTCCTGTTAAGGAAAGCCGGAACAAGATTTCACAGTAACGAGATAATTACTGTTCATCATGACATAAGGCTTAATACACACTACATTAATTTCCAATTAGAAGAAAAACAAGAGAAATCAATAAGAGCATTTAAACTATCGATGTAACATTGTCCGGCCGCCTGATTACGTTGTTATGACAGTTGTTGTCGCAAATAAACGTCCTATTCCGTATCGTCTTATGAAAACGTCTATAAGCGAGACAGGGATGCATTGTTTGTTGGCCGCTGTGGCTGTCATTTTTCTTACGTAATCAAGGCGTCGGAGACCTCCCTCTATGAATCCTCAGATAGTCCTCTGGAAAGAGGATTTACGGAAGCATTTTGACAATTGAATTAAAAAATGGGTTTATTAGTAACTTCTTAGGAGGTACATATAATTCTTGTGATAATATTAATCCTGTTCTTACTAAAAAATGTAGAGAACACATTCAATAATAAATGTTTTATCTAGTTATTTGACATTTTAGTATTATTTATTATTTGTCTCAACAGCTGTGTATAAGTCTTATGAGTGTTGGAGTACGAATGACGAAAAAGCACATGAAAAATGATGATCCAGTGTAACGTTCTAAATTGAAATTAAAATTTGGAAGCATAACACTGGCCAGTGATGAAGGAGATAAAGGAGGACTTGTCGTAACTTACTCTTGAAATACCAATTTCCGCACAACCTAACAAACGAAAACTTAAACAACTGGCGTTAATTAAAACAATTCCAATGGAACCACGTCTTGAACACATTGCCTTAAATGGTAACGGTCTAATGCGCCCAACGAAGCGTGCTTACAGATGTGAATTAGCACACTGTAAACGTTAATCCGATTGCACTTGATAATTCATTGGTTGTTTCTAACTTTCTTTTTGATATAAAGTGTGATGCATATAATGTAGCTTAAGTATATACTAAATATGGCGTTGTTATCAAAGATATTATTGATGCAGATGAAAAGTTTAAAACGACTCACAAAGAAAAGAAACGATAAGTTTCTAACCATAACGAACTTTTGACGTCATGGACTCAGACTTTAAAATTGCGAAAAATATTATTTCAAATGAGCACCAATAGAGAGCACTCCTATTATATACCTACATTAGTAATTTATGAAAATTAAAATCTTGAGTGCTGTGATAATTAATTCTGCTAATTGAACGTGAAATTTTTATGTTAAAACAGCTATATGAAATAACATTGTTTTTAAATTTATTTTTAGGTGTTTCATCACTTTATATAAAAATAGAAGCTCTTAGCTGCTGAGATTAAAATTCTATTATGTTATTTCTTTCTTTTCTGAATTTTGTTATCCTAGTTCTTTATAGGTTTCTTAAATAATCATGTTGTAAACACCTACCTTTAGCAGTTCTTCCTTCGTAGATCTCCAAATCCAAGGCGTCGCTGCCATCCGCGCGCGATACCTTGAACGTGTAGTCACTCAAATCGAAGCTAAACGCGTGACTGTCCAGGAAGTTCGTTAACCACCAGTCCTTCGACCTCGCCTGCCGTGTCCTCAACGGCTCTATCGTCAGCACATTGAACACCTTCACAGATTTCTGCTGCTTCAAACTCCTCATTAGCTCCTTTGCCATATGGTCGATACACGTAGCATTATCACTACAGTCTAGTTCCACAATCGCCCTAACATCCCCCATCAACATGAAAGCGACCAATAGGGCAAGGGGATTCATTTTCACCTATGTCTTTTTCACAAACACTGTGCACAGGTCTTCATCAATCCATTTGTGGGTCACGCCTTTCCTAACCATCTACATCGATGGCTACTTGGTTAATGAGTCCCTCTATGCCTGCCTGATCATTTTTATCTGGCGTCACGCTGCACTGGCCACCGCGGACGGCGTGTGCAATATTTTTTTCATTGAGTTCTTCACTTGCATGTACACCACTTTTCTTTCCACCGACCACGTTTTTATTCAAGAATTTTCCGTGATCCGCACATTTAAGGTGCTTTATCGAGAAATATTGATGTGTGTATAAAAAAATCTTTTCGTTTCGCTTTGTTATACGTCGCTAATATTGTGAATCAATATTTTACTTTCATATGTATGATCAGCAAATTCATTTGAGTTTTAAATGAAATATGATATTACTGAATAGTATTCAGTTGATATTTTAATTTGGGAACTAGTATATTTTGTTGAATAAGGTATGAAAATAATGCTTGCTTGTAATGGTTGTTGCTTGCTTGTAATTCATGTTGAATTTATTTTGGTGCATTACATTGAATTTTTATGTAAACTTAGGTACCTTGTCACCGTACTTTATAATAGCATTGGGCCATGAATCCTTTGTAATTTTCCCTTACAAAATACACTTTGCAGAATTTCGTTTCAATAAAGCAACAATGTCCCCATAAATAAATTCTGCAGCTCCTATTCATGAAAAGGGATAAATACTTATATACCTAGCTTAACCAACCTTCTTTTTGTGATAAAACATAAAGTAAAGGCTTTGATGGCAAAGCTTAAAACGGTTCTCAGTTACAGACACGCGATGGTTCTTTTAACGTTTCGAATTAAATGTTAAAATTTTCCTCAATATGGGAACATCAAAGTGAAACTCAAATGTCTATTTATAAGCCTTTTCAATATAAATGTGGTTATATTTAGAGGTGTGGATCAGACCATCAAACTGAACAACTTTCTCTATAGGACCAACATCGTATGTAATTGCAAAAAAATAATCAGCTGTTCTATAATTATGTTTGGGTGGAGTAGGTATTGAAGTTTTGTATGGGACAGCTGAATATACAGGGTTTTTTGTAGTTCACCGGTAATACTACTCATCAATATGAACAACTTTTACTACGGGACCAACCATGAAATCGCGAAAATAAATTCAAACTTTTATACAAAAGATTAACCTTGCTCCATCAAAATGTATGAAAAGTTTGATTTTTAATTCGCGATTTCATGGTTGGTCCCGTAGTAAAAGTTGTTCATATTGATGAGTAGTTTCACCCCTTAAAGCATTACCGGTGAATTACAAATAACCCTTTATAATACGTGATAGTCCATGTCGACACAACAGAAATAATATTTGTATGACAAGGCACCACTGCTCTGAATATCCACCATTAAACACATAATTTTCTCCAAAATCAAAACTCCATGATCAGCGCCAACATCTGGCGTGGTTCTAAAGTTTCAGTAATTACGCATATCATTACAGCGGCATGCTGGCGCTAGTTGGTTAAGTTTAACAAGTTGAAACTTGTTTTAAATTGATACTGCGATGGCTGAATAATTGATTAACTCAAGTTGGAAATATTTGTCTCTTCTACATGCAGTTTGTCAAAGGCTGATCAAATTTAACCAGCCGTCAAATCTCATATGGAAAACTATTATAAGATCAAAGACTATGTTGACGATGGAAACGTATGGAACTGATTGTCTTCTGCTGCGGCTTCCCTGGTGACCCGCTGCTGGTATCTTCAGAAGCTAATTTTAATGACACTTCCTTTGTTTTCATAATTGGATGACTTGAATGTTATGTATGAACCTACTTGTATTTTTTAAATTGTAGTGGTACTTTTGATGATCTTTGCTGTTCTTTTTTTTGTACTATTGTGTAAATTCAGGTCGAATTTTAGCCTGTATTTAAGTTACAGTCACAGTAATGAATGCGATCAATTTGAATAATTACCGGTAATTATTAATAGTTTTCAATGAATCACACTAACCTTAACTTAAATAGGTACCTACTATCATAACACAACAACAACATAACATTAGCCTTATAACAATTAGTAATACAGAACATGAGGTTTCATAATCGAAATATTATCCATAGAAATGAAATTCTGCCCACGAACGCTGAAAAGTACCCAACTGATGCTAAAAGGCAATATAAAATGTAAAACAGCTGAAGAAAGGCGATAATATTTTAATCTTAGGAAGACGTTTCATTTTAGTTGGAAGCTGCTGTTTCAAAAAAAGTGCTTTACTGGCTTTTTTACTGGCTGGACATTATGAACGGCAACTATTCTTCTTTTGTTGAGCTTATGCCGTAAGCTATCATTAGCTTTTTAGCTATAATTATTTTTTTATATAAATTTACATTTTTCTAAGCACATTCGAGCATACCGCACCCGTGGATTTGCTTCTGAAAATCAGCGTCAGGTGGCCTAGTGTTGCCATCTGACAATATGCTGAGCTGAGGCTTTTTTGGCATAAACATAATATTTTTTTATTATACGTGATGTTTTAGTTAAGGGGCTCGTAGCTACATAGCTTCCGCGCAGATCAGTCGATCAGCGAGGTTAAGCTGCGGTTGCCGCGGTCAGTCCCTGGATGGGTGACCATTTCTTTGAACATCGAGACCCCTCCGTGCCTAGGATAGCACGTTAAGCAGTTGGTCCCGGTTTTCATACGAATACCTTTGACAGTCGTTACGGAAGTCAGCAACCCAAAAAAAGTCTGACAACCGGTCTAACCTTAGGGTATCAGTATCTCCCAGTAATTGGGTGGCGGAGGTCAGATGGCAGTCGCTCTGTATAAAATACTGTTACTCAGCCGCATCTGGTTAGACTGGGAGCCGACCCCAACGTTATAGGTCAATAAATGCAACTATCTTTCTTTCTTTCACATGGAAATCGCTCATGCTGTAATGGAAAGATTAGGCAGTCAGCAGTGGTAGTATCGAGGCTGACTGCCCAGGATGCACCGGGGGGGCTAAAAATGCCGCTTTAGAGGAATCATAATATTACAAATGTCAAAATATCTACTTAATTGACGACTCTTAATGTCATCCTCATAAGGTTCATATTCAGTAATCATCTGTTTGACAGTTACTAAGCAGATCATTAGATGAATTGCTCAATGTGGCCTTTTTAGGCCTCCAGATGATGTCAGGTTTTGTCGCCCGTGGAGGCCATCCGTCCCACGGCAACTATTGTATCCAAGTCAAAGTTTTTTTATTTCAACTGGGCCTTTATAAGCACTTTCAAAACATCGTCATTCTAGGTGCACGGTTGGTCCTGAAGAAGATACCGGCAGAAACTCGATGGTACTCTTTTCAAAATTTGCAATAATATTTGGAGCCGCAGGATGAATGACCTAATCATCTTTAGCTTGTACGACAACTGTGAGGTCTTTGGTTAGGAAAATGTGGTATTTGGTTTTTCTGTAAGAAAGTTCTCAAAGCCTGCTGAAGTTTGCAATTTTTCCGGTGGATGGCAAAAGGCTCGCCCTCTGTTACATGAGAGCTAATAACAACAATTTTTTTACTGCGTTTGTCCCTCATCTTACTTGATAGTAAGCGACGATTTGGCCTAGGATGAAGCATGCAGACTTAGAAGATTCTTGTTCACCCTTGTCTTTAAGATAACCGGCTTATATTTATCAGGGAATCAGAAGGATTGCAAGGATTTCCACTCCACCGTGCACCGCGCACCTAGAGTCTCGACATTTCATAAGTGCCTGGTTTACATGAAATAAAGATCTATTCTATTCTATTCTATTCTACTCCTTAGTTGTACGCACAATAAATGTGGTACCAAAACGAATACTTAGGTGAAATGTCTACGAAATACGGCAGGGTAATCACGATACACACTCGCAATCGGAATCGATTCAATTTTGACAGTCCAAAAAATTACATTGCGCGGTATACTTTTAAAACCACTACGCCCTACAATTTGAGCAACGCAATGAACACTGTTGTAGTGTCAAAATTGAGTCGATTCCGATTACGAGCGTGCACCGTGATTAGGTAGCGGGTGATGCCATTCGTGAAATGTGGTTTTAGAAAAGTACACTTCTGCCTGTCTTTTTTTTTTTTATTATAATTCACAAAACTGATGTTCAATCTCACATACAAAATAAAAAGCTTACACATAATACATCTGATTGACATCTACTAGAATATGTGAATCTAGTCTTCGGGGAATACATGCGTAATGAAGTACGCATCAAAAACTGATATGCGAACGGTACTTACAAACAAATGAAACTTATTTTGTGTAACCCGCGTATCACACGCGATCAGTGTTCTAGTAATAAAAAAATGTATCACATTTTGTGTCCGGAACCACGTACTGTGTCTTTTTTGGACAATCCTAGTTTATTCTCTGCCAAAAGTAATTAATTTATTGCCGATTCTCGTATTTTATTTGGTGTAGAAACACTCTCCCCCCTTAAAACAAAGATAATATATCGCAAGTCTAGTAAAACCAAGGTTTTAAATACATCCATCACTTTCTAACGTCGTTTAACAAAAAGAGACTTCTTCTCCGTAGAATCCTATTTGGAACCGTGCACCTAGAGTCTCGACATTTTATAAGTGCCTGTATCTGGTTTACATGAAATAAAGATCTATTCTATTCTATTCTAGACGGGAGCTACTTGACATAGATCTCTCCCGAGTTACTCCACAAAGAACACCTTTTCCACATCCAAACTATAATTCTATACTGCTCCTACTATCTTCTTCACAATGCTGTCATCAGTCCATCTTCTCAACTCTAATCTCACTTGGCACTAGTGCAGTAAATCTGTCAACACTAGCTTTTATAGTACGACACAACTAAGAAGTCGTATCGGCAGACTTCGTAAAACCGATCACTTCCGAACTGATTGCGTATTCGAGACCACGAATGTTTAATAATACTGCAGTAGAATATGATCTTTACGCTGATGCAATAAGATGTAAAATTATCTAAGCAAACAACTGCCAATTTTTGTAGGCTAATTCATGTAACTAAAGCAGTGCAGTTGCCGCGCAGTTGCAGTAAAATTTTGATCAAAACAACAATTTGGTATTCTCTTAGCTTCAGTGTGATACGCTCGCGTCAAGTTCGAGCGTCTCTGCAATTATTATCGGCGCGTCATAAAATAAATGAATTAGCCCTCTGGTACATGGAAGTTACTTCTTAGTTGTGTCGTACTATAAAGACTTGTAATTCACTAGGAGTCACTATTATTGGCTACGTTCAGTAATTAATTTTTCGCTGTGAAAGTCACTCGTGCGGTTGTCGCTCGCTCATCGGGAAATGATCGGGAATTATTGAACGGCTTCGGGCGATCCACAGCTGCGTTACACAAGTGACCAATCGAAAGACCTCAAAATACCTGTTGGATCCTATGGCTACAGTCATTGGTCGGTTGACAGCAGCGCGACGGAGTGCGACTTTCACCCTACTATTTTAGGGGTGACTAGAGCGATCGCTCGACGACGCTCGCTCAAATAACTGAACGGTTTAGCGTGATCACCCGGACGATCGAGCGTCGTCGAGCGTCGTCCGCCGTAATTACTGAACACACCCATCAGCAGTCAGCTGTCTTGTTTTATTTATAAGAAAATAACAATGACAGGTGTCAGATTTATTAATCGTTTGTAAACGTCAAGTTTTATTATATACATCATGTTTCTTTTTCATTGATCAAAGTTGATAATATTCAACAGTGTTCAATTAAAAAGTAAGTGATGTATTACCACTTTATTGTAACGACGCACATTACAGTGCGGCCGTTGAGATAATGCGTTCATGACACCTGTCGATTTGACATGTTTATTTTATAATAAAAATAAATTTAGGCAAAATTATTAAAGTTTATTGTAAGTTGACGTTATAATATAAATTTTATCTACACTCATATCGTAAAGTTCTAATTAAAAATACTCGTACTACTTTATTGACAGACTTTACCTATGCACATGCAACTATAATTAATTTTTTTTTTTTTATTACGATACAGTTGTTTTAATAAAATAATGCTATAAAATAACTTTTTTTTCCATTATAGTACACTTCCGATCCAACAAGGAGATTTCAATTCAATTTATATAGCGGCTGCACATTGTCTATGATGGCGCGTGCTCGCATGTGCGGTGACTTAGCTTTCGGCGCCATTGTTGTTTGTTTGTTTACATATTTTATAATTTGATAACATGAGTAGGTATAAATAAAGTAGTATGTCAGTCACCACGGTGAACTGAAGCCTCAATAAAAATTTGAATAAAAAAAAAAAAAAAAAAAAAAAGTAGTAGATGAAACGGCACATAAATATGTTGATTAATAGGGGGTATTAAAACACTCGTGTTTTAATACCCCCTATTAATCAACAGTTTCATAAGCTACTATATACATTATACACCCTTAAAATATGACCACGCATTGATACAAGCTGTAAAGTAAATAAACGTATTATTAATTAGATGTTTCTCAGAAAAACCTTTGAAATTAGTAATCGTATGTACAGACTATAATTGGTAAGTATTTAGGTAAATTCTACCGAACGTTCTAGTTTAATTAAAGAGGTTTGTAAATAGCTTTAATTTGTTATTTAGTTGTTCATATTTCAGGGCTGAAGGTGAAACCAAATTAGGTTCAACAGTAATAGGTACTTATCTAAGTTCGTACATTCAAGGAGTCTTTCTGCCTGCATATGTAAGTTTCAAAGTGCGGAGCAAATGACAGACTTTCTGTTCGGCGGACTGTGGCGGACAGTTTTTTTTACGACAAAAAATTGCCGTGGACAAGGAAATTCGGTAGGTAAAGGTATTGTCTTCCAATTGTATTGATATTTTAATTTAATTTATTTTAATTTACGTGAATGATTAATTTTATATGTAATATGGGTTTTTACCTGAAATAAATGAATTTAATTTAATTTAAAAAGAAAGAAAGAAATAAGGTTTATTGGTCAACACAATACATGCTTAAATCACACCATATACAATACAGAAACAGAATAGCCGGGAGTGACACAGCAATAATTGCACATTGCAGCAGGCTTACTTACTCTAGACATCCTGAATTGTAGAGTTGGTAACAGACTGGCAGAAAGTCAGTGATAGCTAGCCTAGTGGTTGAATATTTACCTTCCATGCAGGAAGGTCTGAGTTCGAACCCGGCCCGCATTTCTGACTTTTCTAATTTAAGCCTTTTTGCTGTTTGCAGTTTTTCTGTAACTGCTCTGCTGCTGTTTTGCTGCACTTTCATGTACTTTCATATACATTCCTGATTCTGTACATATAATAATTATTATACATGTAGGTACGCATTGTAAAAAGTATAAAAATAATTTTCTTAAAAAAATTAACAGCTTCTGAAGTCGGGGCCACTGCCAAGCTAGGTGCATAGAAGAATTAAAGGCCCCGACTTCAGATGCTGTTAAATTTTTTAAGAAAATTATTTTTATACTTTTTAGTTTTTTGAAGTCGGTTTTTACTTTTTTTTTAAATTTTATTTTATTTTTCAATTTTGAGTGTCATAAACAATACATAAACATGAGATTACAGCAATCGCGAGTGATGTGCTGTTATTCATTCAAGAGTTCCATTGTCTGTCTCCGAAGATCTTCATCAGATCCTCACTAAATTTAAATGAGAACATTTCGAAAGTATACCCTTTCAAACAAAATAAGAATCATCGAAATCGGTTGGCGTGATATTGAGTTATTCGACCATTTGTTGCGCACATACTTAATGTAAATTTAAGACTTATATGGTTTTCTCATGGATCCCATTTTCAGAACTGGACCAAATTAAAATGGGACCATTCGGGAAGCACCAGCTTTCAAATAAAAAAAGAGTCATCAAAATCGGTTCACGCAGTCGAGAGTTATGAGGTAACAAACATAAAAAAAATAAAAAAATAAAAAAAACATACGCGTCGAATTGAGAACCTCCTCCTTTTTTTGAAGTCGGTTAAAAATATGCTAATCTCCTGTGCTAATATTGTCTTCAACTATTAATTTTCTCTTGCTGACATAACTGCATATAAATTAGTTAAGTAAATAAAAAGAATAATTAATTATTACGTACTTACTTGTCAATCACTTATCACGCCATCTACACATTATGTCAATATAATCTATCATACTAAACTATAAAAAGTTATTTCATATAATTTATCATTCTTTTACTGTGCAAAAAACTTTATGTGGGCCGACCACGAATGTTCTTGACGTTTGTTCGTTAACCTAAACCAATTTAGAATAAAAAAAAACGTTAAATCCATGATATTTTTTGAAAATAGGTAGATTCAGGCAGAATTTTTAAATTTTCAAGAAAAAGGTGTGTATATTGCGAAAAATTTAACTAAACGCAATAGCTTCATTGTATTTTTAACCCCCGACAAAAAGAGGGGGATAAGTTTATAGTGTGTATGTGTGTAACTGTGGATCTGTGTATCTGTCTGTGGCATCGTAGCGCTATATTGCAAAACACGCTATATTGCAATTTAGTATTAAATTGTATCTTGGTGAACATTAATTATACAAATTATTTAGAAAAAAGTGACAATTTGTTAATTTAAAAGAGTCTCGTACATATGGTACCTGCTTTTCTTTATTACTCAGTACTACCTACTTAATGGGTACAAGAATAAAAATAAAAAAACCGACTACGGAGAGGGTTATATGTTTGACCGGTATGCATGTATATATGTTCATCTGTTCCCTCATAACTTTTAAATTACTTATCATAAAATTCGACAAATGAGGTATCGTTGGAAGAGTCTTGATTGTCCGCTGGTTATAGGCTATGTGACGTCATACGTCATACGACCACGGCTATCCTCTGAATATCACTATGAATATCTGTTAATATTTTCTTGTTTCATACCTATTCAGTAGTCGGGTTTTAGATATTGAACTTATTTTTTTTAAATTACTTTTGAATTATAATTTTATAGTGCAAAGTGAAGTGCTACTAACATAGTCCTAAGCCTTATTTGCTAACACAATTCTTGTAATTAACTTTATGTATACATAAATATGTTTTCTCAACTACCTCCAAAGGTGCCCAAGCTACAGGCCTAGCCTAGTTAGGGACCAATGGAAGGTATTTTATATTGTAAATATTTATGAAATAAAAACCAAATTGAAACTTGTGCAATTCCTCAACACAGCAGAACATTAAATTATTAACAACACGGAATCAACCAATTGGCAGAGTCGTAAACATCCAAAATCATTGCGACATGCTTCCTTTTTTGCTTATCGTGTAATATTGGTAATTAATGATTTAAGGTGTGAATTTAATAACCATTAGGAAGTGGGCGATGTATGAAGAATAGGAATAATACCAACGCACGCATGAGCAGAGTCAGTGCATAATGATTAATTTCCTATTAAAATAGATTAAAATATTGTAGCGCAGATAAGTCAGTGTGTTCTTGTATGCACGTATTCTACCTACACGCTAAGGAAATGCAGAAATTTTAGCAAGTCAATCTCAACTGCTCTACTATGACTATGGACTCTACGACGAGCTTCTCATGAATAATAGAGTCTTATGTCCAACCTGTAGTACACATTTCAAGCTTTAGTAACCTTCATCAGTACTTATTATATATTATCTGTTCTCCTTCGAAATTGAAAACGTTAAGACAACTGGAGGCTGTGAGGCTGCGAAGAAGGTAAAGCATTTCCGACAGCACACATCAACACCTAATCAACATTACTGTGGCACTTATGGGAGTGACTAAAGGTTCAAACTCAAACTCAAACTTTTTATTGCTTTCATGTGTACGAATTACAGATGTTATATTTTTGAAGGTTTCAACATAAAACCCTGTAAGGGTACAGCAACTTATAACTATGTACTTAGCTATACCGTTCCGTATGGTTCCGTTGTGACCAGAAAAATATTCAAATTTTCCTCCACTGCCTTGAGTCCCGTGCATGTACGCTGTACATTCAGATTGGCTCATTCATATTGCTCATCGGTACTCATCTATTATACCTACAAACACAACTGTCGCCTCTACATTTAGCTACTCTATGCTGGTAACGGTCGACATGTGGCACGAGCATCGCGTATAATTGCGCCGACTGACCGAATGTTTCCGTTAACACCAGGAAATTATTTGCTTTATACATTCCTACTAAGTTTTATTGTTGCTTTTATTTGTTTAGTGAGAAATAAAAAGTAATGCAATGTTTGATACTTTGTTTTTAGGGTTCCGTACCTCAAAAGGAAAAAGGAACCCTTTTTGTTTTTAAAACGTTGCCCCTCACTAGGATTTCTCCTGTATCGAGGGTAAAGTTTACAAACATACATGTCACATGCACACACAACCAGACCCGAAACAACTATCTGTAGATCATACAAATATATGTTCCGTGCGGGGATCGAACCCGCGGCACGTAATGTAGAAAGCTAATCGCTTAACCACTGCGCCAACCGTGTCGTCCTTATAAGATCACTTCGTTGTCCGTCCGTCTGTCTGTCTGTCTGTCAAGACCTTTTTTCTCAGGAATGCATGGAGGTATTAAGTTGAAATTAATATCAAATACTCAAGTCTGCAATCCCTTAGAGCTGTGAAAAATTCAAACTTCTAAGTTGAACACAATCAAAAGATATGGCCGTTTATACTGCATATTATTAAATTATTGTTTTTATTTATATATTGTTATTTTTCTCCCTTCTATGAAGGGTGTGTTAAAACTTATCATGCGGCCCTTAGCCAAGCTCAACAGGTTTAAAGTGTGAGACCGGTGAATGTAAGTGATGACGATGATGAGGTGGCGAGAATTTTTCTAGTGATTCTACAGGTGTTGAGAATGGCAGCTTTTTGCAGCAGAAACAGTGTAGATGGTGACATATTTAAGATATCGAGGTTTGGTTTTAGTGTTTTGGGAATGACTCCTGTTGTAGAAATGACTATTGGTATTATTTTTACGGCTTCCACGCACCATTGAGTTCTTATTATTATATTTTTCTTGAAGGTCCCCATGTCGTATGTGTTCGGAAAAATAACCGCTGATAGTTGATACTATTTTAGTATTAGTATTTATCGTAAATATTCTTGTCTATCGTCTGCTCAACAAACGATGAAAGTTTACAAAGTAAAAGTAATGAAACATCACAAAGATAACAACTAGCGTGAAACGGGCAGGTGTATCAAATCGGACAGAAACGCGATATCGTGACAACCCTCTTCCTTCCTCGTTCTACAAATAACCTATCTACATAATTTGTAGCTGCATATCTTGAACGAAAACATGATCTATGTACATAATTAATTTATCACTAGCATCGAAATTTGAAGGAAATATGACTGGGAAAGACCATTTGAATCAAAAACGTGTATCATAAAAATATGTTGACAGACAACGCCATCTGTCTGATTAGATATGAATCACCAATTAATACAACTGCTTGAAGAGTAGGAAATCAAAAAGCATGCATTTAACAAAAGTATTACTAAAATATCTTACGAAACAAATTTCTAAAAAAAATGTTATTCAATTTAAAATCAATATAAAAACTTCTGTATCGCTGTTACATGATCTTAATAATAGATCTCTGAACAGTTCACAAAAATAATAAAAGAATGCAGAATATAATTCACTTAGAATATTCACAGTACTAAAATTCACTCCAAAACAAAATAAAAATCTGATTTTGTATGGCTTGCGCTAGTAAATTATGCGTGTCCCCATACTAAGTCGAATTTTCGTTTTGTTTTAACAAAAATACGTAATACTGCGGTTGCATTTAGGAAAATCATAATAGTAGATGTTTTAAAAGTTTATAAAAATAATAAAAGAATGCAGAATATAATTCACTTAGAATATTCACATATTTTATGGTTCTGTCTGTAAGAACATCTTGCATCTGATTCAAAGTCAAGTATTCTATTTCAACTGGGCCTTTGCAGGCACTTTCAAAACGTCGTGATTCTAGGTGCACGGTTCCAAGTGGGTTCGAATTCAAATCTCACTAATAATGTCTGTTGATATTTGACCATGGTCCAGTCAAGTTCACAGCTTCTATTATTTAGTTACAAGTTTATGTGTTTTGTGTTTAGGGTCGTTGAGTTCCCTTCATTAGTTGAGCACAGCGATGCTAACGCATGAGTCATGCTCGTGAACGGGTGTCGTCTGTCGGGACTGGTCAGCCTGTAACTGCCATGACAGTCTTATTACAGAGGCAAATCATTATTATCCTATTCTTATTTTTTATTTACCTACATTAAATTAAGTTATTCTCGCAGCTCTTACCACAACATTGTACTAATCAAGATTGTAATCTATTATTTTAAAAGAGTTTCTATGGACTTTCTTGCTGGTTTTTCTTCTTAGAAGAACTATTCGGAACTAAGCTCCTAGAGTCTTGACGTTTCATAAGTAACTGTATCTGGTTTAGGTACATGAAATAGAGATATATATTCTATCAATAAAATTTGAGAATAAATAGTACAAAATTGTTTAAAAAAAAAAGTGCTACTCCTAACTGTCCAGCCCACATATCTACCAGTTTGAGTTTCATATCAATATAAAACAAACAAGAGTCAATATTATAGAATCTGTCCTACAAACATCAATATATAATGATATTTAATGAACGGACATAATTAATAAAATATTACAATTATACAATAAAAGAATAACGTCATCCGAACTGTAATAGAAAATCTATCAAGCAACAAAGAGACAGCTACACAAAAACATCTAAGTAAGACCGAGATAGATAGATATTTGTCAATTTCGCGTTCAACAGTGAAAGTGTAATCAACTCGGGCGCATGTAGAAAGCCTAAAAGAGTTTAATTTCCTTTTTATTTCCTTTTTTGACAGCGCAATTGTAACAATGTTTTAGTTTTTATTTTATTTGACGAAAACGAAAGTTTTTATTGATCTGTTACGATAGTTGGTTTTAAATAATATTTTGTTGTGAGTAACAGGTGACGGGATTTAGTATAATGCTGTCGATATATTTTGACTTGCAAGTATGCTGTATAATATTTTTTATCGTATTGGATTCTTCTGATGTGTAGTAGATGATAACTCGGAGATTATGGCAATAGGATTAACAGAAGCAGATGAACTAATATAATGTGAAAGAAGGACACACATAGACTCCACAAAACACATTAATTTAATATTTAATACTTATGTCTCTTCTCATCTCATAATGTCTTGAGCGCGTACCATGTATTCAGGGTGAGAGCCTGGTGATTTGTCACACAGAATTTTCCTAGTACAGACTCCAGCCTCTCACAAAGGAGCTTTGTCACCATGTTGTACCATAAAATAATGTTATGTATCAGCTTTGTGAAGAGAGAAATAAAGCATTTATTATTTATTAAAATTTCTTTTGAAATAAGCAGTACCTTTGTACTTAAGTGTTTCTTATTCTATATATTTTTCTTTTTTTTGTGTGTACATAAATAATAAAATAAATAAATAAATATTATTATTTAATAACACATTAACATCAGCAGCATTCTCCTAAGTCAAGAACTAATAACACCTATTAACAACCATGGAACTTGCTTTTATAACAATTCCAATTAGACAAACGAGACTTTGCCGACTAGACTGAACTAATAGCTAGTTTGTCACGACATGAGTCACCTAGTTGATATTTTTTGCGCCTTTCACTCCAGTATTGTATGTTTCTAAGACACAAAAAAATCTATTATATTTGAAACGTAATACGCTTTTAAAAATTACGTAACCCGCCTTTTAGAGCACTGTTATGCTTTTTGATTCAGCGCGTTACCATTTTAGCGCAACACTAGATGTTGCGCTAAAATGGTAACGCGCTGACGCTGGAAACTCAACACCTTTTTTCATTTTTTTCCCGAAACTAAGAAAACACTTTTTTCCCGAAATTCAACAATTTTTTTCACTTTTTTCCCGAAACTCAGAACACTTTTTTCCTGAAACTCAACACCTTTTTTCACTTTTTTCCCGAAACTCAACACCTTTTTTACTTTTTTCCCGAAACTCAGAACACTTTTTTCTCAACACCTTTTTTCAGTTTTTTCCCGAAACTCAGAACACTCTTTTCATGAATTTTGTACTTGACCCGTGGTCCATGTGTTTCTACGTCAATAAGGTATAATAATAATTAATAACATTGAAACGCAAGGCCGTCTTCATGAGTTATGGTCGCATTTATAGTCTAGCTACGGTCTAAGCGTCGCCTAGAGGCCAATTAATTTCAATCAAAATGTAGACGGTAAATTTATTTATTTATTAAAGCTGTTAATTTAGCAGCATAGGGTAAGAATTAGAAACACAATGTGTTCTCTGGGGTTTCATCGTTCGAGCTAGGGATTATTTTAAATATTTATACAATAACATCGGAACGAGAAATGATACTATGGATTCAGCACATGATTGTCAGCACATGTGAGCAGTGAATCAGTGTTAGAATATTGGCACAGTATTGGGCCGGTCTTTTCAAAAACATTACGATTTTGATTGCAGTTTTTATAATTAACTAATCTAAACAAGATCATAAAATTTTATTTTCTATCGAATTTTGTCTTTTAAATATTGCCAAAAACATGAAAGTAGTGACTGAAAGTATCAACTAATAAAATTTTATAACGATTTACCTAGCAGGCGCGACTAAATTGATATTTTAAATTATTTATTTGTTCTGACATTTTATTTTATTTTATTGTGACGCCGATAATTCCTATAAGAATATAATAAATAAATAAATTATTCGAGTTGCACCATCTAAGACGATAAACACGATTTATATTATGCAATTTAGATTTGTCAATTAACTATTTAAAATGAATAAGTAACAGTTACTGACTTTTAGGATTCATGTGCGGATTAGAATTTGATTATCACTTGCGATAACGGTGAAGGAAAACATCGTGAGGAAAACTGCATATCTGAGAGGACCACATAAAGTTCTCGATGGTGTGTGTAGTCTGCCAACCCGCACTAGGCTAGCGTGGTGGACTAAGGCCTAACCCTTCTTATTCTGAGAAGAGGCTCGTGCCCAGCAGTGGGACGGTAATGGGCTGGATTAATTTTATTTAACAGTTATTGAACCTACTATTTGGATTTATCGCAAGTTTTAATATGTATAAAGTATATGAATTATCAAAACAGCCCATAAACTATGATGTATGATAAGATTAATTGATGTTGGCAGTAAGTATGGCCAGTGGGCCTACTGGATATATTCTATTCTATGCGTGACATAATATTGGTGACCAGCAGAGCTAGCACGCAGGGAGATAAACCCGTTTTTTCCACTCTTTGTCTCCATAACAGAAAACAATATGAAAATCGAGAGAGAAAACGGGTCCCCGATTTTTCTCTCTTCCAGTTTTTGTTGTGGATCTCACAGAGTAAATAAAACTCAACATTTTCACAAAATCATCAAGAAAAACGACAAATTGTAGATTTACTGGACTAAAAGCTTAGTTAAACACAACTTTATATCAAAATAAACATATATTGTTTGAGAATAAACAACACGACGTGTAGATGTTTACGATCTGTAACAAGCTGTATTCTTATGGTACACATTTTTATTTACTGAACCTAAATACACACACCTACAAATATTTTATCACGTTTGTTATACGCATGAGCGAAATCATCTGCCTGAGAAATTCGAATACAAAAAAAATGGTCCAGCGGGACCACCAAAACATAGAATTGCTTATAAAAACAGTAATAATCGGCCGTGTTTTCTCAGACATATTTTTTTTATTTTACGGTTTACGGTTTAAGAAATTTATTTCGCTCAAAAAGAATACAATTATTCACTCTTATGAGGAAAAACATAATAATTAAGATAAGCGACGAATTCGCTTGTTACAAAACTAAATTAAGTTTTTTTTTTTTTTTAATGGTATAATCGTACTATTTATAATTTATACATTATTCAGATGGTGCTTTAATAGCCTTTTAAAAGTTGGAAGTGACTTCGATTCCTTAATAACTTTAGGTATACTGTTATACAGTTTAGCCCCCTCATATACGACAGTCCTTTTACCGTAGTTTGTCCTCGGAGCTCTTAAAATTATAATTATTAAAATAATTATTCCCCTCACTAGTATATTTTCCCTGTATCGAGGGTACAATTTACAAACATACATGTCACATGCACACATACCCAGACTTGAAATAACTAAGTGTAGATCAAAAAAATATTTGTTCCGTGCGAGCATCGAGCCCGCGGCACGTAGCGCAGAAAGCTAATCGCCTAGCCACTGCGCTAATCGTGTCGTCTATGTATATTTCGTTAATGATTATTACCATACTACCTACTATTAATAGAACAATTTTGTTTAGTACGGTCAATTTTCAACACCGGCCTCAATTTTCCTAAAACACGGAAGAATTTCTCTGTAGCCCTTCATTATGTGGAGACATTCTCGCCGCGTTCACAAAAAGAATAAAAAATGGCCACTGCCAAAGAAAATTTAATGTTATTTCACTATCTATAACATAGATGTAGAAAGTATGGATGTGATCACAGAACACAGAAAAGAGGTCTCCTATTTCTGTGTTCTGTGGATGTGATAGAATGCTTAGTACCTAGTTACGAAAGTATGCTTATACCATCTCTGCCAGATGGTCCAATAAAAATCCAATAAAATTATTATAAGTAATAATATGTAGTTTTTAAGATACTATAAGTACTAACAGTATTGTCATTATATATTTTGGAGCAAAAGAAATTACCTAAGTAAAATCTGCTTGCAGAAACTTTTTATTAAAAAACGCACCTGAAATAAAATTACTTACTTAAAACGGCCGTAAGCCAATTATATTAATTATACACAATCATGACATTATTAATACTACAAATAACATTTATACACTCATTTCACAGTACTCCAAGCATACCAACCACAGAACACATTTTCTGTGTTCTGTGATACCAACATTAGCGACTTCCATCCGTCCTCAAACACGTCACATTCAGGCTTTGCTTCCAAGATAATAAGTAAGGCCTACTTGCATCAACGCAAGTTATCTCTACAGAAATAAAATTTTAAATTATCTTTGGTTTTCAAAAAAGATTAACACGTCTATCAGGTTAACTCCAGATTAAAAGATATCCCGCGTTGACGCAAGTGGATCTAATACCTACTGCTTTAAGTTAGCTCTAGGCGCAATGCTGTTGTCACATCTAGTATCTCTACATCTGTACCGGTAAGTGTATTTAACTATTGTTTTATTTTTATTTGAGAGCGGTTTCAATGTCTACTTCTTTAGAGAGTTATTCTGATATTTTGTTACATATTTTAGATTAAGTTATTTATTCATAAAAAAATACAGTCATTACAATCGACAAAATTATTTTTTTATAATTGCAATAAACTAAAAACAAAAAAGATGGGTCTGTTTTAAATGTATTTAATTGTACTACTGGTCGTCCAGTGGTCGAAATTTGAACACATATTATAAACATAGGTTTCTGCACTCTTTCTCCATAATTATAAACTTTAACTATGCCAAATCTCACAAAACTCCGTGCGCGCAATATGCTATGAATAAAAAAGGGTACAAAGTTTTCTCTTCACGTATTAATACAGGTATAGATATTAAATTTATGTACTTCAGACTAAAATAACTTAGAATTATATATTGTATTCCCCTTTCATACCGCCCACTTTACTCTTTCACAATTAGATATATTTCTTATTGTTTCATTCAAATATATAAAATAAATCCCTTTATCTTAACATTGTCTACCAACCCCTAACGATGATAAAGAAGCAATAAATTCTACATTTTCTCAAAGTCATCAAAATGTTAATTTTATTAACTACACAAAGTTCAAAACAAAAACATTTTATCAGAATAGAAACAATAATATTATTATGTAAAGAACAATACAATATTGAGAACTTAATCTGAAATATAATCACTTTGATCTTTGAAAAGTGTCAAGTGCCAAACAATTTTACACCGCGGGAGACAAAATAATAACCATAATTTTAGTAACAAACAGAGTGTGTAACTTCTTATACTAGTTACTTGTTCTGACTTTGCTTGAGTATATTTATGAGGCATGCCATTCGAACCGCACCAGTAGTAGGTATGCCACATAGTGCAACCGCGAAGTGCGCATCAAATAAAAATTAAAAATATTTATCTTCTATTCCACCTTGCGCTTTCCATGTACTTACTAGATGTGTGCGCCGATGCCCGCGGCGGCGTGATCGGCGTCATCGGCGTAGATGGTGAAAATCGTTAAATGACTGTGACGGACGAAGTTGTCGGCAAAATGCACTATTTAAATTCTGGTCACATGAAAATGGTATTTTATTGAATTTGCGTAAACAAATACGTCGAAATAAGTCAATGAGCATATATTTAGACATTTCTAGCGTTTAGTTTACTAATATATGTCTGCATTGTATTGTAAAACAACCGTATCCGTCCGACCATCCACGCCGATGACGCCGATGACGCCGAAGCCGGCATCGGCGCACACCTCTAGTACGTACCAAAGCAGCCGATGCTCCTTTTTCACGTGATAGAAATAAGTCTCTTCACTTTAGGTGACCTATTTATGGCTGACTACACAAGTACACACCCCAATTTGCTATATTATGTAAAAAAAAAGAAAAAAAAACTCGCCAGGATTTTTCAGACAGTCAATCAACAAAGATTTTTTTTTATATACATAAATATTGCGTAACAGTCTTTTCAAATAGGTGATTTTTCTGACACCACAAGTCTACCTCGAACCTACATCACTGACCATACAAAACAGCGACCACAAACAAACAAACAAAACCCAAACTTTCTTGCAACAGATTGCAGAATCGCCTCACTTTTTTCCATTCCCAGTGATAGCGCCAAAGAAATCGTTCGTCAACTTCTTATTTTTTTTAAACCAACTATATAAGCATTCGAGGCTCCCTTTCTTGCTTATTGCGCGAATTGCCATAGACTAAAATGTATCGAGAAGTGACGGTTTTAGTGGCACTATGTGGTGTTGCCTTTGCCTCATTACTAGACGGTGATATAGACTTGGCCGATGGAGTGAAGTTAGTTAGGATACCAGTGACCAACTCTTTGGAGGATGAAGGGAGGTCTTTCGGGGAGAACTCTCCGCTGTTTAGGATGGCCAAGTTCTTGCAAGGCCACGAATTATATGTGAAATTACCGAATTTGATTGAAAAAGATCGTGTGACGCAGTTCTTGGCTGATTCCCTGAAGGTCGTCGATGATAGCTATAAGGAAAATTCTGGTGAGTCTCGAGTATTATATTGTATAGTATAGTATATAATATAGTATTATTACAAAGTAATGGTCGCCCTGTGGTCAAAATTCGACCATAATTTTAGCATTCTGCACTCCTCCATATCTATATATTAATACGTGACGACAAAACTTTGTACCCCTTTCTAAACATATTGCGTGCACGGAGGAGTATGAGATTTGGCATAGTTAAAGTTTATATGGAGAAGGAGTACAGAAACCTAAAATTTTATACCCGTATAATATTACGGTCGAATTTCGACCTCTGGGCCACCACTAGTAAACTAATCTCACACTCGTCCGTGCGCGCAATATGCTTAAAAAAGGGTACAAAGTTTACTCTTCACGTATTAATATATACTCGTAAATAGATATTAATCCATAACATTTAAGTGGTAAATAGCCCAATGTTTGTAGGTATAAATTTGCGTTTTGCCTAACTTTTGATTTGGCTTTGCCCTTCTGGTCAGTGATAACAAGACGAATAATAAAATAAACTTTAGTAAAAATTAAACCCGACTTCAAACAACTCTTTCTCCTGCCCTTATCCCATTTTATTTGTGGTCGGCGCAATATGTCTTTTTCTTCCATTCATCTCTATCAGACGTCATTTCCAGATTTACTTCGTTCACATTCCTGTCATGTTACATACAGTCCATCCATATTTTCTTTCTTCAAATAAAATAAGAATAATAATAATTTTTGAAGTATAATTTGGTATTTATTTCAACATCATATTTATGGGCACCACAGTCTACCCCATAACTGGTTTGTCACTTTATTCCATCCAATGGTTGCCTGGAAGAAATCGCTTAATGCGATAAGGCCGCCCATTGTACTTTAATATTGTAAACTCCTTACTTACAAAATTGTTATATTCAGGTGTACAATAAAGTAAATGAATAAAAAGTATAAAATAATTTTCATAAAAATATTCAATAAAATTGTTGTGAACCCGAGAATTGTACCCAACACCTTTCCTTCGGCTGTTGCGTTTGTGACTGCTAGATAAATAGTGGTTCAGAGATATAAATGTTATATAAATACAGGATGACTTACAACCCTTTTTGCCTCCGTAGGGAGCATAACAAATTGTGTTTATCTCTAACATTTTCTACAAATACGCCATATTTTAACAACCCTTCGTTAAGCTGGGAATTAAATAAAAATTATAACAGAGATATTTCTGTTTATCATTTTGTGTGGTAAAATATAACTGTTGTTTGAAGTAGACAAATAAAACCTATCCATTTATTTGTTACACAAAAACCTATAAATATATTTTTGACATTTAAACTTTTTTGAAGTAGGTGTATTTATTTGTAAGTTGGTTATGTGTATTTTTTTATCCCAGTTAGGTGGCAACCATAAAGTTATTATTACTAGTGGTAAAGTAATAATAACTTTATGGTGGCAACATGGAATTAATAAGTAATTCTCATAAACGAAGTACTAATTATTTCTATGGTTGGCAATCAGTTCTGTGATACATTTAAAACGTCAAATTGTTCAAAGTTTTTTGAATTAAACTTCTTTTTGGCGTGATTTGAGATTTTCACTTGTCAAATTAATATCTAGGCTTAAAAAATATTATAGTTTAAAAAAAAAACTATAGAACACGCTTTAGTCATCCAAACTGAACTGAACGTGTATGCAAAATTTCAGCTCAAACGGAAACCGGGAAGTGGGTCAAATTCAACTTCTATTTTTTTTTTATATGGTTAGTTAGTTACAAGTGAAGCTAATAAAAGCGTTTTAAAAATAGACTTTAGACAGTAAATTAATTTATTCTATAACGAATACTCTATGTATACTGCCTAAAATTGTTACATTTTCTGTTGTCATTGTTCAAACATAAAACAAACCACCCTGTCACTTAAAGTGCCAACAAAGTATCACTGATCCAATTTCCGTAGAAACGCAATTTCCGCATCGATCAGCGTTCACTGAGGCTGGCACTAAAGTCATTGTACTTTTATAATGCATAGATTTAATAATGTTGTGAACAAAAAATTGTTCCCATCACTAGAAGAAAATTTTACGTTGGTGCCCTTCGTGGAATAAAATGAATATTATTTTACTATTCCACGAACCGCACCAAACCAAAATTTGGATCGGTGCCGTTCGTGGAATAGCGTTGGTGCTATTCGTTTTAGTGCCGTTCAGATCGGTGCAATTCGTGGAATACCTCGAAATATTTGTTTAATATCCACGTGTTTTTTTAGCCAAAGCAAAACAAAGAAATGCTTTCAAAAATATGCATACAACATGTAACAAAAAATTATTAGCTGTCCCATAATATGTATAATGGTCTTATTTTAATAATCCCAAATATTTTAAAGCTAAGCTTTATGAATGGTATAGAAATCATTTCAAATATCAAATTAAAGCTGCAGTAGATTCAAAAATTATGAGCGGCGCAGCGACGCGATGCGTGTGTGTCAGAGTAGCCGAGCCCACCAAGTCATGTGGTCGAGTTCATGACCTTAATGCCATATATAAAATCATAGAGGAATAAAAGTTTTATGCAAACGGAAACATCAATTATTTTAATTAATTTTGAAAACGTATAAAACAAAGTTGTTTTTTTTTTGTTTTTTGCTGTAAAGCGTCTTTGTTTGAAGTATTGCATGGGACAGCTGATAATATTTCCTCGAATACGATGTTGGTCACAGAGAAAGTTGTTCAGTTTGATGGTCTGATCCATACACCACCATTTGACCATGACCACGAATTTCTGGTACGCGTTGAACATTAAAAAATCCAATACAGGGAGGGATATTATAGACCCACTTTGGCCTTCTGTGATTTGGTGTGACCTGGGCAACCTTGACTTGAGACTTTAGTTGACTTTGATTCAAATCAAGAAAGTTCAACTCAAATTGCGTTCAATATGGGATAACAACGAGCTTAGAGCTTATTAATATTGTGAACATACTCGTACATTTGAAACTTTATCATACATAGCTTTAACTTTGAAAGCATACAAGTTAGGCTTTAGTTTACTTTGTAGACACATAATTCTAGATTTAACGTCTCAAGATAATTTCTGAAGTCTAAATAATGTTACAAATATATCCAAATGTGATATTAAATTTTATTTGCTCAAGTTCAAGCATGATGCCAACAAGTCGCAATAAGCTAACGGCCAGGTTATTGGTCTAGGAGCCAGAGGTCATAATTCCACCCGTTGCGCTATTGTTGTGGACCTACCCAGTGCTGTAACTAGCCTTTTATGCGCCCGGTGCGAATTTCTATATCTGCGAACAATAAAATGGAAAATGTCTATAATAATATTATAGTTTAAAAAAAACTAAAGAAAACGTTTTTGTCATCCAAACTTAACGTGTATGCAAAATTTCAGCTCAATCGGAAGCCGGGAAGTGGGTCAAATTTAACTTCCAAGATTTTTTTACATAGTTAGTTACAGGTGAAGCTAATAAAAGCGTTTTAAAAACACTATCATCCTAAAATGAAATGTTTGTTTAAGTATAGTTACTTGGTAGAAATAAGGACCAGTTAAAATATAAAACATTCAATTTTCTTTGCTTGTATCTTGTTATTTAATGCCTACATTAGCTTCAATATTTGTCCTCGCCAGTTGACCTGCATCACTTGCCACAGCCGTAGTAAGGAGTGTAAAATGGACATACATTCCGTGACATTCATGCAAAGAAGCCATAGAGTTAATTACCAGTTCCTTTTCATAAAATTGAAGTTTTGTGTCCTGTGAAATTCAATGGTGGAATTTAGATTTAACAGGACATAAAAAAATCACACTGCGCATCTAAATTCTGGTACTTTTCCGTGTGAAATGCCTATACAAGGTGACTGGTTGAATGAGGGAAACATTCAAGGAGGGTTTTGTTCACATCATTATGTATAACTTTTACTATGGGACCAACCCGGAAATCGCAAAAAGAAAATTAACGAAATGATAAATGAAAATAAAAGGTTCTTTTTTTAGCGATTTCTTATTTGGTCCCATAGTAAAAGTGGTTCATAATGATGAGTACAATACTCTCCTTCAATGTTTCCCTCGTTCAACCAGACACCCTGTATAGTGCTCTCGAGAAACAGGCTCAATCGATATAGAAGCTCTTTTATAATTATTTATTTCTTCTCTTCTCCACAGTGACTGGACGAGGCAAAGGTGGCGGCGGCGGTGGTGTGGCCTTGCTGGGTCTCATGTTCGCCAAGGCGCTTGGTGCTATAGGTATCGGCGGTGTGGGTTTACTGACAATGAAGGTAAGATGACTTCTTCTATCGTATCAACTAAGATCTTCCATCAGAATCGTTCATAAAGAATGATGGAAAGTATAGCCTGTCAGCGAGGTTCGTGAGGCTGATTACACAGGACAACGTGGACGGCGGACGTAAGGTATCATCACTGGTGTACTGAAGAAGCTTCCTAACTTATTCTGTGTACAACAAGACTGTAAGATCTATTTCAAGGAAATGGTCCTTTGAGCCAAAAAGATCTCAAGATCTGGATAAAAGGACCATTGCGTGCGTGCAGATCAACGCTGCTCAAAATTGAACCAGTTCAGCACTACCCTGAATTCGTCGACTGGTATAAATGATCGTGAGTGATGGATAAAAATATTCTACTCTCCGTTACTGAAGGTTGACAGTCAGTTTTCTGAACGTTACTTTGTCGATTGTAAAAGGTCCCACTTATTAACAGTTTGCTGGTAGATATTGGCCTGTCAGTAATTAATCTTAATAGATAACACACTCAAAGTTTTTTATAAGTTTTTGGACCGGTAGTTTATGCGAATTACTGATGTGTGGCCACTTGGTAATGTAGACCTACTTCATCAGGTATCGGCCGCACAGTCGGTGACCTCAAGGCTGAGTCAAAGTGTGATCACAACATACTCTATACTTATTCTTTGGAGAATTCTGCTGCCCATCCACTTAGGAGCCGTTCAAGCATTACTTAAGCAGATTTTTTGTAATCATTAGCCCTCCTCTCCCCCTCGTCAGTAAAAGTCAGCAGAGCTCTTACCTGAATGCTTACGTAAACATTGGTACATGCATTTTTCAATGTGTTCTGGTTTCTTTATTGATTCATGAGCAGCAGTAATAAGTCTAGAAATAAGGAATAGGCTTGGAGTAGAAAATCCGAAAAAAAAAAAAAAACTGCTGACGTAATAACCATCCATCCCCCGTCATCAAAAATAAGCAAAGCAAAGACCCCGCCCTCCTGTAGTGCCTACGTAATAGAATAGTTACGAGTATTTATTGTTTGTCATAGGTAAATACAAAAAAGATCTTAATAGTAAATAGCAAGTGTCACTATAACATACCCATTGGGTGTACAATAATATAAAATACAAAAAATTAAACAAAATATAAAAATATCTTAAAACACAACAATTACAATCAAATATACTTTAAAGGACTGGAAAACTGGTATTATTCATACTACATCACACCACGGCAATAGATACTTGAATGGCCCCTTAACAGCCACGGGCTGCGGGCTGGTCTATTCTTTGCCAGCAAAAGATCAATCTAGTTCCTTTAAGCAAACTACAAATTGATCGTCAAATACAAGCACGTATAGTATCTGGCACACGAGCCGTCGCCGTCGTTTCTTCGTCACGCTCGCAGACTGGCCCGCTTAGCTGTAATTACACACTTTTCCCAATTAAACTCACTGCGCAATAATTGTATTTTATTATACTACATACGACAGTTCTATGCTCATCTTTACTACACAGCTTCTGAAGTAAGCCTTTAATTCTTCAATGCTCCTTAGCTTCACAGTGGCACCGACTTCAGAAGCTGTTATGTTTTAGTAAATTGTTTTTTATGTTTTAGTATTTTGATGTCGAATTTACTTTTTTTTTTAAGTTTAATATGCATAACGCAAAATCAACTCACTGAATCACTGACCCAACAGGATATTTTTTTATGCAGAGTTATTCAATGTCCGTTCCCAAATACAACTGCAGTACAAAAATTCACATTAAAACAAAATAAAAAATTGATTTCGTATGGCTTGCGCTAGTAAATTATGCCTCTCCCCATACTAAGTCGAATTTTCGTTTTCTTTTAAAGTGTATCCCTATACTGCGGTTGCATTTAGGAACAGAGACTGAATCACTCTAGAAATTATGCGCAACACATAAAAAAATATCCTGCATAGTTTCATGATTTAACCATCTATTCTCCTCCTCATAACTGACAGTAACCATGTAAGTAGTTACTATGTTAAGTTAATTAAAACATGACTCGGATAAAAAAAATTATAAGTGCGTCATAAAACTGCGAATATAACAACTAAATATAAGAATCTTTATGATTTAATTAAATCTACTCTATAAACCACATAAGCATATTAGCAGTTAGTAATAACTAACTAGGTTTATAATATCTAATAAAAAAAAATAGTTCTCGGAGGTCGATAGATGCTAACCTAGTTGTCCCTAGAGCAAGACCTCGTAGGGCCGCCCTACACCGAGAAAAAATCTTGTTATTTATTTTATTTATTTATTTATTAATCTTTACATCGCCTTTACAGTACATAACCAATACGACAGTGTGAGTATTCTTAACTACTAATACATTCAAGTATAAATTATATTTTAATCTATGGCTATGGCTAAAATTCGTATTATTATTCATAATAAGTAACTATATACAACCATAAAATATAAACTTAAATATGTACACTAATAATGAGGAGGTATCAAAATATTAAAACTATAGAAACGAATACATTTAAGTGCAGTATCCGTGAATTTCATCAAAGAACATGTGAAAATGTCGAGATCTTCATCTTCGCAAATTTTATTTAAAATACGAAGAGCCCTTGTAATTGTTAATTGTTGTAATTACAAAACGAAATGTGTGCTGGGACACATAGTAGAAGTAAAACTTCAACGGACAATATATCGTCTACCCAGGGCCACGCGGCCGTAACGCATTTTCGTGACAGAAAAATCCCCCGTCTAGGTATATAGAAGTTTCACTTCAAAAATTCTCGTGCTATAATTATGCAACAAGAAGCATTTTAGTGAACTTAACTGTTACAACAACAGGTTAAGTTTATTAGAATTAATTAGTAATAATTTCTGCCAGCTGACCTGCGACTGGAGAGGGTACAGATAAAAACGTAAACACAGTGATAGTAGATTTTATCGACCATACGCATCAACATCAACTTTTATGTGTAGAAGAAATTTGATTTTCATTGTATTATAGGTCGATCTACTTTAACGATAACGATAGACAGAAAATCTAATTTTCTTGGGAAATTAACTTTTGTACGACGAAGACTCGTTCAAATAAAATTATTTTCCTTGTACCTACTACCTACCTACATATTTAGTTGAGTAATATTGAATTATTTGTATGGAACTGCTGATGTAATTTTCGTGATTTCATTGTTGGTCCATAGTGAAAGTTGTTCATAATTATGAGTACTATAACCCATTAAAGCAGTCCTGTTTATACAGGGTGTCACAAATGTTATCACATTAAAATGAAACCATGTATTTGGTATCATGTTTTGAAGCCGTACACTAAACATCTGCGATTTTTACGTAGATTTTTTTTGCATCATGTTTCACTCTGCTATCATTCGACTTGGTGAAGGAACATAGAAGTAGAAATTTATGTCACATTTATCTGTTCTAAACGTGTAAATAAAAATAATTTTGGTTAGAATAGCTTGGAGACTTTACAAACTTTGCCTAATGACCGTGATAGCTTGATAAACGTGTAAAATTCTGAAATTTTTATATAGTTCCTGTAGCTAAACGACAAAGACAAAGACATTTATTGCAGAAACTGTGTACAAAGAAAGAAAGAAAGAAAAGAACATTTATTCGGCACAGACTCATTGACAACATAAGAGAGAGAAGATAAAAAAAAAAAAAAAACATCAAAAGTTGACAATTATGAAAATATTTTAAAAAAAGGTGTTTTTATAAATATAGGTATCAACAGCCTACCCAGTCGGGTGTTGCAATAGTATTTAGAGAAAAGCTAACACTACAAGTATGGGTTAGCCTAAAAATAATTTACACTATAATCACTTTTTGGTAAAAAATTAAAATACATTGTTAATTAACCATTTTTTTTAAACTCTCTTAAATAATTTTCCATCCAGTTTTTTTTATCATACGTTGGATTTGATTGAATTTTTGTGTACAGTCACAGAACATGATACTAAATACGCGGTATTATTGAATGTGATGACATCTGAGGCACCCTGTATAATTGCACCCTGTATAATTACATCCTATAGTTGATTGATGATTACCTTTTTCTAATTTCCAGGCATTAGCCGCATCAGCACTAGCCCTTATGCTCGCCGGCATCGTTGGGGTGAAGAAGTTGACCTCCCATGAAGGTCACGACGACCATCAGGTCATCTATGCAGGCCATGGACACCATAGACGAAGAAGAGACATCACCCCTCTCCCATATAGAGGGTGGACAAAGTACGAACATAGGGCGTAATGTAGTTTAAATAATTATTTATTTCTGATTATTTATTTTTATTTATTAAATTATTGTTTTGGTTTCTATGTAACTGTGTTTAATTTTTTCTTGTTCCTAGAAAGGTTTTTTTGTGATAATTCCTAATAAATATTGAAAATCTAGGTTTAGAGACAGGAAAACCCCAAATTTTATATACAGGGTGGCGATTTAGTCAACTGCGTCCTTTCAAGAATTGATTCTACTCATCATTATGAACAACTTTTACTATGGGACCAACCCAGAAATCGGGAAAAATACAGCTGTTCCATACATTTTGTCGAGTAATGTGAACATAAATGTATCATCATCAGATTTTATTTTTTCGCGATTTCCGTGTTTTGATTCTACTCATTCGCCACCCTTTATATTTGTTTAAGACCTCCTTATTTAGATTAATTATTATTAATAAAGATTAGGTTAATATATTCAATATTCATTAATAAAAATACAAAAAAAAAACAAATACAAAAAATTATGGACTAGACTAATAGATGGCGCGGTCATTTTACTTTCCTTTTGAGAATGTGCCTATATAATATTCCTGGCAAGTTGTAATCTACGTAGGTAAATAATTAAATATATCGACCTGGCTA
Organism: Allophyes oxyacanthae; assembly: GCA_932294325.1. NCBI lineage: Eukaryota > Metazoa > Arthropoda > Insecta > Lepidoptera > Noctuidae > Allophyes > Allophyes oxyacanthae. The sequence goes on from OW028631.1 coordinate 11,128,593, forward strand.
AAGATAGCAATGGAATATAAATCTCAAGTCACGCCGTAAAATATTGTGGATTCAAGTCACGGTTTTCCCACCTCTAAACTGGAATTTAGCCACAGTTGTGAATACCTATTATGAGAAAATTGCCTCAAAGCAAAAGACGAACCCACGTCGGCTTTTACAGTTAGATTGATGTTTTTCCTCTAAAGCAACGGATATAGTGATAAGGAGAGCGAGTAATGTAAAATTTACATAGTACAATTTTTTTTTTAAATAAATATATTTATACCTACATAATATTTTTAGGGTTCCGTACCCAAAGGGTAAAACAGGAAACTATTACTAAGACTCCGCTGTCCGTCCGTCTGTCACCAGGCTGTATATCATGAACCGTGATAGTTAGACATTGGTCCTATGGAGAAGAACCGGCAAGAAACTCCGTGGAAACTCTTTTAAAATAACAGAATAGAATAGAATAGAATAGAATAGAAGATTTTTATTTGTCTTTGAAATTACATAGGTAGCAAAGAGATACATCATACAAGAAGAGAAAAGACAAAAAGGTCTTGGACTCAGCATAACACACACACAGACATACACATAGACACATGCACATGCCATGGACATGCATACAGATTACAATCTTGATCAGTACAATGTTGAGGTAAGAGCTGCGAGAATAATGTAATTTAATGTGAATAAAAAATAAGAATAGGATAATAATGATTGGCCACTGAATAAGATTGCTATGGCAGTTACAAGCTGACCAAACCTGACAGACGGCACCCGTTCACGATTTTTCGTTTTTTTTTTCTTTTTTTTTTAATAATTATAATATACACTTAAATCACTAAGCCCCACCAACGAAAACGCAGGTTTATCTGTTTATCTGTTCTTTAAAACATAGATGAGATTTTTTTTTTTTCATTTAAATTTCAATCAAAAGCCTTGGCTGGACGAAAATAGTTGTTCAAGATAATGAGTTCAAAAAGATTGCTACAACTAGAGAAAACTGTACGAACAATCCAGTTTCCATCCAAAAAAAATAAAAACCACAAAATAAAAACAAACTGAATAATGAATGACTGCAGACCACTTTCACGCCGCTTATTTTTCTTATTAGGCCTTTCACTGGAAAATTACTGCAAAACGAACAAGACTTGTCCAGTTGCTGCCACTATTTGTATAAAAACTGATATAATTATGGTGCTTACGTGCTGATCCCATTTGACACAGCCATTTTCAATCTTTCGGCGGTGATCTATTGCAGAAATCTACTGGACGTAGGAAGCTAAACGAACGGCGTAAACAGAGCAATGTTTACAAGGAGTGCATGCTGACACGACAGAAGAATGCCAAAATATTCCAATTATATAATTACTTCTCCTAAGGGGCCGTCATAGACATATCCATTAATCACGTGATGTTTTTTAGCATTTTACCCCCCCCCCCCCTCCTCCTGGTGATACGTGGTGAGGTTTAGGACTACCGCCCCCACCCAAAATCACGTGTATTTTTTAGTACCTACAAAGAATCTTAACATTTTTAGAATATTAACTTTAAACACAGGTTTCATCAAGCCACGTTTGTCGAAAAAATAAATACACGTGATATGTTACTCCCCCCTTGTGATATTTCGTGATATTTGCAAAAATTTTCCTCACGTGATTAAAAAACTGGAAAAATTACCTGGAAAAAGTACCTAGGTACTAGCTGTTGTTGACAAGATTCTTCTCCACTCTATATTTTAATTTTACATCGTAAAAGGTACCAAATTGAAAAGATAAAGAACCCCTGCAAACGTATCATAGCCTACAATTTTTTTTTTACTTCTATCCACACTAGTTTTTCACCTGTATCGTGGGTACAGTTTACAAACATAATTATATTATTATATCATATGCACACACATCCAGACTCGGAACAACTGTCTGTAGGCCATACAAATAATTGCTCCGTGCGGGGATCGAACCCGCGGCACGTAGCGCAGAAAGCTAATCGCTTAGCCACTGCGCCAACTGTGGCGTTAAAATTGAAACAAACGGCATCTACTGGAAATTACTATAACCAATAGGTTCATCTCTACGCAAAGAGTGGAACTTTCTCTTTCTACTTGAAAGAAGTAGTTACGGTTTCAATGCCACAGATGGCGTTATAAAAATGTAAATACCTGCCATCTAGTGAATTTAAATGGAACTACAAACAGACTACTCTCTTTCACTTTCCATAAAAGTAACTAACATTTCTCTTCACGTGTTTTATAAATCATTTCAGAGAGGGCTTGGTACCAAGGAGTTTTTGAGAATTGAGTTCCAAGATTTTAAAAATGTCTTATTAAATAAAAAACATAAAATGAAAAACATTGTGATTTATGTGTACAATATTTTTACGTGCAAATGCGTAGGTACAAATGCATAGAAATTTTTGGTGGTAGTAGTACGTAGTAATAGTTAGTATTCTTTGGTAGTAGTGTCTCGTTGGCGCATGCCAGCATGAATGGGTTGGCACGGCCGGGGAATAAGTATCTACTACCCTTCCACAGAATATGGACGAATAGCAGTATGAATACTGTTGCGTTTCGTTCGGTGAGTGTGGAGCGCCGGAGGCCCAATTCCTCCCTTAGTCCCCTTCCTCCTCCTTTCCCTCCCTTTTCCTTACACCAGCATATGCATACTGCTATATAACGTCCTTAATCTGTGGAAGGGTAGGTAGTACTTGTTCCCCGGCCGTGCTGACCCATTCATGCTGGCTTGCTGGCATGCCAGCGAGACACTACTACCACCAAAAATTGCTATGCATTTGTACGCATTTTTTTTATTTTTTTTCTACTAATAAAAGTTACTTACTTACTTTACTAACAACATTAGCTATGGACTGTTTTGTATATTTTTTATTTATTTATAAGCATTTGTAAGCATTGCGCAGACGCACCTGATATCAAAAGTGAGGTTTTACATTCATCCCTCATACCTACTGCATGGTGCAAAGCAGGTTACTGACGCATAGTGTTGTGGGTTGCTTGATAGTAATACGTCTCCTAAGAAAAATGTCTTCTCTGTCTATGCACCTGTCCTCTTCATAACTATGTTTATCATTCTAGTGTCTTGTTTTTTGTGGCAAATAAATGATTTTTCTTTCTTTTCTTTATTTTTATGTTTTCTTTAGAATTTCTTCAGAATATAATAATAATTAAGTCCCCGGCTTCGCATGGTGGAGCAATTTCTCTACGATCCTTACATTAATATGAAAGTATTATGCATATAAACATTTCGGAAGAAATGCTTAAAATGATGGTGAAAACCGCATCAATATCCGTTGCGTGGTTTTGGAGGAGTTAGCGGATATACAGATTTCTTTTTTAATTTTTTTTAAACATTGCCCCTCACTAGGATTTCTCCTGTATCGAGGGTACAGTTTACAAACATACATGTCACATGCACACACAACCAGAACCGAAACAACTATCTGTAGACCATACCAATATTTGTTCCGTGCGGGGATCGAACCCGCGGCACGTAGCGCAGAAAGCTAATCGCTTAGCCACTGCGCCAACCGTGTCGTCAATTAAATACCTTCCGTAGCTGGCGACACGTCATCTGCATATGCATATATAGAAACCAGAAGCCCAATTCTCGTAATTAATTTACACTATGACTGAAAGTTGACCAAACTGAGATTATTTGACAAAAAATCGGTATTTTACTAGTTCAGTCCGATGTCAGTATGATTTGAATTAAATCTTCTTACAGACTCATTTCAATCTCATTTTTGACTTTTTTGTATGGACGAGAATATCAATTTTAGTACTTATGTGTCAGTTCAAAATGTTAGTAGATTACCGATTTGCCTTCAATCAACTTTCAACCTCATTACAATATAATTCCACGTTTGACGTTACTTGTAGGAGAATACCATTTATGACATTTATAACGTTGGTAGTAGATCGGAACGAGATCGGAACTATATTTTGAACATTTTTAATTACGAGAATTGGGCTTACCTTTACTAACTCTAAGCAGGCCGCAGTCGTCCAAAGCATTTTGTTTGCGAAAAGTACATTACGGTATTGAACCTTCGGCTTCGGTGAGAATAAACACCATAATATTTATAAATTAAACTGTCGTTAAATGAAACTATCGATATCCAAAGCTCCGCACTCAATGTCGCGGGAAGTGGGATGTATAGCTACATATAGAACTATGTCACAAGGCGACAGTTGTCTGATGATGGTGACAAAAAATGAGTAGACAATACAATGACATTTTACAAATAAGTAGACGCGTTGCCCGCGCTCTATATTGGCAACATAAATCCAAGGTAAATGCCCTGCACCTTCTGAGAGAATGAGCATGCAGCAGCGAATGCCACGCAACTAAACGTCTATATTCATCTTTTTCTAACAACCGACATGGCGTATGGTGGCTTTCATTTTCTTTCCCTTTCTTCGCGCACTGTATAATTATATGAACTGCTATGCAGCTATAAAGTTTACGCCATTTTGTAGTGTATTAACGTTGATGTATGGCCCGTCTATTTGTAAAATGTCATTGAGACAATATCATCTCGTGGACGGAGTATCATCTGGATTCTACATTATGCTTTAACATTTTTTTATGCAGGCTATTCATCAAGCCCTAACATATCTAAACGGCGTCGCTGCATACCACGAAGGAGATGGAGAGACGAGCTGGATAAAATTAATAAGGAATGGTTGACATTGGCTCTGGACCGGATGACATGGAAGTCATGGGGGAAGGCCTTTGTTCAGCAGTGGGATGATATAGGCTAACAGTTATTACAGTAACAGTTCCTTGATCCTTAATTTTATTTTTTCTTTCCAATTTTTGTTTATTTTTCGTTGCACCCACCATGTTTGTCTCTGCATCACCCTAAGGTAGACTGGCAGAAAATGTCTATGGCATTAAGTCCGCCCAAGAACCTTATACGTTCTATCTAATATTCTTGAGTCCGCCTTTGTGCAGTGTTTTTTTTACCTGTGCATAAAGCATTAAATAAATAAACAGTATTCATGCACAATAATTCCCGACCCAGAAAACGAAAGAAACATACAACATAGAAAGGACCTCTTTTCTGTGGAAAGAAAGAAAGAAATCGGAAAAATAAAGACCATACAAGGTATATCAGAAATGTGTGGTCTTATGTAAGGGTGTGGAACAGACCATCAAATTGAACAACTTTCTCTATGGGACATCGCAATCGAATATAATAGTTTAATAATAATAACCAACCTATAATAATCAGCTGTTTGGGTCGAGTAGGTATTGAAGTTTTATAAAAAGAATGTAATTTTTTTCAAAATCAGATAAAAATACAGTTTTCATTACCAAAGTATTAGTACTCGCAAATCTTTATGAGCCCTCTGAACTATCTCCCTCTCTCCGTCTAGCACCTATAATAGTACGCTTATTATAGGTGCAAGAGGGAGTAGGGCTTAGCGAGGAGGCATGCCATTTAGCGCACCAATTTGATGCGCACCAATTCGAATCGCACCAGGCCGGTTCATCTGGCCATATGCTTACCACCATAGGTCGTAAAAAGAAATAAAAAAAATTAGGTTCATGTAAGCTATAAGGTGATACAATTTCACTGCAGGCGGACATCCTGAGGTGAGCAGAGGAAGCAGCCAAGCTGTGGGCGATCGAGCCAGATGGGTACAGTCGTGAAGAAAATTGTATTTATTATTTTATACACGTTATAAAAGTCGTGTTTACAGTCACGAGTAGTCACGACTCGCGATACGTTGCAGTGATACATTTCGCAAATCAAACCCCCGACTGCAACCAGAAAAAGAGCAGTAACTTTCGAATGGCTACACAGATTTTCATGTAAAATAGTTGAGATGATACCCGATTAAATTAACTTTCAATTAAAAAGAACTTAATTGAAATCAGTTTCCACAGATACACATTACAAACTTATAACACCCCCTTTTTTGTCGGGGGTTAACAAAATGCGTTGAATGACTGAGGCCCGCTTCGAGTAACTCTCATAGTATAGTATTCTTGTCTTTGACTCTGTTCTATTCTTTGTTTTGAAAGTGCCTGCAAAGGCTCAGTTGACATAAAAACCTTTGAATAAAAACATTTTAATGAAACAATTGCGTTTGTTGCATAAAATTTAACAAAAATGCTATAGATTCATTGTATTTTATAATCAAAAATTGGTTACGTTTACGTTACTATACGTCAAAACAGTCGTGCTCAGCCCACACTGGTAGTCTTGTTATCACAATATTTTTTTTGGTGAATATCTGGTGGTAAGCTCTTTGTATTCGATAGTACGAAGCCATCGACATTGGCCTTGTTTTGTTAGAAACCCAGCTCTATATTACACTAGAATCTAGATGCAAACATTCTACACACCACTATCCGTCGTAAACATAGCTGGAATGTGGCTTTTCTAGCCGCTGGCATTGGTTGCTTTATTACTGGGTAAGCAGAATTAGACGTACGTAGTATAAAGATCCTGTTTAGCTGTTTTCGAACGGTGTTGGGGTCGACTTCCAGTTTAACCAGATGCGACTGAATAACAGTGTGTTACACGGAACAGCTGGTATCTGACCTTCACAATATAATTATTAGATTATACCGATACCCTAAGGTAGTCAGACTCGATCCACTGCTAGAGGTGAAAACTTCGGAAACTTTGGATGTTTTCCGGAAATATTCCGCAGGTGTACCGCGTAACTAAAATGGTAATGAACATCGATCGTATAACTAAAATGGTAATGAACATACGATGTATGTTCATTACCATTTTAGTTACGCTAAGTCAGACTAAACTTCGAGCTACCTTGTAATTTTTTAACCGACTTCAAAAAAAAGGAGGAGGTTCTCAATTCGACGCGAATGTTTTTTTTTTTTTTTTTTATATTTGTTACCTCATAACTCTCGACTGCGTGAACCGACTTTGATGATTCTTTTTTTATTTGAAAGCTGGTGCTTCCCGAATGGTCCCATTTTAATTTAGTCCAGTTCTGACAATGGGATCAATGAGAAAACCATATAAGTCTTAAATTTACATTAAATATGTGCGCGACAAATGGTCGAATAACTCAATATCACGCCAACCGATTTCGATGATTCTTTTTTTGTTTGAAAGGGTATACTTCCGAAGTGTTCCCGTTTAAATTTAGTGAGGATCTGATGAAGATCTTCGGAGATAGACAATGGAACTCTTGAATGAATAACAGTACATCACTCGCGATTGCTGTAATCTCATGTTTATGTATTGTTTATGCCACTCAAAATTGAAAAATAAAATAAACTTTAAAAAAAAAGTAAAAACCGACTTCAAAAAACTAAAAAAGTATAAAATAATTTTCTTAAAAAACTTAACAGCTTCTGAAGTCGGGGCCTATAATTCTTCAATGTACCTCGTAGCTTGGCAATGGCCCCGACTTCAGAAGCTGTTAAGTTTTTTAAGAAAATTATTTTATACTTTTTTAGTTTTTTGAAGTCGGTTTTTACTTTTTTTTTACCGATCATGAAGATGGAAGTCCGTACTTCATGATCAGTATTTTTTTACAAATAAAGTACCTACTCTAAAAAAATGATTTTATGGAAAGAGAAAAGAAGATTAATATATATATTATGATTGTTACTTAGGTACTTACTTAAATAATTTTAAAAACAAATTTTTTTTTTGCACTTCTTGCATGTTTTAACATTTTTTTTGTCTACAATAATATTTTCGATAGGTAGGTATTAAAACTGATCCATCCAACTGAAATATAATAGTATTTTTGGCTACTAAGTATAGATTTCTTCAACAGTACGCAGACCACAATTATACCTATATTACGGATGGCAAAATTAGTCAACGTTTAAAAAAAACTTTATTGATTGCTTCTTGCTCAGATAAATTAAATGCTAACTTAAGTAAAAGTGAAACACCTTTTTTGCTTATTGACCAGTAATTTATCACCTATTAAAATTGTCGAGACAGCATCCAGGATTGGAATGTCATGCAAAAAAAAAACTAGAGACTTCATGGCACGGTTTTCATAATCATTTTCTAATATACGAAACCGAAATAGTATATTATATATGTATAAATAGTTATAAGTAACTATGCTTATTTAATTATTTATAATTATATTTAATGCTGTTCATACAAATATGGACAAAGGCAGTCTTAATGCCTAAGACATTCTCTGCCAGACAACCTTAGGGTGATGCAGAGACAAAAAACATGGTAGTCATTATTTTTCTTTTTTTTTCGGTATAATTATCTTGTCCGTGCACCTACCACCCTTTTTTCTCAGCATCACCCTTAGGTTTACTGGTAGAAAATTCCTAAGGCATTAAGTCCGCCTCTGTACATAGTGCATAAAGTTTATATAAATAAATAAATAACAGCTTTGAAGGTAAATTCGGACTTTATAAAAACCCTAATTACGGCCCTATCCTTCTGTCGGAGCGAAGCGCGGAGTACCAGCATTGGGAATATTAGGTAAGAGATTGATATCAGTATCAGACAAAAATAAATAGCCAGGGTCTATCGACATCAATCTGTTTGATTCACAGTTGAAGGGCAAGCGCAGGCTGGCCCTCTAATTACTAATGTAGCCAATGACATTTTACAAATAGACCACTAAATACACCAGCATTAATGCACTACAAAATGGCGTAAACTTTACTATAGCTACATAGCAGTACATATAATTATACAGTGCGCGAAGAAAGGGAAAGAAAATGAAAGCCACCACACGCCATGTCGGTTGTTAGAAAAAGATGAATATAGACGTTTAGTTACGTGTCATTAGCTGCTGCATGCTCATTCTCTCAGTCGGTGCAGGGCATTTACCTTGCATTTATCTTGCCAATATAGAGCGCGGGCAACGCGTCTATTTGTAAAATGTCATTGAATGTAGCAGACAGTTTGCGACAGGCGTAAATCGCGCGGTAACTGCTGTCAAACATCACTTTGGTATTACGTATTTACCGATAGCGACGCGACAGCCACCGCTTACGGGTTCGTCCTCTGGCGGACAATAAACGACGTGTTCCACTGCAGGGCAAAGGCTTCCCTCTCCTCTTTCCATATTTCCCTGTCTGCTGCTGTTAGGGGCCAATCCTTTAAATATGAGTCTAACTCGTCCCGTCACCTTCTGCGGCTGCTGCGATACCATTTTCTGCTGTCTGGAGCTCACTATGTGGCTGTTTCTGCCCATACCTCTTCCAGCATGCGGCAGATATGACCAGGCCAGTTCGATTTGAGCTCGGCAAATCAGAAATTTGAGTTTTGGAACGCAGTATCGAGTTCTTTATACGATCTGTAAGTTTGACTCCCAGAATACAGCGTTCCATTGCTCGCTCATAAACCCCAAGTGTGGACTTTTGTCGCATTGTTAATGACCATGTCTGCGTTCCATAGGTGAGGATGGGGAGAATACATATGCCACCTTAGTGGTATTAAAAAAAACAAATATGGTCACAGTTATAGTCGAGGTGGACAGGGTTGGTTGACGAAAGAAGTTAAACAGGACATCGCTAGCACATCAATCTTAACCCTTTCACTACTCACGCATAGAAAACATCTAAATTCAGATAACACTTTCCACGATTCCAAAAACAAAGAGACTTTGAAATCATTATTCTTGGACCGTACGCGATCCAAAATAGGTGCCGTTCAGTTCGGTACTATGAATGTTAAGTAGCTTATCCCAGGATGGCATAGCATCACATCTGAAAATGCTGATTCAAAGCTCATTTCGGAATGAAAGAGAAAAGGCTTTGTTATCTGACTGACTTTGTTCACATCTACAGCTGTGTATCAAGTGTCTAATATTTTACTCATTGTAGTTTTTTTTGTGTAGAATAAGTTTAGTGCAATGTAATACAAGTGCTACCTATTAGGGCCCGTTTACACGAGCTACTTTTAGCCTCGGTGACTAGACCGACCGACCGACCGATTTTAAAAATTCTTTCTCCAGCAGAATGCTATGTTATCAGTGAGTAAAATGGGCTATAATTTATGAAGATATCACGCGGGTGAAACCGCTGGCGGAAGCTAGTAAAATTGTATAGTTAGTAGTTATCTACAATAATAAATACATACACATTCATTAGTTTGAAGATTCCATGTTCTCAAATATTAAAAACACAATCAAAACCGCATCTCACTCATCATCACTGCTCCCATGATCACGATCACACATATCGCAATATGGAAGCAATTTGCGTGGAAAGTGCGTCGCACAACGATTTACCTCGAAACACACAAACCAGTATACTCGTGCAGATATTTAAGGTGAACACGCACCTACACGCGACGAAGGTAACGCACGTGACGCAGTAATCAACTTCGAAAAAAAACAAAGAAACAATATTTATTCGTCCTAGACATCAGACAACACAATGCACTAATATAAAAAAAGTAAAAAGAAAATAAAAAAAATCTATGAACGAATAAAATAATGTGCTGTCGTCGTGCCAGTATCGAATGTGTTGTCAACTCAGCATTTTCTGGGCATAGGAACACCCAGTGCTGATTTTCAGTAGGCACACTTTAGTGACTCACGGACGGAGGAAACAAATATTCTTAAACCTACATAATAAATTATGATATATATAGGATATTTTATATAATTATAATTTGATTACGTCATTCGCAAATGTGGGTGTAATCGGTATACCTACAGCATTGTACTTAAATGCGGCGAGTAATGCGGTTAAATGCGCGAGGTTGCATTTCATAAAAAAATACTAAAATTTGATTCACGCGGCGCGTTCTGCGCGTATAAGTGCGTGTTCACCTTTCTACGTATATTCTGTGATTTTATTTGTCTTAAATAGTAAACAATCTCCACACAAATCATTAATAAAATACTCATTTATAAAATACAACAAATCGTTTATCTTGGTAAAAAGTGATTAACTATCAAAGACAGTTTAAAACATAATTTTCATATTTTTAACCGATTTCAAAAAAAGGAGGACGTTCTCAATTCAACTGTTTTTTTTTTGTATATTTGTTACGCGATTCCTCCTGCAATTGCCGACCGATTTTGAAAATTCTTATCTTCACACGACCAAGGCTATGAAAATCATATTTTTCATATTCATATTCATATTCTTTATTTCATACTTTTTCAGTACCTAGTCGGGTTTTAGGTTTTAAACTTACTTTTTTAAAACGCTTTTATTAGCTTCACCTGTAACTAACTAACTATGTAAAAATATCTTGGAAGTTAAATTTGACCCACTTCCCGGTTTCCGATTGAGCTGAAATTTTGCATACATGTTTAATTTGCATGACAAAAGCGTTTTCTTTAGATTTTTTTAAAACTATAATATTTATATTATCTTAAAGATTGAACGCAAATAAACAAGAAATAAACATGAATAAGCACACATTTTAAGGTTGTATTTTACGACGATTTCTTACTTTTGAGGGGGTGAAGTATCAGCCTAAGCCCCGCCCACTAGGGGAGCTCCGTTCACGCATATCGTTTGTATTGCGCAATTGACGTATCAGACTGTGTGACACACGTGTCACAGAATACCAATATTAATAAGCAACATGCAGTATGACACCAGCAAATACTTGAAAAATATAAATCCATAATATCGTATACCCAGTGTCCTATATTACGATAGAACATCTGTTAGTCCGTTTTGTATTTGTAGATTTTATGCCCATTTATCTATCTACTTATAAACTATTGGTCATACCTATTGTGTATGAGTTTATGCAAGTGCATATAATTGTCTCGACCAACATTGGGCATTTTCACATTAAGCCGATAATGCCGTAACGAAACCGATATATCGGCAAGACAAAGCTGATGACACTGCCAATGTGTGTGTAATGTTAGAAGAATAAGCCAACTCAAATCCATGCCTTGAGACAATAACCTACCCTCACCCACACCTGTAGGCGTCGTCCGTTTCCGAAGTCATAGTCATACCTACTTAAGTTCGTTCACAGGATTGCTTTTTTACCAAAAAAAGAAATTGCATATTCATAGTATTCAAAACCATATTCCTAGTTCAGATTCCTCGCTATGTATGCAGGTGAAGAGCTTCAAAATTGAAAGAAAGAAAGAAAAAATATTTATTTCAGACTCGCACACGAAATGCCTAAGGCATTAAGTCTGCCTTTGTACATAGTCCCTAAAGTATAAATAAATTACATAAACACACAAAAAATTCAAATAATGATAACAATAACCTAACCGTCAAAAACTAGAAAAAGAGGTGTAAATTTTGAACGGCTGAACAGATTTTAAGAACCATCCCGATTTGTTGTATTTAAAATAAATAAGAACTTTCTTATTGGCTATGGACTCAAAATCAAATAACATAGTTTCTTGGGCTTTACTACATTGGCCATGAAAGTTTGGCCATTTAATGAAAAATCCAGTAATCTTTCCTCACAACACACAGGGGTATCTAACTTAGTCTATCACCTGACACATGGCATAGCTTATATTCTCATAAAAGCAACTCAGAATGCCTTATAATCATTTACTGAGTCTCAAACAATTAACATACTCGTAACACATATAACTCAGTAATGGCAGCGTTGCATTGCGTAACAAACAATACTTAAAGTCCAATCATCTAATCTTAATAAAATATCCGGAATTCAGCTACCTACTACAATTAATGTATTAGTCTACAATTACAACTAGTAATGGACCATCGACGGACCAACGGTGCATGGAAAAACCTAACAAATGGTTATAGTTTATTAAATTTTATTTATGTATTTTTCATTAGTCTGTATAAAAAAATTGTATGACTAATAAATAATATATGTTATAGTATAGAAAAAAATCCAATTCAACTGGTTCTCTCGGTAGACAAGTCAATTACGAGGTTTACAAAAGTTGATAAATATACGTTCATTAGTAGCGGGAATATTTGTCGGAGTTCCATCGCTATTTTTATATAAACTGGATAATATTGTTCTATAAGTAAATAGAATATAAATAAAACTTCATACTCTTTCTTCTCAACACTACAAATTGTCATACTGATTTTTCTATACTATATCCTATAAAATGAATTCTTGACGGAGATGTCAAGAAATTATTTTATCATATTGATTTTATAAACGAAATACTTAGATTTTCTGAATAAAAGGCAAGTTACTTATACTTCCTATTTCTTTTTAATATTTTTTTTAATAATTATACTGTCATTCTTTCTTTTGGTTTTTAATAAAGGGTAAGCGCAGGAACTTATAAAAATTAGCACAGGTCCGACCTCGATGCGCGCCGAAACGCGACTGATTGATGGCGGAGATGACAGAAATCACGAATTTTGTGGTTTTTCTCAAATTGTGACCAATATACGTAATATTATGAAAAAATAACGACCGACTTGCCTTGGTATACTTGCGACCAATATTGTGATGTAAAAATTATTTGAAATAATATAATATTTTAGAAATAATCTTGTAAAAATATTTTTAAAAGGGGTAACTTTGCGATTTTTTTTTATCGAGCCAACTTTGTCCAATCATGTATCGGACGACCGAAAAATCCTTGTTACATTTTCAAGTTTAATATATATTTTTTTCGGGGCAAAAAAATAAGAATTTCTATTCAAAAAATTGTAAATACAAATCGGTTTTTGCGGCATTTCTGTAAAGGACCCCCTTAATGAAACCTGTATAAAGCAAACCTCTATAGTACAAGAAAATCCAATTCCCATTAAAATAAATTATCACGATGCACCTATTGTTTTACTTTTTATCTGAACTGCCAAGTGCATAGGTCATTATGATCTCGAGTCTACAACACCTACTTTGACAGAGGTAACTACCGATTCCCGCGACACTGGGTCATGATAATTACTTAAGTGTGAGAATTCCGAGCTCTTGGTGGAATGAATATTTCACGGAAATGTGGTTTTTCCTCTGGGCAAGAGTAATTTACCTCTGAGGGACAATAAATTACAATCTCAGTTTAAAACGAGAGTAATTTAAATAAAAAAATTGTTTAAAAATAACTTAGGTAAACTTATGGGAACTGTGGCTCGTATTGGCTGCTCATGAATTAATATACTTAACCATTAAAAATACCTAGTTATAAGAAAAAAAAATATCCTGATCCACATAATATAGATACACCACACACCACCATATAGTAACATACCACGTCATCATGAGCAATTATAGTCATTACATGACTAATAAGACAAAAGAAGAAGAATATGCTGATGATAATGATGTAACTATTGCTTCATCTTCGAGAGCTAAATCCATATAAATATTGACCTACAAACGTTAGATCTATTCCCATCCAATACCAAGAGCTAATACCATTTGGTATTAGTTTATTTCCGAATTTATTTTCTATTCCCAACGAGTACCACATTTTTTTAAATACAAAATCTATTACTAACGAATACCAAAGCGTGACTTTTTGTACACTCAGCTACACAAAGTTTTATTTTATTTTCTAACATTTACAATGATTTACATACTATACTATAGTACACTATACTATGCGGCGGGTAGTGCATACCTACTCAGTGAAAGTGATATGTTTTTATAAAGTGAGTATTTTAGTCACAATTTTAGTGTAATCAAATTGCTATTTACTTATCATGTGTGTTCCTATTTTTTAAATAGGTATTATGTTAAATTAAAATGTAGGCCAATGGAAATAAGTGTTTTTAATAGGAGATATCATCGATGGGAGATATGAAAGCAAACATTAAATACGAGATAAAACAAAAGGCTTATTTTTATAATTAATATGCATACTTCAAACAACGCGTTGTCTAGCAACGCTAGCAACCATAAAGTAGTCTGACATAAACTCTGTGGAGTGATATGCATACTTAATATCCTCAGATATTTTTTTAAGAATTTTTAAGACAAATTCTTTAGTCTTCTAACTTCTATTTGGTGAAATTTTAAAATTAAGCTGATTATTACCTACTTAGAAATGCGTAAGTAATACTTTTAAATGTTAGCAAATTATTTATATTTGACGTATTTGCAAAAAAAAAAATGCTGATTTATTACTTGAATTCGATGAATGTTTGTGGAGCGGGCTCGCTGGCGGGATATTCCTGAAGAGGTGCATTGTAGGATGTGCAGCGAATAAAACTATTTTTCTTCAGAATGTCGAACCACAGAAACTTGCCTTCTTTTTAACAAAATTCTGTAACGGCTTTCGTTACGGTAAAGTTTCTTTGTACTTAAGCTTTAGGCATCATGGTACAAGTGGCGCCGCCAAGTGTGATGAATGTAAAACAATTCAAACGTCTTAATACTACTTACAATTGCTAACTAACTTATAAAATGTATCACAATAAAACATTACATGAATAAAATTACGTATCGTCGCTAACATTACTACTAAGCTACATAATTATTTTACATTACATTTTACATTACCTACTTAAAATCACTCAAAGCATTTTAATTTTACTGAACCTGACTGTATCTGATTTCTTCAAACTTGTTTTGGTATTGGTTTTTAAATGTGGTACTCGTTGGGAATAGAAAATAAATTCGGAAATAAACTAATACCAAATGGTATTAGCTCTTGGTATTGGATGGGAATAGATCAAACGTTACAAAAGGCTATCTTTTGTTTTATTTTCGTTTTGTTTGTTTTTGTTCAAGACTAATGACTGAGTCTTGAGCCTGCTTGGCTTTTTTGTTAGCTTCGCTCTGTACCTAATGCATGAGAATACCAACATTGACATAGAAAAATATAAACCTCGGGTCAGCGTTCAAAAATGTAGACTAAAACCCAAAAAAGTAGACTAATCAGGCATCACTCTTCATTTGGGCGAGCGAGCAACTACATGTCAATGTGACAGTGAGGCGCAGTTGAATCTTCGTGTGGTGAAAAAATTCTTCAAGCTAAATCAGGCATTGTGATGACGACAAAGGATTAAAATTAGTTTGTTGGTATTTCTAAGTTTATACAATACTAGCGATCCGCCGGTTTCGCACGGATACAATTTCTTTACTATCCTTACATTAATTATGAAAGAATTATACCTACATTTAAACCTTCCGTGAAAAATTATCTAACTGATGGTGAAAACCGCATCAAAATCCGTTGCGTGGTTTAGGAGGAGTTAGCATCCGATGTACAATGACTGTAAATAACATACCATAAAAATTTGTTTCCACGTCGAATTCATACAATATCACAAAATTTCATCTCTGTTGTTACAATGACGATGAAATCATCATGTTCCGTGCGAATTTATTTAAAAACAAAACTTTCTAAGTTCGTAATGTCTCGTAATCTTTTTGATCGATGTACACGAGATGAAAACGATGTACTTAGCAAAGTTTATAGTAAACGATCTAGATGAGAAATTATGAATAGACAATTTAATAATGGTACCTACAACAAATCATTCCTTGACGTCCATTCGCTCATGTGTCCGTCAGATAAATATGCATCACATACTTCGGTAAAATTAAGTTGATAATTAAATTTTGATTAGTCTTGTTGTAGATACAATTTAATCAAATCAAATTAATATTCAAGAATAATATTATTGTTTAAATTAAATTGAACGCACTAGGCAGGAAAACGGCGTGGTCACAGACAAATCCAACGGCTGCACAAACCTACTTAGCACCATCATAAGACTCTTGTCTCTCACGGGAGAAGACAAATTCATGTCATAATGATTTATTATATTTTATTTTTTTCTTTTTGTTCTTGTCTCCCTCATGAGTCTGTTTTGTTCTTTTGTTTTAAAATTTTCTTGTCTTTTATTTTATTGTTTCTCTCATGTGTTGTCACTGTCCGTGCTGAATAAATGAATTTTATTTTATTGTTTCTCTCATGTGTTGTCACTGTCCGTGCTGAATAAATGAATTTTATTTTATTGTTTCTGTCATGTGTTGTCACTGTCCGTGCTGAATAAATGAATTTTATTTTATTGTTTCTGTCATGTGTTGTCACTGTCCGTGCTGAATAAATGAATTTTATTTTATTGTTTCTGTCATGTGTTGTCACTGTCCGTGCTGAATAAATGAATTTTATTTTATTGTTTCTCTCATGTGTTGTCACTGTCCGTGCTGAATAAATGAATTTTATTTTATTGTTTCTGTCATGTGTTGTCACTGTCCGTGCTGAATAAATGAATTTTATTTTATTGTTTCTGTCATGTGTTGTCACTGTCCGTGCTGAATAAATGAATTTTATTTCTTTCTTTCTTTCTTTACTATCGCGTGTTGTTTGTGCAATGCTCTCCATTTTTGCTTCTCAGATTTTGCTCTTAGTTGCAGTAATTTTATCAGTTTACGTTTAGATGCACTTATAAGCCCATAAAAAGAGTGGTGGCATCGTAGCTACTAAACAGATCAATCTATTTCAATGCAGTTTCTTTTATCGTTATTAGCTATGTTTCATGAATATCTGTTAAGTCGTTCAAATGTTAGAGCTCTTTGTTTAGCTGGAGTCAGGGGTTTTTGAAGGTTATAAATATTTATTATAATAATTTGATGCATAAGATCAAAAATTCTTTATCTGATTATAATCTATACATAATTATTAAAGCACTTGTATTTATTAAAGGTATCTAATATTTGTAGGCTTTATAACTATAACTATTGTATTAGATAAACCTGTGATGATAGTTTTATGTGTTTTTAAATAAATAAATCTTGGTACCTATTGCAGTTGAGATATACTCAGTGCTTTTGGTATTCAATAAATTACCATTATAACTGCAGCAGGAAATTTTACCAGTGCGTTATCCACCTCACACACCAGTTACTGCATACTGTTCATGCAAGCTTCCATTATTTTGGTATAATGTAATTTTACGCATAGGTTTAACTATGTACCGGAACGAATTGAAACATTTGTAGTGATGTTTTCCTCTCCCTTTTATTTCTTTTCTTTTAGTAAGTTGACCTAAAACTGAGTTATTTTGATTACTATGTGTGATTTTTAGAGCACGTAGAATGCATTTAGATTTCAATCGTAAAGGGTTTAAGTTCAAAGATTGGACATGTGCAGCAGATGGTTTTGACAAGTCTGTTGTGTAGTGTATGGGAGCATAATGAAAATCTCTTTTTAACCGACTTCCAAAAAAGGAGGAGGTTATCAATTCAACTGTTTTTATTTTTTTTTGAAAAATAAAGTAAACTTTAAAAAAACGTAAAAACCTACTCCAAAATACTAAAAAGTAGTAGTAGTAGTATTTTCTTACAAAACTTATCAGCTTCTGAAATCAGGGCCTTTAATTCTTCAATGCACCTAGCTTGGCAGTGGCACTGGATCGGGAATAGAACGGTAGGATCTTGTATGGAAAAAATACCTATAAACCCAATTACATTTTACTATACATTATTGTAAAATGTAATTATTTAAACCAATCCGGTCCAGTATTATTTAACCCGTAGATATTATGTGCTTTCACCTACTCTCGCTGGTCTCATGTTCTTGTCGCGGCCGGCTGACCGCCTATTATAATAATGTGTGTAAATGACGCACTGGGGGGTTAACGGAGAGAGATCTATAAGCTGTCGGCAGTACTGATGTTGATGATACCTAGTAGCGGTAGATTAGACTTACAATATTAACAAACACTATGTGCTTACAGTGCCACAAACTTATCTGACCCGGTGACCAAAATTGGAACTACGAGTAACGTCGTTACAGAACAAAACTGACTTCAAAATATAATTTTTGTACGGAGATCATCATCTGCCTGGCCTTTATCCCAACTACGTTGGGGTCGGCTCCCAGTCTAACCAGAGGGCCGAGCACGAATGTTTTGACGTATAGTAACGTAAACGTAAGCAAAATTTGAACCAAAAATACACGTTTAATCCCTGATATTTTTTTGGAAATACATGCAATATTTTTACATTTTCATGAAACAAGTGCGTTTGTTGCATAAAATTGAACAAAAATGCGATAGATTCATCGTAGTTTATAATCAAAATTTGGTTACGTTTACTTTACTATACGTCAAAACATTCGTGCTCGGCCCACTGATGCGGCTGAGTAACAGTATTTTATACGGAGCGACTGCCATCTGACCTCCGCCACCCAATTACTGGGAGACACTGATACCCTAAGGTTAGACCGGTTGTCAGACTTTTTGGGTTGCTGACTCCCGTAACGACTGTCAAAGGTATTCGTATGACAACCGGGACCAACTGCTTAACGTGCTATCCGAGCCACGGTGGTGCCTCGATGTTCGAAGAAATGGTCACTCATCCAGGGAGCGGCAACCGCAGCTTAACCTCGCTGATCGACCAATCTGCGCGGTAGCTATGTAGCTACGAGCATTTTTGTACGGAGATGACATTGGTAAAAGCGAAGGCAGCGACGCCATGACCGGGTGAGATAAGTTTGTGGCACTATACAGAGGTTCATCACCCGTGACATTGACAGCACTCGTAGCATGACCACATGACCATTTCTATTTCTTTTCTTTCAATAATAGACTAAGCTCTTTCTCCATCAAGATCCATGTTTATGATCACGGTCTATGATCCATCCCGATATCCAGACTCGAGTTTCTACGTAGACAAAGACAAAATATTGGAAGCCATCTTTGGTCGCGTCCAAGTTGCTTTAATTATAGTTTTTCTTTAGTTTCTTTTATTTGTTATTTCCCGGCAAGTCCAGAACAAAACTGTTTCCTTTCTTTCTTTCTATCTTTCCATAGCAACGGGGAAGTAGTTCGGGATGCATTTATTCTACCAAAGCCTACCAAAGAGTAGAAATTTTCCTTCAGTATGTCATTTTGTCTATTCTTCCGTAGACAAAACCCGTTCTATAGTGGTCATGATACGTCTGCTGGTTATTTAAGAAAGTCATGCAAAGGCCCATTTGAAATATAACACTTTGTCTTTCAAATGTCAAGTAAAATTTTGGATGTCATGCGATGCGACGTGCGACGGCACAAGGTTTCTGAGGTGATATTGGGGAATATTGGGCAATTATCAGCTGTCGAAGCATATTAATTGAGTAGTATTATATAGGTTTTTAATTTTTAATTTATTTGAATAAGCTATCATTATTAGTTTCCGAGATATTAAGGTTTATTATGTTGGTGGCCCGGATTCATTACGTCCGAGTGTATTCTTATATGTATCTTTTCTTAGTACAGAAACCGAGGTTGCATCTATACCGGCTGCACTATTAGGATAGTCATACACTAAACATTAAGTAAAAAGAAAGAAAGAAAACATTTATTTGCCACAAACACAAGACGCACTAGTAAGATAGACATAGATATTAAGAAGAGGACAGGTGCATAGACAGAGAATACAATTTTAGGATGGCAACTAAGCAGAAAAAATAATAATTTGAACAAAATAAAAATTATGTGGGTTTACTGCACCGACTGAACATCAACAGCCTTTTGACTATTCAGTGTGTGTCCCGAGCTGTAGCAAATGGGTGTCCAGCTCAGCATGTGCCAGGCTATGACACCTGACGCTGATATTCTGCTGGATCCCGGTTATGATATACGGATTCGAGCAAAGCAGTAAAAAATAGTTAGCGTGTGTGTATTTTTTTAAATTAGTGTTATTTCCCCGACTCGTCTCACATACCTCATTAAATAAAAGTAGGCATTCCTACCGTAAGCGTCCTACTAACACACAGCTCTATGATGGCTCTATATTGTAGTCGTGTGAACTCTACAGTAGAGTAGTAGAGCAATGCAATGTTTTTACATTAATTTTTTAATTAGTGGTAGAGTTGCTTGATTCTCAAGGGAAGTTTATAACTACAGGAAGCTATGTGCTCGTATACTTTTTTATTACCAGCGACCTGCCCCATGGCTTTGCATAGGTGCAATTTATTTATTTAGACATTCTAACAGTTTTCATTAGCGAGATGTACTGCTTCCCTGATCATCATCAGACCCTCAAAATTATGAAAAAAGGGATTTCTAAATTTTCTTTGATTCAAGCTCGGATGCAAGCATCTCAATTGGTTAACGAAATTGTTTAACTAATGATAGAACTACATAGAAACTTAACAAGTTAAATAAATGCTTCGTAATAACCTAACTGTCAAAAACCCCCGACTTCAACTAGAGAAAGAGCTGTAACTTTTGAACGGCTGAACAGATTTTCATGAAACATAGCTAAGATGATACCCGATTAAATTAGCTTCCAATTAAAAAAACTGCATTGAAATCGGTTCATCCGTTATGGAGCTACGATGCCATAGACAGATACACAGATTATACAACACACTACAAACTTACAACAGCCTTCTTTTTTGTCGGGAGTTAAAAAAGGCGGGACTTATCACACAAGAATAATTTAAAAGAAATAAAACAAACAAATGACGTCATAATATGTGACCGGCGTGCGGTGTTACGAACTCGTCAAAGTAGTAATAACCCGTCGAAGCTAACTGTTAAATATTACGTGGTTATGCGTAACGCATGAAGGTCACCATGTGATAATCAGTTGTGGAATTCTTGTTCAAATCGCACGGAGGTGTTAATTTTGATTGGGAGTGGCGTTATTTTTTTTTTTTTTTTTTTAATGCTTTTCATACAAATATGTACAAAGGCGGTCTTAATGCCAAAGGCATTCTCTGCCAGACAACCTTAGGGTGATGCAGAGACAAAAAAATGGTAGATGCACTAGTCATTATTATTAGGTGAGGATAATAATATACCTACTTATGTAGAACCTAAGCAATACAATACACATATACCTACTTACATTACAATATATAATTACCTACATTATTAGATACATCACGTACCTACTTACTATACAAATAATATACATACATATTAATATATATAATATCAAGATAAATCAAAGTCGAGATGAATGAATTATTCTACAATCAAACTTTTTTTTTTGTTTAATTTTTTTATTTTATAGGTTTTGCGTTTTGCCGCCATCTCATCTGAGGCGTAATTCTCGTAATTAATTTACACTATGACTGAACTGTGGGCCGGGCACGTATGTTTTGACGTATAGTAACGTAAATGTTAGCAAATTTCGACTATAAAATACGATGAATCTATCGCATTTTTATTCAATTTTATGCTACAAACGTTTCATGAAAATCTAAAAATATATCTTGGATTTCCAAAAAAATATCATGGATTAAACGTGTATTTTTGGTTCAAAATTTGCTTACGTTTACGTTAATATACGTCAAAACATTCGTGCTCGGTCCTCTGAGATTATAATTATTATGAATTGACATGATGGTACATTTTTTATTTTTTATTAATTGAATCACGAAATTTTCAGAAAACTATTTTTAAATAAAATAAAGAAGTTGTAGATACTTTTTATTGTTATTGATGCAATCATAATAAATATTATCTTCTGTTCTTAAATACCAAACATAATAATTATGGTTTTGAATTTCATAGTACGTTTCCATGCAAACGTTCACTGAATTTACTCTCTCAATAGACAGCATGACAGATTGTAGAAATATTTCTGCACTTCGGTAGGATTGTATGAAGGCCTGTTGTGTATAGTATTGAAAGCTGTTAGAGCTACTCTGATTATGAGTATAGTAACCCCTTTTCATAACCAACCCGAAGTCGGCCCCCCGGGAGCCAAATTGATAGTGCCAGTCGATCGTGCAAAAAATTCGCATTACTGCCGGCTTATAGTCTAAGATCCCTTTAACAACGACCTTCACCGAGATGTTTATTTAATGAAACATATTTTATATTTAATATAATATGTCAATAAATATATTGCATATGGGTTGCCTAACAAATTTCAGTCCAGTATATGTTTAATTAATAATTTAAAAAAATATTTTTTTTAAACTTTGCACCGGTCTGATTATTGAATAAAAATTTAATGAAAATAAAGATTATTTCATTATGAACACGGTGGTATAGGGTTGCCTGCGAAAAATCAGTCCCGAATTCCGGTTGCCGAATTTTGAAAAGTGAAAACTGATGCGAGTGAATATGTGCGACATTTTTTTTTTTTTAAAGCCGCTTTTTAATCCTTTTAATATATATATTTTTGAAATGTGCTAATTATGCCCTTTCATTTGATACCCTACACGACATCATTAAACAATTTTTTTTTTTAGTTCGTCACTCTATGTCCTCTTGAGGGCGCCATATTAAGTTAAATGTGACGTCACATAACCTATAACCAGCGGACAATCAAGACGCTTCCAAAGATACCTCATTTGTCGAATTATGATCAGTAGTTTAGAAGTTATGAGGGAATGGTAAAAAAAAAAGTTTTTTTCGATTTTTTGCATTTTTTGAGAAAATTTACTATAGTAATATTTTATTTTTGTCACCATCGGAATGTAGAGATTTCAACGAATAGAAAACACACCAACTTTTTGAAAAAAGCTGATATTTTGACGGTGAATTTTCGATTGAAAATTAGGGTACTTTTTCGATATTAATTCAAAATAAGGTGAAAAAATACATATTTCAAATCAAATAAATCACAGCGTATTTGGCACATAAAAAAAAATAATAGTAGAATGAAACCTATTGGAAAAGGAGGAGAATATTATAAAAATGAAAGGAAAAATAATTTACGGGCGATCTGAGGTCGGGAAGGGGAAGAGGGGGGAGGGGGGGGGTTTAATGGTAAAAACGGTTTTTCTCGATTTTCGGCAAAACTAAAAGTCCTATGGAAAAAAGTCAAATGGCAAAGTTGTAGGTAATAAAGAGATCTAAAACTTTTTTATTTACACTTTTTTCACAAAACCTCAAAATTTATGTGAAAAATTCAAAAAACCAAGTTTTTGGTTTTTTATTTTTATCTTTTACAATTTTTTATATTTTTTCATGAAATTTGGTGAAATCTTACCTTTTTATGTGCCAAATACGCTGTAATTTATTTGATTTGAAATATTTATTTTTTCACCTTATTTTGAATGAATATCGAAAAAGTACCCTAATTTTCAATCGAAAATTCACCGTCAAAATATCAGTTTTTTTCAAAAAGTTGGTGTGTTTTTTGTTCGTTGAAATCTCTACATTCCGATGGTGAAAAAAATTAAATATTACTATAGTAAATTTTCTTAGAAAATGCAAAAAATCGAAAATAACTTTTTTTTTACCATTCCCTCATAACTTCTAAACTACTTATCATAATTCGACAAATGAGGTGTCTTTGGAAGCGTCTTGACTGTCCGCTGGTTATAGGCTATGTGAAGTCACATTTAACTTAATATGGCGCCCTCAAGAGGACATAGAGTGATGAACTAAAAAAAAAATTGTTTAATGATGTCGTGTAGGGTATCAAATGAAAGGACATAATTAGAACATTTCAAAAATATATATATTAATAGGATTAAAAAGCGGCTTTGAAAAAAAAATTATGTCGCACATATTCACTCGCATCAGTTTTCACTTTTCAAAATTCGGCAACCGGAATTCGGGACTGATTTTTCGCAGGCAACCCTATACCACCGTGTTCATAATGAAATAATCTTTATTTTCATTTAATTTTTATTCAATAATCAGACCGGTGCAAAGTTTAAAAAACATATTTTTTTAAATTATTAATTAAACATATACTGGACTGAAATTTGTTAGGCAACCCATATGCAATATATTTATTGACATATTATATTAAATATAAAATACCTATGTTTCATTAAATAAACATCTCGGTGAAGGTCGTTGTTAAAGGGATCCTATACTATTACATTACTTTTTTATTTACGTTTTTCTTTTTTTTTTATAAATGGAAGCTCCATCTTTTAAGATTATTTTAAACAATAGACGAGCCGGATCGGTACAGTATTATTGAATTATCGAGAATACAAGGCAACGCGGCACGCTTGCCGACTGTCGGCGTCGACATTACCTTTGCCGACTCTCGCCACTTGATACTCGAGGGATATTCTTTCCAACGAACTGTGTACAGCCATCATATCATTACAAATAGAACCATGATATCATATTCACTCTTCATAACAGTATTTCGGCCATAGTACCTATAATCTTTATCGTACAAAAGATTTCACTTTCTCCCATACAATTTAATTACTGAACCATTCATATGGGATTTATTGCGCTGAGATGCGCAGTTTCATTTTATTACGTGTATGTGAAAGGTAAATCACGCGGTGGGTACTTAACTTACCTTAAATTTTTAGTTTAGATCATTCATCATTCTCCTGCCCTTATCCCATTTTATGCTCGGTGCAATATGTATTTTTCTTCCATTCATCTCCATCAGACATCATTTCCAGATTCACTTCCTTCACATTCATGTCATGTTTCACACAGTCCATCTATCTTTTCTTTGTTCTGCCACTTCTCTGATAGCCATCAACATTCATACTTAGGACTCTTCTTATAACATGATTCTCATTTCTCCGCATTACATGTCCATACAACGATAATCGGTTACTTTGTAGCTTTTCTGTAACTGGTGCGACTTTAAATCTAGGAGTTTTTAGGTACTCATTCCTTATTATGTCCAATCTTGTTACACCACACATCCCTCTCAACATTCGCATTCAGAATTCAACAGTTCAGATAAAGAAATTACAAACCGACGTATTAAATATTATATATAAAAAATCTTAACATCTTCAGAAATGAACAAGCTAAAGTGCATTGAAAAATTTAAGTCCCTTCACTGAAGCTTCTGAAGAAACTGATAAGATTTTTATGAAAATTATTTTATTAGTTTTAGTTATTTGAAGTCTGTTTTTATTTTTATTTAAAGTTAATTTTGTCTGTACACGTAGGTGCACAGCCACTGTCACTTTGATGACGCTCCCGCTGAAAACCAGCGCTCTCGTGTTGCAAGCAGCGCGGCAGCATAATGGTGAGCGGAAACCTTTTTGACACAGCTGCGACATGCAACAAAGGAGACGTACAATCCTTTTTTTAACACTAGCGACCCGTCCCCGGCTTCGCACGGATGCAGTTTCTCTACTATCTTTACATTAAATATAAAAGTATTATACATATGAACCTTCCTCTTGAATCACTCTATCTATTAAAAAAGACCGCATCAAAATCTGTTGCGTAGTTTTAAAGATCTAAGCGGACAGACAGCGGGAAGCGACTTTGTTTTATACTATGTTGTGATTTAGTTTTATTTTCATTTTACATATTTTATTTTTCTTGTTAATCGTTTTTGTGCTGTGTCAAGTAAATACCTTTTTTCTTTCTATAATGCAACAGTAAAACTATACAAATCTACCCCCAACACAAAAATCAATTAGCTGTTCCCTCAGAATGCGAACCTAGTGCCACAAGCATAGAAACATGCCGTATGCCAAGTCCTTATTTTACCAGATGAAAGTGTATTAACGTTCTCATTATTTATAAACATCCATAATTAACATAAATATTGTTAAGTTTATGCAGGGACAGGTGACGCCCAGCTATCACAAAACATTTCTCTTGTATGAATGTATGACCCTTAACATCTGTATGACAAGCGATTCATACATCACATACGCACTCATAAATTAGAAAAGCAAACGTTATACAGGCTGTTAGATTTATACTGATAGGGGCCATTTTTGGCCTCGTGCAGGAATTTTTAATTAGTTTTTTGTTATTATTTTAATGTTTTCTTTCTGTATGTAATTTTCTGTGCGAGTCCGAAATAAATCATTTTTCTTTCTTTCTTTCTTTATACGCTAAGCAATTATATAAATACAACAAAATCCCCCGACTTCAACTAGCAAAGAGCTGTAACTTTTCAACGGCTGACCAGATTGTCATGAAACATAGCTAAGATGATACCCGATTAAACTAGCTTTCGATTAAAAAAACTGCATTGAAATCGGTCCATCCTTTTTGGAGCTACGATACCACAGACGGATACACAGATATACACTACAAACTTAAAACAACCCTTTTTTTGCCGGGGGTCAAAAAAAAATACGTTCAATTACTTTGCCTTACACACATCCTGTAGATACATAAACATACAATCACACTTCCCATACAATCACATTCATTCATATAAGAGTACTCAAATAACTGACTTCAAAATATAAAAATAAAAATAACCATACAAAAGTCGATGAACTTCGCAAAAAAAGTGAAAGGGCATTCAAAAGATAATTCTCGACGAACAAGATTTGTGTACCGGAGAATATGACACTTAATTGCATACTCGAGTGCGGTTGCGTCATTGGTGTGCCAAAAAAAAGTAATATATGCTGGTTATACGAATTAAATTATCTGCTTAGCTTAGCTACCACAGATCAGTCGATCAGCGAGGTTAAGCTGCGGTTGCCGCGGTTAGTCCCTGGATGGGTGACCGTTTCTTCGAACATCGAGACCCCTCCGTGCCTCAGATAGCACGTTAAGCAGTTGGTCCTGGTTATCATACGAATACCTTTGACATTCGTTACGGGAGTCAGCAACCCAAAAAGTCTGACAACCGGTCTAACCTTAGGGTATCAGTGTCTCCCAGTAATTGGGTGGCGGTGGTCAGATAGCAGTCGCTCCGTATCAAATACTGATATTCAGCCGCATCTGGTTAGACTGGGAGCCGACCCCATAATTATAATTATATATATAATTTATAATTAGATACTTATACTTGGACGATAGTACAACTCGAACATGCACAAATCGAAATTTGACGACACGGTTGGCGCAGTGGCTAAGCAATTAGCTATCTGCGCCACGTGCCGCGGGTTCGATCCCCGCACGGAACAAATATTTGTATGATCTACAGATAGTTGTTTCGGGTCTGGTTGTGTGTGCATGTGACATGTATGTTTGTAAACTGTACCCTCGATACAGGAGAAATCCTAGTGAGGGGCAATGTTTTTTTAAATAAGAATAAGAAGAATCATGAAGTTACAATTTCATTGACAATTTTTTTTAAATTAATGTGATTGTGCATCGAATTGTAGAGGTTTGTAGGGGCGGCAAATGTCTATATTCGCCACTGCCTGATGCCCTTAAAGTTGAAACTTAGTGCTTGTAGAATGGAATTTCCATCCGTTTTAGATCGTGAAGATATTCATGACTAAGCTTCAAGAAAGTTATATCCTGATGTCCAAGATTACCTAATGATGAAAGTGGAGTGATTAATGCAATACCTCTGTATGAAATTGTTGCCAAAATGGAATATAAATAAGTATTTATATTTTTGCAGTGATAGCCTAGCGGTTAAACGCTTGCTTTCCACTCAGAAGGGTCTGAGTTTAAAACCGGCCCACACCTCTGATATTTAGAATTCATGTGCGGATCACAATTTGATTATCAGTTGCGTTTACGGTGAAGGAAAACATCGTGAGGAAACCTGCACATCTGAGAGGGTCTCATAAAGTTCTCGATGGTGTGTGTAGTCCGCCAACCCACACCAAGCCAGCGTGGTGGACTAAGGCCTAACCCTTCTCATTCTGAGAAGACGCCCTTTCCCAGTATGGGACAGTAATGAGCTGGATTTATTATTTATTCATTCATATTTAAAGTTTCGGTCTAAATTCTTAACCCTGGAATACAAACAGAATTTTGCTATAAATTTTATTAGCCCATATTGTCCCACTACTGAGCAAAGGCCTCCTCCAACTCTTACATACGGCTCTTTCCTGAGCCACCGTACAAAAAAGATTACGTTAGGTTAGGTTAGGCCTCTCAGACCCCTCCGCCATTCCCCAGCGCGGAGGACATCCAAGAGGACATTACAAGCGAGAAAAACAAAATTCCTCTTCTCCCTCAATGAAGGATTTGAAGCTGAATTTGCACAAAGGACAGGATCCGCCACAAGCCAGCTAGTGACGGGTCAGGCCCGCAGGGGTCGCGGTTGAATGCGGTTGCGAATCCCGCGCCCCCGGCAGGTAGAATTAAGGAACACCGCAGGTTTTTAGTCGGTAAGATTCCGACAGACCCCTCCGCCGTCCCCTGAGCGGAAAACATACATGAGGATTCTCCTGCGATTAAAAAAGGCTCCTTCCCCAGGGTCACGAGCGCATGTTATTTTTAAAGTGATTTTGTGCGAGTGACTCCACACATGCTGTTGATAGAATGCAATTATAATAACAATTAATTAATATTATAATTTATTCAAACCCGGTATTCGGACAGAAAGTTTATCTGCTAGTCTAGACAAGTCTGAAATATCATTAAGCTTTTATGTAATAATTAGCAAAAGTAATATTCATAACTGGATTATATAATTTGTTTTTAAAACTGCAGTTGTAAATATACATATTAAAAGTTTTTATAAACAGCTTTCACATTAAATTGTCATTTTTTATGTAATTAAGCTAATAGACGAAGTAAAAAAAAAAAAGGAAAAACTCCAGTCTTTGCTGATTGAGGGCTTTATTGGAGTCTGAACACGTAAGGAAATTATCGATTATGAATATGAATATGAAACTAGTCCAATTCCCATATTCAAGAAGTAGAATAGATCTCCATTTCATGTTAAACAAATACAGGCACTTATGAAATGTCAAGACTTTAGGTTTCAAATAGTAGGTCCTATGGAGAACAACCTGCATGATTCACGGAAGTAAATCCGTAAAATATTCATCAATAGTAATATAATCAGCGTAAGAGTCAATGGTTATGCAAGTGCCCTACAAATCCCACGGGAAAATGGCGTAATGTTCGTGTATTAATGAATCGATATTTTTATCATTTATTTATGTAGTAAGGGAAACACTACAACTACGATCGCGTTCTTGTATTTATCTGAAACAAAAAAGTAATCCTTGAGCTTCATATTCAGTGTTACAGAATAGAATAGAAATACTCTTTATTGTACACCAGTTTTGTAGGAAGCAAAACTTAATATATTAAATTATTATTAAGATGGTACAATGGGCGATCTTATAGCTATCGACGATTTCTTACAGACAACCTTTGGATGGACAGTATTGCATGCAAAAAACGAGGATAATCTGCGGTGTAACAAAAAATTTAAAACAAATAGCTTTATAAACAACACAATCAACAACGAAAGCACACTTAAAGAAGCACATTTATTTGAACGGTTATCCATAAACCAATTCACATCAAAACAATAACAATTAAAAAAGCATTGAACTTTCGCACTAAGCACTAACCTACAAAACAAAATCTAGGACCCAATAATATCTAACCTACTTTAGAACCAAAAAATGCAGCAAATAGTTCGCACCTTGCATCCCAAGTTCGTGACCTTTGCAATGACCGCACAAGGCTTTCGTTATGAAACCTGGAGTTACTTTTACTTCCAGGCTGAGAAAGTCCAATTTGGTGGTTGCCATACTTGAGAGAGGCTATATAGGATCGTCGCCGGCGCCGGCTCGCAGACGTAGCTTACATTCACGATGAAACGGTCGACAGTGTTGCTCCTATTCGCGGTCGCATTCGCGCATGCGCTCCCCGCTCAAGATTCAAGCCATACAGACAACGACATAGACGGACTCACCGACTGCCTCAGAAAGGAGTCCACAACATGTCTGAAATACAAATTCTTTTCCTTCGTCGACAAGATGATTGGACAAAAGGAATCTTTCTCGCTAACCGATGGAGTGACAGTAGTTAAATCTACTGATGTGCCAACGGACACCGGAGCCCCGAGGGCTTTGGATCCTGTTTCGCGATTGAAGAGCTACTTCGAATCGCATTCCTTAAGAGTAGAAGTGAAAGGTGCCGATGTGATTGACGCGGTGTCAAGTGCAGGGCGCGCGCTCGAAGATACTGTGTCATCGTTTACAGAAGACAATGAAATCAGTGAAGGACGTGGGAAGAAGAAGAAGGCGGCGAAGATTTTAGGACCTTTGATAGCTGCAGTGGCGCTCAAAATGATGGCTTTGATGCCTTTAGCAATAGGAGCTATAGCATTAATTGCTGGTAAAGCGCTGCTGATCGGAAAGCTTGCCCTAGTTTTATCAGCAATTATAGGGCTGAAGAAATTGCTGGGTCAGCAGAAACATGTGACGTATGAAGTGATAGCTCATCCTCATCATACTTCGAGCCATGATTACAGTGGAACGAGTGGCTACGGGGGTGATTCTGGAGCGTCATCTTACAGCAGTAGCGGGAGTGGGGGCGGCGGCGGCGGCGGCGGTCACGGTGGAGGCGGCTGGGGTCGGTCGCTCGAAGCTCAGAACTTAGCGTATTCCGCGCAGAAACCTTAGCGACCCGGTTCCGTGGCCCCTTTTCCACTGATTTCTCCGATCTTCAATGTTAGATACATTTGTACTTAGCTTGTATGGATGTGTGCGTGCCTGTTATTTATTGAATGATTTATATTTTAATTTGTCATCGTCATGCCATGAGTTGCGAATTATTGTTCGATCAATGACGATTTTGCCGTTTTTTTTCTTAGTCACTTCAAGTCATAATGTTATTTTTATTTCTTTTTTCAAAATGTTTTCTATTTATTTATTTGTATATACTTTGTTTATGCTAGTATTTAGTTGGTAATGTATATTTTTATTTAAAACTCAGTACCTGGCTTTAATATTTTTAAGTAATATTTAAGAAGTATGTATTATGTATTTTATTATTTTATGTATTATCCCCCACGACTATGTTAGGTATCGAAGGTTTATTATATTTATATATTTTATTATAATATTGTTATGTAGCTAGTTCTTCCGAAATACTCATAATTTAAATAGTTATCGTTGTAATAATATAATACAAAGATGTTTAATTGTTATATTACAAATAAAAATATGCAATTTTGTTTTGTGTTTTTATTTACCTACAAACTTATAGACAACATAACCAAGTGATCTATATAATTTTATTCTGGTGCAAACGATAATATTATTATGATAATTATAATACATGGTGTATATTTCAACAGGACACCTGCATTATGAGGTAATTGTACTCATCATTATCAACAAATTTTACAAAGGGACCAAAATTGAAATCGTAAGAAAAATCAGCTGTTCCATACAAATAATACTCGACTAAATGTACCCCCGACAAAAAAGAGGGGTATTTTCTAGTTTGTATCTGTGTATGTGTGTATCTGTCGGTGACATCGTAGTTCCAAAACGGATGAACCGATTTCAATGCAGTTTTTCTAATTGAAAGCTAGTTTAATCGGGTATCATCTTAGTTATGTTTCATTAAAATCTGTTCAGCCGTTCAAAAGTTACAGCTTATTTTCTAGTTGGAGTCGGGGGCTTTTGACGGTTAGATTATAGTAGGTTTATTATACGGGAAATCAATAAGGGTATCAGTTCATATAAACCTATCTAATGGTAATGACTATCTTGCTTCGACAGTTTCTAGAAGAGAGCTACCGGTAATAGTGGCTCAACTTAAATGTAATGGACTCATGACAGTAATTGAAATACATATTTATAAATAACTTGCACGTAAATATGTATCATGAAATGTTTCTACAACTTTTTCTCTTTAGTAAAGTAGAGAGATCTAGGCTAGTCTAGATATAATTTATATGTGGGTGAGTCAGTAAAAAAGTTTGAATGACTGAAATTCACGGTCTAAAATAATTTATCGCTAATTAACAAAATAAAATTAACTGCTGTAGATACAAATAGTGCTACAAACTTATCTGACCCCGTGAACCAAATTGGAATTAATGTCGCTACAGAACAAAAATGACTTTAAAATGTCATTTTTGTAGGGAGATGACATTGGTAAAAGCGACGGCAGCGACGCCACGACCGGGTCAGATAAGTTTGTGGCACTGTTCATTCTTGAAGAGCATTTAAAAACGATATACACTCACTGTCAAAAGCCAGCTAGAAAAAGAGCTGTAACTTTTGAACGGCTGAATAAAATTTCATGAAACATAGCTAAGATGATTTCCACTTGAAATAGCTTTCAATTAAAAAAACTACATAGAAATCGGTCCATCCGTTTTGGAGCTACGATGCCACAGACAGACACAGATACACATTATAAACTTATAAAACCGCTTTTCTTTTTCGGGGGTTAAAAATTATAATGATTTATTGTACCTCTTGTCAACAGTGCATTTTTATCATGCCTTTGTACCTCTTTATAATTTCAAATCTACCATACCGTTACCGTAATAATTATTATGAGATTTTATAATTATTTAAATTCCAGGTGTAGAAATATAAAATTCTTGTGATTTATGCGTATTTTTGTGTTTTGTCATTCTCACGTTATGGTATGACAATATGACATGAGAATGACACAATACAAATCGTGTTGTCACCGTAATCTTCCCGTATGTTATACAGCTTGTAGGTACAGAACTTCTATCGTTTATATTATGTTGAAATGTGTATCTCCATATTTTTTATTTTTTCAAATCGCTCTGTTATTACCCGACGACGGAGAGGGCTATATGTTTCACCGGTATGTTTTTGATATTATGGTATGAGGTATGAGATATTAATAACAATACATTTTTTAATCTTTAATTCTTTTTAGTTTGATAAATGAAACCAAAAGAAAAATTACGTTTTATTTATGTTTTTAATTTAACATAGAACCTACTTCCGAAGAGGTTTGTGTTAATATTTGTAACAATATAAAAAATATCTCAACTTCTCAGTGATTTCAAAGTTTTTGATGTGTAAATACAGAATTATGGGATTCAATTTTAAATGCATAATGTAATCCTAGCTAGACTCAAAACTATTTTCTTAAAATAATATTATAATTGAAAAATCTTAAGGGTATTGAATTATAAACACCAAAATACCGAAATTCTCACTTCAATAATGAGAACTTTAATTCATGATGCATTCATTCAAAATCTAAAGCAATTAACTTGATCAATTCTACATCATTATCTGAATCAAACTACACAATTCAATTATATTTAATTGAACTTTTTCTTTTCATTCATTTCCCATCATTATTTTGAATTAAAACTCAAATAAATTCGTCATGCTTATAGTTTCCAAATTCTTTATGTTCAACCAAGCAAAGATAATTTAAGAAAAATATCCATAAGAGATAGGAAGTCCAATAGAAAAATGTAAACAAATAAATAGAATTATTTAATCACTTTGTTTACATTTAAAAAAAAAGTATAGGTATCTGTCAAGTAATAGTACATATTTCAGCGAGGGTTCCTGTGGTCAGTCCCTGGATGGGTGATCGTTTCTTCGAACATCGAGACCCATTCATTTGGTTTTATTTAATGTAATGTCATCTGTGGCACCCTGTATACGAGAAGTGTCTCGTAAATTAAATAAAACCCAGCCCATTATTGTCCCACTGCTGGGCACGGGCCTCTCAGGTGAAGAAGCTTTAGTCCACCTCGCTAGCTCGCTGGTTGGCGGACTACGCACACCATTGAGAACTATAGGGAGTCCTCTCAGGTGTGCAGGTTTCTTCATGATGTTTTTCCTTCACCGTTCCTTATCTGCACAGGATTTTGAAAAGTCAGAGTGCGGCATCCCGTATGGAAGGAATAATTCTTATCTTATGATAGTAGAGCTTTTTAGCACTTATTAGATGTCGCCCACTGGTCGAAAATCGACTGTAATTTTAGCTTTCTGCACTCCTTCTCGATATAAACTTTAACTATGCCAAATCTCACACTCTTCCTTGCACGTAATATGCCTAAAAAGGGATATAAAGTTTTCTCTTCACGTATTAATACGTATATAGTACTCTGTATACTGTATAGTCTCTCTCGTACATCCGGAACAAATTGCTAGTAAATTCATGGCTAAATAATAATCATCAGTGACCTTCACCTCACCAATTATTGGGAGTGGATGCACTACGATAGCTCATAGGGCAGGGTTTGAGTTCATGACCTTTTGAAAGCTGGCACCTAAGACTTGTTACACATTGACGGATAAGCAGTGCGGATGAAACGCGCACCGTCCTGTATCTAAAACATTTACTCCACGGCATTGCTTACTACGTAATATTGATGTGCCGAATTGTGGAGTTTCTTGTCGATTCTTCTCCATAGGACCTACTATTTGGAACCACGCACCTAGAGTCTCGACATTTCATAAGTGCCTGTATTTGGTTTAAACGAAATAAAGATCTATTCTATCCTATGATATTCACCGAATATGAATATTCGGCCGAATGTTCGGTAAAAAGTTAACCGAACTGAATATTTGGTAAGATTTGGCGCGCTTTGTCGTGCGTTGCAAAATTTATAAGTCTGTACATTTTGAGCGCGTTGAAGCGTGCAGCTCCTACCTGCGGTCCCCCTGGACCTATCATCTAGTTTACAGCAAAACTGTGACACGTACGTTGCTTTTTAAGTAGAAAATTGTAAAATTGCAATAGAGTAATGTTTGGGGAAAAGAGTACAAACATTCGGACATTTTTTGCTGTCACTGACAAGCATAGAGTTATATTTTTAATGAAAATATATTCGGAAATGCTCGGCATTTTAGCCGAATATTCGGTAAACCTGCCGAATATGCCGAATGCCGAACATTATTATTACAATATACGGCCCATCCCTACTACGTAACTATTCTTAGCTATATTGTACTGGCAGTTAGAATAAAGATTGATAAACCAACTCGCAAGAGATCACACGGTGCTTTCCCACAGTCCCCACTTCTACTTCATTTTCTTTCGTGTTGGCATTAGCTATTACGTTGGAATTGCTCATATCGTGGTGGATAGATTAGCCAGCCAGCAAGTTTCAAAACGAATCAGACTAAGAATTTTAGCATCGGTGACTAACCATTCAGTCGCTTTTTGGAAGCTAGATGCAGCGATCGATCGCTACCCCGTTTAGCATCGATCGGCGACTAGCGACTCGGAGGCCCGTTGACATGATCTATTTATGGTATCGTCGACCGTCTTTAAGAGTTCCCGATACCAACTATCAGGTGCCGAAAGCGGACCGCTCGCGCTGTTGTGAGTTCAGCCAGTAATCTGTAGGAGTCGGTATCTCAGACGGAAGAATGCCCAGAATGGGATGACACCACACTATTTTAAAAAAAGGGGGTAAATTGTGGTACACGGAGGGAGTATCCCTTCCATATCATTTACTCAATAAAACAATCCATTTCCAATTCAGGTTTAAGCTTTGAGTATCTAGACTACTCAAAGGGTTTAAGCGAACAGATATTAGGTAGGTACGTTTTATTTTGTTCGCCGGGCAAGCTGGAATTCTGTTGACCTATAATTATGAATGGTGGATAAATAGATATTTATTTTATGTTCCCACGTACGAAGATCGTATACTATTATTTCCTTGTACAAATATTATGTGTTGAATTTAATTGGTGTGGTCTAAGTGATAGGATTTGAGCGATAAATATTTCTCTTACTACCGGACTACCGGACTAACGGAGAAGGAATGATATAAGTTATAATATAACTTATTATTATTTTATTATATTATATTAAAATAATAGCCTAACCGTCCAAACCCCCGACTCCAACTTTTGAACGGCTGAACAAATTTTCATGAAACATAGCTAAAATGATTCCCGATTAAACTAGCCTTCAATTTAAAAAACTGCATTGAAAACGGGTCCATACGTTTTGGAGCACTACAAACTTATAACACGTCTTTTTGTCGGGGGTTAAAATCGAAATCTTACTATCCTATGGTACGGTCTACGGACACGTGATAAGACGGGAATATGGGATGATGACCATGACTCTCTTGCCCTTATCCCATTTTATTTGTGGTCGGCGCAATATATCTTTCTCTTCTATTCATCTCTATCAGACGTCATTTCCGGATTCACTTCCGTCACATGCATGTCATGTTTCACACAGCCCATCTTTTCTGACGGGAGGATGACCATATATGATTAAAAGAGTAATGAACATAGAATAGAAAGAAAAATAACTTTTTTAAAGTTTCTTACTTTAAAAAAGTTAAAGCCAAGTTCAAAAAACAAATAATTAGGTATAAAAAAAACTTATAAAACTTAACAGTTTCTGAAGTCGGCGCCACTGCCAAGCTAGGTGCATTGAAGAATTAAAGGCCCCTTGAAAGAACTTGAGAAGCTTCTACTTTTTTTTAAGAATATTAAATTTTTATATAAGTGGCATGAACAATACATAAACATGCGATTACAGCAATCACGAGTGATGTGCTGTTATTCATTAAAGAGTTCCATTGTCTATCCCCGAAGGTCTTTATCAGAACTTCACAAAATTTAAATGGGACCAACTCAAGAGTAAACCCTTTCAAACAAAAAATAATTTTCAAAATCGGTCTGCAATTGGCGGGGTTATCGCGTAACAAACATACAAAAAAACATAGAGTCAAATTGAGAACCTCCTCCTTTTTTAGAGGCGGTTAAAGTAGTATAGTGTCTGTGGAGGAACGAGGTATGGTGTTCCTCCATTGAAAAGGGGGGATCCTCCGACCAGGCGAGGTGATATTGCCTGGCGGGCCGAATCCCAACGGTTGATGTCGGACGGTTGTACGAGTATATCTGTTAGATACGATTATCTTTTTCCTTGCGCGATGCAGGCCTCGTAATCTGATTGGTCAATTCATATTTTCGCGCCAAGTTGCCTTGCTAAGTAGTTATTCTATGTGGCGATAGAGGTCGCTACATGTCTATTATTTGCTGGGTCTTATGGCCTTCCCCGCTACCTCTTATCACTGAAACTCCACAGCTTTCCTTCTATCCAGGTCGGACATTTGCCCCCTAACAGAGAAAGGTGTACTGCGCCGGTGAAATCACTCACGCGCACGTTTTACTGTGATAAAAGTAAAATTGCTTGTATCATCAACATCATGTTCGTATTTAACGAGGATTTGTCTACTTATAGTGTAGGTACTTAGCGTGTATAATTTGGACGTAGTTACACGAAAAGGATACAATATACCTACATTGAGTTGAGATATTTAATTTTAAAGTTTACATCGTAATTTTTTTGGTTTTATTGGAATTGAAAGGCAAACTTTATAAATTTTTAACTTTAAAATGTTTAGTTAGATTTGGTTTCATATTTTATATCATCATCATCATTGACAGCCTGTTTCTATTCACTGCTGAATATAGGCCTCCTCCCTTTTAATGCCATGTTTCCCTGGTCTGTGGTAATCGCATCCAGGTCTTTCCCGCTATTCTTCTCTGATTCTGCAGGTCATCTGTCCACCTGACTGCCGGTCTTCCAACACTTCTTCTACCGCCTATCAGTAGCCATTCTGTTAGGGTTCTACTCCACTTACCGTCATTATGTCTCGCCAAGTGTCCTTCCTATCGCCATTTCAAAGCCATTAAACGTTGTACAACTTCTTGGACTTTAGTCCTGCGTCTGATTTCTGTATTCCGGGCTCTGTCTCTCAAAGAAATATCTAACATGTCACGCTACATGGCCCTTTGTGCAATATCATTATTTTATATTATATACCTAAATGAAATATCTGTAAATTAGCTTTGCTAGAAGGTGGGTTGGATCCTTTTCGTTTAATTACGTCTATTTATACAAATGTTTTGTTGTCTGGTGGTCTTTCTCTACACAATGGATGCCTGAAGATGGCCAACGCAGCAGAGGCCAGCTCAGAAAAAGCTGGTGAGTTGACCTGCACCCCTACCGCGTAACTAAAATTGTATGAACATCGACATCGGTATTAAACTTCAATACGATAGTGAGAGCCTAAACTTTGAGCTAACTTGTAAAAAAATTACCTATCATATAGTTGGGACACTTATCTTCATGATCGGTAAAAAAAATACAAGTTAGCTCAAAGTTTAGGCTCTCACGATCGTATTGAAGTTTAATACCGATGTCGATGTTCATACAATTTTAGTTACGTGGTAGACCCGCTGGACGCGTACCAGAGGGGCTGGTTCGAGGTAGCGAAGGAAAAAGACGTATGGAAGACATTGGGGGAGGCCTTTGCCCAGTATGGGTACTGGGTGTTCCTGTGCCCGGCAAATGCTAAGTTGGCCACCCATTCGATAGTGGCACGATGACAGCACATTACTTTTCGTTCTTTGTTAGTTTAACTTTTTTTTGTTTGTGCATTGTGTTGTATGATGTCTGGTCCGAATAAAGAAAGAAAGAAAGAAAGAAAATACATTTATTCAGCACGGACAGTGACAACACACGAGAGAGAAATAAAATAAAAATTAACTTAACCTTTAAACATAACATTTAAACATAAAAAAGTCACTGAGAAAAAAATTAAAAAATAAGAATGAATTATCTTTCTTTCTTAATTATATCTGTGCTTTCGTCTTTTCCTTCTTATAAAAATAATTTAGTTATTTTTTTCTTTTTCAATAGTTTCGATCCATGTTTACATAATTACAGTGAAACCTTTATTGGCTTTGTGTGACATATTTATGTAACTTGATTCGCTGTAATATTGTTGCTGTATGTTTTCCTATAAATAAATGAAGGTTTCAAATAGGTTATAGTTATAGCTCAGTATAGTGCCACTTCTTTGTCAAGAAGCTTCGCTGGTAGCTTATCTACTCACCTCGCGAAATAAAAAGAAACATGGCGCAATAAGATGAATTAATTTCTAAAAAGCCACGTGTATGTATGATCACTTGTTAACTTTCACTTTGTAAATTATATTGAGCTGAACATTGAGGTAATTAAGTCAAACGCAAGTACAGAATTAAGCATTTAACTAAGTTGTAAAAAAAGTTATAAAAAACATTTATAAGTAAAAAGAGGTAAGTAATCTCTTCATTCTATATGGACAATCCAGTCTTCTGGGCACGCTGCCAATTGACAGCGATGAGGAGGAGTAAGTACTTTGACGCCTAAGTGCTCAGTTTTGTATTTGTATGTTTTGTATATAAACGTTATAACTACCCTAACCTGACCGTCAAAAACCCCCGACTCCAACTAGAAAAAGAGCTGTAACTTTTGAACGGCTGAACAGATTTTCATGAAGCATAGCTAAGATGATTCTCGGTTAAACAAGCTTTCAATTAAAAAAACTGCATTGAAATCGGTCTATCCGTTTTGGAGCTACGATGCCACAGACAGATACACTGATACATAGATATACAAATACACAGATACACCGATACATACAAAATTAATTTAATTGGAATTATTTTGTATGTATGTGTACCTACCTGTGTAAATTAGTTTTTCTGTAAATATATTATATTCTAGTAATTACTGTAATTGGAGGATATTCCGTTGTAATTAATAAATAAAAAGTTTATAAGAGCCCTCTTTTTTGTCGGGGGTTAAAAACCATGTATTGATAAGTGATGTCATAGGTCACACGATTATCAACCATCCGAGCGACATAGCTCAAGCCAAGATAATATATTTTTACTCTGAAGCCGGGGTTCCACTGCGAAAGGATAATGAGCAAGTAATAGCTGAACGGAACGGACCCCAACTATCTTAGGTTTTACCTTCCATTAAGAAAGAGTTTTGACAATTGCCTTCCACTGCAAAAGAGAAATGAAACACGAGTTCGTTAATTATTACTCAGTCAGTCCTCTCCACTAGACTCTTTGTTGGTAGCAGCACTTCTATGGCTGGAGTGCATCATAATATCTCCAGTTAAAGTAACAGTTATAATCTTAACCGTAGCTATAACTATGAATTATGTCCAGTTACGGGTGTACCAACCAATTTTGACAAGCAGAAAAGATCCAACCAACGTTTTATACTTTTATGTAAAGGCAGTTTAACGTTAGGCAAAGAATTAAAAAATCGTGTGATACAGTAGATACCTATTTGAAAGTTAGTAGTTGTCATAGGCCATAACATATATACATTAATCTTTTGTCCATAATTATAATGTATAATGAGAAAAATTATGGATACGTAGAAAACTCGATTTTACAAAAAAAAAATTGGTTAGAACTTTCTGCTTAACAGGGTCCAAATGTAAGGGTTTTACCGTTGCGAGTTAAACGGAGTCCGTACGGAGCCCGCTCCGCTGCCAGTGGAAGCCCGGCTTGATAAATATCACATACACAATATTCTATAGGACACAGCGTCCGTTACAGAGAGAAAATAGTTGATATAGTAAAACGAGGTTGGAAAAGCAGGAAGTGTCGCTTATGGCTTGGTAAACGAGTTCTTTGCGTGTAAGAAAAACGAACGACACAGTCAGAGAAATTATAATATATTCAAGCTGGGTGGTGCAGGGGTGAGCAGACAGTGAAGTAATAGTACTAGTAATTATTATTGGCACACCACAATGATAGCATTTATTTATACACATTACACTTGAAATGATCAAATTTAAAAAAGTAAAAACCGAGTTCACAAAACTAGCAAGTATAAAATAATTTTCTTAAAAAACTTATCAGCTTCTGAAGTCGGTGCCATTGCCAAGCTAGGTGAAGGTGAGTATCTTTATGAAAATTATTTTATACTTAGGTACTTTTTAGTTTTTTGAAGTCAGTTTTTTTTTAAAGTTTATTTTATTTTTTCTATATTGAGTGGCATAAACAAACATGCAACAACAATGACGAGTGATATTATGCTCTTATTAATTCAAGAGTTCCATTGTTTATCTCCGAAAGGACCTCCAGATATATATATATTTTTTTTATCGATAAATACTCTGGACAGTAGTTATATCGTTTCAAAAAAGGGAATAATATCTAATAATTACATTTGGTTTATTCTCCTGGGTCCTAAAAAAAATATACAGTTAAAAAAACCCAAATTTCTTAGTAAGCTCTGAAAATTTGGGGAATTTTACTTAAAATAAGTGTTATGGAAGAAAGGATTATTGTATAAAAAAAAATTATCCTATTCATTATATTATAATGAATTAAATAAAATTCTATATTATAGGGAGTATATATTATGTAGGACGCCAGCACTCAGGTGGTCATACCTTGTATGTTATGTTGTTGTACTATACTTGAGTGTGTCGTTACTAGCATCCTTGCTAAGTTATAGAAATAACTTGTATTAAAGTGCCAGTCCCGATCCCAACACCTGGCAGACTATGAACTAGCCGTTCAGATGCAGGACCGCGTTAAAATTGTATCGAATTAAATGGACAACATTGGATGTCAAGAAAAAAAAACTAATAAAGAAAAGAATAAAAAATAATGGCATAGAATTGATGTAACGTAATAAAAACAAACTTCAATATCTTCCAAGCAACAAAATAACCAACTGCATTGAATAACCGACTTACCGCATAAAAATAAGACGACATCAACGTAATGCAGTGACGGAGTTACAACAATAAAAACAAAAAACAACGCCATCTAGCAGCCGACGTTTGCAACAAAACCACGATCACTATCATGGTCGATTACCTACTACACTACGCGGTGTGTAGCCTTGGCATACAGCGGTTTATGAATGAAACCGTATTTTATTTATAAAACAAGATAACAACACTAGGTACTGCTTATAATAAGTATTGCAAAGTATTTTTTTTGTTATTTGGGGTATGGATTGATTAATTTTTTATCGTAGAGATGTCTGTTTGTTTGTTGTCCCCATCGCATGGGGTCTAGAATCTGCAAGCTATGGATGACCCTTTGGAAGGTAGATAGGAACTATAATAAGTTGAAACATATTTGGATTGTTTTAACTGAATAAAATATAGGTAAGTACTTAGTTAAGTTCATATCTATGTATACTAATTTGCATGACCGAAAACAACGGTCAAAAACTGCATCATTCTATCATTATCTTAATGCATTATAACATAACTTGACACGCATTCATTCACTGTAGCAGACTAATAGCACAAAAGCCAACAAAATGAAGCAATCTTGTTGAAAAACGTAAAAATAAATAATTCACGCCGAGTTCGTCGACTCATGATTGCGTTGCGGTGAAACCTTGAACTTTTGCTCTCTTTGCAAACTTGTAAACAAACGTGGCCGTGAAAATAGTTCTGTACAGCGCTTAGAGATGGCGCTGTTCTAAGAATTTTACAATGGAAAGAAAAAGTATTAATGGTCAAAGCAAAAACTTTTTTATTTTTTATTTTAGCTATTAAAAAGTAATAATTAATTACTTTGAAATAAATTAGTTTCGAATTTACATTCATTTATGTTTTAACGTTTCGAAACCGTTCGGAAACCAAAATAAAAAAACTTTCTTTGTAATTTTACCTTCTTTTCCTAGATGGCACTATTTTTCGTTTTGAAATGTTGTTCAGTGTTGGGGACACTGAACAACATTTCAAAACGAAACGTGAGCAGACGTAGATGGTGCCGTCTGTCGGAACTGGTCAGCTTGTAACTGCCATGGCAATCTTATTCACAGGCAATTCATTATTATCCTAGTCTTATTTTTATTCACATTAAATTACATTATTCTCGCAGCTCTTACCACAACATTGTACTGATAAAGATTATAATCTGAGGCCCAATT
Source organism: Allophyes oxyacanthae (assembly GCA_932294325.1). Classification (NCBI taxonomy): domain Eukaryota; kingdom Metazoa; phylum Arthropoda; class Insecta; order Lepidoptera; family Noctuidae; genus Allophyes; species Allophyes oxyacanthae. The sequence continues at coordinate 11,171,666 of OW028631.1, forward strand.
CTCGTAATTAAAAATGTTCAAAATATAGTTCGGATTTCATTCCGATCTACTACCAATGTCATAAATGTCAAAAATGGTATTCTCCTACCCTAACAAACAACGTCAAACGTGACATTATATTGTAATGAGATCGAAAGTTGAATAAAAGGCAAGTCGGTATTCTGCTAACATTTTGAACTGACACACATAATAAAATTGACACTCTCGTCTATACACAAACGTCAAAAATGAGATTGAAATGAGTTTGTAAGAAGATTGAATCCAAATCATACTGGAATTGGACTGAACTTTAAGAGGAGTAGAATACATGACTTTTTGTCAATTCATAATATAATCTCAGTTCGGTCAACTTTCAGTCATAGTGTAAATTAATTACGAGAATTGGGCTTCTGTTTTTTGAAAAGAGTTACCATGGAGTTTCTTGCCGGTTCTTCTCCATAGGGTCTACTATTTGGAACCGTGCACCTAGAGTCTCGACATTTCATTAGTGCCTGTATCTGGTTTACATGAAATAAAGATCTATTCTATTCTATCCCGGTACGTTGCTTTCCACTAGGAATTTTGGTTACCTTGTAAATTTTATACCGATCATGAAGATAGGAGTCCCAACTTCATGATTGGTAATTTTTTACAAGTTAGCTCGAAGTTTAGTCTCTCATGATCGTATTGAAGTTTATTACCAGTGTCGATGTTCATTACCATTTTGGTTACGCGTTAGACCCCAAGTACTGAAGATATGCAAAATACCTACACCATCTATAATACTTTATGCTCTGTGATTACAGAGCATAAGTTCCCGAGAATGTTACTATGTAAGCGTGTTGCCGTGCGTGATTTCCTTCTCATTACCGTAGAGGAAACGTTAGGGAAATAACAAAATGATGACTTACAGACGGATTTATGCACGCGATTTCGTATGTGGGTGACGAGGGAGGAAGTTACGAATGAGGGTCAAGAGTAGGTAGGTAGTGTGTTGCGTTCATATGAACTATTAGTGTTACGGATCTGTGAGCTAGTTAATTTTTTTGGTGGTTGATTACTTCCATGACTTCCAGCTGGCACTGCGTATTCAGAATGAAAATTTATTTTGTGTCCCACAAAAACATTTGAGGCAATATTGACAAAGGCCTCATTAATACAGGTAGGCGACGCGGACGTTACGACATTAAATTAAACTATGATTTAATTTAATGTCGTAACATTGTCACCGCCCAGAATTTAATGAAGCATCGAAAAGCAGATCCTCTTTTTTCGTCGGTTCATCTAGCTAGAAGGCGTCCTCTTCTGTAGTGTTCACATGAGTTCCCACTTAAGATTCAGCAAAGTTCATAACAAGGCTGAGGTGTCCCGGTTTTTAGGTATTCGTATCTTCGGAAGGCTATTTCTATGCACCTCTAGAATATGATAGGCTGAGGGTACAGATAAGCCATTCAGAGAAAGTAACAGAACAAGGACTATAATAATACATATTTATTTGATTTTCGTTGTCTGCTTCGAATTGAGAACACCATGTTCATTATGTAAATTCAAATACCTATGTTGTATCGGACGCGTGCCGGAATTAGGTATTAGTGCCTTCTCTCTAGCAGTTATATTACTCACTACTTTCATCCACATATCTTCTTCTTATATCTTATATCGCTACTTTCATCATCTTATATCCTTACATCTTCACCTGGGTATGCATCAGTTGCGTGCATAGACATTTCTTGCAGGGTAGGCAAAAACAACTAAGTGTTGTATTGTCAAGTCATCTCACCCTTAACTGATCTTACAGACATTGACGTTTGATTAATATAGGCAGTGTTTTGTGTCTTTTTTGGAGTGCATGCCACTGGTATGCATAGAACTATCCACTTTCTTAACTTCTTTCTTTTTATTAGGATCAATGATCAGAGCAGACGAAATAAGAGAGAGAAGTCTAACATTTTTATTAGCTTTTTCCTTTTCATCTTCAAAATTGAGACCGCCATATTTAAATTCAAATATTGGTAGAATCGAAGGCGTGACTGAATTAATGTCTTGTTTAACCAAAACGATAGTTTGATGCCACTGATAATTTAATCTTGCGAGCTACTATCCTCGCTACTTTCCATTTTTTGAAAGAAATTATGTCTACCTTTCCTTAATCAGTGGAACTCCTTGTTATTAGTCTGTGTTTCCCGATAGCTATCACCTGAAAGTTTTTATATAACTTCTAGGCAAGACTAAGTGTGCACTATCATCAACCGCATCATCATTTACCATTATGAGATAGTACGCAAAAAATAGGCTCACATTTTTTAAATACGACAGAATATGCTTTTGTCTTGTGTTCGCGTTTTTCGTCAAACTATTTACTTTCCAAGTCTTCTTTCTTTTTATCAAAAACTAAATGTCTATTAGGCTGAATCAGAGTAGGCAAAGTGAAAGAGAGAAGAACTACATTTTTATTAAGTAGTTTTTTCCTTTTCGTCCTCAAAATTGAGAGCACCATGCCCATATGTAAATTCAAATACCCATGTAGTATCTATCGGAGGCGTGACAGAATTAACTATGTGTCGTGTGTCAAAGAGCGCACGCTTTTAGAAATTGAAAGCTATTGTTTTACGTGCCATTGTTTGTTCGTGCACTTTCTGTTTAGCTTCTGTTGTCAATTCTATTAAGATTATTGGCAGCTCCAGCGATATGTGTGGGAAGTTTATTGTAAGTACGTTTGTGGTTCACTGCATAGTAGCAGATAGAAATTATCAACTGGTGGGCCGTTACCTGCCGAAGTTGCGGTAAATGCGCGAGCGAATCATCCCGTGCCGGCGTTACAGTATATTGAAGGAAACTTGCATGCTTTTAGTAGGTAGGACACAGACATCAGACGTAAATAAAAAGAAAAAAACGGAGATAGAAATGAGATCGGGGTTGATGGGTCAATTGGAAACCATTCATGCAGAACCTATGCTATTTCATAGAGTATTTGCGATAACTCATTTAGTATGGAGTTGAAATGGCTGAAGAGGTCTTCAGGACTCTATGAAATTTAATAAGGTGCAGAGAAAGCGTCTTCACCAGTGATGAAACCCGAGATTGTCTGATGCACCCTAGGCAGTCAACCTCTAACGGGGGGACCTTTTTACAGTCTCCTCCAGCAGTCAGCTCTTACCACAACATTGTACTAATCAAGAATGTAATATATTATTTTATAATAGTTTCCATGGAGTTTTTTACCGGTTCTTCTTCATAGAACCTATTATTTGGAACCGCGAACCTAAAGTCTCGACATTTCATAAGTGCCTGTATTTGGTTTACATAAATTAAAAATCTATTCTGTACTGAAAAATATTTCCATGGACTCCAATAATTTAATTTGTATGAACCTCTAACAAATAAAAACAACATTTCACTTTATAATATTACATTAGTGTTATTATTACATATCGTTACGCTTTTTAAATTGGAGTTGAAATCCAAAATGGAGTGGTTTCTTATAATTAATTAGAGTAACTTAATGAGGCTTTCTCTTTTTAAAAATAAATAAACAAACACAGATATAGCTTTATACCAAGATTAATCAACCATCTTTGAAACATAGGTACCATTGTTCCCAATAACCAATAATATTAAAGGAATAGACAGAACCATGCTTTTATGTGCTAATCACATCATACTGTGACCACTAATGTTTTGACTTAGCTGAATGAATTAAATAAGACCACCTTTTCTTACGACCGTTCAATGTACCGCTCTTTAGGAAACACAGTCATGTTCAGAGACATGACGTCCAGAAATGATGAAGATAAACATGTCACCGGTGACAGTATTAGCTCTCATGAAAAAGGGAACGAAGATCTCAACAACGTGTATCAGAAATGTGTGGCCATATTTAAGGGTGTGGATCAGACTTTCAAACTGAACAACTTTCTCTATGGGACCAACATCTTTATCGCGATAAAATAATCAGCTATCCTATACGTTTGGGTCAAATAGGTTGAAGTTTTATATGGGACAGCTGATTATTTATCCGCGATTATAATCCGATGTTGATCCCATAGAGAAAGTTGTTCAGTTTGATGGTCTAATCCACACCCTTAAATATGTCCACGCATTTATGATACATGTTGTTTAACAGAATAAATTGCAACTATACTACCAAAAAACTTTGCCTTATCTGGAGATTGAGCATTAGGACTTCAAGATCTGCATTAAACGCTTTCATTACCTAGGTCAACCATATATTATATTTTTGATAAGAGCCTTAACACACAAACAATTTTTTGGCTTGCAATCGGCAGCTGATTCATTTTTCGCAACCAGAATGCAGCGAACGATCGCGTTAACGAGAGATTTGACTTCTAAAGCTACATCCTGTGCTTTAGGCCCAACTTCACTGACAACATATCAGACGATTAGAGTAAAATCAGACGTTTAAACATGACTTTTTGTATAGGCAATGGGCTGATTTCATTTTAAATATCTGCAGTTATTTTTTCGGTGAAAATGGCTCTTAGACTTGCATTTTTCTACGTAAACACAACAATACAGACGACACTATTTATGAAAGTACGTTTATCTCTTGTGGGAATCGAAATCACGACCAGCACATGCGGATGCTTAACCACTGCACTTTTTAGGTCATCAAGTATTTCACTACGCATAGTAGTATCAAAGTCTGTAGAGGCGACTAGTAACTGGTTGCAAGTTGCTAGGTCATCGCTAAAGAATGTTTGTGACCCATTCAAGACTTGTACAACTTGATAAGCATACCTTGTGTTACACTTAAGTTTCCTGATCAGAATGATAATAACATATTAAAAATGTCAGTTGTTAACTTTTACTTCTATGAAATTCGTGTCGAAACTCGAAATACGTTTCCCTATGTTTAAAGGAAATGAAGCTATGAACGATAGAAATTGATGTGGAAGCAGAATTAATTCAGTTAGATCTATTAATAAAATTATAGTAGACGGATTGATCAATTAAGTTTGTCTCTCTGCAAAGAAGTACATATTTAGCAAGTGGACTTTTATGGCCTGACGATGATAATCTATAAAATGTTGATGGTGATTTTGTATTTTATGTCTTGATATTGCTGCCACCTACATTTGCCCACCTAGAAGATCAATGGGCATTCTTTGTAGAAGTTGGTTAAGAGACCATAATGAAATTCCAATAGTGGACATGATGGAATATGAAGTAATCTATTCGTAATATTTTAGCATCCGGTGAGGTGTCATTGTGTTATGAAATATGCAAATAAACTTTCAAATATTTATAATGCACCAGAGAGATTGATAGTTGATATTGTAGTTTTATCTTTTGCAAAAAATACTTTAATTAAACAATTTTTGTTACTATAATTATTTAATAAAACAATGTGTTTGTCGATCATAATACTTGGGGAAGAAATAACACAAAAAATATTAAAACAACTGTTATATTTAGTTTATTTGGGTGGTTCATAATAAATTATAACAGCTAAACAAAGAGGTTAAAGATTTGTACACACGAAGGCATCACCTAAGAAATATATATATATAAATATATGTAATTATATATATCTAGAATATAATATAATAGATACCATATCAACAAACGAAGATGCAAACAATAATATTTTACATATATACATCGATACGAAAAATATTTACAAAAGCTATATAAGATAATCTAAAGGAAAGGGAAATATAGATCGACTAGTAAGAAATGAACATAATTATGTATAAAATTGATACTAAAATAAAAATATTATCCTTGTTGGCTTTGCCAGTTGGGTAAAAGTAAACAAAAATTAAAGCTATGGATATCGTAGATACATTTGTACTTTAAGAAAATTATACTAATAAAAAAACAGGTACAATGTAGAATAATATGATAGATAACATTTATAAAGAACACGGCGATGCTAATGGAAATTCGAGACAAGATTCACTCGTTCAACAATTAATATTAAATAATTTAAATAAATTATTAAATAATAAATTAAATCGTTACTTTGAGGTCCAAACTAAGCTACATGAAGATTAACCATGGGCCTTAGGACTTCGATTTATCTTAGGTTTAGTTGGAGTAGCCGCTGTAGGCCAAGTCTTGGGCATCCTGGGCGGATCTACCCCAACCACCGTGACCGCCACCACCACCACCACCGTGGCTGAAGTGCTCCTCATGATGGGGATGAGCTACGACCTCGTAGCTTTCATGGTGTTCGCTCTTGGAGAGAAGTTTCTTGAGGAGGACCAAAGCGGAGGCGAGGAGGGCAGCCTTGGCGAGCATGAGACCCTTGATAGCGGCGAATGCGATGATACCGAGGAAGAGAGGGATGAGGGACTGGATCTTCAGCTGGAGGAGGGCGAGGATGGGGAGGAGCTGCTTCAGCTTCTTCTTCTTGCCACGGCCTGAAAAGATGAGAATGTTTTTTAAATAATTGTTCGTAATAAATATTGAATGAATGTTTATTTTGTTGAAATATTGTTACTATAATTTTTTTAGTTGCTAACTATAATATAGCAACTAAAGTTCATCAGAGATTGAAATATGTGTTAACCGCGAAATTGAGCGTGAATACTGAGATTATATTGTAAAGTTTTATAACCTAAGTTATTTCTTAATTAGGAAAAGTAAATGCTACTAATAAATTTGATAGAATGCAGCTAACATTGAAAACATTTCTACATGTTAAGTAAATAGCAAATTAATTTAACCGGTAGTAAGAGAATTTAAGAACGTAAGTAATGAGATAAAATTATCTTCAAAGCATTTAACATCTATGGCAAACATCATTAGTGGAAGCTTATAAATTTTAATTAACCTAATACACTTTCTAGTTAAAGTTACTGTAAACTAAGTACTTGCACTCGGTCAAATAAGAAAAGGTGTTTGTAGGCAAATGCGTTATTTGAATTTAAAATAGCCTCGTGCCCGGTTTAGATAATTTACTATTTAAGTTCAAATGTTAATGGGCTATGGAAACTTCATTGAGATTCAATGTCCTTAGGCTTCGACTGAAATTGAAATTCACCATGTAACATCAAGTTTGCATAACCCCATTCACCTAGAAAGTGTTCGGTGGGTACCAATTCGAAAGCTTCGAGCCTACATCCATATTTCGTTAGCAAGATTACGCCTGGAGCGTTACTTTTACTCGTTTCTTGATAGAGATTTCGATCGCGTCTTAGCGGAACTTTAGAACTAGTTGAGCCTACAAAGTAAACTTGTAGTATGGACATCTAGCAAAAACCAGAAACAGTTCGTCCGCTTTCCACGATAATCAACCTTGTTAATAGGTTAGAGAAACCCTCTCAAGACTTGTTCGTACGTTTTCTAGCTTCTCATGGTATATTCCGGATGTCCGTCTCAAATTTTCTATATTTCGTAATGTACCTGTTATAGTTTCGGTATTAATTTCGTCTCGTCATGTGTAACATCAGATTAATTTTTGATCGGACTTTCTATTTTAAAATTCTCAAGCGCGCCAAACTGGTTTTGGCATGTTTTAATTTATTTGGCGAGAGTTATGCAGGGAATTATATATGAACATGACTGCAAGGTTTTATATAACTGCTTTTTACTTTTATGATGTTACCACTCGGGTCTATGTCGTGACTTGTTTAATTTTTAATACAATTGAGAGGTCTGTGGATACGTTTCACTACATCAATGACTTGCATTTTGGGATACTATCTTTTTTATCGATATCATCAAATTTAACTCGAAACCAGTTTTATGAATGTGAGAATTGGTTCGTTATATAACACATACAGTTTCATAATTCTCTGTAACGAATTGGCTTAACAAACTGTTTTAAACAACGGACAATGGACCGTGAAATTGTTTAGTCGTAATTTTGTTAATATCCTAATAAAGAACCCTTGTTTTACAATCATGATGAGTTTTTGATTGACCTCAGGAGAAAATTGCGTGCCCTTTTAACAAGGTAGCATTGTACATCTTTTGGGAACTGTTCATGATTACGTTTCTCATATACTTTCACTTGTTTCGTTGAAATAATTTGATCGCTTACGAGAATTGCACCTTAATGATACGGTGTATGTTAAATACAGGTTCCATGGTGATAAATCTGCGTTCTTTTTTTGTGTGAGCATCGTTATTGAACGTGACACATGTAATTATTTCAATTATGTGGGAAAAAATTATGCATGAGTTATTTTTATGGGAAGTGTGCTAAAAATCTTAGAATAACTCTGACATTAATTTCATGTCAATAATTGCGTGGGCTTTAGTCAATTATTTTTAACTCTAGTATTATGTGAACAGGTTATTTTGGTATTTTAGTGTCATTATCTAAACTGTTCATAACAGTTACAATGAGTATATAAGAAGCGATATAAATTACTCCAATTTTGATTTTACGACACATATCTCATCAATTCGCAAACAGGACTATCTTAATGGCTAAATTAATTTCACGGTCTTGTAAGGGATCAAAATCTAGAAAAATGGATGCCATCGCATCAATATAAAGACAGTTTGGTATGAGTACTGACCTTCCTCAAGCGACCTCTTCATATCCTCAACAGTGCTCTTAGGCATGCGCAGCTGGATCACATGGTTCTCTACGAAGTCAGCAGCAGCGTCAACAAGCCTGGCTTCAACCTGGTTCTCCCTGGCTTGGGGTTCCTCCGGAAGGGGCTCATAAGACCTAGCAGAACGAGAAGTGCCGAGGTTGTAGATCGCGAGACCATCAGCCAGTTTCAACTCCCGCGCCGATGATGCGTTTTCTAGGAATCTCATCGATTTTTCCTGTGGGAAGAGAAAAGATTTATTAGAATTTGTTACTTGTTAACGGATCTATCAGTCAGTCTGTGAGGATTTGTTTTATTGAAATGATTTAAAACAAAACTTTAGAATCTCAGTAAATGTAATGTGTAAATATTTTTCTGGAGACAAATATTTTTACACAGTGAACATAAAAGCTGGTTAGACAAGAAAGTAAGTATTTATGCTGACTCAAACAGTAAGTTAGCGGCAAATAGTTTACCAAACAGTTCAGTTTAGCGAGTCACTAACATGATGTGCCGAATCATTAACTTGCTACACAGTTAGCATGATATAAAACGATTTGCAAGTATATACTAGATGCTTGTTGGTTCAGAGTAATTGACACTGAATTAAGATAATAGAGAATGGATGATTAATAAAGTGATAATAATGAAAATGATTTTCAAGAATGAAAAGTAAAAGCTTAGAATTTATGGGAATAAATATAAAATTAAAATGAAGTTTATTAGAAATTTAATGAATTAAGAAAAAAAATAATTGAAGTAACAGTCGAGAACTTACATATTGATTAGTGATTCCGTTCTAATTATACTACTTTTTATGATGGCGGATTCGGAAGTAGCACAATTAAATTGTAAGGAAGTCGTTAAGTTTAATGATGAGAATTGACTTAAAAAGACTGATTATACTTTTATGTAAGAAAGACATAGGTTTAAAAAAAGAAATTTAGAAGGCCAAAAAGGTGATGGCCGATTGCTATGAAGGGTAAAGACTAGAAGCTCAAGTCCAAGACACTACTAAACACGATCACAACACACCTTAATGCACATCCAGACATCTTCTTCGGCACAACTCTTGACAACCCCGACGACGGAACCGATGACGTCATCATCGGAGGATGCTGGCTTGCAGCTAGCTGCTGCCACACACACTAAGAATATAAGGAAGGTCTTCATTTTTTTGGTCCTACACTCCTTCACGGTGGTAAGTGAAATGTGGTGAGGGGTCAGTCAGATAGCGGTTATATTCTGCGTCCCCCCACTGCGGGGTTTGAGCCGAAATGCGCAAGCGCTATGCGTGTTACGAATGTTATAGAAGCGGCTACAGGTGGAATACTTTTTTTTTATGATGGTGTTGATTATTTTGTAGGGAAGATTGGATTTAATGGAGTCCTTTTCCATCAATGGTAAATAGATGGATATGTTTTGTATTAAGTTCTTGTCTTAAATTGTTAAGAAGTCCGGAAATATCCGTAAATAATCCGAGGAAAAGGGTTTTTGATTTAGTCTCAAATTGTACCAAAGTGAAAATTCTAAAGCAATTTAGTAAGAGTATAATGTTGTAAATTATTGTTGAGTAATGTAGTTAATACGTATTTTAGAGAAAATATACTACTTGGGTATGTTTCTATATTTTCTCTACAATGTTGTGATGTAATATCTCATACATAAATATTATGTAGATGACAACATTACTCAGATTTTAATATGGATTGATTAGAAACTTTACGTAGAAATTTAGAGCTTTATTAATGTAAAGAAAATATATTATCTTTTTTTTTTGTATAATATAGGTGGCATACGAGCTTGCGGTTCACCTGATGGTAAGAGATCACCGTCGCCCATGAACATCCGCAACGCCAGAGGAGTCATCGATTCGTTGCCGACCTTTTAGGATGGTATTAGGAAAAAGGGAGGGAAAGGAGAAGGAATCTTGTAGCAGTCTATTGCTGGATATGGGCTTTCCAATCGCACGGCATCTAGCACCATCCTCAGCTACTCTCATCCAGGTGCTATCAGCCACAGTGCGAAAGTCATTTCCCACCTAGCTTGAGGGCGTACTACCCTACGTCTCCCGATTTACGGCCTCCACTCAAGAACAAGTCTACCCCAATAGTCATCGGTTCTACAGGTACGGCCGGCCCATTGCCACTTCTCTGATAATGTCTCTCAAAATTTAATTTTCATAGAAGGTACGTTTTCCACACTAGGTCAGGAAATCAGTAGGATAGGTAAATAATATCACAGAGAAAATTAAAATTAGTCTCATTACCATCATCCTGTTGAACGTCTAGTGCTCAATTTCAGGCATCTCCTAGACTGCTTCTAAGAATGGAATTGGTTAAGTATCATAAATACAAAGCATTAGCAAATGGATTATTGATCACAGTATAGGAGAAGACTGTTCCCATCCCTGATAGTCACCTTTTACGACAACCAAAGAAAGAGAAAGGATGATCTATGCCAGGACCTATAGGTATACCACGAATAGTCTCATATCAACCCGTAATTATACACTGCTTGGGTCTCCCAGTGACAGCTACAATACAATGAACTTCTTCTTAGCGTGTCGATGGCAAATTAAATATACTTGGCCCAGTATTCCGCCACGCGAATTGCAGAATCAGTTGCGGATAATTAGTTAATAATAGTTTGGATTAATTCAGTTTACAATGAACTGTCAAAGGCCAAAATGATGGTAAGAACTAGTGGTTTTTGTTGTTATACCACTAAGTTAGCAAATAAGCATACGGCCTGCCTTGTAAGCGGTTACCAGAGCCTATAGAAGCTTTGGAATACCAGGGGAAGAAATAGCGCGCTGCCGACTCTGTAAAAAAAATTCAGTCTCTTCTTGAAGAACCCCATGGTGATATATTCTCTTGGGAAAACCTCGTTGGGGAGATGATTCCACAAACATAGCGTGCGTGGGAGAAAATTCTTCTGAAACCGCACGAGATCATTTATTTAATGATGTTCATACAAATATGTACAAAGGCGGTCTTAATGCCTAATGCATTCTCTGCCAGACAACCTTAGGGTGATGCAGAGACAAAAATATGGTAGATAAACTAGTCATTATTATAGGTGAGGTTAATAAACTTAAGTAGAATCTAAGTAATTCAATACACATAATAAATATACAAATGGGTTAGACATCATGGTTTATCTGTCTCGAGTTTCATAGCACATAGTACACTGCTGCCTATGTTGGTCTTCATAACACGATCTCGAAGTCATGTAAGATGACTTTCCCATAGGAAGGTAGGAAGTCTATTCTATAACAGATGCCATACAATCATATTCCATACATACAAAAATGCTGTTCTCAATTCAAGGTTTAAATTTTTACTCATATCATACATTGTAGGCGCGAATTCCACACACGCATAATTTATTTATATTATATACTTTCTTTTTACTTGAATGCGAAGTTAAAATTATGTGTATTTTAATATTTATAATAATATCTCTTTTCGTTTGTGTGTGTTTTTAAGCTAAATAGTTTTGAGTTTGACCATTGCTATCTCAGCTGATTTTAAGACCTGCATGAAGCTGTTTCTTTTAAAATACTGAGTCTCTTCTCAGATTGAGAACACCACTACTAATTTATCACTTGGTACATTCGAATCACATTGTCACAAATGGTTATTTAAAGAAGCAATCATTGGTTACTGGGGCTCTATAGAATTTGGGGCATCTTTGTTCTTGGATGTATTTGTTTGCATTATATTACAGCATTTGTACATATAGATATACCTATATAATACTATATAAATTCTATTCAACGCATGATTGGCTTGGTCAGAATATCAGCAGTTGAGCATGCCTCGCTGCAAACTACTATGCTGAGTCCAAGACATTTTTGTCTTTTACCATCTTGTACGATGTATCCCCTTGCTACCTATATAATTTGAAAGACAAATAAAGATTTCACAAAAGTTTGCGAACCACTAACGCAAGGTCACAAGTCCAGCTGAAACATTGCCGTAGTGGTTCACAAATGCGCAGTCCAGTCTGCGAGCTATCATACTCAGGATGCTGTTGGGGCTGGCCCTAACCCGACGGACTAAGGATGCGCATCGCTTCCGCATGACTGCATAAAAGCAGTCCACATGAGCATCTGCGAACATCCCTGAGGCACTGCAGTAGTGGAACAGCCCCATCAGCACCCTGAATGCGTTATTGTACTGGACGCGAAGGGCGCTGTATGCTTTTTGAGTAAAATGAGCCCTCAGACTGCACGCGTAAAAACAGCCATATTATGCTAATAACAATATTTCTATCTATCTTTCAATTAAACATCGCAGTAGAATCTATAATTATGACTAATATATTCACATTCTAGCATTCTCTCCACTTTGTTGAGGTAGGTTTCCAGTCTAACCAGATGCAACTGAATACCAGTATTTAACACACGGAGTGTCAGCCACCTCACCTTCGCACTCAATATCTAGAGGATATCAATATTCTAAACTTAGGTTGTAAGCCTTTGGGTTCCTGTCTTCCCTCGTCTGTAGGTATACGTAATATGACAAATGAGACCTTAATACACGATACAGGAAACAATAGTAGGTAAGGTATGGAGTTTCTCGCCGGTATCTTCACCAGGACCAACCCACTTGGAACCGTACGCCAAGAATCACGACGTTTTGTAAGTGCCTGCAAAGGCCCAGTTGAAATAAAAATCTTTGATTTTGAATTTGAAAAAAAATTTTTGTCACCATTATACAATGTCCTACCTTTTTAGTCATTGCATCATGCATTGTTTTCTCAACCTTTATAAATAATTTTTAATACCATTTTGATCACTGATTTATTTACATTAATTAACTTAGATACAGTTGAGTTCCCTTCATTATGGTTGATCTTAGCGATGCTGACGCATGCGTCATGCTTTTGACCAGGTGACATCTGTCGGGCCTGGTCAGCTTATAACTGCCATGGCATCTTGATTTTATTCAGAGGCAAATCATTATTATCCTATTGTTATTTGTTCTTTCCACAACATTGTACGAATCAAGATTGTATCGATTAGGTATTTTACAAGAGTTTCCATGGAATTGCTAGCCGGTTCTTCTCCATAGGACCTACTATTTGGAACCGCGCACCTAGAGTCTCGACATTTCATAAGTGCCTGTATTTGGTTCACATGAAATAAAGATCTATTCTATAGATACTATTTATAACTATGCTATAATTTTAGAAATTCCGGAAGCGCCATATTTTTTTTTAGAAAATACGAACTCAAAATCGTATTACGAAATTTTTAATTTACATAATACGATCGAAAATCAACATATTAAATCATTCCATTTCTAACGTTGCTTTGCTAAATTGATTATCATATTCATCTAATTATTGTCTTGTTAGAAACTTCCGTTTAGTAAGATCATACTTAGAAGTTACATCGAAAATATTTGATAACGTTAAATCTATTACATTATTATGGGAAGAGAAAACTTTATACTCCTTTTTAAGCATATTGCGCGCACGGAGGAGTGTGAGATTTGGCATAGTTAAAGTTAATAATAATATGGAGAAGGAGTGCAGAAAGCTAAAATTTAAAGTTAATAACAATTTAAAAAACAAATATAAACTGTAATTGTGATGTTTTCAACGAATAAAAAACTAAAAAATTTAAAATTTCTTAGGTTTAGCAGAGAATTAAGGCAAATAACGTACGCTACTACAGGCTCGCAGCTAAGGAAATAGAAAAATGTCTAAAATATTATATGCAACTAGCAACTCATCCCCGACTACGCACGGCTGCAATTTCTCTACTATCCTTACATTAAATATAAAACTAGGCCTATTTACATATACAGGGTGTAAGTGACATCGTAACGAAAACTGATACCATGGATTCAGTACATGCATCTAAAAACCCGGGTCTAAGAATTTTGCGTCGGTCTTTTCAAAAATTTTACGAATTTGTTTGCAGATTTCTTAGGTAGTTATAAAAAATGCGAACAAAATCGTAAATTTTTTGAAAAGCCCGACGCATGATTCTTATGCTGAGGTGTTCAGATTCATATACTGAAGCCATGGTATCAGTTTTCGTTACGATGTCCCTTACACCCGGTATAATTATATATTACCTATTATGAATTATAAATTTTCCAGAAGAAATGCTCAAAATTTTGGTGGAAACAGCATCAAATCCGTTGCGTGGTTTAGGAGGATATACAGACAGACAGACGCGGAAAGCGATTTTATTTTCTACTTTTTTTTTTTATGAACTACGCTCGTGTTTCGACCACTGTGCGACCACTTGTATTTAATATTTTTTTTTCCATTATTGATAAATTAACAATGGGTACTAGCAAACATATTTCGTACTATTCATTCCAGAGTTTCCTACCCAATTTTAAATTCTGCTCGAAAAAGACTTTTACTCATAGTAAAAAACTACTGTTTTATTCGACGTCGACGCTGATAAATTGCCTTTTAATTGCCGAACTAACCCTAAAACTATGTTTTTAGCAAATATAAATATTCTTATTCTTAGACAAAGGTTTTTCTTATTTATTTTTAACACGCTTTTATTAGCTTCACCTGTAACTAACTAACTATGTAAGAAAATCTTGGAAGTGAAATTTGACCACTTCCCGGTTTCTGATTGAGCTGAAATTTTCCATACACGTTCAGTTTGGATGACTAAAGCGTGTTCTATAGTTTTTTTTAAACTATAATAAAAAATATAAAAACAATGTAACCTCTAATCGTGGTGGAGTTAACTCGGTTGTAATAATAATGTAGGGCAAGTCACTAGCGCCGAGTCTAAACGATTATAATGAGTGTACAACAACTCACTTCGAGGGCTTGAGAGGCTCTTCGATTGGTCATTTCTACTCATTGAACTTTTCTTACCAAATTCATGTTTATTTAAATGATTTCTAAAAAAGTGATAGCTATGCGTGTCAGATTATGAGCGGTTTGGTTGATTATGTAGTAAAATTATTGTAGGTTTCTATAACTTTTATTTGAAGCAAATTAAATCGTGTGTCAATAACCTGTATGTTTGTATTTTATTTATACTTTTGCACTAAGTACAGAGACGGACTTAATGCCTAAGGCATTTTCTACCAGTGAACCTAAGGGTGATGCAGAGAAACGGATGGTAGGTGCACGGACAAGATAATTATACTAAAATAATTAAAATAAGTATAGTTACTTATAACTATTTATACATAAGAATTTACATAATATTCACTATATATAGCACAATTTTACATGTTATTTCTTCAATTTCTTTTGAAATTATAAAAGGTTCTGATATTGCAATTTATAAAATAGTTCAAATTTTTTTCAGGTCACGTTAGCTTTTCCAATCTAAGTAGATAGGCAATTCATAATAATTTCTAACCGTTAGTAGCATTATTTTGATACACTGCATATTCAGCCTACTAAAGTTGCTAGGGCTACGCGAAAAGGTCGTGTGCTCATTTCTAAAAGGATGAGCATCTCCTACTCTTTCATTATAATGGCCATTTCTGCTATACTGACTGTTTTTTTTTTTTGCTATACTTAGTTTGCTGTCTAACATTTGACACGTTTAGAGGTAATTTCTTTCATAATTTCATTAATTGCAAAGCAACCGTCATCTCAATCTCATCTACGAAATTTAACGATACCAAATTTGTTACCATCGACTTTGAATTCCATTAAATTCAAGTTATAAATCTAGCACATAGCTGTCCCACTGCTGGACACGGGCTTTAGTCTGGCCACACTGGCCTGGTGCGGGTTGGCCGACTACATACACCATCGAAGACTTTATGACGCCCTCTCAGGTGTGCAGGTTTCCTCACAATCTTTTCCTGTACCGTTAATGCAAGTGATAATCAAATTGCGATCCGCACATAAATATGAAAAGTCAGAGGTGCGGGCCGAATTTCAACTCAGACTCTCCTGCATGGAAGGCAAGTGTTCAACCGCTAGGTTATCACTGTTTGTCAAATTCAAGTTACATGAAGTTAATAACATGACACAGTCCCTAAAGTCTACATTCAATGACAAATAAAAGTTCAAAATTATGAACATCGGATGAAGGACTTCAAACGGAATTGGGCAGGACATCTGGCTGGACGGAGGTAAAGGTGATGGCAGATAGAGCTGGGTCTTAACGGAATTGAGGCCATTAATTGGAAATACCGCAATGAGTCAAAAACATAATCTTCTTCTGTGGAATCAGTACGACATATTTTATTTATGGGAATCGCTCATGCCACAGTGGGAAGATCAGCCAAACAGCAATTGTGGTAGAAGATCTCATGTTTTTTGTCTCCTAGAGGCTCTTTCATTGTATCCAACGACGACGACTTAATAAAAAAGGCAAAGTAAGATGAGCTAATGGGACTGAGAAAAGCGAAACCCATACTTAATAAGAATAAGAATAATTTATTTGTAGGAATACGAGTAAAAGTATAGTAAGTTGAAACTGTTAGCGTAATAAGCAGTCAGGCGATGGATGAAGACAATTAATTGCACATACAGAGAATAAGTTATCATGACAAATCCTCAGATACTCTGAAGAGTCTAATTATAACCGAAAGGCTTAAAGAAAGCCTATTGATCATAATCAGACCTTAAGCTTTGAAAGTGTATGCCTAAATGAATAATCAAATTACTTTGATTACCCCTTCAGGCCATGTAAGCGTAAAGTTATAGAAATACATACATTTTATGATTTCTAAAATTGCATAACCAGGCAGGTGTTTCGAGCGAATATTTTAATTCGTTATGTTCTCGCGTGAACACTGTTTTTATGTAATGTCTAGTAATGTAACGCTAGTTTATTTCCTATTTTAGTATTGATGTTAGTTTTATTTTAACGTTTGTTTGTATGAATTTTAGTTTATTTTATTGCTATTCATTTGTTATTGGCTTCTGTATGCTTGTTTTCCGGTTAGTTCCGCTTTGTTTTGATCGCGTGTTCAAGCGAGTGATCACGACTGATTCCCTTAATCATGTTACGTCCAGTGGTTTTACGATTGGTGTTGGTAATTTTGTAGCTAGATTCGCCAGCCAAAAGACGATGGGTCTTTCCATAAATCCCTGAAAGAGAATAAAAAATGTATCAAATATTTTGTTGATACCCTTATCGTGTGAAGCTCATACAGTGAATTCACCTTCCAGTTTTATTTTTGCTGCTCCTGTATTATGTGTAGAAGTTTCATTATGGAGTTCAATCAAAGACACCCCTACTAATGCCACTTGTCCTTATAATTATTATGTAGAGTTAAACCTTGTAACAAAATCCTCCTTTATCATTTCATTACTAATTAATACTGGTAACTTCCTCATCACATGCCACCACTTCATGCTTCTAAAATCTTAATTCAAATTTAGAACATTGCGCTGGATCATTTTTTCTTTTCGTCATTCCTTCTTCGACTCTCATAGAAGACACAACTGTTGTCATATTCTTCCTTTAACAAGTTTTTACCAAATTTTGTGAAAATCATGTTTTGTATTATTGATGTGTTTCAGTTTTGATTAAATCCTTGATTAAGTCCTTGATCAAGACAATTTTATAGTGTAAAGCAGTACAAGTTTCTTAATAAACCCGTTTTCCCTGTTGCATTATGTTTTAATTATTACCACTACTACTACTACTCTCAACATTATTTCCTTAAGTACAGAGGGCTAGTTAAGGGACGTAAAGGCAGGTACACTGGGACCTGCCGGGGGAGCGGTGAATGCGTGAGCGAATCCCGTTCTCCCGGCGTGAAAGGTATGAGAAGGAACACCGCAGGTTTTTAGTCAGTAAGAGTCTGACAGACCCACCCCCGGGGCGGAGGGCATTCAGGAGGTTTTTCCTGCGTCAAAAAAGGCAGGTACACCGGGACAACGTTTACCAAAATAAGAGGCTAGGTCTATGCAAAGCCGGAGACCACACTATAGATAAGTAGGTGGATAAAATTCCGATCCAAACGCGAGCTCCATCGATAATAACATAGTAGGTGTATCTTAAGCCACACACATAGCAATTACGTGCCAATTTTATATTAAAGACCGCAATGTAGATATCGTTGTTGGCTTCCCTATAAATATTGAAGCCATGTGCTTGTTAATAGGTTAGTAAGGTAATTTTATCTGGAGCATTTACCGCGTTCTTAGGTTCCTTGTCAAAGCGTGGTTTGTGG
The DNA here is from genome assembly GCA_932294325.1 of Allophyes oxyacanthae. NCBI lineage: Eukaryota > Metazoa > Arthropoda > Insecta > Lepidoptera > Noctuidae > Allophyes > Allophyes oxyacanthae. The sequence continues at coordinate 11,190,303 of OW028631.1, forward strand.
GCAACGATTGTTTTCACCAAACTTATCCACTAATTGATAATATCTTCTTGTACTAATTTTGCATGGGGAATTGTCTACATAATGAAACTTTTTGTTGAAAGAACAGAACAATAATAATATAATGAGGTCACGTTTTTGTATTTTTGGATAGATATTTTCCTTGATTGCCGACGCAGCAGACAATAGAAAAACTCACGGGTGACTGACAGCAGTTCAAAGTTTTAAATATTATTATTAACACATAGCTACTATATTTTCGATTGTACGGTTGTTCTTACGTCTAAGTATCTTCAATATCTTCAGTAACTTGTTTTGTCGAATCGTCAACATTATCTCCTGGGATAATCATTTGTAAAAGTCAAAAATTTTCGTAGCCTTCCTCTTCGTGTACGTTCATGTCTCTATCAACAAGCCGATCAAACATATTTGTTACATTTTTTGCTTGAATTATCTCTTTGTAAGCGCGTGCGTTACAATTGATTTGTACGTTTTTCATTCATGTAACACAATGGCATCGAGTTATAATAAAAACTTGTGTATTTACTTTCAGAGAGTACACAATACATAGTGTTTAATTAGTGTACATTTTTTTGTTGTTCTTCGTCTATCACATGGAAATTGTTCATGCCATAGTGAAAAGTTAACCAGCTAGTTTCGTAACGGGATTACTGTGCATAGTATACTGCAAATACATCGGTAACATCGCTCGGGAAAGCTGGGTCCTAGCTCATCAATGATTCGAATAAAAAAATTGATTCCATAGATGTAATCACATAGGTAATATTCCATGAGGTCACTGAATTGTTTACCCGCACCATAGTAAATACTATAGAGTACCTACCTAGTGTTGCAAAACCACTTTTACTTTTTTGAATTATAATTTGCACAACTAGTTTATAAGGCATGTACGAAAGTTAAATAATTGTATAAAAAGTCGGAGTTTTGAGAGAATTATAATAATTTATGATCATGATTTTAATATAATAATTCATGATTCCAAAGTAAGCAGGAGACTATACAGTCTCCGGGAACAATATTAACAATTGAGGCGCCATCATGTATATAAAAGTGGAGTTATATTTGGCTTCATGAATATAGTATACCATAATTATTAATTATCTTCTACTATGAGTAAGTACGCACAATATGACCTCCGTGGAGAACAAAGGTTCCAAATTGTAACCCGCTTTAAGCACTTTCTGGTGCTTGACATTAAGCGGATCTGGAGACCTATTTGATCCAACTACCATGAAGTTGTTTTTCTTTTTGTTTAATTTTATGCTCTTCAATTCCTTTTTCTGTTTTTTTATATGTTAATTCTGTATGTTCTGTCCACATAAATATTTATTATATTCATATTCAGCCGTGATAGCCTAGCGGTTAAACGCTTGCCTTCCGCTTCCGCTTGGTTCGTTAGATTGGAGGTTATTTTCTATAAAAAGGTTAATAATACTTTATCATGAAATCTAGCTAATCTTTAATTTACCTTTCATAAATATCATTAACATATTATTTGAGGGTAGATAAATAAAAGTATACAGTAAGTTTCATAACTTTTACTCTTCATAAATTATCATCATCGATGTAATTTCAATTAAATACATAAGACACAACGGTTCTTATGAATAGTCTGATTCTAGGTGCCACGTTCCAAAGGGTGGATTTCCTATGGAGAAGAACGGGCAAGAAACTCCATGGTTACTCTTTTAAATTATTCACATTTATCAAAATCACGACACACAGTAATTTGATATAAACATTAAAAGAAACAAAGGTATACAATGAAATAATCTCATACTTTAACACCTTGCCGGTCAAGAGCAGACTGTCTACTTACACTGAGCTGAGAGCTCTTTTATAGCCAACAATATAACAAAAGTAACAAACATGACGGTAGTCATGATAATATTTCAACATGACATTTGATAAACTACCCACTACTTTAAGATGATAAAGAAATACAATATATCAAGTCAATCAATACATCTATAAGTTACTAATGAATATTAAACAAAGTCTAGATCGACTTTAGTCTGCAAAAATATCATAATCATGTTATTTTACATAAAACCAATATCTGTAGGTATCACTGATATTATAATAACAGTTAAATCAACCTAAAATAATAAATAATCTATCACAGGAGGGTCTGAGTTCAAACCCGGCCCGTACCTCTGACTTTTCGGATTCATGTGCGGATTAAAATTTGATTATTACTTGCGATAATGATAAAACATCGTAAGGAAACCTGCACATCTGAGAGAGCCTCATGAAGTTCTTGATAGTGTGTGTAGCAGTGGCGAAGAGTCCATACAACCCGATTCCCATCGGCTTCCCTTTAGGAATTGGTTAGTGCATAGTCCTATATATTATTTACTCATCCAGCTGACAAAAATAGGCTTGTTATTCAGTTAGGTCGAGCTCTTCCAGACATGACTATATACCTATAGATTACAAGAGACGGTATGGATTTTTCTTGCAGCAATTTTTTGAGGGCAATTTTGAGCCGGCTTCCCCTTTTTAAACTGTTACCCTTCGCCACTGGTGTGTAGTCTGCCTACCCACACTAGGCCAGCGTGGTAGACTAAGGCCTAACCCTCCTCATTCTGAGAAGAGGCCCGTGCCCAGCAGTGGATCAGTAATGGCCTGGATTAATTTTATATTCATATTCCTCTTATTTTTTTACGTTATTTATTAGTGCTCTAATTCATCATCATTCTCGTACCCTTATCCTATTTTATTTGTGGTCGGCGCAATATAATATCTTTTCTTCCATTCATCTCTATCAAACGTCATTAGTGCTTTCGAACTGATCAGTAAAACTAAAAGGGGTGTGTCGATCAACTACATATTTAAATAAAACATTATTTTGCTCGACTTCAAAATGAAGTTTCACCTCAATATTAACTAAACAAACCCACAAAAGGAGTACTATGAAAATAACTACCAGTTAAGATAATATTTTAACGACGTATGTAACGGTTTTAAGTGTGACTAAAATTCTAACTTTTTTCTCAAAACTCCGACTTTTTATAAAATTATTTAACTTTCGTACATGCATTATAAACTAGTTGTGTAAATTATAATGCAAAAAAGTAAAAGTGGTTTTGCAGCACTAGGTAGGCACTATATCGTATTAACTATGGTGCGGGTAAACAGTTCAGTGACCTCGTGAAATATTACCTAATATTATTGATTACGTTCTTACTATACTCTTTTCTTGTCCAGCACCACGAGCTATCGAATCTGAATCGCTCGATAAGTCGCCCGATTGAGTTGGGTCGATTGATTGGAAGAAGATCACGTGTAATATGAAACACTGCTATGAGTCGACGACATAATCTTCTTCTGTCAAGTCGGTATAACCTATCACATGGGAATCACTCATGTCGTACTGGAAATTATACAGTCAGTAATAGTGGTATCGAGGCTGACTGTCCAGGATGCTCCAGACGATTTCAAATTTCGTCACTCGCAGAGGCTTTTGCTTTGCACCCCTCATTACTATGCTCATTTAAGTCTTCTTTTTCTGACGAGTCAGCATGTGGTAATATGGAATTAGCTTGCCGTGGTGGAATGCTTTTTAAACTATACTGCACATCCTTGTAATCGAGCGCCCATATGGATCAGCTGTACCAAACGTGCCGCTAATACGTTGCATGTTCAATATAATAAAGCTTTCAGGGCGCTGTTGCCTCTGCTTCGGTATTGCAGTGCATCTACAATGTTTACTCAAGCCACAGTAGACAGATACTCAGCTGTCGTGCGCAATAACAAAATCCATGTCTGTTAATGAATAAATAAATATTGGAACTGACTCGTTCATTAGTCCAGTGGTCACAAGTGCGACTGCTGAAAGTAACTGGTTTTGATTTTCAGGACAACAATTGTCTGTTACAAAATTCTGATGAGCATTCTGAAGTCATAATAATTGTGCTCGATATAAACAATAGAGTGGCCCCTATTGTATCGAGTAACAATAAAACAAGTTACTTGGCACTAAGCCAAGTATTACGGAGCGAAACAGAAGTATTTATAAAGTTACTTATTACCATATTATAAATGGTCACTACTCAACTACGGATTTACCATTATTCATAAAAATATGAAGCAATAAAAAGGTAAGAAAAAAATTAACAATCAATTAACTACATTATTAAAACGAAAACATAGCTAAGCAAAGAATTTAAATATTAAACTAATCATAAACAAAAGTATATGAAAATAGTGAAATAGGTGAGTGAAGTCAGCGAATTAGAAGTCGTTAGTAGTATAAAGATTCTATAAACAAATGGATTAGCAAGTATGATATAGATTACTGAATAAAGATCTAAGTGAAGGTTAGCAGATATTCTAGTTGCGCACGAGTTCAAGTGCAGTGTGTCAGTTAGTACTATATATAACCCTAATAGGATGTATTTCGTAAATCATTCAACGCTTCCGACTCCTACGGCTTATGGGAAAGACATATGAATGAGTATCAAATTACTTTAGAAATAGGAAACAGTGAACGAAAATACTAAAAGTAAGTAATAACACTGGTAAAGGCCTTATTAAAAGAGAAATTTTCATCTGATGCAATTATAAATAACACCAGAATCCCTCAGGGAAGTATTGTCGGTCCATTGCTTTTTCATAAGCACTATTTATTGATAAATTAGAATTAGAAATCTACAACGTTTATATACACGTATCAAACTTAGACTTAGGATCAATTATGGGATCAAATCAAAGGGATGGGCAGCAGCATTCTCCTATGTGCTAATAGACAACATAATATTGCAATCACGAATCCTATATCCAAGCATGGTGATTATTGCTACGTTGGTATCAAAACTGTCGATGATATAATATCTATGACAATGATATCGTATAGTATGGATGAGATTGCGATTGGGATTGGGATGGTGAAAGATATCTTCAACTAAACAGCTGTTAAGATGACACTTCAACACTGGTCGAATGACGAGTAGTTAATGTTGATAATATCTTGAGAATTGTTTTCTCTTATAAGATAGGTGGCGATCACACGCTACTAAAAACCAAGGTGGTTCCGAGGCATAAGTGGACACTTCTCTATGTCATTAATTAATGAGCGGATACTTGTGACTGTGAACAATACAAATGACTACGTTTCCCTCAGACGTTCACTTATAGGTAGCTAATTTCTTTTTCAAAAGTAAGAGCTAAAGTAAAATTTAATCACTGATTTTCTTCTACATCAACGATTGAAACATCACAAGCTCTTTGGGATCTGATTTGACATACATTTGAAGCCCCGACAAAAAAGAGGAGTGTTATAAGCTTGTAGTATGTCTCTGTGGATATGTGTGCCTGCTGTGGCATCGTAGCTCCAAAATGGATAAACCGATTGCAATGCAGGTTTTTTAAATGAAAGTTAGTTTAATCGTGTGTCATCTTAGCTATGTTTCATGAAAATTATTCAGCCGTTCAAAAGTTACAGCTCTTTTTCTACTTGAAGTCGGGGGTTTTTGACGGCTAAGTTATTTCGTCAATACGTTCTTAAGTTCAACTTCATAGTAAAGTTAAGCCTCATAAACAAAATTACACACAACTTGTAGAACGAACCATAGAACGAACCTAATGTCTGCACATCCAGTGGGACCTTAGTAATAGCAGACTTTGAGAAGGTTCCTGTTAAGTAGTCTTTAGAAAAACCTTATCCAGGTCTGGCTATAAACTGCCATATTGCCAAATGTTTAGTGATCGCTATGTTATTAGGACGAAGAGGCTTCTTTTTTCAAACCTTCAACTAAGGTTCAATCGGATTCCGAACATAATAGATTTCTCAGAATTGGACTCTACAATTCGACTTCTTCAATTTTTTTTTTATTCTTGAATTCTTTTTTCGGTTGAAGTGGAGGAATAGCTATAGAATTACCGAAACACAAGGCATTTCAAATTATACGTTACGTGAACAATGCATCAGTAAATACTTGGTTGTAGTTGGTCATTTTATTTTTAGCAACAAACCAACAATAACAGAACAGGAGAGTGAAATATATTAAAAGTGAATGATATACAAGCCGTGAATAAAACTGAAGATTAGCGAAGAAAATTACAGTATTAATGTTATTACTCCATTCATAATATAAACAGGATTTATAAAGTGTTACAGTTGGTGAAGATGGATACGGTATTATACTCCTCTGTCGCAGGTCTGCTGGCATAAATTACTTTTTAAAGTATTTTCATATACCTTGTCCGATGGAGGGTAACATTTGTTGTAGTCTGTGATAATCAAACTGATTAAGTGGATTTGTCGATTGTAAGATATATTTTTTTTATCTCATTACAAGGCGTAACACTATTCGTGTAAATACTATAAACCAAACGCTTTAACTTTTACGATGGGACCAACCCTGAAATTGAGTATAAATAATTAAATATTACAAGACAAAAATATGCTCAGCAAGGCATCAGTGACTCCTCTGGTGTTGCGGATGTTATTGGGCGATGGTGACCATTTACCATCAGGTCAACCGCAAGCCTGATTGACCACTATATTATTTTTAAAAAAATGATAAAGCAGTTTTTTTTTCAGTCAGCTATCGCACCGCTGGGCCAAGGTCTTTCTCCGTAAATCCTTCCCCACTCTTCTCTTATCTAATAAAGTCCGCCAGCAAAAGAAAAAACAAAACCCATTTTTAAAATACCACATCCAAAAAAGCTTTTCGCTGCACACTCCTGTGTGCACACGCACGTGTTACAAATGGTCGACGACGTCACGCGAAATATCGATACATTGGCGATTCGTTCCACTATAATAAAACTTTCATTGGCATCGATAAATCGATAGTGATGTAATGAAATGCCTATGTTTACTAGTAATTTTGAAGTAGGAAAGTGTGACTTGAATTGTTAAGAGAGGTAGTTTAGAAACGAGTTTAAAGTATTTTACCTAACAGGATTATTGATAATTAGTAATCATCATTGTAAACAACTTTTACTACAGAACCAACAATGAAATAAAAACATAAAAATCCGCTGTTCCATATATTTAGTCGAGTAGGTAATATTGAATTTATTAATTTAAAATGAAAATGAATTTATTAATTTTTAATCAGCGTTCAAAAATTAAAATGCTACTTGTATTAACCGACTCCATTGTATATATTGTTGTGCCCGACAGGGTCCATGTGAACTTTATATTATTTTAAGACCTTGTAAAACACATGTGATATGCAATAAAGAATTGAATTGAATTGAATTATTTATATGGATCAACCGATTTTGATTTCGCGATTTCGTTGTTCGTCCGTACCTACTCATCATTATGAACAATTTTACCTATGGGACAATCACTGAAATCGCTAAAAAAAATAACTGTTCTTATGATTTAGTCAAGTAATATTGCATTAAATGTAGGTACTTATTGAACAGCTGATAATTTATTCGAGATATCAGGAACGGTTTTACAGTGAAAATTCTTCATAATGATGAGTACATCATCTCAAAAGTATCGGGACTAGGAATGTAAAACCTTATAGTTTCTACAGGCCTCAAAAATAATATATTTAATATAAAAAAGTTGGCAACACTAAATTCATTCTAAGACCTACGAATCGTTAGTCAGATCGACGATCACGGGGCTACCTGAACTCGTAAAAGAATCAAATTCCACAAAACCGGAAGTAATGTACACTTCAAGCCTAATTACATCACGCTAACAAGTTTTCCCTCACGTCTGAACGCTCGTAAGTCGAATACATATCATGCGATTATTCGCAATATCAACTTTCGACGGGCGACATCGATATGGCCTTTAATGAATCGATTTGAATTGCAGTCGAATAAAATGTGGCTAGACGATGGTATTGTTTTAGTAATTTTTTATTCTATGGCTTACGTATGGCGTTTGTTCATGGGTTCTTTAGAAAATTTTGTTCTCTCGGGTGTCAAAAAATCCAAAGTCTAAAAGAGAAAATAAGAAAAAGACATGGCAATATTTTTTTTCCAATTGTAATTTTAATTTTTACTTAGTCGTTGCCCCTCACTAGCATTTCTCCTGTATCGAGGGTACAGCATACATACATAATACATCTCACATGCACACACACCCGGACCCGAAACAACTATCTGTAAATCATACAATAATTTGTTCGGTGCGGGGATCGAACCCGCGGCATGTAGCGCGGAAAGCTAATCACTTACCCACTGCAACGTTTTCTAAATAACAAAAAACATTGATCCATTATAAAGATCATTTAAATAAAGATCATTTACAGTCATCATCAGTCATTTAGTTGCTACACCTGCTTAAGTTTCAATTTATACAAGCCAAAACAGTAAACATACAATAAGCTCAATGTTTTAACTTCTAAAATTAACATAGAAATTACTTCGTTGGTATTCATAGCCAATTCAACATCTTCGGTATTTAACTAGCCATTTAAATACCATTATAGTTAACGTAGCTATAATTAATAAACACAAGGAGATTACCAAGAGGATTCAGATAGGATTGGGTGCTTTCGGAAAACTTGACGATATCTAAAGATCCCTAAGGTTTGAAGAATCCTGCAATGCTTGACTGAATGTCGTGTCGACAATGACTTGGTGCTGAAACGTGGATGCTTAGTAAGGAAACTTTGCAAAAAATGAGGATTGCACAACGGGCCATGGAGCGTGTCATGTTAGGCTGATGCCTAAGGTGATCCTTGTAACAAGTGGTAACAAGGTGATCCTTGAACGACCAAATTCGAAATACAGATAACCGATAATACCAAATTGGAGAATAATGGTATCCGTATAACAAAACTGAAGTGGCATTGGACAGGATTCTTCGCTAGATGTGGTCACACGTGGATCAGCTTCTGAAGTCGGTTCCACTGCCAAGCTAGTAAAAGGAGTACTTCAGAAGCTGTTAAGTTTTGTAAGAAATTTATTTTATACCTTTTAGTTTATTGAAGTCGGTTTTTACGTTTTTTAAAGTTTATTTTATTTTTCTAATTTTATTGTGATTACAGCAATCGCGAGTGATATGCTGTTATTCATTCAAGAGTTCCATTTTCTATCCCCGAAGGTTTTCATCAGATCTTCACCAAATTTAAATAGGAACACCTCGAGAGTATGCCCTTTCAAACAATTAAAAAAATCTATTGGCGGAGTAATCCCATAACAAACATACAAAAAAAAAACATACAGTCGAATTGAGAATCTCCTCCTTTTTTGAAGTCGGTTATAAAGCGCCCACGCCGTAAAATTTGTATTTTGCTGACTTGTACTACAATCTACTATTAATGCAATTATGATGTTCACTGCAAGCCGGCAATGTTTACTTGTTCCATGCTTTCCAATAGGTGTTGTTAGCCTAAGTGCATGTAAGAGCAACAAATTATATCAAGTAGGTAGATATGCATCAACAATCACAAACAGTACGTTAATAACATCGTAAAAAAAAAATACTTTCCACTTTGTACTTAAAAAATAATTTCCGTTTCTATCCAAATTATCTCAAACCCTTTTATATTGTAATTATAATTAACGGAATGTTAATCGTAACGATTTTATCGTTGTTTCCATCTTTACCGACCTCTATGTGCATCGTTACTGCCACTATATAGATACGTTCAGAAGGGTTATTCCATACAAAGGCTTTGATAAATACCATAAAGTAAGATTAATAGATAGGTAAATACTGTGTAATGTCTAGAATATTGATATTTATAATTTAATATAAGTGGAAACTTGTAATTGGCCTTAACTTTACTAAAAACTGTACTCATTCTTTGTTATTAGCTGTAAGTTTTCTTAATAAAATAAAATAAAATAAATAAAATACCTTTGTAAATACACACATTGTAACGTACAGTAAAACTGAACTAAGTACAAGGACGGACAAATTTGAATTTGCGAGCAGAGGTCGCGGTAGTTTGGTTGGCAAGAGCGGCAGGTGAACTGAACCTGCAGGTCTACCGCGTAACTAAAATGGTAATGAACATCGACTCTGGTAATAAACTTCAATACAATCGTGGGAAACTAAACTTCGAGCTACCTTGTAAAAAAATACCGATCATGAAGTTGGAACTGATTGGAGTTCCAACTTCATGATCGGTATTTTTTCATAATCAGTAAATTAAAAAAATTACTGATCATTGTAAAATCAAGGTAGCTCAAAGTTCAGTCTCTCACGATCGTATTGAAGTTTATTACCAGTGTCGATGTTCATTACCTATTTATTTACGCGGTAGACTTCCAGGTAGCAGGCAGGACACATTAAAAATGTTTGGCCCAGTATTCCGCCACGCGGATTGTAGTATCAGAAGCGAATTTTTTTCTTCTTCTTATGCGCATTATTTGAAATAGGCCTTCTGAATTTGTTTTTTTTTTCTTTCAGACACGCATTGTAGGCCTTCTGAAACCGTTAATATTTTTGTTTTATTACTTGCGTTAATAATAATGTAAGTTATGTGGAACCTTGTGAAAGTGATCGTGATTCGGCGCGCGTGTGAGTAGCCTTATGTCGGGGACACACGGGAGTTTGTTGCGTCGAGCAGTGTTAGACGAACTTGTTGAATATACTTACGTTTGATGATTTTTTCTGACTTTATCTCACAGTTAGGTCAAGGAGCCTGTACTGTAATGTATTAGAAAGAAAGTAAGAAAAATAATTTTGTTCCGTATGGGATAATAACGGTGCAAAATTCACAACAAAAGAAACAGAAAAAGAAAAATAAGAAATTCCTAAAAAAGAAATGCCATCGAGCATGCCTGTACCGAAACGGTTACCAACTCAGCATAATGATGTATGTGGGACACCCAGCGCTGATTTTCAGTTGGCACCCCTGTAGTGTCACACGGACAAATATTATTATTAGTAGTAGTTAATAAATAATTAATTTAATTTTGTTATCTTAGTTGAAAGAAAAGAAAGAAAATAAATATATTTTTTGCACACAGGACACCAAAATGTTAAAGACCTGTTTTAGCCAAATAGTTAAACTTCTTTCTAAAAACTCATAAGCAAAAACAGTAATAGAAAGACTGTTTTATTTAATTACATTTATTCGTTTGACTTTAATTATTTATAGGTATTAACTTCAAATTTAGATTACATTTTAATACCTACAATTCGTAACACTTTCTCTACTCTTTCTCTTTTTTTAAAACCTTGCCCCTCACTAGGATTTCTCCTGTATCGAGGGTACAGTTTACAAACATACATGTCACATGCACACACCACCCAGACCCGAAACAACTATCTGTAGATCATACAAATACTTACTTGTTCCGTGCGGGGATCGAACCCGAGGCACGTAGCGCAGAAGGCTAATCGCTTAGCCACTGCGCCAACGCAGTACCAACGCAGTACCGTTAACGTGTCGTCAAAACACACAAAACTATTTATATTGCTTTCTATTTTTACCATTAAAATTATTTAATTTCTAATTAAGTACCTTATGTAGAACGATTAAATATCTCAACTAATGTAGACACAGGTCAAATTAATTGGTTCCCAAGATACAGGCTTGCCTAATTTGGAGTCTATGGAAATCGTATTATTTTATGTATTTTATGGAAATAAAGATTTGATATCACCCAACATGCTCGCCCAACCAAACCGCTCGCTACCATGCTCGACAATGTATCGCCCCGTATATTCCATCGACAAGTCTTGTGCCACCAGACAGTTGCACAGCAGTCTGCTTCACAAGTTCATGTGTCACGCTTACATAACTAATAATGCGGTGATTGAACAATTTTGGTGAATTTAGGTAATATTTAGTTCCGACTCTCACTTGTACAGTCAGCGACGCAAGTAGAAGAACTTTTCGTAATTTTAAAGTTATTATAACAAATAATAAATTCAGTCCACTGCGACTGCTGAGCACGGGCCTCTTCTCGGAATGAGAAGGGTTAGGCCTTAGTCCACCACATAAAGAACAATGTACAGTAATGTATGTATTAGCCTGTGTTTTGTCACTTAATGTGTTTGTTTACATAAAATAAAAAAATATAAAGTTACCTATCTTTGAAAAAAGAACTTAAAAGACTAGACGATGTTAAGTAAAGTATAAAAAAAAATTATCTTTTTAACATGCTTTTATTAGCTTCACCTGTAACTCAGTAACTAACTAACTATGTAAGAAAATCTTGGAAGTTAAATTTGACCCACTTCCCGGTTTCCGATTGAGCTGAAATTTTGCATAGGTATCACGTTCAGTTTGGATGACAAAAGCGTGTTCTATAGTTTTTTTTTAAACTATAATATTTTTTGTACTGAAACTGACAGTTCGTTGAGTACGTTCGACGTAGCGACCTTAAATTTCTAAATGTGATCAACGAAGTAATAAGCTCGGTCGTATGTTACCTACCTTATAATTAAAATTATTTAGGTTCTTTATAGGAAATAAACAGTAAAAAAAATTAAGGTTTTAGGATTTTATAATATCTCAAAGTCTGTTGGTACTGGTAAGTTCAGGCCCTTTAAGGGGACAGCTTTTACTAAGGGACCCATCCTGAAAGCGCGATAAAATAATCCGTTGTTTCATACATTTAATCGAGTAATATTTAATTATTTGTATGGAACAGCAGCTTTATATCCGCGATTTTCCCTCTTTGTCGCTTACTAAAAGTTGTTCGTTCTTAACAAGCAGTAGAGTGTGTGGTCTAAGGGATTTACTTGATTATTTGATTTGAAAAGAGAAATCGAAATTCAAAACGCACTTAAAAATCGTCGATCTCGTTCAGTTAGTCATTCTATGAAGAGAATACTATAACGTTACTCTGCTGCTATACTGCAGATAAAATCTTAACTTTACTTAACTCTAACTTTTATTGAAGCGCTATCTAACGGATACCATTGGAACTAACGAAGTAAACATCTGCCTTAAGTCTTAGAGTGAAGAAAGAAAAGCGAAAGAAAGTTAGCGCTAAAGTACAGTTTGTCAAGAAACAGATGACATTGGGGGCGCCACTTGTACATTGACTAGTGTATTTTTAGTATAATCATAAAGGAACTGGTCAGCTCGTAACTGCCATGGCAATCTTATTCAGAGGCAATTCATTATTATCCTAGTTTTATTTATATTCGCATTGAATTGCATTATTCTCGCAGATCTTACCACAACATTGTACTGATAAAGATTGTCAAGATCTATTATTTATTTGAAAAGAGTTTCCATGGAGTTTCTTGCCGGTTCTTCTCCATAGGATCTACTATTTGGAACCGTGCACCTAGAGTCTCGACATTTCATAAGTGCCTGTATCTGGTTTACATGAAATAAAGATCTATTCTATTCTATTCTAATCATTATTGATAAAAAATATTTTTCTCACATATACACAGAGTAGTATTTACGGTTACAGGCGGAGTAGACTTTTAGGTCCTTTCAAATCCTTTTTAACACGCTTTTATTAGTTTCACCTGTAACTAACTAACTATGTAAGAAAATCTTGGAACTTAAATTTGACCCACTTCCCGGTTTCCGATTGAGCTGAAATTTTGCATACGTCATGTTCCGTTTGGATGACTAAAGAGTGTTCTAAAGTTTTTTTTTTAAACTATAATATTTTATTATCACTTTATTAATAGACTTTACCCACAGATTAAATTACTGTTCCGTAAACTGTGACTTTACCTATGTTATTCCCTGACAGACTAAAATGGTATTTATTAATTTAAGTTGATGTTTTCAACATGCAATTTACCTTAGATGTAATAGTTGTCAGTTTAATTTTTTTTATATTAAAAATACATTTTAACTATATTTTTCATTTACACTTTTGTAACTAATTATGAAGGTAATTAATTACTATCTTTAATTTGTATTGTTATCTATATATAAACCACCCAAATAAAATAAAATATGATTTCCAAATAGTATAATTTTTATCGATCGAAGCTCACCTTCTACTTTCAGTAATCCTGAATGTCAACGTCTTTCTAAAGATGGCGCTGCTACGCAATGTCAATGCCATCTTGTTATCAATCGATATAACATGATTATCGATACATTATGATACTCGCCTCAGCGAGAACATTTTATTCCATAAAGTAATTTTCGTAGCGTGTATGTATTTATTTATTTAGACTTCATGTACAAAAAAGGTATATAAGGTGGACTTAATTACCATTTATTATGTACCTATTAAGTTACTACTATTAATTATTATCTTAGCACCTATCGGAGAAGTAATCTGGACAAACTTCTGTAACGATTTTTATAATTTAATAAAATGACAAAATGTTTTGTATTAAATTCGGGTAGAATAACCTGTATCCCTTCTCTACATAGTATAAAATAAAGTTACTTTCTGCGTCTGTCTGTCTATCTGTATATCCGCTAACTCCTCCTAAACCACAGAATCGATTATAATGCGGTTTTCAGTCAGTTAAATTTTTTTTGACGGAATGTTTATTTATTTAATATAATATATAAATTTTAAATAATACTTTGATATTTAATGTAAGGATAGTAGAGAAATTGCACAGGTGCGAAGCCGGGGACGGGTCGCTAGTTAGTAATAATAATAATAGATCCAGCTCTGGCAGGCAAGCGTTTAACCGCAAAATAGTTATTTGTTATACAAGAGTGCAAAGTTGCTTTTTAACCGCGTGTTCAATTTTGATGACCGAGCAAGCGAAGGATTCTAAAATTGAATCACGAGCGCAGCGAGTGATTCAAAATTAGAATCCTGAGCGTTAGCGAGGGAATCAAAAGAGCACGAGGTGAAAAATCTTTGCACTCGAGTGCAACACGTAACTTTTCATTCCACCTCAGCGAGGAAATGACTAAATGCAAAAAAAAAACGTTTAATTCACAAACTTAGTGCACACGATGTTCTAAATTCAATTTACTTTATCCTCTAGAGAATAAAAACGGCTTTTCCACTCAGATATTGAAGATTAAAAATACTCTTTCCGAGATGGTGGGATGAAAATTTACTTTATCCTCTAGAGAATAAAAACGGCTTTTCCACTCAGATATTGAAGATTAAAAATACTCTTTCCGAGATGGTGGGATGAAAAAAATATTATCCTATTTTTATAATACCTAATAAATATTAAACAAATATATAATAAACGTTAAACTGTGTTATGCATACTGTCACACAATTCAAACAAATTACTCACGTAACATAACCAAAAATAAAACAAAATAATTCAGCGTCCTATGATATAATGATACTTATTTGAATATTCATAATGTACTTACAAGTAAGAATACTTTCCGTAGTACATACATAGTTATATATTAATATTTATGTGTTAACGGATACGGTTTACTAATTAATATGCGTTGTGACACTTATATCCTTTTGTGGATATATTATGTTGATATGTGTCTTGTGTTAAGTGAGAGTGGTATACTTAGTTCTGGGGAGCTATTCTGTCATAAATTTGTTAAAATTATTTTTGTATTGTTTTATGATTTTTATTGTTATTTTGTGTCTCTCATTCTTGTTGGCAGTGCTATGGTGTTCACAGTAACTTTTCCTAAACAACTACTATACGTGAAGACTTATAATTGGCTGTCAGTCCAACTAACTGTCTTTGTTCTGTTTTGTTTCGATAGAGTTTAAATAAATAAATAAATAAAATCTCGCATATAAATAAATAAATATCGATTTGAATCTCGAATAATTGTCGGTTGATAATACTCAATACATCGAGTAATATTGTATTGTGTATTATATTGTGTATTGTTTGCTCTACAGAGCCAAGTTCACCGACGAAATAACAGACGTTTAAAATGAAATTAGCTGTTTACTAGTTCAACAATTCATTGTAATCGGCCAATGTTGTCTTAATCGGCTGTTATCGGTGAATATGGCCCTAAATGTATGGAACAGTTGATTATAATATAATTTTCGCGATTTCAGGTTTGGTCCCGTTGTAAAAGTTGTTAATAATGATGAGTATAACCCCTTAAAGGGACTGGAACTAGAAAGGTATAAATCTATACATGTAATAGTAAGATTGTGAGAAAATTCCATCAAAATTATGTTATTAACAAACAATTGCTTTGTTTTGTTCCCATAACATCCTATTGTTAAAAGAGAGATGATATAACATTATTAACTTTCGTTGTAATTGGTGAAAATGTTTGATTGAAGAAGCTTAATGGCATTTTAATTAATATAAGTATTATTTGTCCATTGTCCATAATAAATAAAGGTACTAGATGGACAGATGACCTGAGGAGAGGATTTTTAAATCTGAGAGGGCTATTATACAGGAGTGGATGTCAAAAGGCTTGTTAAGTTAATGATTTTATGACTGTCCATATAATAAATAGAAATACCTAAATGTTTTATTTTTAATTAGTCTGTTTCGAAATTCCCAAAATGAGGAAGACATTAAGCAATTCCTTTGTTTGATTTTCGAAATTCGAATGTCGTATTTTTTTAATTCTTCTATGCTCAATGTACTTTTTTTTAATTTTAATATTCCCGCTTTTTTGCTGTTACTAATTACACACAACTTTTACGTTGAAATCAAAGTTATTTATTATCTAATTGTACCTGCTCCGTAAAACTTTGCATAAAGTGCATAAGTTATGAATAAATAAATATTTTAGTAATTTACTTTGAGTATTATTATTGCATGTTGAGGTCATTGATCTTCGTTAAGCTTTTTCATTTTAAACCCCCGACAAAAAAGTGGGGTGGTATAAGTTTGTAGTGTGTATTTGTGTCTGTCTGTGGGATCCTAGCTTCAAAACGGATGAACCGATTTCAATGCAGTCTTTTTTAATAGAAAGCTAGTTTAATATTAGTTATGTTTCATGAAAATCTGTTTAGCCGTTCAAAAGTTAAAGCTCTTTTTCTAGTTAGAGTCGGGGGTTTTTGACGGTTAGGTTATACAGGTAATTTTTTTATGTCGTGCGCATAATTTGTAGCGTGGTTCAGTATCTTTTCTTAAATGCAACCGTAGTACTGGGATACACACGAATTCGACTTAGTATGGTACGCATAATTCATTAGCGTAAGCCATACAAAATCAAATTATTATTTTGTTTTGGAGTGAATTTTAGTACTGCGGTTGCATTTAGGAACGGATAACTGAATCACTCTGCAAATTTTGCGCACTACATAAAAAAATATCCTGTATTCGTACAAGTATCCTGGGAAGTTGTTAACTAGAAATAAAGACAAAATCGACATTGATAGGCATCAGTGGTGAAGGTTGGCGAAGGGCGAAAGGGTGACAGTTTTAAAAGGGGAAGCCGTCCCAAAAATGCCCTCTAAAATTGCTGCAAGACAAAAATCCATACCGTCTCTTGTAATCTATATATATAGTCATATCTGGAAGAGCTCGACCTAACTGAATAACAAGCCTTTTTTGTCAGTTGGATGAGTTAATAACAATATTACGTTGGTCTATGCACTAACCAATTCCTAAAGGGAAGCCGATGGGAATCGGGTTGTATTGGACTCTTCGCCACTGATAGGCACATTAGCTTCTCCCGCCCTACACTGCCCTACCTTCGACCTCGTATTTCGAAAGCGAATTATTTAACGAATTCATTCGAATAGTTTGAAAGTAAGGTGTGGATGAAAATGAAAGTTCGTTGCTCTACTGTGTCGTGTTAACGATGAGTTTCAAAAATTAACCATATTGATCGAAAGACTTTTATATTATTCGATATTCGGTCGTTAAGGTTTCGTTACTACACTGAGAAAACTGGCAATCATAAAAGAGGTGAATTCAGCTTAAAGTATGATGAATTCACTCCAAGGACGGAGCATAGTGATTCACCAAAAAGAACGATGATAATACTGATGTTGGTGATAACAGTATTTAAGATGATTGTCACCATGGATTTAAAGCATTATAATTTAATATAGTACATTAGGGGGAGGTCATCGTATTTTTAGAGATACTTCTTCATATGAAACTGAAACTATGAAATCTATTTATATTACGGTGACTGTCATTGTGTTTTTTAATTAGAATCTTATTTATAATTATCATACTAATTTATGGGACAGTGGACCATTTTCTATTACATTGTGTTATTATTTGAAGAAGACAATGTTATTTTATAATTACAATTTTTTACGATGACAAGTATCATAATATTGCATTATTTACCCAAACAATTCGATTCCATCTTAACACATTTCAGTTCTAGCGTAATATTTACTTATTATCAACATATTTTAGGACAACGCATCTATTTTAAACCAACGTCACGATATTTTAAGATTATGCCAAAATGACATTTTTCTCAGTGTACAATAATGTTACCGTTCCTTTAATCAAAGTCAAAGGTTTTTATTTCAACTGGGCCTTTGCAGGCACTTTCAAAACGTAGTGATTCTAGGCGCACGGTTCCAAGTGGGTTGGTCCTGGAGAAGATACCGGCAAGAAACTACATGGATACTCTTTTCATAAATCAAGTCAACAATAACATATGGAGCCTAGCTAAAATTCGACCAAAATTTACACAATATTACAAAAAACATAAAAATAGAACAGCATACTTTCATTATGAATAAGAAATTTTACGCGTGTTTTAAATTTATTTAAAAAAAAACCGGCCAATTGCGAGTCGGACTCGCGCACGAAGGGTTCCGTACCATCATCTATAAAAACGGCAAAAAAAAAAGCAAAAATATCATGTTTGTTGTATGGGAGCCCTCTTAAATATTTATTTTATTCTGTTTTTTAGTATTTGTTGTTATAGCGGCAACAGAAATCCATCATCTGTGATTTCAACTGTCTAACTATCACAGTCATACAGCCTGGTGACAGACGGACAGACAGACAGACAGACGGATCGACGGACAGCGGAGTCTTAGTCATAGGGTCCCGATTTACCCTTTGGGTACGGAACCCTAAAAAGGCCTTATCACTCAGAGATATTTTAGTTTTCTATTATTATTATTATCAGCCTATGCTGTCCCACTCCTGGGCAAAGGCCTCCCTCGATTTTCTCCATTTCTCTCGATCCCGCGCCTTTTCATTCCAGCCTTCACGGAATGTACCCATTAGATTTCTATTAGTGATATAATTTTTAGAATGGGTTCAGTAGTTCCTGAGACTACCACCTACATAGAAACAAACAACTTGTAACCTACCTTATAAAAAAATTACCGATCATGAAGATGGGAGTCCCAACTTCATGATCGGTATTTTTTTTCAAGGTAGCTCGAAAAGTCTGCCACAATCGTATTGAAGTTTATTACCAGAGTCGATGTTCATTATCAGTTTAGTTACGAGGTAGACCCCCAGATTCGATTCTTCAAAGACTCCAACAACAAGGGAACAAGGGAATTCATTTAAATATTATGTAACATGGCTGTATCAATAAAGATATCTCTATTTTTCTATTTCAACGGCGGTTGTTATATTTATTTAGTAACAAAACCCAAAACCACTAAAATCTGTGAGGTATGTGTCTCTTGAAGGTTTTAAGTGGTATACAGGATGGAACTTTCGAAGCGATTGGTGCTATAAAAGTACCGGATGCAATTTTTTCGGATTTTAGTCGGTTCGATTCCCGGGTGTGGCAAGCGTAGGATATTCAAAAATCTTAAATGCAGTTTTGTTTCTTTTTATAAATAAAGGAATGTTTCCTGTGAGTAAAGTTTGCTGTCTTCAGTATTTAGAGTACTTTTCCTCCAGGTACGCTTCAAACATTCCACCCAGTATAAAAACACCATTATTTGTTAATTTTGAAAATATCGTATTTCCTTACGACATCGACCCGATACGATAAATCGTAGCTAAAAAAAACCACTAACGGTCCACTGTCATCCGCATCTTAACTTTCGATATCTATCGATTACCATCTCTCCCTTTCTAACACAACTATCCTCTATCCCTTTCCCACATATCCGATATATCAAATCATGTAATTGTTCTCTTAATGACTTTCTATCATGTATGGAAGTTATTAAAAGTATATCGATATGGTCTTTGATATTTTATTGGTTGGTGATCCCACGCAAGATGTAATAACCAATTTAGTAAAAGTTATCGCCGCCATATTTAAAGTAGAGATCCGGTGAGCTGTTCGGCAGATTAGCAGCTAGATAGGCAGTATAGTAAGACATGGGTAAGAAAATATTTGTATGCTACTAGATATCAATGACACAAACTAAATAACAGCAGAAATAGAATAGAATAGAATAGATCTCTGGAACCGAATCTAAAAATTCTTCCACTAATAAAAAGCCCTACTAAACCTGAGTGATAATAATATTTTAGTTTAAAAAAAACTAAAGAAAACGCTTTTGTCATCCAAACTAAATGTGTATGCAAAATTTCAGCTCAATCGGAAACCGGGAAGTGGGTCAAATTTAACTTCCAAGATTTTTTTACATAGTTAGTTACAAGTGAAGATAATAAAAGCGTTTTAAAAAAAAGCCAGCACGGACCTCTTCTTGGATTGAGAAGGGTTAGGCCTTAGTTCACCACGCTGGCCTAGTGCGGGCGGACTACACACACCATCGAGAACTTTATGAGGCCCTCTCAGGTGTGCAGGTTTCCTCACGATGTTTTCCTTCACCGTTAACGCAAGTGATAGTCAAAATACGATCCTCATATAAATTCGAAAAGTCAGAGGTGCGGGTCGGTCTCGAACTCAGACCCTCCTACATGGAAGGCAAGCGTTCGACCGCTAGGCTATCACTGCCTGCCTTAAGTGATATAATAAGCTGTATTTTATTAGGATGAAAATAAAATGCCTGGGTGAAACCGCGGACACAGAAATAGCTAGTATGCATAATAATCCTACATTGTTGACAAGCGGTTCGTCCACAGCCTGTGAGCATCTTACTAACCTATTTCTCACAGTATTTACTACATTAAATTATGGATAAAGACCATTTATATTTTTATGTGTGCACGCATATGAAAATAACATACGATAGTCAACTTTCCGTAGTCGTAGTCAGTCCGAGTGGAACAAAACCTTCATGTAACATTATTGGCCATGGCTTCCAAAAATCAAAGTCCAATTTTTCTATTTCAACTGGGCCTTTGCAGGCACTTTCAAAACGTCGTGATTCTAGGTGCACGGTTCCAAGTGGGTTGGTCCTGGAGAAGATACCGGCGAGAATCTCCATGGTTACTCTTTTGAAACAATACGAAATAATGCATTTACAATAAATTCGATCTGGATTTACACAAAAATGAAATAATAACAATAAATTCAATTTCGACACGGTTGGAGCAGTGGCTAAGCGATTAGCTTTCTACGCTACGTGCTGCGGGTTCGATCTCGCACGGAGCAATTATTTGTATGATCTACAGATAGTTTTACCGTGTCGGGGTGTGTGTACATGTGACATGTATATTTGTATACTGTACCCTCGATACAGGAGGAACACAAGAGAGGGGGCAATGTTTAAAATAAGAGACATAATATGACCATAAGATATTACAATACATGCTACAGCATATAAAAAGCAAGTCACACAATTAGGTATGTGAACAAGGGAAGCGTCATCGAAACTAGCTTATGAAGACTGGAAGCAGCGGGTCATTAGCCACATGTGCAGAAGATAATTCGCTCCACAAGTCTATGAGAAAAAGAACGAGATTATGAAAG
The DNA here is from genome assembly GCA_932294325.1 of Allophyes oxyacanthae. Classification (NCBI taxonomy): domain Eukaryota; kingdom Metazoa; phylum Arthropoda; class Insecta; order Lepidoptera; family Noctuidae; genus Allophyes; species Allophyes oxyacanthae. The sequence goes on from OW028631.1 coordinate 11,211,833, forward strand.
GACTATAAATTCCTTCTTACAATCAACTAAATTGATTGTTGATGGCAGACAAAATGGATGAAATATTGGTGTTCAATCGCATCTGGCTAAAATAATGATTAATGTCATTTTTAATCACCGACAAAAAAGAGGGTTGTGTTTTATGTTTGTACACTACAAACATAAAACACAACCTTCTTTGTAACTCTGTATCTGTGTATCTGTCTGTTGCATCGTAGCTCCAAAACCGGTGGCCCAATTTCAATGCAGTTTTTTTTAATCGAAAGCTAGTTTAATCGGGTATCATCTTAGCTACGTTTCATGAAAATCTGTTCAGCCGTTCAAAAGTTACAGCTCTTTTTTCTAGTTTGAGTCGAGGGTTTTTGACGGTTAAGTTAAGTCATATCAACATAACAAACAAGGTGTGAATATTTAATTTGGCTAAAGCTTACGGAGTACAGATGGTAGTTAATATGCGTAAAATGAATTAGGTACACTTCATAGATTAAGGTTGAAAGAACATGTTGCGCGTACTGTTGAGCGCACAAACACTTCTTATAACGAAAATAATCTTTGAAAAATAGACAAAAATTATTATTTAAATAAACAAATAAAAATACCGCGTTTTTTTAAATAAAGAAAGAAAATGTTTTTATTTTTACGCCCAGTATGACGCACAAAACTTATATAAACCTACACCAAGATCACTTAATACTAAAAATTGTCATTGTTCTGCTTTGAGTATCTATACTTAAAGTTGTTCTGCTAAACAAAACAAATTAAATTAATTAAGTCGCAGCACCGAGTAATACTGACAGTCTATTAAGGTAACCTACGTCTGTGGCGTGCTATCATCTGTCATCTGTCCATTACTGACTAGCGCTAGCCTAGAATTTTTAGGTCTGTGGATCTGGTGATAAATGGACTAAAAGCATTTTTTTTTAATGAAAATACTTAGGGCTCATGCATAGATGAGTAAGGAGTGTAGGGAGTCGCTGTTGTTGAGAAAACTGACTCAACAGTTCACATCATAAAATGTTATTTTTTTCTCCGCAATCATCAATAAAATGGAAAATTAAAGTGATCGAGATAATCCGTTTAGTTCCATAGTAAGCAATAGAAAACACACGTACAAACTATAAGCATCGTAAATAACATGATCGAAGATGCTAGTAGGTGATTGAATGATTTTCTTTTTCATAAGAACTGGATTATAAATAGCATCCAGAATCAGGTCGAGAAAATTTTTATAGTTATAAAAAAAAACAAATAAAACGCTTTTGTCATCCAAACTAAACGTGTATGCAAAATTTCAGCTCAATCGGAAACCGGGAAGTGGGTCAAATTTAACCTCCAAGATTTTTTTACATAGTTAGTTAGTTACAGGTGAAGCTAATAAAAGCGTTTTAAAAAGAGTTTTTACCTGAGATCTATAGTGCGTACTTTGACTTTTCTCAAACTTTACTTAATCTTTCCTAACCTTATTTATATGCTTAGCTAATACTTACATTTGGAATTTATAGTCATTACACATTGAGATTGTACTGAGCATACGCTTAGATCTACTAAGTTAATAAACAAAGTCTAGAATAGAATAGATCTTTATTTCATGTAAACCAAATAAAGGCAAAAATAATTCGATTATCTAAATCTAATAAACGAAAATTATTTGGGTTAAGATTATTAGAAGAAATTATATAGGAATCAAATTCAATGTTATGGAAATCTGAATATGTCAAAATGAAATATGAAATGTCGAGATTAGGTGCGGTCAAGAACCTTATACTAATATAATATTCTTGGGTGCGGTTCCAAACAGTAGGTACTAAGGAGAAGAAGTCTAAAATACAATAACTAAAGAAACTAATTCCAAAGCAAACTGTAAACAGGTTCTATAGATCTCGGCCTTTTTGTTGTTCTTTAAGAAATTCTAGGTAATTGAAATAGACCAACAATAATAGGCGATGGTTGAAGATATAATATAATAATTATTCTGTGGAGTCGGCACGTAGGATCACATGGCATTGCTCATGCCGTGGTGGAAACATTTGCCAGTCAGCAGTGGTGCTATCGAACCTGACTGCCTAGGGTGCAAAATACAATCACGTCTTTTTTTTAAATTATGTTGTTTCAGTCGTGGATGCTATTTCCTTGTACCCCAGCCTAACAGTAAACTTCTACCTACCCCTTCAAAAAATACAGGCCTGTATTTTTTGTAGGCTGTTCTGAACCTAGATACATAATTATTACAAGTATAACGGTAAAACAAGTTATACCTAGCAACAAATCTAACGCTAATAAAATATTATGTATTCATGAGATGGATCGCAAGAAAAATATGTCTATCAATATAGAAATAGTCCGAAAAATCATTAGTGGTCAGCGATGCGTACGAGTGCATGTGAATAGTAATTTGATGATTTCGAAATCTTCAAGATCAATTATTACGAAGTATGTGGGGCAAATACATCCCAAGGTGCAATACGTCCCATGCCTTCTATGAGATGAGTAGAAATAACCTGATGATGATCATGCTTTTAATATTTATGAACAATCAATTCAAGATATTTGCGTAAAATACGGTATAAAACATGGTAATATTTTAGGGCAGACACATTTCGCTATATAATCATGACATGCAAATATAACTATTACAAAATTTAATACATTATAATTAGCAATTTTTATATAAGCTAATGAAGTTTTTTTTTTAATTTCTTTGCTTTTCAGTGTCGCAAACAATAATATAACAAATAATTAGATTTATATGGAATATTAAAATATGTAAATAAATGCTTTTACTCGTATTTCTTTTCCATGGAATATTAGGAGGAAAAGCAATACCAGCTATCTATTTTGATCTTGTCCAAACACGAGGCTTTTATCATAAACGTTCAAAAATAAATTGTTATCCGTACATGCATTCAGGAGAATACCTCAAACGTGCGTATCTTTTTTTTTTAAGAACGCTCTTAGCTCTTTTTTGCGATCCGGTGGTCAGCATCTTGTTGCTTTTTGCTCAGCGGCAACGCACCGTATTCACGCGCCGTTGACATTAATGGTAAAGCTGGTGAATGCTGGCTTCCTCTATTTTACGACACTTTTGCTGGTCCTAAGCCAGTCTTATCCATTGTCAAAATCAAAGTTTTATATTTCAACTAGGCGTATGCAGGCACTTTTAAAACGTCGTAATTCACAATGTCGTCCAACCATGGTGTTGGAGTTCTTCCTTGCAGCCTTTGTCCTTACTTTCGCCATCACACGGGTATTGCCTTTCTCCACCTTCTATTATCCCGTTTTCAAAGGTTTCCTGCTCATCTCCATCTTAGCATGGTAATTCGTTAGCTTCCTCCTCATACCACAAATCCAGAATGTCGAAAACAAAACCATGTTCATAAAATGTAGCACCAAAACTTATCATAACCTGTGCTATGATGTTTATTTAAGGTAATGGTACTAGTACCTTACCTAGTTGTAGTAGGTTAAACGTAAAACACACTTGCAAAGAAGGTAGGTATATTAGAATTATCTGCAAACTGGTTTCATGCATTTTCTAATCGTTAAGTTTATTATTTTCATTGTAATGAATTGCTATTGTAAGCTGTACAGGTGGAGTACGAATGATGGTTGATATCCATTCCACTTCTTCTTCTCTCAAGTCAGCATGAGCTATTACATGGGAATCATTCATGGCGTAGTGGAAGAGACTAGCTAGGCAGTAATGGTGGTATAGAGGCTGACTGCCCAGGGTGGCTCCAGATGATCTCATTTTTCGTCATGTATGCATGTGTTGTCGTGAAGGCTCTGTCCTAGCACTCTATTCTACTAACTACTTACTTCATAGACAACATTCGTAAGATACATAACGGAGGGATATATAAGAATATAATACGGGATCTCACATCATGGGGTCAAATTATATTTCGAATTAATTGATTGTATTAAGTCACCCATCCCATTTTTTTAAACCACTAAGGTTGGCAAACAATCATACGGTCCACCTGGTGGTAATGGGTAACTTATAAATGGTGGCAATACCGGGAGCTTATCACTTACGCGTTGCTGACCCTTCTACTAGCATCGTGTTAGCAGTAGAGGAACCCTCCAAGGAGCACTGGCGACCTTGCTAACCGATAGTCACACTACCAAAGAGCAGTGTTATTTGGCTACGATATTCTGGAAGGTAGAGGTACTTCCCCAGTCGGGCAGCTCCAACTATTTTGAGCGGAAAGAATCTCTATTAGATGAACTGCGTGTTGAACCCATGTTTCATGTAAATGATTGAGCGTACGTTTCTGATTCGTCTCATCTAAAAATCCAGGATCCTCCTTGCGAAGTACCTGACTATTAGAAGCTACCAAATTAAATAAATTATTAGCCAACAAATATCAAAAAAGCAAATGAATGAAATTCTAATAAATTATTATTAATGATTATTGCATAAAGTGCATGATGTCCGTTACAAGTCGTTACATTAATAATACTAGTAAACTTGTTTGCAAGTAAATGTTATGTAGCTCCAGTTCATGTTGATTTATTGGACATTTGGACAAGCAAAATATATCATGTAGTTTATAGCATGTATGTAATTTACATAATCTTTTATAATCTCAAATAATTCTAGATATTTTTGGTATAAATCATACGAGATGTATTTCCGATACGGATGGGTGACCGTTTCTTCGAACATCGAGACCCCTCAGTGCCTCGGAAAGCACTTTAAGCAGGTCATTCTGGTTGTCATACGAATACCTATGACAGTCTTTACAGGACCTGCCCTAACGGTACTGGTAATTTGGTGGCGGAGGTCAGATGGCAGTCCGTCTGTGTAAAATACTGATATTCAGCCGCATCTGCAGGTCTACCGCGTAACTAAAAATGTAATGAACATCGACAATGGTATTAAACTTCAACACGATCGTGAGAGCCTAAACTTTGAGCTAACTTGTATTTTTTTTACCGATCATGAAGATAGGAGTCTACTATATGATAGGTAATTTTTTACAAGTTAGCTCAAAGTTTAGACTCTCCCGATCGTATTGAATTTTATTACCAGAAACTGATATTCATTACAAATTTGTTACGCGGTAGACCCGCGGGTTAGACTGGGAGTCGACTTCAACGTAGTTGGGTAAAGGCTAGGATGATAATGAAACATGAGCATTAAGACAAAGTGGAATAACACCTTCGAAGGACATGTCTTACTATAACAATGAAAATGATTGTTATAACAAGACATGCCATCTTATGTGACATAGAGGTGGACATGAGTATTCTCCAAGGATTTCACATGACAGATACACAGATCCACAGATACACACTACAAACTTATACCACCCCTCTTTTTTGTCGTGGGTTAAAAAAGTAAGTTCGTTTCTTCTAACCCGGAACAATGTTACCGGAAATCTTAAATTCCAACAATTTTTTCCCATAAATCGTACGCCTAATAAGAACATGATAATAATTTTAAGTCTTAATTTTCTTCGCCCATATTTTAACTCGACGTATTTTAACGGAATCTTTACAGTAATCGTTAATACCCCAATAAATATATAGGATATGGTATCAAGCCACAAAAAACAGCGATAAATTGTTCAAGAAGACTGGCCGAGCGAAACCGTAGTATACCGCTAGTCAAGAAATTACCACCACATTAGTATTCCAAATGCATCTATCTGTATATTTATATAATGGAGAAAACAATTCAACTTTTTAAAAGAATTGTCTAATGTAAATTAATATTACTAAAAAAATATAATAGAATTTCCAATTGTCTGTTTACAATTTTGATGTCCGCGTTTCTATTTTATTATTTAAATAATTTTGAATAGGTAAATGTTTACTTTGTGATCTTAATGGAGTGTATTACGTAATGAATACACTTTTTTTAAGTATGTGTATGTTATTTTTAGATAAGAGGAAGAGATAAATGGAGCAAAATGTGACGCAATGGTATCCAAGAGAAGGAAAAAGGAAAAGAGGGAGACCACAAAAAAGGTGGGATGATGACATCAAGCAAATGGCAGTCGTCACATGGAACAGAGTGGCTCAAGAAAGACGTGAGTGGAAAAGGTTGGAGGAGGCCTTTGCCGACTGGCAAACAGATCTTCAAAAAATAAGAAAACCTCAAATAAAAGACTAGATTAAGGATAACAGTAGTATTAAGCTTTGCATGTATTTCTCTTTTTATATAATTTTGATCTGAATAAAAGGCTATATTATTATATTATTATGTTTCCTTTATTCATCATTAAACATATTTTTTACATTTTTAAATACATATTATAAAATAAAATAAAATATACATTTAAAAACATAAAAAATAGGAACCAACTGGCATCGGGAACAGGGTCCAAGCTACCGGCGGCTAGGGCTCCAGAGAGAGGAACCTCCTCACAATGCGTGCCATTATTATATCACTTATTATGTTATTTTTATTTATCTAGATGTGCCAATTGTGGTCTGAGACTAATAATATATCTAACTTGGTTTTATTTCTCCTCGTATGATACACAAATAGTACGCAAGTATATTATTTGATACGTTTACAGGGTGACTGGTTTAACGAGAGAAACATTGAAGGAGGGTACTGTTCTCACCATTATGAACAACTTTTATAATGGGAGCAAAATTGATCACGAAAAGAAATCTGCTGTTCCATATAAATTAAGTCAATATTACTCGAATAAGGGCAGATTTTTCAAATGCCAGATAATTTTATCCGAGGGAATAAATTTGAATTTTTGACAGTTTTCCTATACAAAATCTGTCAAACGTCAAATTTATTCGTAGGTTAAAATTATGTGGCAATTGAAAAATCAGCCTTGAATGTACTGAATCCCTCACAAATGTTCTCTGTTAGTCTATATAACTTCTTTGTCAACATTGTTGTTCTCAATTATAGTAATAACCATGAAATTATGACAATATTATTTTAATTTTTCGCATTATTATTATTATTTGAGTAAGTCTTTGTTTTCAATGTAATTTTGAATTTTTGTAATGTAATTTTATTTTTTGATAGATGTGATTTTTCATTTGTTACATAATGTAAAGTATTTATATTTATTTGAAAAAAGTACCCAAGGATTTCTTGCCGGTCTTTTATCCATAGGACTAACCTACTTTGGAACCGTGCACTTAGAGTCTTAACATTTTAAAAGTTAAGGCCAAGTTGAAATAAACTTTGAATTTGGATCAAACTTATATTCAGCAGTGATGCACTCTATGATGTAAGCTTAATATCAGTAAAACAAAATTCGTCTTTTAGAGAATTCGCAATAAATTATGAAGTCGTCAATATTTCATAATCTTCATATAACAAAACAATTGTTTTTACTTCGAAAGCATCACGATAATATAAATCCACTGACCAAAAATCTTGTATTTCTTTTAAAAACTTATATCTGAAAGTAATTTAAACAATGCCTTCCGTAACCTACATAGATAATCATTAATTTCATGTAAATGCCTATCAAAATATACAAATATATACAACAGCCTATTCAATGAACCTGACCTTAAGAATGCACAACAAACCCTCATATATCGTATTCAAAAACCAATCTAACAGCATACGAATTAGAGTCTAAAATTAACAAGTCCTCATCTTAACCTACATGGTCCAACGTGCTTCATACAGAAATCAGGTGGGGGGGAATATGATAAAACTGTATAGCAGACCAATCGCCACTCCAAACATTGCTTGACATCCCTAGATGGTGGAAAAAAAATTACTTTAAAAAATTAATAATTTAAAAACGTAACAAAAATGAAGGTTTTCTTCTTAATTCTGGCTGCTGCAGCCTTCGTGTCAGCTGAAGACAGTGATAACACATTAGAAACAGCGATAAACTTCATTAAGGACTGCCATGGAGACTACATTATATGTGTTAAGGTTATTAATTTTATTAATAAAGTGAAAGTGAAGTGTGTGTTGTGGGTTCAGGTTTCGTAGTGGTTGATACCGAGGATTTCTCATTTCTCTTGTAGCAAGTGCATTTACGATCTAAATTGCAACGGTCAGCCAAAACAATTAAGATTTACAGTTTTGACTCAAAAATTTCGGAGGCAATTGAAAAATTCCTCGAAATGAGACTACAGCATTTTAAAATCAGTTCAAACTTCAATTTTATACCCAAAATCTAAATGCATTATAATATTTATATCTTATAAACTCAAATTGATGATAACGATGTTGTATCTTAATGTAAAATAATGATTCTGTTTCAAAAATCAAAACGACAATTTCGATAAAAATTCTAATTTATGAAGTTCTAATATTGTTTTTCTTTCACAGGAAAAAATGCTCAGAATTGTTGATAATTTGAGAGCATCAAGAAGCATAACCATTGTAGATGGAGTAGTCTTCAAGGGTGACCCAGAGCTAAGGTCAGCGAAGAAACTTGATGCCCTTCCTGTTGACCCCACGGCTAGAGATGCTGAGGTCAACTACAGACTTGTGGATGGCGTTGTGAGTCTGTTCGATTCTCACACCATTGAAGTCAAAATGAACAAGGACGATAAAGAGACCCTGCAGAGGTCGCTTGAAGAAGGTAATTATCAATATCGTACTTAAAATTTTGAAGACTTTGAATTTGATAAATTCGATAGATTTTATAGTAAATTGAAAAGTGAAACAGTTTTAGTCAGAGACTATAAATTAATTCAGTAATTATACAATCAAGAAAACAGCTAATTGGATGGTTATTTGTAACGCTCTATGAGATTCTAAAAATAAGTATAAACAAAAGCAGAATGCACGGTTTTAATAGCAGTTAGTTTTTATTAACAAAACGATTATTTTTCTCGGAATGATTGAGTAGATAGTAATTTCTGGATAATTAAGAAAAAGTATTATAGTATCGCTCCAGTCAAAACTATGTAATAAGATGAAACTCTTGACGCCAGTAATCCATATTCATTATCTGAAGAGGATTCTAGCAAATGCAATTATGAAATAATCTAATAAATGTCTCTTACTCATCACAGGTCGTGGCAAAAAGAAGGGAGGCGGTGCTATGGGTGGTATAATTGGTCTGCTCGCCGCCAAACTCCTGTTCGGCAAACTCTTCATCGTCAAGCTCATTGCTCTCAAAGCCCTTGCCACTGCCAAGATCGCCCTCGTCCTTGCAGCCATCCTCTTCATCGCCTACTGCTTCAAACATGAACAAACGAAAACGACATACGAAGTCATCCCCCATGCCCATCACCATGAGTCACATCACCCAGTTCACGTTGAACATGTTTCTCATGATGCTCATGATGGTGGCCATGGAGGTGGATACTCCAGCTATGGCGCTGACTGGAACAAGAACCTCGACGAAGCCCAGAACTTAGCCTATAATGCCTACTCTCACTCAACATAAACAAAAGACTTTTAGTGTAAAAGGACTGTGTCAGAAACCTCTGTTGTACAAAGAATTTATTTATTAACTTAATTTATTGCCATTAATTTATTACTGAATAAAAGTATTTATTGTTATGATTAATTTGTGTTTCTTTATTGGATTTTACCAAAAGCTTCTAGCAGATTGAAATTTCGATTGGGTTCGAAACGGAAATCGAAATGATTGGAGCATATCTCAATAGTAGTTCACGAACATGCCGAAACAAGTTTATTACGTCTTACTTTCATTTGGTGATCGATATGAATCATAGCAGACAGTTGACCGCAGGTAAAAGTCATAAAACCACCATAAATATGACCATTTGATTAACAAATCAAAAATCCCTTTGAATACAAAATTCCACTGCCAATGCTACTTCCACTTATAGGCACGAACCGTTTTGCTTCATCCTCTCTCATATAAACAGCCAAGGAGTTGTAATTCTCAGCCTATCTGTGTTCTCCGATTCATATAATTTGGGAGTCTTCAAGACGAGAGTGAATAGGCATTATTTGAGATTGCTTGATCCATCCTCAGCAGCATCGTCACTTACCATAAGGTGTGGTGTTACTAAACGCACACAAATGTATAATTTAGAAAAACATGCGATTCACATAATTTCTTTTTGCATCCGTAGGTGTGGTATCCGGAACACTCCTCCAATTTCTAAATATTTCGGCTTAAGTCATCAATGATTTGTTCAAACATGTATTCATGCATAAAATTACCAACGAGAAGGTCATGTTTTCCCATGGATCCGGAAATAAGTAGTTTTATGCCTAATTCAACATCGAAAGAGAGTTCGAACTCTCTCTAATATGCTTATTTTTATGTTCCACATATTTATAAGCGAATAAACAAAGTTATGTTTATATTTTTCGAAACTGGTAATTGATAAAACAGGTTGAAAATATGCCTCCACTTTCTATAGATGGAGTTTCACGTATTTTAGTCCAATTCCATCTTCATCGAGAGTAAGGCCGGTTGCGAGACGACGGTGCACAGACGCGGCGATTTTTTGTCGCACGCTATCACTGTAATGACGTTGCAATTTTTTGTCGCCTATAATCACGATTTCGTAATTCTTTGGATGATTTTGGATTTCATCTATGATGTAGTGATTTTCGGTCTGGACATCTTATGACGTTGTATTTTTTTTGCCTCGTTAGTTTTTAAGATCTTAGTGACTTTTACTGAACGGTACTTGTTATAGAAAGTTGTAATGTAATAGAGCTGTGAATAGGCTAAACGTATGAATTATGACTTGCATCATATTGTGAGTTGTCTTATTTTTTGTGCTCCTACTATATAATAGCTTATGAACGTTTCTTTGTATGTATCTTTGCATCTCAATAGATAACTGCTTCTTTCAAATATTACGTATGATACATTCTACTTTATTATTCAAATGAAGCTTAAATTATTGAGTGTAATGTTGTTTGTTGTTTAATTAAAAAGGGGAAATAGACGCTTTAATGACTTTGGTTAAATGAAGTAGAAACTTATAGGATTTTATATTAACTGTTAGAGTTGTATTTTGTTATTAACCTCCGACAAAAAAGAGAAATGTTATAACTTTGTAGTCTGTATCTGTGAATATCTGTGTATCTGCCTGTGGCATCGTAGTTCCAAAACGGAAGAACCGATTTCAATGCAATTTTTTTAAATTGAAAGCTAGTTAAATGGTGTATCATCTTAGCTATGTTATATGAAATTCTGTTCAGCTGTTCAAAAGTTACAGCTCTTTTTCTAGTTGGAGTCGGGTGTTTTTGACGGTTAGGTTATTTATTCCTTTTGTACTATGCAGCCGTATATTTTCTCAAGTCTGAATTTTTTCGCGACACACACATTTCATTTAATAATTAGATCAGAGGGCCAAGCACAAATGTTTTTGAAGTATTGTAATGTTAATGTATTCCTCCCTTAGTCCCCCTTCTCCTTTCCTTCCCTTTTTCCTAACAGCATCCTAAAAGGTCGTCAATGCATTGGTGACTCCTCTGGTGTTGCGGATGTTCATAGGCGGGGGTGATCAATTACCATCAGGTGAACCGCAAGCCCGTTTACCACCTATACAATCTTCGATGCTGAGCCGGATCCGCGGTAGCACCAACAGCATCCTCAGGGTTGTTGCTGGCCGAATTGATTGCGAGTAATTGGGACAAATAATACATGTTTGTTACCTGAATATAGGAGAATCACCTTCAGCTCTGGTTATAATAAATACTGTCGTAAAATTACAAGCTATTTACTAAAACAGTCGATGAGTAAGCTGTATTAATATTAATAATGTTGTATTTACGACCTAGAAATTAAAATGCGTGTGCAAAACAAGTTCCTTAATAATCAAAATTTAAATAATATTAGCGGTCACCCAGTGTACAGTGTGTGTGTGTGTGTGTGTGTGTGTGTGTAAGTGTGTAGTGTGTGTGTGTATTTAACTTATATGTATAATATGTATCGTCAATTACCCCCAAAGGTGCCCAATATACAGGCCTAGCCTAGTTTGGGACCAATGGAAGGTATTTTATATTGTAAATGTATATTGTGAATATTTATTGAAATAAATTGAATTGAATTGAATTGAGTGGTCGAAATTCGACCGTATTTCATTAATTTTTTATGTTACTGCCTCCACAGGATATTTTTTATGTAGTGCGCAAAATTTGCAGAGTGCACAGTGTCCGTTCCCAAATGCAACCGAAGTAGCTACTAAAATTCAAACAAAAAAAATGTATTGTTTGCGCTAGCATAATTACTGAGTCGAATTTTCATTTTGTTTTAAAGTGTATCCCAAAACTGCGGTTACATTTAAGAACAGAGACTGAATCACTCTACAAATTATGTGCACTAAGTACATAAAAAAAATACCTTGTTACATTGCTTATTTTGTATTTTTAATTTTATTATATTGTGTCAGCTGCAATTGTGTACAAATACGTCATTCGCGTGTGTTGTTTGCCTTAATTTCCTGCAATACGTATGAAATTTAAAATTTAGCGTTAGTAACTTTACTTTCTTCACTTCTTCTCCATATAAACTTTAACTGTGCCAAATCTCACACTCCTCCGTGCGCGCAATATGCTTAAAAAGGGGTACAAAGTTTTCTCTTATAGATTAAATTATTGCAAACTTTGTCAATCAGGATTCCATAAGATTATTAAATATTCGGAATTCTTTAATCTGTCTCATAAACTCAACTTTATTGCTACTAATGATCATAATACCTTGCGACTGAAATGTCGCCCGTTTGTCCTACTGCGGAGCTAGTAGAACCGGCTCGTACGAGTTAGAATCGTTCATGTTTGTATAGTTTGTGTTCGAAAGTTAACGTTTTCCCTAAAACTATGCTATTAGGTAATTAGGTGGTCTTTGATATGCTATCTATGGTTTGAAAAAATCTTTTTTTTTCATTCAAATTATAAAATTCTACTATTAGCTTAGAGTACCTTATAATGTAATTTATCCTAAACCTAACTAGGTTTAAAGAATCTTTATTCTCAAAAGAACATTACAGTTCACTTAAATGAGAAATTTACATTAAATTAAATTATAATACATTGTCGTCTAATGACGAAGCATGCAGAGCTAGGCAAACAATAGTTGAGTTAATACAAAGTAAAGCTAAAAAAAGTTTTGCGATTTTTTAATAAATGTGGGTAGATGGTAATAATGCCCACTCATATGAATCGTATCTATGCCTTATAAGCTAAATAATAAAAATAATGTGTGTAAAACCATACAAAGTGATTACATAAGCGTTATATGTAGTACTCCTTCACATCGCTGTTAATTGGCAGCGTGCCCAGAAGACTAGCAGCGTGCCACACAGACCGGCAACGTGCCCAAAAGACTAGCAGCGTGCCCAGAAGACTAGCAGCGTGCCCAGAAAAACAGCGGCGTGCTTCGAAGAATGGCAGCGTGCCCAGAAGACTAGCAGCGTGCCCAGAAGACTAGCAGCGTACCCCGAAGACTAGCAGCGTGCCCAGAAGAATAGCAGCGTACTTCGAAGACTAGCAGCGTGCCTAGAAGACTAGCAGAGTGCCCCGAAGACTGGCAACGTGACATTGAAAATTTATAATTATTGCCTGAATTAAATAAATTAGGTATTATTATTAAAGTCTGAATGAGTATATTTAATCAAATCACATCAACATAACATAGGTATATCTCATTTACACAAGATAAATTATGGTAATCAGAAGTGATTGACATACTAAGCTATAAAGAATCAATTAGTAAAGAGATTATTGATATGATAATAATAAATACATAAATACCTAGCCGTCAAAAACCCCCGACTCCAACTAGAAAAAGAGGTATAACATTTGAACAGCTGATAATATAATATCATCTTAGCTATGTTTCATGAAAATCTGTTCATGAAACATAGCTAAGATGATATTGAATTAAATTAGCTTTCAATTAAAAAAAACTGCATTGAAATCGGTCTATCCGTTTTGGAGTTACGATGCCACAGACAGATACACATTACAAACTATAACACCCCTGTTTTTTGTCGGGGGTTAAACACTACATAAAGCGATCTAATAAAAAAAAATAAGTTCATAAACCCCGGCCGGCTACTAAAAAGGTATGAAACAAGAAAATATTAATACATATTCATAGTGATGTTCAGAGGATAGCCGTGGTCGTATAGCCAGGAGGGGTGAGTGTTTACCCCCCCCCCCCCCCCCCCCCCCGTAATCTCAGACACTGTAATTACTTTTAAGATGTACTCGTTAAAATGTACTCTAATTTTAGTTTCAAAACATAGCATTCAATTAATTAATAAAACAGTTCATACAAAGTTGTTTCTAATTGCTTTTCTTGTTCAGGGTACATCCCCCCCCGGTATTAAATTCCTGGCTACGACGGCCTTGCTTATGTTCTAAGTAATTTCACTCTCTTTTAACCAAATAGCATAGAAATCTATAGAAAACACGGTCTGTTGATCATAAATAAGTTTCTAACAAAATACTCGTACTACAATCTTATAACATCGATCAAGCGATCTGTCACGTACGACATGAAATACATTTGACGAGTGTCAATATCGCTTTAGTTAACAATTTATTCCCTAAATTGATCCACTGGTTGAAATACCACCTTTGTACCTTAGGTTTAATCAAAATGTACCTATGTCGCTATTAAGTCCCGTAGAAGGGGAACCTATTGCCAGCAGCCACAATTCCCTACTCCTGTTCCTTATTCGGAGTTTTTGTCAACCTCAACCGTAATTACTTGTCAAGCCAAAAATGTATGAAAACAACGTGCGCGCGCATTTTATATCAACTTCTATCGGGAATGTCCGTACACTTATTAATTATTCTTATTCTTATTCTCACTTTTTAGGGTTCCCTACCCAAAGGGTAAAACAAGACCCTATTAGGTACTAAGACTCCGCTGTCCGTCTGTCTCGCCGTCTGTCTCTCCGTCTGACTGTCTGTCCGTCTCTCTGTTCGTCTGTCACCAGGCTGTATCTCATGAGTGACCCGTGTTAGACAGTTGAAATTTTCACAGATGATGTATTTCTCTTGCCGCTATAACAACAAATACTAAAAAACAGAATAAAACAAATATTTAAGGGGGCTCCCATACAACAAACGTGATTTATTTGCCGTTTATATAGATAATGGTACGGAACCCTTCGTGCGCGAGTCCGACTCGCACTTGGCCGGTTTTTTTTTTCATTTTTTTTGGCTTTACGGTAACTACGGTCGTGTCCGAGAAAAAATCTCGGTATACGGACTGCTCGAATACCTAATATAAAAAAAAAATACAATTTACCCGACCTGGATACCGAACCCTAGACCCAGCAGTCAACCGACTAGCTAGACCGATGTGGCACTGTCTACTATAATCCGCATTCTAAAAATAATTTGACCCAAAGAAATTTGTCCACACTAAACAATATAAATAATTAATTATTTACCCAGTGGAGGAAACTCAAATAATCTTAAATCCGGTTGTAAACCAAGCCGGATGTCCCGCCTATGAATAAATTTCACTTTTACATGTGATTATAGCATCTCGCTTTTTCTTCGCGGGGTAGACAGATGTCAACAATCTTTGAGTGTAGGCATTATGATAGAAAATAAAAGGTTCACTTGAAAAAAAAAATCTGCTGTTTAATACATTTAGTCGGGTAATATTGAATTATTTAAAGGTACAGTCATCGGGGCCATTGATAAGCTAAAGTGCATTGAAGAAAGGAGACTTTAGAAGCTGATAAGTTTTTAAGAAAATTATTGTATACGTTTTAATTTTTTGAAGTAGGATATTACCTACTTTTTTTTTAATTTTTTTTTTCTATTTTGTATCTACTACTAAGATCCGTTGAAGGGTTCCACTGTCTATCCGAAGGTCTTCACCAAATCTAAATGGAATCAACTCGGGAGAAAACTATTAAAAAAAATACATTAAAATCGGTTAATAGTTGCTCAGGATATCGCTGAACAAACACAAAAAAAAAAACAGTCGAATTAAGAACCTCCTCCTTTTTGGAAGTCGGTTAAAAAGCAATTAATAGACTACTACCTATATGATACATCTAAATTCATAAAGTAATATGCAGCAGGTTTCGAGTAACTCATATAATACGCATACATCTCCATAAGCTGAACGCCGACGCATAAAATTAACATAGCATTGATTATAATTAGTTACTAACACTTTTACTTAATGACGTCATTTGTTTAAATACGAGAGTTTACATTATGAATGAAGATTCATATCGTACTGCATAAATAATTTTTATCTACACTCATATCGTAAAATTCTAATTATGAAACCAAAAATAGTATTTTAATGACTTTATGCACATGCAACTATAATAAAATTAAAAAGTTTTATTATTATACAGTTTTCCTAACAAAACAATGCTACAAAATATATTTTTTTTTCTGTTAAAGTACACTTCGGTTCCACCAAGGAGTTTTCAATTCAATTTTTATAGCAGCCCCACATTGTCTATGGAAGCGCGGCTAGGGCGCATGCGCGGCGCACTAGAGCGCATGCGCGTTTACTGCTGAGTTTCGACGCCATTTTTGTTTAATTACATTATTAATATGTTAACTACCTATTTCATGAGTATAGATAATAAAGTAGTGTATGAAACTGCACATAAGTAAGTATTAAAACACTCGTGTTTTAATACCCCCTATTAGGCAACAGTTTCATAAACTACTATTTTTTAAGTTTATTTCATGTTTCTATTTTGAGTGGCGTAAACAAAGTATCGAGTGTGGCGGGCCCTTCCACACTCACTACTTTTAGCAGCAGAGTCGTGCGTTTTCGCGTTCGTTATTCACTTTTTTTAAGCAAAAGGCAACCAACGAACTTGAAAACGCGCAATTCTGCCGGTAAAATTATCGCGTGTGAACGAAAAACATGCGATTAGAGCACTTGCAAGTGATTAGCTATTATCCATTGAAGAGTTCCATTGTTCCCATTTGCTACAGCTCGGGACACACACTGAATAGGTGATGCGCAGTCGGTGCAGTGTACCCACATATTATTTGATCTTTTAATTTATTATTTTTTCTACTCATTTTTACACTGTTGCCATCTTAAGAAAAATGTATTCTCTGTCTATGCACCTGGCCTCTTCTTATTACCTATGTCTATCATTATAGTGTGTCTTGTTTTTGTGGCTAATAAATGATTTTTCTTTCTTTTCTTTTCTTTGTTTATCTCCGAAGGTCTTCATCAGATGTTCACCAAATTTAAATGGGACCACCTCGGGAGAATACTCTTTCAAACAAAAAACATACAGTCGAATTGGGAACCACCTCTTTTTTTCGGAAGTCGGTTAAAAATAATATTATCTATATATTAATACGTGTAGAAAAAACTTTGTACCCCTTTTTACGCAAATTAAGCACATGGAGGAGTGTGATATTTGGCATAGTTAAAGTTTATATGGAGGAGTGCAGAAAGCTAAAATTACGGTCGAATTTCGACCACTAGGCGACCACTAGTTGTAATAACTAGGTCACCACAATTCTTACCCGGAGACCACACAACTAAGCTCCTACCACACTATATCTTCCATTCCATCCGACGAGTTCCACTTAATTATACATAAGTATCAATAATTATTTCTATCGTAGCTGGATTGAGAAAGTGATATAAAATAGAAATTCTGTGTTTAATGTGCTGTAATCATACTGCTTCGATATGATGCTATAAGTAGCTACGCTACACCTTTAACGTGTAATCATAGTGTGTGGATTTATGATTACTGTTGTTTTTTTAGTTCAAAGCAACAGGAGTTACCGAAAAATAAAATTCACAGAAATAACAAATAAAATAAATAAGATTATGAAAACAATTAAATTAATTAATTATAGTTTAAAAAAACTAAAAACAAACATTTGAAAGTGCCTGCCTGCTTTTTTAAGCACTTATGAAATGTCGAGACTCTGGGGCTTACATTCAGAGACGACCGAAACGAGTCTAAGCGTGAACTTACGCTTCCATATGTCAATTTTACGAACAAATTTTGACAGATGGAAGCGTAAGTTCACGCTTAGACTCGTTTCTGTCGTCTCTGAATGTAAGCCTAGGTGCACGGTTTCAAATAGTAGATCCTATGGATAAGAACCGGCAAGAAACTCCATGGAAACTCTTTTAAAATATCAGTACAATGTTGTGGTAAGAGCTGCGAGAATAATGTAATTAAATCGATTCTTAAGAATTATACAGGTTGATAAACTATCTTTCTTACAATATTAGCTACCGCACACGAACACTTTCGATGTCTACCCACCCACGCATGAAACCAAAACTTAAATAAAAACAGTTTTTTTTTACTACTTTACATATTATTATGTTATGTTTATTCACGCTCTCTTGCGCATGTGAGGAGAGTAGAAATGTCAGTTGTCATAACAGTAAGTAGAAGTCGGTTTTGTGGAAAACCATTCCCATAAAACGAAACAAAATTTACCTACACCTTGTAAAAGAATAGAATAATCATCATTCTCCTGCCCTTATCCCATTTTATTTGGGGTCGGCGCAATATGTCTTTTTCTTCCATTCATCTCTATCAGACGTCATTTCCAGATTCACTTCCTTCACATTCATGTCATGTTTCACACAGTCCATCCATGTTTTCTTTGGTCTGCCTCTTCTCTGATAGCCATCCACATTCATACTTACTTGCCTTCTTATAACATGATTCTCATCTCTCCGCATTACATGTCCATACAACGACAATCGGTTACTTTGCAGCTTTTCTGTAACTGGTGCTACTTTCATACTTCCTCTAATATAGATACTCATTCCTGATAATAGAATAGAATACTATGGAATATATATATAATCTTTATTTATCAGACAACAAATGGATCCTATGTGTTAGTAACAATCAACTTATTCTATATTAGTACTTAATAACTAGAAGAGACATAATTATATAAAAAAAAAACAAGTTCTCTTTATTGTACACCTCATAAAAGAGGAGCAGTAAACATAATAATTACAATTAACATTTCAAGATTGTTCAGTGGGCGGTCTGGACTACAAGTTTTAATATATTTGAATGTGTGTTTATTTTTATGCTTCTGAGATTATTTTTTTTAATTTTTTGATTTATATTATAAATGATTATAGGGATAATAATAGATAATGTTTAAAAGTAAAAGACACTCTTACAATAAAGAAGAATGAATCGACACGTCATTTGTCAAAATCGGATCGGTAATTTTTGAGCTACAATCGAACATCCATACATAAATAGCCTTTTAAAATCATTACTTTTCCTTTGCTGCACTGTAGTCGGGTAAAAAGAGACTTTTAAGAAAGTTTCTGGACATTTGTGGTGTCTTAATTATTACCTAACTAAAAAATTAACTAGCCATGCACTTATCTCATTATTTTACGAGTGGAATGTATCGTTACGCTTTTTAATTTGGCGGTGCTAGCAGAACACCTCATGATTACGATCATTGTACGAAGTGGTAGTTCTTGATTTATAAATAAGATTACCGTAGTGATCTGTATAGATATACCGTATTACGGTAGGTCTACTGTTTCTATCCGGAACTTAGGACCATGTTCACCAACAAAATAAAAGACGATTAAAATAAAACGAACCGTTTCCAATTTTGTTTTTTTTTTTATTATAGGGGCAAACGATCTTGCGGTTCACCTGATGGTAAGTGATCACCGCCGCCCATGAACATCCGCAACACCAGAGAAGTCACCGATGCATTGCCAACCTTTTAGGACGGTGTTAGGAAAAAGGGAAGGAAAAAAGAAGTCACTAAGGGAGGAAACCAATAAAAAATTCAGCTTAAACGACCGTTTTTGTCTTAACGATCTGTTATTTTGTCGGTGAACAGGGCCCTTAGACTGGAAAGTGCTTTAAAATAGACGCAAAAATAAGAAGCGGCCAAAAAAATAATTCTAATAAAGTTAGGTATATTTTTTTTTTTTTTATATGCCACGACCTCCAATCTTTTTTCTTTTTGGTGCAGCAAATTTTAATATTGTTTACTATACAACCACGTAACGCGGTAAGTGTGTTGTTGATGAATCATTTAATTTTTATTTCTATTTTGTTATAAAATCATTGTCACCGCTATCACTCTTGTTGGCATTAATTTTCTAATAATAATAACATTTGTCGGGCATGCCACTGTCCCGGCGAGTCCCTTAGACATATCATATCGGGTTGCTCTCGTCTTGCTAACGGTGAATACTTGCATAGACATAACCAAGTGGCCAGGATAATTCACCAACAACTTGCTTTGAAATACAAACTTGTGGATTCTGAAGTACCGTACTACAAGTATGTGCCCGACCCAGTTCTCGAAAATGGTCATGTCACGTTATATTGGGATCGATCTATCATCACTGACAGGACTGTTGTCGCCAATAAGCCTGACATAGTGGTGATAGATAGATCAGCACGCCGTACAATGATTGTTGACATTACCGTCCCACATGATGAGAACCTCGTAAAAGCCGAAAAAGACAAACAAATCAAATATCTGGACTTGGCTCGCGAGGTTGTCGATATGTGGGACGTGGAGTCAGCAATCATTGTGCCGATAGTCGTAACGGCTAATGGCTTAATTGCCAAGAGTCTCGACCAACACCTCGAGAGGCTCTCGCTAGGTGGCTGGATCAAGGGCTTGATTCAGAAAGCAGTACTCCTTGACACTGCGCGCATTGTCAGGAGGTTTCTCTCTCTAGAGCCCTGACCACCGGTAGCTTGGACCCTGTTCCCGATGCCGGTGGCCTACTACTCTTTTATATTTTTAAATGTTTTTATAATCTTTTTTTTATTTAATTGTAAAATTATTTAAAAATATATAAAAGTATGTTAAAAATTAAATAAAGGGAATAATAATGTTGTTAATATAATAATAATGTTAATGGCCCGCGAGGTTGTCGACATGTGGGATGTGGATTCAGCGATCATTGTACCGATAGTCGTTTCGGCCAATGGCTTAATTACCGAGAGTCTCGACCGACACCTCAGGAGGCTCTCGTTAGGCAGTTGGATCAAGGGCCTGATTCAGAGAGCAGTACTTCTTGACACGGCACGCATTGTGAGGAGGTTCCTCTCTCTGGAGCCCTAGCCGCCGGTAGCTTGGACCCTGTTCCCGATGCCGGTTGGTTCCTATTTTTTATGTTTTTAAATGTATATTTTATTTTATTTTATATACTCGTCAAAACAAAATAAGGGCCACCTTATATTTTTGATCTTCTGGGCAAATTATGAGGTTCCTAGGTTTCTAAGTTGTAAAATTCATTGCAATGATTTGTTTTTAATGAAATGGGCTTAAATTTTCACAATCCACAGACAAGAAAAACAATTTTACAACATTTTCAAGAAAAAATGCAATTTCAGCAAAAAGTACACTTGGACTAAAAATGCAATTAAAAATGAAATTCCACGGCATTTATTCTTCTTCCTTTTTGAATCAATATCTGGTGTAACCTCCTCTTTTCTGAACATATTCTTGAAGCCTAGAGGACATTTTCTATCAGATGCCGCATTGTTTCTTGAGAGATTTGTTACGAGCTCGATTTTAGGACGTTTGAGGGCTGTCTTTCATTGTCCACTGATCAATTTGTGTCTCATACTCTTCTTTTCAACAGATCCCATATGTCTTCAATTGTGTTCAAGCCCGAACTGTTCGCTGGCCTCGGCAACATTAGTATACAAGCCTCTTCTAGTGTCTCTCTGGTGGCTCTAACAGTATAAGCGCGTGCATTGCCGTGCAACAACTTGAAACCTGCACCCACTTGCTATGCAAATGGCACCACATAGAGTCTTATGACCTCCTGGATGTATCGTTAAGTTGTTACTGTACCCTGGTTCTGAATTATAAGCTCAGTTCTTCCAGTTTGGCTTATGCCTCCCCACACCATAACATTGGGCCCCCCAAATCGATCATTGTTGTGGATGCAAGCATCTGCAAATTGCTCACCTTTTCATCTCCACACCCTTATGCAACGGTCAACACTAAAAACTTTTACTTTGCTCTCATCTGTAAAAAGCAATGTGCTTCAGTCACTTACGCTACAGTCCAATTGTTGCCTAGCGGATGTTTATTGATTTGCATGATGAATACTGGTCTATGAAATTCGCACCACTTGACTCCTGGACAATTGCTGGTCTTCATAAAACTGGTTTCTAATTGTTTGGTCACTAAGTCACGTGCCTGTGGCCAGGCACAAGCGGGTTTGTAAAGAGCGAGAAGTGACGGTGCTCTCTCTGCGTGCATGTAAGTCTATGTAGCGGTCTTCCTGAGCGGTGATTCCTCTGGCTCTGCCTAATTCCTGACTTCTGACAAATTATTGGATCTCATAAAAGCAATTCCAGGCATTCTGAATCGCTCGCTGCGAAAATCTCGGCTGTAAAACTACAGATCGCTACGAATAGCCTTCTTGGATGAGTGTTATGGTCCTGGTCGTTGTAGTCAAGTCCATTTGAAGTCGAACCTGTGGAATTACGTTCTTAAAATGCCGATGTACGCACTGACTTGACACACTAAACTGTTCTCAGTACAATACAGATGTTAAATGAGCTTAAAGTTCACGTTAAAAACAGGGTAAAATTAATTGGTTTCAAAAAAAATTATAAAAGCTACCCATTTTAACGGTTTTTCAAGCGGAATGCTGTTAAAGTGTTCGCAAACACTTAAAATAATACAACGCTGTACAATTTACCACATGGATATAGTTAATGATTATTAAACCACCCATAATGTCGAAATTTGCAAGTGGCCCTTATTTTGTTTTGACGAGTATAATATGTATTTAAAAATGTAAAAAATATGTTTAATGATGAATAAAGGAAATAACTCTGTAAATATTTTTTTATTATTTATCAATAAATAATATCAGATCTGTCTTTTTTAATTAACTAAATTAATTATTGCAACAAAAAATATCACTTTGTGGGGGCAACTCATCGACCTAGGACAAGCAAACCTCAAAGGGCAAAGTCATGCCTGTTGCCAAGGGCAAATTTGAGGAAGTCGGTGGAGATAATTAATGTTATTTAAAAGAGTAACCATGGAGTTTCTTGCCGGTTCTTCTCCATAGGGTCTACTATTTGGAACCGTGCACCTAGAGTCTCGACATTTCATAAGTGCTTGTATCTGGTTTACATGAAATAAAGATCTATTCTATTCTATTTCCTCCAACATGCCTTTTTGCCATAGCATATGTGGGGTACTGGTGCTATTAACTGAGGAGGAAACGAAATCTCGGAGCGTACCTCCGCATGTGACAGAAATGGTCACAAAAACTCTCGCCATTCATTTTAAATGGAGAGGCTTTTGCAGAGCGGTTCATACAGGGTGGCGCTGAATGTGTGATACATTAAATGAAACCACGCATTTGGAATCATGTTCAGAACCCTAAAAAAAAAACGGTTTCATTTAATGTGATATCGTCGACGCCACCCTGTATAGTAAAATTTTAAATGAAACCACGCCCTTAGTATAATGTTCAGAAGCCTCAAAAAAAAAAACGGTTTCATTTAATGTGATATCGTCGACGCCACCCTGCATAGTAAAATTCACATGATAAGCATGCTTAATTATTAGCTATCTAAAAATACATAATTTAAAACATTTCACGGTAATTTTAAACAATGTAATCACATGGCTATATCCATCACAATAATTATTATTACAATAATGGCACCTAGGCCCACAATAGATTTTATCTTTAATTTAATGCTATGTTTTGCTGTTTTTATAGCTGTTATAGCATCTGTTACATAATTGTTAGAGCCAGTTATTTCATAATCTAATTATACAATATATTTTTTAATATGTTTTTTTACCCACGAAAGGGACGTATAAAAGGCTATTAGCATGCAACGGAGATGCGAATATTGAGAGGGATGTGTGGTGTAACAAGATTGGACAGAATCAGGAATGAATATATTAGAGGAAGTATGAAAGTGAGTTTGTGATATTTTTTTATTACGGGACCAAACATGAATTCACGAAAAAAAATCTGCTGTTCCATAAAAACAATTTAATATTACTTGACTAAATGTATAGAAAAGCAGATTTTTTTTTCGCGATGTCATGGTTGTTCCCATAGTAAAAGTTGTTCATAAAGATGAGTATGTACTAGATGTGTGCGCCGATGTTGGCTTCGGCATCATCGGCGTCATCGGCGTGGATGGGCGGACGGATGCGGTTGTTTTAGATACAATGCAGACATATACTAGTAAACTAAACACTAGAAATGTCTAAATATATGCTTATTGGTTTATTTCGACGTATTTGTTTAAGAAAATTCAATAAAATACCATTTTTATATGACCATAATTTAAATAGCGCGTTTTGCCGATAACTTCATCCGTCAAAGTCATTTGGCGAATAAGTCTGCCATATTTTGTTTTTAATAATATTTTCACCATCCACGCCGATGACGCCGATGACGCCGCCACGGGCATCGGCGCACACATCTAGTATGTACTATAACACCTAAAAAGGACATCCGCTAATAAAGTAGGAACTTACATCTTAAATCTTTACTTTCTTGGAAACTTATAACATTATAGTGATTTTTGAAAAATAAAACGAGAAACATTAACCCAGATAGTTAACCGCCGTCAAAAAATTTAACAGGCGTCTTAACTAGTTAAAATGTCTGATACTTAACTTATGTTAAAATTGCTCGTTGTGTTTATCTTTAGTATCTTTACGCTTTTTACTTTTAAGTGGTAAGTACAACTCCGAGTACTTAGAGCAAACCCTTTTTTGGCATTTAAAACGTCAAGGGATTTTTTCCTTAAAAACACCTCGAATTCGATTGGAATCTCACTCTATTGTCGGTTGATATAACCGTGTAACTTAATAACAGAATCCCAATTCTCGTTATTAATTTACACTATGACTGAAAGTTGACAGGCTGTTTGCCGTGCCTCCATGTCGTACTGTGGCACGTGCTAAGGCGCCAATTCCTCGCACTCTGGCCGCGCTTAATGATCTCTTGGATTCTAATCCAACAGTCGATCTGTTTGCGGATGGATGGGCGAAGATTTTACTGGTATCCCAGAAGTACTGTGAGAGGAATTTATGAAAGTGTTGTTAACCCTTCTTTATTTATTTATGTTTTCACTTCAAATTTTTTTTTTTTTTACTTTAATTTTATATTTATTTAATACTCAATGAGTGATAATTTTAGTTACTGTAATTGGTTGTAACACAACCGTTGTAATTAAATAAATAAATTGACGGAACTGAGATTATAATAAGTATTGACAAAAAAAGGATATTCTACTCCTCTTAAAGTTCAGTCCCTTTGAGTAAGTTCAGTCCGATTTCAGTATGATTTGAATTCAATCTTCGTACAGACTCATTTCAATCTCATTTTTGACGTTTATGTATGGACGAGTACCTATACCAATTTTCTAAAAATGTTTGCAGAATACCCTATTTGGTTGTTTGGTTGTTGCTAAAGTTTCAATCAACCTTCGACCTATTTACAATATAATTTCACGTTTGACATTGTTTGTTAGTGTAGGACAAATGTATAAGGTTCTTGGTGTAGGAGAACACCATTTTTAACATTTATGACATTGATACTAAATCGGAACGAGATTGGAACTATATTTTGAACATTTTAAATTACGAGAATTGGGCTTCAGGAGCTGTGAACATGAGTAGAGCATGTTCATAGCTCGAACTGCGCACGTCTTCAAGACCACGAATGTTTTTTAATACTGTAGTGAAACATGATCTTTATAATAGATACGCTAAGCAATAAGTTGTAAAATTATCTAAGCGAGTGACTACCACTGTTTGTACCTACGATTACATCCATCTAAATTCTTAGTAGTGTCGTACTATAATCCAATGTTTTACAACGGTCCCATCAGAATACCAGCGCTGTGACATTTTCTATTTCTAACAGCATTATGCTGAGATGGGGGCCATTTTTGGTCTCATCCAGGTTGCTTTAATTATTGTTTTTCTTTTGTTATTATTTTTATGTTTTCTTTTAATTATTTATTATTATTTCTGTACTTTTATACTTTTATTTGTTCCTGACGAGTCCAGAATAAAACTGTTTTCTTTCTTTCTTTCTTATGTTTATGAACCAGTTTCATAGTGCACCAACAACGCCAATGCTGAGATGAAAGTATCGGAAACTAAGATGTGAGAGACTCATCTCACCTTTCTCCTAATTCATATAGTGATCGCGAGATGGCGCTGTACTTGAAGATGTAGGTATCAAGTAGAGTTGAAAACTTCCAGGAAAGTTTCCTTTTCTGAGGAAAGTTTCCTGAAAACTTCCAAAACTTCCGAAACTTTGGAAGTTTTCAAATTATGTTTTTCTATTTATGAAATCAACAAATTCGTTGCTTTGGGATTACTCAGAATCAGTAACGGCAAATGAAAATGATCCTTTAATTTAGTTCTGTTTTTTTTATTATTTTAATTATTTATGGTACTTAATGAAGCAAATTGATGAAATAACGTTTTGTATTCAATCGGCATAAATCATACGAAGGCAACGGGCATAATGTAAACACCGAGCGGTGTGACGGAAGTTTTGGAAATATTTATTTTTAACCTGTACCCTACCCCGCATCCCGTCCCGTGCTCGCTGTGTTCGAATATTTAAAATCTAGCTAAATGTAACATATTTTAAGTATAAAGTATCCCCAATTACTGTTTTTATAAGTAAAAAATCATTTCTGAAAACTTCCAAAACTGCCGCAGTTTTGGAAGTTTTCGGGAATATTACCGGTAAACTTCCGGAAAACTTCCAAAGTTTCGGAAACTTTCCGCAGTTTTCAACTCTAGTATCAAGGCCAGTTTTCTCGTCTTGAAACTCAAATAAAAAGTTAAACTGTTTGTTATAGTTTTGCATAATCATCATGGCGATGTCTCGTGTACTTATAACTACAATGTTAAATATGATTATTTTAATACCTAGAAATATATTAAGTAGGTAGTAAAAGTTAATGAAAATACTTCTTGCCAAGTTTCATAGTCAAAGCTTATTGCGTAAAGGAACCGGCTAGGTGGCTGTATTTTCATTACCAAGTGCACGGTCAATTACTTCATTCATGTTGAAGTAATTGGCTAGTTTTATGCACTTCTAGTTCAACCTGGCATTTCCTGTCCATTGGTTGTATCTTGATACAAATACATGGACAGAAATGGACCAATATCGATTTATGAACACTAAATTGATAAAACTGTTTTATTGGTAAAAGCCAGCCAAGGAAGGTGGTCTACCACATTCGAAATACAAAATAATGTTTTGTTATCAAAATGATCTCTAAAAATGACTTACTTTTAATGATACCTTTTCAAGCCTAAAAAGATTGTGTGCTAAAAGACTCAAAATTTATTTTAGGAGATCTAATTTGTGTAGTTCCCTTAATTTTAATTCGGAATTCCTTTATGCTCACTACTAGCTGACACGAGAGATTTTTGGGATATCTATCGATATTGATGGAGCTAGATTATGCCTGCTGTTAGCTCACTAGCAATGTTGTGAATCAGCGCGATGCTCTTAAGAGAAAGTGACTTAAAACTTTCACTAATCCGCGTACCAGACACTTTGCTTACTGGATATCTGTAGGCGTCTAGTTATCTGGTCTTTTGGGGCACATAATAAGATATTCCTCTTCTCGTGGGTGTAGGAGGGGTGTGTAGGAGGTGTGTGGAGAGAAGTTGATAAGGGATAAAGAATATACATAGATACATAGGAAGCTATATTTTCCAGTATAATAATAACAGGCAACTTGGTCAGTTCCGTTTAGAAATTCTTTTTGTTGACCTGATAATCTCTTACTCCTAAATTCAAGTTTAAGAATCGGTTATTCAATTTGGAGTATAAATATTGTCTAATAAAATCCTACCCATCTTAGTAATAATTTGGATTATTCCATATTTGTCCATGTTCCATGTCCTCAGGTCCGACAAAGGATACCAATATAGATGTTTCTGCTCACTTTTGTGTCTATCTTTTCTCGTTCTCAAACAAATACCAGTGACTGAAATAGTTTAAATACCTAGGATCAATTATTCAGCTTTATTAATAAGGCCGTAGGTGTCAACGGAAAGATTAGGTAAGTACGGGCCGTGCATTGTTTCAGTTTAAATCTCTTACAATTATGTAAAAAGCCTGTTTATGCACCAAATGTAAGAAGGAATAAAGATTTTCATGATTTTGATCTAAATATATTTGATAGTAAAATAATATATGCATTAATTGTAGGTGTCGAATATTTTATCCACTTGATTGAAAAATGGACATAATCTTAGTAATGGAACGAAGTATTCTGGATATTAAACTTGTAAAAAGGTTAAGAAACCAACATTCCGATTCTTATCATAAATAACAAATGTCACTCGGAAAGCTGCCCTGCTAAAACGGAATTGGCTGGACACATCTGGCGCATGTCAAATGACCAATGGACAAAACTAGATCGGAAACTTGATACTGAGGTTGGTACCTACTCCTGGACACAGCGTGCATTGTTAGGTTCTCTGTCTACGGCCCTGACCACCGGTAGCTTGGACCTGTTCCCGATCCCGGTTGGTGATGTTTTTAAATGTGTCTTCATCCCCCGACAAAAAAGAGGGGTTTTATAAGTTTGTAGTGTGTATCTGTGGATCTGTGTATCTGTATATCTGTCTGTGGTATCGTAGCTCCAAAACAGATTGACCGATTTTAATGTATAGCAGATTTGACGGCACAGTTGGCGCAGTGGCTAAGCAATTGACTTTCTGCGCTACCTGCCGCGGGTTCGATCCCCGCACGGAACAAATATTTGTATAATCTATGGATAGTTGTTCCGGGTCGGGGTGTATGTGCATGTGACATGTATGTTTGTAAACTGTACCCACAATACAGGAGAAATCCTACAGTGGGGCAAAAATCATTATGCAAAAAAAAATGCTGTTTTTTAATTTAAAGCTAGTATAATCGGGTATCATCTTAGCATGTTTCATGAAAATCTGTTCATCCGTTCAAAAGTTACAGCTTTATTTCTAGTTGAAGTCGGGGGTTTTTGACGGTTAGGTTATTTACACAATCTTTTATATAATATATTATGTTTAAAAAATGTAATTAAAGAAATTAAAGGAAATAATAACACTGATTGAAAATAATTTTGGCCGCAGGGCGTGGTGTTCCGTCGCTTCCGCGGACAAGTGCCACAGGTCAGCACAAAGACATATAGTGCAAAGTGAAGTGCTACTAACATAGTTCTAAGCCTTATTTGCTAACACAATTTTTGTAATTTTTGTATTTAACTTATATGTATAATATGTATCGTCAATTACCTCCAAAGGTGCCCAAGATACAGGCCTAGCCTAGTTTGGGACCAATGTAAGGTATTTTATATTGTAAATATATATTGTGAATATTTATTGAAATTGAAATTGAATTGAAATACTTCATCTGACTTGTCAGCATATCATTGAATTTTTTTTGCTCATGGAGGAAATATTAGCAGAAAGGCTGTTGACTGTTCAGGGTGCACCAGCCCTATAGGTATCGTCCTCACAGAGGCTTTGTCTGAGCACCCTTGAATGTAAATTATTAGGCCTAAATGAATGTACAGTCACGTACTATAGAGTCCACTCTTACTAATTTGCAACTTATTTGCAATATATAAATATTCAAAGTACTTTGTTGTATCACAGTACGCTGTTATAATTTTATATTGTGGAGCTCCGTGAGAATATTGTTTAATTAGTTCCTATTACTTTTTACATAATATAAAAAACTTTGTACCCCTCGCACAGGGGAGTGTGAGATTTGGCATAGTTAAAGTTAATATAATATGGAGAAGGAGTGTAGAAGCCAAAAATATATTTATTAAGGTCGAATTCCAACCACTAGGTGACCTCTAGTTATAATAATATTATGCTGCCATTCGTTTCTACGGAGTTTCTTGTCGGTTCTTCTCCATAGGAGCTACTATTTGGAACCGTGCACCTAGAGTCTCGACATTTCATGCCTGTATCTGGTTTACATAAAATAAACTGTAAATATTTTTTATTTTCGCGATTTCGTAGTTTGTCCTTTAATAGAAGTTGTTCATAATGATGTGTACAATAATCCTTTAAATCAGATCCTGTATAATTTTCTATTATGCTGTAGAGCTATTTAGATACTTGTGGATATTTTTTAACCCCCGACAAAAAAGAGGGGTGTTATAGGGTCGGTATACTTACCTATTCATTCATTGTTTTGTTGCTGGTATGGCAAATGTTTGGTAATGGATGCTGCTATTTGTATTGTGTGTGTGTTGGTTTTGCTGCAGAAATAAAATATTTTCTTTCTTTCTATAAGTTTGTAGTGTGTATCTGTGTCTGTCTGTGGCATCGTAGCTCCAAAATAGATGGACCGATTTCAATGCAGTTTTTTTAATTGAAAGCTAGTTTAATCTGATATCATTTTAGCTATGTTTCATGAAAATCTGTTCAGCCGTTCAAAAGTTACAGCTCTTTTTCTAGTTGGGATTCGGGGGTTTTTTTGAATAATAATATGGTTTAGGGTAAATGTTGTCAATAAAACGTAATAATTTAAATAATTGCTGTTTGGTTTATTGTTGCTCTAAATAAATCAATAAATTAATCCACACTCATCCGAACATACATTAAAAATAAATAACTCATCGACTCGTCATACACAACACAATTATAAATAATTGAAAATAATAATAAATATATAAGAGATCGTATGTCAAATTAATATTAAAATTATAATATATATGAGAATTATATAGGTACAATTACATATACAATCATAAATGTATAAGTAATATAAACAGTGAATAAATATAAAATTACAAATGCATAGTATACAGAGAAATATTATATATTAGCCTCTTTTTGGTAGAAATAAACATAAGTATAAATTAAAATATACTTTTATTATATCGATATAAATACGTATGGATATACCCGTATACTTAAATATTTATAAATAACTAATAATACTATCACATACACTAAAAAGCAAGTTCCTTTTCAGTCAGATTAATAGAATCACAGAATAATGGAAAAAATATAAAATGACTGAAAAGAAAAACCAGAAAAGAAAAAAAAAAGCGACAATCATTCACACTTAAATACATTCACTCTTATATCGTTCAAGGATCAGATTAGACGTAGTATTTGGTAACCAGCTTAGTTGTTGTAGCCAGAGTAAGCCAAGTTGTTGGCTTCATTCCTGGAGCGAGACCAACCTCCTTCCCAGCCGTGGCCATGCCCATGTTCAACGGCCACGGGGTGGTGCTCATGAGATTCCCAACCATGAGGGGCCTCCCAAGAGATTTCTTCTTGAGCATGCTTCTTGGCGAGTAGAGCCTTGATAATGGCAATAATCTTGATGATGAAAGCGATCTTGGCGAGAAGAGCCAGTTTGAAGAGAGAAGCGGCGATGACGACCAGAGCCAGGACTACGATGGCAACGGCCTTAGCTTTGGCGAGGAGGAGCAGGGGGATAAGAATCTTCAGTTTCTTCTTAATTTGCTTCTTCTTCTTGCCACGGCCTTCCTCAACTAGAAAGAAATATAGGAAAATGTTGACTTATCTCGTTCCATAAAATACTTCCAAAGAATTTAAAGAAAATAAAAATAGGCGATGCTATTATTCCAGTCAGATAATTAACGATATTATTAATGACTATCCCCTTAAGATTATTGTAAGGTTTGTGGTTTAAAGTAAGTTAAATCGATAGCTTAACAATATTATGTTCTAGGGGCCAAAAAGCCATATTGATCAATACACCTATGTTAATCTCCACAGTTGGTAACTGTTAAAAAGCTGATTCCTAAATACCTTACGCGAATGATATTAACTTTTCAAATAAAATAATAATATTGCCTATTACTGTCCAACTGCCGGGCACGGGCCTCTTCTTAAAATGACGCCACGCTGGCCTAGTGCGGGTTGGTGGACTACATACACCATTGAGAACTTTATGAGGCCCTCTCATATGGTGCAGGTTTCCTCACGATGTTTTCCTTCACCGTTAACGCAAGTGATAATCAAAATTTTAATCCGCACATTAATTCGAAAATCAGAGGTGTGGGCCAGGTTCAAACTCAAACCCTCCTGCATGGAAGCCAAGCTTTCAACCACTAGGATATTAAGACTTTATTTGTAATGTGAATCATAATTATTATGGTTCGTTCCAAGCGGCCATTTTAGACCTGGTTTGACCATTAACTTGCAAAAGTATGTTAATCATACGAGTATATTTAATCAGTGAAACGCATCGTCGTATTTTGGTCTTAATTGGGATGCAATTAATTTGTCTGTTAACAAGTCTTTTTTAATTTTCCATATTAATTTGTTATTTGAACCAGACTACTAAATCATTGACATCTAATACTGCTAATGAATTTATATTGGCATACTCAATTTAAAAAGTAATAATATTGAAGATATCTGCAGTGCCAAACTAGTTTTTGAGGGAAATCGCTTGCCCAAAACCAGAAATTCATGTATTGCTACAGAAATTAAAAAGTATTTTTGCGATTGACCACTTCTTTGAAGCAATATCGTTAGTTTTAAAACATACCTTCTTCATCGATAGACCGGGATTCAGCCTCATCATCATCAGTTCCACTATAGCTCAGCTCCAACTCAGAAGACTGAAGTAGGTCTGAGGTCCTCTCCCATAGCCTCTCAGTCACCTCCTTGCTCCTCAAGGAAGGATCGGTAGACAGAGTCTCCAAGCTCCTGGCTTCCTTAGGGTTGTTGTTCAAGAGGGTGACTCCTTCGAAGATCTTGAGCTTGCGGGCAGCACCAAGTCTCTCACTAGCTTTGAGAGCATGCTCCTGGAAGAAGATAATTTTGTCAGAAATTGTCACATGAGAGATTTAATGAAACTGTAAGAGCAAAAATGAAAGTTGGGGTATTTTAAAATTGACCGACTTGGTACTTATTAACCTACTTTATTTGCTACAATATTGAATGCCAAAGATCATCAAAAGTAAATTTTCATCAAGACAATCGATCCTAGTTGATTTGTGTAAAATGAATCCTAAACTGACGAAAAACATTGTGTTTTTACATACAAATCAATGCTTTTGGCTACCATTGACCTTTACATTGAAAACACTACCTACATAAATTATATTGGCTGGTGATGATCAATTATCTGCTGCCTACAGCCAATTTTATATTAACGTATCTATTACGGCCCACAAATTATAATAAATAACTTTCACTAAAACGCCTTATTTGGCAGGATTTGAGACTATAATTTCCATTTCTCTCGCTATACAAAAAAGGATTTTGTTTCCCTTCGGAATTTCAACTTTTACTTTGACTTCATCTTTTAAGCGAAAGACAAAGAACTTGATTGGATAGAAAACACCTTGTACATGACACTTGGACTTTGTATGAAAAATGTATCTTAAGATGCATTGACACACTAAGTAATATCAGATTCGTTATAATTGAAAAGTTTAGGTTTAGGAAACTGTATAACACTTCAGTCCTTTCCAGAAATTTCGAATCTCTGGAGTGCTAGATGCCCATGTGTCAAGTTAAAAACAAAAACACAACACTTTCACTTCGTACCTTCAAGCACAGGCCCAAATCACTGTTACAGTTAACCAAATTTCCAACGACTGAATGAAGCACTGAATCTTCTGAACTAACTGGACCACAGGACACGTATGCCACCACACTTAAAACCACTATAAAGGTCTTCATCTTGCTTCTGCTCTGGACTCGACTAATCCAAGATCGTTCGAACTGTGATGATAATTCGATTGGATCAGTATTTTTTATCCGATCTCCCCCCACTCGGATGTTTTGTGAATTTACATTTTAATGTCAATATCTCCCATATGGAAACGAGACGATAGTATGCAAAAGTGCGTGGCATACTTTATTTTCATTAATATTTATATATATTTTGGAATTCACATTCGATTTGTTTCCTACGGGTCATAAGTTTTATGTTGTATTTTGAAATATCGTGCGCCTGAGCACTTTCTCCGGATTTCTGGAGATGAGTTTATGCAGGAGTAGAATATTTCTATGAGAAATTTTGTTAAGCAGTCGTGTTTGTTATCTGTCGTGAGATGTTTCTTAGGTTGTTTGGATCTTGATAAAGGTCTATATTTTCATTAAGATTGCTGATTGTATAAATTAAAAAGTACTAGGTAACTATCCTTTTGTTCATCAAAACTTAATTTACTTACTAATAATTTATTTTCAACGCAAGCAATTTTGTTACTATGCATCATTTATAACCTCTCATTTAAAAGTATAACTTATATCGATCTAAAAAATATTTTATAAAAGCCACAGAAATTCCTATAGAATTATTAACCCTACCCGGGCAATGTCAGTATTGAACATCACTGCTAGACAAACAGTGCAAAAACTTCCGGCACTTGTTTAGCAGCTGTGAGCCTCGACCGGTTCGATCAGGTATTAGACTCTATTTTATAAGAAAACCAAACAAAATTGGTATGCAATAATCAATCTGTTGACAAACGTCTATTCAGAAACGGGTAATCTACTGATTAACATTAGTAGGGTATTTTCTGTAAACTTTAACTAACTTCTCGTAATTATTGTACACACTGGCATGGTTTACTCCGACGAGTATATTTTAACTTCAGGGAGTGAGTGAAGAATTTTGCTGTCTAATCAAATGTGTGTAATTCTTTTTTCTAGAAACGTTAACGTCTCAGCCTGAATTACATGCAGTGCAATTTTCCGCTAGGCAACCTATGAGGATCGGACAGCAGAGATTTTATAGCCAAATATCACTGAAAATGTTTGGCTGTAATATCTTACTGTGCGCTATTAAAATATACTACTATTTTCAATCTGCTCTCCTTAATGGTCAATTCACCAAAACTTGCTAGTTTATGTAGCCTAGGCTTATATATGGGTAGCAATGCTGCAGCAATATGCGAGAGGGTTCGCTACAATTTTTTTTGGAGGTCAATGTCTTTTTTCTCATCATGGATTGAGGCTACACTTTAAACCTATTTGTATAAAATTGACTGTCTTATGTTATCTTCATCATCAGCCTATAGCAGTCCACTGCTGGGTATAGGCGTCTCCTATTGTACGCCATCTAGTTCGATTCTCGGCAACTCATCCAGTTGCTACTAGCTATTATGCGAAGATTATAATTATTATTATCAGTCTTTATTTTTGTTCAAAATGTACTTCCTTTGTTCCAGAAATCTAGATGATGAACATTTTGGAACTCTTCTTTAGGTATACAGCCTTCTGCTACATGATCTCCTGTTACAACATTACCGTTGAAAACATTATAATTATTGATTGATACAGAACTTTCGGTTCCTTGAAACCTGGAAATATGTACTTGTCTCGAGTTTACATAACTTCCACTATCCATATCCATGAGCCATTGACTATTACCATGAGAAACAATAATATCTTTTTGGGTAATTTGGATATTGCCCTAAGTAAAACTTACAAAGTTCGTGGATTATAAATAAGTAACAGAGTATGTCCTTCTGTCCAGGCATTGTTGATATTGCTCTCCCTACAGCTTTGCCTAGAATACTTATAAAGTCATTCCTTTTTTTAAATAATGGTAGCTAAATCCTCATTTGGTTGTGTGAAATTATATTCATAAAAGGAGTCAGTATCTATTCAATGATAACAAGACTTACAGTTAGACGCGTGTCATGACACAGTACGTTGGTAAATTAACAATATCTGGTAAATTATAGTCATCAGAATTTTTGACTATTTTTTAGTGTTCAAAGTCTTCTTCAGGATATACCTAATAGATTAGCCATTGCTCAAGTATCTTGAGATCAGCTTCCAGTCTCACCAGATGAAGCTAAATATAAGTCTTTGGACTAGTCCTGTTTGTATTGATGTTATATTATGGGCACCATCGACTTGAAGAAGACATACTTCAGTGTCACTACACTTTATTCAGTCTTTGCTTCTGATAATGACATACATTTGACATTACATTTATTTATTATATATTTAGTACAGCGATTAGCCATTAACACTAAATTAAATTTATCCTATCACTCTGTCTTCTCACAGAACCGCCAACATTCTAACATTATCGCCTTCCATTCATCAGTAAACAAATCCAATCCCGGGATGGTCTCCACGAGCGTTGAGCATCGAGCACATACATGACATAGTCGTCACTTAATGACAATAATAAAGCCTTATATCACATGCTATTTCAATTGTCATGTCCCGACTTGCAGTACGGCGGCTCGGTACAAAGGGTAGCCCACTTTCCTCGGTAAACCCTGTATGGTTATAGTCAGTAGTATACAAAATTATCATGTGTCTGTCCATATGTCATATCCCGAGTTGCACTACGGCAGCTCGGTATAAAAGGTAGCCCACTTTTCTCGGCAAACTCTGCATGATTACTTTGTAAAATAGCTCACGCTATCCTTTTGTATGAAGTTATATATAGGTAGTCTGTTATTATCCTGCGATCATCAATCAGGCGTCGGGGGTGGTGATTATGGTATTAACTGTACTGATAACCTAATTGATTATGGCCATCTGTAAGAGGCCTTACTTTAAGTCAACGTTGATCTTCGTCGAGTTTTCATGGATGATTAGGATGTTTTTAGCATTGAAAATTAAACAGGGGGCCTAAAAAGGCCACATTGAGCAATTCGTCAAATGATCTGCTTAGTAACTGTCAAACAGATGATTACAGAATATGAACCTTATGCGGATGACATTAAGAGTCTTGATTTAAGTAGATATTTTGACATTCCTAATACGAATCATATTATGATTCATCTAAAGCGGCCTTTTTAGCCCCCCAGAAGACTGTTTTGTTTCTTACTTTATTGAACTAGACGGTTTTCAGGATAATCAGTTCATTTGATTAAGAAAACTTCGATGTCAGATAATATATTAAAGCACTCTGATTGTTTAATTCTTAGGGTTTCGTACAATAACACCTAAATATAAATCGGACTCATTTATATTAAGTGACTGAAAAGTGACTTCGGCATCTGTTGAAATGGTTTCATAAGGTAAGGTCAAACAAAACAAATCAAATAAAATTGAGGATAAATATTTATTTTTACAAATAAATTATGACTGAGGTACTTGTACATGGCTTTATCAAACATTAATAAATAGCACACATTC
The DNA here is from genome assembly GCA_932294325.1 of Allophyes oxyacanthae. Lineage (NCBI taxonomy): Eukaryota > Metazoa > Arthropoda > Insecta > Lepidoptera > Noctuidae > Allophyes > Allophyes oxyacanthae. The sequence goes on from OW028631.1 coordinate 11,248,818, forward strand.
ACACAAATAAATTACACATTCATTCTAATTCAGTTCATTCGCTGATTTGTCCAGCATACGCCAAGGACGCTCCATCACTAGCCTTTCTACTCCAGCCTTGGCTAGCTGGTTCGTATGAGTATCCAGGATGTTCCTCATGATGCTGAGGGGCAGCGTAAGTGATAGTGGAGGAGGAAGAAGAGCCCTTCTTGGCTAAGAGTTTCCTGACCAGGCTGAAGGCAGTCATGGCGAAAGCGATCTTGCCCAAGAAGACAGCCTTGATAGCGACGAAAGCGATGATTCCAAGGAAGAGTGGGATGAGAGCAGCAAACTTCAGCTTCAACAGGAGGAGGAGGGGCAACAGCTTCTTCAGCTTCTTCTTCTTCTTGCCACGAGCTGTAAACAAAAGAAACAGTTTAGAATTGAAGGTATTGAAGATATTTCTTGGTACCAGGCTGACATAGTCGTAAAAAGGTGGTTGATAGTTAATAACATTACGTATGGTGAATATAAAGCAGCAAACTGTCCAATGATTGCATGATAATTCCACTTGATGTATGGTTATTAGTGTAATGTTACTCGGTTATTTTTTGCCTAACGATTTTTTGTTAGAACTAAAGCGGGGAGTTGTTTATGAAAAAGCTATTCAAGAAGCTATTTTGTTTTTAAATAATTCTTTAAATTTCCTGATAATTTTGGGAATATTTTACGAGTTCTAAGAAAAGACATGTTACAGCATAACAATCGTTCGTAATAGAGAATGTTCTTAAAATTGTTTTAAAAACAACCATGAAAATGTATTCAAAATATTTCGTTTAGCACCTACTAGTAACCGTAAAGGGCTTTGTCAGTTAAGTGTGTAAGTAAATATGTATAGAAGAGAAAGCTGTGAGGTACCTAGGTTTCAATGCATTGTTTGAAACCCGTTTGGCACTTTAGTGGTAAAGTTTCTCGTGAGTTCTGACAATGGATTCGTTTATTGCGTTGCTAATGACAGTTTTAGGTTTAAGCTTCAGTTTGGACCATACCGTCATCGTGAGAAATGATCAATTTTTTATGCCTTTCATGCATAACCTTTTAGTAATTTTTGAGTTTACATTTTTTAAGATTTTATATTTGAATAGTGTCACACGGCCAAATTATGTACTTATTATTACAAAAAACATTTTACATTATTTTTGTTTTCTCGTCCTAAATAATTTAGCCTATCGCAGTCCACCTTTGTATGCTGGTCTCTTTCTTTCCTTTTTCAGAAGACTCAAAATAAAGGATTGCCTCACATTGAAGAAAAGAAAGTTACGTAACTATGATGAAATTATGAAAGATCCCATGAACAAATTCTTATAGGCAAACGTATAACTGATTATTCGTCTCACCTTCCTCATCAAGACCTCTAGATTCTCCATCAGGAGATGAGAGACGCAACTGCAGTACGTGATTCTCTAAAAAGTCTTCAACGTTGTCAGCAATCCTCTCGTCGATCTGGAATTCCCTGGCCTTTGGTTCTTCAACTAACGGCTCGTAGCTACGAGCAGAGCGGGCAGATCCAGTATTGACCAGGCTCATGCCCTCGAAGATGTCGAGGTCTTTTATGATGGCCAGTCGTTCGGTGTATTTTAAGGCTTTTTCCTGTGAATAATTGATACGGTTTAATTTTTGTGTAGTGTGAAGAAGACGTAGGCATGTTAGGGTTTTTTTTTACATTGTTTTTCTTTTTACTTCTGTATATTTATTTTTTTTATTTATTTAAATTGGTTTCGATGAATTTATAAGAATTGATTCATGCTACTGATCACTATTAAAAAAATAATTAAAAAGAAAAACATATTTGACTCATAAAGCTAATCGGTGAAGTCAATATTCAAGATGAAATTATTCAAGCACTACTGTCTTCAAAAACTCGTGAATGGTGCAAAATGTTTTACTACAAATCCACGGTAAGTAGCCACTCGTTATGCTAATGGTTTTTTTACTGAAAATTCAATGAGCTTCGTCATTGTCACAACAAAACTTATTGAAATTCTGGTCACTGACACTTCACAACACTGGGGAATCCATGATAATCACCTTCAGACATAACGAAGTATCGGTTTCTATGCACTCAGTAACTGCACCAACTAAATTTTCCGCAACACCATTTTCTTGCACTGGGTTACACTTCACTGTCGCCAAAATGGCTAACAAAGCTATATTTTTCCACATTTTTATTTTATTAAATTCCAAAATTCGCTGGATGCTTGTACTTCAAGTGCCAACGTTGGCAAACTTATGATGATTTCCCAAAAAACTGATGGATTTTATCCTTCGTCTCCCCACTACAATTTTTTGACATATGACGTAAAGTATGTGCGCGCTGTTTGAAGTCGTGTGCTAACTGATCGACCGTAGATCGTTTAAGCTCAGACGTAAGGATAAGTAGAAAAATAAATATTGGATGTTAGAAAGCGAAGTTTGCGTTTACGACATCTAATATACGCATACGTTGTGAGCAGTGTAAATTGAAACGAAAGAAAAAGTGTGATTGTTTGATTTTTCGTAAGTCCATATGCAAAGGTGAAAATGAATGTCGTAATAACTAGAAACACTTTTTAGTGTAAAATTTTATAATGTTGTCGTAATAAAATATAATAAAGTGAAATTCATTGTTCCCTCTCTCATGAACTCTATCTAATTTTATATGTAGCTATTTTTTTAATACTTTAGATTTCGAGGTCGTATCGGAAACCGGTAAGATCAGTGACTCGGCTTCGAAACTTTCTGTCGTTTTATATGTTGACAGCAGATTTACAAATTTTCAACTCTTATTTTCTAATTTCTTTTTAATATGTTTTTGTGTTTTGCTTTTTTATTTTCATGCGTGCATCTGAGTCGTGTTGACCGCTCGGGGGTTCGATCATACTGAAACCGAAAAATACTGTGAAAATAAGTGTTTTTGCTAAAGGAAATTACTCGTTAGGTAATCACTTTCTTTTGCAATATTTGAATTAATATTTATAGATTTTTGAAATCGGATTTATGGCATAAAAATTTATGAAAAGGAGTGTTATAATACTGTTGAGTAAGATGAAAACGTAAGTCAGAATAATTTATACTAAAATGTTTTATTTATAACAATTATGTTCGTTAGTATTAATTCTATTTTATTTTCAAATGAAGTGTTTAAAGTAATAAAGAAACAATTATTTTTAAATAATTATATTTACGCACAAATATGAAGTCACTTTCTTGAATAAAGTAAAAAAAAATACTACAATATCAATTGCAGCTACTTTTAAATCCAATAAAGCTAAACATAGAAAAACAAAATTTATTCTCGAATAATAATGTACACCCTCAAATAACGTTCTTGTAATTTCACATCTGAAAATCTCAATATTTTTTCTACTATTTACGATGTTCCCAATTATTAATAAATATCATAGTTTAAAAAAAACTAAAGAAAACGCTTTTGTCATCCAAACTAAACGTGTATGCAAAATTTCAGCTCAATCGGAAACCAGGAAGTGGGTCAAATTTAACTTCCAAGATTTTTTTACATAGTTAGTTACAGGTGAAGCTAATAAAAGCGTTTTAAAAAGAAGCTACGCATAGCAACAAATGTCTAGGTCACAATTATTATAAAACGATTAAATAATTGAGCTCAAGTGTACAAAATGTGTCGGTCAATGATGTAACTACTCTTCGCTTTGCGCAAGTGAAAGTGTACGCGAAGTATTTCTTAAATTCAAGAGTCAACGAGACGCCTGCAATACTTGCAGGGAAAAAGTCGTGTTACAAGTTGCTAATATATGTATGGCTATATGTAATGTGCGGTGAATGAATTGTATAGTAAACGGTAAAGTTTTGTTGAGTTTTGAGTTTGGAAGAGTCAATTGCTTACATCTGTTCTTTGTAGTTATATTATCTTTTACATAATCCTGTTCATCTTCTTTCGTTCTTTTTATTATTATCTCCTTTATTCATCATTATACATATTTTTTAAAGTTTTAAATACATATTATAAAATAAAATCAAATATACATTTAAAAACATAAAAAATAGGAACCAACCGGCATCGGGAACAGGGTCCAAGCTACTGGTGGCTAGGGCTCCAGAGAGAGGAACCTCCTCACAATGCCTGCCGTGTCGAGGAGTACCGCCTTCTGCATCAAGCCCTTGATCCAACCCCCCAACGAGAGCCTCATAAGATGTTTCATTATTATTATTATACGCCTGATGTCCCACTACAGGGCAAAGGCTTCTCTCCCCTCTTTCCATTTCTCCCGGTCCGTTGCGATCTGGGGCCAATCCTTTATGTAAATGTCCAGCTCATCCCGCCATCTCCTTTTGGGCCTGCCGCGCTGTCGTTCGTTCTTTTACTATAATTCAAAGCAAATTGTATGAATAAAATCTTTATATCTTTGTACATGCTAGATTCTGGAAATGACGTCTGATAGAGATGAATGGAAGAAAAAGACATATTGCGCCGACCCCAAATAAAATGGGATAAGGGCAGGAGAATGATGACATTGCTAGATTCTCTCTATTATTTTGCATAATCCTTATACTAAATACCCAGAGGACCAGCTTATACCTGACTGAAATTTTGGCTGTTTTCATTTCCAATAAATGAAATGAATATTAAGTTAGTTTTACATAATAGAAATAAAATACTATCCAGATTTTATTTTTTGTTGTTGTTATAAAAGGCGATTCATCTAGATTGAAAGTAACGAATGCTTTGTACAAAAATACTACTCAAAATTGATTATTCATAAATTCACAATTCGAATACTTATCCTTCTCTTGCTTAAACAATTGACAACCATTCAAGTGTTTCTATTTGCTCTACCAGAGTAGGTAAGCCTTGTTTAAATATTTGCGCATTTGTAGTACTAATCTCTACATAGTATAACATAAAGTCGCTTTCCTTGTCTGTCTGTATATCCGCTAACTCCTTCTAAACCACGCAATGGATTTTAATCCAGTTTTTACCATCAGTTAGGGCCTATCCACAGGATACTTTTAGCAGCAGAATCGCAGGTTTCGCGTTCGTTATTCACTTATTGTAAGCAAAAGGCAGCCAACAAACGCGATTCTGGTGCGAAAAGTATCGAGTGTGAACGAACGCTTAGATAATTTTCACGGAAGGTTTATATGGTATAATACTTTGATATTGAATGCAAGGATAGTAGAGAAATTGCACCCGTACGCCGCCGGGGGCGGATCGCTAGTATAAAATAAAATAATATTATTAGCTGTATGTCACTATGATTTTAAGGGGGTAAATAAAATGCCTCGAGAACTATCACAAGATGCCGTTTGGGCATTTGAGGCCACCTACGACAACAACCAGTCAAACACGTTGTCTTTGGCCTCAGCGACTGTAACTGCATACCAATTGTTGTACTATCGCATACTATGATAGTTACCTATGATATCTTCTTCAATCAAACGTTTTTACACATACATTTCTTCTTATAGAAAACAATAAACGATCTTACGGGTCACGAGGCAAGCGATCAACGCTGTCCAAAATATCTGTAATCTTATGATCGTCTCCATTCATTTAAGTGCTAGGCACTTGTTTGTATAGCAATTTCCATCCTGTTCTATTCAATACTAAATCTTTTAATTATGATGTTTCTACATTTGCTTTTTCTTTCAGTTGATCAATGTGCGTTCTTCTTGTTTTTCCTCTTATTTTGCCGGTACTTGAATTGCTTAATTCACTAACTGACAAAGCGCAGACATTAGTATCATCCTTGGGAACAAGACGTGTCCACTCGTTAGCTAATGAGTTAATTTACTTTCCAGAAATACGGTAAAAATTTGTTATATGCATGTCTAGTTCATCATGTTTCGACGAAACAGCGGCATGAAAATCATTTATTACATGAAAAACAATCTATCTATATTTTAATTTCCTAATCATCATTGTCCTGCCCTTATCCCATTTTATTTGTGGTCGGCGCAATATGTCTTTTTCATCCATTCATCTCTATCAGACGTCATTTCCAGATTCACTTCCTTCACATTCATGTCATGTTTCATACAGTCCAACCATCTTTTCTTTGGTCTGCCTCTTCTCTGATAGCCATCAAAATTCATACTTACAACTCGTCTTTTAACATGACTCTCATCTCTCCGCATTACATATCCATGTCATTTTAATTTCTTAATAACCTAGATATTGTTTTTATTAAAAAAATTGGTGCGTTTAGCAGTACCTTATCTGATGGTAAGTGATAATGCTACCGAGGGTGGATTACGCAAGCCCAAATAATGCCTATTCACTCTCGCCTTGAACTATTGTCACTTATGAATCGAAATAACTTAGATACACGGTCTAAAGAATAGGAATCCTAATCTTAGGAATAGAAGGAGAATCCTTTGGAATATACCAACAGGATGTAAAGTAGCTGACACACTATAGTTATAATTATTACAACACTCCCTAACACGGGAATTTAGGACACTTTCTATCATCTTTATGTACCTATACGAATTCCTATAAACTTTTAAAAGAGTGTGTTTGTATAGTTTTCTAAGAACAATTTTAACGAGAAACGTAGCCCATAAAAATTTCAAAAGTGTGCAAAGAGGTATTTGTATATGTCAACACCTCATTGGTTCAGTAGCACGGTTATCTGTTCTTGAGTTCCATCTTTAGGTTTGTGCAAAGTTAAAGTCAAAAGTTTTTATTTCAACTGGGCCTTTGCAGGCACTTTCAAAACGTCGTGATTCTAGGTGCACGGTTCCAAGTGGGTTGGTCCTGGAGAAGATACAGGCAAGAAACTCCATGGATACTCTTTTCATCTGTGCAAACCTTAAATCGGTTTTGCTAGTAAAACTATTTTCAGTTCGAGATGTAATGCTGCCAAAAATGTCTTCTTCTTTAAATCTAATCTCAATACAAATAATCAGTTGTTCCTTTCAAAGATCATAATTGCATCAGGCATGAAAAATATTTTGAAAATCAAGTTGGCCTAAATGTCATGTTAGTTATTCAACATCATTATCATCTAGTTCTCATCTTCTTTTCCAGGACTTTTAAGCTCCATCTGCCGGTACAATTATCTATATAACATGACCTGCACAACCAAGAAAGTGTAAATCAAGTTACACCACAAAATCTTTCCTTTAGTAAGTTCTCAAGAGATTTTCAGCGGCATAAGTTTCACCTATTGTTTTTTCTTGTTTTGTGGAACACCAATATTGCTCATAAAGATGTCACAGCGCCTAACTCCCTCAAAGAGGTCAGTAAGCATGTATGTCATCGCCCTTTAGTACCAATACTTCCAATAGGCTCGCTTTCTCCATAATTAGGTGGTCGCCGGAACTTTGCATAAGCTTCGGACGATGGGCGGCTATAGGTGTAGTAGTTAGCTATAGTTTGTGTTGAATATGGATATTTATCACGAATAATACTTGGCCTTAAGTTCTATAATTAATCCTGTCATATTCTTATTTTACTTTTACCCATAATTGTTTTACAATCGGGTATTCCATAAGTTTCTATTCTAATTTCTGTAGCCATTCGTAAAAGCCTGCACGGAAAAAATGAGCAAGCTATATCTGAACCAAGTTACTCGGTTGTCGCCCCTTAAAAATGGAGACCGGCTCAAATCATCCCAATAATGGGTCCCGACTGCTAAAGTCGCTATGTTCCACATTGGAATTCTAACGGACTTGTCTTTTTTTCTTTTCAGTTTTTATTTAAAGTTTACTTTTTAAGCAGTCGGGTTTTTTGATTCTTTTTTGATTTATTTCATTTTTGTAATTAGATATAATAAAATATCATTTGTATGGGATCTTTATCACCTATAGATGTATCTCTTAAAATATTTCGAATACCATGAAATGAAGGACCATAATTATTTCATCAGTAATATATTACTGCTAGGATTCAGGACTTCTCTTTGAGAAAGGGACTAGGTTGTAATCCGTGGACTGGTGGATTTCAAATCTTTAAAATTTTAAGTTCAGGGTATCCTCAAGACGTTTTCCTTCTCCGATGAATAATGCGCACGTAACTATGACCATTGTTACGCGCCCACCTAGATTCAAACCTACGACCAGGACGTAAGTCAGGCTCACAAAAACTGAGCCACCAATGTTTGCATCATAGGTTAAATATTTGCCCTTCACGCCTAGAATCAAAAGTCATGAGGCAGGGTTATCGTAGTTAACAATATACACCATAACTGCAAAAAAAAAACAATAAATACAAAATGTTTTTTGTTATGAAACGGTCAAGAAGTCAGACTTCCTAAAAATATAATTCACGTAACATACACCCTGCATATCCTTGCCTACGTAACCGAGCTATCTAGATGAAAGTGCCGTGTGAGTCAGAGGCACTTGCGATCCGCTGCCCGTGCGCAGCCCGACCTTGACAATAACGGTACTTCGAGTGATCGTCGGTGCACACGCCGCGAATTTTTGAAAGAGCTTTGGAATAAACCAGTTGGTATAGATGAGTCTTTATGCGAGTTATTCTAACATTTCAGAAAGCGTTTTCTTTTTATTTTGATAAAACCTTTACCTACGCTAGTATTTCTCATGTATCTTGAGTATAACTAGATCAGAAACATCTCGCATGGATACAATTACAGACCGAAACTTTAAACAATCTGTAAGCTATACAAATAGAAAGAAAGAAAAAAAAAATTAATCAGCACAGACATATTGACAACATAAGAGAGAAAAGATAAAAAAAAGCACTTCAAAAGTTGACAAATAAGAAATAAAATATTTTTAAATAGGTATATAGGTATCCGATGCCGAAAGGGTAGCCAGCTCAGCATTTTCTGGGCGCGGAAAGCCCAACGCTGATTTAATGAATAATTGTTTCGTGTAGGAATCTAGACACTTGCATACGATAGGAAATAGATTTTTTTTTTGTATTAATTAAAAAAAAAAAATTGCCTTATTTGTAATGAAATGAAATCGTTTATTTTAGTATTTTTAAATCCAATACAAATTAAATATTAAAATGAAAATGATAGATCTTAAACATAAAATATTTACATATAACAGTAGATAATATAATTTATGTAGACAATTTAGGTGAGATGTTATGTAAACATTTTTTTTTCGACGCCATTCCACAAATGTTTATGTATGTGTATGTTTGTAGTAGAAAAATGAAAGTGTTCGCAAAAGTTTTGACTTCAAAGGCTCGACCTTGAATAACGGTGCTTCAGCTGCCGAAAAAAATACTTCACTAAGGTATTAGGTATTAACCGGTTTATGTAATATTCGCGTACGAATTTTTGATTATATTAGTATATAATTATGTATATTAATTTTAGAGATCAGTAAACTTATAATCTGGTTTCACATAATTAGAATAAATTTTAATCATGCAAAACTAACTTTCTCTCTTAAGTTCAATGTTTATTTTAATTCCAAAATTCACATTATTATACACATATAAACTAGTGGTCACTCTGTGGTCGAAATTCAACTGTAATTTTAGCTTTCTGCACTCCTTCTCCATATAAACTTTAACTATGCCAAATCTCACACTCCTCCGAGTACAATTTGCTTATAAAGAGGTACAAAGTTTTCTCTTCACGTATTAATAAGATATGTGATTGTGTATCACTACTGCTATTTACTGCTTTTATTTTAATTCACTTATCGCAATCGCAATATTGTCAGATATTAAACTTCCCCCAAAAATGTATGAGAGGATGTTTATTTAGAGTGTCACCCCCTTTCATTTTTGATTTCTTTTCCTGCTTTCCATGTGTCATTGAGCAATATTGTATTATTAGCAAAAAGGAGAAACTCAGTTCCCATACAAACTCGGGCCTGACGTTCCAGGACTAGAATTTGGCCATAATTTAGAACATTGAAAAAGGCTTCATGATCCAAATTTTCATTACTGCTAGCAATGGCCAAATTTGTTAAATTGTGCAATGTATATACAATTTAGGTTATGTTTATATTTTGGCTTATTTTATGAAAAAAACACTATTTTTGAAGAATTATCTGACTCGATCCTACCCTGCACCCTGACCCTGACTTAATAGGTATATATTTGTTGCGTGTAATGTAATGCCCAAAAAAGGATTTCTCTTTTAGGTTATGTCAATACCTCAAAAAATTATAATACTGATGTTATTCACGACATAAATTTAATTCGCGTTTAGTAAGGGGGTTATTAAAACGTTATATAAAATGTTATTTAATACAATAGTTTAAATCTTAATGATAATTTTATGTGAACTCCTTACACACTAATAAAATATAATATATTTAAAATATAAATGTGTAATAGGATATATAAATAGAATTAATAAGTTGTAGTAATAAGTATAATTTTATGTACTAATAATCGTCAAGCCAAATATCAAATGTGTACAAAAAAAAAAAAAAATGAATTTTCGCGTCCATTATTTCCTATTCACAATCAGCTACCTACAGACGCTAAAATTCAATTATATGTTTTTAGCTAAAATGCACTAAGTATTTAACAGTGTTAGTTTAACGCGATATGGGACTAGTATTATTTTATTATATTTGATGCTTTGAAATGTCGCATGCATACTGCTTGGTGGAATGTACACTTTAAAAATAAATAAAACCATCTGCTACTGTAGGTATCTCAAGAATATTTTTGCAATAAAATAATTATGATTATGATTATTCCAAAAATATATCACATGCCTTGTACCTACTACTTGTTGGAATGTACACTTTAAAAATAAGCAAAACCATCTACTACTGTAATAAAAGAATATTATTGAAAAAAAAAAAAAAAAACTTTGAATAACATTATTCCAAAAAGCTTTCGTATAGCAATTTCGACCAGTGTGCGCCGGCGTCGACTTTGTAGGCGCGGCAGGCACTTTCGCGGGCCGCACCTATAGTACCACCTGACTTGGGCGCGCACCGGAAATGAACTTGTAGGTACCTATACCAACGTTTTGTAACGATGACATACCAAGTAGATATCAGCGATGGTCCCTTATAAAAGTTGGACCGAATTATGAGCAACGAACCCAAAATTAAATACTATTTAAGTAATATTTGTTAAATAATAGGTGTGTAAGTGGGATTGAGATCATCTGGTTAGTGACCGCAATGCCACTACTGAGCACTTATTACCGAAATGCCTTATCTAATTTGTTTAGACTCACTGATCCCACAGTCAACTCGATCACAAGGTTTTGTGACTCTATGCCAATTCAATGTACAATTAATGTATTACAATGTATTTTTTCAATAAACAAATTATATAAATAAACTTAATTTTCTTCTAGTAGGTAGGTAATAAAAAAATACGTGATTATAGCTTTTAATGATTCCTGTGATTTTTTATAATACGTTAAATTAAAGAAGAAAGGAAGAAAAGATGGAAATAGTTATTTGTTATACAAGAGTGCAAAGTTGCTTTTTAACCGCGTGTTCAATTTTGATGACCGAGCAAGCGAAGGATTCTAAAATTGAATCACGAGCGCAGCGAGTGATTCAAAATTAGAATCCTGAGCGTTAGCGAGGGAATCAAAAGGGCACGAGGTGAAAAATCTTTGCACTCGAGTGCAACACGTAACTTTTCATTCCACCTCAGCGAGGAAATGACTAAATGCAAAAAAAAAACGTTTAATTCACAAACTTAGTGCAGACGATGTTCTAAATTCAATTTACTTTATCCTCTAGAGAATAAAAACGGCTTTTCCACTCAGATATTGAAGATTAAAAATACTCTTTCCGAGATGGTGGGATGAAAATTTACTTTATCCTCTAGAGAATAAAAACGGCTTTTCCACTCAGATATTGAAGATTAAAAATACTCTTTCCGAGATGGTGGGATGAAAAATAATTTATTTACTTCTATTCCATTTTATCCGTGACTTTATGTCCATCCAAAAGTTGTATATAAAAGATCACTGTACAGGGTATTTTTTTCTGTAGTGCCAAAAGCAGAGTGATTCAGTGTCCGTTCCCAAATGCAACCGCAGTACTAAAATTCATTCTAATAAAACCAAAATTAAAATTTGATTTTGTGTGGCTTGCGATACTAAATCATGCGTGTCCCCCATACTAAGTCGAATTTTTGTTTTGTTTTAAAGTGTATCCCAATAGTAGGGTTGCATTTAGGAACAGTACCTCTACCATGAGTTTTCCGTGCCGTCTAACGTTCACGATCACATGCAATATTTGTAGAGTGACTTTAGTTCACTATTTATACCGCTAGAGGCGCTGAAAAAATTCCCATACAAATATTGCATGTGAACGTGAACGTTAGACGGCACGGAAAACTCATGGTAGAGGTACTGTTCCTAAATGCAACCCTACTATTGGGATACACTTTAAAACAAAACAAAAATTCGACTTAGTATGGGGGACACGCATGATTTAGTATCGCAAGCCACACAAAATCAAATTTTAATTTTGGTTTTATTAGAATGAATTTTAGTACTGCGGTTGCATTTGGGAACGGACACTGAATCACTCTGCAAGTTTTGGCACTACATAAAAAATATCCTGTATATATTTCAAGGTTTAGATTAATAACATTAACGAACCACAATATGACGGCACTTTCTGCGCTACGTGCCGCGGGTTCGATCCCCGCACGGAGCAAATAATTACATGATCTATAGGAAGGTCTGGGTGTGTGTGCATGTAAGCAAAGCCTAGTGCTGGACAAAGTTTAAAAAAATACATTATCTATATATTAATACGTGAAAAGAAAACTTTGTACCCATTTTTAAGTATAATGCGTGCACGAAGGAGTGCGAGATTTGGTAGAGTTAAAGTTTATATGGAGAAGAAGTACAGAAGCTAAAATTATGGTCGAATTTCGACCATCGGGCGACCATAGGATCTACTATTTGGAACCGTGCACCTAGAGTCTCGACATTTCATAAGTGCCTGTATTTAGTTTACATGAAATAAAGATCTATTCTATTCTATTCTATTCTATTCTACCACTAGTAACTGCAAAGCCACCTATTTACTGTTCAGATCGTCGATATCTAGATCTCGTGAGCCTGGAAACCCAATTTCATAATAATCAATATCCGTTTGGTAGGCGGATCTTCAAAAATCATACGGTAATCTAATGTATTATGTATATCAGTATTATGTATCAATATTTAATTAAATATGTTATTATATAAATATATAATTTTATTAGATCACACATTTAACTTTCACTTAAAATATAATTTATTGCTTGACTAACGCGATGTGATTATACGTTTAAAATATGTGCCTATACATATTAATAAAATTATTTAGCTTTAATTAAGAAATATTAGAAACTCTAAAGGAAATTCAGAAAGTGGCTCTAGATACCAACTTTCTGTAGAGATAAAGCATAGGTAATTAGATTTTGTTACCTACCGAATGGTCTAGGACAGGGGTCGGCAACCTGCGGCTCGCGAGCCACATGCGGCTCTTTGGATGTGAAGCGCCGCAACTCTTTAGTTCCATACGCAAATCACTAGGCGGTCCCGGCATTATTTGCCAAATAGACGAAAGGTTGTGGAAAAATTAAAATAAAACGAAAATTTTAAACTTTGAATTTTGTAAATTGTAATTTTTGACTCTTCCGACTCAAAAGAAAGAAGAAGAAAGAAAGAAAGAAAGAAATCATTTATTTGCTTATAATGCAGGTGTACATATAAGTTGGAATATTAATTATTAAGTGTCCCGATACATTTTACCTTACGGCATGCAACATATTTGGTTTGTATTAAATAATAGTATAGTAAGAAAAAAATAACAATATTAATAATCATAAAATCCAAAACATTCGAACCCGTAAAGATAGCGTACATAATTTTATCTATCAAATTTTCCTATATAGTTTTGTCATTTAAAAAGTCTTTAATTGTGTAATAGCATTTCTCCATCAATAGCTTCGTTAATTGTTTTTTAAAGGTCGACCCCTGGTCTAGGAGACAAAAATCTCAGCTTTTTTGGTTGTACTTGCGCCTGACAAAATGGTATCTATTATTAACTTTTATCTTTTCAGGATCTAAGGGCGATTTTATTGTCATATGGATTTGTGGCAACCGTAATACCCTTATTCTTATACAGGGTGCCGCAAACCACATATTTGGTATCATGTTCTGAAGCCGTACACAAAAATCTGCTATTTTTAGCAAGTTTTTTTGGGATATCCGCTTACTAAAAGGTATTAATTATTGAATTAGATTTCCAAGATTACGAGATCTAGATTATAGCGATCTGGGCAGTTCAAGTGGTTTTGTAGTTGTATAATAAATACTAATAATTATATATAAAACATAATATATTCTGTAAATAATTCCTTATAGGATGTTTTTACAAGTCTTTTTTAGGTCTAGATTGCGCCGGCGGCGGCATTTCGTTCTGTCTCTGAATCGCCAGCTGGCGCAGTGGTTAAGCGATTAGCTTTCTACGCTACATGTCGCGAGTTCGATCCCAGCACGGAAAAAGTATTTGTATGATCTATAGTTAGTTGTTTCGGGTGTGGACGTATATGCACGTGAGTTGTATGTTTGTAAATTGTACTCTGTACCCACGGGCCACGACACAGGAGCAATAAAAGTTTAAAAAAAAAAAAACTCATAACTAAAGATAAAACTAAAACTAATTATTATTATAACTTATAACTCTATATAAAGTTGCCTGCGTAAAGTTGTTCAGCGAACAATAAAACAAGTCTAATCTGTTGGCCACCGCGTCATACCTACATCGCTATAGGTTTGAAAATTATAGTCAATCTGAAGAAGAAAATACAAACAAGTCAACAATTTATTCTAGATACGTGTGAACACCTAAGGATTTCTACAAGCGAAGCACATCCGCGTGGCTTTCCACGCAAACATCCTAAGCGTATGTCGCATGCGTGTGTCGCAGTCCTATTCTGTAAACATTTATCTCTGATTGTTTTGTCTATGAGTGTAATTTTTTTTTAATAGTTTAATATTTTATTTACCAGAATCATACGAATACATTTATGCCAACGAGCCACAAACTAAGCAAAGCTTGTATCTTGGGGCTCCGGAGTCTGGACTCTGGAGTACAATTTAACATCATATTTAACAATATTATTAATATTATTCAAATAATAAAGATAAAGATAAAAGGTAGGGCTGGGTGTATTATGCGTGTATGGTGTTTGTGTGTATTTGTATAATTGTAATAGACACACACACCCCAAAATTGATAAGATGGATTCAATATTTTGTTTTAGACTGTGGGACCTACCTAGTCTTCTAGTTTGGTTCTAGGATTTGGCTGGAAAATTTTCAGCTTATGGTAGAAATTGTGACACTGCGTGGTATGGTAACTAGAAGCCTCATACGGTCAACGACGAACACAGTAAAGCAAAAAACGTCGAACTGCAAACAATCACACGAGTATTATAAATAAATAATATAATATAATATAATATAAATAGCTATATATTGTGAATGTAGTAAAACGACAAAAATTCTAACGAATACTGGATATTTTTATAAGTAGTGCGCAAAATTTGCAGAGTGGTTCAGTGTCCGTTCCTAAATGCAACTGCAGAAATCAAATTCAGTCCAAAACAAAATATAAATTTGATTTTAAATGGCTTGCGCTAGTGAATTATGTCATCCATGCTAAGACGAATTTTTGTTTTGTTTAAAAGTGTATCCCAATACTGCGGTTGCATTTAGGAACAGAGACTGAATCACTCTACAAATTATGCGCACTATATACAAAATTGTCATGTATGTTAAAATTTGTTTACAATACGCTTAAATAATAACAAAGCCTATCTGTTACTATAAATTTTACATAATTTTATGATGGAATTTTATCAATGTACACGTTTTAAATAGCTATTTAGTGTTATTATTTTGTTTTTTTTTTATCCAGCCAATAACCTATTAAGTATGATCACTTGATCGTATTTTCAATTATGATAATTATTATCTAACCGACAAAAACACCCGACTCCAACTAGAAAAAGAGCTGTAACTTTTGAATGGCTGAACAGATTTTTATGCGTCTAGCTAAGCTAGCTTTCAATTAAATCAGTCTATCCGTTCTGGAGATACAATGCCACAGACAGATACACAGATAGACGCTACAAACTTATAACACACCTCTTTTTTGTCGGGGTTTAAAAATGATTTGGTATTTGCGCAATACGTTAAAAAAAACAAATACCTACCTACCTAGTACTACTTTCTATAACCTCGCCTTAATGTCTCAGATCACTTGATCACAATATCATCAAACTAAATAATGTTCTGCCTCTTAACAATATTTTTCTGTTCCAGAATAGTTCCTCGGTTAAGAAGGTAAATAAGATGTCGCGGTACGCACTCCACATCCGGTTTGGTGTACCTGTACAGTCGAACTGAATAGAATTTAGCGGTCAGCTTATTGGTATTAGTTTTGCTTTTAGTATCAAATGCTTCCCACAATATGTGATACAGCATAATATGTAGATGATGGATTGAGACTACTTTGTTTCCTACAGAAACTGGATTCTATAATGGTGGATACTTCTGTTTCAATAGAATAGAATAGAATAGATCTTTATTTCATGTAAACCAGATACAGGCACTTATGAAATGTCGAGACTCTAGGTGCACGGTTCCAAATAGTAGATCCTATGGAGAAGAACCGGCAAGAAACTCCATGGTAACTCTTTTCAAATAAATAATAGATCTTTACAATCTTTATCAGTACATACAATGTTGTGGTAAGAGCTGCGAGAATAATGCAATTCAAAGCGAATACAAATAAGACTAGGATACTAATGAATTGCCTCTGAATAAGATTGCCATGGCAGTTACGAGCTGACTAATAATAAATAACACAGGAAAACAAAATCAAACTTTTTTTTTGTTGCATGAAGTTTTTCTACTGTTGTTTACTAATTTGGGTGCGCTGATTTCAAATCTACCCTCAGATTTTTTGTAGCAGCTCTAGTTAGTGAGATACAGGTACCGTCTTGAATTTACATAAGTAGTCGGTAGTTTTTATCAATAGCGGTGTAACTTAACTAGTTCCTTTATAAATTTCATTATGTCTTCCTCAAGAAGGACGTGTTTAAATAATCCTGATTGTTTTTGTGTTATTTGTGGAGAATATATGTTCCAAAAATTCCGTTTAAATGTGTCGGACTTTGTGAAAAAGGCATACTTCGACTACTTTGGGTTTCCGTTACCGTAAAACGCTAAACCTTGGATGCCATGTTTGGTATGCAAAAGTTGTGTTGAATCTTTGCGACTGTGGGTAAACAAAAAAAGACCCACTTTTAAGTACAAAGCTCCTATGATTTGGCGTGAACCATCCAACCATCATGACGACTGTTATTTCTGTGTATCGAAAATCATAGGAATAAACCACAAAAATTGCTCTAAGTGGATATATCCAAACTTAAAATCTGCCATAAGACCAGTCTTGAGTATTAGTGACACATCAACATCACAGCAGCCATGTACATTTTCGGAAAATCCAGACCAGTGCAGCGGACAAACCGAAAACGACGGCAGTGGTAGCGACAGTGATTTTGATTGCTACGGTAGTCCCCGACCACTAAATCACGATGATCTAAATGACTTGATCAGGGACCTTGGACTGTCTAAAACGGCTTCAGAAATTTTAGCTTCCCGATTGAAAGAAAGAAATTTGTTGACCAGAGAAACGAAAATATCGTACTACCGTAACAGGGAAAAGGATTTACTTCCTTTCTTTACTAAAAAAGATAATTTTGTGTTTTGTACTGATATTCCGGGCCTAATGACTGCAATGGGATTAAAAGAGTATAATCCAAATCAGTAGCGGTTGTTCATTGATTCGTCAAAACGAAGTTTGAAATGTGTACTTTTACATAATGGTAACAAACTTGGTTCCTTACCTATTGCTCATTCTACAAAGCAAGCAAGCATTCAAAATAGTACTCATAATACATGTCACTCTAGAAAATCCAAAAAAAGGAAATTTTATTCAGAATAAATATATTTAATAAATTTTTTAAACTTATACTATGTGCATTTTCAATGAAAAACCCTGTCACTTCATAACTCCAAAACTAGAGCTGCTACATAAAAACGGCATATATTTTTGAAATCAGCGCGGAAAATTTATTCAGATTCATGTAAAAAATCTCATGCAACAGACATGCTGTTTTCCAGTGTAATCATCAATAATACTTCTGTTTGACGACACGGTTCGTGCAGTAGCTAAGCGATTAGCTTTCTGCGCTACGTGCCGCGGGCTCGATCCCGCACGGATCATATATTTGTATGATCTACAGATAGTTATTTCGGGTCGGGGTGTGTGTGCATGTGACATGTGTTTGTAAACTGTATCGTCGATACAAGAGAAATCCACAATTTTTTCTCCACCTTAAAAGTAGTTACAGTGCCATAAACTTATCTGACTCGGTGACCAAAATTGGAACTAACGTCGCTACGGAACAAAAATGACTTCAAAATGTCATTTTTGTAAGGAGATGACATTGGTAAACGCGACGGCAACGACGCCATGACTCGGTGAGAAAAGTTTGTGGCACTGTACCGTAAAGTCAAAAATGTATGAAAAAAGTGAGTTATTTATTAGAAGTACACTCAAATGCGCGCGCACGTTCTTTTCATACATTTTTGGCTGTACGGAAACTACGATCAAGGTCGAGGGACCCTCGGAATTGTACTGGAAATAGAAGAAGGAGGCCTATGATCTGCAGTATAACATTGGAGGCTGTAACTCCAGGATACCAGTTCATCAAATTGTTGTCTGAATCGATGAATTGCGATAAAATCAATAATTCGAGGCGTTAATATTTATTTTAATGTGAATTATGGTTTGCGATTAAATAACGATATTTTAACAAAACTCTGTTTTATTTAAAAAGTATCTCTGTCTTTAATGTCATCAGCGCGTGCCGTGTGAGAGAAATTGAGATCGAAAGAAAATCTCAACTTGAGGTAGATTGGATAACGCACCAATGTAGCCTTAAAATGAGATTCAGATTATCATTAGTGGCTTTTCTATTATTCTTGTTTTTATCATTCTCACCATTGTCTATGATTTGCGAGGCACAGGAACAATAAATTTTGTAGTATCTATCTACTCTGGCTCAATTGCCTCGACTAAAACCATATCAGTTAATCATCAAAAAATGGAGTCCGTTAGTGTTCCACTGTTGGGAACGATCGATGCCAAAAATAATGATGCATCTATAATATCGATGCACATCAATGATACTACTATTATACTATTCAGTCACAGACTATATGGAGGATCTGAATTAGGTACCTGAATTCATGGAAATTTACTTAATTGAATAATTTTAAATTTGAATACTTAATGACTAACATACTATTGACATTTCCCTTTTTTATATTATATTTCTTGACATGTGTTATAATTTTTAATTTAATTGAAATGAATTTGATAATCTAATTAATGTATTTTTTAACAATTAAAATTTTGCATGCTCATAGGCTGAATGTGGTGAAGCTAATTTATTATGTGACATCTTATGTAAAACCCATATTAAGCGAATAAAGAATTGAATTGAATTGAATTGATAAAAAAGTCCAAAAACACCCATGTCCAATCTCACACGTCTACTCGACTGTACTTTATTATTAGACATAAACAGTATATTGACATACTGCCCCCATACTGTGACGGACGAGATAAATGCTTAAATACGTAGTAGTTATCTCAAGCCGTTTATCTCGGGGAATATTCTAATAGCTTATTTATCTTCATTAATCTTACTTATCCTAACCTAATAATTTACTAGTTACTTTCAAACCATCTGTGAATTTGGATTAGGTTGGTCCATTTTCTTCTATGGCTGGTCTGGTGGCAAGTGTTCTGGCGCAAGTTGAGACAAAAGTCTTGATCTTGAGCCTTTTCTCTCTCCTACTAAACCATGCTGTGCCCGACAGGGACCATAATTGATCCATAGATTTAAACCTACCATCAGTTTTAACTTTACACTATGGAATAGAATAAAGATTTGAATAGATTTGATGGATTCTAATTCAATGGTGGAAATTTTAGGCTAGTGCGACTCATGAGTAGTGCTATGGGTATCATCTCATCCCAAATTAAAAGATAATAAGCTTTAAAGTGTATCCTAATACTGCGGCTGGATTTAGGAACAAATGCGCTACGTGCCGCAGGTTCGATCCCCGCACGGAACAAGTATTTTTATGATTTACAGATAGATGTTTCGGGTCTGGTTGTGTGTGCATGTGACATGTATGTTTGGTAACTTTACCCTCGATACAGGAGAAATCCTAGTGAGGGGCAACATTTTACAAAAAAAGAAAAAGAAAGAAAGAAAAAGATGATTCTAAGCGATTGACTTTCTACGCTACATGCAGTGGGTTCGATCCCCGCAAGGAACAAATATTTGTTTGACCTACAGATATTTGTTTCGGGTCTAGGTGTGTACACGCGAGATGTATATTTGTAAACTGTACACATAATACAGAAGAAATCGTAGTGACGGGCTATGTTCACATAAAAGAGTTTACTTGATCTACAAAAGCAAGATATTTCAAGCGCTAGAAGAATCCAATGGTAACTTAAATTATCACCATACCTACATAATTCTAATAAAATCTCACTTATGTATTTGTCGTTTCTATGAGAAAGTTTGTAATAATTATTGTTTTATACGAGTATATTTAAATATAGTTTCAGTTATTCTTTTATACACTATCTAAGATGTATACGGGGCTATAATAGACGAGAGCTATTGTTGACTATGGTCCGATCCATCCAAAATTTAAGTGCTAGTGCACTTGTCGGTGTAGCAATTTCCATCCAATCCTATCCAATGCCAAATCTTTTAAATCTTTATGTTTCTATATTAAATTTTTCTTTCAGCTGATCAATGTAGTTTCTTCTTGGTCTTCCTCATTTTCTTTTTTGACAATGGTTATCTTGGTAAAGATATTTTTGCCCCAAATTAGGATCTCTTGCATAGTGGGTACAGTTTACATATGAATCTCACACACACCTTGATCCAGAACAACTACCTGTAGGCCACACAAATATCTGATGCGCGTGGGAATCGGAAATTCTGTTACACATAGATAAAAGAAGAGGAAGTATGATTGGTCATTTGATTAGACACGATAAGTTTATTACAACCAGTAAAGAAGAGAAAATAGACGTAAACAGAAAAATAGGAAAAGCTAGGAGAAAGTACAAGGTCAACTGAAAGAAAAAGCTAAAGCAGAAACACATAAAGAATTACTTGCAAGGAAATCTTAAGGAAATTGCTACACCGACAATTGCATAGGACTTTTGGCTGGATGGATGGCTGGAATCTCGCCCTGTCCCGTAGGGCAGAGGGACAATTGCTGATCCATTGCGCCATCCATACAGTAGATCTGATGCTCCGATGACTACTACTACGATTACCAACTTAATTTTCAAGTATGCCGGGAATGTTAAAATTCTGTCTTGATCGTGATGATGGTCCGAAATCTATTTGAAATCCTGTGTTTAATAGATATTCATAGGCTGATATAAAATAGGTTTGAAGTGTTTGAGATTATTTTGCTACATAATATTATTAAAAGTCTCTTTCTTCAGCAATGGACGTAATACCTGCTATAATATCTAGAGAATGCCTACGGCATTAAGACCGCCTTTGTACATTGTACATGAAGCATTTTAAATAAATAAATAAATAAATATCATCATTGATTTTGATGAATATATTCCAAACATCAAGACATACAAACGGTAATATAAGAAATGTCGTTTATTAATGAATCAACGAACAGGAAATGAAAGTTTATTTGAATTGGAAAGAGTCCATAAGTTTATTAGTTTAATTCTTAAACTAACAACTTGAAAGCAAAATCGATCTTATTATGATTTGCTTTGAATTAAAAGTTTAAGAAATTTTGTGTCTATTTCGTAAACATCATAATTTAAATACGTAGGTATGCATTTGCATTTGACAAGATATTTCAACTTAGACAGATCTAATCGTAAGTAACTTTAATATGAATAAGGTATAGCTGTCCAAATTAAATAAGACAATAATTTGAATAACAAATATCAGATTAAAATTAATACCTAAGTGAGAGGTAGGAAAAGATTATAGTTATTTGCCTTTCCAAATAATCAAAATAAAAGCATTGTTGCCTTACCTAATCTATTAATTAGACTGAATAGAAGAATTTAATTCTGATTAGAAACAGTGTTTTACATAATTTGATAGATTTTTATTTTCTTCAGAATATTATTAATAAAAAATCAAAAATATTTTTAAAAGTCTTTATTAACTTTTACGTGGATCCATCGTAAAATAAATTAAAACATCGCAACAAACAAACAGTTAATACTCTTCGCATTAAATACACATTGGTTTGTAATAAATATGACTCGAAACATACCCATACACATACACGAAACAATGACTAAAAACAAAAAATATAATATAAAAATAAAACTGAATAATATATAAAATATCTTTGGAACTGAAAACTTAAAATAATAAAATGTACTATCATACCCTCACTTTAAAAGAAAGTAAAGAATAATTAAATATAATATATGAAAATACTTATATACATTAAGAAAAGAGACTAATAGTATCAGTCATGAAACTTAATAAAAAAAATATATACAGAAAAATAACTTAGCATGTGTATCGAACGGTGGTCAACATATATACAAGGAAGAAGAAGAATCAGATTAAATCGTAGAGAGTAATAAGTTAACTTTACCTAGAATAAATAAATAAATAATTTAGCTTCACGCCTGTTTAACATGGGCGCCATACGCCAAGTCTTGAGCGTTTTGGGACCTGCCCCAACCACCACTGCTTTCCCATCCATGATTTTCTTCATGGGCGGGTTCTTGCCAACCACCACCACCGCCTCCACCGCTCTTCTTCGATTCAAGGAGTTTCTTGATGGCACTGAAGGCAGCGGCCAATAAAGCGAGTTTTCCGAGGATCAAGGCCTTGAAGGCAGCGAAGGCGATGATACCGAGGAACAGGGGGATGAGGGCAGCGAGCTTCAGCTTGATGAGGGCCAGGATGGGGAGGAGCTTCTTCAGCTTCTTCTTCTTCTTGCCACGGCCTGGAATTGAGATAGCAGATTTTAAATAAAGAGTCTTTAAATGCAGCTAAGGTTGTAAAGAACATCGTAGGTATATTGATTTGGGTGGAAGTATGTGCTGGCAGAAATTGTTATAAATTATAAAGATTATCTTTCCACGCTAAAATACAAACCTATAGAATCAACCTAAATGAGAATTAAATAAAAAGTAATATAACTCTCAGCAAAGCCAGTGTAACTAACTCAGAAGTAAACAATCGATAACGACTCTCTAAATCCCGTTACATTCACACATAAGTCACTAATTATATCAAAAACAGATCCATCTAACAAAGGAATTACCGTCCGTTTAATTTCACATAGCGAACACCGAAGAATCTTGTTCACAAAAAAATCTTTTCCCACATCACGGTAATAATAAATGCCATGCCTTTGTAAACGTAGATACGACAATTAAAAGAAAGCTGCTTCAAGTTTTGGCACTCATAGTTGAATAAAATTATAATTTCTTTGAGAAAGTCACTGCATGTATGTCACGAACCAAAAGGTCAAATGTGAGAATTATTTCCATATTTTCGATGGTTCGCAAATCTTGGTAAACGGTATAACGAATACTCTTACATTCATTTGATTCATGCTTAATCTTATTTTTAAAACTGGTGTTATAATTATCATTACCCATCATACTTCTAAATCCTTCATGTCTGTGAAGTTCATTACAACTCTTATCTCAAGTTACATTCAAAGAGACCTTATAAATGCCATTGTCAAGGCAGTTTTCGCTCTTCGTATTTACGGCCAAGGATACTATCAAACAGTTTCTTGTGTGTGTGGAAGCTGTTATTTCAAGCATAGACAATACATCAAGCTAACAACGATATTACATAATTAGTGACAGGCTAAGATGGATCAATGGTTTAAAGTTACATGCCGATTTATAGATAGAAATCTTAAAGACACTGAACTCACGAAGTACAGAAACTGGTCTAGCTAGCTCTTACGTAAATAAACAGGTTGCAGTGAAAACGAAACCTGACTGATAATATAATTGTGTTATGTCATTCGATTTTATCTATTGATGTTATGTAAAATAAGTAATATATTATTATTGTTGTTTGATATAAAATAAATCTGTATAATGTATTTTTAGGTAAGACAAAAATTTATGATACTGCTGATATAATTTATTATGCAGGGTCAAAATCATTTGATGAAGAATTTTGAACCCAAGAATCCGACTGGGTGGATTCTGAGTTCATAAAATTTTATTCCATTACAAATTTTGCAAGCGTCTTTGTATGCACGCTACATTTGGGTATGTTTGCAAATTCTTGCATGCTACCTCAGCTTATGTAAGTTACATCTCCGAATAAGATTTAATGCTTACCATAAACTTGAAATCTTTAGTGAAAGTTTAAAAGTTAACAGTGACTGACAATTTAGAATTATTAATATTTTTATATTGTCGGATATTATATTCATTATTTGAACGTTAATTATTAATTAGCAGAAAGATAATATTTTTAACTACGAAGTCTTTCGAGTTTTCAAAATAAGTACTTATTTTATTGAAGTTCCGGTATTTGTTAAGCTGTTAAATGGTATTTTAAGAAAGTGTGAACACAAAGTTGTTTGACATTCTCTCTCGTCTGAGTGCGAATGAAAAGCACCTATTGACATAAAACGATTGTCGGACGAGTCTGTGAGAATTGTCTAAAGCTTAGCCAAATATATAATCTAGCTTTTAATTTTAGTGAAGGCTCATTTGGAAAGTAAAATCGTGTGTTAAGTGCTTATTGTGCTTAGACCAAATACAAATTTTAGACAATACTCATTTAGGTTTGAAAGTAAGTTTCAGGTGCTTGTTTTGTATTTGAACTTGCTGCTGTGCTCATCTTGGAATATTTTATGGTTTCTATGTAGTAAATATCAACCAGTAGCGTATGATCTATAATTGGCTATAAATCCTGGTAAACCTATATAGGATGCTGTAAAGTTTGTTGAGAAGCAATTATTTTTTCTCTCATTCTGTGTGATAAACAAAGTAGCAATCAGTCACAATTTGAACCTCAATACAATTTAAAAGCTCCGTTAGGTGTCACTCAGCTTAAAGTTAAAGTATCAAACACGCTTGCAACTTTACTCACCTCACAAGCTAAGAAATACAATATTATCTCAAGAAAACCGTTTCAAATTAACACATTATAATTCTGAGATTTTATCAAGAAGCGTGGGAAAATTTTCATACATTGTGTTACATCTTGGATTTAGTATGCTTAATAGCGTAACTAATATTTTTATTGTTAGAATGAATAGTATGTTTCTACAAATTTGAAAATTTGCGGTTGGTAATGAGGTTAAAATTTGTGTCTTTTAGAACATAATGTCGATTTAGTTTTAGATTATTATCATTTTACCCATTCTTTATAATTTTTTTTGAGAATTTAGTAGTCCATAATAAAGTTATTGATATTTATTCATTGATAATACAAAGACATATTATCAGTCAGTAGATTTTGTGGACTAATATTAAACGAGTTTCTTTTTATAGATAATTTTAAACCGTTCCTTTTGGCCTCATCTTACAAAAAAAAACGACCTTTTTAGTGAAGATTTATCTTGGTTTAATTTCCTTTAAAAAGTAAACCGATTTCAGAGTTAATGTCGTGTTTCTCATACGAGTGCTACAAGGCAGTAATGTTCTAGGTTAAAAGCCTACAATAGTTTATTAATGGGTCGTTAGTTACGCGTCTGGTTAACTTTTCCACGTTAAAGCAGTTTTCACATACTTATCACTTATCATCATTTGCTTGTTAATCTACTTTATATGCAAGTTGTACTTTTATTTGATATTGAATGGCAGAATTTTACTTAAATCTGAATTTATATTGACCGTTAAATAATGTTCCTCGTTGAAAATATTTTCTGACAGCACATAAAATTGAGAATCCAAATCTACATCTTTTATTAAGTGTGTTTTACATACCTTCTTCTTCGACGGAGTTATCATCTTCCAAAGCTTTGGGCATTCTGAACTGCAGGACATGGCTGTCGAGGAAGTCAACCATGTTTTCCATGATCCTTTCTTCAACCTTCATTTCCCTGGCTTTAGGTTCATCAGGTAAAGCTTCGTAGCTGCGGGCTGATCTTGTATTAGCGCCAGTATTCTTGAAGGAAACGCCATCGAGGACTTCCAGGCTTGATGAAGCTGCCAGTTTGTCTGTGAATCTCATTGCCTTTTCCTGCGAAACGAAAGGATTACATTGTTAATTTGTTTTTTTTTTCGACCTATTTTTGGTTTGCTTTTTATTGGGATTATTCTGATATTTTGTTTTATAAAATGGGCCTTTAAATGTTTTTTTTGATGATAAATCATTGAGGTTTATTTGAAAAATAAATCTGTGATTTTTAAACCATTGAACTCAAAAATATAACTAGCATCATTTTTTTAAAATAGAACAGATGGACAATTAAATCCTTTTAATTTAATTATCAAGATTCTAAAAATGTATGCAAGAATCTTGGTTATTTTTTGTTTTCTCCAACACTATAAAATCCACAATTATTTTTCAAAGTCCTTGAGGTTTAGCATCAAAACAAAACACAATCAGACTCAAAAAAGCCTGAAAAACCCCAGGGATCCCAACACAAAACACTGTCACTTCACTGCACTGCACAACACACCTTGAGACACAAAGAAGTATCTGTATCCAGACAATCCTTTAGGGCCGAGATGAATCTCTCCGCTGTTCCATCTTCCTTCGCCATGGGCAATGCCCCGGCAACTGCCACAGCACACAATAGCACTACAACCTTCATCTTACTCGATGGCTAAACACAAATTGTTAAAGATCTGTGTATGACCGTCAGTTTTATTTTGTGTCCCCCCTCCCCGTATTTCCATATGTCACGCACTGAGCTTCGGCCTCATCGGGTGAGTGTGAGGCCTATGACGAAATACAAACATGCCTAAGCGGGGGTAATACAAGTGTTTTAGCAGGTATTTGTCAGGTTTATAAAAATGTGTGTTATGGTGACATTGAATTACGGTCAGAATATTTAGGAGTAAATTTTTGAGGTTTAGTGGATTTTGAAATTAAAGAAATTTAGCTACTTTAGTTTTATGTTGAAATAATAATGTATTTTTATGAAGTTTTGGCAAATGTTAATGAATGAAGTTTGCACGATAACAACAAAATTTAAGAAGCTGTTTATTATAATAGCATTAACTCTTTCTTTTTGTATTGTTTAAAGTTTATTTATTGTACAAAACAATGACTAAACAGAATGCTCATCTTAATTCATAAAATCCGTTTCTTAAATTTATTTTTAATACCAAACAAGTTAAGATAATATATGTAACTAGTTATGATGGTTTCGTAATTTTTAAGTCATTTAGAAAATCCTTTTGGAATAATTATTTCGTCGGAAATATTTGGAATACCGTGCTCATTTCCGGTTCTTCGTCTGAGGGTTTCGCAAAATCGCTTTCTAAAACCCATCAATATACTTACTTATATCATTGTCTGAATTTCTATATTTTTGACCATTTGTATTCTAAAGTAAATTGTTTAATAGTCCATTTATAGGCACAGTTGTCTCTGTACACAGCGAAAGTTTTTGAGGTAGTTAACAACAAAGGTGATATGTCTATTTAGAATATAAAGTGCAAAATTATGTTGCTATATTCATAGTTGCTGCCAACATACCTTTTGTTTAAACACTTTTAATTTCATCAAAGAGGTTGAACTTCGCTTCTCTTGCGTAATGTGTAGACTTTCTTTGATTCATGAATAATTACGTCATTCAGATTTTTATAATTCATTACAAATTCGATCTTCCTTTCATTTTATTTTGCTCATACGAAGTTGAGACGCGTTAACGACAACTTCTATAGTCTTTTACGAAAAAAGCAGTTGATTTTTACTGCTCCTATTAATAGTGTTACCTACTCTTTTTTTTTTCAATTGGTAAAGCAAGCATACAATCAATAACATTTCTGAAATCATTAAGGTTGGAGTAGTTGAATTATTTTCATTGAAGCGTTGATAATATTTTACGTACAATTTTGCACTGAGAGAGTTCAATCTTTTCATAATCAAACAATATCAATAAAACATACATACAGTCATATTATACTCTAAGTAGTTCTTATTGTGTACCTTTAATGTATAAATTTGGTATTGTACCTGCTCTAACACAATGTCGTATAATTATTCGCTCATTACCGACTCAAAAGGTTCTATTGACAAACTATTCAATCACATTTAAATCGGAGAGAGTCTATTGTCCCGATCTATTGAGACATTTACAAATTTTCATTCCAAATTAACCCTTATTTTGAGAAGGTTAAATTTCAAAATTACCCTAGCTCTCCAGTTAAAGCTTTACTACTATCTAGATACAGTCTTGGCTAGGAGGACGAATGAGTTAATCGCTTCTGGTCGTATACTGAATGTGTAAAGGGAAATTTCTCTGTTGCGGCTGGTGATGTTAATGATTTATGAGCTTTTGTCGGTTGGTGGTTCCTGTTCAAGTGTACTTTGTAGTCTTTGCGCCAATGAGCATCTTATAAACATACCGTGTCAAGGCTACTAATGGACCGAACTCTATCGCATCTAGTTTTATAAATAAAAAGAGAGTTAGGCATGATAGCAATGGATTTATCTAATTAGATGAGAAAAATATACAATGTCGTCAACATACAAAAACATTAAAAATATTTTATTATACAAAAATATTCAAAAAGAACAAGTACATTCATATTTAAAAACAAATACTTTTCTCACACCTTTTTTATACGCAATGTATGTAATTTTTTTGAAATGATCTTTCATTATAATATTTGCGGTTGTCCCATAAGCGACAAAATTTCTAGATAGACAGTGACTTGTAGCTTCGAAGACACGTTGGTTTGTTGCCAATGTCTACAAAAAAACGAAAGTGTATCAACTGCTTGTCATTCTACGCTTGTTGTAATGTTCGTTGGACGCACATTAAATGAAGCTTCCATTGATGCGTTACTCAATAATTTTATGGAACCTTTGTATGTGAATAAAGCAATGGAATTTGAAGTGCATGTTAATGTATGCCATTGTGTACAAGAGCTATTAGTGTCACTGAGAGAAATAAGTTTCTATGGTGGTCAAATGGGATGACATGGCAAGTTATTACAAGAAAGACGAGTCTTCGTTTTATCCTATATAGTATTAAGTACATAGTAATATAGCTCTGATTACTGATTATGTTTCTTGAGTTGACATTATTCTATATTATACAGGATATTTTTTTATATATGCGCATAATTTACAGAGTGATTAAGTGTCTGTTCCTAAATACAACCGCAGTATTGAGACTCGTTTTAAAATAAAATGAAAATTCATCTTAGTTTGGAGGACATACATAATTTATTATCGCAAGCCATACAAAATCAATTTATTTTGTTCTAATGTGAATTTTAGTACTTCGGTTACATTTGGGAATGGACACTGAATCATTCTGCAAACTATGCGCACTACATAAAAAATTATAAAATTTTAAGCGCATTTTCAGGCATTTTCCTAACATACCATTTGATTAGTCACTTAATACACTAAACTTTTCGTCTCTCGGGTCATCAGTTAAATTTATCAGACAGTCATCTTTTTTTCTGCTAGATCATCATCATCATCATCATAATCTCACGAGATATCATAAAGAAAATATTATTTTCTCTCCACTCAAGCTGTTCTGTTGTTTCAGAAATAGAATTAAAAATTACTTCAATGCTATAAACACAGTTTACTGTATCGTGTGGGAATTGAACTAGTGCTCAGCAAAATGAATCGTTAAGCTTATCTAGATTAAAGTCTTCGGGTTCCGTCGTTAGTTATTTTATAGATGTAGACTTTATTTTCGCTTTTCAGTGGTCTAATATTCGAATGAAATGAAACTTTATTTATTTAATAATTTATGATTTACAGAAAACATTGAATAGAAAAACAAAGTACAAAGGTAGATAATGTTTATTTCACAAAAGAAATCTCTTCCAGCAGACATGCGAGAGGAGAAAAAAAAAAAAAAATTGTCTACGCATGACGTCTTCCTGTCTTTTATTCTAAATTTCGTAAAAGACTTCTAAAGATAAAGATAAAATTTATTCAAAAATTACTGGTAAAAAACACAATATAAATCTTAATAATAACATAGGTATCATACTGATAGGTGCCTGTACTAGGATAAACCTGTGCCACAGGCGGCAAGCAAGCAACAAAACAAAACAAGATATCATTGTTTCGCTGTCAGTTTACAAAAGAGCAATGATTTAAGTTATTATTAGGAGATCAAGCGACCTAGTCGTTCATTGATGAACGCATAATCAGTTCATACGTAAAGCTACAAAAGACGAGCATGAGCGGTATTTCTTTTTTTAAACTACTACCAAGGTAGATTAATATAAGTGAAAATAGTGTATCAACAGTGAGAAGAAGTATTTCATTTCCTTCCTACTTGGAATGTTGCCAGCATACTTGTAAATGCACATGTTTTAATGTATTTTGTAAAACTATCACATTACTGATGTGTTTTTAGTATTTATGATGCACCTAGTGAAGGGCGTATAGGGTTTTAATTGAATAGTAAGAGAAAAATAAATTATTATTCATATCAGGCTTCAACAAAATTTGCAGGCTGTTCCAGTGTCCGCTACCAAATGCAATCGCAGTATTAAAATTCACTCCAAAATAAAATAAAAATTTGATTTTGTATGGCTTGCGCTAGTAAATTATACATGTCCCCCATACTAAGTCAAATTTTCGTTTAGTTTTAAAGCGTATTCCAATACTGTGGTTGCTTTTAGGAACAGCGTCTGAATCAATCTAAAAATTATGCACACTACATAACAAAATATTCTGTATAATTATGTTTGTAAAATTAAGATGGCTGATTATGATGCTAAATTTTCAGATAGAGAAAACAAAAATACTGATATTATATTTCAATAAGTATATAAGTTTAAAGTAGGTAAAAAGATATCAGGATTTATCATCAGTGAATAGTGAGTTGACGATAATAAGCTACCAAGTAACCAAAATATGCCTAGTGTAATGCTTGTACAAGCTGATCTTCGGGAGCTTCGAGTTAAAGACTGACGAGAAACTGCCAAGGGTCGATGCGAATGGCGTTCTCTTGAATCAGAGGCCAAGATACATTTTAGGTCGCTGAGCCAATGGCGTAAGTAAGTCCATATTCTCTGTTATTGTTCCATAAGAATTATTTGTCTACCTCGTAAAAGACCAAGAAGAAGAAGAAGAAGAAGCAGTGATAGCTTAGCGATTGAACGCTTACCTTCCATGCAGGAGAGTCTCAGCTCAATCCCGGCCCGCACCTCTGACTTTTCAAAATATATGGATCAGAATTTGATTATCACTTGCGTTAACGGTGAAGGAAAACATTGTGAGGAAACCTGCACATCTGAGAGGGCCTCATAAAGTTCTCGATGATATGTGTAGTCTGCCAACCCGCAGCAGGCCAGCGTGGTGGACTAAAGCCTAACCCTTCTTATTCTGAGAATAGGCCCATGCCCAGCAGTGGGACGGTAATGGGCTGGATTTATTTATTTATTCGTAAAAGATCTAACCTTGGCCATTCCGTATTATAGTTTCTTCCAGTAAAACAATATTCTTCAAAGAACAACAAAATATAAATCGACGCTACCATTTCGCTCGTCGACCCCTAAAAAGCAGTTTGTGTGAAAACCATGAATGTGCTAGACTAGTGTTTAGTTTCACACGTTATAAAAACATTTTCTCTTAAACTTTTTATTGTTACGACCATTGTTTGTGGTGATCAGCAGGTATTGAAGTTCCGAAATGCCTATAACGGACTGAAATAGGGCTGCTATCACTTAAACTACCGACACCGGACAAAGATTTCAAAACCCCCGGACAATTTGGTCGAAACCGGGATTTTTCCCCGAACGCCCTTGAAAATATGAAATTTTAATTTTTTATTTATTAAAATAGCCATAATCATAATTATTTTATATTTTTTAGCTATGCTTTGCTCAATCTTGTGAATCACATAATAAATTAACACCTTATTATAACTCTAACAACACAAATTATCGTACGTACGTACCGTACTGAAGAAATCAGGTAACTAAAATAATAAAATTAGGACTCTCCACTAGTATTATTTTCTTTTACACCTAAATGTAGATGTTTCAGTGTGTGTGTACTGTACTGGAATAGAAAACGAACGGAATTGTTAACGCGACGGGCATCCGGGTTTTACCAGGACACTTTTTGATAACCCCCCCGGACGCCATTGGATGCCCCCGGATGCCCTCGGATGCCCCCGGACGCCCTCGGATGCCCCCGGACGCCCTCGGACGCTCCCGGAAGCCCTCGGACGCCCCCGGACACATACGAACACCATCCTAAACTAGCACAAATCCGAGGAAGCCCGGTTGGATCGCAGCCCTAACTATGAACAATGAAAGCCACTAGATAATTCACCTTAGAAAAATTATTCAACCCTATGATATTGTTCATCCACATTTGCTTCCTGTTTCCCAGATTTTCTGTCTCGTTCTGGCTAACGGGGCATCTTATTTCTTACTATGGGTACTGTATGAGCATTTTGAAGTACCTAACAGACTTGTAGCTTGTACGTGGACTGTTAAGTTGTGCTCTCTGACATACTGATGACATCATACTTCAAATATCACTGATCTACCACAATTTTAACCAAGCACTTAAAATTATAAAACCTCAAGACTTAAAAGTTTCTGCGGAGAGTTGGCAAGAAAATCCATAGATTGTAGTGAATTACCATGTTTAAGCTTTTTTATGAGACAAGCCGGGATCTATGGGATAAAATCCGTAGCGAGATTATCCGTAGGAGGACCAAGGTAATCGACATAGTCCATAGGATTAGCGGGCTGAAGTGGCAGTGGGCTGGTCACATAAGCCGAAGAACCGATGACCATTGGGGTAGATTGTTCTCGAGTGGAGACCGCGAGTAGGCAGACGTAGTGTGGGGCGCCCTCCAGCCAGGTGGAGCGACGACTTGTGGAAGGTGGCTGGCAGAAAGTGGATGCGGAGAGCCGAAGACCGGGCTCAGTGGCGCTTATTGGGAGATGCCTATGTCTAACAGTGGACGAATGTCGGCTGATGATGATGATAATGATGAATTTTTCTTAGCTTTATCAACATAGGGTTTTCTTCAAAAATATTTCATATTCCTCGATTTATTTTACCCAACAAAGTATAAGGCTGGAAATGACTTGTTTCAACCTTAGAGAAGCTTTTACGTAATCTACGTGCGGCCAGACATACAGGCGTCACGTGCAACATCTATCGCACGTCGACCGCTCAAAAAACAAGTCCTATAAGGCATAATTATCAAATATGCGGCGTAACCGTTAAGTTATGACTAGAAACGCCCGCGGCATCGCTCGCTTCACGCACTAATATTTTATTGCGAATACAAGTATTGATTAAAAAGAAAGTTTGGGAAAAATGTGATTTGGAACACGTGGGCTGAAATAGTACCTAATCATTTTTTTATGAATGATTGATAAATTTTTTAAGGCGTACTTTGTGTTAGGTAACAGTTATGTGGGTTCTTTGTTGAATTTTCTCTTTTCGCACGAATTGCCAAACTCTTCTACATGAGGTAGATATACAATGGTTTACCGTATGTTTTTTTTTATGTATTTGAACAAGGGATTCTTGAGCGAATACGATCGCTGCAGGTTCGCTTGCAGAATATTTTAAGCGCAGTTCTATCTTTTCCTGCTAAGTATGACGTTCAAAGTGTGTTCATTGGATTTACGGCCATATAACAGCTTAGTTATGTCTAAGGCAGACCTAAGCTAGTATATCGCCTCCTTTTTTTACGACATCCAAAGGGAATATTGTAAAATTACCATTTCACATCTTATTTATTAAGTAAATCTCGTATCTGATAGGAACAATGTACCTAAATTTTTTTTACAGTTGTTCCTCTAATATTATTGTTGTCTGTTTCCTATCGAAATCATCTTCAATAACTTAACTCCCTGGGATGTAAGTTTTCATGTGTCCTTTCTAAATCCTGAACTTCAAAAGGGGAATGCCCATTACCCAAAAAAAAAATGGCTGAGATGAACAAAAATGAATTAAACGCCAAATTGTACTTCAAATCTAAGTGAACCCATTAAAATAATTTAAATAATTATCTAAAAACTAGGGAGAACCTTGACACATTTTTGGTAAATGATAGGTTATTCTTCCCCCGTCGAATAATTCTATCGCCAGAAAGTTATGTCATATATGAATGATTAATATAAGTCAATCATTCAAAACCCTTAATGACCTCAATAGACGACAATCAAA
The DNA here is from genome assembly GCA_932294325.1 of Allophyes oxyacanthae. NCBI lineage: Eukaryota > Metazoa > Arthropoda > Insecta > Lepidoptera > Noctuidae > Allophyes > Allophyes oxyacanthae. The sequence continues at coordinate 11,283,181 of OW028631.1, forward strand.
TTAAATACTAAAATAATTCGTTATACTTTTATCCTAGTTTAATAAACTACAGAATAATTTAATTATTCATATTTTATTCTAAATTGAATTTAGGACTATTTGTTTCAGGCATTTAATAGGCATTCCCCTTTACAGCAGGAACCTAGATTCGTGTGTAATATCTAGAAGTAAGTAAATTATTCTTTTACAACGCCCAACCTCTCTTATCCCGATCACTTTATTATTCTAACAATTTAATATTCTACTCATCATTATGAACAACTTTTTTTATGGGACCAACATTGATATTGAGAAAAAATATCTGGTGTTCCATACAAATATTTAAATATTACCCGACTAATTATGTATGGAACAGAAGACTTTTTGCGCGATTTCAGGTTTAGTCTTATGGTAAAAGTTGTTCGTAATTATAAGTGCAATTAATCCCTTAATAGGGATTGGGGCAAGAGAGGTAGGACTTCATAATAATAATAATTATCGTTTAAATATGAATTTTGTCACTTTTTAACCCCCGATGGGTGTTATACGCTTGTAGTGTGTATCTGTGTATATGTCTGTGGCATCGTATCTCCAAAACGGATGGATCAATTTCAATGCAGTTTTTTTTTAATCGAAAGCTAGTTTAGGCGTGTATCATCTTAGCTATATTTCATGAAAATCTATTCGGCCGTTCAAAAGTTACAGCTCTTTTTTCAAGTTGGAGTCGAGGATTTTGACGGTTAGGTTGTAACAATTGAGGTCATAAACCCGAGTCCCACCTACCTTATGCCTACCACTTTCATTCAACGTAAGCATAAATTAAATTGAAAACTAACCTTATGTAACACCAAACTAATATAATAGTCAAGTAATAATATGCTGTATTATTAATTTAGAAATTTCGACTGTAATTCGTGATAATGTTTATGTAAGCTATTAATGCTCTCACGCGAATCATTGTATTGTTTAGGATTATTGAATTTGCGTGTGGTTTATTAGTGCTTTGAGTTGTTTATGTGATTATCAATTTTAATAGTCTAATTCACCATTTCTAATATCATGTTATTATTCAGCTATTTGTATTGCCTTTTCTCCAGTTTGGTTTCTTATTTAATTTTTATTGTTTTGATCGTTTTTTTCTTATTGACTTTTTATTTATTCTGAAGCACAAAATATGTTTGATTCCTTATAGGTTTAATCATCCCACTATCTTACCCGATTTTAACTTCTATATTGGATATACCTAGTTACTTAGTACTCGCAATCTCCTTCATCACTGGCCGTTTCGTGCTTCCAAAATCTCAATTTGAATTTAGAACGTTGCGCTGGATTAGCATTTACATCATCACAACATCTTTAGGCTTATCTAAAATCAAACCACTCTCTAGGAATGTCCAGTGTATCAATACTGCCCACGTTTATGATTTTTGACACGCTGCTAGTATCAAAAGTAGAATAGAATTAAAAAAAAATATGGTTTATTGCACACCAACTGTACAAAAAACAAATAAGAAAATAGAGTGTAAATCCAAAATGAAAGGATAGGATAAGTTAGGATAATTTTAAAAAGTATTAAATTCAGCTGTTATGTATTCTTCGAGCTACAAATTGTGTTTCGAAACAATTAATTAACTATCCATATGAAAATAAAAAGCAGTGCCCCCATAATTATACAGGTGGCACAAAATTTTGGGGCATTAAGGGTGGTTATACTTTCTGTTATAGTTAGAGTTCTGGTCTTAGGAAACTTTAAGTGAATTTTGAAAATATTAAAAAGCACTTTTTTTTTAAATGTGAACAAGTTAACAAAAGTTAAGAACTCACAAGTCAAGCTATTGGTATATTCGGTCAGTGTTCAAAGTTTTAATTGGATTGATACTATTCGGAAAAGGAAACCGGCAGTAGACATGGACGTTTTTGGATATTTTTGCTATCGATGCTTATCGATATTGAAGATGCGGCATCCAATATCAGTATCGTTATTTTTGGCATCGATGCCTACTATAACCACCGTACCGTCAACTACGACACGATGCTAATACTGTTGACAATATGCATCCAAGCGAAACCAAAGCTATCTATTACAAAACTAGATGTCACCGGCATCCGTTTTCTACATGACACTGCATCCAATATCTGGCATCTGTAAGGGCCCGTTCACGCGAGGTACTTTTAGCATCGGTGACTAGCGATTCAGTTGCTGTTCGAAAGCTAGATGCAGCGATCGATCGCTAAGTTCACACGCGATACTTTTAGCATCAGCAACTAGCGACTCGGAGACCCGTTCACACGAGCTACTTTTAGCATCGGCGACTAGCGATCGGAAGCTAGTTGCAGCGATCGATCGCTACCCCGTTCACTCGCGATACTTTTAGCAACCGCGCCCGGACGCAGTGAGTCACCAAATCGCGATCCAGCATCGATGCAGTCCCTAAATCGTGCGATTTAGCAACTGTGATCGGACGCAGCGAGTCGCTAAAACGCGATGCAGCATCGATGCTATCGCAAAATCGTTAGTCGCCGAAGGCAAAAGTAGCTCGTGCGAACGGGCCCTAAGTGGCATCAAGAATCTTGGTGAAAATATCCTCGCTATAAATATGAAGATTCATATTATATTTATAGTGAAGATTTAGTTGATCGAACAGCTGAGTCTTTGGGTAAAGGCTGTGATAATGATGCAGTTATCGCAAAGCTTTTTACTAGCAATACTAATAATAATTAATATATCCTTCAAGAAATAGCGAAAACACGGTTCATCAACCCAACTTTCGTCTTCGCTATCTTACGAATATTGCGCAACTAATAGAGAAAGTTATTTATTAAGTAATTTCTTAGCAGCAATTTATGATATTATAATGGTGTTGGCTATAATCATATATTGTTTCAAAATATCGAATGTCGTAAGTGAGGATGATATAAATGTTGATGATGGGTTTAGAAAACGCTTTGTTATTGAAATTTTAAACGCTGATATTGTTAATAGTGCTAAAATTATTTTTATAAAATTGTAATATTGTAATGAATTTGCGAGTGATGCGTTTTTGTTTGGTCAAATCTCTTTTCCTATGCATGCTATATGGTAATATAGTAATTATCATACGTGTTTAGCATTAATCGCTTTCAGGCTGGAATTTACGAGTATTCATAAAGTAGTCTTACTAAATGTTTATATTATGTTTATTTTCATTTATATAACTAGGGTTAAATAAATGTACAAGGCAGGAAGTCCTATAGCTATATTTGCGTCTAAATATGAAATTAATATTTTCATAAATTTATTTCGTAAATTTTCAAGTTCATCTGAATTCAGCCGGCCTGGAAATGAATGGGTACAGGAACAAATAAGTGCTAATTTTTAATTTTTTTAAAATCATTATTATGAGGACCAACCGATAAATGGAAAAATAATAGAAACAACTATATTTTCAGTTCTTTATTTGTACGAATCCATAGGTAAATAGTTAACGTATAAATATATTCATATGAAAATATTGAAATATAAATATTAGGTATATATTTTGTACTCACAAGGTGGCACATAAATACATGTTATTGATATATAAAAGGTAATAATTAATTAATAGATAGTAAAGGTGGTATATTCAACTATAAGTTACGTAGATATAACATATGATATGATAGATATAAATGGAAAATATTACATAAAATAACATCAGACAGATATAATGTAAAGATTCATAGATAAAAATAATAGTGTAAATATATAGATATTTATATCACAAAATATACGTATATAATAATATGTAGAAGAGTCTACATACAATAACATATACAAATTAGTCTAAATATATAAACAAGGACTTAAGTAAGAAAAGACTAGAAATTACAATAAAAGTTAATAGATAAACAAAAATAAAACATTTTGAAGAACAAAATACACAAATACGGATACCGTATAGGGTTGAAAAATACTAACATAGTATCTATAGTAAGAAAGACCATACAAATTTAGAACACCATTTTTATGGGAAAACAGTAACAAAATCTCGCGTCGGTAAAATCCCTTACAAAGGGAAATTCGTCGTAAAATATTAAATAAATACGCCTTACAAACTACAATAAATAAACTCAGTACATTCCGTTTCACACTATGTTACAAAAATTAAAGGACTTAGAATAGCTCCTTTGGAACTCCAGAGCTTTAGTCGGTTTTAACGTGGGCGGAATAGGCTATATCTTGACTGTCATCGATGGATCGACCCCATCCGTGGCCACTGCTAGCGTAGTGCTCCTCGTGATGAGGATGGGCGACTACTTCATAGCTAGTTTCATGGTGCTTGCTTGCCAAAAGCTTCTTCAGGGCAATGATACCGGCAACCAAAAGGGAGATCTTGGCGAGGAGTACGGCCTTGGCGGCGGCAAAAGCGATGATTCCAAGGAAGAGGGGAATGAGAGCGGTGATCTTTAGCTTGGCGATGGCGAGGAGGGGCAGGAGCTGCTTGATCTTCTTCTTCTTGCCACGAGCTGGAATCAATAAACAGATTCATTAGTATTGGTGGAAACATTTAATGACTGGAGTCCGAGTAATGAACTTTCTAAGGTCAATTTATATCCTAGGTATTGTAAGAAAATTTGTAAAGAAAAAAGATAATTTATAAGTAGGTATGTTCTTGGTTGCATTGTCTAACAATAAAATAAAAGTCTGTAAGCGAATATTTTCAGTGTTATCGTTAATATTATCATACTATTGTTTTCATTTAAGTATTGTTGCACGATTTACAGATATCCACTAAAATAATCAATGTTAATATCGCTTAAACTATGTTTTAACTCAAACGATCTTCCTACAACTTTCACATCTGTTTAATGAGAGTTTTTAACAAAATCGTCGACATCGTTACCAAGGTCCATTACCTACAAACTAAAGCTACAATCTACACATGTTATTTGATGGATATATTTTTTTTACCTGTGAACAAGATTTTGTCTCTTTTTTGTTTGTTTATTTAAAGTGTGATGCTTTATTTCTTAAAATTTTGTCAAAGATAATAATTTAACTTGAGAAAATTAATTTCTAGAGAAAACTGTTTTAAAAAAATACACAAGGAATGTTATTGTTGAATGTTTAATCTTTAAAATTATCGCGGTTGTTAAAAGCTGAGCTAATCAATCAACATTTTTGGATAACATTTATAGAATAAAATATTTCAAATGTATCCAATGCTTACGGCCGGCGGCGTTTGTTTACATAAGATAACTTAATACAGTTGCAGCTAGCGAAACAACGGCCTTCGAACAGTGTTGCCATCTGTGACATTGACCGTGAACTACGAAGTCTCAAGCTTTCTTAGTCATAGAAACTTTGTATCGTTGGATTTCGATAAGTTTTACCAGTCTTACCGGTGTTTTGATAGAGATATAGATCCTTGACACTACGGACCTCTAGTGGATGAATTAAGAACAAAGGATCCAGAACAATTTTACACGTCACACGATTTATATGTAGAACTTAGATTGTATTAGAGTTCGAAACGGGGTATAATCCATGTTTATATCTTGTGTTGAGCTCCCGATATTTCGGCACTGTTGCAAGCGCCAACATGGTAAATACCCCGTTTCGAACTCTAATACAAATGTTAGTGACCATGACAGTTTAAAAACTTATAACTTAGATTGTATTACATCAATATTGATGTAGCATAATATAATCTATATTGGTAATAAATGAAACACCACTTTTTAAAGAAAAGAGAACTTTTATCGAATCTTTACGCTTTGCTCCGGGGTTCGGAGAATTTCGAACTAGAAAATAACGAATCGAAACCGTTCAAGAACACGTGTATGTCTGACATAGTGACATTACTAGCCCATCACTTAGAAGCACCTTTGCGACCCACTTCCCTCAATAACGAATGTAGGACTAATACACATGACCGTCATTGACCGTAGTTAGTTAAAACAAGTTTCGTCAAAATTATTAATGCCAACATTTCAATTCATTTTACCATAAGATTAAAGTTTTAAAGTTAACCATTTGCATTATAAAACAGTTTAATTAATTATTTGCATGGCCATATGTTATTAAGAAATTTTAGGCCAGTAAAACGTTAAGAGCGTCAACAGCACAAAACGTTTATCATTTTGAATCTCGCATTAAACTCTTATAACCTGACAACCTCTTCACAGTAAAAAAGCGATACAACACATTCGTTGACCTTGACCGAAAGGCAATTACTTCTATCACCTTTGAACTAGTGGCCTAAAATTATTAGAAGGATGATGTTGTTCCATTGATTTTTAAAAGATAAATCGATAGTACCAATCAATAAGTTTAATAAACAATAAAACTGGATAAGTGGTGTGGCATTAGTGCTGATTCTGTTGCACATCGCAATAGACAAATTTTAATCACACTATAATCTCTTTCTTTCAAAACTAATTAAAAAAAGACAAAAATATTTAGAATTATCAAATTAGTCTATGTCGTTTGTAAGCAACAGAATCAGAACCAATGGTGATGGTGATGTGATCGAGAACATTCATTCACATTTGCTTTGGGATGGATTGATGATACCCCATTTTGTCAAGTATTTTTTGCAGTGTCCTACTTTTGAACGTAATCGGTTTCTGGAATATTTAATTTGCTGATAACGAAAAGAAAAATAACTCGACTAACATAACTTTATAATAATGACAGATTTATAATAATTTTGAAGACCATGCAAACATTAATTTTCCCGATGTCGCAATTCAACCCCGCATAGTTGTTGAATGATGGAATAGAACAGAATAGAATAGATCTTTATTTCATGTAAACCAGATACAGGCACTTATGCTTACATATCTTCTCCAGGACCAACCCACTTAGAACCGTGCACCTAGAATCACGACGTTTTGAAAGTGCCTGCAAAGGCCCAGTTGAAATAAAAACCTTTGACTTTGACTATGAAATGTCGAGACTCTAGGTGCACGGTTCCAATTAGATGAGATTCTGATTTGCATTTGAATCGCGTCCCATATTCATATATTGGTAAAAGTTATGACTGACCACATAAGTACTAATCTCTACATAAAAAAAAGTGAAAAGGTGCGGAATCTTATGTGCTTTCTATGTTACACAATTATTGAAGAATTTCAGTGTTGTGTGAATTTAAGCGTGCTATGTCATTGTTGATCAATAGTTCTTGACCAGTTGCTTTTATCTTTGTTATTTGCATATTGAATGCTTTTATTATTCTATATTAGACCACATTAGATAAAAAAAAGTGTAATTTAATGATAAGATATAAAGGAAAAATAAATATTGTCTAGCTTGAGAAGGCATACAGTAAGGACTAATCTAGGAGTTGACAGAACTTACAAATTAAAGAAGAAGATGATGCAATAATGTTTAACAGACCAATAAAAAACTAACTAACCAGTACAGTAAGCTATGGTGCCATTAACCCCAAATCTAAAGATATCGAAACATAAAAACAAGAACAGAAACAATTTCTTAATAAAATGACTCATGAAATCGTAATTTGTATCAATAAAAGTGGAAACGGATATCTAGCGGAAAAAAAACAGTTAACATAGTGCAACGTCAGAAGCTCATTATGGTTTATTCATTGATTGACAGGAGATTCTAACTTTTGAATGGGACTTAGTATTGCGTCCATTATGTCATAGGTTCGAGTTTTTTCTTCATTGATACGCATGAAGTGATCCGTGTCGGATTATCCATAATATTATTTTACCACAAGAATTAGATACTGCAAATACACTAAAATTAAACTTACAACTGAATGTGGTTTGAGCAACGGTATAGTTCTTTCGTGATGAGCCTGAGGCAAGAGCAGAAATATTCACATTAGTTATCCCACGACAGGAGTTTTTGTATCATGAATGCTCTTACAATAAATCATAAATACAAATAGTCGGATTCGAAAGAAGTGCAGAACATACGGACATTGTACACGCAACTGCGAATGCAGAACGCGGTCGCTCTAATTCCTCACAAAAAAATAAGATAATTAAAAATAATTGTGGTGTCCATGACTCATGATACCATAATTGGTATCAATCGAAGTCGTAACACGAACACATATCATAATATTGGAAAGGCAACTTTCATCGGAGAAGAGTCGAGGAGTGCCGTTTACACGATTTCTCGATGACTCGTTAAACTGGTTTAGAGGCAGGACTTCGGAGCTATTGCCATAGAGGGAATGTGCCGCTTTCGAGTTTCTACATGTTTGTTGACAATCTCAATGTGAAGGTTTTTTATGAATTGACATTATTGCTGAATCCGGAAGTATGGGTGAACAGAGACGTTCTAATTTCGCAATCTGTAAGGACCATTTAAATAGCAATAAAATCCTAATTCTTCAAGTTATCATCAGTATAGGTAATGTGAATTACCAATAATATGCTATTATAGATAGAACCCATGATACATATGTAAGAAGTTGTACTCTTAACTTGGCTGCAGCAAAAATGGTTAAATAGGCTGACTCAATGCATGGATCTACAAGCCAACAGTGTAATATCAAAACAGTGGTAATAGTTTTTGTGATTTTATATTTGTTAAAAGTAAACATGTAAACTCGCGAATGCTGACTACTGAAATGATGAAAAAGCAAATGATCCTGAATAGCATCAGTATCTTTAAAAAACTATTTTAATTCAAGACCTAAATCAGCTTCCATAACAATTGTAAACTCGCGGCTATAGATCGGGATGTGTGTAATAGTCTTAACACGCACGTCCGCTTCAAGTTTCATTCACAAGAATAAGTAGCAAACTGGCATTCATGTAACATCCGTGAAGGCCAGTTGAAAGACTTTCTTATCTTCACGCTCGTTTTCTGAAAATGGGTATGCTGAAGTCGATAATGTCTAGAGTATAATTGTGTTTGAGTTGTTACAGATTGTTAATTATTTGCCAATTAATTTTATTTATTTATGAAGGCTTACTTTAACTTATCATGGCTCGTTATTAAATGATATGGATTCTAAACTTCAATGAGTAGTTTAAGATGAGAATACCAACATAAAAAACATACAAGAAAAACGGAGTGTAAATCAATGCACAATAGGCGGTCTTAGGGCTTATAGCGATCATTTTTAGACAAATTTTGGATGGATAAAAGTCATGGATAAAATATAATGCCGAGCATAAGGTCCTTTTCCGATTGACAATCAAGTCAAGAAACAAAATAAGGATCACTGATTAGTTGAAACAGAGAGAACAGTAAGATTCATAAATTATCTAACTAAGTAGAATGGTCTCTAAAAAACTAAGTGGAATTGCAATTACTCTTAAAGCAAACAAACGTCTGGTATAAACGAGGACGGTAAAAAAAGATAAAATCTTTATACGCAGTGCAACAGTAACTATGGAACAGTTTCATTAACCAAACCAACATATTTAAATAAAACGTAATGCGATTTAGTGGCATGTGGTTAATCTAGGAACTCAAACATAATTTGGAAATGATGATGATATTATGAGAGGGATGAATGTAAAATAAAATGTAGATACAGAAAATAAATTGGCTCTGAATGTAACTCTACTTACCTAATCAGATATCGTAAGCGTAATAGAGTATGTAAGTAGAGCATCTTCCGTACGGATCTAAATAGTTGAGTATGTATATCAGGAAATTGCAATATCGCATGTTTATAATTAAAAAGATTTATTCAAGCGTAGAACCAAAGCATGAAAATTCTACATTGGAAACTAATGGGCCAGTTATACTTTCTATTTATATCAATAACTTAGATTAACTGAGTGGTCTACTAAATTTAACTGTTACATGCATATGGTTAGGGCTGGCACTTTTTTATATAAAGCTGATACGCACGTACGCTTTTTACTTTGTGCACGTTATAATGACTCTAATACACTGTCCATATATTGTTTTTTTTTCATTAATCGTTAATCATCAACAGTCGTTAAAAATTATAGTCTCATCGTTGTGATTCGTGAATAGGTGCAAGAAGATTCGTTTGGGGAATAAATTATTTATACTGATAAGCCAAGTGAATTTCGTTATTTTTATTAGCGATGTCGTATTGTTTTAAATGTCTAGTTTGGGATACTCTCTGATCTAGTGTAAAAGACCGTTCTATTCAAAGACTGAAACCCTATACATACTCATTCTCAATTGTTGTTTCAAGTGTTGTATAATTATGTAATTTATTATATTTCACAAATTCTTATAATTTTATCATTGACGATAACTGCAATATTTTTTTCTCTGTAATCTCTTCCTTTGTCAATATCAATGTCATCAACTGATAGAATAAAAAAGAATCTAGTAACAGTTAGTAAAGTCTTCTATTAGTATATAACAACCCTAGCACTTGTTTGTACCGCCACCTTGCATTTGTAATATGTAACGGTACAGTTGAGCTATAACTTGAACTGGTATTATGTACAGTCGACTTCATTTTGTGTACGGACACTTTATATTCATGGGAATTTGAGCATTACTTGAAACTTTCCAATGTTTGAAGCTTGTTTTCACTAGTTGACAATTGTTGGGCTACAGGTTTCAATATGATTATAAGCTGTATTTTCTTTGATATCGGCAATCTAGTTTCTGATATTGCACTATTGGCAATTTTTTTATAATAATTAGCGTCCATTTTTTATTTATCATGCATTAGTTCATTAATGTGTGATATCTAGTAAGGCGATGCTATAATGATGACAACATGTTACTCAACATGATTATCGAGTAATTTGCATTCAACTAGATTTTTATTGATCGTTACGACTACTTGATATGCAGTTCATTCATTTTTTATGAGCAATTTGATTTTGTTATTCATTTATTCATCATTATCAAAAGTGTTAACGGGTTTTACTGTATCAATTTCTTGTTTTGACAAATCAGACATATTGAAAATGCATTTTATATAGGTACACAAATCAATCAATATTCCTCTTTTATCAAAAGACCTGGACTTGAAACTATGGATAAAGTACAATACACTTTTGTTTAAGCTTTTAATAATCACAAGCATGTTTAAGATCAATAAGCCCTTGTTATATTTGTAAAATGAAGCTTAAAAATCAACAGGTGTTTACCATGCCTCGTAAGCCGTAAGTCAACTGTGAATAATTGTGTTTGCTTTGGTCATAGCCTCTTATGCTAACAATGTGTTGCTTCTGAGCAACCGTGTGGTGCTTTTGTGGTGGAAACTTTATTTACCATATGGGTTCAAATTGTAGTCACACGCCATAATTTATTGGAGGATTTTATATCAGATTTATGCTTCTAGGTTTTCTTCTTTTCATGAGTATTATTATTAATATAAATTATGCCGATGTCTTCAACAAAGTATTTACTCGAGACCGATGTTATTTATTTAAAATTATATGAATTATTCAAATTCACATCCTGTTTTATAATATTAACAAAAGTTACACAACATCCATTGATTAATTCAAGCAACAGAATAAAAATTTCTAATTTAAATATTGCATAAAAAGTGAGATCTTAATACATAATTAATTAGTGTAATTAAATGGAGAAATTCAAAGACAAAACGTGACTAAAAGTTAAGAACGGAAAACAATTGCTTTGCTCTATTTCAGCGTATTTATGAAAACCACAGTCTGCTAGTTATACTTTAGTAACGGACCATTAAATCTTTTCATTAAAATTTCTTTTATTTATTTCATTTTCCTCTTTCATAACATTTCTTTATATTTTAGTTTGTCTAAACTCTGCAATGTCATTCATGGACTTGAAAACGAAAGCTAAATCATAACTCGTTCACTTTACATCATGTAGATTTGTGTACGCTATATATCATTTAAATTACGAGCCAATTTACATTAATTGAATAAACGTACGTTTTTATTAGTATTTTTGGATATATTGTTAGCTTAGAACAGTTTATTTTAATATTTATGTTTAGAATAATCGTTTCATTCATCATGTTTATCTAACATCAAACATGTAATTATATTTTTAGCACTATTATATTCGCTCACAAAAACGTTCATTCATAAAATGTTGTTTTATTCATTTTTCAGATGTCTTTTGACTTACCTTCCTCAAGGGACCTCTTCATGCCCTCAACAGCAGACGAAGGCATCTTGAACTGGATCACATGGTTCTCCAAGAAATCAGCTGCAGAGTCAACCAGCCTGGACTCGATCTGAGCTTCCCTGGCCTTAGGCTCTTCAGACAACGGCTCCAAGGCCCTAGCAGACCTTGGAGAACCATTGCTAAGTATCGCCACACCATCAGCTACGTCCAACTCCCGCGCAGTGTTCACAGCCTCCACATATTTCAACGTCTTCTCCTGCAACCAAAAGATAAGAACTTAGTAACACATCACTAATTGCACTCCACGGTTATCACTTCACTGATCCGACCTTTATGCACAATGACGTGTCTCCGTCAACGCACTCCTTAACGACACCTAATATGGATCCAAAAACTCCGATTTCATTGGGTTCTTTGTCGAGTGCAGGCATCGCCCGCGCCGCGGCGAAAAGAACTAGGACAGCAATGTATCGTATCATGGCGACGAATCAAACTACCCCTACAGAAAGCTTAGCACAAAGTGTAGCGACGTTGTATATGACGCCTGTTTTAAGCATCTTACCCCACTACCTCGCGGCGGTCAAGAAAAGTGAACCTGATGTCGGTCGATTAAACTGGTACTACAAAATTATTTTGTTGTAACTACAGACAGTTTTCGGGGAACGCACGTGGTTTTTTGTGGTTGTGTGGGTGTGGTCTTGGATCATGGTGACAGCAGATAATTGTGGTGGATCAAGTGTGGAATTGGTGGTCTTGATACTTTTGTGATGTGGAAATGTGTCAGGTTTATCAAATAATTTGTGGTTACTGCCATTTTACTAAATATTTAGATGTTTATTTTTTGGATGATTTATTTTAAAACGGTATGTTTTAAAATAAAGGAAGGTGTGAAGGAGGGAAGGGAGGCCTTTGCCCTGCAGTGGGACACTACGGGCTATTAATAATAATAATAATAATAATGTTTTAAATATTCACCTCTAATTAGTACATTTTCTTGTCAATCTGGTTATTCGTTAACTTCTAGTTTATGTGTGTTTTATTAGTTTGTTGTTTTAGCTAACATCGTAACTTTTTAACATATTTATGCATTAGTAAAACTTTCAAAATAATATTATGTACATTTTTTATTTTAAATAACTAAATCAGACGCAAATATTCGTTCGAACTAATTTGAAATCAAAGAAACTTAGAACTGAACGAATAAATCTACAATAATATTTCATTGTATCAATAAATACTTTATCAGTCATTTTTATTATTTTTTTCTTTCCCTCAGTTGAATTTAATGACTAGGAAAATTTCGTTGTATTTCCCAGATCAGTGTGAAAATATAGTTTTTCATTTTCTTATACAGACGCTTATAATTTACTATTTTTACACTACAGTTACTATTAAATAGTACTACACTCTTCTCACGCTTCCCATAACCTTACTATTCCATATTTTCTTTCTCAGAGATTTGTTTATCGTCATATCTATGACAAAATTATATGTTGTTATTAAAATAAAAGAATGGCGGTAACCTAAAAACTTTTTCTTCCCACAAATCAGAAGAACAATGAACAGCGATAACTATAAATGATTAACTACTTACTTTCATTTTTATAAAATCTTGAGTGAGCCTCAATGGGCCTTATTTTGATAAATTATCGAAAATATTGCGAGCTTGTGAATGACAGTTTTGAATTAATAACTATTTATATACCTATTATTACATTGTCTGTATTATTTGGGTATAAAAGCTTGCAACTTATAGTTCCTTTGTGATATTTGCCTTTACAATATAAGTACAATAGGACCTAACTAGCTGTGTGGCTTGCTAGTTTTTTAAATCCACGAAACACTTTATTGTATTGCCAGAGAAGATCAAATATTTTTACTTTTGAACAGCTCCTTGTTATCCAATTTTATTAAAATAGTAATCTTTTCTATTGTATAATTATTATATACTAGGTATAATGCATTTAGAGGTTGTATTTCAAAAAAATTATATAAAATCTCTCATTGAATAAATGGAATTGGAATGATCAGGGGATTCAAGACCTAAATCAGTATTGAATATGAAAAAGACATCTATTGCTGCTTCAGCATCATTACAATCTTGGAGCTCATAAAGTATAGATATAATGTTTCTATTGTATTGCAAGTCTACATCAACTAGATTACTACGATCTACAGTGACCTATTTCTCTCAATTTACTCTCGTAACCTTTGTAGGAAGATCCTCATCGGATGCTTTGTTTTTCTCATATCTAGAATAGATGGAAGTCATACCTATTGTTTTGTTATCAATGAATGTTTTATTGTTCCATTCACATTTCATTTGTGGTTTGTTCTCATAACCTATGTAGAATTTTAAAATGATAGTAAGAAGAAAAATAATTTTGATTTTGCTGATTGAATAAATAAATTGATGTGTAAAGGTTTGGAATTATTTAGAGCTACATACTGGACTTCTTGTTTAGATGGTTTTTGTTAATTTTGTTTTTGAATTGCCTGACTCATGTTAGATTTTAGTTAGTTATATTCAATTTCTCATGTAACTGAATGTATTTTTTATTGAAAAATTATTTTTTTCCTAACTTTTACCTGAAAGGCATAGTATAAGTGTACCAAAATTCCATTTAAATACAATTTAATTTACATAAATATTATTTTTAATTAAATTTAAAAATTTAAATATTATTTAAATCTGAGGACTTGGTAATATGGGTAATATCCATGAAAAAAAATTGGTAATACAACTTTTACACTAGGGAATTAATGTTTGCAAAAATGATAAAGAGATCGAATGGTAACAACTTGTTAATCGAAGCACCATTGTTTTATGACCTAGAATATTTTGCTAAACATAATCTATATTCTACTGATGTCTTAAGTGAAAACGATCGAAAATATAGCCATTCTCCTACTAGAAGAATAACAGCTACTTCCATAGTCATGTGCCAAACAATACGCACAATAAAATACGTGTGCAGTTTGGCAATGACCTTGTTACAAATACTTTGAGAATATGTGTCCTGGGTTTTAATTTATTGATAGTGAGTATGCATGTAAAGTAGTGGTTTCAAACTGCGTGACGATGGATAGTTACCTACTAGAAGAAATAAACATTGTGTATACTATCTGGTCTTATTATATACCTGAATGAAATCATCATCTGCCTGGCCTTTAGCCCAACTACGTTGGAGTCGGCTTCCAGTCTAACCAGATGCAGCTGAATATCAGTATTTTATACGAAGTGACTGTTATCTGACCTCGACCACCCAATTACTGGGAGACACTGATAACCTAAGGTTAGACCGGTTGTCAGACTTATTGGGTTGCTGACTCCCGTAACTGTTGTCATAGGTGTTCGTATGACAACCGGAACCAACAGCGTAACGTGCTATCCGAGGCACGGAGGGGTCTCGATGTTCGAAGAAACGGTCACCCATCCAGGAACTGATCGCGGCAATTGCAGCTTAACCTCGCTGATCGAATGATCTGCGCGGTGGCTTTGTAGCTACAAGCCCCTCATATACCTGGATGAAATGTAATCTAATAATTTTTACACAATTTTTATACGTTTAAGGAAAACATTGAGTGAGATTTCCTACTCTATGTATTTGCAAACATTGTTTTTTTATTTTATTGTATAGTTTAGGAAGCAAACGTGCGTGCGGTTCACCTGATGGTAAGTGATCACCGTCGCCCATGAACATCCACAACACTAGAGGAGTCACCGACGCGTTGTCGACCATGACCTTTGATTTTAGAAATCCTAATATAAACATGGAAATTCTTAAGTATGTCAATGGGAGTATAGTAAGGAAAGGTAATTTAAAAGAAAGTACTTTCTTTCTTTCTTTCTTTCTTTCTTATTGTTATTCAGGTCAAACATCAAATAATACTTATTATTTGATGTTTGACCTGAATAACAATAGGAAGGTATGTGTTTAGAAATGGTAAATACATTTTAATAGAAGGATTAACGTTGAACCAATTGAATACAAAAACATTGGATACTGGGCCCTATTTCAATGGCGTGATGAGCTGGACGTCTATCTAAAGGATTGGCCCCAAATTGCTATAGACCGGGAAAAATGGAAGGAGGGAAGGGAGGCCTTTGCCCTGCAGTGGGTACTACGGGCTATTAATAAATTTAATAATAAATAACTGGGCCCTATTTCAATCGTGTCTCAATCGTGTCAGAATGTTTTCGTAATAGTTGGTTTTTACAATGTCGTTCAACCAATTTCGACTTCTATTGCGTAGGTAATAGTAGTCAAAATCTATAGAACGACACTTAATAACTGGCAAATAACCGACTTTTGATTCTATTACCTGCGCAATAGAAGTCAAAATAGGTTGAACGACATTGCAAAAACCAACAATTAATTACATTCTGACACGATTGAAATAGAATTAGGGCCCTGAACCGATAGGTTACGTTTCATTCAGTACTGTAACCGATTCTTAAGGTAACAAAGTGGACATTCTGAATTCTGACTGTTCTTGGCCTAGTGCCAACGTTAACATTGCCTGAAAGTACTTTACAGTTTCTCATTAACATGTGTACGAAAATTTCCTTTGTCAGTGAAGTGATGAGTTTCTAGATTTCTAAAAGGGCTACTCTGATCATTATTCCTAAAAAAAGCGTTGGACTAGGATTTCTCCTGTATCGTGGGTAAAGTTTACAAATATGCATTTCATAGGCACAAACACCCAGGCCTGGAACAACTCTGTAGGCCATAAAAACTATGGAATTTTATTTTTTATAGGTACGGATAGATATTAGTTTCATTAAAAGCTTGAAGTTAAGCTTGAAGCTAAAGAAAATTAATTACCTACGCTAACGAATGAAAGTTAGTATGTAGAAAACTTATTATACAAGTGTCGTAAAGATGAAAGTTTGTCAGGAATTCGCATTAAACACCTTCTTTGACTAAAATGACCTTCACCGTTAACACCACGGGTGTGCCGGTTATATTAATGATTTGGGTAAACTTAGCAACACAAATAATAGTTTGGGTAAAATTAGCAACATAAACAATAATTTGGGTAAAATTTGCAACAAAAACAGAATTACTGATAATGACCCTTAGGTCATCATTGGTTCTGTTTATCTGATACTATCAATGTCCTCAGGTGACCTCGACCCTAGTTACCGTCAAGCCAGAGATGTATGAAAACAACGTGTGCGCAGATCTGAGTGAACTTCTACCGAAAACGCGCGCACATTTTTTTCATATTATGAGATCTTTTTTTGCTACTACAGGATTATCTGTATATTAAAAACTTCTGTACGAAAAATTTGGTAAACGGTAACCATAGACATATAACACCAGTAGCAAACCAAACATTCGCTGAAAATTACGTAGCCATTACGCACACATAGGGACTTACTTATGAAAGGTCAATCCCGGTGTTTTGTCGTAGCTAGCACTGTCACACCGGTACGCACAGCACTTCACCATTTTATTATAATATTATTCTATTATCTATTACATCCCAAACAAGTAATATTTTTCATTTAAATGCGATTTAATCTATAAAATGCGATTGACTTATGTGTCTTATTATTATGACGGCGCCGCGCCGGTGCGGGATAAACAAGCTACGCGTCAAATTTTGTCTATGAGTCAGTGTGACAATAGGTAAAAGAACGAGATACTATTATCCAGTTCTCGCTTAGTACAAAGGGATAAAGAATTCTACCCATCTAAATAGATTCATGTTTGGTCTGCTACTAGTATTATAATGTCTGTGACGGTAACAAAGAAGCAGGTACACCATAGACATGCCTACAATCTGCCATAATTTATAGTACCACAAACTTATCTGACCCGGTCGTGGCGTCGCTGCCGTCGCTTTTACCAATGTCATCTCCGTACAAAAATGACATTTCGATGTCATTTTTGTTCCGTAGCGACGTTAGTTCCAATTTTGGTCACCGGGTCAGATAAGTTTGTGGCATTATACACGATTGTGATGTCAAACATCATAATCGTGCGTCAGTTACGCGTGACTTGTTACCACGTTTTTACACGTTGCATTGATTCCGAATCACTTAGGGTTTTTACGTATAGTCGCCTGTCCAAGCGATCATAGATTAAAACAAATAACTTCATTAATTGCTTAAGGCGACGAAACATTTGGAACCGATATTTATTGATACTTGATTTATTTATAAATTAAAATAAAAGATATATATATAAAACTGAGCACCTAGGCGTCAAAGTACTCCTCCTCATCGCTGTCAATTGGTAGCGTGCCCAGAAGACTGGCAGCATTGCCACGTTCAATAGAAATGCTTATTCTTTGACCAAAGAATAGGCCAGCCCCCAGCCAGTATCATAGGTTGTTGAACTCGTTAAATTAGATTTCCGAACATTTGCTTCTAAAAAAATTGAATCTATACCTACAATTAGTACGTGAAGCGAAAACTTTGTACCCATTTTTAAGCATATTGCGCGCACGGAGGAGTGTGAGATTTGGCATAGTTAAAGTGCCCAGAAGACTGGCAATATTGCCACGTTGAATGGCAAAACTTATTCTTTGACCAAAGGATAAGGATACAGGATTTCCAAAAAATGTACTCTTAAGGAAAATAGGGGATGAAAGTTTATTTATAGGTATTTCTGTTGTTTTGATTAAATCAAAATAGACATCCACGCGAGCAAAGTTGCGGGCAACAGCTATTAAGTTGAGAGTAACAGTGACAAGTCAACTAACGGCAGTAACTATAGCAAGCTAACCCAAAGAATAGTCAATCAAGTCTTTTTGTGTAACAAATCTCTTGGTTGATTTTAACTGACACACTAAATTGATGTGCCTATTCATCTTAATCATAGGCCCGATAACGAATCAATCAACACTTGTTAATGATAACAAAAGAAATCAACCAAACACAAACAGATCAATCACAGCCCAATTAGCAGGCAAGTTTTCCAAAAGTGAAAGGATTTCCCAAATCGGTCCAGCAGTTCCTGAGAATACATCGCGCAATCTTACAAACATACGAGTAATATACACAAAAGAGAGAAGTACAGAAGTTTAATTTTTTACGAAACTTGATGAATAGGTTCCAAGCTCACCGACATATTGAGGATTTTAATGTGTAGGCGAATTTCAACCTTCACGAGCTCCTTGCAGTGACTTGAGCAATTTGCAATTGTGTAGTGGACCAACGCATGTTACAATTGACATTTCCGACGATCTAGCTTGCCTGCCTAAAGGTCTATTCAAACCTGAGCGATATTCGCTGCCGCTGTGGGTAGAGGTACAAACCGCGCGGGTTTCGCTCAGGTATTTAGTATCAAGTACCGCGGCTAGGGCGACCTGAGCGATATTCGCTGCCGCTGTGGGTAGAGGTACATACCGCGTGGGTTTCGCTCAGGTATATAGTATGTACATATATTCTTTAGCGACTCAGAAATGACTAACTGGCGAAAATTTCTTACCTCTCTGAGCGAAACTCGACTACCGCGCGTTATTCTACCCACAAGGATAGCGAAATCCGTTTTGGTGTGAACAGTAATATTACCGCATAGGTACCCACTGGGTTTCCTCTGCCGCAGACGGTAGCGAATACCGCTTAGGTCTGAACAGTAATATTACCGCATACCCACTGGGTTTTCTCTGCCGCAGACGGTAGCGAATACCGCTTAGGTCTGAATAGGCCTTAATGATTCCAGTCTCGTGATTAGCAGAAATGTCATCGACGAGGACTAGCTCTGCATTTACCAGACTATTTGCGGAGCGTACCCCAAATAATCACAATTCACATCACAACAATACCCTGAGAGCTTCACTGAAAAACCCGGAGCTCCTCTGCATTTGATAAAGATGCACCAAGGTTTTAGTAGGTAGAATTGTGGATTACTCCAGCCTACCTCATCTTTCCCCACCGCAGATACGATAGAAAAGGCAACTGAAAATCAGTGCTGTAATATTACTGCAGCTGTACCATGCTGAGCTGAAGCCTTTTGGTCACGCAATATCACACCGAGCCTAATTTAATGTCACAGCATAAATTTATGTGCACAAGTAAGCCTGCTGCTATGTGCAATTATTGCTGTGTCACTCCCGGCTTTTTGCGTTTCTGTATTGTATATGGTGTGATTTAACTACGTATTGGGTTGACCAATAAACCTTATTTATTTCTTTCCTTTTTCTAAAGATTTTTAAAGTCTCCCTTAAACAATGTCTGTGTGTAATCTACTTTTGCGTGAGCTTGATATTAAAATACATGGAGCAACAACCTTCTGTGCTACGCTGTTTGGTGGCACACACCTAGATTTGGCATAACCGGTTGGACATCGCTTTCTTTTCCGAAAAAAAACCAACCCGAATTACTTTATGATGTAATCTGTTTTTTAACTGAACTTTTTTCGAGTCTCTATTGTTGATTTTTTCTTTGAATAACTCACTATTTCCTTTTTTTAATGTTGTGTAATGCGTTTGTAGGTCAGTAGTAATGTTAGGTATTAGAATTTGAATTGGTCCGAGGTTTTTTTTGCTTTTGGTGTTCCACACAGTTGTTGAGCCGCTGGTGAGTTTTTAGGAACATAGAAAAAAGTTTGCGGATATAGTATCACGTTTAATAAGGAAGGCGGTTTAAAGACATTATAACACGCAGTCGGAAGCATCTAGAATGTAACGAACACCGTAAAAACATGCCTGCGACTGCATGTTATAATTTTTGATAAAGGATAGGTACTCGGTTTTCTTTTCATCTTGTTTCTATCTTTTTAGTTCGTTTTTTTGCAGTCGTGTTTTTTTGTAATTTTTTTAATAATTTGTTTTCTCTTATGATACACATTGGGGTTGCCATTACTTCATTCTCTATTGACACATTATTCAGTGTAGCAATAATAAACTGCGTTTAGTTACATATTTATGTCAATTTTGTAACTTTAAGTATGATTTTGGTCATAAACATTTGGTGTTATGTTATTCCAAACAACGTGACAGTGCGTTATTCATCTTATAGTGGGCAGAATTTAAAGTCTAACTGACCAGTACACTTTTTTTATTGTCATTATTACCCGCTGCTTTGACCTGATTAGAAGTAGACAGGTACTCCTAGGCTCATTAGGAAATACCAGCGGATCCTATGTCAATGAAAGGCTGAATTTATGGTTTTGGAGGCTCGTCAGATTTAAAGGTCTAGTCTATAAGAGCATAATAAGACCAGTTCTGACGTATCATATGGAAGCGAGACCTGGGCATGCACACAAAAACATGTTCATACCATCCAAATAGCTGAAATGAAAGTGCTAAGGTGGATGTGCGGTGTCACAAGACGCAATAAAATCCGCAACGAGTATGTAAGAGGTAGTCTTGGTGTACGCGACATCGCCGACAAGCTGCAGGAGAGTAGGCTGAGATGGTATGGACATGTCAAGAGAAGACCACCGGATTATATAAGCAACCTGGCACTGCATCTGTCTTTACCTGGTAAGAGATCTCGAGGGAGACTTAAAGCAGGTGGATGGATGTACTGCATAGAGATATGGCGACATGCAAAGTTTCCTACATGGATGTCAAGGACAGAGCGAAGTGGAAGCGAAATTATATAGAAGGCTGACCCCACCACCGTGTGGGATTGACAGTCGGGAAGAGAGGGAGCTCCAAATCATGATCACAATATGCCCATAAATAATTTTACACGTGGTTAAGTAACCACTTAACTTTGAACTTGATCTTAAACAGCTCGCCCGGTACTAAAAGAAGCATAAAATAAAACAAAATGGCTGCAAAACAAACCGTTTTATAACCAGACAATGAAATAAAAACGTAATTTTCGCGGTCAATGCCGTAATCTTGATTTTACGGTCCAAACACAGCGTAAATAAACAATTGGATGAAGAAAAGGTTGGGTGATTTTATTCTCTAACAATATAATTAGGTATTCAAATTATTGGTATTTTATGAGAGATAGCAAAAAGCAGTGATAGCCTAGCGGTTGAACGCTTGCCTTCCATGCAGGAGGGTCTGAGTTCGAACCCGGCCCGCACCTCTGACTTTTCGGATTCATGTGCTGATTAGAATTTTATTAACACTTGCGATAACGGTGAAGGAAATCATCGGGAGGAAACCTAGGTAAAGAAAAAGAAAGAAAAAGAGTTTATTAGCACTATAAAAAATAAATAAAACAAATCAAAGAAAACATAAAATGAGTTATTGTGCCAAAAGGCCGCAGCTCAGCATAATGTCAGGAGGCAGAGATACTGGCCACCTGACGCTGGTTTTCAGCTGCAACCCACGAGTGCCATACGCTCGAAACTATCAATATATAGGTATACTTACTACAAAATAAATACTAGATATAGGTACATAAAATATGCACAAGCTACAATAAACAGGGTGAGAGCATAGAACTGTATAACCAACTTATATTAGGGACCTATTTGTGTTAAGGGCAATACGGCAATAGGGCAATACCGTACCATAAAATTTAGTAAGCTAGATGGGGCGTGCGTCGTATTATCGCAAAACCTCTATAAATTGAGTAATAAGATTATATAAAATAATTAATTACGAATAAAAATAATTTGATTAAACGGGAATAAATAATTATTATATTATTATTATTATTAGGTACCCCACAGTGCACAGTGGTGCAGCGCACCTGACGTCATAATACAACTTTCCTCTGTCTTATAAGTAGGTACAGTAACGTGCACAAAATATATGGAAACACGTAGCAACATTTAAAAGTGAATTTTAGAAGAACTAGTGATTGAAATCCTTCAACAATTGTTCTCATAATACATATAAATACTTGGTTATTAATTTTTTATCATTTTTATTATAGGACCTTTTTCCTTGTAACTTATTACTTAACCTAATCTCAATTAATCTGTAATGGCCCTCACATTAATATTTGGTATTACCTTACCTACATTGTAATTACAATTAAATAAAAATAAAGACAATTAATTTATATGATATACAATATTTTATGGAAACATTTACAGATTTTTTTTTATTATCAATTGTTTTTCCATTTCTTTTAAACATCGAAATATATTTGTGTGTAGGTACATTATTTGTGCTCGCACTGTACAAGTCATAATAATTATGGCGTCTGTCAAGATGAGCATGAAACAAGACTTGCAAGAAAGTGAACAAGAGGCGTTATTTCAAGTAATTTGTTTTACGTTTTACAACACAATAAACATCAATATATTACGCTTTCGCTGGTAATACAGGTTGACTGGTTACACGAGGGAAAAATTGAAGAAGGGTATAATTGTACATTATGTACGACACGAACGAGACGACACGGTTGGCGCAGTGGCTAAGCGATTAGCTTTCTGCGCTACGTGCCGCGGGTTCGATCCCCGCATGGAACAAATATTTGTTTGATCTACAGATAGTTGTTTCGGGTCTGGGT
Source organism: Allophyes oxyacanthae (assembly GCA_932294325.1). Taxonomy (NCBI): domain Eukaryota; kingdom Metazoa; phylum Arthropoda; class Insecta; order Lepidoptera; family Noctuidae; genus Allophyes; species Allophyes oxyacanthae. Next base: position 11,306,556 of record OW028631.1, read on the forward strand.
GTGTGTGCATGTGACATGTATGTTTATGTAAACTGTACCCTCGACATAGGAGAAATCCTAGTGAGGGGCAATAATTTTGTTTTTTAAAAGAGAAAGGAGAACAACTTTTACTATAGGACCAACACTGAAATCGGGAAAATAAAACATTTAGTCGAGTAATACGGAATTATTCTTTTTTGGAACTACTTTTTTTTCGCGGACAAAATGTCACAAAATTCTGCTGTTAAAACACGGACGCGGACGCCATATTAAACTTTTATTCCTGGTATAAATTAACTCCTTGATAATCGGTGGAGTAGTAATTTACTCGCGAATAGCAATTTGAATCCTAGATTAGGCTATGTTGAAACATAAAAAAGTTTATTTGTGGAATAATTGCTAATTTACTCTCGAGTAAGACTTTATCTTGGTGAAATTGGGCTTTATAGTTGTAAATGTTCCTCTTGTAATATCTTGCTCTCTCCCGTTCCCAATAGGGTAGTTGACTACTATTAAAAATTGACAAATATTGTATATTCCCTTAATATGCAGTTATGACACTATCCATCCTTTTCCCGCAAAATGGAATATACAGTATGAAACTGACACAATTTACTATGACATTATATGGAATTTAAAAAGCTTAATGTACCTAAGCATATTTACAAATATGTAATTTATTTTTATACTATTGCGTTTCTCAGATCATCATCTGCCTGGCCTGTATCCCAACTACGTTGGGGTCGGCTCCCAGTCTTACCAACTGCGGCTGAGTAACAGTATTTTATACAGAGCGACTGCCATCTGACCTCCGCCACCCAATTACTGGGAGACACTGATAGCCTTGCGTTTCTCAGAAAAACTTCATTTTTGCAGATAAAAAAATTAGAACCAAATTCACTGTTGTGCTATCTTCTTAATAAAAATGCCCAATCATTTAATAGGAATTCCATCCAATTCAATTCCATGCAACAGAATAGAGGTGGACATAATTACTTGTAACTATGTATGTAATGATGTATGTCCGTCAACTTTCTCTCAAGGTTCAACACCCTTGAGGGCAATGAGATGACTTAAGTTGTTGTATTCTTGTTAGTTAATGATTTGTTTGTGGTTTTACATAGTTAAATGTAATTAGAAAATGTTTGTATGACGTCCAGGCCGCTCCGAAGCTGCACCGCAACATTAAGGCTACATATCTATATATTTAAGGTCCTGCCGTATTAGCGGAGAACTCTTTAAGGGATCATAGAGCTCATCATTATGACCAAATTGGTTAAGTTACGTTAAGAAAAGTTACAAAGTCAAAGTCAAAGATTTTTATTTCAACTGGGCCTTTGCAGGCACTTTCAAAACGTCGTGATTCTAGGCGCACGGTTCCAAGTGGGTTGGTCCTGGAGAAGATACCGGCAAGAAACTCCTTGGATACTCTTTTCATAAATCAAGCTTACTACACAACAAATGTGGGGCCGCAGGAGCGGCCCCGGCTAAAATTCGACCTCAATTTACACAATATTACGTAGAGAAAAGGTGAAAAAAAAAAACCTGCTATTCTATGCAAATAGTTCTGTTTATGAATTAAACAACTGATACATAAAAACTGTATAATTTGAAATAACTTTAACATTTGAGTAGTAGGTTGAAATAATATTAAATAGAGAGAAGATGCGCAGTCGACTTTTGTTTGCGGAGTGTGGCGCGGCGCGGTCGGCGCTCGCGTCCTTTGCGTCCCGCGTCCCTCGTCCCCCGGCTCGCCCTAGTGCTGGGCGCGTACATCCTCCCGGGCCTTGAAAGAGTGGTTTCAAGGAGATTATTTTAGACCCGCTGCCTGGGTGTCTTCATTGGCGGTGGTGGGCAGTATACACATTTTGTTAATAGCCCTCCTTAGTGCGCCCTTTGCAGTAAAAACGTCAGCAACTCTGCTGATTCCATCTTTCCCAGGATATAATTTAGTGATTCGGCCAAGTTTCCAGTGTAGTGGGGGAAGATTTTCTTCTTTCAGGATCACTAGATCCCCCACACGAAGCTCGTGTTGCCTCGTTTTCCATTTGGTACGACTCTGAAGTTCGGCAACAAACTCCCGGCGCCATCTCTCCCAGAATTGTTGTCTCAGCTGCTCAATGTATTGGTATCTGTTAGGATGCTTGCAGGTGATAGGCAGCGATGGCACAGAGGCGAGAGGTCGCCCTATAAGAAAGTGCCCTGGGGTTAACGGAAAGGGATCGGTTGGATCGGAGGAGAGAGGAGTAAGGGGACGAGAATTCAAAATCGCTTCGATTTGTGTGAATAGCGTCGCGAGTTCCTCAAATGTTAGGGAAGCATTACCCGCTACACGCTTGAAATGGTGCTTCGCAGATTTAACGCCCGCCTCCCATATACCTCCAAAGTGAGGTGAATATGCAGGGCTAAACACGAATCTAATGCCTTCGTTATTGGCGTAATTAATAGCTGACTCACGACTGGACCTGAGTATTCTACTTATTTCGTTGTTCGCGCCCCTGAAATTGGTACCATTATCGCAATATATTACATTAGGTTTACCTCTCCTGGAGACGAACCTTCGCAAAGACAAAATGAAAGCATCAGTGCTCAAATCGCTGACTAACTCTAAATGAATCGCTTTGGACGAGAGGCATACAAACAAACATAAGTAGCATTTTGAAATACGATTGCCTTTATCTTTACGGCTTGAGATCATGAACGGGCCAGCAAAATCGACACCACACGAGTAGAAAGGAAACATGGAATAGCTTCTTTCGGCAGGTAAGTTTCCCATTAAAGGTTGTAATGTCTTCCCACGTAGGCGAATACAAACTATACACTGCTTTGTCGTGCTACGTGCTAAATGTCTGCCTCCTATAGGCCAAAATCGTTCTCTTATTGAGGCTAGAAGATGTTGAGGACCAGCGTGAAACAAGCGTTCATGTTCATATCTTAATAATAATTTAGTAAAATGATGCTTTGCATCTAAAATGATGGGGTGTTTTTTATCATAGGCGAAATCAGAGTTTTGAATTCGACCCCCAACCCTTAATATGCCATCTGAATCAATAAAGGGATTTAGCGGCAATAATTTAGACTTGCGATTAAGAGGTTTATTGTTTCTAATTAGTTTAATTTCCTCTGTATAGCTTTCCAATTGATTTAACATAACTAACATTAATAGAGACTTATCTAATTCCTTAATATCTAATGGTCCACTAATTTTAGCATCTTTATTTTTACAATTATATAAGAAACGTTGTACATAGGCATATATTCTCTTTAATCTATTTAAGTTAGAATGTTTCTCAAATTCAATTATTTTATTTGTTACAATGACATGACATTCAATGGTTTGCGATTGTTTAACTTCAGGTAAGATAATAGGGATTTGTATTTTTGATTGTGTAGGCCAACAAGAAGAGTCATTCGCGAGGAACGTAGGCCCTTCCCACCAGAGGAGACAGGACTGCAAATCCTTAGGAGTTACACCTCTTGATGCAATATCTGCAGGGTTTTGATCTGTGGGAACATGACAATAGGTGAACCCACTCACAAGTTGATTGATTTCATTCACTCGGTTACACACAAACATTTTAAGATCCCTGGGTGGGGTTTTCAACCACCCTAGCACAACCATTGAATCAGTCCACATAAATTTACGATTAAAATTACAATTTAATGACTCTAAAACCTTAGAACATAAACGTGCACCTAACAAGAAGCCACATAACTCCAATCTGGGTATAGTGGTTGGGTTCATCGGTGCAACTCGTGCCTTAGCGCACAACAACCTGACTGTAACTTTCTGATTATGATCCACAGAACGCAGGTAAATACAAGCTGCATAGGCTTGTTGAGAGGCATCAACAAAACAATGTAATTCTATATTAGTAGGTGCATCACACAGAACTCGTCTTGTAATACGAATATTTGTAAAATTAGAAAATTCTTTTAATAGTTTGGCCCAGTTTTTACAAAATTCAGCCGGTACTGGATCATCCCAGTCCAGCTTAGAGGACCACAATTGTTGAAGTAAAATCTTAGCTACTATAGTGCAGGGACACAATAATCCTAACGGATCGAAAACTTTGGATGTAGTTGAAATTATTGACCTTTTAGTAATATGAGTAGAAGGCTCTAGGTCTGTTGAAAATTGCAGCATATCAGTCTTAGGACACCAATTGAGACCTAATACACTAGACTCTTTATTAAAATCAATAGGTTTTGAGGAATCACATTCATCATCAAATAATTGAGGACAATTTGTACGAAATTTCCTTAGGGGTAGGCATGCAGAATTAAGTGTGTTTACCACTTCATGATAAATGTGTTTTAGTCCTTCTACAGTTTCCGATCCTGTGTTTAAGTCATCTGCATAAAAATCGTTTCGGATTACACAAGCTATAGACTCATCCTTACACTCATTTGCCAGTTGTAGGAGACATCGAGTACTCAAAAATGGTGCAGAGGCAGTGCCATACGTAACTGTATTGAGTTGTAAAACATCTAATGGTTGGGACTTATCATTACGCCATAGAATAAGCTGTAGATGGCGCTGCTGTTGCCCGACTTCAATTTGCCGGTACATTTTCTCGACGTCGGCTGTGAGAATGAATTTATGCCTGCGAAATCGCATCAAAATAGAAATTAAATCACTCTGCACTACTGGACCAATCATTTGAATTTCATTAAGTGATTTACCAGAGCTAGTTTTAGAAGAGGCATTGAATACTACGCGGAGCTTTGTGGTTTCGCTCTTTTCACGGATTACCGCGTGATGAGGCATATAGTATCCAAATTCTGGTCTAGTAATTTTAGTTAAATGCCCTAAATTTGCATATTCATTTATAAATGCCTTGTAGTTAGCTTTTAAATCGGGATATTTTATAAATTTTCTTTCTAGGCTTTCAAAACACTTTTTAGCGACATAGTAAGAGTCCCCAAGAGCTTTTTCAGGTGACTCTTTCATGGGCATCAACACAGAAAATCTGCCATTTGTTAGGCGAGATACATTTTTAACAAAATTGTCCTCACAGAGTTGCTCTTCGATGGAATATGTTTTAGTAGCAGGTAGGTCGTCAATAGTCCAAAATTTCTCTAAAGAGTCTTTTATCTCCTGACTGAAATTACAATAGACGTTTGAATTGGATTGACTACCTTGTATAGGACCGCTTATGAGCCATCCGAGCCTAGACTCCTGTAGAACTGGCTTATTACTGCCCAACTTAATTAAATTAGAGCCAACTATATCCCAATATACATCTGCTCCTAAGAGGATGTCGACCTCAGCCGGGGAAAAATAGTTGGGATCAGCTAAAGTGATATTTTTAGGTAAATTTAAATGCTCTGTATTAATTGTAGAATTTGGTAAGATTCCTGTTATCCGAGGTACTACTAGACACTTAACATTAAATTCGAATGGCATACATCTAGATTTAATTTTAATATAACAACTTTCAGTAATATTACATGTAGCGTTATTGATCCCACAAACATTCACTGAACTCCCGGGGTTGATAACTAGCCCTATCTTCCTTTTTAATTTATCTGTAATAAATGATGATTGACTACCTGTGTCCAGCAGCGCACGGGCTGTATACGTCTTATTATTTATTACAATTTGGACTAGCGCCGTACATAATAAAACTTGGTCATTGGATGCCACCGAAAGTGACACAGGTAATGAGGAAGAGGTAGAAGGTTGTTCAGTTTCAGTCGAAGATGTAGGGTTCGCTTTTGTAATGTGTATTAGTGTGTTGTGTTTCTTTTTGCATGTGCGACATACAGCTTTTAGCTGGCATTTGAAAGAGTTATGACCACTTCGGAAGCAATTTTTGCATAACTTTAGGTTTGTAACTTCATTTAATCGCTCATCTACATTCATATTTTTAAATTTCGGACATTCATGCAAATAATGACCTTCATTACACAACACACAGCAATTATTTTCTTTTTTGTCAACAGATACGGTTAGACTTTTGGATTGGGTAGTTACCCTAGGCTTATAATCTACCTGTTTGTCAGAACGACTATTATTAAAATAGGCAGTCTCGAGTACATCAGCCCGACTGCGTAGGAAAGAATAAAACTCACTAAGTGAAGGTAAATTTGCAAGATTACACTTGTATTCTTCCCACTTTCTATTCGTGTGAATATCTAATTTTGCTGAGACCATAAAAATTATAAGGACATCCCACATGTTAGTAGGCTGGCCAAGAGTGTCAAGAGCCCGCAAATGTTTTGAGACATGGTCGATGATAAACCGCAATGATTTATAAGATTCCCTTTGAATCGACTCTATATTAAATAATGCCTTCAAATGATTGTTTATTAATAGGTTTTTATTATCAAATCTCTGACACACTAGGTCCCATGCAACTTTGTAATTTTTCGCACTAAATTCAATTGATTTAATAACAACAGCTGCACTTCCTTCGAGTGCAGACCGTAGATAGTGAAATTTATTAATTGGAGGAATACCTTCATTGCCATCAATCACTGACTGAAATGTGTCTTTAAATTCCAGCCAGTTTAGGTAGTTCCCATCAAATGTAGGAAGTTTGATTGTAGGTAATTTTATGGCATTAAATGAACGGCAGCTACTATTAGATGCATGATCAGTATTTTCTCTCTCAGCTTTATTCTGAGGAGATTTATATAAAATATCTTGGCTACTCGCTATAAGACTAATGAATTGATTATCTAAATTATCTCTTTCTTTAATTTGCTCGGTACTATCAGAGTGCAATAGATCTATTTTGTTTTGAATGGCCTCAAACTCTTCCATAAGCGATTGTATTTTATTCAATTTTAATTCTAATTCTTTATACTGAATAGAAGAGATTTCCTTTAAACCAATTAAATTATTTAAATAATCTGAGAATCTTGTTAACCGTCCCTTAATAATACCGCGCTGTTTGACTAGGTTAGCTAGTTCCTTGAGCTCTGCTTCATTCATTTTGTAAATTAATATAGTCACCAATAACACAGACGAATAAACAACGAAACAATAAGATGTGCACTCAAACCCGTTTGAAGAGCAGAGAAGCTCAGGTCCAGTCGCTCGCGCTGGTGCAGTAGCACGACGCGATGCTCAGGGCAGCTCGCGCCGAGCAGACAGCTTAGGCCAGCAGCGCGCACGTAGCGGCGCATGCGACGGAACCGGGCGGGCGGCGGCGATGCCGTAGCCGAGATGCGCTCCACTTCACGGAGATAACGCTGGAATAGTCGGCAACTGGTATTGAAATACCGATAGCTAATGTCTTTGCAGTTCGGGTACGGAATAGGTTATAATAATATAGACACCCTATGTGCTGAATTAGTAGATGAGTTAGGTATCTAGGCTAGCCAATTGTTATAGCTGGGATTCGGCTATAACAGTATTATGTAGCAGAATAGGTGAAATGCGTGCATAAAGCTTGGGCACGTGCTCGTAAATCAAAGTAGGTGGGTATAGCTTGATTAGATAATTAAATCTAACGCTGAGATGCACGTGCTTGTTATTAATATCACACCACTGAAAGCTAGCTTTAGACAATAAATCCCCAACACTCAAGTAGCAAGTCGGCCATTACACACAATGCGAGCGAGAACAAAGGATCGACAGAATTAGGTACGAAATAGGTATGAAAAGGGTAGGAACAGGGCTTACTCTCCTTGGGCTGGACCTCCGGTTCTCGATGTCCGCAAGGCTCCCGAAGCAGCAACAGCAATAAATTCCTTTTCTCAGTCGACCGGTGGCTCGCTCGGCGCTCCGTAGGTAAGTTTTTGTGTAACGGCTGCCACGTGTGACGCCCGCAAACTCGACGCTTTTTCTTCTCGAATTTAGATCGTTCGTCACTGGTCGCCACTTTGTTTATGAATTAAACAACTGATACATAAAAACTGTATAATTTGAAATAACTTTAACATTTGAGTAGTAGGTTGAAATAATATTAAATAGAGAGAAGATGCGCAGTCGACTTTTGTTTGCGGAGTGTGGCGCGGCGCGGTCGGCGCTCGCGTCCTTTGCGTCCCGCGTCCCTCGTCCCCCGGCTCGCCCTAGTGCTGGGCGCGTACAAGTTCAATATTATTCAAATGAATGTAGATATTATTATAGTGTTAGGAACGTTTTTAAGGCTACTGGCTCAGCGCAGGCTGGCATGAACGAGAGTTAGGGAGGAGGGAATAGTCACCATATCAGTCTACACTGGAAAAGTAAAATGACTAACGCGCCAATTCGTAAACTTTACAGGATCACATTTTAAACTTTTATTTTTAGTTCTGTAAAACGTATATTCTAATACTTAAATCATAATAATGATTTATTTGAAATGGACGTTTTACAGAAAATTGGCCATTACATAAATTTATATGAATTTTGTCGTAAAAAAACTTTTAAATGTGATCCTGTAAAGTTTACGAATTGGTGCGTTAGTAATTTTACCTTCTCACTATCGATATTAAGACGTGTATTTATTTCGCAAAAACGCACACGTATGACACAATTTCCTTCACCATTTATATCAAATAAAATTTGGCAGCTCCCCCTGTCTGCATAATGCATGTGTAACCATTGTTTCTTCGGGTGACACCGATCAGAATCATTGAGTAACTGTGTATTATTTACATTCGTGAAAGTGAATACCGTTTGGTTTAAATACATTCCCGAATTCGGTCCTGAGTAGGTTACATTGTAGTAAACAATACTATATTTAATTTAAAAAAAAAAAAATGTAGAAAAATAACAAAAATTATTTATAATAAATTATTTTAAAATTGAAAACCTATCCAGGTCTACAACTTTTTACATTATCATTCAAAATTTTGTAAATAAAACAATAGCCTTTGAGTACCAACAGTTTAATTAATAACATTTGACAATAAATTAATAACTTAATTTTAATAAATTAATAAACTGACTGGAACGTAATATTATACAAAATGGAAATAAATAAATAACGCTTAAATATTTACATTGCATTTAAATAAATGAGCAACTTTTTAAATAGGAAAATAAATATGAGATCTGTAACCTAAGTAGATTAATAAATATATTTGTAAAATATTAATATTTGGCAATCCATAATACTTTAAACTATATAAAATATATGCAGATAAAATATTAAATAAATGCAATAATTTATTTACATATGTACAACATGTAGATACTATAATTTTTATAATGATTAAACATATATATTCTCAGTCTTTGTATTATAATAATATATAAAATATATTTCATAACTATATAAATAAATATATAAATTCGTACAAATATATGCTCATTCAATACATAATTATAATACTTATATAAATTCTAAAAATATACATATTATGAAAGAAAAATAAGAATATTTCAATAAATAATAAACTTCTTATATGTAAATTAATTAAAGCACACCCCAAAGTCTTGTTACATAAGTTTATATACGTAATATAATAATATATAAATATACAAAAATAATTTCTGCTTCTAACTAAATATTCGTTGTAAATAGGACTATACAAAATACATAATTATTAATATTTTAGGAGTATTTGAGGTACTTTTTTAAGCGATAAATGCTAAGAGAAAATATTTTTCTCAAACTCATTTTTCCAATTTCTGTTATTAAAATTTATAACCATGATCTTGCTTGTAATCCGATTATAAATAATTCCTATAGTTTACTGACCCTTGAAGCAACTAAAATACATTTCACTCTAAAATTTTCATTTCCAACCTGATATTATTGAAGCAATGATATTTTATCGAAAACAACAAATAAATAAAAACAAAAAATAGATAAAAAAATATGACACACACATATAGGAATGTAAATTTTGAACGTTTATCTAATAGTTATGTTTTAGTGACTTTATTTACGGAATTCAATAAATATATTTACTTTACTTAAAAATATTTTTTAGAGTGAAAAATATAAATAAATATTTTATGTTTAGATTTTAGAAAAAAGAACTTGCGATAGGCCTTCTCTTTCAAATGTTGCATAACTATGTACTCTATAATTGTATATAATTTAATTAATTATGACGTTGTCTATTTATATTATATTCATGTGAAACCGATTGGTCCTTATATCCGCGTATTAATTAAAGGTAATTGGTGGGTTCGCTAGCTATTGGGTGTAGGCGTTGTACGCTAAGTCGTGAGACTTCTCGAGCGATCTGGAATTAAAACAAACAAGGAATGAGAATTATTATTACACACAGTTTATTAGTACATGCGAAAGTTAAGTAAGTTCTATTAATTGTAACATCTAAAGGACTATTTGGGAAATAAGTAGGACCACATTATTTTCCTTTCTCTTGTAAAATTACATGCAAAATTTAAAGACTTGACTACACGTGTGAACTACCCTATAATCTAAAAGTAAAAATTACAATTTTAGATCGAAATATATAATATTATATAGATTAACTAATTTATTTTCATTGTAAGAAATATCATGTGCAAAATATATTATTAATAGTCTATTTATTGTATAATTTCATAGAATAAAAACAAAAAAAACAAATACATAATATAGTTTATATACCTATGTACTTTAAACAATAAGGCGCACAAACAGATTTAATGGATGCATCATAGATGTACTAATTATGACACAAAATCGAGTGTTTACATTCGGCTTTGTTTTTTCTTTTCCAACTTCTCGCTTCTTTCAATTACAGTCCAATTATATACTGATTAACAACATGCACAAAAAAAATAACAGTAACAGTACACTTCATGCATGTATAATTTTGTGCACGTTACTATTTTTACAGATTAGGGTGCATGCATTATTATCTACTGTGCTTCCATTAAATAAACTGTGCAACAAAATTTCCAACGATATACCGTAATAAGTACTGAAATATTTTTGCAAAAATAACTAAAATATTTTTTATAATATCTAACAATCCAAAATAATAAAAAAGGCCTAACCCTGAGTTGCCCCCGGCATTTCTCTCGAGGTGGTCACTTTGAACGCTGGTAAATTAAAAAAAAAGTGTAAATTTGTCTGTAATAACCTATTGAAAAATACAATTATCTTGACATTCAAATATAAAAAAAAGAACGAACGAGAACGTAATGTAGTGATATATAGCATAACTGGATTATTGGTTAGTTTTACTTTTGCAACTAAAATTTTTATTATAAAGTGACTTTGTTACGAAAAATCTTGATCCTATTCAGTTATTCTACATAAGTAATTAATCGTGAATTTTCAGTTCATTTAAAGGGAGATTTTTGTTTGTACAGTCACAAGCACTAAAATGTATACTTGTAGAGAAATTCAAGGATGAATTTTAGAAAAAATTCTGGTAAGAATCTTTGAACATTGTGCACACAATACCCTGAAATACTATATAAATACTTGGTTTGTGGTTAAAGATTTTGGTCAATATATAAGTAATAAGTAAAAGTAAATCCAGTCCATAACGGTCCCACTGCTGGGCACGGGCCTGTTCTCAGAATGAGAAGGGTTAGGCCTTAGACCACCAAGGTTGGTGGACTATACACACCATCAAGAACTTTATGAGGCCCTCAGATGTGCAGGTTTCCTCAGGATGTTTTCCTTCACCATTAACGCAAACTAACCGTTAAAACAATAATTTTAGAAAAACATATTGTGAAAATTGCTACGTGTATACATCTCTATGCTCATAACTGTACATGTATTTTCTACTTTCGTCACTCTTGGACGTGCCTACACTAATCGTAATGCTAAGCTACCTTCTGTTAGACCACAAATTACAAAATATATCACTATCAACACTAGTCAACAGACAGTTAGTAATATTTTTTTTGGTTATATTCATTGCATTTATAAAATTCGTCTCACCTGCTCCACCCAGAGCCGCCATGTCCAGCCGACACTACCACCTCATGGGCCTCATGTCCAGAATTGCTGGGAGACAAAAGTTTCTTCAGCCCAATAATACCCGCCAGGACCAACGCCAGCTTGGATACTATGAGTGCCTTTCCAGCCAGCAGTGCTAGCGCCCCGAAGGCCAGTGGCACCATCATGCCACCGATCAGCAGAGGGATGGCAAGTAGGGGCGCGAGTTTCTTTTTCCTACCGCGGCCCTGTTCCTCTTCCAGTGCGTCTCCATCTTCGGTGGGGAATTTGACCTGGAATTGAGACAAATTCTTTTGAATAGGTAGTTTGTTATTGTACTTTTGTAAAAATGCAAATGTACATTTGTACAAGTCTGGTTTTCTAATTGTACGAAAACATCAGTCAAAAACATAGTTAATAACAAATTAATTATATTCAAATCTTAATTTGAATATAATTATATTAAATATTATATTGTGTGCCAGTTTTATATGCATAGGGTCAAGAATCTTTCCATGCCTTGTTCGAATCGAAAGTCGTATATCTATAAAAACTACGTGACCCTAAGTTCCAAACCTTATTACGCTCGTTGAAGGAAATGCTGTCATGTTCAGCTATGAAATTTGGTCCTATTGTACGGATTAAGCGCTTTTTGCATCCTAGCATGGTTTACGCATGGCTACATAATATCTATATAGCAGTTCAGTATAAGCTGAACTCTCATTGTACAGAAAGCTAATACAATGCGAGGTCAGCTTATACGAGATCATTATAACTAGCCGTGTTTACCATCTTTATTTCTTATGTGAAAACTATATTTACAATAGAAGACTTGTTATGTGTACTCAAATAAATAAATAATTTCAGCCCATTACTGTCCCACTATTAGGCGCGGGCCTCTTTTCGGAATGAGAAGGGTTCGGCCTTAGTTCACCACGCTGGCCTAGTGCGGGTTGGCGGACTACACACACCATCGAGAACTTTATGAGGCAATCTCAGGTGTGCAGGATTCCTCACGATGTTTTCCTGCAAGTGATAATCAATTTGCGATCCGCACATAAATTCGAAAAGTCAGAGGTGTGGGCCGAGTTCGATATCAGAACGTCCTGCACAGAAGGCAAGCATTCAACCGCTAGACTGCTCATGCTTGTGTGAACTTGGTTGATGTAAATCAGTGCTGTATTTCGTGTTTGTGCATAATTATCATAAAAATTATGTTCCACGTAATTACGAAAAAAACACGAATCGATTCCTCTAATGCGTGTTCTAACAATTTGTAACTCAATCAAAACGTATTATTAAAGACAGTAGTCAATAACTTTCTACAGAGCATTAAAACATGCAATACGAAAATGCGGAAGATTTTGAAATTATTGAAACATGGAACATTTGAAGTACTATAATTTAAACTAGTGATCGCCCAGTGACCGAAATTCGACAGTAATATTATAAATATTATCAATTTGAGGCTTTCTGCACTCCTTCTCCATAAAACTTTAAGTACAACAAATCTCACACTCCTCCGTACCCGCAATATATTTAAAAAGGGGTACAAAGTTTTCTCTTCACGTATTAATATACAGGATATTGTTTTATATAGTACGCATAACTTGCAGAGTGATCGAGAGTCTGTTCCCAAATGCACCGCAGTACTAAAATTCACTCCAAACCAAAATGAAAATATGATTTTGTATCGCTTGTGCTAATAAATTATGCGTATTCTCCATACTAAGCCGAATTTTCGTTTTTTTTAAAAATTGGAGTCCCAATACTGCGGTTGCATTTAGAAACATACTGAATTATTCTGTGAATTATGCGTAGTACATAAAAAATATCCTGTATAGATGCTAACCATTGACCAAACCGTTCGAACACATCAAATGCCAAAACCCTAATCACCCATAGCAACCACACGCACTGCCGTGCACCTCCTCCATTTGGCAAAAATTTCTCTACGCATAGCAATTAACACGCATGGCAATTAGAAGAAACTCCACAGTTTAATAGAGTGTGTCCAGCAAAAAACGAAGATCTAATTAGATGCAATTACGAGATGCATCGGGAAAGCCGTTCCGCTGCGTTGATGTGAGGTATGCTGTTTTTACGCATTTACAGTAAAGATTAGTTCGTCACGCTTTTACAGGACGGGTACTGAAGACGGATCTCACGTGATCTGATGTCAAATAATATAACATTGTCTGGTGATAACGGTGATCGAACACAACGTCAGGAAATGTGCAATTTTTTATTTTTTAACCGGACAGAAGGACCACCGATTTAATTAAAGCTAAGGGCGTGCCCTAGAGGGACAAGGGCCTCGGCTTATACCGACGTAAAAAAAGCCTTCTACTCGTAAATGGTAGCCAGAGTTGTCGAATATGAACCGCATTGGCCGTTGACCAGGGTTCATCCTTGATCTTCATTCAAAACGCAATTTTTTACACTAGCTACATCTAAAAGTAATTACGGCCGCTATATAGCGATATCGTTCTCTCAGGGCCCGAGCTTAATAGATCAGTGACGATTGTTTATGTGTGCGTCCACACTTATTTTGCTCCTCCCCTTTTTTGTATCTTTTCCTTTCTGGGTGATGTTTTATTTTGATATGTTAGTTTTTGTGATGTATTTTCCTCGCGTTCAGTCGGAAATTGATACATTATAAAAAAAGAACTTCAATCGGCTCTGTTCGGTACGCAACGAAATAGCGCCAGCAATTTCCAACACGACAAAAATAAAAATAGCTGGACATATATTTTTAAAATTATTCTTGAAGTGCTAGGGAGGTTTTTAAGTTTAAGATTTTTAAGTTTTTTATGGAGGTTTTTTAGGTGCTATTAAGTACACGATATTTATTATATTTTTAAAGGCGGAATGCACATTTCTTTTCAATAGTTTTAAAAAATAACAAAGACACGAATTAAACGCTTTGTTTCTTGAATTCATTGGTTCATTATTTCCTCGCAAATTAGAGAAAAGTTCTATGTAAAACTCGGCCTCGTCTAGTTTAGAAGGACTCGCCTGGAGTTTAATATTGGCACTTATGAAATGTCGAGACTCTAGGTGCCCGGTACCAAATAGTAGGTCCTATGGAGAAGAACCGGCAAGAAAATCCATGGAAACTCTTTTCAAATAATTACAATCTTGATTATTACAATGTTGTGGTAAGAGCTGCGAGAATAATGCAATTTAATGCGAATAAAAATGATTAGAATAGGATAAAAATAATGATTTGCCTTTATATAAGAATGCCATGGCAGTTACAAGCTGACCAGGACTGATAGACAGCACCCGTTCACGAGCATGACGCATGCGACGACGAATACTGTGTCGCTCTGGTTCGCTAACAGTTACCAGAGGGTAACCACTTATACATGATATCCGTAGTAAATGAGCTAGCACTGAATAAGTTAATAAGACACAGCTACAAAGTTGCAGTGACGAATAGCCCATTCATAATTAATGCCTACTTAAGCCGTGACAGTGAAAAAAATTACTACTTAAGTATCACTTAATACCCGTTCGTAGGATTCACTGCTGCATACAAAAACGCACGCGAGCTACCTTGTGCGTATTGCATCAAAGCAGTATCTGTCGTTTAGAATAAAGACTATGGTTAATATTAATAATATTACAGTTTAAAAAAAACTATAGAACACGCTTTAGTCATCCAAACTGAACGTGTATGCAAAATTTCAGCTAAATCGGAAACCGGGAAGTGGGTCAAATTTAACTTCCAAGATTTTCTTACATGGTTAGTTAGTTAGTTCGTTACAGGTAAAGCTAATAAAAGCACGTTAAAAAATCTGATTACCATATTAAAGTGTGTTTAGATTAATCTATACAGAAGAAGCTGAAATCCGTCTCGTTTCCCTGTAGAAGAAAATCTTTGTATTTAAAAAACAGTTTTTGATATGTTTTTCTCTGCTGTAAAAATAAACTAATCATGTAAAGCTGTTACCAAAATTATGTAAAAGACATGATAAATGGGGTTGTTCCCATCGGATCGCGCGATCCGTTGCTTGTTGCATCTGATATCGGAGAAAGTTCCCATCGGATCGCGCGATCTATCAGTTCCAAATATTTTGTAATTGCTGAAATAAATTGAGATCCCTGCCGCCAATATTTTCAGTTCATTGCTTTTTGTTATAATTCTATTGAAGTAACTGCAAATTGCCAGCTGGTATATACTAAACCTGAACTCACGAAAAAGTCTGCTATTCCATAAAAATAATTTAATATTACTCGACTAAATATTTGGATTTTAATCGGGATTTCAGGTTTGGTTAGAATAGAATAGATCTTTATTTCATGTAAACCAGATAAAGGCACTTATGAAATGTCGAGATTTTAGGTGCGCGGTTCCAAATAGTAGATCCTATGGAGAAGTACCGGCAGGAAACTCGATGGAAACTCTGTGAAAACAATGTGCGCGCGTTTTCGATGCAAGTTCACTCAAACGCGCTCTGTTGTCATACAGTTTTGACTTGACAGTACTTACGGATGAGGTTGAGGAGAATTATTATTCGCAATTGGGGTAGTACTGGTCTTGGGTCGTGGAGTTGCCTCCCGAACCTAATGCGGAGTGAAAGCTCTCTGACCTAATGGTCAGAGGGCAGTCACACTGTAAAATTAGTTTTGAATGAAAAACCTGTCTATAATTATCTCACTAAAAGGAAAAAGATTTTGCATGTTAATTATAGAAATAATTGAAAAAAAAAAACTTAGTTCTTTATTTTTTTTTACTTTAGGTTTTGGTACGAAATACTCATAATTATGTGGAAGCGTTTTATTAGCAACTTATTTTATAAAAATATAGTACTTTATTTTATCATTCTTATTAGTCTGTAAGCTTTTTAAACAATAAATAAAATATAAATATAAATGTTGTGACAGTTATGACTTATGAGTGAACATACATAGGTAATTAAATTTTAATGCTGCTTATTTATTTTTAACCCAACTTTGTTCTTTATTCTTTATTGTACACGAAAATGAGATTTGACGACACGGTTGGCGCAGTGGTTAAGCGATTAGCTTTCTACGCTACGTGCCGCGGGTTCGATCCCCGCACGGAACGAATATTTGTATGATCTACAGATAGTTGTTTCTGGTCTGGTTGTGTGTGCATGTGACATGTATGTTTGTAAACTGTACCCTCGATACAGGAGAAATCCTAGTGAGGGGCAACGTTTAAAAAAAAAAAAAAAAAAAAAGATAAAAGACAAATACAATTGAGATGGTATGTACACAGGCGAGCTTAACCCAAATTTGAGTTTTCTACCAGCAAACCTTTGAGTGATAGAGAAAGCACAATGGTAAATGAGGGTACAGTCAAGTTGTTTGTAAGTTTGTTTTATATATTAATGATAAAAATAAGATAAAACCACCCAAAACTAAATTCCGGATCCCGCACATCCCGGAAGCATAAATATTACTATTATTGCGGTCATAATACACGGATTACTTACAGCCTGTCAAGATCGTCATATGAATAGTAATGGCTCTATTGTAGCTATGTATGTAAGCTGGTATTAAGCCTTATGTCATACAAACAATGAATGGATGAGAAGTAACTGGTTCATTCAAATTAGAGTGATGTAATTTGAAGGCTCGGTTGGCGCAGTGGCTAAGCGATTAGCTTTCTGCGCTACGTGCCGGGTTCGGTCCCCGCACGGAACAAATATTTGTATGGCTAGATATAGTTGTTCTGGATGTGGGTGTATGTTTGTAAACATGTACCCACGATATAGGAGAAAAGAAAGAGAGCGGCAGTGAAAAATAAATGGAATGGAAGATCAGGTGATTAGGTATACATGGCTAGTTTTCAAAGGTAACTAGCCAAATTTTCAGGAGTACAAGTAATGAACATTATGAACAACTTTTACTAAGGGATAAAATAAACGAATTCGGGGAAAAAAAAACAGCTCTTTCATACAAATCATACAATATTACTCGACTACCTAAAATAATTTCTTTTCGAAATTTCACGTCAGTCGCTTTCACCTCTAGGTTATGAATAATCTCGACAGTAGGTAATTATATTATAGTAAACTATATTCAATGATCTTAAAAGAAATAAACATGAACCTATAAGTAAGATCGAGCTTTTTGTAAGTCATAGACACGTCTCGTCGAGCAAAAGTACGCTGAATGTGATATTCCAACACCAACCAACCTATACACAAGATAGACATCAGACAAACATAGAAAGAAACAAAAAACATATATTTGCCACAAATACAAGACACATTAGAATGATAGACATAGGTATTAAGAAGAGGACAGGGAAGACATTTTTCTTAGGATGGCAACAGTGTAAAACTGGACACAGAGCAGCAAAGCGCATGCGAAAGGATTCATTAGTTCTTTCTTTAACAAAAAATCGTTGCGCCAGACTAGAATTTCTTTAGTATCGTGGGTACAGTTTACAAACATACATGTCACATGCACACACACCCAGACCCGGAACAACTATCTGTACGCCATACAAATTTTAGTTCCATGTGAAGCATAAACATAATAATATTACACTAGTAGTATAATAAGTTTATGGTGTGAAGACCGAACTCGCGGCACGCATCGCAGAAAGTCAATCGCTTAGCCACTGCGCCAGAGATGTCGTCATTTTTGTTCTCTTTCAAGAAATATAACCTTTTGTTGTTCCTAATATGGTTAGGATTTTGCTGGATTAAAATTTGTATGGGAATGAAATGGTAAGGTTTGAGTAAAGTGACAAATAAACTTCAAAAAAAGTAAAAACTGACTTCAAAAGTCTTCAATATATTAATTTTCATAAACGTAACAGCTTCTGAAGTCTCAAGCCAGTCTCTTCATATAAGGTCTCAAGCCAAAATATTATGTATTCATGTCATCTATACGTGAAGGGAAAACTTTGTACCCCTTTTTAAGCATATTGCGCGCACGGAGGAATGTGAGATTTGGCATAGTTAAAGTTTACATGCAGAAGGAGTGCAGAAAGATAAAATTACGGTCGAATTTCTACCACTGGGTGACCACTATATTAATAAATAATAGATAACAGCATGTGCTGTTCACGCTTTCGTCACACAATGTGTAAGCAAATCCTAAGCTTCATACTGACCAGTCTATAGCTAGGACTTCATGAAAATAGACACCAAAAGGCCAACTTATAATAACAGTATTTCAAGTTAAATCCAAATATTTTTGAAAGACTACAATACCGATTTATAAGTAACAAAAGTTTTTTACATTAACGCATGATCAAACTTCATTGGTTAGTTAAACTTAAATACAACTTCTTGATTGTTTGTAGGGGAGAGATGGGGTTCTTCCAAATTCAGAGCTTTTCGAAACTTAATTTAAGGTTATACTAAGACTTAAATACTGAAACTCCTTACCTGCAAGGTATGGGACCTCATAAAATTAACAATCTTGTCAAAAATGAGGTTGTTCAGCGACCCTTCATCCAGCCCTCTTGGGATTGCTTCCTCCTTCTCCACAATCTTCACATCCTTATCCTTGGTTATCGTCACACCATTCAGGATGTTCAGCTCCTCAGTTTTCGTCAACCTGCTCAACGTCTTCGCCAGTTTTCGCTTGAGGCAGTGCGAAATATCGGATCCGGTGCAGTCTTTGTAAGTCTCGTAGGCTAATTTTAAGTCTCCTAATAAATTATCGTCAGAGCTTCTGGCTTCTAGTTTGTTCTGTGTCGTGGTCGCCGTCCTGGCCGTGGCTGCGGCGACCAAGGTCAATATCAGGAGATACTTTACCATGATTGTTGTTTGCACTACGTTGGCTATATGGGCACTGTATATATCTAGAACATTGGTTGCGTTTATATGCGCTTCGTTTCACGGTACACTGGGTATCGCTGAGAGGGATGCAGCGATGCATTTATGCTGTTGGGTACTGTCGGGAACTTAATTTTTGAGGTTGTATTGATAAAATAATAATTCGCGTTATAAGCACCAATGTAGTGGTCCCATATAATTTGTGGACAGTGTTTTAGGTCTCAAATAAAGTACCTGACGTACCCCGGCTCGTAGCTAAATGGCTACTGGGCAAATCGATTAATCTACGAGGTTAAGTAGCGCTTTCCACAGACCGTCCTTGGATGGGTGACTACTGTTTACACATAGGTTTAAAGAAATTTATTTAGGACAGTAAGCAGTTCACTTAAAAAAAACATTATTACCTACTATGTTTGATACAAAAGTTAATCTTCTTCTTTGTCTTCTGGTTTCTTCATTTGGAGACTGGCCGACTGCACGAAGCAAATCCAGTAGCTTTTATATTTGACATTAAATTATATGGCTTTGATATTGGCACAGATCAGGGACATATGGCATGAAAAGGAGGAGGCCTATACTCAGCAGTGGGTAGAAACAGGCTGTCAATGATGATGATGATATGACTTTAGTTTGGTTTGAAACATATTTCACTTTTTGCATTCTCACTGCACTACCAAAACGTAATGATTCTAGGTGCACGGTTTCAAGTGGGTTGGTCCTGGAGAAGATACCGGCAAGAAACTCCATGGATACTCTTTCCAAATTACAAATTGACAGTAATTATCTCGGGCCGCAGGAGCGGCCTCGGCCAAAATTTGACCTGAATTCATACAATATTACAAAAATTAAAAGAACAGCAAAGATCATTATAAGTACCACTATAAGTGAACATACAAGTAGTTACCTACATACTTAATACTCAAGCCACCCATTTATGAATACAAGGGAAGCGTCATTATCCTGCTATCTGTTTACTCTTCCAAATTCGTAGTACTATAGTGCCACAAACTTATCTGACCCGGTGACCAAAATTGGAACTAACGTCGCTACAGAACAAAAATGACTTCAAAATGACATTTTTGTCCGGAGATGACATTTGTAAAAGCGACGGCAGCGACGCCACGACCGGGTCAGATAAGTTTGTGGCACTATATTCCAATTTCATAAATATTTTTAACCCAACTGTACTTCAGCAGACTGGTTCAATTTAAAACAGTTTGATATCATGACTTAACTGTTACGAAGCGTCATCGTGGTCCAATCTGGACTGAAATTACAGAGCAACTTTATCTAGTATCAATTTATGGACCAAATGACTCGTAAAAGCTGTAGGATAACTTTCTATGATGCTGGTATAAATAAGAGTACTGATTTCAATAATCTAAATGTTACTTACTTCGTTGACTCAGCGACCCAAAATATTACTTAGCCTCTGATACAAGAGAACGCCGCTCAAGTCGATCATTGGCAGTTTCTCGGCAGTCGATAGCTCGAAGCTCCAAGACCAGCTTCCACTAAATGAGTCCAGCGCTATCCAGGTCGACCTACAGGACGTCACCCCGGCGTCGGTTGGTTGACTTTGATTTTGGAGCTAATTTTATTTGACCTTCATATCCTTGATCGACCTTCAGATTTGCTTCTGTATTTAAGGTCTGAATTATTTTTATGGAACAGCTTTTTTTGCGATTTCTAGGTTGGTCCCATAGTTAAAGGTTGTTCATAATGATGAGTAAATCCGGGACTAGAAAGATTGGACCAAAATAGTTTCACAAACAGCAAATATTTTATTTGTATTGTACTACCGACAAGTTAATTGGCGAACAATATTGGAAAAAAACATTCAGTTACGAAAATTATGACGATTTAATAATTAATGATCTTGCAATCTATCAAACTTGAATATACATGCACCCCACGTTTTTCCTTTTAAATCTTATAAGTATTTTCATAAGCTAAATTATTTAATACAATTTAGGCCGTTTTAACAACATGGTTTAATAAATCAAAATTTACAAAAAAAGAAAAACATAGTAGTTCGTTATTTTTGTTAAGTCATTTATTATGTCACAGTTTGGTAATCTCCGTTAAACTGGTTAGGGCTCGAGGGGCTCGTAGCTGCATAGTTACCGCGGTCAGTCCCTGGATGGGTGACCGTTTCTTCGAACATCGAGACCCCTTCGCCGTACCTCGGATAGCACGTTAAGCAGTTGGTCCCGATTGCCATACGAATACCTTTGACAGTCGTGAAAGGTAGCAACCCAAAAAGTCTGACAACCGGTCTAACCTTCGGGTATCAGTGTCTCCCAGTAATTGGGTGGTGGAGGTCAGATGGCAGTTGCTCCGTATAAAATACTGATATTCAGTCGCATCTGGTTAGACTGGGAGCCGACCTCAACGTAGTTGGGATAAAGGCCAGGCAGATGATGAGTTTGGTAATCTTTTGGATAAGTTACATTGCCTTTGCTCAACTTTACTTAAATTCGCGTTGGTGGATACCACGTCCAAAATTTCTATATGAACTGACAGACAGAATAAGAATAAGAATAAGAATCATTTATCAATTTTTTTTTTTTATTTTTTTTATTTATCTTTTTTTTTTTTTTTTTTATTAATTATTTATCAGAGATTCCTCCACTTGTTTTATAAGTGACTACTGTACATTACTAAGAAATCCATCACGCAAATTTTCAATAGAGCACAAACATTCATCATTTCAATGCGTTTACGTGATTATTATGATTATCGACACGCAAATTACTAGCATGAAATAACTTCTGTAGTTTATTTTCTCTGACAACATTACAGGCTTTAAGATTAAGTAATAATAGGTTGGTTTTACAGTTATGAAACGAAACGAAATTATTAACGTCTAGTACAAAAATAGTATAAAATAAAGTCGCTTTCCGCGTCTGTAAAACCACGCATCGGATTTTGATACGGTTTTCACCATCAGTTAGATAATTTTTCACAAAAGGTTTACCTATATGTATAATACTTTGATATTTAATGTAAGGATAGTAGAGAAATTGCATCCGTGCGAAGTCAGGGATGGGTTGCTATTTATCTATTCGCCTCTCAATGCGGGTGAAGTTGGAAAAGGTAAGTTAGATCGGGTTTTGGAAAAACTTTTTGCAATCGACAACCCTTCATCCAGTAGTCTGTTGTAAGGAAACGTGGACGCGCACTCAGGAGACTGTGCATAAAATGAGGGTTGCACAAATGTTAGTTATCTCTTTGAGAGACAAAGTCCGGAATACGGAAATTCGACGCAGGATTAAAGTCCAAGACGTCGTACAACGTATAACGGCTCTGAAATGGCGATGGGCAGGACACTTGGCAAGACATAATGACGGTAGGTGGAGTAGAGTCCTAATAGAATGGCTATTGA
The DNA here is from genome assembly GCA_932294325.1 of Allophyes oxyacanthae. NCBI lineage: Eukaryota > Metazoa > Arthropoda > Insecta > Lepidoptera > Noctuidae > Allophyes > Allophyes oxyacanthae. The sequence goes on from OW028631.1 coordinate 11,329,490, forward strand.
TAGACGGTAGAAGAAGTGTTGGAAGACCGGTGGACAGATGACCTCCAAAGAATCGTGGGAAAGACCTGGATGCGATTAGCACAGACCAGGGAAACATGGCATGAAAAGGATAGAAGGATACTCAGCAGTGGGTAGAAACAGGCTGTCAGTGATGATGATGATGATGACGATGAAGGACTACTTCAAGGAATTATGCATCCTACCTCTACCGTGCAAACTTACTTATCAAGTGGCCCGGGTCTTACTACCAACCCTTATAGCAGGGTAGCTGACCTCGCACTGTATAGGCTTTTCGTGCAATGAAAGGTCAGCTTATACTGGAAATTCTGGGCAGCTCAATTTCTACCCTGTTAAGAGCTCGTACTAACCCCCCAGTAGCTAATTCACGTAACTAAATAAGTGCAGTTGCCGCGCAGTTACAATAAAGTATTGATCAAAACGACACATTTGGTAATCTTCTTCTTCTTCTTTCGTTATGGCAATTGAGACGATGTCAACTATTCTGCCATTTGGTATCCTCTGAGCTTCAGTGAGATACGCTCGCGTCAAGTTCGAGAGTCACTGCAATACGATCGGCGCGTCTTAAAATTACGTGAATTAGCCCTCAGTTCATGTTCATGTTTCCTGGGGTTATGAATAAATAATTGTGTTGTATTGTATTTATTATTTATATCTATGTTCAATAATAGATCGTTCAGTAGCGTTCTAAGAGTGAAGATCATAATGATGCTATATTCATTTTAATGCACAATTAACAATAAAATAACGTGATCGGCGCCGTTGCTCGTATGTGGGGCGCTGGAGATCTTATTACCAAGTTACATGAGATAAAAAACAAGAAAATCGCGTGTTTATTACAGTATGCATTGTCGGTAGTACGTGAGATGATATATTGGTGTTTTATGCGATTTTGAATGTATTTCGTTATTTTTTAGATAGTTGGCTTCATTTTTTATAAGTAGATGTATTTACATTTAAAGCCTCAAAGATTTATACATATGTACACATTATACATGCATTCAATGTGACGAAGTCTTCCTTTATTTTATTACTAGCTGTGCCCGCGACTTCGTTCGCGTGGTGTAGGGGTGCTCGAATTATGTTTTGAAAATACATGTTTCTAATAATATAAAATTGTATCAATTAGTATTAAATAAAAACAGTTACAACGCGGGGACCGGATTTGAACCTGATATTTGTCGGCTTCTATTCTACTATTTACCGTTCCACTTAGCTAGTTACGATGGGTATCGAAATAAACATTTCTAATGTTGAAAAAATACCTAGTTTCCTTTATATGTATAGTAATTTTCCGTGATGGTTTTTTACCGAAAATGTTAATAAATAAACTCGTTTAAATCACAAATTTCTTAACTATCGACCTTAGTACCCACGGATACATATTGAGTTATAAATTTTCAGTATAATAAGCTGACCTCTTATTGTAAGGGAAGCCTATACAATACGTGGTCAGCTTTTACTGGAAATGTATAGCTTGATAGTAGCCGTGTGTACAAAAAAAAATGTTACACTGTTCAGTTCCTGTGAGCGTAGCGTAGCGTGATGATACATATTTATGTTAAAAAGTCGACCCCTTAGTAGCGCTACTGTGAAAGTCCTATCGAAATTGTTAAATTCTTACATTTCATAACCATCATACATTATACACAAAATATGTTACATTGCTCGACTCCTATGAGTGATAGTGCGATGAAATATGTTTACTATAAGTCCTCGATCCCTTATAAATTATACTACAGTGAAAGTCGCATCAAAGTAGGTCCAATACAACATTATTTTGTATAACTAATCAATCGTGACCTCTGCTTTGTACGGGACTGCTTACAATAGAACGATCAAGCTGTATCTAAGGATCTAGTCAATTACTGTTGCAAATAAAAGTTGTTAAGTTAGACTATTATCTATACAATTACCGTAAAGTTTCATTGAAATATTTTTCGCTGTTTTCCCGAGGTGGAGTAACTTCTTTTTTTTTTTGTTGGCTCTCAGACTTTCATCCCATAAATACAAAGCAGGTGATCTAGCGATACCTTTATTTTGCCTACACTCTACTAACGACTAACAACGACAACGATGTAGTCGGTGAAAATTCGGTAACCGTTACTGCCCCTCGTAATGATTTTATCGTCTTGAATCTAACAATAGTAGCTATTTAAAATACTTGGAGAAAACATCCAAATTATAAACTTTACATTTTCGTAAACACATAAACCCAATTAAAAGAACAAATATTTCGATCCCAACGCTATCTATTGAAGACAAATTTAAAGAAACATAAGGTAATAATTATTTTATTATTTTCAGTGAGAAATTGGTAGCCGACCGATCATTCTAGTCATCCTCAAGTCAATGAATTTTCAGCTGCCGTGCATCAGGCAAAAGGCTATGTTATAAAAAGAATGTTCTATGAACTTAATTTGCTGTTCTCCAGAATGCAAACGATGTTAGCCCTTATCAATTTGAAATGGTAGCAGTAAACAGCAAGCACACGTCATTATAGTACTGCCAATAAGGCTTTGAAATTCATAATTACCTATTAGATTCCGAAAAGCCCATCCTACAGGTTTCCGATAACTTCTATGGATAAAAAAAAATTCTACCCAATCCTAATAAAGTCTTAATAATGATCTTATCAAAATACTTCCTGGAAATACAAAATCTTGGTCTTAGTTAAAAAGTCTATTAACGCCATCTAGTTTCAGAAAAATGTAATAAAATAATAATGAAATCAAAGTTACGTCGAAATATCTGGTAGAGCATTTAAAAAAGTAATTATCTCGTGGGTAAGGTATTATGTCGTATGCTTTCATCACGCTTCACCTTTTGGAACATAGCAGTCAGTGAAATACGTACCTTAAAGTAAGATGCCAAAGAAAGAACGTTTATGAGTAAAAAAAAATACTGGGCATTACTAAATATACCAAATTACTAATTTAAGAACGGGATCAAGTGAGGAGTTAAAATGAACACAGGAACTGTGAAACTAAAACGAAGATTAATTTTGCTTAGCCCCCTAGACGAATAGGGTGATGATTTATATTATATATTTTGACCGGACCTATGAATTATAATAAGACAATATTTCATTAAGATTCGGCTCTTAATAATGAAGTGGTTGCTCATAATAGTACACAGGCATAATGCACTTTAGCTCACCCCCCTTAGATAATAGTATGTTGACCAGCCCTTTGACAGATATTACTGCAAAATTTAAACTAAATTTGTCCAGTAGTATAGGCGTGAAGCTCGGACATAATATAAACAGACAAACGGATATACAGACAAACAGACAAAAATTCTAAAAACATCTGATTTGGCTTCAGTATCGTTCCTAGTATACGCAGCAATCATTTTTTTTGAAAAATATTCAATGTACAGTTTTCGCCTCGTTACGATTTTATTATAAGTAGTATAGATTTTATTATAAGTATAGATATTTGAACGTTACAAATTAAATTATTATATAGAACTCGGCCTACAGGAGTTTGGATGCCGTATCAATAAAAAAATCGCTTATAAAAATATTGGAAATTAAAAACTCGCCTATAAATTACTACTAATGCCATCTAGGTATAAACAGACGAATTAAAATATATAAGGCTAAAGAATAAATGAAAAAGTACGTTTAAAAAAATGCGAAATGATTTCTATTGTATATAAAATGTTAATCGGATCTATTAACTACAATCATCCAATATTTCAAATGGATTCGTCATATAGGTAGCGAATAATAATTGTACACAGACATATTGGTTTATTGCTCACCCCCCTTTGACAATAGCGTAATAATTTGTACCCTATATGTTGACCAGGCCATTAACGGATTTTAGTTTTAAATTTCATGACGATCTGTTCGGCGGTTTGGCCGTGAAGCTCGGACAGAGATACAGACAAACAGACAAACAGACAAACAGACAAAAATTCTAATAACTATATTTTTGGCATCAATGTCGATTATAGATCACGTAGCAGTTTTTTTTTTTTATCTTCAATCAAACAAACCGCCCAACCGACAAACTGACAAAAATTCTAAAAATGTATGTTTCGGTTTCTGTATCGTTCCTAGTATACGTAGCACTTTTCTGTATCGTTCCCAGTATACGTAGCACTTACTTTTTTTATATTCAATGTACAGATTTAGCCTCGTTACGATTTTATATACATTTAGAGGTACTATATTGAAGACTGCTTTTATTCAATAGATGTCACTGTACATTCATGGCGTCTTTCTGAATGGCGGTGTTAAGATTTTCCGCAGTTTAGTTGGGTCTGTTTGAACTAATTTGTTTTGTCACTCTGGATTCCCTTCAAAACGCTAAAATGTTTCGCCTTTTACTAAAAATTTAGCCTCGTTACGATTTTATTATAAGTATAGATATAGATATAGATAAGTATAGATAATAGTAGGTAGTAGGTACTAGCAATCTCCTTCATCACTGGCCACTTCATGCTTCCAAATTTCAATTTCAATTTAGAACGTTTTTGTTTTGTTATTGGCAATTGTAGACTTTGCAATTTTGTAAAGAAAGAAATTTTAGAACGTTGCGCTTAATCATCATTTTTCATATTCTTTTTCGATATTCGAAAAAGGAAGTGTCACAATTAACAAATGAAATCTTCAACGTCTTACTTCCGAATCAAATGACGCAATAAAATTACCAAACGGTAGTTCACGCAATGTTTAACATCCTGAACAGAGGTAGACGTGACACTTTCTCAATTTGCATAAGTTGTGTCAATACCACATTTGTTAGAGTTGGTATTATATACAGGATATTTTTTTATGAAATAAAATCGTTTATTACCAGATTTTTACATCCAATAGAGCAATACAAAAATTATTATTAAAATGAAAATTACAATAAAATATGATAAATATGAAATAAATCTATTTTAACTGTAATTTATGTAGTGCGCATAATCAGCAGATTGATTCAGTGTTCGTTCCCAAATGCAACCGCAGAACTAAAGTTCAATACAAAAAAAAAAAAAAAAAAAATTGCATACGTTGTGTCAATACCACATTTGTTAGAGTTGGTATAATATACAGGATTTTTTTTTAAGTAGCGCGCATAATCAGCATTTTGGTTGAGTGTCCTTTCCCAAATGCAACCGCAGAACAAAAATTCGCACCAAAACAAATAAAATTTTGATTTTGTGTGGCTTGCGCTAGAAAATGATGCGTGTCCCCCATACTAAGTCTAATTTTCGTTTTGTTTTAAAGTGTTTACCTAGTGTGTTGCATTCAGGAATAGAGACTGAATCATTCGAAAAATTATGCGCACTACATAAAAAAAATATCCTGTATTCAATGGAGATTATGATGAAGAAGGTCAATTAAGGAAGTCCATGACACTTCCGAATCAAATACCATTACTGTGAGGCAATAAAATTAGCAAACAGAGTGGATCACGTAATGTCTCACATCCTGAACTCGTGACACTTTCTCGCTTTGCATACCTACACTGAGTTGCTATACCACTTAATATCAGGCGCTTGAAACATCAGGTTTTCTTTGTATGCTGTAGAAGCATTCGTTATCTATTTTGAGGGTAGGTACTTTGCCTAAAAATCTATGTTTATTAATACGTGAAGAGAAAACTTTGTAGCCCTTTTTAAGCATATTGCGCGCACGGAGGAGTGTGAGATTTGACATAGTTAAAGTTTATATATGCAGAAAGCTAAAATTATGATCGAATTTCGACCATTGGGTGACCGCTAGTTTAAGAAAAACTTTGATATTTCTTCAGGGTGGGTAGTGCGCTCTTCAGCCAATCAAATAATAATATATCAAAATAGTATAAAAAAAAAGTAAAAACCGACTTCAAAAAAAAACTAAAAAGTATAAAATAATTTTCTTAAAAATTTTACAGCTTCTGAAGTCGGGGCCACTGCCAAGCTACATAGGAAGAATTATAGGCCCCGACTTCAGAAGCTGTTAAATTTTTTAAGAAAATTATTTTATACTTTTTAGTTTTTTTTTGAAGTCGGTTTTTACTTTTTTTTTAAAGTTTATTTTATTTTTCAATTTTGAGTGGCATAAACAATACACAAACATGAGATTACAGCAATCGCGAGTGATCTGCTGTTATTCATTCAAGAGTTCCATTGTCTATCTCCGAAGATCTTCATCAGATCCTCACCAAATTTAAACGGGAATATTTCGGAAGTATACCCTTTCAAACAAAAAAACAAACAAAGAAATCGGTTCACGCAGTCGAAAGTTATGAGGTAACAAACATAAAAAGTCGCGCTTATACTTAATGTAAATTTAAGACTTACATGGTTTTCTCATGGATCCCATTGTCAGAACTTGACCAAATTAAAATGGGACCAATCGGGAAGCACCAGCTTTCAAATAAAAAAAACATACGCGTCGAATTGAGAACCTCCTCCTTTTTTTGGAAGTCGGTTAAAAATGAGAACTGATGCGGCCCGTAGCGTTGCCTATTACCACTTCGGTGATAAAACAAAGTATAATCGAGTGCTCTGAGTAAACCAGTCAACTTACACTCGTAAGGCAACCACGATACTACAAAAATAAATATGAATGAATGACGAATGCGAGTTAGTGCCAATTTGCGGTACATCGCCAGTTTCTATACGGATGTCATTGCGTATTTAATTAGAGCATATTGTGTAATAGTTTTGCGTAAATGGCAATGGACAGCGAAAGTTACAATAGTGACGATATTAGGTGCGTATTTGGAAGAATTTTGAAATTTGACTAGATTTTCTGGACTCTCATCACATCTCGTATCTATGACCAATTTTTATAGTGATCTTTGGCATTAGCTAATAAATAGGAGCCAGAATCGTGATAGGTAGACAGTTAGTATTATTATTGCAGGCTTTTATTTGCCTTTAGAATTTACGAATCGTCAGTTTGTACCAGATCAATCATTAATAGGTATTATAATGTCGCTGTAATTGTTTTTCCTGGTAATCATTTTCTCTTGTAGTTTATTTCCTTATTGTTTGCATCGTACTCTTGATATATATATGTATGTATTGTATATATATATATATATATTTGATATTTATTCATACTTACAGTATATTTTATAGTGCTATATAATGCACATAACTGACTGCCCCATAACATAATCATTTCACTCTTGTCCATCCAAAGGTTGCCTGGAAGAAATCGCCGTGTGCGATAAGGCCGCCCATTGTACAATTTACCCATGTTTGTGCAAGTTTTATGTGTATAATATTTCTGGTGTACAATAAAGAATATATAAATACATAAATAAATAAATCATGTTGTGTCTATTTCTATAAAATACGATTTCTGTGTGTAGATAACTGACTTTCTTGGTGTAATTACGATTATCTATGTGTGTAGATTTGTGTATCTGTGTATATGTTTGCGGCATCGTAGCTCCAAAAAAGATGGACCAGTTTCAATGTAGTTTTTTTTTATTAAAAGGTAGTGTAACCGGTTATCATCTTAGCTATGTTTCATGAAAATCTGTTCAGCCCTTGAAAAGTAACAGCTCTTTTTCTAGTTGGAGTCGGGGGTTTATGTCAGTTAAGTTAGTTTCATCTCTCATCTAGAGCAATCTAACTTTAACTATGGGCTGCAATTATTACGGTTTACTATCTGAAGTCTAAGTAGTAACACCTGCACCTTCTGTAGCTAGGTAGCTACTATTAAAAGAAAGGGAAATTAAGATTCGTCATTCTAATTGGCGCCTAACTTCTTACACTACAAGTTCATGGATTCTATCTACGCACAGAACTGGTCATAACATTTGGTCATAGACTACAAATTATTGATTCAGATTGTACTGGCTGTTTGTGAATTCAGGTATCCTGTCTTTAAATGTTCTTAAAATAAAAAGATATCTCAATGGTGTTGTACAATCTGTCTTTGGAGCTAATGAACTGGCAATCCTAGGCGCATATGAGAAGTATTACTTTTTTAAATTATTAATCATAATTATGTTTTATGTTAATAACAAACAAATGGTATTGTTAGTAATTAATACATCAATACCGCTTGAAGACTTAGTAATTCACGTAGTTGGTTAAAAAAGAGAAATAATAATGTCAATATTAAGTAACTTAATTGCTTGAACAAGTGTTATAACTGAAAGCGAGGACTAAAGATTAAAATATTGTATTGATATCATCTTTATAATATTTTCATAGTAATTATGCAATCGGTAGAGAATGAGCCAGTCAGTGGCTAGCGAATGAAGTAAATGATAGAATATATAAAAAGATTGAACGTAATAAAGAACTAATCAAGAGATAAACTAGTAAGCAACCAGAACTATGAAAAGAACGAATAAACTACAATAAAATAACGATAAAGTTTAACCAAACCTAGAAATTCATCCAAAAATAAAAATCTTGACCTGGCAATCCTTTATCAAATACAAAAGGAAAGCCTTGTGACACATACAATCTACATCGATGACATTAGAACCGCATTCCGTAATCATACGCATAATACGTCATCAAAAGATATTTGTGTCAGACGCACCTTCGACATCCTTTTTCGAAAAGAGAGAGAAAAAAAGAAATTTCACTTCACACGCGTTCCTGTGTCCGGTTTACATCCAACGCTTTTCCTTTAAAGCAAACTACAAATGTAATTTTTCCACCCAAAAAATTAAATTCTAGCTATTCTAAACTTTACACCGATAGTAATACGGGTGGCAGTGATCGAAATACGATTTTGATGGCAGTAAATATAAAGCTGTTTGATGGACAAGGCAAATACCTGTTTTCTGTATTATTTGATATACGATTTCGGACTTTAATGCATCGATATAAGGTTGAATGATTATGCTTCAAATGAACGCGCTCATAAAGGTGTGTGAACTCTAGACGTGGTTTACTCTGACAAAGTTAATAAGAATATCAAGTGAGTCTTGCCAAGCGAAATTCATCTTTAATTGAAGAGCTTAAAGTTGATGTTTTATAGAAAGATTGTATGTTAGTGCAAAGCTAAGTAAATAAATGTCGGAGAATAAAGAGGGGGAGGTTACATAAAATACATGAGATACAGAAAGCCGATGGGCCTCGGGCGACAGCAGCGAAAGCAACTTGTCGATGACTAATGTACGGAACTCTCATAGGTCATGAATGAGGACGCAGACACGAAAATATGCGTAACCCTAAAACACTTGACCGTTTTGTTATGATATTATAGAATGCCGATGGTATTAAGGATATAGATTATGAAATTAATCTTTAAACAGAGAATATTTAAAATTTAAATAGGAAAAAGACCGACAGGAAATAAAAAGGTTAACAAAAATAAATGAAACTCTTTATCATATTTTAGTTAATTTTGTTAAACTAAACATAGATTAATAAATCAAGTACAGATTACAATTTACAACACTTAAAATTAACTTTATTCTTATTAATCCCTGTATGTGTATCAATGAGTTAGCTAAACTAATAAAATAACAAGAAGAAACCAAAGCATATCAATTAAATATTTGAGAAGATTTCGAACTTATAATTTCTCAAAATGTATTTACTATCAAATCATACGCAAATAAATAGCAAGTTACCGGAATCAAAATGCATAAAACAAAAGAAACGGCAAATTTTCTAAAAACGTTTAAGTACTTATAAAAATATTTTCTAAATGCATGGTAAATAAAGTCATAATTAAAGCTAATAAAAATAAAATAAAACGTGAAAACCATCTGTACTGTCATTTCAAACTCCATATTACATCAGAAACTTTTACTTAAAGAGACGGACATACAAAAAAAAACCACTTTCACTCTTTGACCACGTAAAATTTTTAAGAGATGTAAGAACCAAATTTTTTATTTAGAAATATAGCTTTTATGAAGGAAGTTATAAGAATGAAAATCCTATGGATGTTAGTGATATCTAAGATGTATCAAATGGCTTGAAGTCAGTGAGACAATGTGAGGTCAAAGGCTTATGTAGCGTTTAGTACCGGCTATGGTTTCTATGTAATGTCATTTAAAAGTAAAAGTTAGTGTCCATAAGTACTTATATGTTTTATTTAATGATTATTAACCTCAACTTAAAATATTAGATAAATCTACTCAAAAATCAATAAAATAATTTAAGTCTAAGGAATAGTCTTAACGTAAACATGTATAGCGTTATAATTGTAAATGACTTTACGGGTTAGGTTAGATTATGAACCGGACAAAAAAGAGGGGTGTTGTAAGTTTATAGTGTGTATCTGTGTGTCTGTCTGTCGCATCGCAGGTCCAAAATAGATGGACCGATTTCAATGCAGTTTTTTAAATTAAAAGCTAGTTTTATCGGGAGTCATATTAGCTATGTTTCATGAAAATCTGTTCTGCCGTTCAAATGTTACAGCTCTTATTCTAGTTCGAGTCGGGGGTTTTTGACGGTTAGGTTATTTTCTTACTATGTTCAGCAATGAATCACTATCAAGGAAACAATGGATGTGCAACAAGCACGATTTCTACATTATTATCACCATCAGCCCGATGTTTATTGGAGGACTAGAGGTTCAATAGTTTTGGTATCCTAAACCAGATTTTCCTACGTGCCGTAATTGCTTCTCACAATCTAGGAGACCTGTCGATCGTTTCTTGGTTACCATAGGTCTTCGCAGGTCGTAGTGAAAAAGTATATCTATCTATCTCTTTCTTCAAATAATACTTCAAATAATAATGGTATACCATTTACGGCTCCTTCTTCCTTACACACTTTACTTCTTTTCTTTACCTTTGTACATGGTTTCTGCAATTAATGTCTGTTTTTGTCTTTAAAAACTACATAATACAACATTATTATTACAATTATATCTTCAGTTTGGTATTTGGTATACCGTGTGAAATTTTAAAAGAGTGGTCAGATCAATTGAAATTAAGATTTAAAAGGGGCTTTTTTATATAATAAACATGGCGCTGGTACAAAAGAACATGGAGAAAAATATATTAGAATAGAATAGATCTTTATTTCATATTAACCAGATACAGGCACTTATGAAATGACGAAACTCTTGCGTGGTTCTAAATAGTGGATGTGATAAGTTGCTTCGAGTAAACGTTAGTGCTCCATAATGAATATTCTATTTTTAAATACATACTTTGCGTTACCTTAAAAAAAAAAAAAAAAAAACATCAAGGTAAAGTTTACTAAATGCTTCTTGTTGTTACTTTTTTTCTCGTTAAAGGTGATGCAATCTTTCCACTACATTGCTTATTCATTTCCAAATTAACGCAGAAGTAAACCAACCATGTCTATGTGTATTAAGTATACCATCTGAACGCTGTACCCACCCACCATGCAAAATCTACGTAATTTTACCCACAGCCAAAATTACGTATATTATGCAATTGTCGTAACAAAATTTTATTAGAGATCGTTCTCAAAGATAGTTCGCAAATTATCCTCGGCAAATTTTCACCTATTGTCTGTGTGAGAAGTTACCGTAACAGCCAAAACAATGGCAAAGTTCACCGGAACAGAACATGGAAAGTCTATATAACCAACTGGAACCTGATATTGTTTTGTTAAAGTTATATTCGAAGCAACAAGGATAGTTGTGCCAGACGAAACCATAGAATGTACTGATAATCTAAATTCCAAAATGTGTATCATAAAAAATCTTAGATGTGTGCTTTTGCTTGTATTGGTTGTTGAAGTGATACCTATAGAAATTGATCTACAAGAAGGAGAAGAAATCAAAGGCAATAATGTAGATGATAGCCAATTGAACGATTGTATAAGTGTGAGAAGGAGTACTGATGTGGGAGTGTGTTTCGGTAAAGAGTTGTTAAACAAATTGAATAAGTATGATGAAGCTGATGCGTTCAGTTTAGCAACAGGCGTCTCTTTTGTTAGAGATGAAAAGACTCCGAGGGATATCGGCGCCTTTCTTGATAAAGATCCTATGGATTTCCGGTATATTAAGTTTTTTTTTTTTTCAATTTTTTTTAAAGAAATAATAAAATTTATTATTGTTAAGTACCTGATCATATAATTAATCAACCGAGCCTATTGCAGTATTGAGAGCCAAAATATCTCAACTGTGTAGTTGGCCCAAATATTACACAGCTTTCAGTAGGAAATTTTCTAAACCTAATTTATACAAAGTCCTACCTTTCTAGTCCGATTCCTTCAAGGGGTTATTTTCCTCATCATTATGAACAATATTTACTATGGGATCAACCCTGAAATCGCGAAAAAATTATCTGTTGTTCCATACAAATAATTCAATATTATCTACTCTACTAAGTATAAATGGAACAGCAGATTTCTTTTCGCGATTTCAGTGTTGGTTCCATGGTATTTCCATAGTTATGAGTACCTCTAAAAGGACTTCTGCCAATAAAGTACGACCTTAATAAGTAACTGATAACTTTGAAAAACCAGTGTCTCAAATTATTGCCCATTCATATTGTTTAAGTGCAATATTTAAATCATAAACAATATAATATAAACAAATGATTACAGGGTGCAAAATAACTCTTCAATATTCTTTAATCAATCTTACGACATTTTTCAGTTCAATAATCGAAGATGCAAGCCACTTGATTTCCAAAAGGTCTCTTCATTGGGACCTCAGTGCATTCTACCCAGGTTTGGTCATGAGGATTGGCCCAACGTTGGCCAATGGAATGCTAGAGTTCGTAATGGATTCAAGAATCAAGGATAGAAACTATCAACCGCCCGGTGAAGTATCCACAGGTATGTTAGCGATGGATCTTTGGATTATCTTAATATTAATATGTGAAATGAAAACTTTTTACCCTTTATAAGCATATTGCGCGGACAGAAGAGTGTGAGATTTGGCATAGTTAAAGTTTATATGGAGAAGGAGTGCAGAAAGCTAAAATTACGGTCGAATTTCGAGCATTGGGCGACCACTAGTAACTACTAATGGTCGCTCAGTAGCCAAAATTCGACCGTAATTCATTAAAAAATTAGTTTGAACGGTAATGAGGTTCTTTTGTCAAAGCGTATAATACCTCTGTATTCATTTCATATAATTTGTTTTATATATTTTTCTTTTACGTCAGCTGCGATCGTTTACAAATACGTCATTAGCGTGTGTGGTTCTCCTTAAGTCCCTGCAATACCCATGAAATTTAAAATATTTATGTTAGTAACAGTTGAAAAATCACAATGAAACCTTAAATTTAGCTTTCTGCGCTCCTTCTCCATATAAACTTTAACTATGTCAAATCTCACCTCCGTGCATGCAATATGCATAAAAAGGGATACAAATTTTTTCTTCACGTATTAATAAATAGATTTTTTTGTTACCTTCAGTAAACACCTTTGTCTTGGTAACTTTGAATTTAGCGCCACCTATCTATATACCTCAGAACAAATTCACCTACTGTCTTTCAAGGTTCCTTGACATTGAACTTGGTAAACGCTATCTAGCGGCTAAATCGTGTACCTCTGACCAAGAATAGATTAATCATTCTCTACTTGAATCTTCCAATAATGTTAGTTTAATTATTTATACCAAAGATAATTGTAGGATTTGACCAAGTTTATTATGTTCTTAGTTCTATTGTAGATACCTAACCCTGAATACAGTTCATTCTATAAATTGTTTCAATAATTTCATGGAGTTATATAAACCAGGGTGCATTTGGCCATAATTAACATGTTTTGACGAACCGAAGATTGCAATACGGATTTCATGAGAAAGATTTTATTGCCTATCAAAAGAAGGTATTTCCAACTAAAGTAGACGGCATAACATATTATATCTAACATAGTGATTCACGTAATTATTTTCTCGGATATATGTGGTCATGTTATAAGGGTGTGGATATCACCATCAAACTGAACAACTTTCTCTATGGAACCAACATCATAATCGCGAAAAAAGTATCAGCTATCACATACAAAACTTCAATACCTACTCGACCTAAACGTATGAGACGGCTGATAATTTTTTCGTGATCACGATGTTGGTCCCATTGAGAAAGTTGATCAATTTGATGGTCTGATCCACACCCTTAATAATTGTGACCACGCATTTCTGATACATATTGTACCTATATGATATTAATACAGGTAATGAAAATATCATTTCAATTCATTTCAAATTTTATTTCAGGTCGTCTTCTAACAAGAAACCTTCTAGTTCCATTTCTTCTCGGCTTCAAATTCCAACTGTCGACTCTCCTACCTCTGCTATTAGGTCTATTATTGATTGCCAGTAAAAAGGCGTTCCTTCTAGCAAAGTTAGCACTCCTAGCTGTTACAGTGTTTAGTTCTGGATTTGGGGGTCAAGGATCATTTGGAGGTTTCGGAGGTTTTGGAGGACCTTCAGTATCTTCTTACACATCACATGAAAACCCAGGACATTTTCATGATCATCATGATCATCATGATCTTCACTCATCTTCAGGTTTGTACATTTTTAACTTTAAGGTTGGTTTTAGAAGGAATTGTTGTCGATTCTTTTGAGCTTTGCCTCTATTACTTTCTTTTTCTATTGAAACAGAAAGAGAAAAACGCCCTTAGTTTACTTTAGACTTGTTAAAATGCGCAACAGAAAAATCACCAATATTAAGTTTTACAGTCACGACTATTCATCCTAGAATAATTTATCTGTATGTACTATTTGACAATACACATTGTATCTAATTCTCAATATACGCATATAATATATGTTTAAGGACTTAAATCACTATAAAATAAAAGCATAATCATACAGACCTGGAACAGTTAATATCTGTTCAGCTTGACACTGCTGTTGAGGTATACAAGGAATTTGGAGTTTCATATCTAGGAAGAATTTATTGAGTGATAGGCTTATGATAATAACTAAAGTAACTACCTACCATAAATAATATATTATGTGAACCCAAAACATCAGCTAGTACGAGTATTAATGATGATTTTGATCCGTACAATCGTGTATCAAACCTAAGAGATTCAAAAGGGAATAAATATTAACTGGTAGATAGCACAATAATAAGTTCATGTCCAAATAAATACCTCAGAGATATTTAGACGACGGCAGCGACATCTAGTTTAAACTCTCGGAGACATTTACAAAGTTTCCGTTTCCGATAGGTACGTCCACCTCTTGCCGGTGCACTGTCACAAAGCCTTCACATGATATCTTTGGATTTAACTATCCTGGACCTTAATTTCCTAGAATTAAAGTTGAAAATACCTCTGATTGGATTATGTGAGTATGTTGTGTTGTTGCTTGAGGGTAAGCAGGTCTATTAGTGCTTGGTAAACGCGTTGAAATAGATGGCGTAGATATTCTCTCTTATTTGTAGATTCGGTTATAGATTATATTTATTTTCTTCTTTATTATCGCCATATAGAACTTTTGAATAATGAATCCATATTTGCTTGGTATTTGCCAGTATATTTCAGCAATAAGGTTGTTTGGGCCTAGAACAGATTTTATTCTAAACCTTAATTAAAGTATGTTTCTATAAAGTTTTGTATTTCTGCTGCCGTCAATGTTAAATTTGCTTTAAAGATCAACAGCTGCATCATATATGTTAAGCTTTTCTCCCAAACCATATTTCATTCTGATTCTAAACTTTAAAATATTCGGATGATAATGACATAGTACCTACGTTTTTATTTACTTCATGGTAAAACTGCAAACATGACGGAAAAATTCAATAATTTTTCTCTCGTCCACAAAATTATAAACATTTATTTTACTTTCTATACAAAATTGAAATTGCGTATCTTTGGTTTTCAGGTTACTACCGCCGTCAACCACACCCTGACTACTACTACAGAGAAAAGTCTGCTGAAACTTCCACAGCATCCCCTATCACTCCTGAAGAATTAAGAGATAGATTAGAAAGAATATTTGTTACTAAAAAAGAAGCTATAAATGATCGCAGAGAAGATGTTAGTGCAAGAAATGTTAGGAATTTTGCCTGGACTCCTATTAATACGGGATAGAGCTATTTCACCTATGATGTAGGTAGTAATCTAATTTAATATTGTAGGTTTATACCTATATAGGCTGTAAGTGACATCGTAACGGGAACTGATACAATAGATCCAGTACATGATCCTGGATTCATCAGAGCCAAAAAATTGCTAGGACCTTTTCAAAAAAATTACAATTTTGTTAGCAATTTTTTCAAAATATCGATCCAAAGTTCTATCGCTAATGGATCCAGAATCATCTACTGTATCCTTGATATCAGGTATCAGATTGTTTTATGAAGAATATTTTTGCAAACACTTTTGAATCCAAAATCAGGAAGTTTTTTGAGAAATACTTTTAGATTCATTCAAGATTGATTTTGATAGATTCACTGTAGACTAAATTGATTAAAATTGAGAGCTCTAGTAGGTTTAAGTGCAGTATAATATGTAGCAGTGCATATAATTTTGTTTACCATAGTTATCTTAATCACGAACGGTAGTTTTAGCAAGTTTTATAAAAAATCACTGCTTTTCTAATTCTTCTAGTCATCACTGAATAATGTGCGAACGAAAGATCGAACTTTACTGATATTCTTGACAGACTTCGACGTATAAATGTGATATTCTGGCATTCGTTTGCACTCTTACACAATAGTTTCCGGTATACATCATTTTTTATTAAAATTGATGTATTCAGGATACTTTAAATTATATCTGTTAATTTATATTCTCATTGTATCTTTATTGCAGCTTTGTAATAAAAATGTACTTTAACAATTTAATCGATCTTTCAATTAAGATTATTGTATAATTCACGTAAGGAACTCCATTCATAACCCCTTTAAGCGTTTCTGTTTTTTTAACTAAACTAAGAAACAGACATTCAAGCTATTCTGTACTACGGACTAGTCGAGACGCCGCACTTCATGAATCTGTTTCACTAATCTTTTTCGCCCCACCGCGTTCTTCCTTCCCGGGTGTGGCGTATTACGTTTATTCGTTGTGTTCGGTCTAGTACGAAGTACATTATAAGCTCTATGGAATCGGACTGTATTTTATTTAATAATACCTCAGTCATCGTTAACAGCACTTAACTAATTAGGTTAAAGAAAATAAGTTTTTCTACTGTCTCCGTTCCTCCACACTCATTACGAGTAACATCCTCTTTTACCATTACACGCTCTGAATGTTTAGAAAATTGCTGCTTTAGTAGGAAGAGTTTCCGATTCGAATTCAATTCGGAAATTAATGAAGACAATACATTCTATGTATATCCGTTACATTAATTGTTAGGTTTGAAAATGTAATTGATTGAGGAGTATCACGTTACTTTCCTGCAAGGAAGTTATTGAGTTAAATTGTTGTAATAAATATGAATGGTAGGGTAAAAGTAATTGATTGTAATATATCAGTGGCGAAGAGTGACAGTTTTAAAAGGGGAAGCCGTCCCAAAAATACCCTCTAAAAATTGCTGCAAGACAAAAATCCATACCGTCTCTTGTAATCTATATATAGTCATGTCTTGAAGAGCTCGACCTAACTGAATAACAAGCCTTTTTTGTCAGTTGGATGTGTAATTAATACAATATTACGTTGGTCTATGCACTAACCAATTCCTGAAGGGAAGCCGATGGGAATCGGGTTGTATGGAGTCTTCGCCACTGTAATATATTAACATTGTTATAGATATTATGATAGTTGGCCATTAAAACGGTGGTTAAAAAGGTAGTTTTTTTTTTAAATGCTTGAATTGACGGTGGTATTGTATCAGATGATTGAACAGCAGTAGCTACATCGTCGGTTGGAAACAGTAATGGAACATTTAAATTTAAATTGTTTTGAGTAAATGAGGGTCAAAGTTTTTGGGAATGATTAAATGTTAGATTACTTGGCTTCAAGGTCCTTAGGTGTGGTTTTTATTATTAAATGATACAATTGATGAACTAATGATTTCATAATAAGAAGAGGGTACATCTCAAAATAAATTGACACTGAATAAAGAAAACTAGTAAAATCAATTTCCTTACCAGAATAAATAGTTTTCTATCAATTAGAACCAAAATATGATTTGTGCCGTGAGAGATTTGGATTTTTTTTGTATCTACCACTCTACATACTTAAAATACGTGATATTGAACATGTCCCAGTAATAAATCCGACCGACATATGTGTGAAAACCTGGGGTTTTTACGGGCTCCATTGAAAAGGGAAGAACATCATACCTCATTCCAGTATAGGCGTTATGGTTCTTCGTAAAACTGTAGTAGTGGCATTAGATGATAAAAATAAGACTCAATGAAATTCGGAGACTAATCCTGGAAAAAAAAACAAGGATAATTTAGGTATTCTAATATCATCACAGTAGACAAAAAATGGAGTTGACGTTATTACTGAAAATTTACATCTTAAACCCTTTTAATACTACCCAAACAAAACCGAAAACTACCATGAAGACGAACAAGCTAGTTAATATCAAGTCACTCGTAGTCAGTTACAGGAGACCTAGAAATAACACCAATAAGCAGCGTGCCAAGCGAATATACAATAAAATAATGCTATCGTTCAACTTGCTATATCAGTAAGACTAGGTATTCGGGACCAGTATAACGAATTTTTCGAAGTTCCCGTCAACCCAAAATTATATGAAAACAACGTGCGCGCGCATTTCAGCGAACTTCTATCAGAAATGCGTGCACACTTTTTTTATACATTTTTATTTCACGGTAACTGCGGTCGAGATTGAGAAAAGCTCCGGTAAAGGGGTATTGGTCCCCGAATACCTAATCTTTACGACTCTTATGGCAAGATTGACTTATTGCAGTTAAGGATCTCGATCTATTTTTATTTATTTATAATATTTGTGTATCCATAAGTAATAGTACAAGCAGGTGATAGGCTTAAGTATATGGTAACAATTATGGACCCTGTCGGGCACAGCACAGTTCAGTAGGAGAGACTATCTACTATGGCGCACGCCAAGCACTTCGGTGGGTCTAGCGCGTAACTTAAATGGTAATGAACATCGACACTGGTAATAAACTTCAATACGATCGTGAAAGACTAAACTATGAGCTACCTTGCAAAAAAATTACAGATCATGAAGATAGGAGTCCCAACTTCATGATTGGTAATTTTTTTACAAGTTAGCTCGAAGTCTTACAAGTTTAGTCTCTTACAATACAATACAATACACTTTATTGCATTTGCACACCAGTAATAGAAGAAAAGATACAATAGTATACAATAGTTAGACAAAGAAATGTACAAAGGGCGGTCTTACGATAGTATTAAAGTTTATTACCAGTGTCGATGTTCATTACCATTTTAGTTACGCGGTAGACCCGCTGCTCCTTTTCGCTTACCCTTATATCTACCACAATACATTACCACCAAACTCTCAGCCAAGCAATAATATAAATCTGGTGAGTGTACTAATTTATAAGCCACCTCTACTTGTGCTGCTTTCTTCGTTTTTTCTCTGAATGCCGGTGAGCCATGCGTTAGAATCGCGTGCGATGCATTTTGCGTGTACACTCAAAGCTTTCTCGGTTTTCTTTGATAGAATTCTTGGGTTATATCTGGCATTAGACTAGGTTTTGCTGTTGGTATTGCTTTGATTTTTGGTAGAAAAAAGTATGGCTGCTATGAACCATTTGGATTTCATTCTGTATAAGTCTTTTATAGCTGAATGATTTCAGATAGAACTAATTGATTTCACGTTGCATATGAACGGGCAAGATCTCCACCTGGCCAGCAATAGTATTGGCTACACCTCTCTACAGTGTCCCTCCCACCCGCCGAGAAGTGCCATAACAGGCACCATGGTGGGCTTCAGAGCGATCTTCTCCTTACCCGAAGCCCACCTGTAAGTGGACCACCGTGGTGAGTTTAGCCGGTAGGAGTCCGACATACCTCTCCGCCCCCCCAACCGGAGGACAGCACATGGAGGGTTCTCATCACGTTAATAACAAAAGGTGTTACATGAAATGGCCACTGTGGAACTCGCTTGATTGGTGTGTGTCTAGGGTCTATTCAGTGTGAAGTAACAGAGACGTATGCTTATTATCAAAAGACCTCGACAGCAAGATCACGATGCAAAACGCCTTCTGAAAAAAATGCCGCTGAAAGCCTACCAACACCTACACATTTAGCCACTTGCACTACGCACCTTGCACCAGAAGTCCAGGACTTTTAAAACCAAATAATTATGGTTCAACCATCCATATTCGCGCTCATATTCGAAGCTGACAGGGTTTGTCATCAAATCTCCAAGGAGAACATCATCAAATGACCTTCAGTGCAACTTTGATATCGCCAGTTTTTGGCAGCCGTCTGATCCTACACTTCCAGGAAATCATTGCCAAATGATCTTTTTAGAAACAGGAGTGCTATCAGGGTATCCTTAAAAAGAAACCTAGATGCTGATGCTCTATCAATTTGAATTCATGACAGTGACATCTTTTACGAAACCTATCGAAATAAATAAGGTACCTACAAATAAAGACGAAGTGAAAGATCTGGTGGAAAAGAGACCATAATGTGAGATAATAATGATGAAGAGCATATCAGCAATTCGAACATTGGTACCGTCATAGAAATTGAATTAAAATAGCCACATATCTTAGAAAATTACATTTTTATTACAACACACAAACTCACGTTATCTCGGCATCCATACGAGCAAACTGTTATATAGCGGTCCAGTCTTGCTCCAACTGTCTCTAGGATTGAATATAATTGATTATCAGCTGCTTCCGTTACGCTAACACACAGTTTTTACTACTAACATCGTTATTAGTGGAGCATTTAACTGACTAGTTAAATTGTAAGTAACCATAATTGGATGGATTTTATTTTTTATGTTTCTTAAATTTGCTAAATCTTTTATACAATTTGGGTCTTCGTGGGGTTTTCTTAGGTTCATGCTAGGGTCCATGCTCTTTGTTCCCCTTGGTCGAGTCCCTCTTCCACATTCCTAATAAATATTATAAATACGAAAGTAACTGTTTCTCTGTCTGTCTGTTTGATACCTTTTCACGACTAAACGGGTAAACCAATCTGGATGAATGATAAGAAAGTAGTGTGCACCATGAGAAAGGATTTTTTTTTTTTAATTTCAGCTTTCGAAGTCCACGCTGTAGAATTCGCAGGCACAAGTAATCTATATACTTATAATAAAATCGTAACGAGGCGAAAACTGTACATTGATTTTTTTTTTTTAAAAGTGATTGATACCTGTACTATAATCGACACTGATGCCAAAAATATAATTTTTATAATTTTTGTCTGTTTGTCCGTTTGTCTGTTTGTCTGTTTATCTGTTTGTCTGTTTGTCTGTATCTATGTCCGAGCTTCACGGCAAAACCGCTGAACAGAATTTCATAAAAAATTATATGAATGTTCGTTATAAGGCTGGTCAACATATAGGCTACAAATTATTACGCTTTTGCCAAAGGGGGGTAAGCAATAGATCATCATGTCTGTGTACAATTATAAGTCACGGTAGAACTAGGCGACTCCTTTAAATATTTTATTGTTGTAGTTCATAGGTCCGGTCAACATTATTTTATGTTATAGAAATCATTACGCTATTTCTGTTGGGAGCTGAGCAAAATAATTGTTCGTAATGTCTCCGTAAATTTAAACTCCTTAATAGAACCAGTAAAGGCGGGTTCCAGTGACACACAGTACCTAGGGTAATGGTATTACATACTAACTAAAATTAACAACCTACTAGAAGTTCGCTCATTGGCATCTTACTTTTAGAAAATTACCTAGGTACGTATTTCACTCACTGTCCTGTTCCATAAATACAAAGCGTGATGAAATTAGTTTTCACAGGTTGTTCCTAAACCATTAGAGATAAGTTTTTGAAACGGATTACGAGCTTTTTCTATTCAGTTCTAACCATTTAATTTTTAATTTCGACTTTTTGAAACAAGATGGCGTTAGTAGTAATTTTAAAGTGAGTTTGTAGTATTTAAAAATGAAAAATCGGTGACTTTTTGTTTGATATTGCATCCAAACAGACACCTGAAGGCAGGGTTTTAACAATTTATTACATTTATATGTAATTTAAGTCAAAAGGTTTTCTAAACCAGTCTTAATAGTAGTAGAGGGTAGTCTTAATGACGACGGCTAGCTTGCTGTTTTAATTGGTCGCGGTTCATGACTAAAATAACTGGGAAAGTGGTCAAGATTGAGCAATGGTTATACCTCAGCCGTGACAGAATGTTAACATAAAAACATTTTTTGAAAATCAACAAATAATCCACGCATGCAAAAGTAGTAATCGTCGCCATCGGTCACGGTTACACCATGTCGGTCTATCCCCGACTGCTTCAAACCGACCTCGCCCAACATAGTTTATCCTACGGCTAGCACAGCACCTCTATAAATTCATAGCGACGCCGACATTGCAGTCCAACAACAGAAATCCACTGTTAGGCGCTTAATTACCAATGCAGTGTTCAAAAAGACGGCACAGCACCTTTCCTTAAAAGAACAAAGGCAAAGGTTCCTCAGCCAAGGACCGTTAAACCGACTCCGGGCCCAAGTCCCTCTATATCGTCGAAACAGCGACAGGATATAGATGTGTCGTTATCCCACAAACAATGTCATCTACTTCCCTGCTCATTGTGTTTCTACACCTTTTCTAATAACTCAAATAACAATAAAATGCCGTATATATTTTAAAACCAAAGTGTTCCTTCATTTTTATCTTTATAAGCGGTAAATATCCGAGAACCTCCTAAAATAGCGTGAAAGCTGTAGTCTTAGCGGTGCACCGTACAATTAATTAGCAATAAGGATCTGTAAACAAAGCATAATTATTAGAGTTCTCTTGCGGTCATTTCGAGCGGTAGATGTCTAATGTTATGGTTACACTAGGGCCTAAAGATAGGTTATGCTTCACATACAGTTTGTGCTTGATGAAGTGATGCAAGCTAGAGACAGAAACACGATCGGCACGGCGCGGCGTGGCATCCAGGCGAATCTGCCTATGTCTCTTGGTGGTAAATCATTCGCTGATGAGTTTCTCTTACTAAAATAGGTACAAGACAGTAGGTAGGTACTGGGTTAAATGTACGAACAAATAATTTTACAGCACATAATACGAACAAAGTTTCAGGTTTCAAAAGTCTCCCAACCGGTTGACCGTTTGTGAGACTTTTGCCTTTTTGATCGACTAACTATTACAATTATCATTTATCATGTATTCTTTTTTAACTGTCGTGAATGCGAGCTATCGTGCTCTTTGAGGTCCGGACGGATTCTAAGGAGAGTAAAGAACTCCCATCTAAGCAACACGTGTTTTTACTTCGCATAGGAAAATTCTGTTATTATTTTGAATAATAAGTAAAAAATACAGCATTTAATTACATCGATCTCATGTTTTTTGTAAGTTTTTGACAATATGAATGATGAATGATAACTCCACTTTTTCATGGAGGTCAAGTTAAATGTTGTGAAACTTTCGCGACTCTTACAATGTGGAGTCACTTATCTTAGATTAATCGAATTATTGTCACGTGGGCAAAGCCGCGGGTACAGCTAGTTGATAATATTTTAGTTGGATCGCTGCCTCGAGATGTTTCTGAAATAATGACTTTAGAATATTGACATTAAGAATTAGACTTTAACAAAGGTGTGCTTATCGATCACTTTATCAAAATATTGGGAGTATTATTAGATTTAGACTCTCTCTATTAGTTTAGTATCGTTTCCAATTTCATTTCAGATACTGATGGAACAATTTCCAAAGAGCTGCTAAAGAGGATATCAAGTTCAACTCCAGCTCTGATCAAAATTTTGATGGATTCACTAATTGTTTTATACTTGGTTTCAGATTAATTAATAAGCATTAGTATTAGGCACCAATCATTGCTAATAGTCTTTGTTTTAATAATGAATTAATAATCACGTAACTTAAGATTACTAATTGCCTGGCCATTACTATAATCACTAGCATCTTAATAATAAAGTATATGTAGCTTGTTTCATCGAGATTACTTTATATCTTGTATGGTTATAACGTGCAGCTAATTATTGTAAGTACGTTACTTTATAATCTTTATGACAACGAAACAAATATAGATAAATAAATAAAATATCATCAGAATTATAATATTTTGATAAATAAAAATAAATTATTGTCAAGTTGTAGTTGCACAAAAGCAGTAGTAGTAAAATAAACTGTCTCTCCGTTTCACATTCTTGAATATCAGTTCTATGATTAAAGTTAATTAGCTCATTTTGAACAATAAACTTTATGTTAATTTAGCTTGCTACTTAACATGGATACAATTTGAAGCTTATCAGTTTTCTATCAGCTCTGTAAAAAATATATTTCTTAAATGTGTTGAGAAAATTATTTTATTTCATTGATCAAACCACCAGTGGTGTCCAATTTTTTATTCCGATGACTGAATACTTTTTTCTCTGATACACATAAAGAATCAGGATCCTTTGATATTGATTGGGTATAAGATAATAATAACAGATGGCAATTATACCTGTTAGTGATAATGATCGATGTTATGTTTCACGAAGATTTTTGTTTAGAATCTAGAAGAGATGCTGAAGCCAAACGGTTGGCGATCCAAGTAAATAATGAAATCATTTATTGGAATTCGGAACTAAAGAATAGATTCTTAAGTAGCATATGAAGCTAAGTTGTTGTGGTGTGGAGTTTCTTGCCGGTATCTTCCATGGAGTTTCTTGCCGGTATCTTCTCCAAGACCAACCCACTTGGAACCGTGCACCTAGAATCACGACGTTTTGAAAGTGCCTGCAAAGGCCCAGTTGAAATAAAAACTTTTGACTTTGACTTTGAAGTTATTCATCAGCGATCAGCGAAGCTTTGTGATAAAGGAATGGATAAACATAAATGTAAAATGACAAACCAACTCAACAAAAAAATTAAATACGAATAGTAATTCACAATTCCATTGCATTTATGGAAATAGATGATCTGTAAGTTAGCAACATTGTTAACGCAAATGATCGCAGCCAGTCGGCTGTGACAGTAGAAAATAATAAATTGCTATATTGATCGTTCGATGCATAATTAA
This sequence comes from Allophyes oxyacanthae, assembly GCA_932294325.1. Taxonomy (NCBI): domain Eukaryota; kingdom Metazoa; phylum Arthropoda; class Insecta; order Lepidoptera; family Noctuidae; genus Allophyes; species Allophyes oxyacanthae. Next base: position 11,354,452 of record OW028631.1, read on the forward strand.
TTGACACGACAATGGCAGGTAATTTTGATTAATAGCGAAATGTTCACTGAATGTTTTTTGCGTTTCTTTATCTTTTAATGCTTCTGTGTGTTATTTAAAAGGTTTGTTATTAAATATTTGATGCCTTATTACATGCTTTAGTTAGGTCACTTTGGTCACATCACAATACTTAGCGACTTTTTCTTCTCTCGGGTTGTTGGCGAGATCCGTTTCTTTGATTAGGCTTCTTATACTTCCATCATGTATAGATATCTTAATTTCAATAAAATCAACTGAGGCAATAATTTCCTGTGTATTTATTCAAATAGTTTCTTTTTTAAAACGCTTTTATTAGCTTCACCTGTAACTAACTATGTAAAAATATCTTGGAAGTTAAATTTGACCGACTTCCCGGTTTCCGATTGAGCTGAAATTTTGCATACACGTTTAGTTTGGATAACAAAAGCGTTTTCTTTAGTTTTTTTTATACTATAATATTTTTATATAACCTTAATCTTGTTGCTCCACTGGAAACTGCCTTTTTATAGACAACCCCGTCAATCAAATGAAAGTTTTTATTTGATTAACATTTTGGGATACAACATGAATACAATCCACTGTATGTAACTACGAGATATTAACGTAGATTATTTAAGTTATAAGAGACGTTCCACTTCATAATTATTACATAAGGGTGAAATAACAACCATCTTTACCTAATTTGATATGAATTTATTAACCTGCTATCATCCCCAATCAATTTATAAATAAAACAAACATTCAGTTTCTATATTTTCTTTCGGCCGTCATTCGTTGGTTTCTTTTAAGAATATTTTTCATCATCATACAACTTAAAACTAAAATAAATTATAACACTAATAATAACAGGGTTAATACAGTACGCAATTATTATTTCTGTTTATAAATAAAATAAAGGTACTCGCGTAACCACCTCAAGATGTTATTAAAAAAAGAATAGCAAATGAATAAATAAATAAATAATTAACTACTTATTCTAAACAGCACCATATAAATAAAATAACATAAATAACCTTATTCAAATAACTTACTCACTATTTATACAAAATTGGACAAACACATGATAAAAAGAAATGCACAGTACCCGTCGACTAGCCTAAAAAGTCTTAACACTATATTTATTATATCCATTCACGATTATTATATCATATATTATTTGTATAATTATATATTTATTAGAATTATTATTTGGTGCTTTCGGTTATACAACACTATCAAATTAATGTACTGAAAATACATACACACATGCAAAAATCGCGTATGCAATCTTATTTACATAATAAAATATAATTATTATATCATCATTATTATGCATTGAATAAATAACGTTAAACATGGGACCTAACTACTACGAATAAATAAATAATTTATAGAATTAACTACCTAGTGTCGTTTAAATAAGCATAATAAATTATTTTTTTGGTTAATAATTATTCCTGTTTGCCCTAGCAAAAGGACCAAAACATTGTTTTGGGCTATTATAGTGCAAATAAAAAATGCCGTGTCGTTGTGAATTTTGTAAAATTATGGAGTCGTAAGCCTGTTGTATTTCCTAAAACCTACTGCTTCTTGGCATAGGCTTTGTAGGCCCTATCTTGGGCAGCTGCTTCGTCTTCCACGCTCCTCCTGTAGTGACCTCCAGGACCAGAGCTATCGAAGTCACTGCCATAGTGTGAAGAAGAGTACGTATGACTCTGGGATACCTGAGGATGTTTCACAATCTCATACGTAGTCTTTTCGTGGGACTCTCCACCAGAAACCAACTTCTTCAAACCGATGATCGCCGACAGTAACAAAGCTATTTTACCAATAAGTAAAGCTTTTCCTGCAATCAATGCTATCGCATGGAAGGCCATGGCCAAAAACCCACCTTTTATCGCGACACCAGCGAGTATGGGCCCCATCATTTTTTTCAATTTACTTCTAGCTTCATTCAGAGACCGTCCAACATCTCCTCCAACATCCATAGGAGATATGAAGACACGATGCGTCTGCATCAACTTGGTAGTTGCTAGCTGCAAGTATTTGTCGATTTTATCTGATGGTAGCGATTCGAGGTCTTCATCTTCAGGCAGTGCGTTCGGTGAGGCCCTGCCGGCCTCTGGTCGCTTCACCAAAGTGATCCCATCGAGGATCGGTAGCGTGTCCATCCGCACCGCCCTATCCGCCAACTTCGTCGCTTGAATCTTTAAACACTTAACAGTCTCCTGTGACTGCTCACAGTCATCGTACACCTTGCCCAACAGCCTCAGGCTGGCTCCGAAGGTGTCAGCCGAAGCGGAGAGCACACAAAAACACAACAGGACAATACCGCGGCACTGCATCTTGTTGGAAAACCGCCGGTGTCCCCTCAATGTGGACCGATGTCCGGCGAATGCGCTTGCGTCTATTGAAATGTGCACAGTGTAAATGTGCACTGGCATTTATCTATTTTCACCGGGAACTACATTTATCTATAAATCTTTTAGAGCGTGCAATCGTTGCATCGTATGGCCGTGCACTGAGGCGTGCATGTGCACGTTTTGAACACGCTTGTATGGGTTTCTGTTTGTATGTGTGCGTGGTCAGTCATCGCTCTCATGCTGACGAAGCGGATTTTCAAAGTCAAGGTCACTGTATTACCTTTAGGAATTTTGTGAAAATACTAATTTCCATCACCTTATTCAAATAAGGCTTCAATTGCTTCTTAGGTCTGTTCCAAACGCCGTGAATAATTTTTGGTGTAATGTTTTAGAATATTTGCAATGTATTGCGATATTTATGTGATTCTCTGGTAGCTGAATACAACAGATCCATTGTCTCTCTATTCAAAGGTCAATAACAAGTTGCCAACAACTTCGTAGGTCCCAGTGGATGTCTCCATATCTCGGTGCCAGGACGTGATTATAATGAGGCCTTTTGCAACTAACTTTCAATATTGGTGGTCAGTCAAAGATATAGACGTATTGATTGATCTTGCGCTGTTACCATTTCACTAAGCATTTAGAAGTAAGGTTCTTTTAACCGAGTTGCAGGGCTGGTCAGTGGTCATGTCCACTTATAAGCATTAGATTAGAATATTAGATTGGTACAGTACTGATGCAAGCGAAGAATAAACAATGGAAAACATCATTTAAACTAAGTGTGCCATTCGATCATACCGTGGGTAGTTAGCCTATATGAACTTTAATGATTGGATATTGGATAAGTTTTCCTAACGGTAGCATAAGCAATTGCAATACGAGAACTCAAGTACTCGACATATGAAGAGGTTTTTTTACAGTTTTTTATAACTTTATCGATAAATCTAGTATGATCTGCAACACGAGCGAGATGCAACATAATTCGCTCTCAATTACTCTGATCGGCAAGTTCAATAATGCCCTACATCTGTATGATGTCTCTCATATAATCGAGTAATTTCTAAATCTTGGCTTATCTCGGCCTTTTACTCACGTTCCCTTTGAGTTGATCTTATCACAAAGGTTCTACACCAGTATCTATATTTCAAAAAACCCCGACTTCAACTAGAAAAAGAGCTGTAACTTTTGAACGACTGAACAGATTTTAATGAAACATGGCTAGAATGATAACCCATTAAACTAGCTTTCGCTTACAAAAACAGCATTAAAATCAGTCCATCCATTTTGGAGCTATGTTGCCACCTACAGATACATAGATACACAGATACACACTGCAAATTTATAACACCCCTCTTTTTTTTTCGGGGGTTTAAAATATAACACAACTAACATAGCATAATAATTATTATTATTAGGTATTCTTTATTCAATTTTACAACATACTTTACTAGAACTAGGTCCAAGTTATCAGTGGTCAGGGCTCTAGAGAGAGGAACCTCCTAACAATGCGTGCCGTGTCAGTGTTATTATTTATTATGTTTATAATTTCCAATGTTTTAATTTAATTCTATTTGAACTTAATAATATTGTTTACATTTAATTAAAGAACCCATTTTAAATACTAAACCTAAAGCTAAATAATGATCGATCGATATGGATAATGATCGATATGGTTATTGATTACCATCAAATTCTATTCAATTATTAGAAAACTAACATGTCACGAATAATGATTTATCTTTGGTAATTGGTAGCAATAACCTATCGGTCGACATCGACGTAATTATCGAATAAATTACATAATAATCAAATAAGTCGACATCATTATCGAATAAATTGCATAATAGTATGCACGCGATCACAATGATTCCTCGTAATCTTTGTAGCCGTTTTCGCTTTGAGTAAACAGTGGTTTAAGCATTTGTACCGAAACTGATACCAAATAGAAGTATATTACCTAGTCGTTCTGCAAAAAGATTGTTTGTAGTTTGGGATCATAATAATATCAGCCTATAAACCTGCACTGCTGAAAATGAGACCCTGAATGAACCCTACACTACAGCTAATCACCACGACTGGTAAACGGATTGTTGATCGCAATATCTATGCTGATACAGGCTCGCAAAAGGATTCTGCTGGCCGGCCCCTTGACGAAATCCGTAAGACTCTATTTACAACAGCCCTGGAGAAGAAAGGACACAGTGCTTCTTATATGACTATAATCGACTTCTCGATTCTTGATAGACTCGATCTTCTTCTTTTCATGTCAATGTTGTGAACAGGTCCATCTGTCGGAACTGGTCAGCTTGGAACTGCTATGGTAATCTTATTCAGAGGCAAATCATTATTATCCTAATGGTTAATATAGGGCCATTTTCACCGACAAAATAACAGATGTTTAAAATGAAATCGGTCGATTACCAATACAAAAATCCATATTTAAACGGCTGATGTTGCTCTAATCGATTGTTATGTTGTTGATGAACTTGAGCTTTATTAGTTCAAGATCGATATAGATAGTGAAATCCCATCTTTGGAAATTGAAACCAGCGCCATCTATTACACACTGAACGAACTGCCACGCCAAGACGGACCGAACAACAACTTTTCAACGCAACGATACACCCAGCCAGGAACGCGAGCGCTATGATAGGTAAACTTTACCGGGGACAATTCCAAACACCGACCTGCGACTAATAATTTTCCTAACAGAAAACATACCTACTTAAATATATCTACTATAGATACAAAATTTTAACAACCGAACCGTTAGAACCGGCAAGAAACTAATCTTTTATAATAAGTATAAAAGATTAGTTTCTTGCCGGTTCTTCTCCATTGGACCAACTTTTTTTGGAACCGTGCAACTAGAGCAGACATTGGTATACAACCTTTTTTTTTTGTGGTCTACATTCACCTGACAGCAAGGAAATACGGGCCGCAAGATAAATAAAAACAAAATACATAAGTAGGTACGTAGTACCTATTTATAAAGACAAAAAAAATTGCATAAAGAATTTGTTAGATTTTATAGTGAGATCTCTGAAAATGTAGGTAAACGCTCTGTAACAATTGCGTATGAATCCAGCTTTTGACTGATACATTCTACCCTCAAAACATCAATCAGATGGGAATTGGTAAGCTGGCCGGGCCATCGGCAAAAGCGTGGCGGGCCACAAGTTGAGTATGGCTGACCTAGAGAGATTTTAACGTTTCAAAACTGATTAATATTTTATAGTGAGACCTCTGAAAATGTAAACATTCTGTAACAATTCCGTATAAATCCAACTTTTGACTGCTACATCCTACCCTCAAAATATCAAAATCCATCATCAGATGGGAATCGCTAAGCTGACCGGGCCAATGGCTAACTTTAACGTTTCAAAAGTGCCTAATATAATTGGTTTATTTGAAATAAAGTCTTTTCTATTCTACTCTATTCTAAACCAGTCAATTTACTGCCTCGTAATTTTCCAGGAACGCACGATAAGTCATAAAACCATTAAAAACTGCGTACAATTCAGGTACAATTAGCTAGCAGTAGCAAAACTAACGTGTAATATAAACGACGGAACTTATATACCTACCGTGCGCACAATAAATTTAAATACAGTGTACACGCGCTGGTTATATTGGATACACTTTACAATGAAATTAATTATAATAAATAAAATAAATCCAGCCCGTTACAGTTCCACTGCAGGGCACCGGCCTCTTCTCAGAAGCAAAAGGATTAGGCATTAGTCCACCACGCTGGCTTGGTTGCTGAACCACACACACCATCGAGGACTACAATAATTAAATATTGAATTTGAGTATTGACTTTATGAGGCCCTCTCAGCTGTGCAGGTTTCCTCACGATATTTTCCTTCATCGTCAACGCAAGTGATAATCAAATTGCGATCCAACATAAATTTTAAAAGTAAGTAATAGGTATGGGCTGGTTACGAACTCAGACCCTTCTGCATGGAAGGCAACCGTTCAATCGCTAGGCTATCACTGCTCGCTTTAAATTAAATAATTTGTAGTTAAATAATTTAATTTAAATTTATTATCCTAGGATGCTTACAATATTCTGTTTGTCTAAACGTGGTATGAATTATATTGACGCTAAAAAATTCAGATAAACAAAAATATGATTACTAAAATAATAATTATAAAATAAGCAAATCGACACTATAGTCTATAAGACTATAAAAATATGCAAAAGTAACTATATCTCTCATTTTTACATTTTCACGACTAAACGCCTGAACCAAACTTGATGAAATTTTACAAAGAAATAGTGTGCATAATTTGATAAGAAATAGTGTATACATTTTTTTTAAACTATGCCTACGGCCTTGTCTCGTTCGGAGTCGCGGACAGTACGATTAGCGCGGGTTCGATCCCCGCACTGAACAAATATTTGTATGGCCCACAGATAGTTGTTCCGGGACTGGATGTGTTTGCATGTGACATATACGCTTGTATACTGTACTCACAATACAGAAGAAATCCCAGTGTAACGTCATTAAAAAAACAGAAATGAAACAACAGCTCGTCTAAATCTCAACTAATTTTTAGAGAAAAGATTTGATTTTTTGTATGTTTGTGTCTTTGTAATGGATAAACATAAAAACTACTGGATCGATTTTAAAAATTCTTTCACCCGTAGAATGCTACATTATCACTGAGTAACATAGGCTATCATTTATAAAAATATCACGCAGGCGAAGCCGCTGGCGGAAGCATGTCATTAATAAAATAATCAAGTAAACAAAAACTGTCCACAATCACCAGCGCGTGTACTTCATAATTCCCATGAAAGTGCGCGATTAATGTGTTGTAGGACAGGCATACACAAAGTTTATTGTGTGGAAACTTCATTAACTTTTGTTAAGAGTAGATCACTAATATGTGTTATTATTGTTGTAAGATGATGGTAATTTCTGTGCCTTTGGGACCACGAATAAAAAGGGAGGGATAATAATATGTAATTTTAATTTTATTTTTAATTTGTAGTTAATTAAAGAATGTAAGCTTACACAAATTAATATTAAATGGTTTAAATACCTATATTAGTCAAAAATTCATGTACTATAGGTATAATAATAATATGGTCTAGTCAAAATAAAACAACCAGTCTTTTTTTGAAAATTTGAGGAATTTGGAATTTACCTCGATCTGCTTACCCTGCCACGACAACAATCGTGAAGCTGCTAACACTATTTTCTTAGTTCATTTTACACTGCTAAATGAATACATAAATGAATAATTTAAATTAGTTTTTACCTATACAATTATTTTTATAGGTATTATACAATTAATTATTATTTTACGCTGATGAATGAATTTAAACTATATTTTATACAATTAATATTACTATACTACTATACAAATTAATTTATATTATACAATAATGTTTCTTAAGTAATTTGCATTTATTGCGCATGCATCTACCTGTAAGCAATAAAATATCTGTAATAATAATTAATTAAATAAATAAATGGTCACCATGTCTGATCAGCTTGTAACTGCCATGCCATGGCATGATTATTCAGAGGCAAATCATTATTACCTACTCCCATTTTTATTCACATTAAATTACATTATTCTCGCAGCTCTTACCACAACAGTGTACTAATCAAGATTGTAATCTATTATTTTAAAAGAGTTTCCATGAAGTTTCTTGGCGGTTCTTCTCCATAGGACCTACTATTTGGAACCGCGTACCTAGAGTCTCGACATTTCATATGTGCATGTATTTGGTTTACATGAAATAAAGATCTATTCTATTCTAAATAAACATTGTATAGTGCCACAAACTTATCTGACCCGGTCGTAGCGTCGCTGCTGTCGCTTTTACCAATGTCATCTCCGTACAAAAATGACATTTTGAAGTCATTTTTGTTCCGTAGCGACGTTAGTTCCAATTTTGGTCACCGGGTCAGATAAGTTTGTGGCACTATAACTCACGCTTCATGATCGTAGAAGGTGGCCAGCACCAGCTCAATGTGTAGGTTGGAATATTACTAACCTATTTCCTATAGCTGACATGCAATGTCGTGTATACATACACAGTTAGTCGGAAATGGTATAAAAATCCAAAAGGGGTTATGTACTTATCAGTATGAACAGCTTTTACTAAGGCACTGAAATCCCGAAAAACAAATCATCCATACATGGATCAGAAGGGTTTTTTTTGCGTTTTCCATGTTGGTAGGTAGATTCCGTAGAAAAGTTGCTCATAATGATGAGTACAATAACCCCTTACTTAACCCTTTAAGTACCTAAGGGTCCCTATCGGGATGAAAAAGGTAGGACCTTATATAAAGTCGAATGTATATTGTATAAACTATAAGATCAACCATGAAAAATCGCGGAAAAAAGCTGCTGTTCTTTATTCAGTCCAGTAATACCAATTTTTTTTTGTATGGAATAGCAGTGATTTTTCGCTATTCCAGGGTTGGTCCCACAGTAAAATTTGTCCATAATGATGAGTACAATAATCTCCTTAGGGCTATAACCATAAACCCTTTCTGACTACGAGTTCTGCAAAGGTGAATATTTTTTAAATAGAATACTATCAATTTGTCTGCTGTTTTGCTCATTTACCTGACATAATCAAATTGTAACAAACTTAAGACATGAGAAAAGAAAGCATATAACATTTACATTAAACTAAAATATACATTAAACTCACTTTTACTAACATTATATGTCATTAGAGTCTGAACCGAATGGCTAAGAGACTTAACGGACTTAAATTATATTTAGTATACGTCACAAGATGATCGTCATACTATTAGGCGTAGCTCTTTCCTGTGATACCAAATACGTGGTTTCATATATTGTCGTAATGTCGTCACTACCCTGTATATTATATTTTTCTATGATGATGCTCGCGTGAACTGCTTCAATGCGGTCATGCGAAAGCAATGCGCATCTTTAGTCCGTCGGGTTCGGGCCTGCCCCAACAGCATCCTGACTATGATAGCTAGCAGATTGGACTGCGCGTTTGTAAACCTGTGACCTTACGGTAGTGGTTTCGCGAACTTTTGTGTAAATTAATTAATAAATTTGTACTAACAATGCTTGTAAGTAAATTGTAACTAACACTAGTGATACTTGAAAATAAATGTATTTATTTATAAGCAGACTTAAGTGTAGAAAAAGATTTGTGTCTACCTAAATCATACTTAATTATGATTTCTTTTTACACCTTAAATAAATGCAACATACATTCTACGTCATAACATAACGTAAGCTAAAGATGTCTGCATCTTCATAATAACTGATGAATGTTTATTAAGAATTAAAATGAAAAAAGATTGTATGCACTTAATAGATGTTACTTTTTAATGTCTTCTTGCATACGTAACAATAGTTTTTTTTTGGAATGAATCTTTATTTTTTAATGTGTAGAGATGTATGTATCAAATGATTCCGCATGCACGCTCAGACTGTAGAGTCAGCTCCTCACCGAGGTTTTTCCAAGAGCCTGCTGTATGGGGTTCTTCAAAACGGGAGTGAAATGATTTTTGCAGGGTCGGCAACGTACGATTGATGCCCCTGGTGTCGCAAGCGTCCATAGGTTACGGTAACCGCTTACCATCAAACGAGCCGTATACGTTTGCTAACTTAGTGGTATAAAAACAAGATGCATTTATGTGGAAGAAGCTAAAGGGTGTAAGTAAGGATCGTAGTGAATGTCGTTCTGTAGTTTATGTTTACCCCTATGGGAAGAAGGTGTCATGCTATATATAAAACTACAAAGCCATGATTTTAACAAAATCCACATGATTCTTGTTTGTGATGCACATACAAACAATGTTTTTTTAATATAGGAGAGTTGTACCTCTCTGCTATGGACTTCGGGGTGGAGTTAGAGCTGGCCCGCAAACGAATTACTATAAAATAATAATAGAAACAATTCTAGTACCTTTTACATCATAAATCGATTAAATAGCACAATGATTCTGTTGGGGTAGTGATACCAAAAACAGAAGAAAAAGCAGAAAGAAAATGTAATATCAATAAAAACTTATTTTTCGAAGGGTTGGATTACCTATTGATAATATTTATTCATATTCTCTGCCTACATTCATTCTATAAGCTAAGACACTTATGACAGTTGAATACAATTTACTGGAGCATTTTCTAAACAATCATAAAAAAGTGAGTAGTAGGACTTTATTAGATTTGAACTTTTTCATCCTTACTCCATCCCCATTTCCTCCCTGCTACCCTATATACAAGTCTTAGCCGCACAATCTAGCCATTCAGATGCCCCGGTAACATAAGCCTATAAATTGCGCGCCGGAGCCCATCCAACTACAGTCATTATTCCTCCACCGTGCCGCTCACATCAGAACCATGTACCAAAAAGTGTTTTTACTATCTTTATTTATAACTTCAACCTTAGCCTACAAAGATGAACTTGGAGTGCGATATTTTAGCAAACTTTACGAAGACTGCCAAAATTCAAACGGGATTGTACCATGTTTGAAAAAAAAAGCGATATTATTCTTCGATCGAGCAGCCAGGATGGATGTGATACCTTTGATAGATGGCGTGGATGTTGTTAAGACTTCAGCAATGGATGTACCAGCGATAAATGAAAATGATATCGATGCGGTTTTGCCGAGGAATCTGGATAAGAATGAGGCGCTTACAGAGATGTTGTGGGATCGAATCGCGGCGTTTGCGAATTCTAGAACGGTACAACTGTCGTTACCGAAGATTTCTGGAGAGGAGCTGAATAAAGGAGTTGAAGAAGGTAATTATAATTGTTTATTAGTTGTTATGTAGCGAAAGTTCAAAGGTTTGTTTTGACGCGCGGTCAAAAGGTCATCAACATAATCGCAGTATATCCATATTCTGAGCATTCTATAACGTTAGTCTATAAAACTCACCCATATTATTTTGTTGTGTTTATGCTTCATAGACTATACTTATATTCTCAAATTCATACTTTTATACATTACGATTGATGGATATTCAACTGTTTGACCTACGATCACCCAGTGACCTAATTCCCTCAATCACTCTAAGTGCAAGCTTAAAGCATACTTGACGGGGTTAGCAGGAATTATATTAAATCTAGTAAGGTCAGACGTGAGACGCGTGATCTTAAATTTGTGCTTTTTTTATTTTTATTTATGCACCTTTTTTTAAGATATCATTTCAAGGTTTTGTCAGTGAAAATAAATGTTTCCTTTCTTTCAATTATTTCATGCTTTCATAGTTAGTAACAAAAGCTCGATCCATAATACAAAGTACGTAAACTAACTAAAATCATAATTTATGACTAAACTTGTTCTTTTATGGTAAAACTCTTCTCCTTACTAACCATGCCATCAGGGGCGTGATGCTAAAGCATACATATAAAAGTCATTATAATGTCAACTCATGTGGCATCTTCAGTCTCCATTGGAGCCTATCTTTTGCCTGTGGTCTTTGTAATGTATGTTACATCATTCATTGTTACTGTAACTGTAAAATTTTCTAACGACAAAAACGTTTAACTTTTAAAGTTATGCAGCTATGACGCTTGGGAATAATTTTAAAGGCGACGCTTTTTCATATATATATTTTGATGTTTTTTTAGAATCAATAGCTTAGTTTTTGGAACATTGTTTCCTAGATAACTTTTCAAAAGTAAGTGATTATAAGTAGAGAGTATGAACTTACTTAAACGCAAATAGTCTAAGACAAGGCCTGATTCCAACATCTATTTTATCGCACGACAAATCTTAGCAAAAGTTAGAATGTTTCAGAGTATCACCAATTATATTGATAAAGCAGTTTTACTCACAAGCAATTGCGTGATTTACGTATGTATTCATTACCATTCATAGATATTCATCACCGTTAATATCTACAGTAACATTTGCATTAGAAACGTCTGCGGGATGCCTTAAATATCTGTACATCGGGTATTTGATACCATTTGATATTGAGAGATAATTACCATAACTGACACCTTACTTACATATGATATATTATCTATATCTATACTAATATTAAAAAGAGATAAAATTTCTTTGATTATTTATTTTTATCTAGAATCTCTGGAAAATTTAAAATTATTTCACTAATTTAAAACTATACTATCCCTAAATCTGAAAAAAATCTAGACATATTTATCAAAGCTTATGCTATCTTGACCAACTTCTCGTTTGCGTCCATATTTTGCAGATTTAATCTGGATAAAAGCTTTCTATGAGTTGTTTCCAAGCAAAAGCGATTCGAATTTATGATATGTTAGGCGCATAATTCACAACACACGCCAAATTCCTGTTAAAACTACCATCCCTACTTGATGCCTCTATTGGTCACACTTCTTAACTTTGACCCAGAGAACCCATCAGTCATGTCAGGGAAGTTATTCTATCACTTCCTAAAAGTAATCTTGACCTATAAAAATAGCTTTACAACCTTGAAAGATAACTCGATGTATTATGAACTGAATTCGGTTAGTCTATTTTCATAGTATTTATTTCAAAACCAGATATTATTAAAATATTTTAGAAGTCATGTGCGGATCGACATTTCACTATCACTTGCATTATCGGCGAAGGACAACATCGTGAGGAAACCTAAGCATCTGCGAGGGCTTCATAAAGTTCTCGATAGTGTGTGTAGTCCACCAACCCGCATTGGGCACGTGGTGGACTCAGGTCTAACCTTTTCTTATTCTGAGAAGAGGCCCATGCCCAGAAATGTGACAATAATGGTCTGGATTTATTTATTATGTTATTAATCAGCTGATTATCCAGAAGTTGTGTTAAATTCAAACAAGCATCAGTCTATCTACTAAATGATACAAAAACACATTCTAGCTACTAGGTAGTCTGCCAAGCGTCTTTACTAACATCTTTAAGGTCAAGCCATAGAAGAAAACGATATGCATCGTAGACAAGATTTATACTGACTAAAGTCTAACGAGATAGATTAAGTAGCATTTCTATCTAGCCTTTTGTAAGTTTTCCTTTGACCTTCAGACGTGTTTCTTGAACCAAACAAGCTAGCTTGAGAAAATCTTCATATATATCCTTACATATTATTAGGTTTATAGACATCATATATTACTGTGATTTTACTACTGTCTGGCAAACTTATCAAAGATTCAAAGATTTTATTTGCTTAAAATATTTATGGTCTACTAACAATTGTGTTCAATTTCGTTTAGTTTTGTTATGTTATTTTATTTTTTAATATGTTTTATCTTACCTATACCTCAAAAACAACAAAACGATAAAAAAAAATTCAAGAAAAGCTCACGCAAAAGCTTTCATAAGTTATAAAACAAGAATCACTTCTTTCACTACTATAACAATGAAGCGAAACTTACCTAAAGCATTATTTTAAATCACCATCGTATAGTAAACGATCACCGCAATCGCTAGCTCATATCGTAAACGTGTGGTGATTGTTACATCGATATGGTCATTGCTGTAAAACGGTGTGTACTGATTTCTAATAACTGTTTTACTATGAGTTTTCATATGTTCAACAACAAATACGATCAGATCATCCTATTTCTTCAAGATCAAAGTCTAACTAAGAGGATACTTCAATGCGATGGGTAGCATCCTTAGGAGCTTATAACTACTTAGGGTAATGCAGTGGTAAACAATGAATCTCAAATCGGCTGCATACAAAAACGCGCGCGTGCTAGCTTGTGCGTATTGCGTCAAAACAGGATTTATCATTTAAAATAAAAACTATCGTAAATTTTATAAAATCCGATGATTAACCTATTGAATTGTGTGTTTAGACTAACATAGACAGTAAATTTAGAGCCATAAATCGGTCTCGTTTCACTGTAGAATGAAAATATCTGTTTTTAAAGTGCAGTTTTTGATATTTTTATCCCCCGACAAAAAAGGGGGGTGTTATAAGTTTGTAGTGTGTATCTGTGTACTTGTCTGTGGAATCGTAGCTCCAAAAATGATAGACCGATTCCAATGCAGTTTTTTTAATTGAAAGCTAGTTTACTCGGGTATCATCTTATCTATGTTTCATGAAAATCTGTTCAGCCGTTCAAAAGTTACAGCTCTTTTTCTAGTTGGAGCCGGGGGTATTTCACGGTTAGGTAATTTCCTTTGCTGTTAAAGTTACCCGATCATGTAAATCAATAACGAAAACAATTTTAAAATACACGATAAATGAGTACAAAAATATCAGGTTTAAAGGTTTTGTAATTGCTACGAAAACTTGAGTGAGAACAACAATTTTAATTCGTCGCCTTGATGTGATCACCAATTTGATTGTCCAGTGAAACGATATTCAAGGCAATGTTTTTGACTGTTCATTTTTGTGGTCTATTAGAAGCTCAGCAGTAACCATAGTAACAGTAGTTTCCTGTTGATGATATGGTTATTCTTCTTCTGTCGAATCGGTACGAACTATCACATGGGAATAGCTCATGTCATATGGAATGATTAGCTACTCAACAGTGGTGGCATCGAGGGTACGCCAGAAGATCTCAGGTCTTATAGGTAAAACATGGTGGCTTTCTATAAAAGTGTTGTTACTGTGATGTTACTATTTATCATCAGCTGTACAATTCCATTTTATTTTACTCAGTTAAACAGTAGAAGTGAAACTAAAATTATAAGCTTTGTTACTAAACCAATTTACTTCAGAGGTTACAATACTCGTAAATATTACGACCACGATTTTCATTATCATTTCTAACTTTCTTCTTTGGCGTGATGTTTATTTACTTATGTTTATTGTGAAATAGTTGACCTTTGGAATTGTTAGATGACACGAGTCTCGAAACCGAAATGAGAGACATCATGCTTAAGTGTCTGTTGAATCGAGGGTTTATTTTCACGAGATGTATCGATACAATTTTCTGAGTTCCGTTGTAAGTGTGTATTGAATCGTCCCTAATTCCTAAAAACAATAAAATGGTGTAATAATTAATCAATAAGTTTTTCTTGATAATAATCTATTTATGCATTAAATCTTCTATCTTCGTAATTTGATTTATATGCAATAAATATGGTTTGCATTAGACCTTATGTAAGTACATCATAAAAAAGATTTCGTTTATAAAAGGATTTCTAGCATAAATTTCGAGGGAGTCACCAGCCTCTATTTCCATACTTAAATTCCGGGTAAATAAACTAAAGAGGGGAGAAATATCGAAATGATTACACTTTACAATAATTATTTATTTATTTAATAGTTTATGTACACACAGAAAGAAGAATAATTACAATTAAATAGGAAAGATGACAGAGATGTACTGCTTATTTCTCAAGAAATCTCTTCCAGCAGACCTGCGAGAGGAGAATTGGCAAAGGGGAGATGTAGACTATAGTGTGTAAAGAATATAAAAAGTACACTTAAATAAAACTAATGGTATCATAATACATTCTACTAGATAATCATATTCAATATATACATACATAAATAAATATATACCTACACATAAATTGAAATCAATCAATCAATTATAATTAAATAAAGAGGGAAGTGGAGATTTTTTAACAAAACAAGAAAGTGTGAACACAAAAATAATAATAAGGAAATCCAGTCTAATTAGTAGTTGAAATGTAAGAAATATAGCGATTTCCTGGTCGCTATGGTTGCGTGATTTACTTAAATTATTAGCTATAGTTATGTACATGCCATCCTTACAGGTTCGCGATTAGGAAGCATTTCTTCCGAAGTCCAAATGTTTCATGGATCGGCGATTGAATTGATGGTAGTGAAAATTTAAATCACGCAGTTAGCTTGTTATACTGAATTTGCAGTTGTTTAAACAAAACAGCCAGAAGTTGTGTGGTTTTATTGTAAACTAATATTATCTCCAACACATAACCAGTACCTATCACCTCGTATGCAAGAACAAAATACTATGATTATATTATTAATATTCTATCAAAGCTCGTGTAATTTCTTTTAAAATTCCCATAATAAAGGAAACGGTATTCTTATTTCCAAAACATATAAATCTAAAGGTCCTCTCATTGTTCTATCATGACATTGTTGTATTGGTCTTAGGAAGTAGAAAATATATCATCAATATAAATTAATAAGTTATTAATTAGATATTAATAGGTTACCAAACTAATTCCAGGACGAGGCAAGATGAAGAAGATGATGGGCATGATGATGATGGGAGCAGCAATGAAGATGGCGGCGATGATACCAATGGCGATGGCTGGGCTGTTCGTGTTGGCTGGAAAGGCGCTCATAGTGGCAAAGGTACCAATCGTCTTATTACTTTTATGAACTTATTCCTTTTTTTACTTAGTAGCATTGATTTCTTCTGCTGCCATTATACCGCTGGTTCTGCTATAAGGTTCATACCAATCGCGAAGAAATTTCTTGTTCTTCTTGTTTTGTGTCGAAGGTTCTATTGTTGTATTGTTTTTACTATATCCAATTTGTGGCGTCACTAATTACTGCACTGGCTGTTTTAAGAACTAAGTTTCTTTATCGCTCTTCATTCTTATTACTTTGACAACTATTATTATTTTTATATTTGACATTCCATTTAACATTATTATGAGATTGTTTGACTAAACTAATACCCTAAAATTTCATTTATGTAAATTTTTTGTAAGCCAGCTCCTGGTGAAACATTTAATGCCACATATTATCAGTATCATGTAACATTATTTTCATACCATGATTTATGCTAATTTCATGACATCCTGCAAGATCAGCACGAAAAATGATCTTATCTACATTATTACCGCATCTATCTTGAACGCAAATATCAATTTACGGTAATGCATATTCATTACGTCTATGATGTATTTAAAGATGTAACGCATAATTGTAGATTCTAGATTATGAAAACTGTTTAAAGAGACATTGTCTTCTCTTAATAGCGAGTAATTATTAAGTAATATGCATGTACCATATGTAAGAGAAAGCATTTAATTAAGCATGTACGGACAATTAAATCACTATAGACCATTATGTTGCAGTAAGCTCATATTTGGAATATTCATTACTTTCATTTACATGAGAAATGGGATAAATGGCTTCACAAATGGCCATTTTTGTATCGTTCCGCTTTCTTCTACTGGAACTTAGATCTGAATTCAAACGAAGCCTATTGAAGGCCGTTTATTATGTATAATTAAATTATGATAGGAGGTAAATGATGTGCTTTGCCATGCATTAATAACGATGAATACAGAAAGCTTAGAGATAGTAGTTAATGCTTTGATATTCAGAGAAGATCGAGTAAATACTGAACGATTTAAACTTACTGTGGAATATTAAGTTAACTGTACTGTAGTATCGATAACTGATTATGGTAGGCAAACTACAACTTTTTGAGTTCATGTTACTTTGACGACACGGTTGGTGCAGTGGCTAAGCGATTAGTTTTCTGCGCTACGTGCCGCGGGTTCGATCCCCGCACGGAACAAATATTTGTATGATCTACAGATAGTTGTTTCGGGTCTGGTTGTGTGTGCATGTGACATGTATGTTTGTAAACTGTACCCTCGATACAGGAGAAATCCTAGCGAGGGGCAATGTTTTAAAAAAAAAGGAATGTTGATAAGCTCGTATTTATTAAATTAATGATCCTGATGAATGATCATGATGATTGAATATTAACTGCTATCAATTGCTAATTTATTATAGATCTTTTGATTGCAAAACATTTAATAGCACTTACACGGGAGTAAGCATCTCTATTTTCAATAGCTTCAATACATCCCACTTATCCATTTCACTTCCTATTTTGCGTATCATCACCCGTTTTTGTACCATCAATACAGCTAGAGAAAACGGGTAATTATAAATAATCGTTTCTTTTCCCACCCTATTGTCGTTCAGTGTCGTGAGAAAGGAATGATTTATGATTTACAATGTGAGAATAGGCTTCTTCTAATTGTGCTGTGGCCTACATTCTTTGGAGCTGACTGGATTAACTTTAAGCCCTTGGAATGGTGTCCTAAATAAAATTAATTTGTTTGTTTTGAAAGTGTTTATAATTTTGTATTGTAATATTATTGTATCCACTAACGGTTCATAGGACAAAAATAATAGCTGTAAAGGTTACTATAGGTTGACGATAGTATCGTCAACTTAATATTTATATTCGCTGCAAATATCAAAAATACCAATAATGCTTATTTTGATGATTCTACAGTAGATCCCATATACACAGATAATGATGATAGGTTACATGTGATAGTTGACAACCGTATCGACATTTTATGGAATATTGATAATCCTTAACTGAAATTTTCCAAAATCAGATCGCCTTTCCCCGTTAGAAATGTTAAATCTACGACCGTGCTATTGGCCGCTAACGGTGCTGTTGTACTTTTAGAGTATTTAGCACTTCCTATAACTGTTATGAGTTCTGATCATTCCAAATGTGATTAGATTACATCTGTATAGAAGAAAGTATTTTAATTTCTACCTGAAGCTGCTATTGATAAATTCCTTTGAAGGAATTAACATTCACTTGAATGAAAAATGTTCTCTCGTTCTACTTTTTTCTATGATTAATGTCATCTTGATTTTGACATTGCTCTGTAATTGTAAAAGCTGTATATTTATTTATTTAAGTCACTGGATTTGTTTGATTAACCTAGCTTTTGATTGTTAAGTTGCATTTAAAAATATTTACTCCTTGAGTTGTCCAAATATAGCTTCCTTGAATTTAATTGTCATCAAACTTTTACCGTCACTTTATTTAGATGCATTTTTTTCTGCTCACTTTTGATCAAAAAATTCCTTAATAATATTTAGTGCAGTGCAGTGTATTACTGCGAAAGGTCAATTTTATTTATTGAAGTCAGTTATTGTAGTCCCTTAGACATCATTCATTGCTTGCCTCGAAGATCCACTCTTTTCCCTTGAGGAACATCTATAAGAAATAATTTTACGTTGAATGAACTTTTTATATTTCACGATTATTCGCGTCCTTTCAAGTGTTCACGTCCACTTCACTAAAGAAATGCATGTGGAAATACATACAAGTTCTGTTATATTATCTGTTATTAAATGAAACTAACGTTGAATCCCCGCGGCAGAGACCTTGTGACACGAATAGAAAATGATACTTCATTGTGGCCAGAGGTGCTTACTTACACTTATAGCTTACTACTTATTTGTGGTTGGCAAGTTAGCGGTCCCGTAAAGTTGGCAAAAAAGTCGCAAATTTGGGCAAATCGAAATGTCTTTAGCTTAAAATGGACTAATTATAGACCGCCCTTTGTCTCTTGCATCTCTTTTTATATTTGTTCTTCATTGTGTCTTTTCTATTCTTTTTTGTGTTCAATAAAGTATATTGCTTGAGCGGTCGTAAAAAAGCAACAAGGGGGATTAGCATCAACAACTAATTTTAGGTTCTTATTTAAGTCATATAACATCATGCAATATTTATTCAGTCTGCTTCATATTCCACCTAGGACATTATTTGTGAAATAAGGATTTTTTATGTTCAATAATTCACATTGCTGGTTAAAATGCTTAACGTATATTAGGTAATCATATTTTGCAGTAGAATCATCTAAAAAACCGAGCGTTAAGATCATTAATAAACAATAGTGTTTACACATTTTATTGATTGCGGCTTATATCAATTACTTACATAAATTCATAACTTTTGCTTCTAACGCTACTAAGAAAATTCCGCGATAGTTAGAAAGGAACACTGTTTTGAAATATTTCTGGTACATCGAAGTCACGATCCAGAGTTTATTTTCTTCACATATTGTGAAAGCAATTTAACTAATTATAACAATAGGTTATTTAGAGAATTACTTTGATATGGCCAGCCAAGAGTTTCTCATCTGCTTTGCAATATCAATCTAAACTTAGGCTTTAGTTTCATAGCATAATATACCAAGTTTTTAACTTAATCAATTGACTCCAAACTATTTTATGATCCATACCAAGCATTAAATTTTTATTTCTTTTTCTTTACAAAATCATTGTTAGCCACTATCACTCTTGTTGGAATTTATTTTCTATTAATATCTCTGTAAATATTCCTCCATTTATGTTTGCAACAAAGATCAACGCGCCCAACTATAAATTAATAAGAAAAGAATCATCCATTAAAACAAAAACTCACACTACCATTTTACAAATGTCAACCGCTTGAAGTCCATTGAGGTTTCTTTCATCTTGTGCTAAATCACCATGACCCTCACCTTCCACATGATATTCCACTTAATCTATCTTCCTCACTTTATCTTGCAATCCAATCCATCATACGCTACAAACATAACTATCTTCTCCACAAAAACGGTGCATCACAACGATTAAGTTCGCATTATTGTCGTTTCTTAGATCATGTAAACTGTGTCACGAATCAATGCCAACGTCATTGAGGACGATCGATGTCGCATCATGGAGGAAATCTCAATCATCACGCGGAAGTATTGTTTGAGATTATTTTCTGATTTCAAGTGATGTTGGTAGAAATTGAACAATTTGGGTTTTAGCGGTTCGATTGATTTAATCTATGTTAGTATTCTTATTCACCTTACCTCTAATAGTTTATATGATGATACAGTTTCTAATTTTGAATTTTAAATTAAAAGCTTGATAAATGGATTTGATGCATGGAGATAGTATATTGATGATTTGAAATTGATGAAAAGAGTTGATGCTTTGCCATGATCTCGAGTCAGAATTATTATTAACATAAGCTTCCATGAATACCTAGTACTGAAGATTTCATGATATTAGAAATGTGTATCCCATAAAAGTAATTTATTAATTTTAAGTTTATGGTGTATCCTAATAACATTAATAATACCAATAGCTATATCATTCGATTAATTATGTTACTTGGTATACCAAGCAATAGCTTATTTCACATTTTATACGCACCATGCGAAAATAGTGATATCCTATTCTTCACTTGAAACATAAACATTGTATTGACATCCTTCTTTATAACTATGTACCAATAATCTGCCATGACAAAGATCACTTAAATTCATAGAAAGTATTTGCTGTACAAATGTCACGTCTAATGCCATCCTCAAGTCATTATCATCATCATCATCATAGAGTCTCTGAGTTGGCACTTTCATGCTTTGTTAATCTTCAGTCATTGTCTCAAGTATTTTAGATAAAATCTAACGTTCTGAAGATAGAACATTGGATAAAATCTTGGAGAAAATAAGATACGGATCCAAAAAAGAACTGTTTTTTGCTAAATCTTTTGTAAGTGTTTCAGGTAGTTATTTGATTGTTGTTCTATCATAATTCCTCATCCAAAGCTTCTACTGACTGCTCTGTATCTTGCCTCTCTTTGCTTGTATATTATGACTTTGGCCAGTTCTGCCGTAACTAATTCCTTCCATCTGTAACATAAACTCGTGAAGAAGCTTAGCCAAAGTAAAAAACAATAATTTGGAATGAGCCTTCTCAGGCACTTTTAAAATATCGAGACTCTAGGTACAAACTATTAGACAAGAAAATTTCAGCGTTGTTGTCACAATATTTTGATTACTAATATATAGTTTGCCTTACAGTAGCTCACTCAACTCCCTGCAAGCAATTCAACAAGAAAATTGACCTAAAAGACAGTGTAATTAACCAAAATAACGGGTAATCTAAGTTACAATGTGGATAACAGTTTAGTTGTTCGGATCATAACTTTTAATTGCCTTCACTGTGAAATTACAGGCGTGACCTGCTTGCAATTTTGTGAGATATTTTAATAATTTTCATGTCAAGAACCTTCTTTTGTATGTAAGCGAGTGCATCGCTTCATGCATAGTCTCATTTGTCTAGCCAACAAGCACTGTATTTCATTAAAACACTTCTTAAGATTGTAAGATGTTTATCTTTCTACGTACCTGCTAGGTATGTACTACAATAATTAGAGTCAAATCCTGTTCTAGTTTCGGGTTTGAAATAAATTTTATCAAAACAAAGAATGTGGATTTTGTCTCCTAGATAGTCATGGTTTGGAAATCATCCTGACCTATGAGAGTATATTAAATTTTTATTCAAGCCAGACTAAATATCGAAAACTAAGGTTTCTCTGGACTTAATCCTATCATTGGCCATGCGTATAAGTAAGACAAAATTTCTTCACCATCCCATCCTTTATCCGACTTTATGGCAGGCACTGCTTTGCACAGAAAATCATTCATCCATGATACGGCAAGACCCAGCACTTAATAATAGCAGTTATGTCTTCAAATAACAGCGTTGTTCAGTATTATATCCGTTTGGAATTCTCTTCACTTCGGAAAACTGTTCTAAGGAAAAGCTATCGATACGTTTAGTCGTTTAACTTTCTTTATAAAATTATCACTTAAATACACGGCTTTACCTGTATGGATCAATAGTATCTTCCCAGCCATTGTTACTTTTTCATTTTGTTTTTAGTTTTTCTGATCAATAAAGCTATATTGTCTGTCTTATTTCATTTTCTGTTTCGGCAGTTTTCTTTCCATTATCTCACGTTAGAAAAATACTTATTGCTTGAGGTACATAACTATGATAAGGCTTCACTTTTACATCGTCATTGACTGATATTCCATCACACCGCATGTTTTTAGACACAAATGTTTGGTTTCGTTGATATCACCTTTTAACTTCATTATTGAAGTTTCATTAAAAGAGCTTTGCTTTTGCATTTTTTTTGCTTTATCTTCCACCATACGTTCGCATAACTTTATTGATAAGGCCTGATTGAGTGCCAAGCATAAAAACAGACAAATGAACACAATTATCAATCTGTGACATTTTTATAGCATTGACCTCTGACTTGTTATTTATTATTTTGGATGCAATTCATACATATTCTGTTTAGCTGAACATGTGGACATTATATTAAAATCAGACTGTAACACCTTTATCCATGACTTATCTCATCTTCATATTTCTTTTAGCAAGCTTGTGCTATTTAAACACTAGATTTAACTACTACAATTTCTTACACTTTCGCTTTAAACAATTTTGAATTCCTTCGTCGATGTTATTTTTATCTACAGGTGTAACAAATTGATTACTATACAAATATTGTAAAATACCAGTTTTCACAGATATGCATTCTTGTACTGTTATATAATCACAATTATTTTTAACAACTATTTTAACACTATTGGAATGGGAATATAAAAAAAAGAAAGCTTTATAGTACCATGTTTATAAAACGTGGTTTGTAAACATAGTATTTTAGACTGTTCGTCATGCGTGTATGGTAATCTGACTGGCAATTGATTTATAAAATTTTAATATAATATATTATGCAATTAAACAACCAAAAAAACAGATTCACCGATTACCACTTTTGACGCTACGGTTGGCGCAGTGGTTAAACGATTAGCTTTCTTCACTACGTGTCGCGGGTTCGATCCTGCACGGAACGAATATTTGTATGACCTACAGATAGGTACAGATAGGTGTTACGTATTTGTTAGGGTGTGTTTGTGTGATATGGATCTGTTAAAACACCCACGATACAGGCAAAATCCTAGAGAAGGGCAATGTTTAAAAAAAAACAACATCCCAACATTAATCTTTTAAAAAAGTATTCTGCCACAAAACCAAACAAAAATTAGTTCCACTTGAGAATCGAACCGAAAAATTCAAAATCCGTATTGGAAGAAATAAAAATATTTTATTTGTTTGCAAAATTGAGGCACCACGTGCAATAATAAAAAAATAAAACAAACAAGAAAAGATAACATTAAAATGATCATAACATAGATATACAGGATATTTTTTTAAGTAGTGCACATGATTTGTAGCTTGATTAAGTCTGTTCCTAAATGCAACCGCAGTATTGGGATACACTTCGAACGAAAATTCGACTTATTATGGGAGACCGCATAATTTACTAGCGCAAGCCATAGAGAATCAAATTTTTATTTTGTTTTGTAGCGAATTTTAGTACTGCGGTTGCATTTGGGAACGGACACTGAATCTCGATGCTGCGTACTACATAAAAAATATCCTGTATAAAATATGTAGGTAGGTATTTATTTTAATTTATCCTTAAACCACATCGTGTGGGCCTCACATGTCGTGGGCTGCACCAAAAAGGTTCAGTTCAGCGGATGCCAGACGTCAATGTGGCGCTAGTAGTGACTGTTATAATTACACTCTTAAGACAACCGGTCCAATACGAGAGGTATTCTATGGTATCAACATTAGGGCGACTTGCACCAAAGTTATTTAAGCTAAACACGTTTGGATATCTTTCTCTCCCTTTCTATTTGTATACTGTGAGATAGTGACAGACTGATGGCTAAACGTGTTTAGCTTAAATATGATTTAAATGACTTTGGTGCAAGTCGCCCTTAAAATCTACCTTATTATTAATAAGAAATCTAAACAATCATCATACCACATTAGCTCCATTTCTATCACTCTTAATATCTCCATCATTAACATGTCTAGAAGTCATCAAGCTAACTACATTCCAGCTATCCTAGCCTAGAACATTTCAGTCTAGGTCATAACACTTATCGGAATGCCTGCAAGCAGACTTAGCTTTCTATATGATTAGGGCATTCTAAGGCAATATCTCAGATTCTTGAGACGTATTGAAGGTAATTAATGACAGTAAATTAAGCCTTTTTGATTTGTATTATGTTTGGTTGTAGTATGTTTGTTAAGTATTGAATAAATTAAACAATGTTAGGTACAGTCAACGACATGTGTCAAAGAAAGAAGAAAGAAATAAAAAAGAAAGAAAGACAGAAAAATTATTCATTTGGTTGCAAATTTGAGGCACCACACAGGTTAGAGAATAGTCTTGATGTTTTTTTTAGAAGAATCCTTTCTCTCTCTTTGTCTAGAAGAATCCTTTTTCTCCTCCGTGACCCAATCCCATATAAATAATTGTTGATATAAAAAGGAAATCAAGTTCACTTATTTCACTACTTTTTTTTATGTCGTCTCGACGTACGTTTTACAGGATATTTTTTATGTAGTGCGCAAAAGCAGAGTGATTCAGTGACCGTTCCCAAATGGTTGCAATACTAAAATTCACTCCAAACAAAATAAAAATTCTATTTTGGATAGCTTACGCTAGTAGATTAAGCGAGTCCCCCATACTAAGTTGAATTTTCGTTTCGTTTTAAAGCGCATCACAATATTAGGGTGTAGATATTGAAGTTTTGTTTGGGATAGCTCATAATTTTTACCCGATTACGATCTTAGTCCCATAGAGAAAGTTGTTCAGTTTGATGGTTTGATTCACACCCTTAAATATGATCACGCATTTCTGATACACATTGTATGGCAAACATCAATCCCATCACTAACCGGCCAATAATACCAAATGTTCTGATACATGTTGTCTAACAAACCATATATGTATGATCTTCAAGAAATGCAACCAAGTAAATCACTTAAACGTAGAAAGTATCTAGGCTTGAACTCACGAAGCCCAGGGTCAGGTCAGTGAAAGCTGGTGCTTGATAACATGGTAATTATGTTTTTACGTGCTCAGCTAGTAATGTGGGAACTGTGGGGGAGAAACTACGAACCATAAACGATGATAGATTGACGGTTGATGGTACACGGAAATGTCAAATCTATGAGAACATGAAGGGCCTGATCTAACGTATGTCTCATTTTTGATGTGTAATATTATTACACATCGAGACCCGAGTGAAAAAGTTACTGATTCTATACTTTCCACTGAAAGGGAGAGGTACCAAAGTAACCGTTATAATTATATTGTATTGAAAAGACACCACATAATAATTAATCATGCATTTACTTTAAATAAAGCACACATTGACAATCTATCATAAGAGAGAACCAACGCAGTGTTCCCAAATTTAAAGAATATAATTATAAAAGGGTTGTAAGGATAATAATATGAGTGATCTCCAATTTTGTGTGACAGTATTCAATTCTAGTGGGATCACCAAAAAACTGAACCTGTCGAATTTTGTTTGAATGGTGTGTTTGATCATCCTTTTTGCGGGATCCTGTAAACAGTAAAAACCAATTCTGCAGAACTTATCATTGAAGATATAAGCCTGATATTAATAAAAACCGACTTCAAAAAACTAAAAAGTATAAAATAATTTTCTTAAAAAACTTAACAGCTTCTGAAGTCGGGGCCACTGCCAAGCTACGAGTAGGTACATTGAAGAATTATAGGCCCCGACTTCAGAAGCTGTTAAGTTTTTTAAGAAAATTATTTTATACTTTTTAGTTTTTTGAAGTCGGTTTTTACTTTTTTTTTTAAGTTTATTTTATTTTTCAATTTTGAGTGGCATAAACATGAGATTACAGCAATCGCGAGTGATGTGCTGTTATTCATTCAAGAGTTCCATTGTCTATCTCCGAAGATCTTCATCAGATCCTCACTAAATTTAAATGGGAACACTTCGGAAGTATACCATTTGAAACAAAAAAAGAATCATGGAAATCGGTTGGCGTGATATTGAGTTATTCGACCATTTGTCGCGCACATACTTAATGTAAATTTAAGACTTATATGGTTTTCTCGTGGATCCCATTGTCAGAACTGGACCAAATTAAAATGGGACCATTCGGGAAGCACCAGCTTTCAAATAAAAAAATAATCATCAAAATCGGTTCACGCAGTCGAGAGATATGAGGTAACAAATATAAAAAAAAAAAAAAAAAAACATACGCGTCGAATTGAGAACCTCCTCCTTTTTTTTGAAGTCGGTTAAAAATACTCAAACCCGAAAACAGGTATCCGTACACCATACCTACATAATTATTTTACATACCTACACATATTGATTGCATGTACCTACGGTTCGAATCCGCGACCCACAGTACAGAAAAACAGATGCCTAGGCGCTGTGTGCTGTCAATTATCTTATCAGATCATTTTAACCCCCGATAAAAAAGAGGGGTGTTATAAATTTTTTGTGTGTATCTGTGCATCTGCGTATCTGTCTCGTATCGTATCGTAGCTCCAAAATTGATGGACCGATTGCGATGCAGTTTTTATAATTAAAAGCTAGTTTAATCGGGTATCATCTTAGCTATGTTTCATGAAAATCTGTTCACCTGTTCAAAAGTTACAGCTCTTTTTCTAGTTGGAGTCGGGGGTTTTTTACGGTTAGGTTATTATTCATTGTGTATGTATATCATCTAACTGCATTAAGTGTAAATTATAAGGCTCTCATTCATCAGATTAGTATGCAAATACAATTATTATAAACAAAACAAAGCTAAAGCAATTTACGTTAGAATTTATTGCGTTTTCGTTATCAGCGGCGATAAAAGAAGTAGGTCAAAGTATTTTAATAATGCTGGCGTGAATATTATGTGGTAGCTTTATTTACAAATAGCTGTACCCGCGACTTCGTCCGCGTGGAGTTTTACAAATAATTTTTTTATTTACATTAAAATAGAAAGTAAAAGTAGCCTAAGTTACTGCTTATAACATCGGCTATCTGCCAGTGAACGTCCCATCAAAATCAGTCCAGCCATTTCAACAGCGCCACCTGTATAGTATGGTATGAACTAGCACCGCGAAGTAGACAGGCAGTAACTCAAAGCCTCGGTGTGGCACTCTCTTAGCTAGTCGTCTACTTACGACATATTGATACAATAACGTGAAGATATTTATTATTTCATAAAAAAGGGTAAACTAGGCTAAAAAAATAGAAATATGCTTTATTGCACACCAACATAAAAAAGAACATACAATAAAGACAGTGTAAAACAACGCACAATGGGCGGTCTTATAGCAATCTTTTCTAGATAACCTTTGGAGGGACAAAAAGTTAAGGATACAATGGAATGGAATAGTAGGTAAATTAAACCCATCATTGTGCACTAAGCGCGAAATAAAAATAACCAGTCATATTTTAAGAGGTAATCACATCCATGAAACTGATCAACTTTCCCCAAAGAACATAGGTCGAAATTTGAAAATTGAAAATCAAATTTTCATACTGTTAATGGTCCCGTGACTGGCCGTGACACGTTTGTATGCGAAGTTGAATTTTCGTTTTCAAATTTCGATCTATATTCCTTGGTGAAAGTTGTTCAGATTCATGGACCAGATTACCCCATATTTGGCTGATCATTTTTATTTCACCTAGTTGGTTTAATTAAGAATTTCATATTTTTATTTTCCATTTCTGTCACAATATGAAAAATGACAAAAATTTAAAAAAAATGCAATAATTGTGTTCTCATAATGTAATCAAGAAATTAGATAACCTTGAACGTTTTCTGACACCATAAATATAATGCGTTGTAGTCAATTCGTACCTACATAATCACAGACTTTTCTGAAAATGTCCGCTAAATTATTTAAACGATCGAGATCGAGACTAAGATTTCATTAATAATAATAAATAAATCCAATGGGCACGGGTCTCTTCTCAGAATGAGAAGAGACCTTAGTCCACCACACTGGTCTGGTGCGGGTTGGTGGACTACGCACACCATCGAGAACTTACTGAGGCCCTCTCAGATGTGCAAGTTTCCGCACGATGTTTTCCTTCACCGTTTTCACAAGTGATAATCAAAATCTGATCCGCACATGAGTTCGAAAAGTTCGAATTCAGTTATTCATCATCTGCATTTCCCAACTACGTCGAGGTCGGCACCCAGGATATCCAGACACGACTGAATATCAGTATTTTACAAAGAGCGACTGCCATCTGACCTCCGCCACCCAATTACTGCGAGACACTGATACCTTAAGGTTAGACTGATTCTCAGACTTTTTTGGGCTGCTGTCTCCCGTAACGACTGTGATAGGTATTCACATGACAGCCGGGAGCAACTGCTTAGCGTACTTGCCGAGGCACGAAGGGGTCTCGATGTTCGAAGGAACGGTCCCACCCATGGCCTGACCGCGTCAAGCGCTGCTTAAACTTGCTGATCGACTGATCTGTTCGGTAGCTATGTAGCTATAAATCTCTCTATCTTCAACTACCTATAAACTCATAAGTGTAGACATTTTACCAAAACACCATTCCTTCGACTTTACTTCAACATTGTGAGGTGAATGACTCCCGTTCTCTCAGTAAAACATAAACACGTGGTTTAACTCACAAGTTATTACGACATACCTCGTAACTTAGTATTCATAGCCTTGGGGATCGTATCGTGATGTCGCGGGTTCGGTTTCGAATATCGAACGTATGGTTTCTAATGTTGTATACTAAGTTGGAAGACTAAGGACTTAAAATATAATTGAGTTGTGTACTGGCGGGCGACGCTCGCAAACAATAGATAGGTATTCTATTTTGTCTATTTTGCGTCAATTGACGTATCAGAAATGCGAGGTCATATTTAAGGGTGGGATCAGACCATCAAACTGAACAACTTTCTCTATGGGACCAACATCGTAATCGCAAAAATTTATCGCGTAAACATTTTTGGGTTGAGTAGTCTAGGTATTAAAGTATTGTATGGAACAGCTGATAATTTGTTCTCGATTACGATGTTGGTTTCATAGGGAAACTTATTCAGTTTGATGGTCTAACCTACACCCTATACATGACCACGCATATCTGATACAAATGTTGTTTAATTCACCAAATACTTACTTGAAGGTATACTTAATTACATGTATACTTACAAATATACTCAGTCATGGAAAGAAGAAACTTCTTTTAAATATAGCATAACCTACGATTAGCGACTTATATAACTTTAGAACTATAGAAATAACACTCTTCGTGACCCGAATACCAATTTACATAATTTCATTCACACAAAGCTCTAAATAAAATAAAAATAATTACAAACCAATTAAAACGCAGATACATTTAATTGTGACACAAGTGTTCTTATCAACACCCCTATCTAAAACGTTTTCCATTGCAATTTCAACCCAATTTTTTTTACAATACAATTCAAAATCCCCTGTATCAAAAGCTATGAGACGTAAATTTATATTTTCGTCACTCTGAATCTTATGTTTAGTACAGTAAGGTCTTTAATCGATTGTTATGTTACATCGAGGAATTTAATAAGTTCTGGAGGCATACGTCACCGACCTTCAGTGTTCCATTCTAAATCCATTTGCTTCGGTTGTGCGCATTGTAATGTATGCCAGTGTTGCTAGTTTCAAGAAGAATTGCTAGGATGTTGGGAATATTGAAAAAGATTGGTATAAAAAGCTTTGGAGGAGCATTAAAACTGGTAACAAAATAGGAATGAAGACCGATATCGTACATTTAAAAAATCCTTTTATTACTTAGACAAAAAAAATAGTTTGACATTCTATAATTATACTAATTATACTAAAATCTTCGCTGAACACCAAATTAATCTTCAAAATTGTACGTACCTAGTGTATAAATCCAAGATAGACCATTATTATCAAAATACTATGAGATAATGTATACTAGTATGATCTCTTATCTATATTCCCAATAAAATAAAACAGTCGCACACAACATGAAAAGGAATTAAATATTTCTTTGTAATCATTATGATGTCTATCATTTTCATTTCAAACATAAATTAATTTTAATTTTTTCAAATATAATTTTATTTATTGTTGTTCTATTAAATGCTATTAATTCAAAAATCTGCTCAAAACAAAAAAAATCCGTATGTAATAGTTCGGTAAGCAAAATTAGTTCCCGAGCCTGGCAACACTTAGCTACTACTGGCAGTGATCTCGTTGCAGCGGGGCGCAACACCCGCTTACTTTATCGAAGTCGAAGCCGCCAAAAACGAAGTCTCAAAATTATTGAAGTCACCAAAATTTTACTGTCGTTACAAGTAAATCTCGTGCGGCTTGTGATAATTTAAGCCGTTCGAGATTTACTTATATCGATGATATTATTATCGTCTGTTGTTACACCGAAATCGGAACACGTGGTAACTAATGTTATTTTATTTACTTCTATGAAGTCATTTTAAGTTTTAGTGTTTTTAATAGTTTTTATTTATAGTGATATAATAATGTAGGTATGCCTGGTTTTAAAAATAGTTTGATTCTTGAAATCGGTAACGAGGCGTAGGTAGTTACAAATACTGGTTTTCATTCGGTTTGGTGGTTTTCCTTGGTCCAATTTTCAGATAAATGTGAACACACTAAGGTATATTTTCTCAATAAATATTTATCCAAAGATAAAGCGCTCAAGAAACCTCTAGTAGTTAAAACGTGTTTTGTTTTTGTCTCGCTGATTTGAAATGTTATACACCAAAACAAGACTTATTAAGATATTTGTTTATTGTTGTGGTACCTACCAAATGATTTTGAGGTGGAATCACGACAAAAACACGCAGTTCCGCTTCAACAGTCACGAATAACATGGTGGCAGACCTTGAAATTCTAGGTTCAATACCCGTTTGGCTCATAACTATAGTAAGATTTGCCTTATAGTCATCGTTTTTTCTAATGGAATTGTTCTTGATATAATAAAATAGCAGATGACTGCATATTATTAGAATTTCGATTTTAGGTTATCGTGGGCGTAGAATAGAATAGAAAAGTTTTTAAATTAAATCAACCAAATATTATGCACTTTCAATCGTTAAAGACTAGGTGCATCGGTGATCTTGAATGCACAGTACTCACACGCAGACCCGCAACAACTCAGGCTATACAAATATTTGTCCCGTGCAGCTAGGCTTACACGCGCGCCGCGACAGAAGTTTGTCGTCATTACAAGACGAGATAATGCCTCTAAAAACCTGTTTCCGCACGAGATAATGCGACGACAAAATTATGTCATGTGCTCATGTGAGCCCGGCAGGGATTGAAACCGCGACATGTACCAGAGTCAGCCAAGTACATAACAGTGGCGAAGGGTGACAGTTTTAAAAAGGGAAGCCGTCCCAAAAATGTCCTCTAAAAATTGCTGCAAGACAAAAATCCATACCGGCTCTTGTAGTCTATATAGTCATGTCTGGAAGAGCTCGACCTAACTGAATAGCAAGCCTTTTTTGTCAGTTGAATGAGTGAATATTAATATTACGTTGGTCTATGCACTAACCAATTCCTAAAGGGAAGCCGATAGGAATCGGGTTGTATGGAGTCTTCGCCACAAGTACATAGCCAGCCAACTCAGGTACTGATCGAGACGTATGGACATACGGAATAATTTATAGTACGTGTGGTTTTAATGTTATCGGTTAGCTTTGTTAGCTGGTATATAATTATAACCCGTATTTTATTGGCTCCTTTTCCTCCTTTTATCTTTTTTACCACTATACACAGAATACAAAAGAATTGATTCAGTGTGTCAGTAGGTATGTCTTTTTATAAAACGTAAAATATTTATGTGTCGTGTCGTATTGTTTCTTGCTTCACACCCGACAAAATAGAGGAGTGTTAAAGTTTGTTGTGTATGTTCAATTAATTTCTGAGTTTGTATCTGTCTGTCGCATCGTAGCTCCGAAATGGATGGACTGGGATGGACCGATTTCTTTCTTTTTTTTTGCGTTCCCTTGTATTTCTCCTGTATCGGGGGTACAGTGTACAAACATACATGTCACATGCACAACACCCAGACCCGAAAAAACTATCTGTAGATCATGCAAATATTTGTTCCGTGCGCGGATCGAACTCGCGGCACGTACCGCAGAAAGCTAATCGTTTAGCCACTGCGCCAACCGTGTCGTCAATTGAAAGGTAGTTTAATCGGGTATCATCTTGGCTATGTTTCATGAAAATCTGTTCAGCCGTTCAAAAGTTGCAGCTCTTTTTCTAGTTGGAGTCGGGGTTTTTGACGGTTAGGTTATTTGTACATAGTAACAGATGTTTAAATGGTTGTAGTACCTACTGCATAAAGAATGTAGTATCTAATTAAGCTTTTATCACAACACAGCAATTTCACGCAGCCTATCCATCACAGCCTATACATCTAAAACGGTTAGCCTTAGATACCTAGTCGCATTGTAATTAAAATCTCATTTACATACTATAAGATAACTTATTTTTAGGATAAACGTTTATTTACTTCGTAAATACAAAGTAACGTTTGTTAATCTTGAAACGCTTAAATAATTAGGTTAAATACATACCTACTTTACACAGTCATTTTTAGATATTTTACGACACAATTACGAAGTTACATCGATGTACCTGATCGAACAACCAATGGCGGTCGCTCGGTTACATAATTTTACAACTTATTGCATCGACGTAAAGATCATTTTGTATTGCAATACTAATAAACATACGTGGCCTTGTAGTCGCATTAAGCTCGGCAATGATCGGTTTTACGAAATTTGCCGATGCGACTTCTTAGTTGTATCGTATCCGAAGTGATCTTTTTTTATTAACCCTCGACAAAAAAGAGGGGTGTTATAAGTTTGTAGTATGTATCTGTGTATCTATGTATCTGTATATCTGTCTGTGGCATCGAAAATCTGTTCAGCCGTTCAAAAGTTACAGCTCTTTTTACCCGACTACGGAGAGGGTTATTCTAGTTGGAGTCGAGGGTTTTTGACGGTTAGGTTATATTTATGTTAATCTTAACAAAATTGTTTCTTAATTCCAGATCGCTCTCCTTCTCTCCGGCATCATGCTTCTGAAGAAACTGATGTCTGCGAAGAGTGGTGGCGGTGGCGGCGGTGGCGGTGGTGGTGGCGGACATGAGAGTGGGTGGTCTTCCGGTGGCAGCAGTGGTGGCTGGGACAGACGCGCGTACGACGATCTGCCGTATTCGGCGTACAAGAGAGAATAGAGGATGGGCGAAAATATCGGCTAGTTGATAATATACAGGAGGATGTTTTTTTTATGTAGTGCGCAAAATTTGCAGAGTGATTCAGTGTCTGTTCCCAAATACAAGTACTAAAATTCACTCCAAAACAATATAAACATTTGATTTTGTATGGCTTGCGCTAGTATATTATGCGAGCCCATACTAAGTCGAATTTTCGTTTTGTTTTAAAGTGTATCCCCAATACTGCGGTTGCATTTAGGAACAGAGACTGAATCACTCTACAAATTATGCGCACTACATAAAAAATATACTGTAGTTACAAAAGTGGAACGACTTTCTTAATTACTTCAGAACTTTAGACTCCCGAATCCTGAAAGAACATCTATATAGGGATATATATTTATATATATAGATATAGGGATAGCTAGTTTTTGTAGCAGAATCCCGCTTTTTCGCGTTCGTTGACTTCCTCTTGCTTACAATAAATGAATAACGAACGCGAAAACGCGCTATTCTGCTTCAAAAAGTATCTGGTGTGTTACGTTCCTTATTCATAAAAAGATAAAATGTCCTACAAACCTAACTGAGTTAAAAATTTGTATTTGACTGCTATTAAAAATGGACAAATATTGTATATTCCCTTATAGAAGATGGATAAAGAATACTATAGTTGAAAAAAATATTAAAATCGATTAATAAATGCCGGAGTTATAAGCTTTCGAAATTCAAGGCACTGTCCATCCTTTTCCCGTAAAATGGATTATGTATGAAACTGTCACAATTTACTATGACATTACTAGTATAAGACGTCAAAAGCCAGTAGTTCTATCTCTGTCTCATAAATAAGCAATTTAAAATGCTTACCTATAACTTAGGCATATAATATTTTATTTTATTTTACACAATTACTCAAGTTTTTTTTTTGGAAAAACTTAAATTTTGCTGATGAAGAAATACCAGTCAAATACCCCATTGATTACGGCTCATAGAGGTTTGTAGGACTTTTGATATTTTTATGATTAAGAACTTTAAAACCCGCATACTTATCAGTCATTTGGTTGATAAAGCGCTAAGCTGAATGATTTAAAATCCCACTTCAAATTGAGTTGCGATTGATAATTTGGTGGTAAATGTAACAAATCAATTCTTGCATAGCTTTGCCTATTATTTCTACTAGAAAAACTTTGTGATTTTAAACTTATTAAATTGTTTAAAGCCTTCTTCGTAGAACAATAGATTAAAGAACAACACTTTAAATTTTAGTGCATCTAGGTAGTTGCAAATAATTAATCTGCACACATGGGATTTCAAGGATTTACTTTATATTTGGGGCTATTACAAACACAAACATCTGCCTTCAATATTCTTCTGCCAAACGAGAATTTACGTACCCATTTATAATGTTAATTCTTTCATCAAAAAGTTTACATAAAATATTATGATCAGAACTTCATGTTTTGAAATCACACAAACTTAGCGTGACTTGAAGCTGTCGTCAGTGAATTTATTCGGCTTTCGTGACTGTCGTAAACTTATTACGACGGAAATTAAAATGGCAGTGGCTGAATAATTTGATGAGAGAACGTGACTAAGTGTGCCTGTAATGACGTCTTCTGAGGAGATCGGAACGGGCATATCTGATAACATATTACCTATATAGTTTCTCTTTAGAAATACTGATGGGAAGTGTCTAATAAATCCCCATCCTAAAATCACGTGACTGTGCAATTTTTTTATCCACTTTGTAACTTTAAGTATCAACTAGTAAGCATATTTTTAATTCTTCATCCAAATAAATAATGATAGAACCAGCCCATTACTGTCCTCGGGTTCCGGCTTTATCCAAATACTAGACAAAATTATTTGGTGAAATTCAGTTACGCGGCACGTGTCTCATTTTAAAATTATTTTAATTTGTGCTGGTTTGAAAAATGCTTCTATATACGAAATGTATTTTGTACCGCATGAAAAAATTAGAACACGTGTCTAGTTTTTTTTTTTTTAGTATTTCATTAAATTATTTATTTATTTTAAAGTCTTAATGGTGCTTTTGTATAAATAATAATCGTTTTAAAAACGATGTGTTGGTACTTTTTATTAAAAGGTTTATTTATTTTAGTTGTAAGTTACGACTGTTTATAAACTTAATTTAATCGATCTAATTTATTTATTGCTAATTATTTGTGCCTGAATACTCATTAATAATAATTTATTATAAGTTATGTTCGCTATGAAAGTAATACATAAAGATTATGTAAAACATTTTTATACATTGAATTAAATAATATTAAACAAATATGCATTTTTCTTGGTCTACACTGGCTCTGGACTGGAAGACCGGGAAGTCATGGCCTTTGCTCAGCAGTGGGATGATATACCTAGGCTAACAGGAACAGTAATAGTAAATTTATTAAGTACAATAATAATATGACTAAAGATAGGATGTTACCGCAGGTGGTGATTGTCATAAGTACAAGTAACTATGACAGTCGTTACGAGCAATCAGATACCCCAAAATCCTGGTCATGAAGACCAATAGATCTAACCTAGGCCATTTCATTTGGGGCTATATTTATTGACCCCAGAAATTTAAATCAAATCAAATCCTTTATTTGCTGAAAGTACCTAGGTACGTAGGTACCTACATGAAAAGGTGACAATTACTTAATAATTGAGCTTAACAATTAGCGACGACACGGTTGGCGCAGTGGCTAAACAATTAGCTTTCTGCACTACGTGCCGCGGGTTCGATCCCCACACGGAACAAATATTTGTATGATCTACAGATAGTTGTTTCGGGTCTGGTTGTGTGTGTGCATGTGACATGTATGTTTGTAAACTGTACCCTCAATACAGGAGAAATGATAGTGAGGGGCAATGTTTAAAAAAAAAAAAACAACCACAATTATTGGCATGCAAATATAAAAAGTATCACAATTCACAAGTATTAATACAGTTTCATATTAAACATAGATATCAACGACCGGTCTTATCTTAGAATTTCAGTCTCACTTAAAGTTAGAAATATACCCCGAAAATGTTAGGAAATTACTAGGATGACGGTAATTGGCAACTTGTTGCAATCACAATCCGCCAATTAGTAAAAGGATGCAGTGGGAAACAATCAATCTCAAATCGGCTGTATGATAAGCTAACCGTCAAAAACCCCCGACTCCAACTAGAAAAAGAGCTGTAACTTTTGAACTGCTGAACAAATTTTCATAAAACACAGCTAAGATGATACCCGATTAAACTAGCTTTCAATAAATAAAAACTGCATTGAAATCGGTCCATTCGTTTTGGAGCTACGATGCCACAGACACACATACAGATACACATTACAAACTAATACACCCCTCTTTTTCGTCGGGGGTTAAAAATAAAACAATTCTTTCTATAAGCTATTTCTTAGTACAAAAAGTATATTAAATGCGACTTTAAAATAACGCCATCTATGACAACTAGGAAGAACTCTTATATACAGTTTCAGTGAAGTAAACTTCAGCCCGGAGTACATGATACCCTCGCTGCTCGCGACGTCGCGCGTCGACGCCACCGCCCGGTTTATTTTCCATAGAAATATTATGGTCCGTTTTCCTTTTAACTTGTGGTCGGATTCGCGATATTATCACTTTTAGCGCAATTCGGACCGCAGGGTGAATCAACTACCATCATCCTAAAAGGTCGGCAACGCATCGGTGACTCCTCTGGTGTTGCGTATGTTCATGGGCGGTGACCACTTACCATCAAGTGAACTGCAAGCTCGTTTGCCCCCCATAAAATAAAATAAAAGACAATTTAAACTACCCGGTTTTTTTGGTTTTTTTTTAAACATTGCCCCTCACTAGGATTTCTTCTGTATCGAGGGTACAGTTTACAAACATACATGTCTCATGCACACACAACCAGACCCGAAACAACTATCTGTAGATCATACAAATAATTGCTCCGTGCGGGGATCGAACCCGCGGCACGTAGCGTAGAAAGCTAATCGCTTAGCCACTGCGCCAACCGTGTCGTCAGTTAATCAGAAAGGGTATTTACTCATCAATAAGAATTACTTTTACTATGCCACCAACCCTGAAATTGCAAAAATAAATCATCATTACATCCTATTCCTATAATACCACATAATAGACATTTCTAACGTTATAAGTAATTTACAAATGACATGTATGCTTCAAATATGGATTTATTGTTTATAGTTATTATTTGGTTAAACGACAATGCTAAACACGTGATACTTAAAATACACGATACTTTGGAAACACAAGAGAAATAATTGTGTACCGACACGAAGTTATTTGCGTTCAGAAGATTGCGTGGGATAAATATTTTGAACAGTAGGGTAATCACGATACCCACTCGTAATTGGGATCGATTCACTTTTGACAGTTTCAGAATGTACATTGCGTTGTTCGAATTGTCGTTCAGAATAATTTTTAAAGCATACTGCGCAATGTACATTGTTGAAGTGTCAAAATTGAATCGATTCCGATTTCGAGTGTGCATCGTGATTACCCTGCCGGACCTAGGAAATAAGTTCGAAAGATAATCAACTCAGAATTTTGGAGTACTCTAGGTCATTGACGACACGGTAAGCGCAGTGGCTAAGCGATTAGCTTTCTTCGTTACGTGCCACGGATTCGATCCCCGCATGGAGCAATTATTTGTATGATCTACAG
The DNA here is from genome assembly GCA_932294325.1 of Allophyes oxyacanthae. NCBI lineage: Eukaryota > Metazoa > Arthropoda > Insecta > Lepidoptera > Noctuidae > Allophyes > Allophyes oxyacanthae. The sequence continues at coordinate 11,393,047 of OW028631.1, forward strand.
GTAGTTGTTTTGGGTCTGGGTGTGTGTGCATGTGACATGTATGTTTAACTGTGTCCTCGATACAGGAGAAATGTTAGAGAGAGGAAACGCCTTAAAAAAAAAAAAAGACGTCTCCCTAACTAAGGGTATATACAGACCAGTCGAGACTGCAGTCAGACAAACTATTGTTCTATGCAAGCACTTGGACAAACCAGATGTCTAATAGACACGTCGTTACGTCAATGCTAAACTGTCACAACTCTTCGGCATTTGACAAAAGACGTCTATCTGGGGGCCTAAAACGGCCACATTGAGCAATTCATCTACTGATCTGCATAGTAACTGTCAAACAGATGATTACTGAATATGAACCTTATGCGGATGACATTAAGTGTCGTCAATTAAGTAGATATTTTGATATTTGTATTATGAATCATATTATGATTCATCTAAAGCGGCCCTTTTTTTAGAGCTTTTTTTTTACTTGTTGTGTATACTAGTCCGACTTATTACATTCGTGACTATAGTGATGAGCGTATGCTTTAAAATACGCTAAAAACACACGCGCGCCCGCCACAAGTTATATCCCGTATATTTTAACAACAAAACACATTCACTTTCCTAAATCAATTCCAACACGGCAAATAAGCAGGCAATTAGCAAATAACTGTGGAAGTATATCGGGCTTCCGTCTCCGCTGTGCGTTTTGCACGAGTAACAATGTTTTAACGCACGATCGTACGGCAATGCTAACATAGTTTTGTTCTTGTGTTTAAAAACGTCGGGAAAGAATGAATGTTTCCGCGTTTGAATATGGAATTGATTTCTTTTTAAACGACTTCAAAAAAAAGGAGGAGGTTCTCAATTCGACGCGTATGTTTTTTTTTTCTTTTACGTAGTCCACTTATAAATTTTATTGAAAGCATAGAATCAGAACTTGAATACATACTAATATCTACTTACTATACTTAGTACACTGGGCTACACCTGAGATTGTTCATATATCTGACTTGAGATCGATCTTGACCTTCTCGCCGGTTTGAAGGCAGGCATGCCGAGGTACGGGCATGTTTTTTTTTGAAATTTTGCCCCTCACTAGGATTTCTCCTGTATCGAGGGTACAGTTTACAAACATACATGTCGCATGCACACACGCCCAGACCCGAAACAACACTATCTGCAGATCATACAAATAATTGCTCCGTGCGGGGATCGAACCCGCATGCAGCAATTATGTAAAAAGCGCAGAAAGCTAATCGCTTAGCCACTGCGCCAACCTATCGTCAAACAAAACAACAACCTTTCTCTGTTCTGCGGGTCTACCACGTAACTAAAATTGTAATGAACATCGACATTGGTATTAAACTTCAATACGATCGTGAGAGCCTAAACTTTGAGCTAACTTGTAAAAAATTACCTATCATATATGTAGTTGGGACTCCTATCTTCATGATCGGTAAAAAAAATACAAGTTAGCTCAAAGTTTAGGCTCTCACGATCGTATTGAAGTTTAATACCGATGTCGATGTTCATTACAATTTTAGTTACGCGGTAGACCCGCGGACCCTTAAGCGTTCGTGTGAATGTAAAATCTAAATAGGAAGATTTTAATATTCGTATTTGATTCGTTATTACTCACGTGAGCATGCTTGAAGCGGACGGCAGGTTTGACGGAAACTTAACAAATGTACATGATATTTAAAATTGAACATGTGTTTTAGTGTCAATTGCGATCACGTACCAATTGCATGCAGGTATTTGTTGTGTAGTTTCCTTCGAAAAATATGACATGTATGCATAATATTATGGGCCTTTACTTGCGTGGATGTCGGTCGTAAAAGGTGCCATAAGAGCGGCCAACCCGTCATAATTCCCATACGAACTCTCGTAGGTGATTATGGCGCTATAACAATTTTTCCTCTAGATATTTTGAATACACAGGTGTCTTGTGGTCTATATCTAGGTTTCTATGTAATACAAATAAAAAAAAAATTGAGAAACGAATTCAGTAAAGACATCTGAATATCAGCTTTTTTGCAAAAAAATTGTCTAAACTTTGGCCGTTCATAATATACCTACTTAAATTTTTTAGAAAACATTTTCATAGAAACCTTGCACATGTAATGGAGATTCTAAATGACAAACATATTTTCCAAAAACTTGTTAGACTTTTTCAAAAACACCTATTTCTTGGAAGCTGTTTTGTGTAATCTTCGGGCGCCAATTTTCATTACCTAAATGATCGCCTTCTCACTTGCTGTTAGCCAACGGGTGGTATGAAGTACGCGGGAGGAGAGTCGTGTGGGGTAGGCATGAGACGACCGTTTCAAACATTGCGTTGGATGAAACAACAAGCTTTTCGATCATGCTCGCGTTGACGATAGGCGGACCGGGAAGGGCCCTCTTAACGTTCGCACTTGCCGAAAGGATGGCAGGGATGTTTTTCTTTTATGCTCTTAACAAATAAAAAAAACATCCAACATCATTTAAATTTAAAGTAGGTAACTACCTACGTAAATACTTTCATGACAAGACGTCGGGAGATTCATCTCCGACTCTAATTTTTCTAATTTTTAATAAGTTTATTTATATTAATAATACATAATTATTAGGTATTTATTTACTTATATATAATTATGTTGGTAATATTTAAGTAAGTTTCGAGCCATAGACCAACGAACTAGCTTTTACTCACTTGTGATAATGACCCATAATGATCAGCATACATCCATCAATCATATTTAGAAAATCAAATCAAAATCAAGTCAGCAGTTTTCGTTATTCAGTCACTTTCGTTGCACTATGAGCGATGGAGTTAATATCAAGCTTTGCGAGTCATAAGAAATGTTTATTGATTTTTTACACAAGATAATATAAATTATCATCACACCCGTATTTCTCGTAGGGTTATGCAGAGTTATATTATAAGGTCCAACATTTCCAATCCCGATCCCTTTAAAGGGTTATTGTACCTGTACTCATCATTATGAACAACTTTTATTATGTGAAAAACCCTGATATCGTAAAAAAAAATATCTGCCGTTTCGTACATTAAGTCGAGTAATATTGAATTATTAAGGAACAACTGATTTTTTTTCGCAATTTCTGGGTTTGCAGGTTTTTTGTTTCGCGATTTCATGTTTGATCCCTTAGTAAAAAGTTGTTCATAATTATGAGTACAATACCATCCTTCAATGTTTCCCTCATGCAACCAGTCACTAGAAACCAGGGACTAGAAAGCCTGGACCTTGTATTATTATACACCCACATTTCTCTGATGCCGATTTTAAGGCCCTGAAATGACCCTAATACAGTCTACAGGAAATTCTTAGTAGCTAGTTCTTAGTAAGAATTTCCTTCGTCGCCTGATTATGTATCATAAATATGACAGTTGTTGTCGCAAATAAACGTCCTATTCCATATTTATGAAAACGTCTATAAGCGAGAAAGGGATGCATAGTTCGTTGGTCGCAAGTTTGCCTGACCGGGGAATCGAATCCAAGACCTCCCGCTCTACAGCCGTGTCTCCACTTAACCAAGAAGCCAGATTGATGTAAATTACTATACTAACATAAATAACAACAGATATGCAATGGTCGTTCAAGTAATTGTGGACTGCATGCGTCATTATCTTCACGATGCAGATAAAAAGGAGGGTAATGTGTTTCAGATACTTGTTGTAAGTTTATCTTTATCTTTTTTAAGGATCTTATTATATCGGGCTCGTAGCTACATAGCTACCGCGCCCAATTCAGTCGATAAGCGAAGTTGCCGCGGTCAGTCTCTGGATGGGTGACCATTTTTTCGAACATCGAGACCCCTCCGTGTCTCAGATAGTCCCGGTTGTCAGACGATTACTTTTGACAGTCGTTACGGGAATCAGCAAAAAAGTCTGACAACCGGTCTAACCTTAGGGTATCAGTGTCTCCCAGTAATCGGGTGGCGGACCTCAGATAGCAGTCACTTTGTGTAAAATACTGATATTCAGCCGCAATCTGGTTAGACTGGGAGCCGACTCCAACTTAGTTGGAATAAAAGCCAGGCAGATAATATATATTTCATATCAGGCTTGTTAAGTGTGCGGACACTGGAGTTTTCCCGTGTATCCTCTCCTCCAGCCGTAAATCTCATATGAACTGACACCCAGACTCAGAAAAACTATCCGTAGTTTATACAAAATTTGTAATGTTTTGTGTGGAAATCGAATCTGTTACCCGTAGTTCTGAAAGCTTTGGCACTGCCAACGGAGCCAACATCGTATCCAACTGAGTCACTAATGTATTTTGATTCAATCCTAATAATTATCGTTGTCCAATGAGTTGATAACTGCGGGATCAGATTCCCAGTATTTGTCAGTCGTCTACGTATTGTTGGTCAGCAAGAACCAGAGTAGGAGGTTGTGACTGCAAATTGATCATGAAAAACAATTACCAATCTTCTTTGAAATTAATTATTTGTCACTGACTGTAACAGATAAAGTTAATCTAGCATTTCAATTATAATAATACATTGAAGTAATTAGAACGTGGACAAATCCAAAAGTAGGTGAGAGATAATGATTGCCATCTTCCAAATCAAGACAGAATGAACACAAAACATGATTACTAAAACAGATGTTCACTCAACATCTCAATTTCAGACAAGATGTCAGCTTTTCACCGTCTCGACATATCAGATCATCTCACAACGCAAAATAATACGATAACAACGGCAAATTACTCCGCAATCAATTGGAGAAACTGTCGCCAACTCTATTAACGGAAGAAGCCACGCGAAAACGGACAAGTTTTTCATTTCGAACACATTTCGTTCATATCGGAATTGTACTCAAAGGAAGCCCGAAGGCCCGTCCGACCGTGAACCGACTGGAAAAACGCAACTTAATACTTACACATGTATAAATATAACGACTTGCAGCGACCGTAATTCAGTTTTGCGCGATCGCTTGATGCAAAATGGTGGTACACAGGGTGACGGTCTAAGGAAAGTGAAGTGTTGTGTAATAAGTGACATTAATTAGCATTCAATATGTTTTACCAAACTTTAGTGCTCTGTTGTGTGGTCTTAGCTTCGGCCAATGAATACCAGGATACCTTGAAGAAGCTTTGGAATAAGGACAGTGATTCGGTAATTGATGTTACCAGTGCATCTATAGTTATCAAACCTTCGAGCTACGACGCGAGGCAGTCTCGCCTCCCTTATACCTACAAGAGGTATGCCTTCAAACCTCGCGCCATCCCCTTAAGACCGGAGGAGCCCCAAGTTGAAAGGAACATGTATTACGCTGATGTAAAGAATAACTCCAATATCCTTTTCCCTGGTAATTATATCCCAATTGCCAAAGAGAAAAGGAATTTTACAGAAGATGACCAGTTTCAAATTAAAGCGATACCCTTGATTAGGAGAGAAGAGTACGAGAAGAGATCTTTGGATGTTGAGGAACCTATTATAGAGAAACCGGAGGGATTCTCGGAGCCTACTGCGTCAAGGAGATCATTATCATGTAAGTATGGTTTTAATAAATGATGATTGATTTTTGTTCTTCCTCTAATTGGAATAGAATCACAAGATTCCTGGAAAACGATCATCAATCAGTTCTTATTGCTCATTATCATTGAAATCATTGGAGTCAACGTAATATTAACAGATAAACAGCTCATTAGGCTCAGTATAAGCAACCTAGTTATATTCTATTTATTAAGAAGACATCTTCAGATATATAATAAACCTAGATTAATTTACGTTACATTGTAAATGGTAAAAGTTGGTCCTACTAACCAAAATATCTATACATACATCTTCATCATTTCCATCTTAGTTTTACCTAATTAAGTTAGAATCTCGTATGATCTAACCAAATGTGGAATCAACTAGTCACGAAATTGCTAATTGTACTTTCTTACACAAATTATAAACAAAATTAAATTACAATAATTTGAATCGTTAGATTTTTTTTCTTACGATACATCTCACGATATATACAGCGATAAATCGAAGCGGTTTTAGAAACAGATGATTAATGATCGAAACTACTGAATTAATATTATCATTAACATGACTAATGTAATCACGCGATACTTCATAAATTATTATTTAGTATCATTGAACTTGTTGCATGTTGACAAACAAATGGCTCAAAGAAATAATACATGCTACTGTAATAATTTAGAAATTATTGAAATATGGATTTATTGATATCAAGCACATTTCCGGCGTTTGACATTGATGAAGAATTATATTGTTTCTAGGGAATGCTTGGAACTAATTAACTGGGTACCGTTTTATTTCCGGCAAATAATAATAATAATAATATATCCTCCTTGTACTCTCCTCCCACTACAACAGTTTATTGTGATGTAGGCCTATGTACAGCAGTGGACGTTGATGGGCTGATATTCGGATGATGACTTCTTCCGCTTCCAGCCTGCCTTGACTTCAATTCAAGAAAATAATGGAATAGCTCCTTCAACTATTTTTTTTTCTTTATTATTTCGCTTGTATTCCAAATAGCACATCCAAAATTTTTAATTTAAAAAAGGATTTATTTACGAATTTTTAAATATTTTTTTCTATTTATTAGATCAATATTATATGTATTATTATCTTTGTTTTTTAAGTTCAGAATATCACTTGTCTCAGGCCAATAAGAAATGTCATTTTAATATCGGCAAATCAGTTCTTTTTTCTCATGTAAAAAGCAAACACGGTCTTTGGAAAATAAGTGAATTATTTAAAAAAAAAAACCTGTTACGCCTGCTGGTTCTGTACAAAGTAACTGGTATTCCACTCTATCCTCACATAATATGATGCCACTGCCTATTCATGATAATAGCCAATAGATTAATCAGGATAAAAAGAGGTATCATAAAAAGTATAAACAGATTGCAGTTACATAGGTGCTTCAGTGGATTCTGCGTTTTTCTTCAGAAACAGTTCGGACCAGGCCCATCATTCGATGCATATAATTAGCCTCAATTAATCAATTAGACTAGCTGCATCAATAGATGAATGTAGGCGTGAAATCAATGACCTATTTAAAGGTAAACAAATACAATAATATAATGATTATCCTTCGCAACTCATTTCGTCGGTATTGCAAGTCACTCAGAATCAATGTCTAGTTACTCATTCACATTTCCTACTGAGTTTCAGGCTGTATTGGAAGATCCTTGATTTTGATTTTCTCGAAAAATCCCAAAACGAATCATAGTCATGCTCTGATTCCTTTACATGAATGACTTAAAAGCAACTAAGGATTATCTACAGAAGATCAGCAGCATCAACCTCCTGGATGTTAATAACACCGTAAAGCAATCATCAATCGTTTTGCCAATCATAGACAGCAATAATATTTACGATAGGGGTGCAACGAAAGAGCCTCTACAACGAAATATGAGATTGTCTGGCGCATCCTGGGTAGTCAGCCTTGATACCAGTACTGCTGACTGGCTTATCTATCCACTAAGGCATGAGGGATGCCCATGTAATAACTCCTACCGATTCCACAGAAGCAGAAGTAGTAGCGATTGAAGAAGCCAGTTCAGCTGTGACTGTTAACGAGTTTGATGATGATGATACAGAAAATAATGATGTCTATAATACTTTTCTTTTCATCGTTGACAACCTACGATCAAAGACCCGTAACGAAGCACATCGACAATACAGTTATAACATACATTTACTTGTAGCTGTAACCTGTGGTTAACAAGCGGAAACGATTGCCAGGTAGAATATTGATGAAATTCAGTTCAGCGAGAGTTATTGCTAGTTGGAACTTGGAACACCAGTTAAGAAAATACAGAAGGCTGACTTGGATCATATCAGCTGAGCGAATCTAAGAATCAAGTCTCATCTTGATTCGAATCTCAGTTTTACCGTCGATTGATATTTGACACTTGTAACAGTAGCTGTTAATGACTGCAACATGTTCACAGCTTCTGATAATAAGTTATCTTATGTTAATTCGTCAAATATTGCCCGTAAATGTCTACGGTCCCATATCGTGACAGCAGCATGTTGTTATAAGCAAAAATGAGGATACTGTCTTTTTTAACCTTTCTAATCACAAGCGGCTGCGGTAGATTTTGAGAATTATGAAAGTCTATGTTTAGTCAGATTTGTTTTGGCAGTGGTTATATAGCATAATGCAAGTGTTAGCTTTTGTTCTGGTTGATTCTTCTCATCGGTGTATGGAGTGATCTTTCTGAGTCCATTTATTGTGGTTGTATCCAGTCGACGGTGAATTGGTAACGGTTGGTAATGATAGTAGTGTGATTGCGACGGTTTCTCTATTATGGGGTGAGCAGACCTCTAAGTGCAGCGACGATAGAAACAGATCATTTGGGGTTTGATATTGAGAGATTTGAATTTATTTGTGATAGACAAGTTATATTTATTATTTTCTTAAGATGTGGATGATTTTGATGTAGGAAATAATGGAAGCTAGAAAATAAAGAATATTGGTTGTAATTTTTTGGCAATTTTATTACCTTTGTCTATGGTACTAGCTAGTGCACAAATGACTACATGATTACATCTTGTCGGAAGCGCCTTTTGCCCGAAAGACCTTCTTGTGAAACCCATTGCAAAATTGGTTCTTCAAATTAATGGAAGTGAAAAGATTTTTATAGGATCCGCAACGCGCAGTTCATACTCCTAGTAGGTATTACAAGCGTCCATAGCTTACGGTAGCCGCTTACCATCAGGCGGGCCGTATGCTTGTATGCCATCTTAATGGTACAAAAAATTTATTCCATGACCTATTTCTATTCAAGGACCATACTGCTTAACAAGCTTGTTCTACTATTATTTCTTTTACATAAATACTATACAAACATTTATCATACAGAAAATAACACTACTATTTTCTGCTTCATTACTTCATCAATAATTAAGATCAAGATTTTAATCGATTTATTATCCGATCAAATACCATAAATCGCATCGTCAAGTCACTAAATCATTTTCGCTTCACTGCCTTTTGATACATTGATGATTTTTACAGCTTCATTACCTACTGATAAAATAAAATTTAATGAATACAATTGCCTCATTATGAATACAATTGCCTTATTATGAATCTGCCGAAATCTTGATCTAATCTTCTTTATAAAGTTTTTCTATTTAAGACCTAATGAGTATGTTAATGATGGTGATCAATGCTTTCATGATGAGTTGAATTAAAAACAACAAAATATTGTAACAGAATTATACAATCAATATTTAAATTTATGTCTAGTTGTAGAATGCATTTATCGAAGGATCTCTTCCAAGGATTATCTATAGGCACGACAACAAAACCGTTCAACTTTTCTAACAAGAATGTGCGTACATAATTTGTGTGATAAAGATAATAATTTAAGTATAATACGACCAAATTATCTACAATTATGCTGATAATCATTGAGACACGCACACTATACGTAATCTACGCTGATCTGATGTTTAACGCTAACGCAGTCATAATACGTTATTAGTCTATAAGTACTGTTATTGTAGATTTAATAATAGGTTTCTGTAAGATAATAATTATTAACAAGACTTAAGATTTTATATTTCTATTTCTTAGAAACAGGGAAAGTGACTTTTCTGTTTCTTTTTATAACACTAATTTGGTAAACAAGCATACGGCCCGCCTGATGGTAAGTGGTTATCGTAACCTGTGGATGCTTGCAACACCAGGGGCATCACTTGCGCGTTACTGATCCTACTACTAACGCTGTTCCCTGCTGCCAAAACGACGCTTCCCTAAGGAGCACTGGTTGCTCACCGTTAAGAACACAACACTGTAAAAGAGTAGACACTAAATGACATGTTTTAAAACTTTTCGATAGTCTTGAGATAGTTTTAACTTTAAATAAATATTGAGATAATATTGTTATTAATTATTATACAAACACATTTAAATTCCGCGCTATTTTCATGTCATTACCACCAAAGACCTATACTATAGGCTGATTTGATGATAATGATTATAATACTAATCACCACGTAATGATATTGTAAAATTTCAAGTAATATTTGGGTCAATATCAGCTCATGAAATTTTCGGACTTTCTTTTCTCATACCAGGTTCTTATTTTCTCAAAAAACTGAAGAAAATATTTAGCCACCAAAATTGACAAAAAAATTCATGAGCTGATATTGACCCATTTAATACTTGTTTCTGGTCTCTCCAGTATCCTATAATCCATAAAACTATCTATTTCTTCTACTCTCACAATTAATAAATTATTTTTATAAATAAAATTAAAAACCACTTTCTCTATTTTCCAGATATAATGGGCGAAGACGACGATGAGGACGAATTCGAAGATGATGATGGAGAATTTGAGCAAGAAGACACAGGAGAAGAAAGAAGAAAGAACAAGAAAAAGAAGCTCAAGCCAAAGAAGTTTAAGAAATACATGCTGCCTTTACTACTGGCTTACAAGATGAAGTACTTCGCTTTAGTACCGGTTATGATCGCAGGGTTGATACTGCTAATAGGAGCGACAGGGTTAGCAGGCTTCTTCTTTGCGTTATTCGCAGCAGTCATGGGACTACAGAAAGGGGGATATTAAAAGAGGACAAAGGACACCGACTTCAAATTGAAGAGAGCAAAAATCGACTGTGACTTACAGACAGATGAAAATAAAAATCGATTGAGGTTCCGTGCCAAAGTTTTACTAACAAGGTTGTATAGTTTTTGGAACGGAATCTCAAAATTATCGAACTCGATATTGCAGACATAACGAAGATAAGTATTGAGAGGTAAAGAGATAGAGCACCAATTTTTGAAGTCGGTAAAAATAATAAAGTTAAATAAAGTCGACGACTCGCAGTTGCCATTCAGTCTAAGTAAGCGTCCAATCGAAATCCTCCCTGCTAGTCTGATGTCGAAAACAAAGAAAATCCACCGATAGTTGATTGGCAGAATTTTCTGTTCTATATTTTTCTGTATTTCGTACAAAACTTGGACTATATTTTTCTGTATTTAATTTTACAATCAACACTATTTTTAAGCTCGCGCAAATGTAAATATAATTAAGTATTATTAATAAATTATTTATTTATTTATTGTTAGTATGAATAGATAAAGTAGTTACCAATTATAACGTAGAAATCGTGTATCGCTAACAATGATAATATAATTATACGCAAGTGCTTTAATTTTTGTGCTTTTTATTCATCATAGAATTAGTGATAAACTGAAAATGTCACAATTTATTATGAAAGGCAATAAAGACATTACTTGTTGGAATGTTGAGATAAGAGTAATAATTTAGTTATATTTTTGTCTCTTTTAAATACAAAGGAGTTGATAAAATAAACAGAATATACCTATTTTAAAAGGTTACGTTTTCAACTTATTTAAAACTAATTGCTTTTGGAATATATTCCGTGGAATTTATTATTTATTTATGTACACACAAGGAAACATGGTATTACAGACATATGAGGACAATGGAACTACTTATTTCTAATGAAACTTCCAGTAATAGTAGCTGTTTATTTAGTCTTTTATGTATGAAATGAGACAAGATACAAACAAACCTAAACTTACCAACGAACTACGCTACGTACCGCGGGTTCGATCCCCGCACGGAACGAATATTTGTATGATCTACAGATAGTTCTTTCGGGTCTGGTTGTGTGTGCATGTATGTTTGTAAACTGTACCCTCGATACAGGAGAAATCCTAGAGAGGGGCAATTTAAAAAAATAAAGAAAAAAGAAAAGAACTGGCCCGAAACTTCTTGAATAGACAAGGAGATACACGCCTAAAACAATGACCTGGAAGAATAAACCAGAGAAACTAAACTAGTTCTAAATCCCAAATGCTGGTATTTATTGGAGCATCGCCAAAACAATGTTCCGCCTGGAACATATCTGTTGCTAGAAAGCTGATTGCAGATATAATATGTAGAAAAGAATAGAAAAGACGTGGGCGTATTAGTAGCATGGCTTGTAGCCAATTAATTTCAAAATATTAATGATACATAATATTAAATTATTCTTCTTCTTCTTCTTCATCGTTCCCTCACTGATGAGGATCGCGACCACATACAACGCGCTTCCAAGCCATGCGGTCTTCCGTTGCGTGGACCGCCTTGTGCATGCTGCCTCCACCAACCCTTCTTATTACATCCGACCATCTTATCTCATCTTATTAAATTATTGATAGCTTACAAAAAAAAAAGAACCGTGAATAGAATAGATCTTTATTTCATGTAAACCAGATACAGGCACTTATGAAATGTCGAGACTCTAGGTGCATGGTTCCAAATAGTAGATCCTATGCAGAAGAACCGGCAAGAAACTCCATGGAAACTCTTTTCAAATAAATAATAGATCTTGACAATCTTTATCAGTACAATATTGTGGTAAGATCTGCGAGAATAATGCAATTCAATGCGAATACAAATAAAACTAGGATAATAATGAATTGCCTCTGAATAAGATTGCCATGGCAGTTACGAGCTGACCAGTTCCGACAGACGGCACCCGTTCACGAGCATGACGCATGTGTCAGCCTCGCCAAGCTCGACCACAATGAAGGGAACTCAACGACCCGACACACAACGCCACCATCAGCGAGACATTTTAGTGAGCATGACAGACTCATAGAATCATGAATATCAATAACATCCCTTGAGACAAATAAATATCTGTAGGAATGACCACAGACTGCTAACCACAGCTCTGTCGTTATGCTCTATTTGATATTCCACAATTTTATAAACCCATCTATTTGTGGTTAGACAAAGTAATGATTCAAGAATGTAAGTATATTTCATATTACATTTTACTTATTTATGATTAATAAATAAATCCAGCTATCCCACCCCAGCCATTACTGTCCCACTGCTGGGTACGGGCCTCTTCTCAGAATGAGGAGAGTTAAGCTTTAGTTCACCAAGCTGACCTGAGGGCTAATTCACGTAATTTTAAGACGCGCCGATCGTATTGCAGTGACGCTCGTACTTGAAGCGAGCGTATCTCACTGAAGCTCAGAGGATACCAAATGGCAGAATAGTAGACATCGGCTCAATTGCCATAACGAAAGAAGAAGAAGAAGATTACCAAATGTGTTGTTTTAATCAATATTTTATTGCAACTGCGCGGCAACTGCACTTCTTTAGTTACGTGAATTAGCCTACTGGTGCGGGTTGGCGGGCTACACACACCATCGGGAACTTTATGAGGCCCTCTCAGATGTGCAGGTTTCCTTACGATGGTTTCCTTCATTGTTATCGCAAGTGATAGTCAAATTCTACTCCACACAATATGTCCTCGGGGAAATTTGGGCCGAGTAGGTATTGAAATTTTGTATGGGACTGCTGATTATTTTTTCGCGATTACGATGCTGATCGCTTAGAGAAAGTTGTCCAGTTTGATTATCTGATCCACACCCTTAAATATAACCACGCATTGCTGGTACACGGTGTATGCCAGCCTGTGCTTCAGTTCCGCACTCTAATTACATATTATTTACCTAACAGCGACCCGACAGCCACACAACAGCAGACGAAGCGCAATCGGTCGCGAACTCTCAAACAAATTCGTATTATGTACCTACGGCATTCGTCCGCCTGTGGCTACTTGTCGCGTTTACAGCGCCAAGTACGCACTTTTTAGTTCGTTTATTGTTCGCTAGAGGGCGAATCCGTAAGCGGAGGCTGTCGCATCGCGATCGACAATAGGTAATACCAAAGTGATGTTTGACAGCAGCTACCGCGCGATTTAGGCCTGTCGCAAACTGTCTGCTACATCCGTAATTAGGGGCCGGTTCTTGTAATTCTGGTGTGTAATGTAAACATCAAGCAACGCCATCTATTATATTGAGCATGAACTACCTAGCTGCGTAATGAATGAGCTGATAGCATAGAGATAATTATTATATAGTGCATGTACTATTTCTATGGCTGATAGTTAGTATCACTGGATAGTACCAACCTCATCGTGACTATAAAACGTGAAGTAAAAAAAAATAAGTACAAAAACTAAAACTACTAAAAAGGTATGAAACAAGAAAATATTAATAGATACATATTCATAGTGATGTTCAGTGGATAGCCGTGGTTGTAACAGTTACAAACTGCAACTGAAAACAGTAATCTTCCGAGATTAAACATTTATAATAATTATTTTATTTTATAGTCTCTATTTCATCTGTTTACTGAGAAAGACGAAAAGTGAAAACTAAAGTGATTGCCCTAAGATGGGATAAAGGCAGGAAGACGATAAGCGTTTACCCGATCTAGGAACAGAACTACAGGTCTATCATTTGGTAATCGTTCTGCCACAGAACATGGAAACCATAAGAAACCTAGGCATAATGTTAGCTTTCCCTAACACTAAAATTAACCCATAATTACTTAGAAAAACGCATGGAGTCATTAAAACGTAACGCTTGATAGGCTATTATGGTCTCATTTTGACGCTATAAAAGTCAGTGACTACCCATGTCAACATCATTTCATTTGTGCTTGTCAAACGGAAAAAACATTTCAAACTATAATGCAAAAATCAAACGAATTTGAACCTTAAAGCATTGAGATAGAGATCAGAAATCAAAATGCTCCCGTACTCCCGTGGATTGATTCTGGATAATGCGAATAATTATGGTATTGTGAAGACGGAAACAGTGTTTGGTTTCGGTGCGAATAACGCTGATAACTACGTGGATGGCAGCTTCAATTCAACTGATCCTCTGGGATGGATTATAGCTAGTACCAACTTTGCTCCGAGATCTTTACAAGGTAATTATTTTCTTTTGTTTTGCGTGTAAACTACTTTGGAACAAATTTTTCGCTGTCAATTGGCCCTCGCAACAGTTTCTTCATATATGAACAGATATTATGAATGGATAGTTATAACCTGGGAGTGTTTAAAGCGTAAGTGAATAGGTTACTTCTATGCAAGCTTGCACCATTCGCATGCATCACTAACTTAACATCAAGTGCGACAATGGTAAAACTCAAGCATATTCAATATTTAAAAAATGTAAAAAACTGTCGGGAAGTGGGAAGTCACTCCCGTCCTCTCGATTAAATTGCGAACATAATAGATTTCTCAGAATTTGAGTTGAGATATTTCAAAGGGTTAACATTTATAAACGGAAGGTAATTGGGATCTTGGAGAAAGGCAATGTTTCGTTGTCATTCACCTTCAAATGACTCAACCGTTTTCTTCCCTTAAATTTGTTTTAAGGCGAATGGTATTAAGGGAGAATCCATTTATCACTTGACATCACCTTAGTCGCTTCTTAGGATACCCACGAGCAGAATACAATAGATCCTCATAAAAAAGGATCATCTTCTACAGTACTTTCAAATACTATAGCTTGTTATTAGTTACAGACGCAGAATCTCGAGACCTCAAAGTGAACCAACTACAGCCAGAACCGAAACATAAGAAAGGCGATAAACAGACCAAAAAGAAACATTCCAAGACTAAGAAGATGAAGCGTCGAGGCAAGGGAAAGAAATGCATTTTCAAGGTCATCAGGAAGTCAGATAAGAAGAGAAGAGGGGGGAGCAAGTACCAAAAAATGCAGAAGAAGTATATGATGCCGTTGATCCTAGGTCTACTGGCGGCTAAGAGTCTGCTGATACCGATTGCTTTGAAAGCTTTAGCCTTCATGTCAGCTAAAGGTAAGTTAATACTATTCCCTGTATTCGGAGACTTGCCTTTGGAAGCCCATAAGTTTTATAAGGATATGACGTCATGCTGTTACTGTTACTGCTAAGCTTCACCATCTCAATGCTGGACTAAGTGTTTCCTCCATGATTTCCAGACTTTTTGGTCTAGAGTGAGTGTGAACCAGTCATTATTTGTTTCATTAAGTTCATTCCACCATTTCGTGGTCTGCCACGAAGTTTTCTCGCCATATCAGGGCTCCATTTAGTAGTTACCATAGCCCACGGCTCATCAGGCATTTGGCAGACGTGGCCAACCCAATCCCACTTTAATATTGCAACTTTATGTGCTACGTCAGTCATTTGTGTTTTGGAGCGCAGTGTAGTGTTTCGAACACGGTCTGTTAATTTAACACCTAAAACAATACGCTCTACAGCACGTTGGTAAACCTTGAATTTGAACTCTTGGACGTCATGCATTTTAGGAAATTTGAATGAATGAATTCCCTTTTTTTATTCTAGTCTTCCACCAATAATCAAATCGAAAACAAATCCTTGTGATGTTCACAACAGTTGAGGCAGATTTATTGGAAATCATACATTTACTTTTAACAATATTTCCAGTGACAGTGAGGTTCCTAGCAAAGTTAATGCAACTCCTTGTCTTTCCATGGGTCCTGCAAAAGACTCAGGCTTAATATTAGGAGGGGCAGTTGCATCCTCCTTTGCTATTGACGTACTGTGGTTACCCAATTATACTGTTGATTGTAGCCGTCTATAACGAGGCCTATGTTCAGTAAACGTTTACAGGCTGATATCAATATTTTTTTCCTTTTCAGGTCTAATGATGGGTTTCTTCTCCACTGTCATGGCGTCTGTCCTCAGTCTCAAGGGTATGTTCGACCACAACCACAGCTACCAGAACAGGAAAGATGACACCAAGACCCAGGTGGAGATCATCCAGGTGCCTTCGAAGAGTGAGGATCATATCTACTATAATGATGAGCATTATAAAAGAGGGGATTATGTACCAGTTCCTATAATGGTGCACTGATGATGGTCAACATTTTGAAGCACATTAATTTATTTAGTAGTTTCGTACGTCAAGCTATACATTTTCAGTTTAAGTTAACCTCTCATTGTACGGAAAGCCTATACAATGCGAGGTCAGCCTATACTGAAAATTTGTATCTCAGATCCGAAACAACTATCTGTAAATCATACAAAATATTTGTTCCGTGCGGGGATCGATCCCGCGGCACGTAGCGTATAAAGTTACTCGCTTAACCACTCCGCCAAGCGTGTCATCTGATTATTTTATTTTTTGGTACTATTAAAATTCAGCTCTATTTAATTCGACTGAGACTCGGCCTATATTTCTAAAAAACCTAGGATGATAAAAATGGCGTTATTCGTAGTTACTATTTTTTTAAATACATATTTAACCAAAGAATTATTTGTAATTTATGTGCAACACAAAAGTCCCGGCCGACAAGAGATTTGTTAAAATAAATAATGTAAACTCGGTTGAATACTTGTTTTATTACTATTAATTTAGTTTATTATAACAGCCCAGCAGTAGGACAGTAATGGGCTGCATTTATTTATTTTTTGTCTAATATATCCTTATTTTATCTGGTACACATTAAAAGCTTTCTATTGCATTCATGATCCAAAAGAAAATATTTTTCGAACGTAAGCACTTAGCGAACAAACTTTTTCTGTTCATTTTACAAACTCTATAGTCATTTCCTTCAATATCAACCTACCAAAGAGTATTACTTAAATCTCTAAAAAAATTAGAACTGGCTTATAAACAAAAGCAGTCATACATCAAAGCATGACACTAACATTATCTGACAACCAAAAAAACATCACTAAGGCAGAATGTGAAATATAAAACCAAAAATTTTGTGTTAATATCCCAAAAAAGACCTAAAATATGAAAAAAACATGAAACCTAACAACTTCGGATAATCTTGTGAGATATCAGACCATGGGTAAGAGAAAGCGAAGGATTTTTCCAAAAAGAAAGAGATCGGTATTCAGCAGGCCTCATCCAATCCGACGGAAGATGGCGCTAAGACACAGGAAGATGAAGGCGTTTTTCCACAGACACAACCCTAAAATGTTCATAACGAGAGGAGTAAGAAAGATGGTTGGAGGTATTTACACTGTGTCGGATAAAGTAAGAGATAAAATAGCTGAAAGTACTATGGCTTTGGACAATCCCTTCAGCGCGCAGTTCTACGAAGACAGGTGCTCTATCCAGTAGATCGAAATGTGTCGTCGCAAAATCAGTTGGAATCAGAATAAACAGTTCACTATCGTATCAATAACATATCGTCTTTATTTATATTTACCAGTGGTCGCCCAGTGGTCGAAATTCGACCACATATTACACAGGGTAATTGAAAAAGACTGAAAGCCTCTTAATACTGACTTCGTATCATGATCCTGAACAACGTTTGTTTCACGACTTTAGCCAAAAAAAGTGTTTCTTTAGTGTGTAAAATTTAATTAAAAAGCCACAGACTATTAGCAGTAAATACTCAAAGTAAAGTACAGAATGACCAAAGGATCAACTCTTCCATTCCATTTTTCGGCAGTCTCAGTTAGAATATTCAAACTCTTAAGTTAAGTTGGAGTATTTTCAAATACAGGCATGAAAAAAAAAGTTTCCAATTATGAAAAGTCTTAGAACAAACGTTATTCAGGGTCATAATACAAAGTTAGAGCTAAAGAGGTTTTCAGTATATTTTCAATTACTTTGTATATAAATTTTTACTTTCTGCCCTCCTCCATATAATAATCCCATATAATACGGCACAATAGCAGCGATAGCTGTTGAATGCTTGGCTTCCATGCAGATAAGTCTGAGTCAAAGTTCAAACCCGGCCCGCACCTCTGACTTTTCAATCATTATGTGTGGATCAGAATAATATGATCATCACTTGCGTTGGTAAAGGAAAACATCGTGAGGAAACCTGGACACCTGATACAGCCTCTATAATAGATAAAGTTCTTGATAGTATGTTCAAAGTCGAAAGTTTTTTATTTCAACTAGGCCTTTGCAGGAACTTTCAAATTGTCGTGAATCGCGCACGATTCCAAGTAGGTTGGTCCTGGAGAAGATACCTGCAAGAAACTCGATGTATACCTACTCTTTCCAAATAACAAATTTACAGTTATATCTGGAAAGACAACACAACATTTCTTCAGCGGCCCCAGCCAAAATTGAACCTGAATTTACACAATATGACAAATGTGTATCCGCATCAAGCCGGCGTGGTGGACTATGGCCTAACCCTTCTCACTCTAAGAAGAGGCCCGTGTCCAGCAGTGGGATGATAATTATTGTAACCATATCGCCATCTAGGGCATCTATCTAGCCTCAAAATATTATCCCTGTGTAATTAATTAAATCCTCACTTTCTAAAACCAAAAAAATGTAGTATTCATACATAATAATAATTTATATAACTTATAACATTGACCATGGCTCTTATAAATAGTTGTTATACAACACAAAGTGTGCCAACGCACTCGGATCGTTGCGCAACACTCACCCATTGCTTCTCACGTAGCATAGTATACGTAAGAATAACAGATAAACTTAGCAAGCCATCACAGTCATTATAATATTACGTTACGTTCATTCCTAAACATGAATCTTCTAATAACCGCTACAGTGAACATTCATAATGACACGCTTGGCAGCTAGATAAATTATATATAGCACAACATAGGACAACGCTGTAGCCCGTCCTACCCCCGTCCATTTATTTCAACTGCACAATTTGTACTACTATGTAATACTATTCTGACAAATAAATGATTCTGATTCTCCTGTTTGTCAAATTTTACAACAGCCGTGATCCATAAATGGGTGTTATAAAATTCGACAGTTAAAAGGCATCAAGAGGCCGGGTGATAACGTCATCCTATTGTGTTGATAACAATATGCTACAATCATCCGCCTGCCAAGCGTGAAGCGTTTATGGTGTTGACATGCAGAACCTATGTGTATTTGTTAGTACAATTTTTTTTAATGACCGTGTTGATTATCCATCTTGGACTATCCCCTGCCTCCTCCAAAACTCACCACGGTGATCCGCTTTCACCGGAACTCATAAAGACCACGTCGAAGCCAGCCACGGTGCTACGCACATCTCTTGAGACTGTAAATTAATAAGGCGGGGTTCTCTTTACCTCTTTAAAGTTTAGGTAGAAACTTATATCAATTAAAATCAACTTATCCTTTCGCAGTTCCCAGCGCACATACACTTCTCCTTAAGTGTGCCACAGTACTAAAATTTTAGTCTTTCGCGACCAGGCTATCCCAACCACCTTATTTATCATCGGTCCATCTGATTGAGGGTCGTCTTACACTATTTGTATTGGGATCTTTCCTTACAAAAAAAGCTTCAACCTTACACCATAAAATTTTATCTCAGACCATAGCATATACTATGTGCAGTTCAAATAGAAAGTAAGCGATGATACAAGTTCATTGTCGCGACCTTGAGCGCAGCGATGCAACTGTCATGTAACGCGCGGCGCACATGTGGACACATTTCTTTGATTTATTCTAATTAAAATTAAAAAGTGGTTTTATGCAAAACGGAGCTATGAGCGTCAGTGAAACGGACCTCGAGCCTCGGCTTAGGGCGTCGCTGATGGGCTTTGAGGGTAACTAGAGAGGGCTTGTCTGCCTGTATCATATTTATATTTACGAGTATTAGGGAAATTGTAATTTATCGACTCAGCAAGTGCTTACGTGAGTGAGAGTCGGGGACACCTCTTCCTAGGTTAGGCCAAGGTATTTTTAACACCGGAAAAAAATAGAGGTGTTATAAGTTTATAGTGTTTATCTGAGTATCTGTGGATCTGTGTATTTGTGTATCTGTGTATCTGTCTGTGGCAACGTACCTCTAAAACGAATGGGCCGATTTGAATGCAGTTTTTTATAATATAAAGCTAATTTAATCGGGTATCATCTTAGCTATGTTTCATGAAAATCTGTTCAACCGTTCAAAGGTTTTTTTTCTTGTTAGAGTCGGGAGTTTTTGACGGTTAGATTATTTTAGGGATTAAACTATACTTAGCTTATACTTTGATTTGGAATTTATAGTCATAACACGCTGAAATTATGCTGAACATACGCTAAGACCGACGAAGGCAATAAACAATTCTACAAGTCAATAAAAAAATACCTAATTGCAAAGTAACTTCTAAGCTAAGTCTAAGAACGCTCTATAGATATGCGCCTTAATTCCAAATAAGGTTACTTAACAAACAACGCGGACGATACTAAGAAGAAAGAAAGAAAGAAGAAGAACGTAAGAAAAATAATTTATTCCACATAAGACAACACAACAGTCACAAGAAATTAATAACACAAAAGTTTTACATTGTTAAATATACCTAAATATACCTAAGGCACTGTGTGTGCCCATCCTTAAGGTACAATCCAATAGTCTATAGGAGAAAGTCTCAGATAGCATCCTTGACCTGTTTAGAAGAACGTCCGAGAGATAGCTTTTCTAATTTTAAGAGATTTGAGTAGATCTTGAAGATTCATGTATTTTTTGAGTCACACAAACATTTTCTTTTTCTTCTTGGAAAAGTATATTTTTGTTGGATTGAATTTCTTATTTTTATCTAACTCGTACTGTCTTATTACAAAACACGAGAATTCTTGTAAAACCTAAGCTTTTTGTGTTTTATATAGTGACGTCTCTCTTCGTTATATGACGTTAGAAAGTGACAGATATATTTAAGACCTGGGATTTACTAAACCTTCTTAAGCTCCCCAAAACCACAGCTTCGATAGCCTTTGTTGACTGGTTCATCTTTCTCATCTTCAGAATGAGCAATTCCCATGAGATATTTCGTGCTGATTCGAGGAAAAAAGTATTCTTGTTGCTCCCCAACTAACTTAATATCATCATAGTAGGAGCGTGTGTGATTTAGTGGGGAATCAGCCCATTACTGTTGCACAGCTGGGCACGGGCCTCTTCTCAGAATGAGAAGGGTAAGGTCTTAGTCCACCACGCTGGCCTAGTGCGGGTTGGCGGATTACACATACCATCGAGAACTTTATAGGGCCCTCTCGGACGTGCAGGTTTCCTTACGATGTTTTCTTCACCGTTATCGCAAGTGATAATTAAATTCTAATCCGTACATGAATCTGAAAGGTCAGAGATTCGGGCCGGGTTCGAACTCAGACCCTCCTGTCTGGAAGGCAAGCGTTCAACCGCTAGGATATCACTGCTTTTTGGACCAAATCACTTCTGTGATAAATAAGCATAGCTACAGCCCGCCTAATGGTAAGCGGTTACTATCGCCGCTTGCAACACCAGGGGCATCACTCGCGCGTTACCGACCCTACTACTAGCGTCGAGTGGGCAGTAGGAGATGCCCCTACTGCCAACACGACGCTTCCCCAAGGAGCACTGGCGACCTTGCTCACTGTTAGGAACACAACACTGCAAAAGAGCAATGTTATTTGGCTACGATATTCTGCAAGGTGGACGTACTTCTCTGGTCAGAAACTTCCGCTTTGCCCTACCGTTCTTAGATCCACTGGTATATCATCTACGCTTAGGGGGGGCGAGGACTCGCAATCTGGGCACTTACCCATCTCCACGAGGGGGTCAAATCCCGACCCATAAGCATGGGTCAGTCGTGGGCTCACGCAGTTCGTCAGTTACACGAACTAGCTGACGGCCTATCTTAGAACAATGGTCCAAACTCATAAATATCCTTTCTCTCGTCCACCAGACGCCATAGGCCGTTCGACACTTTAATTTATTCACACTTGACAACATTTACATTACTTTTGCAAATTCCGTCCATGACTCATCTAGTCTACTGTTTTAAATTATTCTCACATACTAGAAACACTGAAGATGACCAACTTAAACACCATTGCGTAAAGTTGAGCATAACATTAGGTACCGGATCCCAAATATCCTGTAGAAAGTGATTTTGACAGCAAATCGACGAAGAATGCAACAATAACGCGTACTGTGCCAAGTGATACGACACATAAAATAATTTCTCTTGAAGTATATTTGGGTGCTAAGTTCCGGGTTGTTATTTGAGGGTTGATTTATAATCATAGTAAGATAACGAGTGATGCAAAGGAGCTTGTTGCACCGCTTCTTCTCCACTAGAGCTATTGTTTTAGATACGGAGAAGAAATATATAGGAAGCGGTAAAGAGAGGGTCATGCTGTCTTTGATTTTTAAGGTTCAAAAAGTCCTTAAAATCCCCCGACTCCAACTAGACAAAGAGCTGTAACTTTTGAACGGGTGAACCGATTTTCATAAAAAAAGCTAAGATGATACCCCATTATACTAGCTTTTATTTAAAAAAACTGCATTGAAATCGGTCCATCCGTTTTGGAGCTACGATGCCACAGGCAGATACACAGACTACAAACTTATAACACCCCTCTTATAAGTCGGAGTTTAAAAACAAGGTTTTATTCTTTAATTTAATTTAGAGGCCTGCTTATAATATACTTTTGTCTCCTTTTACGTAATGTTAAGAGGAACGGTAGGGAAGCTTCTGAAAATCTTCCACTGTTGGATTTAGAGGTAGATGGACAGTAAACAACATCATAAACCTAATGTTCCTACTGATAAGACTCAGAGGTCTGACAGGGCGTTTGAGCTTTTTTTTGTCTCCAGATGCGGAATGTTGCTATTAAAGCCTAGCGGTTGAACGCTTGCCTTCCATGCAGGAGGATCCGAATTCGAACCCGCACCTTAATTACGTAAGAAAAATCTGACAGCCACAGCGACCAATATACAATGCATCCCTTTCTCGCATATAGACGTTTTCATAAGAGGATACGGAATAGGACGTTTATTTGCGACAACAACTGTCATATATTTTATCATACGTAATCAGGCGGCCGGTCGCATTTTGAATTTATGTGTAGATCATATTATTAATTTGATTATGAGTCGCGTAAACGGTGAAGGAAAACATCGTGAAGAAACCTGCATATCTAAGAGAGCCTCATAAAGTTCTCGTACGTATGTGTAGTTCGCTAACCCGCCCCAAACCAGTGCAGTAGACTAATCCTTCTCATTCTGAAAAGAGGCCCGTGCCCAGCAGTGCACCTACCATCCTTTTTTCTCTGCATCACCCTTAAGTTGACTGGTAGAAAATACCTAAGGCATTAAGACCACCTCTGTACATAGCGCATAAATTATGAATAAATAAATAAAATAATATCTCAAAAATATATTGTTTTGTACATTTTTTATAACAATTATTTATATTCTGTATTTGAAGTTTTAATAACAAATATTATAATTAATTGATACAGCAGCCTATGCCATTTATTTCATGCAACATAATTCAGTATTATGTATGTCTCAATTTAGTACAACAACGTGTAGTAATTTTGTTCGGTGCTTGCTGAAGGAACGGCGTGTGCGCAGGGTAATGTATGTATGTATGAATGAGTGTTGACTGTGAGGTCATAGTGTGAGACGTCTTGATACTTTAATAATTTTATTTCTTAGTAGGTATATTTTATGACTTCAAACATTACAACGGCTGAAAATTAATAAATTTTAAAGTGTAGTTCGACGATACTTACATCAATTGTGTTGTTTTCAGGCATTATTCAAAAATTAAAACGTTTTTCAACAGCACTGTAATAAAATAATAAATGTATTGGTTGACATATGCCTTAGGAGAATCTCGTGTATGAGATTTTTGATAATTTTTCAACGAGATGATCACTAAGGTCTTATTACAGGGGTGGAAACACATTATAATTATGATTATTTAATAATTATAATCTGTGACAGACAGAAAAGCAGACAAAAAGTCATGACAAAATTCTAAAACTGAACTACTCTAGACACATTTAATAATGCCTGTACAACAAAAGCAGTTATGTCAGTATAAACTATACGGTCTCATTTTCTTGGTAGTAGCACATTTTTTTATTTAAAAATATTGCTATTAAAAAATATAATAGTAAGCAACAAAACACTAAGTAGTATCATTCTTACAGTAATTCGCATATTAGTACTAAGTGGAAGATTTGCATGCTAATTACCTACAAATCTGGAAAAACATGTAAGACCTTTAATATAATTATTATAACACCATGTATACCATGCTTTATGCAAATACAGACTTTCTTATTTATTTATTATATACCAGTGCCCAAAAACCCATGATACAAGTATCAAAACTGACCATCGCGCTACACGATATTCCGTAAGAGCCATCCTTACCTTACGTATGACGCTCAATATAAAAGCGAGTGGCATCCCGGTCGCACCTCACTTTATCCTAAACCTCCGTTCACAAAGGAAACACTTGTGTACACCAAACTATATTTAAAAAAAAAAGGATTTTTGTCAAAATGCGTGTGCTGTGTTTAATTTTGGTTGTCGCGGTCGTGGCCTGCAGTGCTGCTCCAGGAGCTTCTCCTGAAGAAGATGGAAGAATCCAGCTGTTCTCAGGAGTCGCTATTGAGAAGTAAGTGGCTTTTTTTTGGATCATTCAAGGATGAGGAAATTTCTTAGTGATTTTGGTGATGATCAAGTTTTTTTATCAATGTGTTCAAATCCTTGCCGATTTACATAATAATATGACCAGGCATTGGTTACTAAGAGACCATTAAGTTATTTTTTTTGACCCCCCACGAATAATTGGGCCAATATAAAAAAAAAATGACTTAAACGATTATATGAAAAGGGTGCAGTTGAAGATGCACGCTTGCTTGGAAGTAAGAGAGAAGAAAGAAAGAAAAGAAGTAACCTTACTCCTTGTCTATTAGGAGATCTTCAAGAGAGAGAGAGAGGGGAGAAGCAGTAGAATCATAGTAGAAATACACTCGCGAACACTTAACAACAACAAATAATAAATAAAAAGTTTTATTGATTTTTATAGTAGTATTAAATAGTCTATTATTTACTTTTGATTTCAATAAGCTATCATTATTAGTTTACGAGATATTAAGGTTTATGTTGGTGACCCGAATTATTTGCTCTCAAGGGTAATGTTTCTAATGTTATTTCTACTATGGTAGAAGTTTACAGGCTGATGCTCCTGCTTGTGAACGGGTGCCGTCTGTCGGGACTGGTCAGCTTGTAACTGCCATGGCAATCTTATTTATAGGAAAATCATTATTATTATCCTATTCTAATTTACTTTTATTCACATTAAATTACATTACTCTCGCCGCTTGTACCAAACCATTGTATCAATCAAGATTGTAGTCAAGAGTTTCCATGGAGTTTCTTGCCGGTTCTTCTCCATAGGACCTTCTATTTGGAACCGCGCACCTAGAGTCTCGACATTTCATAAGTGCCTGTATTTGGTTTACATGAAATAAAAATCTATTCTATTCTATTCGATACTGAAGTCCGCGTATCTCTAAATGTAATTTCATTGTCAGAAATCGATGAACAGTCATAAGGGCCAATGTACCCTTTGCCTTCCAAAAAAAACAAACATACGACTTTCCAAAGAGTGTTTTTAAAGAGAAAATTATAAAACAATGGGTTTGTCTTACGCTAATTTACCTTAAATAGGTGACGTACGCCACACTTTGTCATGCGTAGTTGAGCTCCGAATTATTGCAAAGAAACTTTTCTTTGTTTACTTAAAAAGTAATGAAAGTAAATTGTTGACACTTTAGCTGTCAGTTAGATAAGTTATGAGTAAAATACTTTATGCAATTTTTGTAAATACAAAAATTCAATTCTTACCACAACAAAAATTATAATCTTTTATTTCAAAAGAGTTTCCATGGAGTTTCTTGTCGGTTCTTCGCCATAGGACCTGCTATTTGGAACCGCGCACCTAAAGTCTCGACATTTCATAAGTGCCTAAAATAAAGATCTATTCTATAGCAAGACAAGCTGATCGATGCCCATTTTCTTGCACATGAGGGACACACACTTCCATGCTTTATTTTTCATTGTTTTTATTTTATGTAATTTCCTGGTTTTTTTATTTTTTATGTTTGTTATGTGTGCATGCTCGGTGTCCTGTGTGCAAAAAATAAATTGATTTTCTTTCTTTCTTTCTTTTCAACCACGAGCAGGACTCAAACCTGCGACCTTCTTAATCAGCACATCAGTCGCTCTTGCGAACCGACATACCGCAACCCCGTTGTGGTCTTTCACTAATCGGTCTCTGAAAGACTAATTAAATCTCTGATGAGTTCCAAACTCATGTTAACTGATAATTTGGCTGACCAAAATCTGAAACTATAAAATAAAGTCCGCGTCCGCTTTCCGCGTCTGTCTACCTGTATATCCGCTAACTCCTCCTAAATCACGCAACGGATTTTGATGCGGTTTTCACCATCAGTTAGACAATTTTTTACGGAAGATTTATATGTATAATACTTTCATAGTAGTGAATAATATATAGTATAATAATATAAAATAATATATATATATATATATTATATATATATATTATATATATATATATATATATAAATATAATAATAATAAATATATAATAATATATAATAATATATAGTAGTGAATAATATAATAGTAGTGAAAGTGTACCCGTGCGAAGCCGTGAGCGGGTCGCTAGTAAAATATAAATCCAAAATTTTGGATGGACTGTAAATATAAATTAACAATTCCTCTCACAGAGATGAGACATAAGTTAGCAGTTCTGATTTCCCCTCACAGAACAAAAGAGCAACATCATAATAATCCTATACAACTATTTCAAATCAAAGATTACTCCGCCCCTAATTCCATACAATACAGATTGTATGAGATTTACATACAAACACTTTCACTGTATTGTTTTGTTTTAATTCATACATTTATCTAGATTAAAGATTACTAACAGATTATGTTTAACTAACTATTGCCCGCGGGTTTAACCGCGCGTTTTATTTTTATCAAAATAAAATATTTTTTATTTATTTTATTATTTTTAGGAAGGCTTACAGACTAATAACATTTATTAATTACATAATAAATAATCAAGTTGCTAATTACAAGCCCCCACCCCCATATATAATGATATAGCCTATATCATTCGGGGATAGTGTATTTTTCTATTAGAGAAAGAAATTTTCGAATCGGTTCTGTATAGAGATTGCCTCCTACATACAAACAAACAAACCTTACCTTTTTAAACTCCGACAAAAAAAAGGGGTGTTATAAGTTTGTAGTGTGTATCTGTGTGTCTGACTGTGGGCATCGTAGCTCCAAAACGGATGGAAAGATTTCGATACAGTTTTTTTTAATTGAAAGGTACCTTAATCGAGTATCATCTTAACTATGTTTCATGAAAATCTGTTAAGCTGTTCAAAATTTAAGAGTGGGGGATTTTGGATGGTAATGTTAGTTAAATTATCATAAAACAAGTGTGTATGTTGCATAAAATTAAACAGAAAGGCGATATAATTATTGTATTTTTTATTCAAAAGCTTACGTTATCGTTACTATATGTTACAAAAATTCGTATTTCGCCCTTTGTACAATATACGACCACATGGAGTGGACCTTAACGTGTTGATGTCAACGTCCAGGGGGCTTATAGAACACTTATAGCAGGGCAGAAATTGAACTACCCAGACGTTTCAATATAAGCTGACCTCGCACTGTATAGGCTTTTCGTACAATGAAAGGTTAGCTTATACTGGAAATGTCTGGGCAGTTCAATTTCCACCCTGCTATAAGAATTCGTGGTAAGTTGTCCAATCAATATAATATTATGCATTACGTTTACAACTCTTGCGTAAAACAAGGTAATATTAACCAACTTCGAAACATATTGTAATGTAAATCAGGTGAAAATGCGTGTCAAATTGTACTGTTTCCGACCTCTTCTGAAATAACGAACAGTACCTCTACCATGAGTTTTCCGTGCCGTCTAACGTTGACGTTCACATGCAATATTTGTATGGGAATTTTTTTGAGTGCCACTAGCGGTATATATAGTGAACTAAAGTCACTATACAAATATTGCATGTGAACGTGAACGTTACACGGCACGGGAAACTCATGGTAGAGGTACTGATGAAAGAAATATATTTTCTAATGCATATGTTTATGTAAGCTACGGTTTGTTGTCTAGTTCCTATACACGTAATTTTTTTATGTAGTGCGCATAATTTATGTAGAATGGTTCAGTCTCTGTTCCTAAATGCAACCGCAGTATTGGGATACACTTTAAAACAAAACGAAAATTTGACTTAGTATGGGAGACACGCATAATTTACTAGCGCAAGCCATACAAAATCAAATTTTTATTTTGTTTTGGAGTGAATTTTAGTACTGCGGTTGGATTTGGGAACGGAAACTGAATCACTCTGCAAATTATGCGGACTACCTATATTAAAAATATCCTGTATAATGCATTGTTTTACTTACCAGTGGTAAAATTGCTGGAAAAAAGACACTTTCATTTATTCTCCTGCCCATAACTCATTTTATTTGAGGTCGGCGCAATATGTCTTCTTCTTCCATTCATCTCTATTAGACATCATTTCAAAGTTTCCATTTTTTTTGGTACTTTTTCCCATACTTTTATTTTTCCTGTATCCTGTACCCAAGCTATACAAATATACATGTTACATGCACACACAAACAGACCTGAAATATCTATCTTTAGGCCTGTAGGTAATGTTTCTTTCTGTCTTGCTTTTCTTTCTAACAAATAAAATTGGACCAGAAATGAAACCGCGAAAAAAAATCTGCTGTTCCATACGAATAATTCAATATTATTCAACTAAAATTACCTATGGAAAAGCAGATATTTTTTCGCGATTTCAGTTTTTTTTTATAGGGGAGATCCGCTAGCAAAGTAGGTATAGTACGCGTAAATCTTTATGATTTATTTATTTATTTATTTGCTAACATGTACATCAACAACAACACATAACAATAACATTATTAGATTGGAGTACATGAACCCTGCTAGGGCACTGCAAACATTGAATATAAGTGTTGAGTCACATTTTATAAGATTTTCAATTCAATAAAATAATTAATAACAAATTCATTATAACATAACTATAATCTATAACATAATTCAATAATTAGAAATAATTTAAACAAATTCATCAATTAAATATCTAAGAACCTATCTGTAGTTGTGTAATTGTGTAATGTGCATGTCATCTATGGTGTATGTATAAATGTCATGCATACGATCCCTGAACTAAGCTCTGAACTCTCTCCCTATCTCCCTCTAGCACCTATAATAAGCGTACCGTACAGCCACTCGCGTTCAACTTCCGAGAGCTCATAAAGTTTTGCGATAACTATAATTATGTATTAAATACTTTACCTTTTGTTTATAGAGATGCGACTGGAGAAGAAAAGTTAAACGTGAAGTTTGAGCCTGGAGAACTAAGAGAAGCGGCCAGGACATTTGAAGAAGGTTGGTATATCTGTTATCATTATCAGCCTAGCATTTTCTCAAATATATGATGAGGTCGGCTGCCTGTCATTCCAGCGAGTCTACCACGGACCTAAAAATTTTACCAATCATGTAGTTCGGACTACTAACCTCAAGATCAGTAAAAAATTAGAATAGAATAGAATACATCTTTTTTTCATGTAAACCAGATACAGGCAATAATGAAATGCTGAGACTGTAGGTGCGCGGTTCCAAATTGTAGGTCCTATGGAGAAGAACCGGCAAGAAACTCCATGGAAACTCTTTTAGAATAATAGATTACAATCTTGATTAGTACAATGTTGTGGTAAGAGCTACGAGAATAATGCAATTTAATGTATTTAAAAAATAAGCATAGGATATAATATTGATAGTTTCGAGCGTATGGCACTCGTGGGTTGCAGCTGAAAACCAGCGTCAGGTGGCCAGTATCACTGCCTCCTGACATTATGCTGAGCTGCGGCCTTTTGGCACAACAACTTTTTTATTTTATATGTTTTCTTTGTTATTGGTTTTATTTATTTTTTGTTGTGCTAATAAAGTATTTTTCTTTCTTTCTTTCTTTCTTTCTTTCTTTAAATAGTATCGGTTGTAAATAAAGCAATAAATTGTTTATTTCTTGCCGTTACGTTTTTTCAGTGTAGATACTCGTACGTAATTATGTAGCCTCATTTCTTGTTCCCTAATCGTTCATTAATTAATAATTTGCTCCAATCGTTAATCTTCAATTTAAAATTCGAATCCTTTATCAACAAAATTGATTTGAGTGTTATCAATAGTATAACTCGAGTTATACACGTGAGAACAGATCTCGATAGTATATACAGAGAAATGAAAGTCGTGGAGTAGGTCACTGAACTATTACGAGAGCGCAATAGCCGCGCGGTCAAGGTTACGTCGCGCAGTGTTTATAGTACTAGCATAATAAATAGCCATGTGGACACAGATTAGAACAAACCTGCGGGTCTACCGTGTAACAAAATGGTAATGAACATCAGACTCTGGTAATAAACTTCAATTAAATCGTGAGAGCCGAAACTTAAAGCTACGAGTATCTTGTAAATATTTACTGGATATAAAGTTGGGACTCCTATCTTCATGATCGGTAATTTTTGTATAAGGTAGTTCGAAGTTTAAGCAAACTTATACCACCCATCTTTTTTGTCGGGGGTTAATAAATGAAAGTCTTCCAACAGGTCACTGAACTATTACGTGAGCGCAATGGCCGCCCGGTCAAGGTTACGTCGTGCGGTGTTTATATTAAAAAACGTAGTAGATAGTCGTCAGATACATGAAATCAATATTTTATTTTTAAATTATATTAGCACTTTTCTTGTTCTTACCGCAATAATTAATTAATGTTTAAGAAATATCAATTACTCAAATTAGCTAATTATTCTTTTATTACTTGTAGCTCGAGGAAAAATCAAGAAATACTCGCCTTTACTCGCTGGCATCGGAGTCAAGGTCCTCGCGATAGCCGGTCTGTTGTTCGGAGGCCTGACACTCCTCGTCACCAAGGCCCTGGTGGTGGCCAAGCTGGCTTTCATCGTGGCTGCGGCCTTGGGCATCCAGAAGCTGCTGAGTGGTGGTGGACTTAACAACATAAGTGGAAAGGTCAGAGATGGTGTAAGATTTTTGATCGTTTAATGTCTTCTGAATAATTATTTATTTAATTATTTTTACTATAGATAGAACGGCCAATACCAATTAAACTATATAAAGACAACTATTAAAAACATTAAATATCACAAGAAACACATTCATCCATTCTTCTCACAATACTTCATACATTCCGACAGAATCGTCTTCCATGCATCCGCAAACAAATCAAGGTCTGGGTTTCAGTCCAGGAGAGCATTGAGCGCAGTCATCGTCCGGGGTATGGGTGACTGAGAGTGCGCAACAGTTCGACATGAAGGGACCGCTAATAATTTATGTCTTCTGCTGCGACTGTAATTATTAGGAACAATTAGTTGGCAGACTTATGTAACTAGCTGACCCGGCGAACTTCGTACCGCCAATAAAAGAATGGTGTACCTATCTACCTAGCTACCCACCCTACCTACCCGAGCCTATCTACCATACCTACCCTACTATCTACCCTATCTAGTATACCTACTATACCCTACTACCTTCCTTCCTACCCTACCTTCTCCTTACAAATTATAACAAACACAACAAAAAAAGAATTAGCGAAATTGGTCCCGCCGTTCACGCGTGATGGCACGACCAAGGAAAATAGGGATTCTAGATACATATATTATCATCGGGTAATGTTTACTATGAAAAATCGGCATCCCCGTGATTTATTTCCAGAACATAATGTCATGGCCATTGACCTACAACTACATTGGACGGTGGGTCTAGAACAAAATTCACGAAAATTATGTCCCGACTTCTTGAGTCAACCTATACAGGCTAATTTTTATGTAGTACGCAAAATTTGCAGAGTAATTCAGTGTCCGTTCCCAAATGCAACCGCAGCACTAAAATTCACTCCAAAACTAAATAAAAATTTGATTTTGTATGGCTTGCGCTAGTAAATTGCGTGTCGCCCATACTAAGTCAAATTTTCGTTTTGTTTTGAAGTGTATCCCAATACCTACTGCGGTTACATTTAGGAACAGAAACTGAATCACTCTACCCAATAACCAAACCGTCAAAAACTCCTGACTCCAACTAGAAAAAGAGCTATAACTTTTGAACAGCTGAAGAGATTTTCATTAAACATAGCTAAGATGATACCTGATTAAACTAGCTTTCAAGTAAAAAAACTACATTGAAATAAGTCTATCCGCATTGGAGCTACGATGGCACAGACAGATACACAGATACACACTATAAACTTAAAACATCCTTTGTGTCGGGGGTTAATAAAATTAAAAGTGTTGTCGGCGACGATGGTACTTATTTTCGTGTCTGCACGGAACGAAGGTTGACGAGGCGCCATATCTTTTGTGTCACTGTACTTTCTTATGTTTAGCAGCATACACAACTGGTGGCTTACTACGTACTCTTATGGCAGGGAAGAAAATGAAATGCCCAGAATTTCCAGTATAAGCTGACCTTTCATTATACGAAAAGCCTATACAGTGTGCGGTCAGCTCATACTGGTAACTTCTAGGCAGTTCAATTTCTGCTCTGAGTTCGTAGTGAGCCCCCTGGAGACGTGTTAATTTCTATGAAGCAATATCGAGCAACAACTCCTCATATTAAAACCATTTGTTCCTCAGATCGCTGGCCTACAATCCCAACAATGGGCATCTCCGACGGCATCAGCAGCAACTTACCCCTACGCCAGATCATCGAATATCGCCAATGACGCCAACGACTTAGCTTACAAAGCTCAACTTAGCTCATAAGCTTTAAGCTTAGCTACAGTGAAAGCTAAGAAAGAGAAGAGAAGAAAAACGTTGTGCTACGTTATTTTTTATTATTTTGAAAAGATTTCGAAGTGTTTCAGAATTTTAAGACATTTTTTCGTTTTTTAATTTATTTTCCAGGCATTTTTAAGTGCGTTATATTTTTTAAATAGGTATTATCCAACTAACTATTTTAATTTTAAAAATAATAATCATCTATGTAGGTAAAATTTTGTAATATTGCAAAATAAGTACAGATTTCCAATGATCTTCTTAATTTTAAGAAAAATTTCGAGAAAAATATGATTATTTAACTATTAATTGTAAGATTTTTAAAGATAAAGATTTTTAAGGTGCGTTTGTAAGCTTTAAATTTTAAATTATTTATTTTAAAGCTGAATGTAATGGTGCATGATTCGTTATAATTTTTAAACAATTGATTATAAAATTATATTATTTAATTATATTTAACATTTTTTTAATAAATTATTAAATTATAACATAATGTACAAATAATAAAAGTGCTTGGATAGTACAGGGTAAAAGCGAGAAAAATAATTTAAATAAATTATTTTACCGCCATGGTTTTGTTTAAAGCGGTCTTGAGTCCGTAATTATTTTAAAAAAAACTTAGGTTAATAATTAACTATTACGGGTTTATGTGTCATAGAACCAAACTTTGTACTTAATAATAATATTATTATTCAATAATAAGACTGTACAATTAGTTTTAAGAAATTAAATAAACTGTATTTTGATTCAAATGTTTCCTTTTTTAACCACCTCCTCATCACATCATCACCCAGCCTTTTTCCAACCAGGTTGGGGAATCTAACAGATTCGGCTAAATACCTACCTTCACCATACGCAGTTCGGACCACGGTGTGAATAGAATAGAAAATATTTTTATCTACTCTCATATCGTAAAGTCCTAATTATGAATTCAAAAATAGTACCTACTATCATTATAGTACAAACTAAACAACTAAAACAAAAAAAAACAACAAAACAAACTAAACAAAAACAAACAAAACAGTATAGCGTGTAACGTGTATAGTATAAACTTTTTAATATACATGATACAGTTTCCTGAACAAAACGATGCTATAAAATAACTTTTTTTCTATTATAGTACACTTCGGTTTCACCAAGGAGTTTTCAATTTAATTTTTATAGATATCTATGGTGGCGTGGCTAGGGCGCATGCGCGGCGCGCTAAAGCGCATGCGCGTTAACACTGCTGAGTATCGCCGCCATTTTTATTTATATTTTATGTACATTATTAATGTGATAATTAGGTACCTAGTGCATGAGTGTAGATAAAGTAGTGTATGAAACTGCACATAACTTGGTATTAAAATACTCGTGTTTTAATACTATGCAACATATTATGCAACAGTTTCATAAACTACTATTATTTCATGTAAGCTAGATATAGGCACTTATGGAATGCCAAATATTCTAATTAGCCCAATATTGAATCACCCAAGTGTTCTTTTTTAATTGGGCGATTCGTACGGGGTATCAATTTGAAAATCTAGTGTTTCGAACGTTTTGTGTAGATGGGTAAAAAACGGTTAAGGAAAAATATTAAACAGTTCTAATATAACCTAACCATCAAGAACCTCCGACTCAAACTGAAAAAGGGCTGTAACTTTTGAACGGCTGAACAGATTTTCATGAAAAATAGCTAAGATGATACCTACTCGATTAAATTAGCTTTCAATTGAAAAAACTGCATTGAAATCGGTCCATCCGTTTTGGAGCTACGATGTCACAGATAGATACACACTAGAAACTTAAAACAACCCTCTTTTTTGTCGGAGGTTAATAAACAGCGTGTATCAGAAATGCGTGGTCATATTTAAGGGTCATCAGCCCATCAAACTGAACAACTTTCTCTATGGGACCAGCATCGTAATCGTGAAAAAATTATCAGCTGTTCCATACATTTTGGTCAAGTTTTGTATGGTACAGCTAATTATTTTTTTGACGATCCCGGATAGAAAGGAGTACAGACAATTCATTGTCTGGACTAGGGCATGAATCTCGGAATCTCGGAATATCGTAATATCGGAATCTCGGAACGCAAGTTCCGATATTACAATTCCGATACTGAGTGATCGAATATCGAAATCGGACAACTTTTTCTATGTTCTTGAGAACATATTATTACCAAGAAAAACGAGGTTTTAAAATATAAAAATACCTATGAAGATGATGAACCACACAGTCCTTTATTTCTGTTCATTTAAATTAGTATAATTATATTGTAATTTAAACTACCGAACTCAGAATCAACAAGACTTCTTAAAGTTTTGTTGATTCTGAGTTAGCTAGTTTAATCTTCTATACTTATCTTCTACTATACTTATAATAAAATCGTAACGAGGCTAAATTTTTAGTAAGAGGCGAAACATTTTTGCGTTTTGAAAAGAATCCAGAGTGACAAAACAAATTAGTTCAAACAGACCCAACTAAACTGCGGAAAATCTTAACACCGCCATTCAGAAAGACGCCATGAATGTACAGTGACATCTATTGAATAAAAGCAGTCTTCAATATAGTACCTCTAAATGTATATAAAATCGTAACGAGGCTAAATCTGTACATTGAATATAAAAAAAAGTAAGTGCTACGTATACTGGGAACGATACAGAAAAGTGCTACGTATACTAGGAACGATACAGAAACCGAAACATACATTTTTAGAATTTTTGTCAGTTTGTCGGTTGGGCGGTTTGTTTGATTGAAGATAAAAAAAAAAAACTGCTACGTGATCTATAATCGACATTGATGCCAAAAATATAGTTTTTAGAATTTTTGTCTGTTTGTCTGTTTGTCTGTTTGTCTGTTTGTCTGTATCTCTGTCCGAGCTTCACGGCCAAACCGCCGAACAGATCGTCATGAAATTTAAAAGTAAAATCCGTTAATGGCCTGGTCAACATATAGGGTACAAATTATTACGCTATTGTCAAAGGGGGGTGAGCAATAAACCAATATGTCTGTGTACAATTATTATTCGCTACCTATATGACGAATCCATTTGAAATATTGGATGATTGTAGTTAATAGATCCGATTAACATTTTATATACAATAGAAATCATTTCGCATTTTTTTAAACGTACTTTTTCATTTATTCTTTAGCCTTATATATTTTAATTCGTCTGTTTATACCTAGATGGCATTAGTAGTAATTTATAGGCGAGCTTTTAATTTCCAATATTTTTATAAGCGATTTTTTTATTGATACGGCATCCAAACTCCTGTAGGCCGAGTTCTATATAATAATTTAATTTGTAACGTTCAAATATCTATACTTATAATAAAATCTATACTACTTATAATAAAATCGTAACGAGGCGAAAACTGTACATTGAATATTTTTCAAAAAAAATGATTGCTGCGTATACTAGGAACGATACTGAAGCCAAATCAGATGTTTTTAGAATTTTTGTCTGTTTGTCTGTATATCCGTTTGTCTGTTTATATTATGTCCGAGCTTCACGCCTATACTACTGGACAAATTTAGTTTAAATTTTGCAGTAATATCTGTCAAAGGGCTGGTCAACATACTATTATCTAAGGGGGGTGAGCTAAAGTGCATTATGCCTGTGTACTATTATGAGCAACCACTTCATTATTAAGAGCCGAATCTTAATGAAATATTGTCTTATTATAATTCATAGGTCCGGTCAAAATATATAATATAAATCATCACCCTATTCGTCT
Organism: Allophyes oxyacanthae; assembly: GCA_932294325.1. NCBI lineage: Eukaryota > Metazoa > Arthropoda > Insecta > Lepidoptera > Noctuidae > Allophyes > Allophyes oxyacanthae. Next base: position 11,430,175 of record OW028631.1, read on the forward strand.
AGGGGGCTAAGCAAAATTAATCTTCGTTTTAGTTTCACAGTTCCTGTGTTCATTTTAACTCCTCACTTGATCCCGTTCTTAAATTAGTAATTTGGTATATTTAGTAATGCCCAGTATTTTTTTTTACTGATAAACGTTCTTTCTTTGGCATCTTACTTTAAGGTACGTATTTCACTGACTGCTATGTTCCAAAAGGTGAAGCGTGATGAAAGCATACGACATAATACCTTACCTACGAGATAATTACTTTTTTAAATGCTCTACCAGATATTTCGACGTAACTTTGATTTCATTATTATTTTATTACATTTTTCTGAAACTAGATGGCGTTAATAGACTTTTTAACTAAGACCAAGATTTTGTATTTCCAGGAAGTATTTTGATAAGATCATTATTAAGACTTTATTAGGATTGGGTAGAATTTTTTTTTATCCATAGAAGTTATCGGAAACCAGTAGGATGGGCTTTTCGGAATCTAATAGGTAATTATGAATTTTAAAGCCTTATTGGCAGTACTATAATGACGTGTGCTTGCTGTTTACTGCTACCATTTCAAATTGATAAGGGCTAACATCGTTTGCATTCTGGAGAACAGCAAATTAAGTTCATAGAACATTCTTTTTATAACATAGCCTTTTGCCTGATGCACGGCAGCTGAAAATTCATTGACTTGAGGATGACTAGAATGATCGGTCGGCTACCAATTTCTCACTGAAAATAATAAAATAATTATTACCTTATGTTTCTTTAAATTTGTCTTCAGTCTCCCTAGATAGCGTTGGGATCGAAATATTTGTTCTTTTAATTGGGTTTATGTGTTTACGAAAATGTAAAGTTTATAATTTGGATGTTTTCTCCAAGTATTTTAAATAGCTACTATTGTTAGATTCAAGACGATAAAATCATTACGAGGGGCAGTAACGGTTACCGAATTTTCACCGACTACATCGTTGTCGTTGTTAGTCGTTAGTAGAGCGTAGGCAAAATAAAGGTATCGCTAGATCACCTGCTTTGTATTTATGGGATGAAAGTCTGAGAGCCAACAAAAAAAAAAGAAGTTACTCCACCTCGGGAAAACAGCGAAAAATATTTCAATGAAACTTTACGGTAATTGTATAGATAATAGTCTAACTTAACAACTTTTATTTGCAACAGTAATTGACTAGATCCTTAGATACAGCTTGATCGTTCTATTGTAAGCAGTCCCGTACAAAGCAGAGGTCACGATTGATTAGTTATACAAAATAATGTTGTATTGGACCTACTTTGATGCGACTTTCACTGTAGTATAATTTATAAGGGATCGAGGACTTATAGTAAACATATTTCATCGCACTATCACTCATAGGAGTCGAGCAATGTAACATATTTTGTGTATAATATATGATGGTTATGAAATGTAAGAATTTAACAATTTCGATAGGACTTTCACAGTAGCGCTACTAAGGGGTCGACTTTTTAACATAAATATGTATCATCACGCTACGCTACGCTCACAGGAACTGAACAGTGTAACTTTTTTTTTTTGTACACACGGCTACTATCAAGCTATACATTTCCAGTAAAAGCTGACCACGTATTGTATAGGCTTCCCTTACAATAAGAGGTCAGCTTATTATACTGAAAATTTATAGCTCAATATGTATCCGTGGGTACTAAGGTCGATAGTTAAGAAATTTGTGATTTAAACGAGTTTATTTATTAACATTTTCGGTAAAAAACCATCACGGAAAATTACTATACATATGAAGGAAACTAGGTATTTTTTCAACATTAGAAATGTTTATTTCGATACCCATAGTAACTAGCTAAGTGGAACGGTAAATAGTAGAATAGAAGCCGACAAATATCAGGTTCAAATCCGGTCCCCGCGTTGTAACTGTTTTTATTTAATACTAATTGATACAATTTTATATTATTAGAAACATGTATTTTCAAAACATAATTCGAGCACCCCTACACCACGCGAACGAAGTCGCGGGCACAGCTAGTTAGTAATAAGTATAGATAATAATGAGAAACATGATAAAAAAATATTTCCAATAATTGTTATAATCCTAATTGTTGATTTTGCTTGCACATTTTAAATTATAAGAAGTTTTGTGGATTCTGAGTTCGGTAGTTTAATTAGTATTAAGTATAGGATATAATAATGAGTAATATGATAAACAAATATTTCCAATAGTTGTTGATTTTGTTGCACATTTTAAATTATAAGAAGTTTTGTTGATTCTGAGTCAGGTAGTTTAATTAGTAATAAGTATAGGAAAATAATGAGAAATATGTAAATTCATAAATACAGTGGGCATACTAAAAAACCAAACAACCAATGTTTGAACCAAATTAAAGAATACGATTTAAAAATATTTTTTATTGCACTCTGTCCAACCTCATACCGAATTTGTGCAATGTATAAATAAAATGTGCAATTTTAAAGAAATAACGAAATTCCGATATTAATATCGGAATTCCGATATTGAGATCTAATATCGGAAATCAGTATCGGAATTGAAAACCTTCCGATATTACATGCCCTAGTCTGGACTACACATAATTATAAAACAAAGAAAAACTACATTCTATGCAAATAAACTAATATTCTATTCTATTCTATTCTAAAGTACATACAACTACTACTTACAGTTTGTTTAAGTATACCGGTAACCTAACGGTTTGAAGCCGCCGAAGCGTTAAGTTTTACGAAGCGTTCGTTGAGAACTAGTAGCTCCATCTCTTGGCCACTTAAGAAAGTAAAGTAATGTATATGTATTTAGACTATTTTGTAATTATTATAATTATGTATTATAATATATAATTATATACCTACCTATTATTATTATTATTTATTTAAGTTGCATTGTAACATTTTCTGAATCATGCACTATGGAGTTGTATTTTGTTTAATCGCTTTTTTAATAAACATTATAATAAATTATTATAATTACAATTTCCTACTAGTGACGTTAAACAATATTGGACACGTATTCCAATTTTTTTTACTGAAATTGAGGTTCCTGCCACCGATATTTACAATGCGTTGCATTTTATTAATTGCGGTAAATCAATTAATAAAAAAAAAAAGTGTCAGTGAGAACAACTTAAGTAGTACTTATGTCACTAATTATGATTAGTGATACGTATTATTTGTGAAAAGTTATACATTATTAATAATGTCTATTATTATCTAATAACACTCTTTATTCAAGAAATAGTAGGTACCTACTTTTAATGTTACTATCCTTGCAATTTTTTAATCAAACTATTTTTTCTTCAAATCAAAGACTATCAAGTCAAAGTAGGTACCAAATACTTACAAATCAGAGACCAAACCGCTTGTACATACTCGTACCTTGTTATAATTATAAAATTTCTCCATTTACCTAAGTAGTAAGTACCCTAAGTACTCATCCATAGAAATGTGCTATTATTGAGATATTACAAAAAAAAACATGAAAAAGTAGGAGTATGATATTGAAATAATCAGAACATAAAAAATAATATATGAAAAATAGTAAGTATAATCATATTTCCTGAAAATCATAAACATGACATTCTGCCATCTACAGCAGTTTAGAAACTAAGCGGTACAAACGGACGGACACACTTTTATACTAGTTTTCAATATAGCTAGAATGTGAAAAAAAGCAACATGCCATCTTCACGCACACAGAGACAGCATTGCGTGGCTACGATCGTGTACGTACACGCCTTTCACTCACGCACACTGCCATGGAATTGATCGAACAGGGAATTGCGTGGAGTTGTTATTTGAGTGTTATCTTTTCATAGAGTTTTTTTTTTTTTTTTTTTTTGTAAATCATAACTCAATTTATTGGTAATTTCCATTACACGTCATAACCATTGATCATTCATACAGTTGAAAATAGTGGCTAGTTAGCTAATATAAGATAATATAGATACATTACAATCACGACATAATATTTAAGTTCACTTCAATTGTAAACGTTAATTAAATATTGTAACTAATAAGTTCATTGCTCCTTTTTATCTGATGTACAATAATGGGTTTTTCTATTCTATTCCATTGAATTCAATGTATCCTATGTGTGTATCCTGTGTTCTATGTATTGAGAAGTAGTCTCGTAATTTAGGAAGAAAGTCATGAAATCTATTTAATATATTATTAAATACATGAAACCATGTAACACTTTTTAAGCATATTGCGCACACGGAGGAGTGTGTTACTTGGCATAGTTAATGTTTATATGGAGAAGGAGTGCAGAAAGCTAAAATCATGGTTGAATCTCGACCACTGGGCGACCACTAGTTAATATAATTATGTAATTTAATTCATGTGATTTTAAAAATATGCAAAAAACTTGCAATATTGATCTCTATTTGCAAGGTATTGGTTATTATTTCACTCGGATAATCTATGTACCTACTATTATCATTTTAAAGGATACAACTGTTGCATTTGTATGTATTTCAAGGTATTCTGAGAGGGCTAACCTAATCAGACCTGTATGATCTATATTGAAATCCATTAATGTAACATGTTATTGATTATAAAGATTCCTATGTTATCAATTTTCGACATAAAATTACTGATAATCCCAATAATATTATAACCAAACTAGAAATCAAATCACACAAACTCAAGTATTCGACTACTGAACCAATGTTATCTCATTGGTTTAATTATTACTTATTTTTAAGCTAAATTTAGTATTTAATTATTGATGCTATAGATGCTTTTTCTATTTAACCAAAACAATAAATAAATTTAGTTAACCGTTTCTCCTAAAACAAATTAAAACGATTCGACTCCATTCCATGCCTAGCTTTATTATGTAGACGGCCAACTTTCTCCACCACTACATAGGCAGTCTGTCTATGTGTGCGTGCACTTTCACTTACAAACATTTTTGTTGTATTTTTGTTCCGTTTTCTCAAATTAATAATTATGATTGTATGTTTCAATAAATTAAACATGTTAATTGCTGTTTATTTTTCATTTTAGACTATACTTTTGTGATTTCTATTCATAACTACTGAGTGAGTAGGTGCACGCTTGCAACACTAAGGGCTGTTGCACCGTCATTGCTCTGTCATCATCATCATCATCATTCTGCTACCCTTATCCCATTTTATTTGTGGTCGGTGCAATATGTCTTTTTCTTCCATTCATCTCTATCAGACGTCATTTCCAGATTCACTTCCTTCACATTCATGTCATGTTTCACACAGTCCATCCATCTTTTCTTTGGTCTGCATCTACTCTGATAGCCATCAACATTCATACTTACAACTCTTCTTATAACATGATTCTCATCTTTCCGCATTACATGTCCATACCTCGATAATCGGTCACTTTGCAGCTTTTCTGTAACTGGTGGCACTTTCATACGTCCTCTAATATACTTATTCCTGGTTCCGTCCAATCTTGTGACACCACACATCCCTCTACGGATCCCATACGGAATAAAATTATTTTTCTTACTTTCATCAATCATGCGTTGCCGACCCTGCAACAACTTTTCACTCCCTTTTTGAAGAACTCCATGCTATAGTCTCCTGGGTTAACCTCAGTGGGTAGCTGATACCACAACCAAGATTACTGATCCTATGGATGTCTGGCCCGCCTTACAGTCAAAGCCAAGGCAAAGACAAAGTCAAAGATTATTATTTCATCTGGGCCTTTGCAGGCACTTTCAAAACGTCGTGATTCTAGGTGTACGGTTCCAAGTGGGTTGGTTCCTGGGGGTAATGGACCCAATCACAGATTACTTCTTCAACGGTAATCGAGTCAGCATGAGCTATCAGATAGAAATCGCTTATCCCGTAGGGGATAGATTAGCCAGTCAGTAATGGTGGTATCGAAGCTGACTAAAAGGCTGAAAGGCTATTGATGTTCAGTCGGTGCAGTATACCCACATAATTTTTATTTTTATTTTTTTCAAATTTTTATTTTTTCTGCTTAGTTTTACACTATTGCCATCCTAAAATTGTATTCTCTGTCTATGCACCTGTCCTCTTCTAAATATCTATGTCTATCATTCTAGTGCGTCTTGTGTTTGTGTCAAATAGATGTTTCTTCTTTCTTTTCTTTCTTTCTTGACTGCCCAGGGTAAGCAAGGTACCTCAGATGTTGTCACAGATTATTAGATTTAATAGTTACTCCGTAAACTCAGTTAAGAAACTTACTGACTAGTTAGCCAGTGTCGAAATAAGGTTCCACATTAGAAGCTGCTGTCGTTGAAAGATTCGTCTTTCAACGACAGCAGCTTCTAATGTGAATCTTATTCCAACACGAAAGACGAAGAAGAGTATCCAATAAAACCTGATCCAAGGCAATTATAATACGATGTCAAATTTATCAGTTTTATCATTTTTTTCATATCAGTCTTGTTTAGTTTGCTGACCTGCGATAATTTTGAACTCTCTAGTCCTCACAAAACATTGTTTTTTAATTCTACACTTTACTTTGCCCCTCACTATGATTTCTCCTGTATCGGGGGTACAGTTTACAAACATACATATCACATGTACATGCACCCAGACCCGAAACAACTATCTGTCGATCATACAAGTATTTTTTCCGTGCGGGGATCGAACCCGCGAAACGTAGCGCAGAAAACTTATCGCCACTGCCACTGCGCCAACCGAAATTTGAAATTTAAGATCCATGTGTAGGTAATATAATAGATTATTGTATACAAAATTTTGAGTTAAAAAGAGTATCCATGGAGATTCTTGCCGGTATCTTCTCTAGGACCAACCCACTTGGAACCGTGCGCCTAGAATCCCGACGTCTTTAAAGTGCCTGCATAAGCCCAGTTGAAATAAAAATATTTTACTTTGACTTTTGAACAGTCAAGAACATCGCCTTGAAAATCGTTACACCGGATATCGTTTTCCAGGTATATTAATTTCATTCATGTCTCATTCCCATCACTGAACTAGACATCATTACTAAAACAAGAAAAATCAAGTTGTCTTAAAGGCTATTAAAGAAAAAAAAACCTCTTTCACCGACTAAGGAATTTGGGCTCTAGCTACGTCCGTTTATACACCTTTCTCCCCGCTTTCACACTGTGAGATCGGGTAAGCACAGTGCCCTCAATGGTTTTATTTACCCTATAACATAACACCATAAGCCCCAAACACCCCACACAAAAACCAACCTTGTGAACAAATAGTTAAGGTTGAAATTTCTGTGGGTGGAACATGAGAGATGTGTCGTTAGTGGCATTGTTAGGTGTAAAACAGGTGGGTAAGTCGTTTCCACTTTTTTATTTCATTGTGAGATTAGGCGCCCACCCATGTATAACCTCATAATTTATAGCAGTTTCTAAGAGTTATTTTAAGGTTTCGTTTAATGGCATTGGTTGTTATAATAGCTTGAAAAATAGCATCTTGAGCAATAGAGAAATGGATCATCATTCTTTCTCCTAACCTTAAAATTAAATAATAAAAAAATCCAGCCCATTACTGTCCCACTGCTGGGCACAAGCCTTTTCTCAGAATGAGAAGGGTTAGGTCTTAGTCCACCACGCTGGCCTGATACAGGTTGGTGGACTACACACACCATCGAGAACTGTATGAGGCCCTCTCAGATGTGCAGGTTTCCTTCTCAGATGTCTTTTTCTTCCATTCATCTCTATCAGACGTCATTTCCAGATTCACTTCCTTCACATTCATGTCATGTTTCACACAGTCCATCCATCTTTTCTTTGGTCTGCCTCTTCTCTGATAGCCATCAACATTCATACTTACAACTCTTCTTATAATAATATATGATTCTCATCTCTCCGCATTACATGTCCATACCACGACAATCGGTTACTTTGCAGCTTTAGAGATATGGATGATGTGCGAAAATACAGAATATTTTTTTACGTAAAGCGCAAAATTCAGTGTCGGTTCCCAAATGCAACCGCAGTACCAAAATTCACTCCAAAACAAAATATTTTTTTTATTTTGTATGGCTTTCTCTAATAAATTATGCGTGTCCCCATACTAAATCGAATTTTCGTTTAGATTTGGAGTCAATTTTGGTACTGCGGTTGCATTTGGGAACGACACTGAATCACTGCACATTTTGCGCACTACATTTTTTTTTTTCTGAGTAGTTGAACCTGCGCTGAGATCAATAACAATGACGGCCATAGTAACAATCCTAGTGCTTCAAAAGACCTTTCGAATAATTATTACTATTCGTTATTGGTCTCAGGGCAGTTTTGTCGTATGCAGACGACTATAACTCTACGCTAATACGATTACTGATATTCTTTTATTTTTTCAAGTAAGCATAAGATTAATTAGTAAAACATTTATCAAGAATAAAGAAACACAGACTATTTTATTAAAGAAAGGAAATGTTCTAAAGTCAAAGTCAAAGATTTTTATTTCAACTGGGCCTTTGCAGGCACTTTCAAAACGTCGTGATTCTAGGCGCACGGTTCCAAGTGGGTTGGTCCTGGAGAAGATACCGGCAAGAAACTCCATGGATACTCTTTTCATAAATCAAGCTTACTACACAACAAATGTGGGGCCGCGGTTCTATAACTTATTATAGCATAATTTATGACAGCTTTTCAACTCATACCTTCCATAGTTAATAGCATGTTGACAACAGAGAAACATGTTACAACCAAATTATTTAAATAAACATTAAGTGTTAGCATCCAAACACAAAATAATATAAATGATAACACACATATTCACTGAAAAAAATCAATGTATCTTTGAAACAACATTATTATTACAAAAGATGGTTTAAAACAAGGGTAGTAAAACTCAGATATTAAATATATCCGTGACTATCTAACGCCATGTAACAAAAAGAGAAGATCTAAAAACCGGAGTTCTGCGAGAGTTGTTTTAAACTTTGATAGACAGTATAGAATAGAATCTTTATTTCATGTAAACCAGATACAGCCACTTATGAAATGTCGAGACTCTAGGTGCGCGGTTCTAAGTAGGTTCTATGGAGAAGAACTGGCAAGAAACTCTACGGAAATTCTTATAAAATAATAGATTACAATCTTGATCAGTACAATGTTGTGGTAAGAGCTGCGAGAATAATGTGATTTAATGTGAATAAAAAATAAGAATAGGATAATAGGATTTGCCTCTGAATAAGATTGCCATGGCAGTTACAAGCTGACCAGTTCCGACGGACGACAGACGACAACGGGTGCCCCCGTTCACGAGCATGACGTATAAGTTTTCTATGCTAGTACGCAGGTGTGCCTCGAACCAAAAAGCCACCATCACACCTCACGAAGGCTCTCGAATCAGGTAGATTTCGCAACAGCAAGCCGGATGTGGCATTTTTCTCTCGAAGGTGAAAGTGTTGGAAGTGGCACACACAGTTGAAAGTCACGTGAAAGTGAAGCCTTGTCGGATGTGTTTTGGTAATTTGTGAGGGACGAAAGCGTGGAAGTGCTGGTGGGTTGGTGGGCCTCCTAAGATAGACCGGTGGGCGAAGGTTGCAAGGCAACTGACTCGCACGTAGAGGTTACCAGATAATAACCAAACCTTAGTATTAGAGTTCAAAATGGGGTATTACCATGCTTTTAGTTTATCAGCAACAACAGTGCCGAAATATCGGGAACTCATAACAATATATAAACATGGTAAATACCCCGTTTTGAACTCTAATACTAATGTTAGTGACCATGACAGTTTAAAAACTTATAATAACCTAACCATCAAAAACCCCCGACTCCAATTAGAAAAAGAGCTGTAACTTTTGAACGGCTAAACAGATTTTCATGAAACATAGCTAAGATGATACCTGATTAAACTAGCTTTCGATTAAAAAATATTGCATTGAAATCGGTCCATCCACTTTGGAGCTATGGTGCCAAATACATAGATACGCAGATACCAGAGACATAGATACACAGATACACACTACAAACTTATAACAACCCTCTTTTTTCTCGGGAGTTAAAAAAAAGAAAATCCAAGGAATATTATGACTGTAGTTTTTTTTTTCCATTTTCGTTAAAATTTCTAATTACGCAGTATTTCGATTTTTTGCATGAAACGATGCATGGGTGATGCGGGTACGGGTAGACGAAGTATCTTACTTATGATTAGTTTGGTACTTTACCTACTTGTACCTACTCCGTTAATTTGTGTAAAAATTCCGGCCATCATAGAATTCCCCCAGCATTCGGGACAAAGAGCCAAATTCCAGGATATTATTTTATAAGTAATATTAGATATTATTCGTACTTCCGAAGATAGGCGAAGATTGCCGAAGCGCATAACTTTAATCGTAGTAGGTACTGTATATACAGCATTTTTTTTTATGTAGTGCGCATAATTTGCAGAGTGATTAAGTCTCTGTTTCTAAATGTAACCGCAGTATACACTTTAAAACAAAACGAGAATTCGACTTAGTATGGGGGACACACCTAATTTACTAGCGGAAGTCATACAAAATCAAATTTTTATTTTGTTTTGGAGTGAATTTTAGTACTGCGGTTGCATTTCGGAACAGATTCTGAATCACTCTATAAATTATGCGCACTACATAAAAAATATCCTATTTTTATACGTGTATAGTAAAAAAACAGGACATACGGTAAAAAGAAATTCATTGACTTGTATTTCAACTGCTTCACAGTTTATATCTGAATCAGGTAACATGAATAACAATTTATCAAATTATATTAAGGATAGATAAACAATTAACGTGTTTAAAACTCAACTGAGGGAAAATATTAGTAAAAAACATCTTTTAGATTCGTTCGATAGCGAAATATTGTAATAGCTATCATTAGTAATTTAAGCTCATTTTAAGTGAACTATGTTCTTTATAAGTAAATAAAATCATTAAAACCTAACCTAATATACAATTAGTTAATACTAACAAACATCCAATTATACGATAGAAATCATTGCACTGACAATGTATTTACTTCACAGTAATTTGACTACCTATAATTTCTATCCATGAAGTCTTATAAATTTCTAACCGAAAACTTTTAAAAAATATACACGCAAGAACTGCCATCACTACGTTTTTTTCTATCTTAACTAACGCAATAAGTATTTTAAAAAGTCTAGTTAAATAAATTTAGTTTTAATTGATCAGATTCAATTAAAAACAAGATTTACAACAATAAAAATACATGAGACTTAAAGTAAAAATAAAATAAAATAAAATAAAATACTTGCAATTCAATATAATTTAAATACCACTAGGTGCCTAGTTATATAAATTTATCGTTCGATCCTACTTATACATATTATAGCTAAGTAGGTACATAGTTATATGTTGTTGTAACCTTACAGGGTTTCATGTTGAAACCTACAAAAATATAACATCTGTAATTTGTACACATGAAAGCAATAAAAAGTTTGAGTTTGGGTTTGATTTTTTCTAACCAAAAAATCTAAAACCCAATACTATACACACTATTATTAATTATCTATTCACACTTCACACAAAATCTTACATAACATTACGAAACGAAACTCAAAAACAAAAAAGTTAAACAAAACAGAAACTTTCATTTCTGTGACATCACCAGCATCCTTGTTACATCACTATCCAAGATGGCGGCGAGAAAGTCGGCCATTGAACCCGACACACTTCGACGTACAAACGCAGAAGATGGTGGTAGTAGTGTGACTACTAATACGGAGTATTGACTGGTTGTCAGTTATGTAATTTTGGAAATTTTTGAGTATCGAAGTAGTTTAGTGGTTAACAAAAACTTTCAGTTACTTTTTTAAACTTTTGTATTATTTAGGATCTAAATATACCTCCACAACATACTACAGGGTATTGTATAAAGGATTGTAATATATTATTATATAAAATAAACTTTAAACAAAAGTAAAAACTGACTCCAAAATACTAAAAAGTATAAAATAATTTTCTTAAAAAACTTAACAGCTTCTGAAGTCGGTGCCACTGCCAAGCTAGGTGCATTGAAGAATTAAAGGACTTCAGAAGCTGTAAGATTTTTACGAAAATTATTTTATAGTTTTTAGTTTTTTGGAGTCGGTTTTTACTTTTTCATAAGTTTATTATGTTTTTCTATTTTGAGTGGCATAGAAAATACATAAACATGCGATTACAGCAATCGCGAGTGTTGCTCTTCATTCAAGAGTTCCATTGTCTATCTCCGAAGGTCTTCATCAGATCTTCACTAAATTTAAATGGAACCACTTCGAGAGTACACCCTTTCGAAAAAGAAAGTAATTTTGCAAATCCGTCTATATATGACGGAGTTATGCCCGAACATACGTATATAAAAAAAGAAACATCCGAATTGAGAACCTCCTCCTTTTTTGAAGTCGGTTAAAAAGACTTTCCATGAAGTTTCTTGCCGGCTCTTCTCCATAGGACCCAGTATCTCGACTTTTCATAAGTGCCTGTATCTGGTTTACATGAAATAAAGATCTATTCTGTTCTTCAAATACGATGAATGTAACCAAATAAAGATTTATTTGGTTACGGTCATCGTATTTGTCTTACATCAATGGTAACTCACTACCATTCAACAGGTGCTATGTACTCACACTTTCACACTGCGTGAGTGTGCGTACCATTAGCATTCACGCACTCACGCGCACGCATCCGTGTACCTGACCTCGATTTGCTGTTCAATTTGTATGTATTTGGGGTAAACAGAGGAATGCTGGTGTTGTATGTGAAATGATGTACGTGGTGTTAAAATGGATGGGATTTAATGGAAAATGCATGACAAGGTTAAAGATTTTTTGGTTTTGGTTTTCGGTAGTAGAAGTTATTGATTTGGGATTGGAAATCATTGTTCGTCATTATTTATTTATTTTAAACTAGGAGCTGTCCTTGCAATGCCTTTTTTTATCAGAAAAATTTGCGTGCGCGCGCTCATTAATTCACCAAAGTTGCATCGTAATCAGATGAATGGTATAGGAATGCATAGGAGACGGACTAACAAAACAAACATTATTTTTTTATTAAATACATAATATTAATTTCTTTAATCTGTAAGTGAACTATGTATCACTAGAATTAATTATTATTATTACAAATCATAACGATTATAACCATTTACCATTTTTTGACAAATCAGAGGGATACTGTAAGTAAGAAATTATTGTATTATATTTGTCTAGAATGTTATTGTAAATATGTATAAATTAATATATTAAAAACCGTTATATTATAGGTACAAAATAGTCCTTCGAGTTATCGAAAAACAGAAATTTTAACGCGTTGATGTCTTTTGTACCACCGACTGCGATGGTGGATAAAAATAGTTTGTATTGAAAAAGTACGTGCTTTTATTAGATTTTTGTATGATTATTACGTTTTCCACGTATCGTATGCTGAAATATATAATTTTCTCGTACCATTTAATTAAATAATTTACCTACCTATCATAATTTACTTTGAAATGTATGTTTGTTAATAACCCACTATGATTAAAACGTTTTCATAATAAATAAATAAACTACGTAGGTATTTTTATTCATTTAATAAATACCACAACGTTCCAACAACGCATCATACACTGCCGCACCCCACAGCATACAAACATAACACTCATACATACATACAAACAAACACTCCTACTCAAAACTGTAATAACCCTCACAAACACATACACAATTATATAACTCGTGACACAGGTGCTAACTTTCACGGACTTTCATTTTTCCACCTGAAACATCCAATCAAAACTCCACCTTATTTTAAGTGACACACAGTTCAATTTTCCTTGGCAATACTTTAATTTTCCCACCCAAAATCAACACTGAAAATTGAACTTTATTTTGTGTTAGTTAAGGTTCAATTTGAATTGATGTAAATTTTATAGCCAGGCAATGATCGATGAATGAGCGTTTCAGTGTTGCATAACCATAGTGTAAGGACATTGAACTTACGCTGAAGAAAGCGAACGATTTTTAGGAGTTATGTATGATAACGTATTTTTGGAATGAAGGAAGATAAGATTTTTTAAGTAAATCTTGCGGGTCTACCTCGTAACTAAATTGGTAATGAACATCGACTCTGGTAATAAACTTCAATGCGATCGTGAGAGACTAAACTTTGAGTTACCTTATAAAAAAATGATCAAGAAGATGGGATCCCAAATGCAAGATAGGAAAAAAGAAAAAAAAAAAATTTTTTTTTTTTTTTTTTTTTTTTTGTTTTCTTGTGAAAACATTTAAAAATGTAAATTTGTATGCATATATATGAATAAAGGATAATAATAAAGGAATGGAATAAGCAGTCGTAGTGCCCATCGTCGTTACGGCTAATTGCATAATAGCCAAGAGTCTCGACCAACGAACCTAATGTCCTGATCCCGTTCCATAACGGGACTAGAAACTTAGGACCAAAAACAGGATATTGTGATATATATATATGTAGTGCGCATAATTTGTTGAGTGATTCAGTCTCTGTTCCTAAATGCAACCACAGTACTGGAATAACTGTATTCCAATTTCCATCGAAATCGAACTTGTATTCGAATTTTCGTTTTGTACTGACAAAACGAAAATTCGACTTAGTATGGGGGATATGCATAATTTAATGGCGTAAGCTATAAAAAATCAAATTTTTGTTTTGTTTTGGAGTGAAATTTGGTACATACTGTGGTTGCATTTGGGAACGGACACTTTAGTGCACCACATAAAAAATTATCCTGTTTATACCCTGCATTATTATAATGATTATTCTATCGGTTTCTATTTTAATTAATGCGGTCTTAAAATAATCAAATGTTTTAATTTTTATATAGCAGTGATGACCTGTTGAACGCTTGCCTTCCATGCAGGGCGGTTTGAGGTCGAAACGGGCACCTCTAACTTTTCGAATTCATGTGCGGATTATAATTTGATTATCACTTACTTTAAAAACCTAAACCTGCACACTGGAGAGGGCTTCATAAAATTCTCTATGTGTGTGTAGTTCAACAACTGGCACTAGGCCAGCGTGGTGGACTAAGGCCTAACCCTTCTCATTCTGAGAAGAGGCCCGTGCCCAGAATTCGGGCAGTAGTGAGCTGGATTTATTTGCTGCAATTTTGAGGAATATAAATAAAATAAGTATACGTCGCAAATGTATCATGGACACTATTTCCACTTTTTTAACCTAATAAACACCTCAGATAACAATCACACGAAACTTATTAAAAAACCCTTGAATATCTAATACCTAACAGGCCTAATTACAGTCTAGAGAGATAATTCTGTTCCATTACGTTCTACTATTAAAAATATTATTCATGCCTATCATTTAAATGTCTATTATATTCATACAAAAGTGACTCAATCATTTTACAAAACGAAATCACCGCGAAAATATCTTATTGTTCTTTTTAACCATAATTCCATACTACTACTGCCATCTATTGATAACAAAACTAAAACTCCACTATACGATACTGACGCCATCTCTTGATACTTTCTCCGAAGTAATGCAAACGCTGGCTAGGTAAAAAGTAAAAAAAGCGAAGCGTAATCATGGCCCGTCACTAGAGAGAGCTGATTCAACTTTTTGTTCATTTTGTGTTGCGAAGCGATTTGATAGAAAACAATAGAAATGTTCTTGTTATTATAAAATGTTATTAACTGTGGGTGTAGTTGAAATAGTCTGAACAATGAATGAATCTAGATTGAATAGTAATTTTATTTTAAATGGAGAATTAGTTTTTTTTTTTTATTAATAATTATGTTTGTTGTGTAGTTTTTACTTTCAATTTTCTTTGTAGGTACTACTTATTTGGAAATACTTACTTACTTTATTGATCAGGCATTTATAGTAAACTTATTATCTAATATGACAGATTTTGAGATCTACGATTTATCTTAAAATTGGTATTTTTTTAATAATGATCATCCAGAATCACTGCGAACTCATTGCAATTTTCTGGGCACAATTTTAACTTTACGTTTTAATGTACCTTTTCAAATCTGGTAATTCTCCCCACATAAAAAAAAAAGTAAGTACATATATAACTTGTTTCATATTATTTGAATGGGACAATTTTAAAAGGTAAGAACGCACTGAGCGGGTCTGCACTTCAGTGAAGCCACGCTGACGCGATGCGGTCAATGTACTTATTGTTTATTAACCCCCAACAAAAAAGAGGGGTGTTATAAGTTTGTAGTGCGTATCTGTGTATCTCTCTGTGGCATCGTAGCTCCAAAACGGATGGACCGATTTCAAAGCAATTTTTTTAATTGAAAGCTAGTTTAATCGGGAATAATCTTAAATATGTGTCAATATTATATAAGTATTTTTTTTAATAAATAAATAAATAATAAAATCTGTTCAACCGTTCAAAAGTTACAGCTCTTTTTTTAGTTGGCGTCGGCGGTTTTTGACGGTTAGGTTATATGAAATCGTGTTGCACCGTGCAATTCCACTGCCTCGTAATGCTTCGTTCTCACGATTTTATTATAAACAATATTCGGCCACGTCACGCGACATCACCGCGTCGCACGTCGCTCCGTTGCACTGCAGTTCTGCTCAGTGCAGTCTCACCTTTACCGTTATCCGCGACTGAGTGAATTACATAGATAACTAACTAGTTTTTTTAGAAATAAATAAATAATTATATTTTTTTATGGCCTTTCTTCCATTGCCTTTCTTATAATGTAGACTTTTTAGGAAAATATTGATGTTATCGTATACTTACTACAAATCCAAACTAGACTTTTCTGACCTATTTATGAAACCCAGAACCCAACGCTTTTTTTTTTTTTTTTTTTTTAGCTTGGTAAAATCATCAAATGAGTCCTCCCACCCCGGGCAGGGCGGGAGGGACTGTCAGACTTGTACTGACTAAAATCCACGGTGTTCCTTCAATAGCCCTTTACGTTCCGGGGTCACGGTAATGAGATAAGTCCCGCGACCAGTACCCAACGCTTGGTATCTTAACTTAGAACCACTGAGCCAAAGCGTTAAATTAAATAATTTATACTATACTTACCTTAAATCCACATGTAGGTACCTATAAACTTATTAGTTCAAATTAACAAGCAGTGAAACTGGGACTTTAAAGGGATCAAAAACTATAGGTAATTAAGTATAATTACAGTGAGCAAAGTTTATGAAATTATTTGATTTCTATTCTTACTGACGTATGTAGGTGTATTAATATTATTGTCAACCCATTGAAACCCACGAAGGTGTATTAATATTATTGTCAACCCATTGAAACCCACGACCTAGGAGTCGTAATTCAACCGGTCACCACTGCTTTGGCGGCATTTATGTAATGGCAACAATAGGATTTTTTATTATGCTTTTAATCTATTAAATCAATAGGTATAATATTGTTATCCAAATACTAATACATAACGAGAAAACTTTGTACCCCTTTTTATGCATATTGCGCGCACGGAGGAGTGTGAGATTTGGCATAGTTACCTACAGTCTTTACATTATGATCGAAAATTCTTAGGCCTTTACGGCCATTCAAAAATTGCCAACGCGGACGGTATTTCACGTCCACACGGCGGGGTATTGGTAAAGTTTTCAACTAGCAATAATCGCACCTCGGATGAACCTCATTGGTTACGATATTGCCTCTGCGCAAAGTTAAATTCAGATATTTCATCAAAATCACCTAAGCAAATCGCGGTAAGCAAACGACAGCGCCATCTAATTCGATCTCAACGCCATCTAGTTAGGTTTTTGGAACTAATTTTCGTACGCGAACAAAATATGAAGGGGAAAACAGTAATAAGTTATGTGTCCATAAAATAATAATATGAAAGAAAAGAAAAAGTGCGTTATATCGGTCGATATTATAGCAATGCGTTATTGCGATATCTGTCCTGTGATTTTAACACACTGCTGCGATAATAACGACACGATTGAAGACGTTTGCATCTTGCGATATTACAATATCTGTTCTTAGTATATTTTATATTACGACGCGTACACACGCGGAAATATCGGAAGATAAAAACGTAGATGTGCAGCAAGGAAGCGGGGTGCATTATCGCATTATCGCATGCGATATAATCGACCGTTATATCGCACACAACGGAACGGACACTGAATCGTTCTGCAAATTATGCGCACTACATAAAAAATATCCCGTATAACACCATTGCATCGTACGTTCATATTACGTAATTAGACGAAGGTTGCCGAAGCGCATAATTTTAATCGTAGTATATTTAACTAAATTGCCTAAAAACAGCCTACAATTTTAACCAATCCTATAATTGGCTCTCGCTTTCTTTCTTCGGGTGCAATTATTAGTGTTTACATAAAAACTGTCGTGGTTCCGGTACCAGAAAGTGCGCAGTAGTGTGTGTCTAATCACCGGCTGCCAAGCGCCTGCGCCACGCCTGTACCATGGAGCGTGAACTTTTGTTAAATGAAATACTGGGTATGGTAGTTTCGCTTAGGACGGTAGGTTAGATGCTTAAACTATTGTTTTCTTTTTAGTTTTGTTTTAACTAATAAATACATTAAGTGTAATAATTAGTCAAGACTATCCGTCCATCCATCCAAAGTACTAGGCACTTGTCGGTGTAGCAATTTCCATCCAGTCTTATCCAATGCCAAATCTTTATAATTTTCTATATTCACTTTTTCTTTCACCAAACGAAATATAGGAATTGGGGGTGTGGGGATTGAATATGTCCATGAATACATATACCTCGGCCAAATAGTCTCCTTCCAGGCGAGACAAGATAGAGAAGTTGCTCGACGCACCCAAAACGCCTGGAAGAGCTATTGGTCGATGAAACACTTAATGAAGGGAACCCTCCCTCTATCATTAAAGCAAAAACTAATGGATATGTGCATTCTCCCCACTCTCACCTATGGCGCGCAGACGTGGTCGTTAACTTTACGTCAAAAGTCCGTACTCGGGGTCTGCCAAAGAGCAATGGAACGTAGTATCCTAGGGGTCAAACTTACAGACCGCATAAGGAACTCGATACTACGTTCCAAAACACAAATTGCTGATGCAGGCCACACAGCTGCCAGATTAAAATGGAACTGGGCAGGTCACATCTGCCGCATGCCGGAGGAGCTTTGGGCAAAAACAACCACACAGTGGGTCCCTAATAGCAGGAAACGGCAACGCGGCAGGCCCAGAAGGAGATGGCGTGATGAGCTAGACGTCCATCTAAAGGATTGGCCCCAAAATGCTATAGACCGGGAAAAGTGGAAGGAGGGAAGGGAGGCCTTTGCCCTGCAGTGGGACACTACGGGCTATTAATAATAATAATAATAATGAGAGAGATATGCAATCTCAGGGAATATTTCCTAGAAGCCAACGTGGGGATGCATCGAGATGTAGTAGCGGTGGACAAGGGCCTCACCCCGCTCTCCTTGGCTAAAGAGAACTGGCGCAAACCTGTAGTGCTTGACACTAACGATCGCAGGGAGGTATGGCAGAGCAAGGAGCTCCACGGACGCTTCTTCCGGGCCCTCCATGGGCCCGATGTAGACTTTTCAGCGTCCGTAGCCTGGTTACGTTCCGGGGACCTCTTTGGAGAAACCGAAGGTTTTGTTTGTGCAATTATGGATGAAGTTATGATGACAAATAACTACCGGAGATTTATTGTGAAGGACGGCACGGTTGACATATGTCGGGCATGCCACCGTCCAGGCGAATCAATCCGTCACATTATCTCCGGGTGTTCTCGTCTAGCTAACGGAGAGTATTTGCATAGACACAACCTTGTAGCCAGGATTATCCATCAGCAAATTGCTCTAAAATACAACCTTGTGGAATCGGAAGTGCCGTACTACAGGTATGTGCCCGACCCAGTTCTTGAAAAAGGCCATATCACACTATACTGGGATCAATCCATCATCACTGACAGGACTATTGTAGCCAATAGACCTGATATAGTGGTGGTGGATCGATCAGAGCGGCGCGCAATGATTGTCGACATAACGGTCCCGCATGACGAGAACCTCGTGAAAGCCGAGAAAGATAAACAGATCAAATATCTTGATTTGGCTCACGAGGTTGTCGACATGTGGGATGTGGACTCAGCAATCATAGTGCCGATAGTTGTGACGGCCAATGGCTTAATTGCCAAGAGCCTCGATCAACATCTTATGAGGCTCTCGTTGGGGGGCTGGATCAAGGGCTTGATACAGAAAGCGGTACTCCTCGACACGGCACGCATTGTGAGGAGGTTCCTTTCTCTGCAGCCCTAGCCGCCGGTGGCTTGGACCCTGTTCCCGATGCCGGTGGCCTACTACCTACTCTTTTGTATTTTTAAATGTTTTTATTTTTTTTTATTTGTAAAATTATTTAAAAATATGAATGAATGTAAGTATAAAAATTGAATAAAGGTCATAATAATAATAACTTTTTCTTTCAGCTGATCAATGTAGTTTCTTCTTGGTCTTCCTCTTTTTCTTTTTGCCTCTATTTTCCCTTCTATAATGTTGGTAATGAACGTATCGTGCCTAATCAAGTGACTAATCATGCTTCCTCTTCTTTTTTCTATGTGTTCTATAATTGTCTTTTCTCTTCTTAGTATCTCTTAGTTAGTTATTTTTTAGTCAAGGCTATAATCATCTTGCAATGTTACACGTTTCTAAACTATCAAAATTCGGTTTTCAGTTAGTATTGTACATTGAACCTTATTCACACTAAACTGTAATCAATAATAATAAAATAAAAAAACTAAGTAAGCTTGGATTAAAATGAAGAAATTTAAAAAAAAGTTTCGCGTATTTCTGTCATAAAGATGGTACTGATTACGTCTATTCAAGACATAATTTTGTGAATTCAAACGAATTCTTTTTGTGCATTGAATCCAGCGTGAATAACGAGAACGCACTCGTGCGCATGATCCACAATATCAAGGTAACGATCAGTTACTACAACATTCAGTACGACTGTTCCTTTCTTAGCAATTATTTGTACGACGCCCTACAATCAGAACTGTACTATTACTAGAAAAATACGGTAATATAAAATGCTTTTTTTTGTTTGCCGACGAAAGTAAAGTTACTAGGTACCAGTGGCGAAGGGTGACAGTTTTAAAAGGGATAGCCATCCCAAAAATGCCCTCTAAAAATTGCTGCAAGACAAAAATCCATACCGACTCTTGTAATCTATACATAGTCATGTCTGGAAGAGCTCGATCTAACTGAATAACAAGCCTTTTGTATCAGTTGCATTAGTAAATAATATAACATTACGTTGGTCCATGCACTAACCAATTCCTAAAGGGAAGCCGATGGTAATCGGGTTGTATGGACTCTTCGCCACTGCTAGGTACCTATTTTAATTTGGTTGGACATCCGAACTAGGGTTGGCAACGAAGTAGTTTTTTGTCACTGAATAAGTATAAGGCCACATTGCCACGTTATTATTAGTTGATAATATCGCAGATATCTGTTGTAGTACATTTTGTATTAGAACGCATTTTCGCAGCAGTGTGTAAGATCGCATGCGACCTAATACGATATGTACTAAAAATATCGCAGCGATAATATCGGCGTTATATCGCAGCTGTGTGGGGAAGCCTTTCACATATACACATTTATTTTTCTTTAAATTGATGTCAACGTTAGTCTTTTTTTTCTGTAAAATTCTTTGTACTAATGCACGCAGAATTTACCTGTAAGTGATTGTTACATTTTTGTCTTATATTTAACATGTAAACAATAAATAAATATAAACACAAATGTAACCGCAGTAGTACAACTATGAACAACTTTTACTATAGGACCAACAAAAAGACCTGCTCCATACAAATAATTTAATATTACTATACTAAATGTACGGAACAGCTGATATATTTTTCGCGATTTTCCTTTAGTCCAATAGTAAAAGTTATTCATAATGATGAGTACAGGCTTACTACGAACTTTTATAGCAGTGCTGAACTTGAACTGCCCAGACATTTCCAGTATGAGCTGACCTCGCACTGTGTAGGCTTTTCGTACAATGAAAGGTCAGCTTATTCGGGAAATTTCTGTGGAGTTCACTTTCTGCCCTGCTTTATGAGCTCGAAGTGGGCCCCCTGTACCCTTCTACCAATCACCCTGTAGATATTTCCACGAGTTTAGTTGCGAAATTATCTTTTCAGATGTCGACGGAAGCGAAACCGAAGCAAAAAAATACTATTTTATATTATATTAGATAACAATCGGTTATCTTTTTTATGCTACATTGATCACGGTAAGTTTTTATTCGCTTGTAAAAGAAGTGTGTTGTGCCAGAATATTGAGTAGCACTCTATTACTTACAACATAAGGTTCATTTTCTTTTGGAGCGTGTAATAAAGTTACTAAGGCGGCTCCCGTCAAAGTTAACATTAACATTATGTTACGATTATACCGTCTAGTTAAATTATTAATGATGTTGGATTATAAATTACGGCTTTAGAGTCTTATCACACTAGTGAGTTGAGAGCGAGGCGGGCCATCTCCGGTCTGCCTCTTCTCTGATAGCCATCAACATTCATACTTACAACTCTTCTTAAAACATGATTCACATCTCTCCGCATTACCTGTCCATACCACGACAGCCGGTTACTTTACAGCTTTTCTGTAACTGGTACCGCTTTCATAATTGTTTCCTGATCCTGTCCAATCCACAGATACTCAAGTTAATTATAATTTATTGTAAGCTTGATTTATGAAAAGAGTATCCATGGAGTTTCTTGCCGGTATCTTCTCCAGGACCAACCCACTTGGAACCGTGCGCCTAGAATCACGACGTTTTGAAAGTGTCTGCAAAGGCCCAGTTGAAATAAAAATCTTTGACTTTGATTTTTCTCTTGTAGGGATTACTTCAAACAAGGAATTAATTATACTATTTCTACCGTACGAACTTATTCATTAAGTCATCATACATAAACATGTTACAACTTCCAAGTAAGATTGCCACTCGTACTCTTCACCGCCTATCACACCACCGCACATAACCTAACCGCCAATAACCCCCGACTTCAACTAGAAAAAGAGCTGTAACTTTCGAACGGCTCAGCAGATTTTCTTGAAGCATAGCTAAAAACATTCTCGATTACCTTAGACTTAGACCTTAAGATTACCACCGGAATTTGAAGCGGGATAACTTTGGACTGTGGCGGCCACTTAACACTTCTTATACATAATCATAATGATCTTAAATCCAATTCACAGATGAATTCCATAGCCTATACACCAAATAAAGCAACTCTTTTACTCCAATTGTACTCACGGGAAGAAATAAAAGCTATAGTATTCCATAGTAAGATTACTATCAGAAAGTACCCCGTATTTTTTCTAGTTCTTAAAATAATTCTATGTAATAAATTCAAAATGTTTATCCACGTCCATGTTTTACACGATGTTATAACCAAATGCAAGCTACAAAATCGTAAAATCATTCGAGAAACTAAAGTCCGACAACAATTAGTCTTTTTTTCGTTAAGACTAGCCAAATGAATGGATGAAGATTACAAACTATGTAGACCGATTCATATTAAAACAAAACAAAATCAAAATTACTCACACTAAGATACTCACTTATATTATTTTTGCATTCACTCGTACGTATGCTGAAATAAAAGAATTCAGATGAAAAAATTGATACGCGATAATCGACCATCGCACGTACACATAAAGAACTAATCTCCACAAAAATTGTTAGCATTTGAACTTACTTCGCTAACGATGCTACGAAAATGTAGACAAAAACCAAACTTATATTTGCGACGAGCAAGAACAAAACAGATAGTGATGCAATTAAAAATGAAACTTATGCCTTTCAGAATAGAGTCGTTGAAGATTCTAAAAATGATTTTTCAACTGCATGAAATAAAACTGTAAAACAGTATTCAGAACCACACGCAGACTGGGAGCAATCATCTGGCTGACCACAAACATGAAATATAAAAGGGTGACAATATACTAGATGATCACAGTTTTGGTGTGGATTGAACCAAGTGGACGTGTTATCTAGAAACATGTACAAGTTCTTCTTCGTGGTCATCATTGCCAGTGCGGTTGCTTTGCCAAACCCTGACGAAGCAAAAAATGTGCAAAACGCTCGTGTTCTTAAAAAGGATTGTGTGAATGGTCTTTTAAGTCCTGCGTGTTTAAAAGTGGGAGCTATCACAGTGTTGGAAAAACTTAACAGTAAAGATGAAGTGTCTTTAATTCCTGGTGTTAGTCTAGTGAAAGAAAGTGGAAAATCTAACTACGAATCAGTTGCCGCTGACCTGGCCAGGTCCTTCTCAGGTGACGCTGACGACAAGCTGGATAAGTCCTTGCTGTATCATGTCGGCAACTTTTTGGACAGTCATTCAGTTAAATTGAGGCTGCTTGATGATGCTGCTGTGGAAGACGCGAAGACAGCGATGGCAGAAGGCAGAGGCAAAGGCGGGATGGGTATGGGGGGTGGCAAAAAGGGTGGAATGGGTGGACTCCTCGCTATGGGAATGATGATGAAGGGTATGTAACACTACTTTAAATTGCACGGGGTGATTTTATCAACGGGGGGCGAATTCCAGCACAAGATACTTTTAGCCAAGTTTTGGTGAAATGTAATGTCTAATATTATATTTCATATAAAAAATAATAACACGTAAGTTGGGAAGACTGGAATAGCTAAATTAAAAAAGAGGCGGTGTTTTGGACATCAAATAATCCTAGTGGACACACGGTAATATGTATTATGTGGCAAAAAGTTGAAAATTCACCAAAAAAAATTAAGGGTACGTTTTTCACTTTCTTGAACTCCTGTACTATGTCCAAAACCAACCAGTCTGTAGTCTATGTTATTACTAAAAAAGGAGTCGCCGTTTAAAATATTGGGACGCATTATGGAGTGGCGTATATCCAGCAGTGAACTACAATAGGCTGATTTGATTAATTTAAGGTGACATGAAAATCCCGCTTCCATCACCTGAAATAATCTCATACATGGCATTTAGTTCCTACTAGTTTACAATATTTATGAACAAATCGTCTATCTTTAATAATGTATAAGGTTAAATAAATAGGATATTTTTTAATGTAGTGCGCAAAATTTGCAGATTTCAGATTCTATGTTAGTTCCCAAATACAACCGCAGTAACTACTAAACTTCACTCCAAAATAAAATAAAAATTTGATTTTGTATGGCTTGCGCTAGTAAATTATGCTTGTCCCCCATACTAAGTCGAATTTTCGTTTTGTTTTAAAGTGTATCCCTATACTGCGGTTGCATTTAGGAACAGAGACTGAATCACTCTACAAATTATGCGCACTACAAACAAAATTATTCTGTATAAGCCCTGTATGTTACAGAGTGGAAAGTTAAGTAAAATTTAAAGTAATCTGGATAGTAAAGACATGACATTTAAACCAGTATTAATTTTGTCAGTTATTTTAAAAATAATTTAAATTCAAGTACCTAATAACATAAAATATGTGACAAGATTCTACCGTGTACCTAAAATGGTAATGAACATCTTTTACTGGTAATAAAATTTAATACGATCGAGAGAGACTAAATTTTGAGCTATTATGAATATAGGAGTCCCAACTTTAAATTTGGTATTTTTTTTACAAGGTAGCTCAAACTTTAGTCTCTCACGATCGTATTGAAGTTTATTACCAGAGTCGGTCGATGTTCATTACTATTTTAGTTACGCGATAGACCCCCAGATTCGAACCCACGACCCACGGCTCGTAAACTGGCGCCATGACCACTGAACCACAACTGATGCATTCTGCCACTCTCTATTTGTCTATGCTTTTGATAAAACTATCATCATCGTTAACCTTGTTAACCAAAACATGGTTAAAAACAATCTAACTAATTCTTCTATTGTCTTTTCTAACGGATCAAAATTAAATTGGGCCAATCCAATTTTTTATAATACTGGCGTATTTTTACATCCGCGTCACTCGAATTGCTAAGCGCCTTGATTACGTAAGAGAAATTTGACAGCCACGGCGACCAACAAACAATGCATCCCTTTCTCACTTATAGACGTTTTCATAAGAGGATACGGAATAGGACATTTATTTGCGATAGCAACTGTCATATTTATCATACGTAATCAGACGGCAGGTTCTTTGGGCAAAAACATAAAACTAAATAAAGGATCATACACATTAGCTATATGGCCCAAGGAATAAATGACATGGCACGGTTGGCGCAATGGCTAAGCTTTCTGCGCTACATGCCACGGGTTCGATCCCCACATGGAATATCATATTTTATGGATAGTTGTTCCGGAAACCTATACTTTTGTTAACTGTACCCACGATATAGGAGAAATCCTAGTTAGTGGCAACTTTTTTTAAGCAAATGATAAGGCAACCCTTTCTTTTACCCAAGATGTTATAATGGCGAATTTAGGATCTTCTTTCGTTGAGTCGTCACGAGCTATATTTGGGAATCTTTCATGCCGTAATGAAAAAATTAACTAGTCAGCAATGGTAGTATCGGGGCTGATTATCCAGGGTGCGTCGGACGATATATGTTTTGTCATTTGTGAAGCTTCTTTCCTTGCGCTTCAACAGACTTTATGGATGATATCATAACTATTGGCAGTAGCATGCCTCCTGCGCTAATAACAACACTACTATTATGAATTTATTGGAAAGCATGGAAATTATGGCATTGTTGTCATACCGCCGTTCTGTATAGCAGTCTGTTCCTATAGAAGATCTATGTTTAGCAGAAGACATTAAGCTTGGAATAAAGGACTGAATTTTTTGAATCAGTTCCTTCACCTTGAAGTGTAGTTAGGTAAATAACATTACAAACAAACCGACAGAATACAAGACTTAAAATAATACATATAGAATGATGGGCACACAACCATGATGAAGCCGTTTTAGCTTTGGATTTTATCAGGATGACTTGTTTTTTTTCGGTCTGTTATTACGGAGCCCTTAATAATAGGGTCTTTCGTCCGGAAATTGCGAGTCATTATTAGAATGATATTATGATCTAAAAGAAAAGAGTTTGTTGTTATTGTCAATTGAGCGTGTTATGCTATGCTTGTTAAGTTATTGAATTATTGCAAGATTATTGCATAATCAGGATTTTGTATGGACTATTCTTTAGATGGATTAATTAGGATCAGCGTCTTCAGTTGTACTAATAAATTAATATTGTACATGAAGCCACTACCATCTGATCTCCACCACCCAATTACTAACACTTATACCCTAAAGTTAGACGAGTTGTCAGACTTTTTGGGCTGCTGATTCCCGTAACGACTTCCATTAGGTATTCGTATGACAACTTGGACCGACTATTTAATATACTTTATGAGGCACGGAAGGATCTCGATGGTTGAATGGACGGTCCAAGGACTGACCGCGGCAAGTGCTGCTTAACCTCGCTGGTTGACTGATCTGCGCGGTAGCTATGTAGCAATGATTATGGCAATATTAAGACCAGAAATTGTAGCGATTATTAAGAGGTCCATGTTCAGCAGTTGCCGTTTGCAGGCTGATAGGAAAGAAAAAGTTTTGCTTCATCATCTAAGTGTCGTTGATAATTTAATCTATTGAAAGCACAAGTGTAGTTTAGTTGGCAAATGACTTCGAGAATTATAGCTTATTTTCACGCAATCGTTTTTTAGTGAAAAATAGATATTAAATTCGTCTAGACTAGCTTTCAGTCCGTTATTTAATCATTGAAGATGACTTTTCAAAATTAAACTGTCTGCTATTCACACGCCATATTATATTATTTTTTCTACGCACGTTATACTGTGTAATATTTTCAATAAAAGTTATATAACTAACGGAAATGATATAAACTTATATTAATAAAAAAAATAACAAGATGACGTCATATTTATTTACTATTCTCAAATTGTAAGTGGGGTATCTATCGGTAGGTATGAAATTCAAGATCATCGAGTATCTTTTCGCGGGAGAAGGTAATGATAACTGATACACAATACTAATTTAAAAAAAAAAAAATTGTATAAATTGACACGTGACCATCAAAATTATAGTGATAGTTTAAAAAAAAGTTTTTCTCTAAACTAATTACGTACTAATGTTTTTGGAAAAAAGAAAAGTACAATAAAGTTGTTAACATATTAAAAACCCATAAAATGATACATTTTCATCAGTCGCCTACTCCAATGACTGCATGCGATAATAAACGAAAACCTTACGCAGGTGAAAACTTCGATCCAAATCCAACCTTAAAACAACCGAACAAAGTCTATTTTACCTTGAGGAAAATATTACTTTTTGCAGTCAGCCTTCTATGAAAATATAATGGATATAAGAGTACTGCGTACTAATCATACATCTATGTGAGACATATAAAAGGTGGAAGAAACAATCGCTTATCAAAGTGTACCAGCATTCAGTTCGATACGGACGTCGACAATGTATATCATATCAATATTATTTATTATAACAGCAGTGTCTGCACTGCCAAATCCAGAAATAGGGGAAACACCAAAGAACTTAGTGGAACCAAATGTTGAAAGTGCAGCAAGGGCAATGAAAAAGGATTGTACAAATGGGATTTTTAGTCCTACATGCCTGAAGATTGAAGCTATATCTATGCTTGAGAAGTTAAGTGCTAAAGATGAACTTCATCTTCTTCCTGGAGTAAGCGTTGTCAAGGAAGCTAGCAAAGAAAACGCGAGTAAAGTTGAAGAGTTTGCTGCTGAATTAGCAAGGTCTTTCCCTTCGAAGCCTGACGAGAGATTGGACAAATATCTGTTGTTCAGACTTGGAAACTACTTGGACACCCACACAGTGAAGCTAAAGTTGTTGGATGAGAATGCCGCGGAAGAAGCCAGAGCTTTGGTTGGGGAGGCTAGGGGTAAAGGTGGACTTGGGGGAGGAAAGAAGGGAGGAATGGGAGGTTTGCTAGCTGCTGGACTTTTGATGAAAGGTATGTATTGCGTGAAGTGATTGATACAAAGACGTCCAGGATTTTCATAAAGTATACTATTTGGTGAAGATAATTTTGATGAGAAGTAATTATACATAGAAAGGAACGGTTTCTGTTCTAGATCGTGGTTTAAATTTAATATGCGGTTTAGTAGCAACAACTACATATATTAAATAACTTGCATTGACTTCTCATTATAGTAGGGCAATTCAGAACTGAAAATTAAAAAAATAAATCGTGCAAAAGTTTTATGAAATACCAATTTATACCAAATATCAATAAATAATTATATTCAGCTTATTAAAAATGCTAAAGTTATATTTATATATTAATATTGTACCCACCATACTGCAGTTGTATGATGAATTTGGTTCATTCATTCATAAAACAAAATATTACATAAATTTTACAAAAAAAAATTGTTAGACGCTGAATTATGAAGAGGAAATATCCTTGATATACTTGAATACATTAGAAACAATAGTAATATTAATATTAAATAATAATTATGAGATGTTCGCAATCAATATGAAGACATAAAATACAACACAGTGAAAGCTCTAAGGAAACAGAAACTAGATCTAAAGATAACTGTCTTTGTTTCAATCATATCAATGTCATAGTAATTGTCATAAAATCTAGAACATTTTATAAAAAAAAAAAACCAGCGATCGACTTATTTATCCGGTAGCATAGTATTATTCATTGGAATAGCAACCGAGTTAAATAATGATATGCGTGGTTTTATAAAAAGATTTTCAAACGATTAAGCTTGGAGGCCTGAATCTCATCAGTGGAAAAACTAATAAAATGAGGAAGATGAACCTATATTTATAATGAAATATAATTAAGTTACCAAAGCAAAACCAAAAGTTAAAAAAGGCGATCTACGGAACGCGAAAATTGCCGTCAAAAAAGAAAAAATCTAACAAAATCATAACTTGGATGGACTTAATAACAAGAAGCAATGTGTATTGCAAGATTTTTACATCCAGACTCGTTTAAATCAGTCACTTAAGGAAGATAATGCTTTGTTGTCAGCTATAAGC
Organism: Allophyes oxyacanthae; assembly: GCA_932294325.1. Classification (NCBI taxonomy): domain Eukaryota; kingdom Metazoa; phylum Arthropoda; class Insecta; order Lepidoptera; family Noctuidae; genus Allophyes; species Allophyes oxyacanthae. The sequence goes on from OW028631.1 coordinate 11,460,008, forward strand.
TGGTATTACACCAACTTATTCCTGAAAGATAATATTAAAAAAACAGTATCTACGTCTGCAATAAGGATAGACGATGTTTTTTATTACCTATAGAAGTTTAAATCTTTTAAATGATTTGGCATTGGATAGGACTGGATGGAAATTGGTACACCGACAAGTGCCCAGCACTTAAATTTTGGATGGATAGAAGTTTAAGGATCAAGATGATAATGAAAGTAATTCAGATAATTAACTTAATAATGGTTTTGTTTTTCTGTGGGATGCAAATGAATATATTTAATTTGGTTTGATTTGCAGCTCAATCAAGGCTAGAAAGACTGTTGAGTGATGCCATAAAAAGCAAAAATTCTAAATCTGAATGGAAATTGTTCCTCTATTAAGAAATTGATTACGTGAATATAGATTACATTGAGACCCCATACCGTCATCGGTAAATTGTATATGTATATCAATCGTATAAGATAGAATTACTAGCGTAACAATAATTTACTTACGTAACCTTTTTTATAAGTACAATTACATGACCTGCTCTTTTTTTATTAACCTTACTTTCGACTGAAGCAAAAACTTGAACATAATAAATTTCGAAGTGATCGACATAAATAATTCGAGTAGTCTTATGAACAGTATTTTTTTGACCAGAAATTTAATAAATTGGTTATCACACTTACACAACAATCCGTGAACATTATTCTGTTGGGCTTCAGCTCTCGTAAAAGATGCGATCTTGCCATAATCGCTACACTTTGTAAAGGTGTTCTTGATCGCAGTGTGCCATCTGTGTGCAGATGCTACGCTTTTACCTGATACTTTAATCTCATAATGAAATCTAATAAAAAAACAAAAATACAACTTACTTGTATAGGCTAAAATATATGAAAATGAGAAAGAAAAGAAAGAAAATCAATTTATATCACAAAAAAGTAAAAATAAAAACACATTACAAAAAAGCAATGAGTAATTGAATAGGAAATGGAATGGAATCTGCTTTTTCGGCTTAAAGACATTTATTTCTCAAAGAACAAATTACAGTTCACTTAAAGAGAAACTTATCAAGATTAGCAATAGGTTGTAGTTTACATTACGATGTTTGAGTCATCCAAGAAACTGAACACCATATTTCTTTTGTAAAATATAGCAAATATGTAACACTTCACACTAAGCTTAAGTGTCTAATATTAAAAGCTAAACTTATGTATCTAATATATAATTCCTTAGGCCTTTTTTACATGCTGTCTGTTTGAATGTCAAAGCATAAAATATAGTACACAAGTAAGGCAGTGTAAGTAAGCAAACTTACTGCCCACCCTTCACCTATGAGTCCTGAAATGTCGTAAAGTAAGCATTAATTGAAGTAAAGGCTTAATATAGGAACACTCAAGACTTCACACAACATGAGTCTACGAGTATAACAGCATTATTAAAGCTGGAAGAGACACCAGACATGAATCTATTTTTCCTCCACATCAAAAACTTATACACATTTTACACGACGACACGGTTGGTGCAATGGTTAAGCGATTAGCTTTCTACGCTACGTGCAGCAGGTTCAATCCCCGCACGAAACAAGTCTTTGTATGATCTACAGATAGTTGTTTCGGGTCTGGGTGTGTGTGCATGTGACATGTATGTTTGTAAACTGTACCCTCGATGCAAAAGAAATCCTAGTGAGGGGCAACGTTTAAAAAAAATTAAAAGCAAAAGAAATTTTATCTACAATCAATCCGCACATAATTACATGAAAGTGTAGTGGAGAATTTTATTCTTCAATCTAAAATTGTTCTACGGCTGACAATCAGAGCATGGCTTACTCGAAAAATGGTTAGTTGTCATTTGAAACACACAATTTTTTTACTTTTACTTGCACTGTCACAAAATATAATGAGCAGCGCAGTAATGGATTTAACTTCTTTTTTATATTACTCAAGCGAGCATGGTAAATTGTTCTCTAAAATGTACTTTACTTTAAGGGATTCATATTAGTATATTCCATCGTTTTTTAGAGAAATGTAACGGAAATTACCAAAGCTTGCTTAGTAAAAAAAAAATCTTTAGATTAATAGGCATAATTATTATCCTATTTTTATTTTTATTCACATTAAATTACATTATTCTCGCAGCTCTTTCCACAACATTGTTCTAATCAAGATTGTAATCTAGTATTTTTAAAATAGTTTCCATGGAGTTTCTTGCCGGTTCTTCTCTATAGGACCTACTATTTGGAACCGCGCACCTAGAGTCTCGACATTTCTTAAGTGCTTGTATCTGTTTACATGAAATTAAGATCTATTCTATTCTATTAGGTACTTTAAGGAAACTTTTTTATTAAATTGCAATGACCGTCATATGTTTAGAATGTTACGATTTAAGGGTATCGTGCAGATTCAGTATTAAAATAAAGCACTACTATTTATGTGTCTAAAAATTAAGACATTTTAAATTTACTACTAGATTTATACTAATTTAGACACATAGTACTTCCTCTCTCCTACATTGCTGTGCCCGATGGGATCCATAATGACCGAATAAATTGTTATTTTACCACCTAGATTACATTGTGGAACGCAATTGAGTATTGAGTATTTAAGGTTGTATTTCACGATGATTTCTTACTGTTGAGGGGGTGAAGTTTCAGCCTAGGCCCCACTCATTAGGGGAGCTTCGTTCACGCATTTCTTTTGTATTGCGCAACTGACGTGTCAAACTGTGTCTCTCATGTGTCACAGAATAGAATTATTAATTAGCAACACGCAGTATGAAACCTGCAACTAGTTGAAAATTTTTAATTAATTACAGAATACAGTGTCCCATATTATGCTAGAACATCAGTTCCATTCGTCCGTTTTATATTTGTAGAGTATTGAGTAGAAGTTACTCTACTACGGTCTTTCAACTTCCTCTAACTATTACTTTCTTCCACAGGTACCCTCATGTCCGTCGGTTTGGGAGCTCTTGCACTTCTCGCTGGTAAAGCGCTGATGACTGCGATGATGTCTCTCCTCTTATCAGCTATCATCGGCATCAAATCTCTCTCCGGAGGACAGAAGTCTACCACTTATGAGATCGTGTCGAAACCCGTCTATAGTCATTCTCATTCTCACTCCACTGCTCATGAAGATGTTGGTGGATATGGGCATTCGGGTTATGGCAGGAACTTGAATGTAAGGAGACGTTAGGACTTATATTGGGTTATTAATTTATTGCAGTAGTATGAAGTTTATGGGTTAATTAAGAAGTGTTAAGGTTTCATTGTGTCTTAGTATTGTTTTGAGATTGATTGGATATTTTGTTTACCAACTTACTGTCTAAATATTTATTATTTGTCCGTTTCTTTATTCGATATTTATATTTCTTTGAATATTCTTTTTTTTTAGTTAATTTATTTAGTTATTTCTGTTTCACTATTAATCTTCTCTTTCGTTTTCTTAATTTCATTTTTTTATTTTGCAATATATCCTTTCTTGAAAGCAATGAAACAATAATACTTTTCGAAAACACTGTAAATAAATGTAATTTACATTTACAGTAAGTATTACCGAAATGTGTATCATGAGAATGTATCGAAAATGCTCACTATTTATTGAAACTATTTATTTTTAGGTTAAGGTCACGAATTTCTGTAGCTAGATATATCATTCATTTTACTATATTTTATTTTATGTACTGTATTTACGAGTATTCATTTTAATATCAATTTATTTATTGTTTTGTTATCATATTGTTATTTAGTATTTTTTGTTCATATTGTTTCTGTCTTGTTATGTCTTACTTAATATAATTTTATTTCGTTTTGTTAATGTTGTATGTGTTTGTTTCTTATTATTATATTTATTGTTTTTTAGAAAAATAATTACCTATATTTTATTTAAATATTATATAATATTAATTTATTGTTTATTTCCTGTGCGTCTACCCGCCTATTATGCCAGTTATGTATTATATTATATATAATTTTATATCTATTACTATGACGTAATGTTTCATATCATAATTACTTACTATTTATTTATATAATATCTATATTTTTATTATTTTTGTCAATATAATAATTTATTATATAATCAATATTTTAATATAGTAAATCAATGTATAGGTACTTACTTATATAATTCTTTTTATATCAATATTGTTGTATCTTTTATTATTGTATGTATGTATTACTCTCTACTGTCTGCATTTAATTCAGCACCAAAATAAAATCGATTGTTATAATATTCTTGTTTTACTTATTTGGAATTCCTACCGAACAGTTAATGATAATCAGTACCTACATTTGATTATCCAATATTATCGAATCCAACCTGCACTAGAGACAAGTTAGTACTTCTATAACCTAACTGTCAAAAACCCCCGACTTCGACTAAAAAAAGAGCTGTAACTTTTGAATGGCTGAACAGATTTTCATGAAACATAGCTAAGATGATGCCGGATCAAACTAGCTTTTAATTAAAAAATACTGCATTCAAATCGGTCCATCCGTTTTTGAGTCTCTCTTCTTTTCAGCCACGGAAAGGCACTAATCTCAGGCGATACTAACATTATTTTCAGAAAACAAAGCCAAAATTTTTGTGATATGTCGGTACTTAGATTATAATTATTGATTGGTTTCCGCTGCCGCTCTAACTAGATACCGTGTACTAGTAAAATCCGGCAAAAAATACTACGCCGAAGCTGGCGTACTCGAGTTAATCAGAGGACGTTGATGTGTCGCTTGCTGTTTTAAACTTCACTAGACTTCACTCATAATCTATACTCTATATATCTACTAATATTTTATAGAGAAAAGATTTGAGTTTTGTATGTTTGTTTGTTTGTTTGTAATGGATAAACTCAAAAACTACAGCACCGATTTTAAAAATTCTTTCACCAACCGATTGCTACATTATCAGTGAGTAACATGGGCTATAATTTATAAATATATCACGCGGGCGAAGCCGCTGGTGGAAGCTAGTCTGAAGTAAAATGCTGGTTTGCGTAGAAAAACTGTGACAAAACAATACTACAAAATTAAAAAGATGCAAATAGTCAATACACACTACGATATTGAGTTGCCGCATTCAAGGAGCCATTTTTCTTAGGTGGAGCGGTATCTTGTTAGAGCAGCAGCGGAGACCAATCGATAATCTAAGTTCGGTAAGTAGTTTCAAGCTAGCTACAAGCTGTAGGAAATATAATAATGATGGATAGATAATTATTTACTCAATAGAAACACATAACTTGGAAGCTAATATAAAGTATATTATCGAAGAGAAAAAACAAATTACAATGAGAGACCGACACTGACAAGACACTCAGATGGTAGCATAGAGAGCGTCTAAAAGTATTTAATATAAGTGTTTGTGTCCATGACTAATTCTCAACACAACCCAATGCCAGTCAGCGCATTAGCCGTTAGATTATTAAAGATGTCATCAACGAACAAATAAAGCAACGCACTCCAATAAAATTACCTTCAAATCCCTTCATTATAGAAAAAGAAAAAAAAACACGACAACTTTCATTCCACAGACCTCACCACAATATTTATTTTTCTTTCCATTTTTATAACAAAGCAACTGGAGTGAAACTTATTGTTTAGAAGCTGAGCGAGTGTCTTCGTCCGCGTAGTTTTTTTTTTTTTTTTTTCTAATATGAAATTAGTCTATGTGACTCCTTATAACAGCAGCTATTTGCCCGTGAAAGTCCCGTCAAAATCGGTCCGGCTGACGGCGACCTCCAGACCCCTCACCTCATCATGTAATTCATAAAATATATTCCTCGGTATCCATTTTATCTCCTGTTAATAATACTTCACTAAATGATACCTATAGTAATATTGTGTCTACTTTATTAAGAATGTAAGATCGATTAAAAAGTTCATTATAGATCAATTGTATTACAAGTTAAAAAAGAGCCATTGTAATTGCAATCGGAGCTGTCAATAATAGTCGGTTCGTTGGTAAAAGAATTAAAGTTATTCAAATGAAAAAGTTTTTGATTCGGTCCGTTTTTTCTATATTGTAATTTTGATCGATTAGTACCTATTCTTAATTGGGTGACTGACTTGAGTGTTAAGTACGCACCTACTAGTATTGTATAATTTTATTATTTTAGTGGTACTTATGATTTTTGCTGTTCTTTTTTTTTATTGTAATATTGTGTAAATTGAGGTGGAATTTTAGCCGGGGCCGCTCCCGCGGCCCCACATTTGTTGTGTAGTAAGCTTGTTTTCTGAAAAGAGTATCCATGGAGTTTCTTGCCGGTATCTTCTCCAGGACCAACCCACTTGGAACCGTGCGCCTAGAATCACGACGTTTTGAAAGTGCCTGCAAAGGCCCAGTTGAAATAAAAATCTTTGACTTTGACTTTGACTTTGATCTACAGTAGAATTTGATCCCTTGTCATAGAAAATAAAAATTATTATGAAAAAAAATCCCCTCTCTAGGATTTCTCCTGTATTGAGGGTACAGTTTACAAACATACATGTCACATGCACACACACCCAGAACCGGAACAACTATCTATAGATCATACAAATAATTGCTCCGTGCGGGGATCGAACCCGCGGCACGTAGCGTAGAAAGCTAATTGCTTAGCCACTGCGCCAACCGTGTCGTCGATATTAATATATTTATTTGCCATGAAACCCTAATTTAATTGTTTATTTCTAGTTTGCCGCGACGCGGCGACTCCTAATTATTAGGTCATTAGGAGTGTGTGTGTGTAACCGTGGTGGACATAGATAAACACGTAAGATAAATTACGTGTATCACAAATTGGGAAGGGAAATTATTGCTACCTATTTCAGTAGATATGATATTATCAGATTTTTCTTGTAGTAATAATAATTTTTCTTGTTCAATAAATGTTTTTAAACCTATAAGTATGTACATAATATGTTAATAAATGATTATGTGAGTATAATAATAACCAAAATTATGTTATTCCCAGTTTTGTGCCAACCCTAGCATATTTGCGTAGGACAGCGTAATCAACTTCACCCGTGGTATCGCCCGACATCATAAGCTTTGCCCAACTGTGTGGATTGTAAAATTTTGGTACATGTTACAAAATTGTGGGGCACCTTAACTATATACGCCGATTTTTTTAGCCCCGACTAAAAAGAGGGGTGTTATAAATTTGTAGTGTGTAAGTGTGTGGCGTCGTAACTCCAAAACGGACGAACCGATTTCAATTCATTTTTTTAAATTGAAAGTTAGTTTAATTCTATATCACCTTAGCTATGTTTCATGAAAATCTGTTCAGCCGTTCAAAAGTTACAGCTCATTTTCTAGTTTGAGTTGGGGGTTTTTAATGCATTACCTTTAATACAGGACGCAATAGTTAACTTCAATTTTATATGCAGTGTCACTGATAGTTAAATCATGCATAACCAAAAAAGTATCATAGTGCATTTAATATTATAGCAGATAAAATAAGTTTTCTTGCATCTTCTAATGAAAATTATTAACAAATCACTGTGTTTTGTCTTGTTCTTGCTGATACGAAATATCACGCGCCAAAACTAAAACAATTTGTAAGGTGTTTTATTTTTATTTATTCTTTTATGTATAGGGTGGTGCGTGTATCTATGTAAAACTAGCTTTTAATAACTTTATTTGTATTTTTTATACAGTATGTAATAAAATTTTCACATAATATAATAATTCATAATCCAATTTGATTAACATCAGATTATCGATTGGAAACCGAAAATCGCCGAACTACTTTCGACTTTTCCATTATAACAACCTTTTATTTACAGAACGAAAGTGCTGTTCACAATAGCGTTCAAAAAGCAACGACTTTGCTCTTTTTAACGCTTTTCTTGTACTTTTTGTTATCATGGTCGGTATAAAATAAATTGCGATCAGATTAAATCTATCAGTCTACAGTTGTCTCCCATAGAAATGTCTCAGTGATTGACAGGAACAGTGCAGTGAAAAAGTGATTACGATGCATCTCACAAGTGTATACATTGCTGTTTTAGTGACTGTAATAGTGAACAATTCTCAAGCAGCTATCGATGGATCTGATCCTAATGCAATCATTGATATTGTTAAAAACGTGCCAAATAACACAGAAAGGACTGGAAGGACTTTGCACAAGGAGTGTAATAGTTTTCTGAACTCTAAATGCTTGAAGATCCATGCTTTGTCCTTTTTGGAGGACTTGAGTTCCCGCGATGAGCTTAACCTTCTGCCGGGCCTGAGTATAGTGAAGGAGAATCAGACATCTAATACTCCAAGTCCTGAGGAAATGGCCGCGGAGCTATCGCGCCAGTTCCCTGGAAAGTCGGAAGAGAAGTTGAATCGATTCCTTCTGTACCGTCTACAAGACTATTTGGATGGACACTCTATACGGTACCGGCTGCTGGATCCTCAGACTACTCAGGAGGCTATGGATATGGCAAAGGGAGATAAAGCCTCTGTTGGGAGGAAATCAGGGGGTGGTGGTGGCGGACTTGGGGGCGGCGGAAAAGGAGGAGGCAATGGCGCCCTCTTGGCTGCTGCTCTGATGATGAAAGGTAACTTATTTTCATATTTTGAAGTGCGCAAAAATATCGTGGAAGCTGTTTTTGACAATGCTTTCCTAACAATAGTAATTTGATGGGTTTGCATATTTTAAGATGTGAATATGTACCTAATAATTTTTATATCAAACTATAATGTCTATGATTTGATTTGATTTGCTTTAATAATATTGTTTGCAAAAATTTATCTCAATTAAAACTTGATCGATTTTTTTTTGTATTGGATGACGTAAGTACAGATTTTTTTAAAAGAAATCTATTTATCAGGCAGCTATTTTCATTGTAAAGTACATGATATCGACGTGGATTAGAGCTGCACTTTATAGTTTTTTTTTTTAATAAAATTAATGTTGTATTAAAGCCCTATAGCTATATTAAGTTCTATCATAAATCGATACCAAGATTATTATTTTAGATGTTGTTAATATTTAAAATTTTCCTGTACATTGCCTTTCTGCTTTTCGTCTCTCCTTTTCACGTTATTTACCACCAACTTCTCTTATTTCAGGAACCTTAGCAGCAGCAGCACTCGGAGCATTAGCACTTCTTGCTGGCAAAGCTTTAATGACAGCCCTCATGTCTCTTCTCCTCTCAGCCCTCGTAGGCCTCAAGGGTGGCGGGGAACACAAGTCTACCACCTACGAAATCATCACCAAACCAGAGGTCTCCCATCACCACTCCCACAGCCATGAAGAAAGCCATGAACATGATCACGGACACCATGGTGGCTATAGGAGAGCCTATGACATGAATTATAATAGCTATATGCCTTACGATACTACCAGTAGTCAGTAGCTTATCTAATTGATTGATCGTCTGTTTATCTTGATTGGTGTTTTCAGCTAGCCTAACATGAACACCGTGATATAATTTTGTGGAAACAGGTTTTAAAGGCATTATCTTGTCTTTTCATGACGACAAAATTTTGTCACGGCTGGTGAATTGGTTGATTCATTGTTTGATGATTTTGATTTCACTTGGCTTTCAATTTGGATGATGAAGTACTAGCAAAGTGCCTTCTGTGCTTAGGTTTGCGATTTATAAATGTCTATATTCATGTCTATGTTCTTCATGTCTATAAGAGTAAAGCTTAAAATTGTAATTTTTATTTATACTTAACTAGAATCATAGTGTGAACAAGTTCTTCAAAGCAATGGCTATCGTGGATGTCTGCTTATGGACTTGCACTTATATTGCCTTGAAACTCTTATAAAATACTTAAACCACCATATCTACCTGTGGTGAACTTCATCAATCATAATAACTATATGAATGTCAGTTAAAATGAAAATACCATTGGATACTATGAACAAAATATTGTTTAGATCATTAATTTTAGTAATTTATTCAAAGATTTCAAAATGAAATAGTTATAAGGTTATTTATTTTCTTAGTTATAATCGTCGTTGTTTTCAAATTGTTTATTTATTGCAGCTTCAAGTTAGGTGTGTTAAAGTTTCTCTTATTTTATTTATATATTTTCGAGTTTTTAGTTATAATATTTTCTTTTCATTATCTCCAGTTATTTTTTTCCCACCGTTAAACTCTTATTATATTTATTTTACTAATACACAAAATGCTTTTATAAATTAATAATATTCTTTAGCTTTTATTTAATTTATTTTTTCTATTAAAATATAGATATTATTTATAGATATTTATTTATTTAAGCAGTATATGTAACTGTGATATTTATATTAATTTATGCTTCTTAAACAACGCTTTTTATCATACCAAATATACTGTATATTATTACTATTATTACATATTCTTCAATCATAATGTCTTGTCTTACTATGATAATTTTTTAAACCAAATTGAAGCAATATGTTTTCTATAAAAATAAAATTTTAAAGTAAATTGGTTTATATCATTCATTTTATTTCCCTATTCTTTATTTTCTTGTATATGTTTTTGAAAATAGTGTTGCTGCTTTTTATTAATTTTCTAATTGATAGTTGGCAGGTTGCCTTTATCAGCAACAGCCCTATGATCAGTAGTGGACTCTAATAGACCTAGCAGTAATAGACTTTGTACTTATACAAAGTCACTCAGTGTCTTTCACAGACAGACAGTCAGTTATTAGCCCGTAGCTTACTACGGGCTAATAAAACATTATGCTGCACTGGTTTCAAGTAGTTCTCCAAAATTAATTATAACTATAATTAGGTACTCAAAGTAAACTTTTTATTTAAATTTCATATAGGCCTTTTTAGGCACTTTTAAAACGTCGTGATTCTATGTGCACGGTTCTAAGTGGGTTCGTCCTATGGAGAAGATACCGGCAAGAAATTCCATGGATACCTACTCTTTTATAATAATAGGTACATTTACCATAACATCAGCAGCCGCGGCAGCGGCCCGGCCAAATGCGGGCAGGAGAATAATGATACCTGAATGTATAAATTTTGTAAGTATAGGAGATTAAAATAATATAGTGCAGGGCGGCCTTATTGCATAAAGCAATTTTTTCCAGGCAACCTTTATGTAAGTAGATAGTACACAAATTATCGTCACATAACAAAAATGTCTATTACAAGCAACATTGTAATAATAATGAAAGCTATGAAAATGTATAATTTCTAATGTACTCTACTTAGAAAAACTGCGTCTTTATCTAGTTCATGGACAATTTACTCTTTTGGATTTAAGAAAACGATGTTATCTATATCTCTATGCTTATCTGCTTTTGCGCATTAAATGTTTCGGTAGGATGACGAAGAAAGTAATGTTTCTTCTTTTTCTTCATCTTAGTTCTTCTGGTTAGAAAAGAAAGAAAGAAAAATCTTTTATTTGCCACCAAAACAAGACACACTAGAATGACAGACACAGGTAATAAGAAGAGGACAGGTGCATAGACAGAGAATACATTTTTTAGGATGGCAGCAGTGTAAAATTGAGTAGAACAAATAATTATTTAAAAGAATAAAAAATATGTGGGTATACTGCACCGACTGCGCATCACCTATTCAGTGTGTGTCCCGAGCGAGTGGTTGCTAGAGAAGGCAATGGACAAAGCACTACCTATCAGTTCCTCCTTCTATAAAATGGCATGTTTTACGGTTTCAGGCTATAAATTTTGTCTGATAAATGAATTCTAGATTGATTTAGGTTATTAATGTGCACATTTTGAAACCTATTATTTTATAGGCTTTCAGTATCACGTACCTACTAAAAGGATCTTCAAAAGATTATTAATTATACTTCTCACAACAATAATAACTGTAGATATGGGTACAATTATTAGGATACTAGTTGATTACCCAAAGCACAATTCGATATAGATAACGATTTTCGCAAGCCCCTTTACTGTTAAAACGAACTTCACAGTCAGAATATGAATTTATAATATATTTTTTTCCAGAACCCCTACCCTTATAGTATCTACCCTTTGGTTTATAATATTAGGACAACACATTCATATAAGCAAACCCCTTACACGCGCCTTGTATAGCAGCTCTGCTTTACTCACTGCAACTTTCATTTAAAAGTACCTAAACACTTTTGCCACGAAATTGAATCTTAACACTATTGCATTAAAAACTTTACTATACAAAATCAACTGCAAATCAAAACATTGTTTATTTACATAGCCTTTTCTCTAATCCCTTAACCACGAAGTTATTTAAATAAATAGTTAACTATAAAATTACATGTTTTCACGCTAACACCATGGCACTTGACCTTATATCCCATAAACCAAGAAAATAAATAATGTGAGCCGATTACCGCGTTTTCCATTTGTATACCAACAATGGAAGTTAGAAGAGTTATTGTGGAACTTATATGTATTGTAATAGTAAATGCCAAAAATATTAATATTAATGAAAACGGTGAAGTAAATAATGTAATCGATGGAGAAAATAAGAGTCCTGATGATAATTTCAATGGTGTTTATGCCGATTGCTTTCTTCACATGTCATTTCCATGTGTGCAAAGAAAAACGTTAATGTATTTGAAACAGTTGAATAATTTGAGTGAAGTATCCGTGTTCGGGGATTATGTTAAGTTTGGTAAGTGGTAATTTGATTTTAAATATTGAGTGAATAGGTTCTCTGTTGAATTCATAACAATATACTTTTAAAATAATAATTTACCTGAATTTCCTATGTATACTGTAGGTAAAAACTAAAGTAGGACAAAGTTCATGCTTGATCTAAATCAACAGTCATGTTATATACAAAAAAAATCAGTGTGAAGTGAAGCACAAATCAAAACATTTGAAATATTTATTACTTTAATATCATAGAACCTAACTCTAAAAATGATTCTGCAGTCATTAGCGCCTGACTTTTTTAATAAAGCAATATGCACACTAGTTACAAACCAAGGCAGTATTCATAGGATGCAAAATACCTAAATATTTTCCATTATTTTCACAGTAAAACTGAACATTAGTAAACTAGAAGAAACTAAGGATACAGAAGACCGTTTCTCTGAGAAGAACTCTGAAGAACTGACACATATGATTGACAGAGCTATTGATCATTTCTTTGACAACCACATCATCAAATTTAGTGCGTTGGGACGAGAAACAGCTCTCCCAATCCCGAATAATGGTAAGATATGTTTCTGTCAAAAGATGATTCCAGGATAACAGAATAACAATATTGACAAATGTCTAGTGCTTGGATTTTTTGGTATTAAATTATGTACAAATTAAAATTAAAGAGAAGTTACAACATTCTCCATATCGGAAGTTTGTAACTGATGTGATGTTAATTTCCACCAAACATATTGAACTTTATTATAAAAAAAATAAAAGAAGAAGATTATGAAAGAAAGAACATCAATATAATAACATAATAAAAATCAACAGATAAAAACGTTATGGTGGGCAATCCGTTGCTATTATATCTTGTTGCAAGTTACAAACAATAGGAGCAAGTAAATGAATAAGAACTATATTAGCTTAAAATACATACCTACATATTTTCTTTTTTATCTCATGTTCATGTTCTGAATCACATTCTTTATAGATATTGTTAAAACAGAATACTAATGAATTAACCTATTACAATCTTACAGTTGAAGAATTTGTTGGTAGAAAGAAGCATAAAGGAGGAGGGGGTGGGGGTGGCGGCGGCGGTGGTGGTCACGATAGCGGAGATGGGTTTGGCAAGAAGAAGATGATGATGATGGCTATGATGTGCATGAAGATGAAACTGATGATGGTAAGTCTATTTATGAAAGCCTATCTGCTGAACATGGTCCTAAATCTCTGACATTGAAAGATTTCAAAGACTTCAAAAGTTTGACTTTATTTATTTGCTGAGACAAACAAAATACTGATCATAGAATACCTAATTTAGAGACGAACTGAATGCATACATACATATCAAACGTGTTTATGCTAATGCCATTTAAAAATCCAATCAGTTTAATCAAACTCTTTTCGGAGGAACATGGGTTTAAGAAAATTTGATCTCATAAAAAAATAATTCATTTAGATGGGAACACAACTAAAAATTAAAACATATATCGAGAGGCGTAATTAAAAAGACAATGACAAAAATATGTTACTCTGAAGATCTATTTTAAAACTCCTAATAATAATAGTATTTTTGCCACTTGAGTACGTATAAAATGGCACTTATTGTTAACTTCACAGATGATTCCAGCTATGATGGGAATGATGGGAATGATGTCATTCAAAGGGATGATGTTCAGTATGATGTCCTTCATGGTGTCTAAGGTAACACACATTTACAAGCGCCTATTTATTTTGTCTTTGTCATTAAATACATAAATTTTGCTATGGATCTTATAATCATAAATATCTTCATCCCATGCATCTAAAATGCTAGGCACTTGTCGGTGTAGCAATTTCCATTCAGTCCTATCCTATGCCATCTTCATATCAAGTTACATTTATCACAGTAAATTCTACGTATCTTAGAATGTCTATAACGTTTTCATTGGAAGTGTTCAATAATTCTAAATAAAAATATGCCGATAGGATATATTTTGCTCATAAGTAAATATAGGCGCAGATTAAAATATACAAGTAATAAAATACATGTGTTAAATTCAGATGATGCTGCTTATGAAGATATTGGAGAAGAAAGGAGGTGCTGGTGGCAGTAGCGGTGGAGGCTTTGGAGGCGGTGGTGATGGGGTAAGTATTATTACGTAACAATACTTATTCAAGAAAAAGAAGAAGCAACTACTACATTAATAAAGAAATAGACAATTCAATACATTACTTCCTGCATTCGAGACAGTTGTATAAGGTTTTACACCTATTAGATAGGAGGTTTCCAAACTCTTAATTTAAACTATACTAAAACAGTGAGCTTCAGCTTCTATCGGTAGAAAAATAAATAAAATATTAAAATTGCCTTCACAAAATATCATAGCAAATTTTACAAACTACAGCTTGAGAAGTTGAACAGAAACAGGAAAGTATTAATACCTTGATCTCTATACAAACATGATTATTACAAGGTTATTAATACGGTTGAAATGGATGGAACTATAATTTAAGTATAAAAAATGATATATCATAAATTATTTACTTTTCAGGGATGGGTAGCTGGCGGCGGTGGTGGCGGCGCCTGGATGCCAGCAGGTATAATTATGCTTGTATAAAAATAATAATTATCACATCAATAAAAACGGAATGAAAACTCAACTTTTGACATCCAGGTGGACAAGACTATGGTGGTGGTGCAGGAGGAGGAGGAGGCGGTGGAGGCGGCTACGATGCAAATGGGCAATGGCAAAGCAGATCCATACTTGATTTCGAAGACAGAGAAGGAATCATAGAGAATAAACCAATCATATCCTATGTTGCACCTATAGTAAGGTATAATAACATTAACATTGATAAAAAGTCAAAAAAAATAGCAAGCACTGGTCAAGAAGTCGTCGAGATAAACAGAAATGGAACTTTACCCAAATCGCGAAGTAAAAGGAGCATTATCGATGTCCTCCAAAGTTCTTATTTTTACTGGATCAACAAGCTTTTGGGTGTCAACAATAATAGAAGAACGTCGAATTATCCGAAGTACAAAATAGTTAATGGCGTAAAATATGTCTTTTATCCGTTTCGCCAACAAAAAGTGAAGATGCCAAAGGAAATTCAGAGTAATCGAATCAAAACTGTTGATGAGGGTTTCAAACCTATAATAACAGCAGAGGACTTTAATAAAGGTGAAATTGTTGAAGGTGGTGTAGAAAGTCGAATGAATAGAAAGAAATTGAACAAAATGAAGGATACAGTAAACGAGACTTTAGATGATAATCCTTGGGAATGACTATATTATTTGATGAAATTCTATGTGCTTGACAACATAGTAGAGCCGGACTTTCGATCATTTATATTTTTGTAGATAAAATGTATGACGTCAGTGCATTTGCATGAGATTAAAGTTATTTAGATAAGATATGTTATTTAAAGAATAATTGTATTTGTGCCTGATATTCTAATAAAGGTATTTAGTCAAACAATGAAAATTTTAATTTCTGGGTAACCGAGATCGTACGCAATATTGAAAAAAAAAATAGGAAGGCCCATTCTTAATACAAACATACTTTTCTATTAATACTTTAGAACATTATTGACATTCCGATATCGGAATCTCATACACTCGATCACATTCATAAAGTATTTCAATGTAGAGACGAAAGCACGAAATCAAATTCTTGTCTAGTAGGAGTTTCGTAAAAGCGCCATCTATGATTTTAATTGTGTACTACAAACAGGTGTACCTACTTCACAAGATGTCTACGATCATTCTCTGCCGTAGACGGAGAAACAAATTCTCTGCACATCGCCCAACTCTGTCTCCTATGAACTCGCGCTCTGACACAAAGCAGATTTCGCCAAATGTAAAAGATGGCGGTACTATATAAATTAATTGTTAATTACTCAATTTAAAGCGATGCAAATGTATTGTTATATTCTTATCTGTTTTATTAGTCATAAAAATAATACTGATAATGGAGTGAGTATAACTAGTGGATTTTAGAATATAAACGTATGTTTCGACCTATCATTCAATATCCGATATGGTCTAGTGGCTAGGATACCTGGCTCTCACCCAGGAGGCTCGGGTTCGATTCCCGGTATCGGAAATTCCCTTTTTGAAGATTTCACATTTTTTTTACACGTTATTTTTCAACTGATACGAAAACTCCAGACATCTGAAATATGTCTTTGCTTTGATATCCATCATTTTGGTTATCTGGTAGAGTCGCCGTTGACAGGCCGCAGTAGTTAGATTTTGAAGATTGCTTGTATTTTAATGCCCTGCTTAGACTTCTAGACTTGAGATAAACCTAAGTCCGGTAATATGGAGTACCTACACCTCGTACCTACAGTAGATCTATTAGAAGAAGAACTATTAAAATTGGAACTATCAGGAAGGAAGTTTCAAATTGAGAAATAAGTTCGATCACTACTAACAGCCTTTGGAATGTTTCCCAAAGAATAATACGTTGATTTTTCTCAAAATGAAACTGTACTCAATAATAACATAGTGGGTAGACAGATCACACCGTAAACACGTAATGATATACCACTAACCCACCAGCGACATAATGACTATAATAATGCCATAACCTTCAGTGAAGTAGGATAAGCAGTTGACATGCTCTGTTTATCTATGGCTCAATATAAAAATGATAAAGTACTACCGATTTATCTTCAAGCTTGATTGTTGTTAAAGTTTTAGCGAGAATTTTTTTAAATGGTATCTCCTCGGTGAAAGACGTGCTTTTTGCCCATTGATAAGTACGAAAAGAGGCTATGTGTGCTTGGTCATCACTTATTGTAAATATCTCCTACGTTTCTATTTTCATTTTGGTGTTTTATGTTCTAATGGATTATATCAATAGAATATTTAAAAAATAAACTATCAGATAACGTTATTTGACAGATTTTTTAAGTTCAGTTATTTTCTGTAATAACTATAAGACACATTACAATGGACACTTTCGGGTTCTCAAAGCAGTCTTATGGAAAAATTCTGATTTAAGATAAGCCTTCATAAAACTTATATTAAAAAAACAAGTTCAAGGTGGCACAAACGATGAAAACTATAAAAATAACATTGGCATGATTGTGGCAGTTACAAGATTGATTTAAAAATATGGTCATCCAACAATGTACATTTTTCAGGTTCGGTTAGTTGCTGTAACCGAAGCCAAGCGCGAAAAAACATTAATTATACCAATAGGTATACTAATAGGCCTGGATTATACAATAATGAGGGAAGCGACTCCAGCTCCTGTACAATTTGTACCCCAGTTTCCTGTTTAAACTATAAGGGAACTGAAATGTAACTTTGTATGAATCTGTAGCATAAATATGTAATGAAATTATTTATTTTTGCAATTTGGATTTCTCAATCACTTTTACAGATCTTCCTATGACTACCTCTGAGAAGAAACACCGAAACAAACTTAGGGGTCAAGGTCTATTTTAAAGTCCAGACATACTTTTGTAAGGCACTACAGTATCTGATATAAATGTAGGGTAGGTATAGCCACCGTATGGTCAAGCCCATATAGGATTATTATTGAAACTAAGCCTAGCCTTATCCATAACCGGAGTCGAACCATCGTCATCTAGTCTAACATTGTCACCCATCTGTTTATTATTCGTCCTCGCGCTGCATAACCACAATGACTCATTAGGTTGTTTGAAGAAAATAACTTTTCCTTTGCGTAAACGGAACTCTTGCTCTACTTTTTAATTTCTAGGGATTTCTTGACCTATTGCCAGTCTTCTTTACTTTAGAACTTGTTTTGTGGCTAAAGCAGGATTATATCTAGTTCCTGCATTCCTGATTTCGCAAGTTTCTAGCAGTGTCACCTGATCTTTGCTAATAAGAGAAACTGTTTTGTATGCCAGTGCCTAAATGTATGATGACGTAATCCTTGGTACAAATATGTACATGTACTCTTATCTACCTATAAGACACTCGTGACACAAGGCACTGACATAAACAGCAGTGCAGTCTGTGGATCAAGTTTACGCGGCGGGCTTACAACGCCCTACGTGTTCAGTACAACGACGCTCTGAGGGCAGTGTTGAGAAAACCGCACTGCAGTGCATCCGCAATGTTTGCGGATGCAGCCATCGATGACTTCTTTGCCATCGTATGGAAGAGAACTGCATCGATGATGAGCAGGATTCGTGGTAGCACCAACACTGTCCTCAGAGCGTTAGCGTGCAAGATCGACAACCGTTTTCATGTGTACTGGGCAGGTGTACACCTGCACAAAAATAGGAAGTAGATTTTAGATTTTAGTCATTATTATGTAACCTGTATTAATTACTAACACCTTTTATTTTGTATTTTATGTGTACTACTAACAACCCTTACTAACTCTTTTTTTGTAAATTTATGGACTATATGTCTGAAATAAAGTTATTAAATAAAATAAATAAACCTTTCAATCCAGATCCCTATAACAGTTAATGTACTCATTGTAAACAATTTTGACCATGACACTAATAGTCGAGTAATATTTAATTATTTGTATTGAACCGCAGATTTTTATTCGCGATTTCATGGTTTTTCCCCTACCAAAAAGTTGTTTATAATGAAAACCCCTAAAAGGAATCGGTATAGGAAAGATAATAATATATGTATAGTTGATTGTAGACCGCAGTGCAATATTTTAATACAATATAGTTAATACACACAACATTAATTAAACTAGTGTCTATGTTAGTAGTTATTTGTATTCATGAGTGATTAAGACGCGCTAGCACCCAACGCGGCTGTCGCTTTCGAAAGCAAATGGTACGGTTGCACCACGCGTAACTGTAGTTAGTGATATTGAAACGTCACATGGACATTAGATATTATCATCAGTTTACTAATACAGTTTGCAAAGGAGAAAGGTTAAAAATGAGATAACACATTTGGATGGTAAAGTATAATTTAGAAGAGTTTTTATGTACAGAAAATCTTAGGTTCATGCCTTCTTAAAATGTATTGACCTTGAACTTTACAAACGATTTATCGTGTTACATTTTAGTAGGTATATATTATGTTATAAATAAATCGAACGTCGATTATAAATTACAAGAACATATAAAATTTGATACCTAGTAACTATTTGGATTTTATGCATTTTATCTCATACAAAAAATATATAATATTATGGTCACTGTAGTAAAGCTTGAAAAACAAAACATTTTGAATAGCGTGTGCGGCCTAAATATATCTAAATATCGCGTTACGAAAAGAGATATTTCCATTTTAGTTTTTTGTTTGAAATGTCTCCATAACTTCTATACATATTTATTGTGTCTTTTTTCATTTTAAAACCGATACCCACAGTTTTCAAACATACATGTTACGTGCCAGACCCGGAACAACAATTAGGACATACACATATTTGGTCCGTACGGGGATCGGAACCGCGGCACGTAGCGCAGAAAGCCTATCGCTTAGCTACTGCGCCAAACGTGCCGTCAATATAATCAGAAAATGGTTTTAACTAATAGTTAACTCTTAGTTACGAGTTGGTGGAGTCAGCCGTTCGCAATCGGCCACCACACACGGTCAAAGACCCAGATCTTCACCTTGCTCTTGAGACTTGGTTTGACGTTTGTGGTGTTGTTCCTATTGCGGATATCGATATCGATAAAATATTATTTTTTGTGTGAATTTTGTTGTCCTGGCATAAGTTTGTCAAGACCGATGAGAAAAGGATTTATTGGTATTGGTATTGGTAAAGCGGGCGATTTTCCGCAACTCCACGACAATGCGCGTATTTTGCGTTGGCTGGAGTTGGGTTGGCTGGAATAAACTATTCCCACCCAGAATAGTTTATTCCAGCCAACCCAACTCCTCGAGGAAGGCCAGTAGACATTAAATTTGATGTTGCTGGCGATCTCCCGGGGAGTACTCTGGTTACCGAAGTACTTGGCCCTGAAGACAGCTAACTCTGGGCAGTTCAGAAGCACGTGGGCCGCTGTTTTATCCACTTCCATGCAAGCTCGGTACAGAGGACTGTCTGTAACTCCTATAACATAGAGATGCTTATTAAAAGTACCATGGCCCGTTAGGGCACCGGTCACAGAAAAGGATGAAAAATTAAAGTTTAATAATAGTACATTATGGTACAAGTGTGTAATGTTGGTGATTACCGCTGAGGCGCCATTGAGACCCGAGCCGTTAGGTGAGGGTCTTAAGAGAGCCGAGGACGGTAATCATCAATACACACGTGTATCATACGACGTTTTTCAACACACTTGTGAAGAAAATAACTATAATTTCAACAGTGAAAACAAGTTGTAAAAATTTTTTCGCAATGGCGGGAAAAATTAATCAGTTTTCCTATGCGCGCGCATCTAACAGATCGGCCATAGACTAAAAGAATGAGGTTTCTTTTTTTTGGCTTTTCTCGGATAGCGTTTTAGCCACGAACAAAATGGGTAATTCAAAGTTTTCTTTATCACAGAAAAAACAAAAGTTATATTTGAGTGAAAGTTGTTGAAATTTATCTATTTAAATACGAAGTTGCATGAAACTAGCAAGCAATAGGTAGGTACATTAATTTATTTGTATTAATGAACACGATCTTTTTTGTTTCGAAACTTTTTTTAAAACAAAGCAACTCAACCAATTTAAAAAAACACCTATAACTCACTTGCATAGAAATAATAAGTAGGTCTCCCCTTAGATAATAAGTCTATGCTCACTTGTGAATAAAGAAAAAGTCACAGTTTGATTACAGGTGTCATTATGTGCCTAATTGCGGTGAAATTAGAGCCATTTTATGAGCTGAAAAGTTAGTTTTCCTAAACTGACCTACAACTAAGCCTCTTTTACAACTATTACACAAAATCTGATTTAACATAAATAAAACCGTAGTCTGTAGTTTGATAATTATGTATTAAATGTAGAGTTTACATTGCAATTATTCTTCACCTTCTACCTTATTGCCTATGAGCGCTATGTAGGTCACCCGTGACCTATAAAAAATCGTTTTTCTATTGGGTCTGCTGCGGTAGCAGTCAAGGTATTAAAGTAGTTACAGCCAGATATAATCTTCCAATATCAATCATTCAGAAGGACACTCTTTCATACTCACACACTCAATCGGTGTTTACGTAGAAATTACTTCTGAGCATGGTTTTGTAATACGGAATTAAACCTTTGTAATGCTCAATACCTAACTTGAAGCAATCTATATCGTGTATCAGAAATGTGTGGTTATACTTATGGGTCTGGATCGACTATCAAACTGAACAATTTTATATAAGGGACCAACATCATAATTGAGAAAAAATAATCAGCTGGCCTATACAAAACTTCAATACCTACTCGACTCAAACGTATGAATAGCTGATAATTTTTTCGCGATTACGATATTGGTCCAATAAAGTTGCTCATTTTAATTGGTCTGATCCACACCCTTAAATATGTCAACGCATTTCTGATACACATTGTATAGTTAAAAACCAAAACTATCGAATCATATTCGCACATCGATAACTTTCACCCATCACTAAACACTAGTGCGAAAGAGACCCACCAATTTCTCCCACTCGCAGTTCATTCGAGATAAATTTAGTAAGCCATGCGATAGCCGTCGGTTCGCGCGCCTTTCTAGTATTTGACCTGTTTAAAAACGTAAACATTAACGTAAACTTTAACGTGTTGTTTTGTGTCACGGATTTATAGTGATGGGACGCAGGTAAACTATGTTTATGATTTTTTTAGTTTAGTTTAATTTCTATTTTACTTTCGTTATGTTACATTTTTAAGGCTTCCGGTTTTACCGGCTTCTTTTTGGAAAGTTTTTATATGAAACGGTGCTTCCAAAACGGCGATTTTTTTGTTTTATTTTCGTGTCGGATTCCTTGTACGTGACTTTTTTTTTTCTTGACCTTTGTAGAAAATCTTTACCTTGTTAAACCATGAAGATATAAATCAAGTAAGTATAATTATAATTATCTAACCCTTATTTACGATATTTATGCATCCTGTATTTACCTTTAGATACGTACTCATTGAAGACAGTATACCGATACCTAGATATTGCAAGACCATTCCCTAGTGGGGGGAGGTCCGTGCTCAGCAATGGGTGTCTACGTGACGTCAGGCATGTGTCATGCTCTTGATATTTCAGTGCTAATGTTGGCTACACATCCTACATCAATGTAGACTCACCTTTTATCATTATCATTTCATATTTAATCAAGACACTGTATATGTTTCTTCTCTGTTACGACCCTAACAGTCCTATGGAAGTAGTTTACATAATGGATGCATATCAACAGGTGATTTGGCCTGAGGCTGCTGTTGTACCCATTGATCATTGCTTCAGCAACAGAATAGATAAAAGTACTACACTTGAGCCTTATCTTTACTTATAAAATGAGAAGAAACCAAGACCAAGACCCAAGACCCAAGACCTTTTTGTCTTTTACCTTCTTGTATGATGTATCTCTTTGCTACCTATGTAATTTGAAAGACAAATAAAAATCTTCTATTCTATTCTATTCTAAGAAGAAGAAGTGTGCCCAGGAACTTCACGACCTCATACTCTTTTCTCCTTTCCATTAACGCTCGACCAGACGTTGGGCGAGTTTCTACCCCATTATCGTTGATATTCCAATTATAAGCACGAAAAGATTTGCTTCATCCTTTCTCATGCGAATGGACAAGGAGTGAGATTCTCTGCGTCTGTGTTTCCCGATTCATATAATTTGGGAGTCTTGAGATGAGAGAAAATAAGCATTATTTGAGTTTGCGTGGTCCATCCCCGGCAGCATCGTCACCTACTATCAGATGAGGTGTTGCCAAACGCACTCAAATCTATAATAAAAATATAATAGTTTAAAAAAACTATAGAACACGCTTTAGTCATCCAAACTGGTCGTGAATGCAAAATTTCAGCTCAATCGGAAACCGGGAAGTGGTTCAAATTTAACTTCCAAGATTTTCTTACATAGTTAGTTACAGGTGAAGATAATAAAAGCGTGTTCAAAAATAAAAGAGAAATTGAAGGTGCCAACACCAGTTCATGGACTCGTCTTTAAGCTTATGGTCCTTATGGCGTCCATTTCTTTGATTCTTACAACAAAATGTCTTGAGACTATCAATACAAAAGTTGGAAATATGAATAAATGCTATATTAAAGAGAAAATGCCAATCGTCTTGCTTAACCATTTCATTCCCATACTGTCAAAGGGTGTTTCTCCCCCTATCTTTTTGTCCTATTTAAAACTTGTAGCTGTATTACAGGGACAATTTTAATTGCATTCGAGGTTATGTCATGGTTGATTTAGCCATAGAGTCCTTTAGCAGGAAAATTAGTATTTTCCTGCTACACTCATGTTGTAGGAAGATTACTGATATTGAACCAAAAACATGAAATTTCATCGTCATTATCATCCACAGCCTGAATGTACTCACTCCGGAATATCTAAAAGTCTCTTTGTGTACCTTCTCCGGTCATGCGCTAATGGCATCCATCGTGTTTCCTATGGTTTTTCTTTTAATTTCAACCCATCATGCAACTAGACGTCTCACGTTCATTTTCCTTTCAATGTCCGCAACCGTTTACAGCTCGGATCCACCTGCCATCTCCGTGTCTTGCTAGGTCTACCAGATATTACTTGAGGCCCATTACTTGATTTCATACGACTCTTATTTCCAGATTTTAATATTATGGTCTCAGCTTTATATTTGCTGTCTAACATAGATCGCTCCATGGATTCATCTATACCTTAAAATATTCTAATTTTCTTGAACTACGAGTATCATCTATCACACTACTATCACTACTTCTATCAGTAGTACTATCAGTAGTACTATCAGTACTACTATCAATACTACTATCACTGCTACTCTCACTATCATTTCAAACACAGGGCTTTGTTATGTTAGAATCATTAAAAAGAAAATCACTATCAAGACAATTTTCAGCGTTAGCAATATTGGCTTACAGTTTTACTCAATCATCAAAAAAACTAGACAATAACAAGGATTCGTTCATCTGGAAACGCAGAATATCTTCACGCTATACATCATTGGGTACATACAGTTATGTTATAGTTTCTCTGTAGAAGTAACTTTCTTCGCATGCGCGCGCATTCCTTTTAGTCATCTAACGTTTGAATTTTAAGCGTTTGCTATATCAGAACAATAACTAAAGAGGTGTGAAAGAGAGACATCATCGATCTTTATAAACACAGCTGAATGAATAAGCATTTCTATTTTTATCTTACCGTGGGAGATTTAGACAAAAAAATTATCAAAATCAAAATACTTTTTTTTTATGTTTTCCCGCACTTGTATTTCTTCTGTATCATGGGTACAGTTTACAAACATACATGTCACGTGTACACACACTCAGATCCAGAACCACTATCTGCAGGCCATACAAATATTTGTTCCGTGTTGGGATCGAAATCGTGGCACGTAGCGCAGAAGGCCAATCGCTTAGCCACTGCGCCAACCGCTTAACCGTGCCTTCAATTCTCTTGTCTTCCATAAGTTGTTTTGTTTGTGTTGTTTTGGTGTTGTTCTATTATCTTTATTTGTAAACATTGGTAAATTTAGTTGGTTTACATATTTTTTATCATGTATCTCCATATTTTGTTTCATAGGCATACAAATTATTTAACAGAAAAAATATAAATTTCAAACAGATTGATTTAAATATCATCATCTGCCTAGTCTTTTCCCACTACGTTTGGCTCCCATTTCGATGACTGGAGAATGCGGGTGAATGGTAAATACATTATTAAGTGTTTTTTATTAAGTCTTTTGCTATGCGCACTATCTGCAGGCCATACATTATTAATATTTATTGTATCAGATTAGTATTACCATCAAAATCTCAATTTTAACTAATTTATATTTACCGTGACAAGATATTATGAGTCAGTATACTTACTTATGCAATTTAGAAATTGCTTCAAAAGATCAGTTTTCTCCGAATCTCTTTAGCTACAATAGACAAACATCCAAAGCTAAACATTACGTAATAGAAAGTCGAACGCGATTTATTTGCCTCTATGTTTTTTGCTTCTTCCGAAGGCAGAACTAAAATTGAAGACAGAAATGAAACCTTCTAATCTGTGGTTATTAGAAAGGGCGTGATCTTGAAGGACATTATTATCATTCTCCTGCCCTTATCCCATTTTATTTGTGGTCGGCCCAATACGTCTTTTTCTTCCATTCATCTCTATCAGACGTCATTTCCAGATTCACTTCCTTCATATTCATGTCATGTTTCACACAGTCCATCCATCTTTTCTTTGGTCTACCTCTTCTCTGATAGCCATCAACATTGATACTTACAACTCTTCTTAGTATGTGATTCTCATCACTCCGTATTACATGTCCATGATCTTGAAGGACATAAAAGTCTAATATGGCCACAATAATGTCCAATAGGGCTAGTGGTGCCGATCCTGTAGTTTCATTGTCTCTTTCTAACAAAAAATATGAGAAAAGAATGGAAGCTATTTAGTCCTGTCAAATTAGTCCACTTGCTTTTTATCAACGAGAATTTAGTCGCCATCGCCATGGGTCTGTCTAAACTTCCGTAAATTACAAGGGCATATAGACCAAATTAACGGGTGTTATAAGTTTGTAGTGTGTATCTGTGTATCTGTGTATCTATCAATCTGTGTATCGGAGGATCTATGGATCTGTGTACCTGTCTGTGGCATCGTTGCTCCAAAATGGATGGACCGATTTCAATGCTGTTTTTTAATTGTAAGCTAGTTTAAACGGGTACTATCTTATGTTTTAAGAAAACCTGTTCAGCCATTCAAAAGTTATAGCTCTTTTTCTAGTTGCAGTCGGGGATTTTTGACGGTTAGGTTATAATATTTCGTGTTTCTATACGATAAAAAATAAGAAATGGAAACATGAACTCTGTCATTATTATTTTAGGTACTTCTGAGGTAATGATCCTATACAAGGTGATCCAAATTGCAAACATAAGAACAATTATTATCAGCATAGATCTAAATACGCATTCAGTAGAAAATCTGGTTCATACGAATTATTTTTATGGCCCAATTGATGGCATAACAATAATTAAGATTATTATCAATTGTAATTAAGATTTATTTATTTCCACATAACGGAGCTTTTGCAACTACAGCTAAAATTACACGCTAGAATGATTAGTATTTTTACTTTTTAGAAGTTTTCACAGCTGGAATCCAGGCCTTTTATCTGAATCTGTACTATTTAAAATTATATGCTACTTAAATAAAAAATAAAAACCAGCCCTGTCCTACTGCTGGACACGGGCCTCTGCTCAGAATGAGAAGGGTTAGGCCTTAGTCCACCACGCTGGCCTAGTGCGGGTTGGCGGACTACACACACCATCGAGAACTTTATGAGGCCCTCTCAGATGTGCAGGTTTCCTCACGATGTTTTCCTTCATCGTTAACGTAAGTGATAATCAAATAACGATTTGCATATAAATACAGTCGGGAGCAATGAATCCGGGTCACCGACATAATAAACCTTATTAGCTCGGAAACTAAGATTGATAGCTTATTATAATATAGAAAGAAAATTGCGTTTATTGGCACAGTGAAAATTAAAGCATATCACATTTAATAGAAAAAAGTACGTTTATGCCAAAAGGGCCTCATGTGTATTACAAACTATTCAATACAACTCAAATAATACGCTTCGAGAGCTGAAAATTGCATTGATACAGAAATGAAAGAAAGAAAGAAAGAAAAGAACATTTATTCGGCACAGACATATTGGCAACAAAAGAGAGAGAAGATAAAAAAAAAACACATCAAAAGTTGTCAAATAAGGAATAAAACTAAATAAAATATTTTTAAGTATATGCTGTCAAGCATGCCATGCCGAAAGGGTAGCCAGCTCAGCATTTACTGGGCGCGGAGAGCCCAACGCTGATTTTCAGTTGGCACCCCTGCAGTGACGCACGAGTGGCGCGTGAATGCGAGAATATTCTCCAACATCTCCTCAGAAACTTTGTGCCGTATACCGAATTGCATGACATCTGTATTACCAATACACGGAGGTAATACAAAGCACTAAAACGTAAGAAAATGACATTACCTGAAAAAATAAATACTTAAAAAAAATTGCCACAACGCATTCTTAATTTTTGTATTTTTAACAAGTAAAACAAATACCTAGTATGTACTTAAGAAGTTTTTTTAATTTTATTTGAGGTAAGGTTTATTTGGTGACCCTGATTCTTTGCTCCTGAGTGTACTTAAAGTCAGAGGTTTGAACTCACACCCTCTTGCATGGAAGGCACGCGTTCAACCGCTAGTTTATCACTGATTGGTCATCTGCATCACCTCATGCTATTATTAGAGGATAATCCAATTCCACATTGACACACAAACCACAAGTTAAATATCCGTATTATTAAGTAATTTGTCTTGGTCTACGCAATTTTCCTCTACTACCAACATTTATTCAATTTTAAACCTTATTTCTTATACTAAGAGTTCAATTTCCTAACAAAAGTGTTGTTAATAGAGCCTCTTGTTTTAACAATGTTCATTTGAATATGAACTTTCGTAGTAGGTGTTAAAGTGCATTTACAAATGACATTCAAAGACAATAGGTTAGTCAATCACAAGACAGAGTTATAAGAATGTTTATTTATTAGATTTCTAACTATTTAAATATATTATTGAGTTTATTTTCTCTCATTGTTTAAAGGAAGAAAGTTCATACAAATGTCATTCAAGCTGATGGAACATATGGCGTAGTAACTACACCACGTAAAACTTTTGATCCTCTGAATGAATCTGTTTAAGTAAAGACAGATGATGATAAAATCATTGGCGAATTTACACAAAACTACCTAGGAAGGGATGACTCAAATTAAATGATAGTCTCAAAACTAAAACTAAGACTAGTCTTCAAAGACTAGAATGAAAAGGCGCGGGATAGTGAGAAATTGTGAAAATGGAGGAAGGCCTTGCCCAAGACTGGGACGGCGTAGGCTGATAATAAATAGAAGTCACAATAGTAATAAGTTATCAATAATAATAAGTTACCAAAATATATAAAAGTTAATGTTTTTAAAAATAGATTGAAGGTGTACATAATTAATAACTGAGGTTTTTTAATTACTATGTTAAGTCAAAAAGTTAAAGTCAAAGGATTTTATTTCTACTGGGCTTTTGCAGGCACTTTCAAAACGTCGTGATTCTAGGCGCACGGTTCCAAGTGGGTTAGTCCTGGAGAAGACACCGGCAAGAAACTCCATGGATACTGTTTTCATAAATCAAGTTAACAATAACATAATTATGGAGCCGCGGGAGCGGCCTCAGCTAAAATTCGACAAGAATTTAAACAATATTACAAAATAAAATAAAAAAGTACGGCAAATGAACTCTTCTTTATAATTAAATTAATTTTAATTATATTTAGTTATGTTTCTCATATTAGTGAACAATGTTGTTCTTCTGGGAAATAAATGAATCTTTAAACCGAATAGAAAGCTATTGGAGAAAAAATAATCCAAAAGCAACCACATGACGTAAGATTTTTAAAAATCAATTGTAGAGGAATAGTCTATAGTTTGTTTGCCTTATTTCTAAATACTGTAAAAAACCTTTGATGTTACTAGTAGTACACAAATAAAGCGAAGGTACCTAGTCAAAATGTAGGAAAGCACTTTACAATTGACCTTTTACGAATTGCGGAGACGAAGAAATTCCTACTCAATACAAACATGACATGGTAATTTTCACTAAATAAACATGAAACGAAAAGATTAATAAATCATTGCTTATCTCCATACCTATCTATGTCACACTTGACGCTCAATGATCTAGCGACAAAGCACGTGTCAATGCGTCGAAATATGCGTCAGTGCGCCGGAGTCGGTAAGTGTGTTAATGCGTTGACGTTGTTAAGCTCGCATCTGTAGGATAGCAGTGTATTCTGGGTATTTGAAGACACATTTTGCCGCTGACTATACAAATATTACTTTATGAATTCATTTATTACTTTTTAACCGACTTCAAAAAAAAGGAGGAGGTTCTCAATTCGACGCGTGTGTGTGTTTTTTTTTTCCTTTTTTTTATGTTTTTTTTGTAATATTGTGTAAATTCTGGTCGAATTTACGGCCCCAGCCACCATGGAAAATTACAATTTAACTGACCAATAAAATCTCGAGCCTTAGGCCCATGTTCACCAACTATACAACAGATATTTAAAAATAAATCGCCGATTACCCACATTATAAAAAATTATATTTAAACATTGCGGCATTGTGTGCACACACATTTGTGTACTCGATGTCGAAGGATAGGGACTTTGTTGTAAACCTAGTGTATTATATTTATTACTAACCTAGTTCATAAGTATCTTGTAACTAACCAACTACTATGGTTGTATAGTCCGAAATAAATATTTTGAATTGAATTGATAACGGCTGATTTTGCTCTAATCGAATGTTATCGGTGAACTTGGGCCAGTATTGTAGATCTAAATCACGCTCAGCATTGCCCCACACTAAGATTAGGTACCTATTTTGTGCGTGTCCGTTACATACATAAATCTTTCACACACAAAATCAGAAAAAAATCTGCTGGCCATACAAATATTTGACCTACGAATATCGAATTCCAGTCCGGTAGTTTTTGTCCACAAAACCGGTGGAACATCAATAATATAATACATTATAGGCGAAAGTCCCTGACCCACTGATATGTCGAGTTTGGACATCGCACAGTTTGCGTCATATCAACCGGTTGGAGAGAAAGTCACCCAAAATATGCGCCCTTAACAGGAAATTAAGTGAAATCAATTTTATTGGAACATTCTTCTAAAATTGGTAGTTAGAAGCTTTGATGTTCGCGACACGACTTGTTTGGGTACTTATTATCTAAAAATAAAAGCAGTTTTAATACGGCCTTGAAACTTCTTGACTCGTCTTGTCGTGATCTTGGTCTTGGCCTTGTCTTGTGAAGTAGAAGCGAAATGTACAGCGTTTCAGCTTCGCTTACTTCATCATTATATAGAAAAATAAAATAATTGAAGTCGATTTTTACTTTAAAAAAAAAGTTTTTAATTCTTTTGCAGTTTATTATGGAACATACATACCTACTTTACAATTTCCATCAGTGATTATTTCAATGGCGTTTGTTTTCCATTATCACTTCATTTGTTTACAAGAGTTCCATCAACGTGTCCACAGGTAGCAGGCGGTGATGTTGGCACCATTGTGTACAGTCAATTAGAAAGAGAAAACTAGAAACTACTAATTGTTTTTTTTTTGGTTAAGTGTTTAAGTAAAAAAAGGAAGTAACCAAGGTGGTCTCACCTAGTATGTATTGTTGTATCTTGTATTGTTTAAATTATAGTGGTACTTATTATGATCCTTGCTGTTCTTTTTTTTAACCGACTTCAAAAAAAAGGAGGAGGTTCTCAATTCGACGCAATTTTTTTTTTGTAATATTGTGTAAATTCAGGTCGAATTTACGGCCCTAGCCACCAT
This sequence comes from Allophyes oxyacanthae, assembly GCA_932294325.1. Lineage (NCBI taxonomy): Eukaryota > Metazoa > Arthropoda > Insecta > Lepidoptera > Noctuidae > Allophyes > Allophyes oxyacanthae. The sequence continues at coordinate 11,490,969 of OW028631.1, forward strand.
GGAAAATTTCTACCGACCAAAAATTCGGTCATTATGCCAAGCCCTTTTTCTACTAAAGAACTTGATATCTTAACCCAAAACGATACGGCATGACATTGTCAAAGTCAATATGTCAATACTATCTCACTAATCCATACCTTTAATTATCCAAAAGACCTTTTCACTAAGGTATTTGAAAGTCAAACATGTTATTAATGTGTCAAATGCATATTAACTAATCAATATGCATTATAATATGATTAAAACAAATTATAAGACCGCATCTGGTACACATTGGCGGTTTCGTGACTAATCAAAGTCAATGACATTTATCAGTAAATAGAATAATTTAAAAATAGAAAATGGACCGCGTGGTACTGTCATCGTCATAAATAGATGTTATTTTTTTTGTTATTTTGAGGAAAAATAAATATTGTTTTTCAAAAAAATTAATTTAGTTCGAAAATGATACCTACGCTTTTTCATAAAAAATCCACGAAGAGCGACTCTTTGGAATTATTTCAAGTCAAGTCAATGGTTTTCATTTCAACTGGGCCTTTGCAGGCACTTTCAAAACGTCGTGATTCTAGGTGCACGGTTCCAAGTGGGTTAGTCCTGGAGAAGATACCGGCAAGAAACTCCATGGATACTCTTTTCATAAATCAAGTTAACAATGACATATGGAGCCGCGGGAGCGGCCCCAGCTAAAATTCGACCAGAATTTACACAATGTTGTTGTTACACAGTTTTGAATAAAGGGTTTTGTAGACTTTTTAGTTCATAGAGTTACGCTCTTCAGATTAGGAAGTCTTTTCGACTTTTCATGATTTTTGATGGATGTGCGTACTTTTCTCGATCAGCATAATGATTTTTAATAAGTCGTAATTATTTTCTTTGATGATGGATATCAAAATTACATTAAATTAAACTACTTATAACGTTGACAGTACCACGCGGCACAATTTCTATTTTTAAATAATTATATTAATAGATAAATGTCAAATAATTAAAAAATCAAGGTCAACCTTGTTTTTATTAGCATTATTCTGCTAGGTAAACCCGAAGTACGTCATAATTTTATTCATAATTACCATTGCAAATACAAAATAGCATACAAAGTTGTGGACTATGAAAATTATTATACTATAAACATAGGAACACGCCTAAAAGAGTTACATTACAAGGTCATATAATTTGTATTCACAAGATAACGGTACTTTTTTTGCTTCGTTATAATAATAATAATAACGCACCTTCTTGATGTCATGTTTGAAGCAATGGAGGACGGTCCTTCAATATCCAGAATGTCGGCGGATTTTGGGAAACGGTGAACCGATAAGTATTAAGAGGAGCATATTCCAGGGTGACAGTTTGAGTCCCTTATGGTTTTGTCTAGCTCTGAATCCTCTCAGCACTCTACTGGAGGAGTCGGAGCTAGGATATCGCTTGCGGAGAGGCGGTCAGGTCATTTCTCACCTTCTCTACATGGATGACTTGAAATTATTTGCCCCCACCAACTTACAACTGATGAAGTTACTGAAGGTAACTGAAACCTTCAGTAATTCCATCAGGATGGAGTTTGGTGTGGACAAATGCGCAGTCATGCATGTGAAGCGAGGTGTGATTGTGGAATCAGATGGATTTCATCTTTCGGATTCCACAAACCTACGATCCCTCTCTTCAACTGAGACCTATAAATACTTGGGTATGTCGGAGGCGTTAGGCATCAGTGAGGCTGATATGAGGCAATCATTGAAGGAGCGCTTCTTTGGCCGCCTAAAAAAAGTACTTAAAGGCCTTAAGCCTTCAACGGTCGGGTCATGCCAGTCTTAATGTACTCCTTCGGCATACTCAAATGGACTCAAACAGAACTGGATACCCTGGACAGAAGGGTCCGACCATTGCTGACCACAAATCGCATGCATCACCCACGTTCTTCGGTAATGAGATTGTACATCCCACGGAAATGTGGGGGTCGAGGCTTTTTAAATGCCAAAACCCTACACAACTGTGAGGTGTACAATCTTAGAGAATATTTTCTCCACGCCGACGTGGGGATGCACCGAGATGTAGTTGCAGTGGACTAAGGGCTCACCCCTCTCTCATTGGCTAAAGAGAACTGGCGCAAACCTGTAATACTTACTACTAATGATCGCAAGGAAGTATGGCAGAGCAAGGAACTACATGGACGCTTTTATCGGGCCCTTCATGGTTTAGAGCCAAATAACATGATTCGCGTTTCCTGCATCTTCACACAGCACTTGACCATATTAAGTTTAATTTTGATATAATAATTTCTTCGCGTAATTCTTAGGTACATTAGTTTTACAGAGGTTCAAAAAAATTACTACAATGTCACCTTATGATTAAAGAAGTACCTGTATTGAGCGGTGGCATTAAGATGACGCATGAGTCTTTAATGCGAGCTCTAAGTTTTTTTCTTTAAGTCTTAGGTCACAATAGTATTATTCACATTACTTTTATTTTCGTTAGTCCGTTGATTCGACTTCGGTCACTTTCACTCGCTGATGCTGTAAGCGTCATCTGATATTATTTTATTATTAACTTGGTTGCTAATACTAGCTTTGAATACGAGATTGATATTATTTATTTAATAAAGACGAGTAGCAACTTTGTTGATGTGTCTATATCACACAGTGTTGAAAATTCAGGTTTTCGGTACGGTTTAAAGAATTTCATTTCTCATAAGAACTTACAGTCCACTTATAATGAGATATAAAGTATTTGGTATGATAATACAATACAATACAATTTCCTCCAGATTATTAGAAGTTACATACATACATGTACATGTGTACATACATGTTTCTTAAGCTTATTTTTAAATGTATTCATATTAATCGCATTCTTTTGGGCTGCGGCCCGCCAGGCAATATCACCTCGCCTGGTCGGAGGATCCTCACTTTTCAATGGAGGAACACCATACCTCGTTCCTCCACAATATCATCCTGCAAACCATTGAACAGCTGTGTTCCTTTGTGTGTGTGTTTTGTTTTATTGTTCAATCTTTTTTTAACGAGACTTTTTTTATCCATAGCCAGTTGTCAAGTAAGTTTATTCTTTTGCTTTCAATATTTTACTTGTGATGAAGAATAGTTTGACTACAATATTTGAATTCCCGGCAGTATTAGGTGTATTCTCTATTAGGGCCAATTAAAAATAATAAATAAAATAAAAATAAAAATAAAAATATTTTATTTTCAGACAATATAGCCCATAGTGTTAGTAACAAGACAAATGAAACAAAAGAACTTACAAACTATGTTAGTAGATAGGTACACAATAATAACTAACTATCGTGCCGATTCACTGACTCGCACCTCTAATTAAACAATATAAAAATGATTTAGCATGTCAAAGCCATCTTCAGCATCTTCAGCAGTTGTGCATGCCTCGCGCTGCCAGCTATTATGCGGAGTCCAAGACCTTTTTGTCTTTTACCTTCTTGTACGATGTATCTCTTTGCTACCTATGTAATTTGAAATAAAATCTAAATATAAACAAATAAAATCTTCTATTCTATTCTATTCTATTCAATTTACGAACCATTATTATTAATTTCTTTTTCAAATACATACATATCTACTAAATAGACTGATCCAAAAGATAATGGCAAGTTCCCATACCTACGTCATTTTACTTGACATCGATGTTATATTTTTATAAGTATACATATGTTGGTTCTATTATAAAACAGACAGATAAATCTATTTTAAAATAAAAATAAAATATAACTTTTGAGACGATAATTTATCTACCTGCAGAACGGGCTATTTTAAGAATTTACAAGACATACCTATTAATTTTATTATTATTTATTTGATACTTAATCCTTATAAACTTTCTCGAATGCAACATTATAAATATGCAGATTATAAAACGTAATGATTACCGGTTGCACTCGATGTAGCGCTGATTTACTTTGTATCTTCAATTTCTCTTTCAGGGTGATCAAGAATACTTGCACCAACACGTTATCTGTTATAACTATCAGCGGAACAAATAATTACATTAATAAACCGTTCTTTATCGGCTTATTTATTCTTATTTATCTCCTGCTAGAAATTTGCTTCTCTCAAGTTCTGTCACAATACTTATTTGCCTTCGACATTAATTCAAATGAGTTCTTCTCCGATCATTAGCTTATCATTCCTATCTCAAGCCAATTCCGTTAATTGATAGATTTTTAAATTTCCAATGTACATGTAGGTATGTAAGTCTACTCCAAATATACTTTTCGGAAGCCCAAACAAAGCCCTCTCTTGTTGCCCTCTCAGCGACGCCCTAAGTTGAGGTTTGTGTCCCACTATGGGACGCTCTTAGCGTTAAATATTTTAATAAGGTTGGAGGTCCATCATACTCCGTGAGACCCTCCCCCTGTAGAGGGCCGAAGCCTGCCGGGGTTGCGGGACTTATCTCATTACCGTGACCCCGGAACGTAAAGGCTATTGAAGGAACACCGTGGATTTTAGTCAGTACAAGTCTGACAGTCCCTCCCGCCCTGCCCGGGGTGGGAGGACTCATTTGATGATTTTACCACGCTAAAAAAAAAAAAAAAACTGTGAGAGACATTTATCAAAACGAAAGAAAACGCTATTGTCATCCAAACTAAACGTGTATCAATCGGAAACCGGGAATAGAAAGTTAGTTAGTTAGTTACAAGTGAAGCTAATAAAAGCGTTTTAAAAACAAGCACTGTAGGTACGAGATTGATCAAAGAAAAGACACGTCTTGTAAAAAAACAGCTATAACCCCACTACCTTAAAATATCGGTTTCACTTAAACTTGACATTTTCTTTAAAAGAGTGTAGATGAAACGCTTAATTTATTACTTTTGGTCAGGACAGTTTGTCAGTTATTACCATTCCTTTTACATCACATACTTTATGGCTTTTACTGAGCAACTTTCTTTTGGCTTTCACGGGGAACATGGCTTTTTGTTTTTTGTCACGAACATTTTTCTTTCGTATTGCGAAACATAAAGCAATAATTGCTTTACAATATACTACTGGTTGTGTATTTAGACAGAAAGTTTAAAATCAATCACTATAATATTCTATCGATGTTGATGTAACATTTTGACTGTCGGAATTTTCAAAAAAGCGTTTTTTTATTACTCCCTTTAAATAGTTTTACAATTAAATTTAAAAAAAATGACTGAAAACAATTAAAAATGTAAAAGAGTAACAGTAAGGCCTCCGGCATCGGGAACAGGGTCCAAGCTACCGGTGGTCAGGGCTCTAGAAAGAGAAACCTCCTAACAATGCGCGCAGTGTCAAGGAGTACTGCTTTCTGAATCTGGCCCTTGATCCAGCCACCTAGCGAGAGCCACTCAGACCTTTTTTTTTTTTTTTTGTCCCACTAAAATTTCTCCTGTGTCGTAGGTACAGTTTACAAACATAAATCTCACTTGCACATAAACACAGACCTGGAACAACTATCTGTAGGTCATACAAATATTTGTTCCGTGCGGGGATCGAACCCGAAACACGTAGTGCTGAAAGCTGATCACTTAGCCACTGCGCCAAACGTGTCGACTATATTCTACCAATGAAATCCATCAGCTTTGTTGACTCCAATAGTCGGATGTGAATGCATGGTTGACAATTTAATCAAAATAACAATTTGTTAATCGACATAATATTTTGAATTATGTTACATTTCTAGACTGTTACACATAGTTTTCATAGACATTAATAAACTAATGATAAATCGATGAGAGCTGGAACTTTGTTTTATAATATTAATGATGACAGCTGTTGCCATCAGTATCTCATTAGCTTAAATTCCATTACTCTCTCTGAAAGCAAAAAGCTTGATAATAAGCTACAATACTTTTACTTTCATGACAAAATCAAAGAAGAAAAGTAGAGAAATGATGCAAAGTTTCTTTACTCACATCAGATATCTACATTTTTTATTTAATTCACATTGATTTATAAAAAGTAATAAATTGACTTTTTATATAGCAACCATATTTCGAAAACCATCAATTAATTTTTTTGAGTGTGATTTCTTGGTGATTGTTATACAAAAAACTGTTCAATGAAGATATAGTTGGCGATCCCAAAAAAATTTGACCTTCAAAATACTGACTTACTGACACTTACCTATATTTAGCTTACTTACTTTTGAATCATCATCATATTCGATATTTAGTTTGTACATACTTTCATTCAGAATTATTATTAATTAGATTTTTTTTTTTTTTTTTATGATTATGTTAGTTGACTTGCATTTTTAAAGGATGCATCAGCTTCAGCTATTTGATTAGCAGACTTTAGAAAAACGGAACCTATAGTTTTTTAACTCATCAGCTAACGAAAAGTTTTTTGGATGACTTTTTACTTCTTGGCTGACCTAAATCTAAATGTGATTACTATTTAGCTTTTACTTTTGACTTTAAGACATACATTCAGATATTGAAATATTTTCTACAATATTTTTAGAAAAATCATGTTATAAAATTATATTTGACTTTGATCCAAAATTATAATCACAATTATTATTTTAATAATGATAATATTTAGTTTTCAATGTTTTCTATTATTATTGGAGCTGCACAATTAATACCAATCAATTTATTTTTTAAATATATTTTGTCTTTGTAGCCTTTGTTGGAGGTTCTATAAATAAATAAATAATTAATTCTTTAACAACACTTCATTACCAAAAAGAAAAATAGTTTTCGCGTCAAAAGAAATTAGTGGATAAGCTATAGCGATATAATTCCAGCCCATTACTGTCCCACTGCTGGGCACGGTTTCTTAGAATTAGGCCTTAGTCAAACACGCTAGCCTAGTGCGGGTTGCCGGACTACACACACAATCGAGAACTATATGAGGCCCTCTCAGACGTGCAGGTTTTCCTCAAGAAGTTTTCCTTCACCGTTAACGCAAGTGATATTCAAATTCTGATCCGCACATAAATTCGAAAAGTCGAGAGGTACGGGCCGGTTCGAGCTCATACCCTCCTGCATGGAAGGCAAGCGTTCTAACGCTAGGCTATCACTGCTGTTGCTATAAGTTTTAAAAAACTCAAAAGGAATATAAAATATTCTATGACAAGAAAAATTGTTACGAGTAGATTTTTCTACGAGAAAATCACTCGAAACGCAAATGTAGAGCTTCGTATTTAAGATTTTTTTAGAGAAATCTGGTTTCGTAAGAAAACAAATTTATGTTTGCTAAAGCCGAAAATGCGTTAACAAATGATGGATGTACACACAATCGCATTAGCATGTCTAAGGTTAAGTTAACAGTAAAAGTTGGCTATTTACAATCTTTCACTAGATTTTTTTCTAAATCTTATTTTAGTAAGTAATTTCTCTGATTATCACATTTCAATTTTTTTTAATAATTATTATTATATTTTTTAGAACAAGACTGGCTTAACCTAGCTTTTAGAAGTAAATCCATAGGATTATGTTCTAACTATTATCATTATAATTTATCTGTGTACATATAGGTACTTAGTTTTTACATCTCAGTGTTTTCAGTTTTTTTTTAATTAATTTAATTACTAATGGATTTGGTTTGCATTGTTTATTATTTTCTGAAATATTATAGAAAAAACCAAAGTCCAGATGATCTCACAATTTGAAAGTATCTGATGAAGTTGAAAGCTTTTTTTCTATAGGACAAATACACTGCAAAAGAGCAGTGTTAGTTTGCTACGATATTCTAGAAGTCCACTCTTCCCCTGACGGGCAGCTGCAATTTTGAGGTGGAAAGTCCTGCAATCTTTCATAAAACAACAAACAAGTAAATTATAATTATAAGCCTGATATTTATTTATTTTATTTATTTTTGTACACACAAGGAAACATGGTAATAAAAATGTTACAGACTGAGCACAAAAGAACTACTTATTTCTAATGATATTCCTTCCAGTAGTCCCACGACTGGAACTATGGATGATAAACACGTAGACACAGTGTGTAAAAATGACAAAAATAACTTATTTAGACCACTTAAACTTATTATTATACCTTACCAACAGAGTCTAACATTACCCTAGCTGCAAGGTCGAGTGATAACAGCTGAACACATAGTCTAATGGATGTTTGACTTAAACCGGACGTTCGCAGTGAAAGTTCCACGCATGCGTCGACCCTCGGACCTTATGCGGGTTTTGTGAATGCATTTCTTTATGCTATTGTTCACGTTAGCGTAATTAGCATAATAGCTACTAAGATACATAATTATGCTTGTAGACAAAAGTCTTCAACCAGTGCATCCTTCCTGTCATGACGTGCAGTGCAGTCGTGAACACTGATAATTGGGCTAGTCCACAAATTTAAATTCGCTCAACGAGCTATGGAGCGAACTATGCTTGGAGCTTCTGTGAAGGATAAGATCCGAAATCAGATAATCCGGAGAAAAACCGGAGTCACCGACATAGCTTGCAAAATTAGCAAGTTGAAGTGGCAGTGGGCTGGCCATGTCTGTCGAAAGACTGATAGACATTTCAGCAAACCTAATGGGGAATGGGGATGCCCCCAGCCAGGTGGACCGACGACCTGAGGAGGGTAGCTGGGTAAGACTGGATGCAGAAGATGAAGAACCGGGTGTTGTGGTGCAACTTGGGAGAGGCCTATGTCCACCAGTGGACAGGGATAGGCTGAAATGATTGATGGATAAGATACCTAATAACCGTCTGGTTTAACAACGGAATTAACACTGAAATAGCGAAAGAAAAATCTACTATTCCATACATTTAGTCGAGTCATATAGTTTTAAATTTTGTTCCCTTAGTAAAAGGTGTTTTGATGAGTACAATATCCCCTTAAAGCACAATTAGTTATCAATAACCCTGTTTATAGATTGTAATAATTTAAATCATAACGATAGTGTATTCTGTAACAAAATGTAAAAAAATTGTTCACTGGAATGAGATTTCTTGGAATTTAAAGTCTACAAAATTAGCTATATTGATTTTTTTCTAATTACCAAAAAGCAACCGTATAAGGTGCCAAAAGGAGAAAATTAAGTTAAAAGAACCCGCTTCAAAAGGAACTTATTACACAAGAAACACGCAAGAAAAAGCGAAAGTTGAACAAGGTCGAAGAAGCACGCCGACATCATCAAAACACCTTTTACACTGAACAATTTCATGTAACTAACAATTAAAAACACAGAAACCTTAATTATGTGCATAATAAAAGTTAATCAGAAAGCAAAGCGGAACATTATCAATAATGTTGCTCATGTATTATCCAGAAAAACGTAAATCTTAACAGCGCACGCGCCGAAAGCGTAACGGATGATAGTTTTGCGGATTCTTCGAATACTGTGGCTGGTCTAGCGTTTTATTGGTCTGTGAATTGATTCGTTGTGTGCGTTAGTAATCGTCTACACGATACTGATCATGATTTATGTGTCTGTGATACTAGATATTTCGTAAAATTCCTTATTTCAAATATCGCAATATACTTCCATTTCATCATTTTCACTTATTCATCTTTTTCGACTGCTGTTTAAGACAGCTTCAGAAGGATTTCTGTCTGTCAGATATTCTATTACTTTTTTATAGATTTTTTGTGATTTTGGTGGTATCCATCAGTTCACAAAATCTTTGGTATCGTCATTTCTTAGCGACGTATGTCTTGGGACTGCCCTGCCAGTTACCCTAACCTCTTCTCAAGTATGTCGGGGTCGGCATCCAGTTTAACCAGATGAGGCTGATTTTTTTTTTATATCTGATGCTTCCGCAATCAGACTTGTGAATATACCAGTTTTATAAAGTTAGACGAGTTAGTTTCCTGACGATGGCCATAGGTAACTATTTGCATGACAGAGAGCTCGAGAGGATCGTACCTACATAGCCTTAGCAAGGCTAAGGATCCCTTACCGCAGTCAGTACTCGGATGGGTGACGGTTTCTTCGAACATTGAAAGCCCTTCGTGCCTCGGAAAGTACGTTAAGCAGTTGGTCCCGGTTGTCATACGAATACCTATGACAGTCGTTATAGGATTCAGCTGGTCAAAAAATTCTGACAATCAGTCTAACCTTAGGGTATCAATGTCTTCCAGTAATTGGGTGGCTGATGTCAGATGGCAGTCGCATCTATTTAAACGGGAAGCCGACCCCAACGTAGTTGGTAAAGGCTAGGATGATGAGGATTATGATAACCTATTTGCATGACAGCCGAGACCAATTAGATTTTGTAGCCACTTCATAAGCTATTTATGGGAAATTATAGGTGTACCTACTCCCAGATGACTAAGTACTTTGCTTTCAAGTTAGAACACAGCAAAAATCGAAAGTTCTAGTCTCTGAATTTGAGACAGATTAGATTACAATGATAATTACATTATAATGGCTTTTGGTAGTAAAAAATAAGCACAAGTAGTAGAGACAGATGTAGATGTTTTATTGGAAGAAGAAACCGGTGTGATTCTTTTAAAAGTGTGTCTGTTGGCCATGTGTTCAACCAGTTTGTCGATAATTTTCTTACAAGCATGTATGAAACTGTGTGCCATGGATATTCCATTGTAATGTCGGATAATCCTGCAGTTAATGTTTGGTGATTGAATAAGATACTGGTTAGGGCTTTGATAATAAATATCTACCTACATTACCTATAAACTATTTTATGGAAAAGATATTATAGGAAATTTATGATTTTCCCTTCAAAACAGATACTGTAGTTCAGTTCGTGCTTCTTTCGTTTAAGTGTCTTTCGCACAAGTATCTTTTCGCGCAAATAGCCTTTCGCAGAAATGGTCTTTTGCGCAAACGGCCATTCGAGCAAACGGTTTTTCGTGCAAATGAATTGTCGCGCAAATGGATTCGCGTTAATGTCTTTCGCGCAAATGTACCAGATCCACATCATGAAATGGAAACTGTCGTATGGAAAAACTGTAACATGAAAAGTAAAGCACACGTTGTAGATAGTTTACTTGGAAGTTCCTTAGATTAGATAATTATAATTACTAGTGGTCGCCCAGTGGTTGAAATTCGATCGTAATTTTAGAATTCTGCACTCCTTCTCCATATAAACTTTAACTATACCAAATCTCACACTCCTCCGTGCGTGCATTATGCTTAAAAAGGGGTACAAAGTTTTCTCTTCACGTATTAATATAAAGGCATTTTAATCGTTAAGTCCGGATTTTGGCCTGAAAAGATATTTTGATAAACCATCTGCTTTACTACGGTCTAAATTCAAAAATAAATAAAGTATTTAAATGTTTCTGGATACACGTAACAGACTAGGAACTAAAATGTGATTTAGTTAAAGAGTTAGGTACATCTAAATAAAGTTAACGTTTACTTAAATAATATCAAAATTCAGTTATTTCGACCTACATTATAATGGTCAAAAATGTGCAATATTCATGAAGTTTCACTTTTTGAAAATGTATTTAAAAACTGTTATGTATAATGTTGTCTTCATTTATTTTCGCCGTGCATCTTTGAGATTATCCCTGATTAAATCTTAGGTTTCTTCTGTCCTCATTTTAATGATAAATTGCTGAATTTTAAAACAGAACATTAGGTAAACTAGACTTTTAAAAAAATACATAGTTTTGTTCTGTCCTCATTATAATGATAAATTGCTGAATTTGAATGCAGTACATTACCTACACTAGACTTTAAATACTGAACCAACGAAACATTAACTAAAATATGGAACTTACTCTATTATGATCAGTAAAATTCATTAGGTATTTAAAAATGTATTGCGATTATAATTATTTCCCATTCATATAATATTATTTATGAATGCTTCTATCCAAAATAGTTTACTTTCTTGTTTCTCACGGTCATCATTAGTATTCCCAAAAAGTGTTTCCTCATACCCAACCATATTTGGTACGCAAATACAATGTTATCTTATCAATAACAAATCTACCCCACGAAAAGCATATTCTACCAAATCTTCCAAAATTTTCCATACTTGGCTTTTACTTTCTCTGGCAACAGCACTAAACCAGTAGAACCCACATCATTCGTTTAATTAGAATGCAAGGCATTTGTAGTTAAAGAGGCTACACGTGACCAGATTTTAGGAGTGTTGTTGGGCTAGCTAGTTAGCTAGTTCCGGTCCGAAAGGTTGGTCAGCTGTGATACCAGTAACTATTATAATGGTATACTTATTAAAGGTGTATATTTAACCCATGTACTCGTAAGTATTGATGATTAAACTTGAGCCAACTTGAATGTGGTAATTATGGTGATTCTAAGAGAAATGAAAGAAAAGGTTAGGTATACCGAACTTTCTTTATTTTGATTTTACTATTATTTTAGTCTAGTATAAATCAATAATAGCAGTAGTTCAACATAATTATTGATGTCTTGGCAACAGGGTTAGTCAGTAATGAAATGATTAGGCGAATAAAATGTATTCTGATGGTCTTTAGTATACCCAACAATATAAATCTATAGTATTTCTTTAAAATTCAGGTCGAATTACGGTCGGAGCCAGTCCAGCAGCCCCAGATATTACTGTAAATTTGTTATTTGAAAAGAGTATCCATGGAGTTTCATACCGATATTTCCTCCAGAACCAACCCATTTGGAATCATGTACCTACAATCACAACCTTTTGAAAGTACCTGCAAAGGTCTAGTTGAAATAAAAAACTTTGACTTTGAAAATAAGATATACCAGCAGAAAAGATTCTATCATCACATGGCAGCTGATATTGATTAACCTCTTTACGCCTCAAGGGACATGGCGTGTTGATGCATTACAATTGATCCGCCTGGTCAACTTTACCTCATAAATAAACATATTATAATTACTTAGCAACAGTTATGGAACAATTAAACTGAAAATCATGAACATTCAATACTTTTTTCTATCATTGCATGTTTCATAGAAGGAGATTGCAGATGTTCCAATCTAATAATCAAAGATCAGCATCATTTTGTTTACTGGTTTTTCGTAGTGTTAAGAACCCAGACATCAGCGGTATTCATAGAAGCTTCAGTATTATCCAAGTTTTCATAAAGCAGTTATAGATGAAAACCAGCGTCATTGGTGTTGCCAATGACAACAAGCTTATCGATGCCCATTTTCTTGCACATGAGGGACACACACTTCCATACTTTATTTTTCATTGTTTTTATTTTATGTAATTTTCTGGTTTTTTTATTTTTTATGTTTGTTATGTGTGCATGCTCGGTGTCCTGTGTGCAAAAAATAAATTTATTTTCTTTCTTTTTTCTTTCTTTCTATGAATTAGTTCCTATTATGGGCCGTTTAATAAGCCAACAACTTGGTCGACATGATAAAAGCGTAGGAAAACAAACGAAACTACAAAACTAAGGCAAATAGCTATTCGCTAAGTTGACCTCCGTTTGTTCTAACCAAGCTTAGCTCGTAGTGGAATCGAAAGTATGAAAAAGACTCATAGCGATGTTAGCTAAGCTAATATAGTTAGACCTACCTTAGCTTCGCTCGCGGTGTTTGTACTAAAAGCTCCTCTAAGTTGCTTTCTATTGAAAAAAGTTTTTTGTGTCTCAATTGTTTCTTAAATCTTATGCGATATAAAATCCTTCATAAAACTATATTTGATTCTAAAAAGAAAAAAAGCTAGAATGATATTATTTATATAATTTGTAATGAAATTTATACCAACATTATTTATTACCATGGGAACAAAAGTATTATCATTGGCATTACACAGCTCATTAAATATGAACCACTTCAATTTCATGATTGTCATCACAAATCTCTCAGTTTGGTGTATTAGTAAAAAAAAATACCTTCATTGTATCTTTAGGAATCAAACCCCGTTTAACATCTAGAATTTCTACATCTATTACACTCTCATTTAAATAAATCAATGTGTAGTCTCTGTTCATTTTTCATCTCTAACATCTGTGTATTATTCAATAATTAAATCAGCCTTATCCAAATATTATAGCTCCTGTTCCCTACGCTTATGGGTAGAAGTCTCATTCATACTAACTTGTTTAAATACCTTGTAAAAACAAGTATAGCTCGTTTGAATCAAAAGGGTTATAAAATTATGTCCCGGACTTCGCCTTATCAATGTACTAGTGACCCTCTGTCAGTCACTCATTAACATATTATTTTTTAAGTGTAAGTAGCTGATATTATATTTTAAATTGAAAATCTTTTTCTTATTCTTTATTAGGGGTTTTCCCTTCAAGACCATATATCATGGGATTCAGATCAATCATAATCCCATAACCTAGTACTTGTCGCTCTAATGAATCAATAATATGTATAATTTTATAGAAATCACGAATTCATCATATCGTTAGTGCCATGTACATTACGTTGTATGTTTAACAAAGCATAACCAATTTACTGGGATGAAAAAAGACATATTTTCGATGACATCTTCCAACTTTCCCTTTAGTTCTTCTATAGGCTCACTTTCAAAATGAATATAAAGTATTTTTAACTTTTGTAACCAAAATAAACGAATCTTCAACATTAAGTTCAAAATATACGAATCTAAATAAACCAAAATCTTTATAAAAAAAAACATAAAATAACGATACTTTCAAATTTAAATTCCAGGCTGGGATATGAAAAACTTTAAAGTTCATTAATAATTTTTTTTGGATAGCTACATGACTGTCTTAAAAAATATAGAAAAAAAAAATATTATTACAAGCATCATCGTTGTATTACTGTTAAGTCTTTTGAACAGTTTCGAAAGAGCGGTTCAAGTAGCTACACGTGTTTTAGACATAATTTTTAATCTTAAAATGTGCAATCCATCGATCTTCTCATGAATCATTTACTAAATATTGTTTTAATTTAATTTAATTTGTCTATTGTCAAAAATTCAAATATTTCAGAGAGAAATATTAAGACTTTTCGGCAATATTTTTAGCAAATTATCATTTCAGTCACATACTGTCAACTAACTTAATTTCCTCTTGTTACAGATGACACATCAACGCAGATCCGGAACAACTCAGCAGATAATTCTCCAACCTGTCAACAAAAGTCTGATAAGCACACTTTCCAAAATTATTATTCTCAAAACTTGAGAATGGAATTATTTCACGTAGACGTGTTCAGATATACCAAGAGACCAAACGTGTGTTCTAAATAGAACTATTTGTAACGAGTGAATAAAAACCAGTGATGATCTGACCATGGCTGAACGCTATGAAGAGAGAAACAAGAACAAAATGGGAATCGAGAATATAGCCAAGTTTCTAGTTATAATATTAGTTAGTGTTAAACAAATCGAGTGTAGTGACAATGACGATATATCAAAACGAATGAAGATTATCGAAAGTGTATCGGGGAGATACTTTAGTGATGTTTACCAAAATGGTACATTTAGGACTGGTAACGTGTTGTGGGACAATATTTTGAATAAGTGTACGGCATCACCGTCAGTGAGTTGTTTACAAAAGAATGTGTATACTTATCTAGATGATAAGTTAGGGATGAATGGTGATATGGAAGTGACCAGTGGTGTGTGGTTCAAGAAAAATAATGTGGATATCAACAAGTTTAGTAAGGAAGCTAATACTATCTACCTCACCGGGAGCAAGCAGGAGGAGGATAAAGAGAGGAACTTAGATGAAGATAACGAAATTCAGGATAATGAACCGGGTAAGTGTATTCTCTTAAATTGTAGTGATTTTTAAATTGTGCTGGAAATGAAAATATAAACTAAAATTAAAAAAAATAACGACAAATATCCACCTATTCGCTAAAGTGTTGATAAGCGGTAAGTAATCATTCAGGCACCGGGTGATTAAAAGTAAATTGGATACTTACTGATTAAAGTAGGTTGATTAACTGATAAATCTTAATAAGTAAATGTGGGTTATGACTTGGCAATTTAAGAACGCTACTTATTTGATGGTTTTTATGATGTTTTTTTATCTAAAGACTAGACTTATCAAATGTATCTTCCTTTCATTTCAGATTACTCTTTACATTGAATGTATGTTTACTTTATTGATTTTGTGTGATTAAGAGCAATGTATCAACTTCGTTTCATCTTATACGAATTGATAATGCCTTCGTTTGTCACAACAATAATGAAAATTACTGTAGTGCAAACTTTCGCTCACAATACTACAGTCTGGGTTTCATCACTTGATGAATTAACTTAACTAGGTCTTTCCAGTGATCTTTTATCAGTTATATTCCCACTACCTTCATTACAAATTTCATTTACTATTTTATTAATTGCATTAACGACTACATTTCCTAAAAAGTTTATACCTACTTTATTAATTCTTATGATGTGTATAAAAGTCAGAAATAAATTATTACTTTACGAGAATTTCTGAAGATATGGATTTATCTTAAACCTCACAAATTGTATGTTTTCATTCCAAATGACTGGTTTCCTTAAGCTTATTGGAGTTATCTGATGATTAATTTGAATGAAAAATAATTTTATTGATGACGAAGCTATCAATTCCCTTGCTAATGAAAGCTCGACCGATTCCCGAGTCACCGACCATCGAATTATAAAATATGATCATACGTACAATGAATAAGAAAAAAATGTCACTGCTTTCAACTAATTTCGAATACAATGTGAAAACAGACAGAAGCTTAGCACTAATATAAATATGGATTTCTCTAAGCAGCCTACAGACATACTGTATTGACAGTTGGAGACATCATTGAGACTTGAGGAAATCCACATTCGCGGTGAAAACGCATTTGCTTATTCAAACAATGAGCAATTCATGTCACACAGTGGTGTTATAGCATGACCAGTATATCTTGAGCTCTGGTTTGGAACATATTTTACTAGGCGGTATATTGGTGGTTTCTACTTTCGTTCCGGTTTTTAAACAGCATTTTTATGTATTGTGATTGGTAAAAACTTGTGTATTTTATACATTTGAGTGTAAATTGTTGGCCTACAAGTATATAATGTATCTTATAAAGATAATATTCTGCATTCTATTCTCTAGTTTTCAAATGGTTCTAGATATTTTGTTATAGAAATTGATCCTATTACCATTTGCCCAGCATGATTAAATCCGAACTTACAAGTTTGCTCCATATTAGTGTCATAAAATACTTGTTAGATTCCCTAAAGGTTAAAAATATCTCCTGACTGACCTTCTATTATACCATGCGATACTAACATTTTATTATGTGATAAGTATCCGGCTCGTCACGTAGCTACTTTCTTCATCAAGTGATGTTATGCAATGTATTGGTAGTCTGGAACCACACTATACGATTTAATCAACAATTACTTATGCCAGACGTTGCCCGTTGGTTATCGCATGAATTTCACTAGGGAACCGGTTCTACACATAGCGTGATTCGTGATCTACATAAAAAAGATTGAAATCAATGTTTACACTCTCAACATTAATAATAGCAATATTCTCAATGTAGTGTCTAGTCACCCCAGAATCGTGAACTTTCTGTTTCCGTCTCAAGAATTCCGATGCGGTGTCAATGATATTGCATAAAAACTTGATTTAGACGAGTCAATAATAATATTAGAGACAAGTGTTCAAGGTGATCAATTAGATTTGGTGTTAATGAAAAGGAATATGAATATAAGAACTGACAAAGCTATAGCAGGCCTAAAGTAGCTAATTATAAGCATGAGGATTTTCTATATCGTGAAAGCCATTACACGTCATCATTGCATACTTAAAGCTCTAGCAATGTCTTGTGGCGTTATTACACTTAATGATATTCAGTAACATATTATTCAAAATATCATTAATAAAACATCAAAATATTGTCTTAAATAGAAACCGAATATCAACAACCAAAGCGTGATATAATTAAAGCCGACAAATCCGTTATTAACGTACTTAATACATAACAGAGTGGTCTGCCAATAGTCTAATACGAGTATCGTGATGTTAAAAGATACATAGGTATATTATTATTATCATCATCATCTGAGTGTATTCTAGATGGAATTTAGTGAATTTTATTTAAGTATTGAATGGCGTTTGGTTCATTTCCACTATAAAATAGACCAAAATGGCTGTTTTCGGAATTTTTCTATTTGAGCGATGTTAAGACGTGTAGATATTCTATATACATAATATAAACAGAGAGACTATGTAAATGGTTAATAAGGAAGTTACAGACAAAGCAGAAGCATCAATCAAAACTATTGAACTAATTTTAAATGTTATCGAAGACAGCGAGGAGGTTAATATTATAAAAAATGCCAAGCCGAAAATTATCGTTAGTTTATTTGTCATTTATTTCCTGTAGCAAGAGATAAAGAATTATAATGTGAACTTCTAACAGTTCGTTTATAATCACAAACGTTTCAAATAAGCAATTACCCATTGTAGTACGAATCTGATGATATGAGTGGTTATGTGTGCCGTCTCAGAAACTTGTTCCATGTGCTGCCGACCGTGACAATGCCATTTGGCAGATTGCCATCGAAAGTGTAAGTAGACGATTGTTAGAGTTGCCTCAAGATCAAGGTAGTTTGATCTTGTATTAATATTAATTTAATAGAATTCTTAGGATCTCAATGTCAAGATAAATTAATAAATTAGGAGAAACAAACCTGTTTAAGTTTTTGTCTGATGTATTACAGATGTTATACCGCTATGTCTGTTACGTGTAGCTTGATGACTCAGTAGTCTTAGCTCCGACTATAGAGTCGTAGGTCATGGACTTACGTGCGCATTATTCATCATCACTGATTTAAAGGTGAAGGAAAACATTATGAGGATACTGGCATATGCTAGAAGCAAATATTTGAATACTTGTGACATCTGTCAAGCATCCATCTCTCAGAGTTCCACCAATGATAAAATTAATAGGTTAATGATAATGATCATGACTTTAATGCATAGCATTATAATTTACACAGCACACTCTGGATGCTACTATTCCAACCTTGGTCTGTAACTAAGATGTTTCCAATTGAAAAATCATTTTGCATGGCCGGAGTTTAATTCCAAGCCAGAAAATGTCACTAAGTATCACATACGTTGATTAAAATGTAAAAAAAAAACTTGCTAATGGCAGTGGCCATGTATAAAAAATTACAGAATTTCTCGAATTTCGTAATTGTTTCGATTGTCCACAAACGTTCTGTGAATTCCATAATATTTTTAAAAGAAGTTTTCAATGAAAAAGTAAAGTAAATAAAAAGTTGATGAGAAGATGACAAAAACTTTGATGTTGGGCATAAAATAAATACACAAATTCTCTCTTTGTTCCGCCTTCATAATACAATGAAAAGTCTCCACAATGTTGTATTGTGTCCAAGATTTGAGGCTTAGCATTATGTCATGTTGACAATATGGTAACGTTACAATTACCACGGAAACTCTTATTAAATTATCACATTTTTCTTTTAACCACTTTCATTTTTTTCCCATCGCCCATCTGTGAATTAATTCATCGCAAACGTGATTTCGAAAGCATTTGGCATTCCTTAGTGAAAGCAAAATAAACTAACAAATACATTTCTCATTGTAGCTCCTATTATTACAACCATAAGGTTCAAAATTAAATGTAGTTTCCGTCGACAAACTATTTGCTGTTATCGTGTTTCTTATAGTATATTAAATAAGGGTTGCATTCGATTGCGCAATTGTCTTTGTAATATTGTTACAGCAGTGGCACGAGTTGACTGTAGAAAAAAGTGCTATGTTTTAATGGTCTTTTTAGCTGCTACAGTTTCTAAGTCAATCTGGGAATGAAAATGACCACACAGCCTCTATTCAGTGAGAGAAACGGGAATTTAGAAGTTATGAATGTAATCAATCCATCAAGCGAGGAAATATAAATGTACTGTGAGGGGATATAGCTGTTGAAGCAGATGAGTCGTTGTGTGGAGTAAAAAAGTAGTATGAAAGCAACTAGACGGACTAACGACCTAAATAAGGCAGCCGAGGTAATAATGATAAGGATGGTGGAGGAGCTAGTTCAGCAGTAGGGTACAACACAATAAGAAGAACCCAAGCCCTAGTTGATACAAAATGGAAGAGAGTTCTTTTAGCTATATCAGGCTTGTGCAATCGATATAATTATTTGGATGGTGTCAATAGCATAAGTAATTTTTTTTACGAGCCCAGTCCTTTGTTCCCTTGATTTGTTTATTTAATGTGCGACAAATATTTTATTTTTATGATCGTAGAGCTCCAAACTTTCTTTGCCAGCTACCAATATAAAATTATATAATTTAAACTACTTTACAGTCGGACCTTACTTGTATTGTAAAATACTAGCTATATTAATTTAGCTTTGCCTACGTCAAAATGTTTCACTTTACCTAAGGTCGTATTGTATGCTTGTGCTTTTGAAATATTTACTTTTATCAGTAGATGTTTTATTTATTTATCATTTATTTATGTTTTTCGTCAATTAAGACAATTATTATTTGATCAAATGATTGATGATCATTTTATTTCCTGTTCCATGGTGAGGAAGGTTTCCAGTCTAAGTAAGTAATCTGATTGCGTCAGTAAACTGTAGTTAGATATCGATTATTATATTGATATATATATATATATATTGATTATTATTGCTAAAAGTAATTTTTTCCTTAAATTTGAAAACAGCAGAAATATATATCAGAATCTGCAGATAATATTATCCATTACTGATAAGTGTAACTGTTTTCTTAACTGTGAAATCAGCAAGAGAATAATATTATCTAAAATTATGAATATGAATTTTTACCAATACTTTCTCTCTTGAAGCTACCGTATTTGTAAATTACAATATTTTATGTCAGAACTGTCGTACAATATGAAAAACGACGGTTTTTTTTTGTGCGTGACCTGAGGTTACGCGTTATTTGAATGCTGCTTGTATTTTCTCTTCAACTACTTGTACATGAATATTTCATTTAAAACAAATTTCTAAAGCTGTATTGCTTTTGCTGTTGGGCTTAGAAACTAAAATAACTTCCAATCTTATTATCAACTTAACCTTTTTCCATACGAGTCTCGTCTTCCAGTCAACCAAATAGTGAGTGACAACTGTAATATATTTCTTTACTATTATTCTATTAGAATTTCGGGCATAGATCATATTTATTTTTTGTATTAAAGAAGCTTACGATTGGCCACTATCTCACCTGATGTTATGCGATGATGCAATCGAGGATGTTGCACGCTTACTTAGAAGTAATCTATTCACTAGTGACTTGAAGATTACCAGGTTATAATTCTTGGGAAATACGGACGCCGCAAGAAGTTCCACTCTTTAGGAGTACACATGATGAAATAATTAGCAAACCTCTTGGTGTGTATGGATGGAATGTTCACCATATAGCAGTGGTGCATTGCTGTGCGTCGTAGTGGTGCATGGAATGGCTTTGAGGAATTAAGTCGAGTAATTCCAACGCAAACTCACCGAAATGCATCCGATAAAACACCGATAGGCTTGCAATTCTGCGTCGATGTTCAAGGCTCTGAAGCCTTGCCTCGACCAATGAATCGTTGTTAATCAGCCTCTTAGCTTGTATTTCTATTCTCCAGTTGAAATGATATAAATCTTTGTCTTAGAGCTATTTTTGTGTCTTTTCTCTCTGTCTTTAATGTCTTTCGTTATCTACTTTTGGTCCGGAAACGTTCATTAAAGCATTTGGGTTAGAATTTAAGCCTTTTTTAAGTTTTCCTTTTTGTGTTTGATTGCGCACATAAAAGCTTATTCTTTCTTCCTACTGCCGTGGGACTTCACTACTAACTGATTATTGTCTATCTATATACAACATTATCTATCTTTTGATTGATGTGATTATGATCTACCCTTTGAAGATTTTAGCTTTCTCGATTCTTAATAAGCTATTGATTTCTCTTCACTTCGGGCGCACTTAAAGGTTACGGCAATATATTTGGCTTTACTTCCGAGGTCACAAACATCGTATTGGCAACAAATGATACTTTCGCAGTGGGTCAGTGGCTCATGGAGCGTAGCACTTGTTCCGTGGTCAACCGCAAGGGATAGGCACTTGTCATGGCCGTTGGCAAGTGCTGCGGTTTCAGTATGAGAAACGGTGGAAATTGTATGTATTTTGTCACAATAATAAGAGGTTTTTAGATGGATTTGACTCCCACAATTTGTCATCGATACAGTAATTCTAGTAATTCTATCCGAGGCAAATAATGGAACATCTATCATGTCGCGTCTCTTTCTCCGGCTACCTATATCATACCGACATGAGTTGAACCTTATAATAATCCTATAATAACTTAGCTAACCTAACCGTCAAAAACTAGACTCCAACTAGAAAATGAGCTCTAACTTTTGAACAGGTGAACAGATTTTCATGAAACAGGTGATACCCTATTAAACTAGCTTTCAATTGAAAAACTGCATTGAAATCAGTCCATTCGTTTTGGAGCTACGATGCCACAGACAGATACATAGATACACAAATACACAGATACACACTACATACTATCTCCATCTTTTTTATCGGGGGTTAAAAATACCAGTAGGTACGCCAATTTTACAAAACATAGTTCTATTGGATAACATTCTTAAGTAAAACGGTTTTCTGGATGTACTAACCAGAAGTTTCAAGGATTGAGCTAAATGGCGTACGATTGCATAGACCTATGTCCAGCAGTAGTCTGGTATAAGCTGATGATGATACATCACCTTACTACAACTTGACGATCAGTAGGTTCTGCTGCTGTAGTTTGGTATCTTATTTGCACTTGTCCTCAATTGGTATAATCTATTACATATAATATTTATTATAATCTCTAGCCAAAAATACCTCACCTTTGACGGCATGAAAACACGTAGAAGCAATGAATTAAAATAAACTATTAAAACACCAAACTCACGCGACAGGCAAACTAACGCGCTATTAAAGGCAAATTGCACTCTATCGTGACCAATGAATTACGCGTAACAACAATAATTATTATGAGTTAAACAGCAGTATAAACGACAGTATTTTGGAATGAAAAACTGACGTGAAGACATAGCGGAGAATTAGGGATTATTTACATTTGTTCATGCATTTACTTCTGTGATTACAACACTTTTTTTCCGAAAATGTTCGTAATCATTTACGTACCTACCTAATCTGAAAAAATCATAAATAAATCCAGCCCATTACTGTCCCACTGCTGGGCATGGGCCTCTTCTCAGAATGAGAAGGGTTAGACCTTAGTCCACCACGCTGGCCTAGTGCGGGTTGGCGGACTACGCACACCATTGAGAACTTTATGAGGCCCTCTCAGATGTGCAGGTTTCCTCACGATGTTTTTCTTCACCCTTTAATTTATTTAAGTTGCAACTAATTAATGTAATACCTATCTTAAATACTTAATAAGTCTACTTATTGTCTATTATTGTTATAATCGTCACTTAATGTCTAACGATAATAACTTTATGGTCTAACGTAAATTTGTGGAAACTGATTGGAAAAATAAATGTTGTGCATGTCTATAATTGATGTAAACACAAGCACATAATCATTGTCATTGCTCTTTTTATTGTTTGTGTTTATGTTGTTGACATGCCTTATAATAATAAGTATTTACTAGTAGTCATTTTACGCAACTTATAATTCATATTAGCTGTACTCCGCGGACTTAGCGCGGCACAAGTTATCACAATATGACCACGCGCACGTTTTCCGCGCTTAACGCTCTTCTGGATGACAATCCTCACTGTGACTTGTTTGCGGATGGATGGGCGGATATATTGTCGGAGTGTCTGCTTTTTTGTGAAAGAGTTGTATGACTGTGTTGTTTTGTTATTGTAATTGGTTTCGTACCGTTTTAATCAAAGTAAATAAATAGTAAGACCATAGAATTTTTTTATTTTATCTTTTTTTTTCTACTTTTGCACTGTTGCCATCCTAAGAAAAATGTCCCCTCTTTCTATGCACCTGTCCTCTTCTTATTACCTATAGTTATCATTCTAGTGTCTTGTATTTGTGGCAAATAAATGATTTTTCTTTCTTTCTTTCCTTTACATGAGAATTGCTCATGCCGTAGAGGAAAGATTAGCTAGTCACGAATGGTGCTATCAAAGCTACCTGCCCATAGGGTGATTCACAGATGGCATACAATAATTTAAGCCCAGTAGGGCTTTTTATCGTAATTTTATTATCATAAATTGCTAAGTAACCATGAAAGGTGTATAAAATTCATCAATTGGTGTCAATTATTGCATTAACTTTCATAGCTATAATTGAATTATCGATGATTTTGCATTTTATGGTATTGGTTATAGCTGGTGTCAATAGGGGAGGCTAAAGGTGAATGACACTGAACAACAACACATTTCTTTTTTGTTTGACTCCTTCAGTCAACGGCTGAGTTTCAGCGAAGTTACGCGCGTAAATTCATTCAGTCAGTACGCGTACTAACGTCATTATGCTTACGAGTAGCTACAGTCAACCGCTCGCCAAGGCACTTACCGCTGACTATGACTGTGTGATTTGCGGCTCAGAGTTAGCCGGCAGACAGTACGCTGCTGACTGTAAGTTCAATAAGTTTATTGGCGAAACAAATTGCAGTAGGTGCTATATTTTGGAATATTTCCATTAAAAGATAAAAATGTATTGCCTCTGATCTTAACCGCTCTTGGCCTTGAAGGAAATGCGTGATAATGTATCAAGACCTTAATCGACGACAAATCTAGAACGTGTAGCATTCCCGAAGAAAGTATCGATGCTCACAATATAAGAGAAATTAAATCATAATGCTGTTCGGGAAATGGATATTGCTCCACAATGTTGAGAAACAAATTAATATTGTTTAGGACTAGAAAAAGTCGCAGAAATGGGAAATGGGTGGGAAGAAGTTATTATTGTTATGAAACTACAGTTTTCCCTTTATTATGATGTGCAACCTTGTATAACAATGTTACCGGTTATATGTGAACAGTTTAATCAACATAAACATTTGTTCAATTTGAAAGTTACCATTCTCACGGCAATGAACTTAGCGTGGATACAAATTAATTATAATATCATCGAAATACGTACAATACAATACACTTTACTGCACACCAGAAAGAGAAAAAAGATACAATGAATAGAAAAAGAGATAGAAAGGGCGGTCTTATCGCACTTGGCAATTCCTGCCAAACAATCTTAGGATGGACAGATTTGCAGGTTAAAAGAGAGGGGTAGTTCACGGTGTAACAAAAATCATAGTTATTATGTTGTGTTGTTGTTTGTACTATAGTAAGACTACTATAAAATAAATAAGATACAACATGATATAACTTAATAACTTATTGCAGTTATAATATCAAGAATATATTTCAAACAAGAGTTCCATCTAGTATCAAGTCGATCAAACTTAATTTTAAATATTTGTTTCAGAAACTCCACTGGAAGAAATAACAGACGCGCTTTACGAGAAGAGTGTAAAGTTCCTAGTGACTCACGACATGAAACTGACGTTACCTGAGATGTTCTTCCAAGGTGCAACTTTAAGAGTATCTCCCAGAGCACTCACGAAGACAGGCGCATTGGTGCACATCGATCTTGAGCCAGTGGAGAATAACGGCAATGGGAGATTGTTTTTTCATAAGATAAGTAAGTGAATTTACATAGTACATAATAAAAATCTACGATAAACATGGTAACATGAAATGGTAATTGTGTTTAGAAAACTTTTATGTATAATGAAAATAAATAAATAAATATGTAGCAGCTCAATATGTCAAAAGAAGTCGTATTTCGTCAATAGAAAATAAAGCTTCAACTGGAACCTTAATAGAAGTATTGGATTTAATTAAAGGAGAACCATTTGAAAGAGACACGTAAAAATGCGCGACGAATAAGTAAATGTTTGTTTTGTTTCAGAAAAATACATAAAGAAGAAATTAGTAACGGCGGCCATAGCAATCATCTTAGTCATCAAACTAATAGCACTTAAATTGGTCTTCGTGCTGCCCTTGATCATGGGAGTGACAACAGCCAAGAAGATGTTCCTGAAACTCATATTGTTCGTGTTCCCAGCATTAAGCCATATCTTTAAGCTTTGTTCTTGGTACCACCAGAATTATCATACCACGAAGTACCACCATCACCATCATTTGATTACCCATCATCATAAGGTTTGTATTGTTTTATACCTTGTTCATCTTATTAATTTTATTGTTTTATAACCCATTTCCGTTAGCACTATTCATAGTTTTTATATCTCGCACTAACTTATCCTTCCCAGTCTGCAGTTTCCAAAATTGATCTAGGTTCTTCAGCTACTACTATACTCCATTATTCTCTTACCAATCCCTCAAAATAATTGTTTGGTTAAGGTTAAATCCTACTGTTTATAGACTGAATTTAAACAGAAGACACGAAGCGCGATATTTTGACTTTACGTCGCCGTCGCTTTGCTTTTTGCTCGCATGACTTACTCATTAAATTGTATGCGTCAAACATTTCTACCGTGTTTTTTACGTAAAAATATGCGTAATTTTCATATCGTGCCTCTCATAAATCGCGTGTAGTCTTGCGTCTTTCGTTTTCACGATAACACCAATTACGACAATATTTTCGTGGTTTATTCGATTGAAAGTGTTCATTAATATCTATAAATGTCTTAAAGTCAACGAACGGGTATATTTCATTCTATATCATGATTTCCGCTTGAAAATTACATCACCCGGTAATCATCGATTTGCATTCGTTTAATTTTGCTCGTTATAATATTTAGGTCAACACCATGAATTCATTTTCTTTTTTAAATGCACTAATATTCTTGTAGTCAGAATTATTTTTTATTCATTCATAGATTGTTAGCTGGTTGGTATTTGGTGATAGCTTGTTAACAAAGCACTTTGCATGAAACCTGTAGAGTATTATAGAGAGTCATAGGGCTCAAAGTCTTTCCGAAGACCGAAGACTTCTTCCCTGGCCCGTTTTACCATCACCTCCTGTCGTCAGAGTGCTTCAGTATCTAGTTAGTCTTCTTCCAAGTTAAACCACAACTCTTGGTTCTCCTTCTTTTGCAATGACATAAACTACAATTTATAAACCAGCCCAACTA
This sequence comes from Allophyes oxyacanthae, assembly GCA_932294325.1. Taxonomy (NCBI): domain Eukaryota; kingdom Metazoa; phylum Arthropoda; class Insecta; order Lepidoptera; family Noctuidae; genus Allophyes; species Allophyes oxyacanthae. The sequence goes on from OW028631.1 coordinate 11,517,871, forward strand.
TTTATTGTTTCCCTCGCGTTTGATTATTAATTTCTAGATACATTGTAATGATAATGTGAAACTCTAAACTAAACAAAGTTATTATTATGATTTACGAGCAAGTTAACCATTAGTTACTATTACGAAGCAATTCTAACCAATTTTACATAAACTGGTCACGCAACAGCTAAGCGGTCAAAGCACTGCAATCAGGAATGAATTTAAATTCGAGTAAAATTTATTTTTAGAAGCATATTTCGTACTTTCTTTTTCTGTATTTAGATTTAAATGTCATATAGCTATAACATAACTGATGATAAATATCCATGATTGCTGAATATTTTATGAGTCTTCTCATAGACTGCTTCAAGAAAGACACAGTCTTGCATTAGTATTACCACAATCATCATGCTTTTCATACAACATAATATTAGCGATGGCTGTATCATTGTCACTCTAGGAGATAAGAGAATGCTGCTGCCTATGGTGAAAATCCTTTAAACATCAATTCTTAGTCTTTTTCTGTCGAGTCAGCATGAAGAGCTATCATATACTTATGGGAATTGCTCATGTAGTGAACAGATTAGCCAGCCAGTAATGGTGATATCGAAGTTGACTAACCAGGGTGCGCCAGACGATGTCACGTTTCGTCATTTTTGGAGGCTCTGTTCTAGCAACCCCCATTGCATTTCTTCAGTATCCTTCTACGACACGAACTGTATCTATAGACGGATGAATTATGAGACGATTCAATAATTTATAATTTTTCTGTCTTTATAATATTATACTCTGGTGGTGGTTACATGACTTTGTCATTATTCTTTATATTCTCTCGTAATCATTTCTTTATTGTATTATTGTTTATTACCGGTTCTTCTCCATAGGACCAACTTTCCGTTACTGTTTTCAACATTTCAAAAGTTCATAATATTTGATTTCTTTGAAATAAAATCTTTTCTATTCTATTCTTTAGTTTTACTTAACATCTTAAAATCACTTTTAATTTCTTTTAGAATCCTCATCAATCTCACCAACCAGCATACGGTGGACACAGTGGATATGCGTCGCATCCTTCTTCAGTAGTAGTGAGACCTCACAGCCAGGGTCCACCACCATCCTACGACAACTACGACAATGATAACTGGCAACTCTCTGGAGCTCCACTTGGCACTGAGTGAGTATGGGTTTCTTTTGTACGAAAATAAATAAAAGGAAAGGTAAGTAAGAAAGTAATTGTAGACACAGAAAAAAAACAAGAAATAATTGAGAAGAAACACATTTTATATAATAATAAGAAAGTTGATGAATTAAAAAAAAAAGAATTATCTAATATGCTAATTAATCATAATACTAATCAAATTTGGCATATTCCAATTATGAAAGTTCATACTTTGCAAACTAAATTCCATTTCAATAAAGATGAAACTAATCAATAGCTTCCATTATTGAAACCCATAACGACCAATAATAAAATAATCTAAATTAAAGACCTTTCACGATTAGATAACTTTAAGACTTGTTTATCGATTGAACTGAACGAAGTCATAAAATATTTGAGTGAAAGGAAAAGTTGAAAGTGACTATTTTTAAATTATGGACGTAAAGGACCTAACCACTCACCTGGTGGTAAAAGATCACCGCGCGATAATTCACTGAATACCTAAGACAATATTATGCTTGATACTGTCTTCAGGGGAGTAATTTATTACCTATCACCATCTTTTTTGTTTCAACCTTAAAGTAATATTACTTAAATTCTTACCACGACCTTCAACGATAACATTGTTTAACTCCAGCATAGTGATAATAAATTTAGATTATTATATTTGTCCCAAACAAGCCTGTTTTAAAAGAGAAATATTATTATTTTGAATCACGACATAACTTTTTGTCTTAGATAAATTTGTCAACGATGATGATAACGTAGCAAAAGTTCTTAGCAATAAAATAAGTAATCTTACTTTAAGGACATTAAAGTACGATAATATTTCGATGTTAGGTTAAAACAATACTGCTGTTTGAGATGGTGGTAAGCCTCTAAACCTATTTTATATAGACTCTATCATTTAGTCTGTTGTAAGAAAACTCATTTTTTTGTTAAGCTCGCTTAAGTTCATGAATTTATCTATGTTTTATCGTATTTGTAAGTACAATAAAGAATAATAATGCCTTGTGTTCCCGTTATTTCACTGGCTGTTCCAACGTATCACCCAAAGCACAACTACGCTTATACAAACCTAGTGTATACGGGTGAAATATGTAGGTCAAACTGTAGTACTTCCTGATAACATGGAACTTTTCTACCTCTAAATCTGTTCTTATAACCTAGTTTCTAATAAATGTAAATTATATTGTTTCATACAGGTACATAATGAATGACATTCATCGCAATGCGATATCAAACTTCAAGCCGACGGTAAACGATGCTAACGATATCAACGCTTGGGGACTTGGTTTAGCTCCAGGTAATTTTATAATAATAAAATATATTTTCCTTATTTTAAATAGCATTGCCCCTCCCTAGGATTTCTTCTGCATCGTGGGTACAGTTTACAAATATACATGTCACATGTAAACACCCTCAGACACGTAACAACTATCTGTAGGTCATATTATAAATATTTGTTCTATGCGGAAATCAACACGGCGACATGCAACGCAGAATGCCAATCGCTTAACCACTGTGCCATCAAAAATTATTTGTTTGGGACACTTAGCTATAGACGACGAGACTTGGACGACGATCTATGGGTAGACCAGGAACCTGGCGGTCAGGTGACATTGTGAGGCTAGCTGGAAAAATGTGGATATGGAGAGCAGGGCCGTTTCAAATGGCTTAAAAGGAATAGACAAAAGAAGACACTGTTGACTATATGTCTGTAGCGACACCTATTGCCACATAGAAGAACTACTTAGCAAGGCAGCAAGCTAACTACAGTGGCGCATAAATATGAATTTGACCAATCAGATTACGAGGCCTGCATCGCGCAAGGAAAAAGAATATCAGATCTAATACATATACAACTGTCCGACATCAACCGTCGGGCTTCGGCCCACCAGGCAATATCACCTCGCTTGGTCAGAGGGTCCTCCCTTTTCAATGGAGGAACACCATACCTTGTTTCTACACATGTCTTTTTTCTGTTATGCCATTAGATAAAGCTTGAAACCAATACATAATTTATAATTTTGTTTGGTTATGAATAGTAGATCCTAATACGAGCTTATTTGAAAATATTTAGACGTAGTTTAAATAGGATAATGTTTAATGTAGTCCGGATAATTTGTAGAATGATTCAGTATCTATTGCTAAATGCAACCGCAGTATTGGGATATACTTTAAAACAAAACAAAAATTAGACTTAGTGGGGACACGCATAATTTACTAGCGCAAGCCATAAAAAATCTAATTTTTATTTTGTTTTGGAATGAATGGTATGAATGGTACCTACTGCGATTGCATTTGGGAACGGACACTGAACCAATCTGAAATTTTGCATACTACATAAAAAAATATCCTCTATAACAATTTTCAAATTTTATCTCGGTCATGTAGATCGTGCGTAAATAAGCTCTACTATCCCGATGTACTTACATCAGCTGTGCTATTCTGTAAGCAAGATTGTTGAACGTAGTTCATTGAGTTGAGTCCGCAGTGAAATCGCCATCGTAAAAGCTTTATTCGTAGTAAAATTGAGTTTAGAGAGGTATACGGCATCAAATACCAATACATCAAATTAGTAATGAGACTGATGTTGTATGAATCGAGCTGAGAGTTGATTTACAATATAGCATTTCAAATAATGTTATTATTAACACTGATGCAGGCATTTAAGTAGGAATTGTAAGGAAGGTATGTTTTGACTCCTTCACTCTCAAAATATGTATTATTTCCTTTACAAATACATAAACTATAATAATGGCTCATCTTTAGGGACTTGATTAAGCAAGCGCCCCGGGTGCGCGGATGTAACGCAATGAAGACAAAATGTATGGCGTTCTATGGAACGAAATACTACAAGCGCCTGCCGTTCGCCCATAGAACACCATAGGAACATTTTGTCTTCACAGCGTCACATCCGCGCGCCCAGAGCGCTTCCTATATCAAGTCCCTATGATAGATACTTTCAAAAAAATAAATTTTGTGAAAAGTAGTGATAAATAATAATTGTGTTATATTGTTAACTTAAAATATTTTCGCAGGTCCTTCAAATAACGTGGGTGAATATGCAGCCAATACCAATATAGGACCGGGAGTGGCAGCGTCGGCTAATATACCACAAAGAGTGTCTGCTAATACTGGAAGGTAAGAATTTACTTATACTACTTTGTTTGAAAATTTAATCCACCTGTTGGACTCGTTAATCTATAAATAGTTCTTGAAGGCTATATCCACATATTTTCAAGAAATAATTCCCGGTGTTTTATTACTAATGTATACGTAGATTAATATAAAGCTTACAAACATACTTAATAAGAGAAATTCTGTACAGATTATGACGAAATCCGCCTACGTTAATTTTGATAAAGTTGAGGATAGTGACAAATATGGTAACTACGATAAAAGTAATGATACAGTACATACAGTCAAAAAAGAAAGTAAACTCTTTATTGTTCTGTTATTATGGTAAACTAGCTCAAAATTTTATGGGCTGCCTCTAAGGGCTCACTTACTTTGAAGCACTTTGTGATTCAATAATATGAAAGAAAGGAAGAAGAAAAAAGAAAGAAATTAGGTTTATTTTGAATTCGCACACAAAATAATATAAGAAAGACCCAAAAAAACCCATAATGTTGCGACAATTTGGAAAATATCGCAGCGCAAGTTTAGTAGCGCTATTTCGAGAAAACACTGATACAACACGGTCAACACGCCACGATTAATCAATTTTCAAATCTTCTTTTCAGACCCGTGGGACCTCCGAATCCTTATTACCGAAACAAGAAAATAACGCCGAAAGACCCTCTACTAGCTGAAAAAGAAGCATTGGTAAGTGAAACTATTATATTTTATTATAGACCTTATTACAACTAATGTAAGCGCAAAAATGAAATGAAATGAAATGAAATGAATTTATTTGCATAAATGTGGGTACAAATTGTGTTAGAAAGATGTGTTAGTACACAGAAGAAGAAGAAGAAGAAGAGAAGAAGAAGAAATATCAAGCATTAATTGAAGCATTGGGTGCAAAAAGGACGATCGCTAACAGTTTTTATGTATACTATGCTGATAAATCTATAGGTTCTCGCTACCAATGATGAGCTGAGCAGCAATGTTTAATCGGAACATTATCAAGTTATTGCTAAGCTACGTTTGGCTCATATGAATTTCCTTTATTAATACTCAAAGATGGCTTTATGATTCTATCTGATGTAACGTTAGCAGGCTCTTTTTGATTCAAGTAATTAGAATATTATTTTGTGCTGCTTGCACCTCACCATATCTGTACCTAACCAACTCCTTATATTGTCAATGGTATACACAGAGTACATTCAGTATAACTGTCATTGAAAAATACTACCTCTTAGACAATATTTTTATATTTCCAGATCCGAGCAGCTTCAATAGCAGCTCGAGCACCACCTTCAGCGGTCAGGGACGAGATACTGAGGGTATCTGCAGTCAAGCTGAAGGAGACGAACAGGATCAAAACAGAAACTGATCTGGTGAAGCAGCAGCAACAGATTCTATCTGCACAGGATCCGGTAAGTTATTCACTGACTTTATACTAGATAAAGTTGATAATGTTGTTGAAATTGAAATCTATGAAATTTCTAATTCGTGTGTGCACTTTAACGGTTAAAGTCTGACCAAGCTATTCTGTGTTATAATTTTAATAGCCACACCGAATAATATTTAGGATGCAGATTGCAGATCAGATGCAGAGTTTGCTCTGCCAGAGATAAATTGATTCGGATCTAACTCTGTATTGGAATAATGAAAACTTTGCAAAAACAATAATTGTTTGCGGTAGTTATTCCTATAATTTTTCGACGTGCCACACTCTATATAATGAGAAAACATTATTATTATGTCCTATCAGCTTCCACAGCAAGCAAATTAGGAGTCTATGAGAAGATGTATGTAGGGCAGTGTATTTTTACAGGCATGAATGTGACGATGATAATCAACATGATGGAAACAGATTTTTTGTTACACACCGATGGTTTTTTTGCCCTAAATCACGAGATCCTACAATGTAATATCTCAGCTTAGAAAAATATCTTATGGTAGTGTTGCCCACGTTTCCAAGTAGGTTATTTTTATTAAAATAAAATATAGCATTTATAAGTGTAGCCTTTCTATTTGTGAAAGAATTTTTAGAATAGGTTCAGTAGTCCAAAGATAATTCAAATTTCAAATAACCTTTCCAGGAAACGATAGCAGCGGAGCAGTTTTATGGAACGCTAGTGAATGCAGTGGATGGGTTGCTGAGTCAAATGGGAGCTCCTGATCTTGGGTGTCGCGAGAGAGCCGTGTGTGCTCTGTATGGGGACCCCTTCAAGCACACGCCTTACAGCAACTTAATCTCTGGACATCTTAGCAAGTGAGTAGAAGTTCTTATATACCATCTAGAACGGCTATCAGAAATGCTTGGTTATCTTTAAGGTTGCGGATCAGACCATCAAACTGAAATACTTTCTCTATGGAACCAAAATCGTAATGATGAAAAAATTACCAGCTGTTCCATACGTTTAGGTCGAGTAGGTACCTATTTAAGTTTTGTATAAATGTTTTTTCACGTTGACGATGTTGGTCCCATAAAGAAAGTTATTCAGTTTGATGATCTGATTTCCACCCTTAAATATGACCACGCATTTCTGATACACGTTGTATAGGAAATACCTACTACCTACAGATAGTTGTTCTGGGTTTGGGTGTGTGTGCATGTGAGATGTATGTTTATGAACTTATCAACTCCAAAGAATGATTGTTTCGGCAAGGTATAAAAAAAATACTGATAGGTACCCAAAATATATAAACGAACCAAAATACCTAGCTGCCAATAGCTCGTAATGTAGTCAACATATATGATGTATTGGAAGAAAAAATTAAATGAGTATAATATGTCACCGATACTTATTCATAGCTCACGACTGTTCTTCATTCCGTTGAATGAGGGTATTTCCGCAAAATGACAGTAATCCACGCGGCACGTGTCATTACCGTCCGTCATTCGTCATGGGCTGTGGTCATTACAAGGTTTAGAGCGTTACTGATGGGTATGAAAATGCTTTAATGCTAAACGGTTTCGTTGATCGCTTTGAGCTTATTAAACTAGTTAAACAATTCGACTTATCATTTCATGTTTGTTTTTAAAAACATTTATATTTTTATTTGTGTTGGTTGTGAATGTCCAGGGCTTTACTATTATTCCCGGAGCTAAAAGAAGCTTTCTTCTCTTTTCTTCCTTATCTTGTCTCCTTCTTATTCTATGTATTCTTTCTTAGACATAATTATTTGCATGCCATGTAAATGGTAAATGTGCTGAACTAACACATCTTTCTAACACAATTTGTACCCACATTTATGCAAATAAATTCATTTCATTTCATTTCTTATATTATCAAAATACTTATTTTGCTTGCCAATCAATATCATTAATATCCATAGTACCTATACAATGGTATCTTATACTTTCATTGTCAATTTGTCTTTGAACATTATTATTGATTAATGCACTTTCTTAAAACAAGTTTTGACAACTTTTACTGCATGGTTATCAACACTGCATCATCACCACATCTTTGGACACATTGCTGGCTACAAAGACAGATTGCTTCTGTGACGTCATTACACTTTACAAGTTCTTTTCCCACGAATATTTTCTAAGTCTGGTTTATTTATGGTTTTCCATCAACATCTCATGAATATTGATCATCAAATGCAGTGAATGTTAGAATCTCTATTTTGTTGACCCAATTTTTATTCAAATTGGTTTACTGTGTTTTTATTGCCTATCAAATGTTTTAATCGCCCTTGAAGCATCGGGCGCTACCTATTCAATTAATTTGGTAAACTTGGAACTATTTAGGTCCAGTCTAGTTTCGGAATTGTTTAATGTAAATAAATAGTATGATTGAATGCTTGCCTTCCATGCAGAAGGGTCTAAGTTCAACACCAGCCCGCACCTCTGATTTTTCGAATTTATGTGCGGATCGCAATTTCATTAACGGTGAAGACAAACATCGTGAGGAAACCTGCACAGCTGAGTGGATCTCATAAAGTTCTCGATGGTGTGTGTAGTCCGCCAACTCGCACAAGGCCAGCGTGGTGGACTAAGGCCTAACCCTTCTCATTCCGAGAAGCGGCCCGTGCCTAGCAGCGGGACGGTAATGGGCTGGATTTATTTATTTATTTAAGGCAAAAACATAATTTAAATAAATACAACAGTCTGCTAATTGAATGTCACTGACCTTTTAAAATATGTAGGTGAAACTACCCAAAGCAATAATGCTAATCGCTGAATAAAATAACCTGTTTAATTTATACGTCAGACAAGTCATTAGTGACCAGAATCTGACATGTTTCACTAAACAAACTTAGTGAAATAATATTTCTATGAATTTACGCTTAAAGAAGTCTGAGATGTTTAGGTATATTTTATTACTAGCTGTACCCGCGGCTTTGCCCACGTGACAATATTCGATTAAACTATGATAGTCACTTGAAATTAACAAAAAGAAAACATAGCCTTCAGAATTTATATTGACAAAAACTTACAACAATGAGATCTTTACAAACAATGAGGTGTCTTATGGGAGTGACAAATATCTACACTTTACTTGGATGGGTGATCATTTAATAGAGGATCGTTTGATTAGATCGTATCTGGCAGGAAGTTACTAACTCTTCTTAGTTGTGTCGTACTTATACTTCTTGTTGTTTAATTTTCATAAAATGGTTTTTTCAAGTTAACGCTCTGTCAAGGGTGACTTGCAGGGGTATTGCTGTGACCAATTTCGAACCCTACCCAGGTAAATTCAGTCCTGAACCCATTAAAAAAATTTAACTTCGTCAAACTCTTCTTCTACAGACGCTGTTCCAACACTCCGATATTACCCTACTCCTGAACCGTGAACAATAAAATCTGTAAAAAGTAGCAGTCGCCGAACTCTGCCTGCAGGCGTCTGAACGCCAAAAAAACACATTCTAAAAAAATAAAATTTCAAAAACTCGCCTATAAATTACTACTAACCCCATCTAGCTATAAACGGGTGAATTAAAAATTTATAAGACTAAAGCTTAAACGAAACAGCACGTTTATAAAATGTATCTAGTGGTTTAGGGATAACTGTCGAATAATTTCATCACGCTTTGTATTTTTGGAACATGACAGTGAGTGTTATACATAATAATGATGTGTAAAAGTAAGATGCCAATGACCGAACGTCTAATAATTTATTTTAATTTTTATGTAAAGATACCATTTACTCTGCCATTCTGTGTTACTGGACCCAGTAAAGACTGGATTCTTTACTGGATCACTCGTGGAGTTTAAATTTATAGAGAAATTGTGAAACTGAAACTAACATTTACTTTGCTCACCCCCCAACAAAAGTAGCGTAATGATTTGTATTATATGTAATTATGTTCATCGGATCTATTAACTACAATCGTCAATTTTTTTTAAATGGATTCTTCATGTATGTAGTGCGTAATAATTGAACGTAGACATAATGATCTATTGCTCACCCCCCTTTGACAATAGCGTGATAATTTGTACCCTATATGTTGACCAGGCTTTTAGCGGATGTTACTTTAAAATTTCATGAAAGTCTGTTCAGCGGTTTGGCCGTGAAGCTCGGACAGACAAACAGACAAACAGACAAAAATTCTAAAAACTATATTTTTGGCATCAGTGTCGATTATAGATCACGTAGCAGTTTTTTTTTTTTTTATATATTCAATGTACAGTTTTCGCTTCGTTACGATTTTATTATAAGTATAGATGAGACGAAGCAAGAAATCGCGAAAAAAAAAACGGCTATTCAAGATAAATTATTCAATATTAAAATATATTCTAAGACCGCCCATTGTACATTAGCTTATGTGATTCTCAATCCTGTTTTTTTTCCCGGTGAACAATAAAGAGTGTAAATAAATAAATAAATACATGACTAAATGTATAGAACAGCAGATTTCTTTTCGCGATTTCAGGTTTTATTCTATCGTAAAAGTTGTTCGTAATGATGAGTACGTACAACAACTTTACGAAATTATTAGAGTTATTTTTTTACACCTAATAGGCATACTTAGGGGAGATTGTATACACAATCTTTCAAAGCTTTCCTTTCCTTCCTTCCTTTCAAAGTCCGAATAAGCCTTCTTTCAAAGCCTGGCTCTTTCATACGAAAGAGCCAGGCTTTGAAAGAACCGATGCAATTTTCTCCCACTTGCCAAAATCAATTCAAATTTCATTTTACTCTTTATATGACAACACTGAATGTCTGTGGGTCACAGCTATTCAGCTAGTCAGCCGGTCATCGATGAAAACCAGCGTCATTGGTGTTGCCAATGACAACAAGCTGATCGATGCCCATTTTCTTGCACATGAGGGACACACACTTCCATGCTTTATTTTTCATTGTTTTTATTTTATGTAATTTTCTGGTTTTTAATTTTTTTATGTTTGTTATGTGTGCATGCTCGGTGTCCTGTGTGCAAAAAATAAATTGATTTTCTTTCTTTCTTTCTTTCTATTCAGTGTTGTGATATAAAGAGTAAAATTAAATTTGAATTGATTTTGGCAGGTGGGAGAAAATTGCATCGGCTCTTTCAAAGCCTGGCCCTTTCATACACACTCTCCCCTACTACCTACTAAAGGCGACACAACAAATAAACGTCATGTGCTCATGCGTAAGAAGGAGTGAGCGGGTTGTTTGAGAATAGTAAAACAGATTCATTAAGTGCGGCGATATAGCCGCAATTGAATGGGACAGCGGAATGAAGTGCTAACTCTATTATCTCTATCTAGTATTAATTATAATTTTGAATAGTATCGTATTTATCATATTATTATGTAGGTATATGAATATTTGTTTCCTCCGTCCGTGTGTCACTGCAAGGGTGCCAACTGAAAATCAGCGCTGGGTGTTCGTATGCCCAGCAAATGCTGAGTTGGCAACTCATTTGGTACTGGCATACCGACAGCACAATGATTTTTTTAGATGTTTTTTTTTTTTTTACTTTTTATGTTCGTGCACTGTGTTGTCTGTGGGCCGAGCACGAATGTATGAGAATTTAGAACCAAAAATACACGATTAATCCATGATATTTTTTTGATATATTTTTACATTTTCATGAAACAAGTGCGTTTGTTGCATAAAATTGAACTAAAATGCGATAGATTCATCGTATTTTATAATCAAAATTTGCTTACGTTTACGTTACTATACGTCAAAACATTCGTGCTCGGCCCACTGATGTCTAGTCCGAATAAATGATTTTTCTTTCATTTTTTCTTATCTCCTCTAATTTTCTTTTCCATTTTCCAGGGATTCTAACGAGCTGGTACCAGCAGCTGACAGCAACATGGCGTTACACTACTACAGATACGTACAAGCAGCACGCGATGGACAAGAGCAGAAGGACTGCCTCTCACTATATCCGAACTGCGACATAGACTTCAATAGAAAAAGAAAATGAACGCCGTTCTTGGTTTCTTTCATACTTATGCAAAAGGAAAATTTTAAGAATTTTTACTTGAAAACTTTGTTTGATCATTTGGCAGTTCAACACTTCATGATATATTTTGTGAATGTATTGTTTATTCAGTATTTGGATTAATTGGAACACAAAAGTTAATTAAGAGAAATTGGAATTTCTTGGTGCCGATATTTATGATACGTATAAATAAAATTATCATTAGATTTATAATTCTTAAAAGTATACAGAGAACTCAACTTATTCGGATGTAGTTATATGAAAAGGAACCAATTCATCTAGCAAAGCTAGTTTTAAGATATTCAATTTTAGAATCATATAAAATTATGTAACAAAATCTAACTAAACATTTTAAGACTGCACCTCATAGTTGGAACAAACAAATGACTGACTAACGATGTTGCGACAGCATGTAGTTGCGACGCACGGAGTCGCGACAGATCGTTACTGCCCGACAGCACGTGATTGCGACGTACGGAGCCTCGACAAATCGCTGTAACGACACACGTTGCCCGGACCGTAAAATTAAAAATATAAAAAATTTGCCCTACAATTCCAATAAAACCAACAAATTTACAGCATTGCGTCAATGAAGAATTAATATGTAAACTTTAAAATTAAATATCTCAGTTCAATCTGTGATGGTTCCTTTTCGTATAACTACATCCAATTTAGGTAAGAACCCGCCGCCTGATTACGTATGATAAATATGACAGTTACTGTCGCAAATAAACGTCCTATTCCGTATCCTCTTATGAAAACGTCTATAAGCGAGAAAGGGATGCATTGTATGTTGGTCGCTGTGGCTGTCAAATTTTTCTTACGTAATCAAGGCGTAATTCGAATATTAGCGCCAATAATAGCAAAGAAAACGAATTCCAAGACACTGCTCCAATCTATCCGAGGCGGATTTAAATTGATTCAGGAACTGACTTCAGTTCGTCAGCAGTCAGTCCAACTCTATAGGGCAACTGACTTAAAAATGATAAACGCGTTATCAGTACCAAGTCAGCAGTGACTTGCCGACAACCTGACTCCATGTTCATCCGTAATGGTCGGAGGAAATCTCGTCAAAACATTTCAAATATTTGTAGTCCACACATAGGTTCGTTGGTGGACTACAAATGTATCGTTGATAAAACAAAACATGTAAGATTATTTTTTGTATCCGGAGTAGTTTAAAAATAATTGTATCTATATTAGTTTAAAACTAAATTATTGTAGCTGTAAATGAGCCATGTTTTCTATCGTACTTTAAAATACTTTCTAAGCTGGGAACCATTGTATTCTGAGCCATCAAAAGTCAACAAAGGAAAAGAAAAATTTGCAGAAATGTGTTGGTTAGCTCTTCTTCTATCAGAATAGAATAGAATAGATCTTTATTTCATATAATCCAGATACAAGCACTTATGAAATATCGAGACACTAGGTGCACGGTTCCAAAATAGTAGATCCTATGGAGAATAAGTCATGTAGCATCAGCTATCAATCACATGGGAATCGCTCAAGCCGTAGTGGGAATATTAGCCAGTCAGGTCAGCAGTGGTATCGAGGCTGACTGCCCAGGGTGCACCAGATGATCTCAGGTGTCGTCAGTCGTGGAGGCTAACGGCCAGAGTCTTCATCGAAAGTAACAGATGAAGTAAAACATTATCAGTTTATATTATGAGACTTATCTTTACTATAAAGGTGAACTTAAGAATGCGTTGTCGACAAAAAAGTCTGTCAAATCAGATTCCAAAGACCTTGCGATGTTTCCACCGATGATGTAATAACCTAACTGTAAAAACTCCCGTTTCCACTTAGAAAAAGAGCTGTAACTTTTGAACGGCTGAACAGATTTTCATGAAACATAACTAAGATGATTCCCGATTAAACTAGCTTTCACATAAAAAAAACTCGATTGAAATCGGTTCATCCATTTTGGAGCTACGATGCCACATACAGATGTGGACAGATACAATGAAAAGATGGGTCAAACGGAGACAAGCGAATTTCATTTTGTTGATGTTTGTTGGCTTAGTCTGTTCTCAGCTTACCTAGGCTTAATAATTCCTACATTTTGCATTTACTAAGAGGTTTAGTTAACAGCGACGTCCAAAACATAGTTTTAGTAGCAAGACGTTATTTATTCTTAATTTTAAGTTTTTTTTTGAGACTGACTTTGATTCAATTCATAAGGGAATATTAATTGAACTGCCCAGAAATTTCCAGAATAAGCTGACCTTTCACTGTACGAAAAGCCTATACAGTGCGAGGTCAGTTCATAGGTACTGGAAATTTCTGGGTAGTTCAATTTCAGCTCTGCTATAAAAGTTCATACTAAGCCCCAAGATGCCTTATTCTGTATGAAAAACACGTCCATACCTTGTTACGATCCGATTCCTGATCTTGTACTGTCTGTATGCAAATCAGCCAGGTTAATGTTACACGTTTTGTAGAAAATAAGGCTACTAGTTGATTTGACATATAAAATTGATTACGATATAAAAATCTTTTGTAAAAAACTTCGATAGCAAAAAGGTAAGGATTAAAAAAAACGACGTTTTTGTTTAAGCTTAATTTATGTAGATTCCGTGACATTAACCCCATATTTAAAAATGAAAAAATATGCCGCTAAATGATAAACAACATATACAAGGTGACTAGTTGAATAATGGACATATTGACGGAGGGTATTGCACTCATCATTATTTATTATTATTATAATTATTTATTTTATTGTGTATATTTTATGTACCTATATCTAGTATTTATTTTGTAGTAAGTATACCTATATATTGATAGTTTCGAGCGTATGGCACTCGTGGGTTGCAGCTGAAATCCAGCGTCAGGTGGCCAGTATCTCTGCCTCCTGACATTATGCTGAGCTGCGGCCTTTTGGCACAATAACTCATTTTATGTTTTCTTTGATTTGTTTTATTTATTTTTTATTGTGCTAATAAACTCTTTTTCTTTCTTTCTTTCATTATGAACAAATTTTACTAACTAAAAAATAATAAAAAACTGCTTTTCCATACAGTCAGTCGAGTGATAATTAATAAATTATTTGTATGGAACAGGAGTTTATTTTTGGCGATTTCGTTGTTCTCCCTACAATAAAAGTTGTTCATAATTATGAATACAATACCCTCCGTCTATATATCCAATGTTACACCTGTCACCCTGTATATACATATACGAGTACCTAAGTAATGCTAGATATTTATCACATGTAGATAAATCTACTGATATTAGGATTATTTAAAATGGTCGCCATTATGAATAGTCAATATTTTTCTTACAAAAATTTTGTTTAGATTTTTGTATTCAAAATATTTTCCTTTCTCCCTATGAATCACTCGAGGTCAGTCAGAATGAATCAATGAATCAATTAATTTATTTCTTTAGTTGTAGTACCACCAAGTCACTAGGACATTAGTATTTATTTATTTAACTGTTTTAAATAATGTTGCTCAATGAATTCAATTAATAGAAAATAAATTAACACGGTTATGTTTATAATGTTTATTGTAGATAATTGTATTTATTTTGTGTTAAATATATTAAATAACAATTTCATTTTTGTTTCATTCTTTCTATTATTTAAAAATATTTTTATTTATTTTATCAGTCATTAACAAATTAAATACTAAAATGTAAGTCAGGAAAACACTTTCAATTAATTTTATTTTAAATACGTAATAATATAAAAAATGCATTTCTGATTTTGTATTTTATTTGAACAAATGAACGATAGAGCTCCCAAAGTAAAAAGTACTACAAATAATGACAAAGTAAAAACATAATAGGTACCACTACATTTTACACAAAATTCGACACGGTTGGCGCAGTAGCTAACCGATTAGCTTTCTACGCTACGTGCCACGGGTTCGATCCCCGCACGGAACAAGTATTTTTGTATGATCGACAAATAGTTTCTGATTAGATTAGAATTCTGAGCATTCTCCTCCAACACCATACCTCGAAGGCATTACTCGAATAATAATAAGAAACAGCAGATTTATTTTTCGCGATTTCCGTGTAAAAAAACACAGTGTGTGTTGTGTGTTTCCATAGTAAAAGTTGTTCATTGAATAAGTCAAAGTCAAAGATTTTTATTTGAACTGGGCCTTTGCAGGCACTTTCAAAACGTCGTGATTCTAGATGCACGGTTCCAAGTGGGTTGGTCCTGGAGAAGATACCGGCAAGAAACTCCATGGATACTCTTTTTATAAATCAAGCTTGCAACAATATGAAAAGATCCGGCTAAAATTCGACCTGAATTTACACAATATTACAAAAAAAAAAGAACTGCAAATATCATAAGTATCTACCACTATAATTTAAATAATACTACACACACACACACACACACACACACACACACTTAAGTCACCCAATTACGAATACAAGGGAAGCGTCATTAAAATTAAAATTAGTTGGTGAAAACAGGAAGCAGCGGAATAATGATGACTACAATTACCCCTTAAAGGAATCGGCGGGTCTACCGCGTAACTAAAATTGTAATGAACATCGACATCGGTATTAAACTTCAATACGATCGTGAGAGCCTAAACTTTGAGCTAACTTGTATTTTTTTTACCGATCATGAAGATAGGAGTCCCAACTATATGATAGGTAATTTTTTTACAAGTTAGGTCAAAGTTTAGGCTCTCACGATCGTATTGAAGTTGAATACCGATGTCGATGTTCATTACAATTTTAGTTACGCGGTAGACCCGCGGGAACAGAAAGGTAGAACCTTGTATAGATATAAAAAAAACCTTGAAATTGATTATAAAAACGCTCGTAAAATCCATATATTCATAAAATCATGTCTGATATCGAAACCTTCCCGTCACAATGTTGACCATCAGATTATTTTATTTTTTAAGTTTATGTTTGTTGGTTTTCCTCATTGCCCTTTTAATAAACGTGTTTTATACTCTAGAATACCTAAATGCTATAAAATATACTCAACTGTTGTGAAGTGAAACTTCTATATAGACGGGTATTAGGATTTCTCCGTCACGAAAAAGAGCGTTACAGCCGCGTGGAAGGGATAGACGATAATTATATCCGTTGAAGTTTCACTTCTACTTTATTTTATTTATTTATTTTCAGCCTGTGTTGTCCCACTGCAGGCCTCCCTCTCCTTTTTCCACTCACTTCTAGTTTTTGCTAGTACGGACCAATTTTTTCGGTAGGAGTCAAGCTCGTCCCGCCATCTTCACCTCGGTCTGCCGCGATGCTGTTTAATATTTACTGGGATCCATTCAGTTGTTCTTTTGGCCCATAGCTCGTCAGACATGCGACAGACGTGTCCAGCCCGATCCCACTTGAGCTTGGTAGCTTTTTGGGTAACGTCTGTGATCTTAGTTTTGGAGCGCAGTATTGTGTTCCTTACACGGTCTGTAAGTCGAATTCCTAAAATACTGCGCTCCATGGCTCGCTGGCAAACCACTTCTACTATGTACTTTTTTTATTTTTGTTATCTGCATATTAGTACGCGAAAAGAAAACTGTGTATCCCTTTATAAGTATATTTCGCGAATGAAAGAGCATGAGAAAATACGTTTTTTTGGTGACAGAACACTCAGAAAACGTATACCATACATTGAACAGTATGCCGGTGGAAATAAGACACGAAACTATAAAAACTAGTGGTTGCCCCGAAGTCGAAATTCGACCGTAATTTTAGCTTTCTGCACTCCTTCATATAAACTTTAACTATGCAAAATCTCACACTCCTCCGTGTGCCAATGGTCAGGCCATTAGTAGCGAAAGTATCCTAAATCTATGGGCATGACAATTATAAACAATGGGTGTACCTACGAGAGGGAGTGTTCTGTGCATGTGAGTATGTGTGTAAGGGGTGAGTAGTGACGTATATGAAATTAATCAGACACTAGGTAGTGTTGTCTTGTAACAATATTTGCAGGATTTGTTTTTTCCAAACTTCCCTTGAAGAATTGAAGGGGTTAATGGTATTTGTTTCAATAGATGAGTAACTGAAATGTCTTGAGACAATATCTATGTGTGCCTAAACAGTAAACATCTGGTCAATGGCCAACAAAGGTCAAATGACGGCTTTTCCAGAAAAAACAAACAAAATAAACAAAATGTAACTTGTCTTCAAAAACCTAATTGGTATCAGGGCTGTAGAAACTTGTCTAGATGTCGTTAGAACTTGTGTCGAAGATCTCCTTTATCATTCCATTACTCCTTTTTCCTTCTCTGTCCATGCAGTCAGACTGTGGAACTCACCTCCGCCTAACATCGGCGAATATAAAACTATCTCCTCTTTCCAAAAACACGTTAAAGAACATTAGCTATCCATATTTATATAAATATATATATTTATTAGTATATTTATATTATAAATCCTCATCCTTCCATCCATGGATACTCTTTTCATAAATCAAGTTAACAATAACATATGGAGCCGCGGTAGCGGCCCTAGCTAAAATTCGACCAGAATTTACACAATATTACAAAAAAATAAAAAAGGAACAGTAGAGAGGAGAAAGGAGTAGTAGAAGTAGTTATACTTAACACTCAAGCCACCCAGTTTTCAGCCACCCAGTTCATTACACATACGTGGTAGATATTAATAAAACAACTTTATAGGAAGCCGGTTCCAGAAGTACTATATCCGTCATGAAATACTTGCTGCAAGAGCTTCCTTCTCTTCAAGGTTGCAAGGTATGTTTTATAAGAACTGTGCTTAATTCGACATTGGAGTATTTTGTAAGGCACGGTACAGGAAGTATCGCAGAATGCTCAGTTTATTGTTATTTTGTGTGTTGTTTTGCGCGTGCGTGATTTTTGTTTGGCGGGCTCGTGTGCGAGAGGCGCGTGCGCATGCCTTGCCACCAGCTCTACCAGATGGACTACCCATTATTGGACATATGTTATGGCTCCTGACTGATACAGCGAGTAAGTGTATTTTTTTCTGAAAATTCTGTTATAACAATTTTCTAAGAAACATCATGTAGACGATTAAAATTAAATTTTAACGAATATGATATTATTATTACAAATTAAATAATTCTAAGAAGAACTGTGTGTGTATTATCACCCATGTTTGACACAAATAAAATGATTCAATTTGATTTGAAGAACAACATAATTATTAAGTGTCAAAATTATTAAAATTTAATTTAAAAAGTAAAATAAATATTTCTATCAAATCCATTAATTAATATCAAGCTTATCCATAAATTATAGATGAAATAATTATAAGAAGAAATTTAAAAATTAAGTGTAAAAATTATTAACATTCCAACAATAACAATCAAACAACCAATCAATAATCTAAGCACTTAATTTTAATAGTAAAATAAATATTTCAATCAAATCCACTAATTAATTTCAAACTTGTCCATATTGTCTAGGTTTATGGCAGGCTCTGAAAAGGGCTGCCGTGAACTGTGTAGAACAAGGCGGCGTCACCTACGGCAAGTTTGGGGATATATATTACAGTAAGTACTATCATCAGCTACTTTTAATAATAATAAAAACGAATAATTCAGATTCTTTAATTCAAATTCTTTATTTCAGACTTGCGTCCATAATGTAACTATTTTATACATCAAATGTAGCTATACCATTTTTTTTTAAACTTTGCCCCTCACTAGTATTTCTCCTGTATCGAGGGTACAGTTTACAAACAACCAGACCCGAAACAACGATCTGTAGATCATACAAATATCTGTTCCGTGCGGGGATCGAACCCGCGGCTCGTAGCGCAGAAAGCTAATCGCTTAGCCACTGCGCCAACCGTGTCGTCATATATTAAATTATAATAACCATTCTCCTGCTTTCCTGACTATTTTTATGTTCCTCCTACATTTCAACGTTGTTCCGTGAGTCCTCCCTCTCGGAGACTGAGCAATAGCCGTGGCACATAGAGGGAAGGACTCCGGGACAGCGAAAATGAAAAAAAAATCAAAACTAAAAAAACAACGATGGCAGACATGACATACACGACACATGATGACACAGCCAGATACACAGTTACACAGATACACATAGTATACACACTACAAACTTATAAAACTCCTCTTTTTTCTCGGGGGTTAAAAAACATTCCAGTCTGGAAAATGAAGCCCAATTTTTGCCCTATCCAATTTATGGAGAAACAATTCTTTTTTATTTGTGCTTTATTATAATATTCAAAGTTTAAAGTTTTCTCAATATTTTATATCTGTATTCAAATGGTACGTGAATTAAGGATTTTGGTTCAGAGAGCCAAGGAATATTTATTCGAGTTCATTAAAAATTATTTCAGTAATAGCAGATCCTGAAGATGCTCTGACGGTGGTCAATACTTGTCTACAAAAGCATTTTTGGTACAGTTTTGCGAAATATTGGCTAGGTCAAGGACTTATAACGGGCTCAGGTAAGCAAAGAAATAATTTATGACGTAAGCACTACTCACTACACTACATCATAACGAAAACTGATACCATGAATTCAGGACATGAATCTGAACACCTCAGCAAAAGAAAAAGGCGTCGGTCTTTTCAAAAATTTTACAATTTTGTTCAAAGATTTTATAACTACCTAAAAAATCTACGAACAAAATCGTAAAAAAATTTAAAAGACCGACGCAAAATTCTTACGCTTAGGTGTCCAGAATCATGTACTGAATCCATGGTATCAGTTTTCGTTACGATGTCACTTACACCCTGTATAATATCCGCTACTGCTTCCTCTTATAATATTTTTTTTGTTTATTCAGGAGAAATATGGCATCGTCACCGCAAGTTATTGAACCCAGTGTTTAGTCTGCCAGTGATACATGGGTTCCTGAATGTGTTCAATACTCAGGCAAGAGAACTGGTCAGCAAGATGGAACCGTATGTTAACAAAGGAGCATTTGATCCTTCGTCAGACATACGAGATATGGCTCTCAAGGTATCCTGTTGTAAGTACCTGGGTAAAAAAATCTTGGAAGTTAAATTTGACCCACTTCCCGGTTTCCTTATTGAGCTGAAATTTTGCATACACGTTTAGTTTAGATGACAAAAGCGTTTTCTGTAGTTTTTTTTTTTGTTATTATTAAAAGCCCGTAGTATCCCACTGCAGGGCAAAGGCCTCCCTTCCCTTCTTCCACTTTTCCCGGTCTATTGCAATTTGGGGCCAATCCTTTAGATAGACGTCCAGCTCATCACGCCATTTTTTTTAAACTATAATATTTATTTAAATTATCTTTTCAGTGACCATGTTTGGAACAAACGAAGAACGGAAAGACAAGTTCTTCTTCTCAAAATACATGAAAGCCGTTGATGAAATACTGTATGGCTTCGTAAACAGATTTCAGAAGATATGGCTGCACTACGATTTGATATACAGGCTTCTGGGCTTAAGGAAGAAGGAAGATGTATTGGTGAAAACTCTGAATAATATGTCAGATGAGGTACTTTCTGGTTAAAATTTATTTTAGCTCTTATCTTTCCACTGTTGGAAGAAGTTGGCATTGTTGGCATGAACGACAATCCTTCGATTTCTGTCAATATTATCTATTAATGGGCTTAACAATTCAAATTCACAATAACTCGTAGGTACCATATCCTATTAATAGAATTCCTAATAATATTATTATTTTAATCATAATTATTATCTAACTGACGATTGATTTCCATATTTAACCAGATTATAAAAGAGAAGAGAGCACTTTTAAAGAGTGGAAAAATCGAGGAATTCAATTTTGACGATAAAACAACAAGTTAGTATTTTTTAAGATTGTATTTTTTTTCTTCTGAAAGAATGTATAATTCATTTTCTAGGCAAATTGTTGAACAATCCTTACTATCCACTCATCGCTGACGTTCCCTCGCTTTGAGATTTATGATAAAAGTAAATTCCTAAAAACAATCCTAAAAAGAGGACCATGATTATGTCCATTATATCCATACAAATAAATCATTGAATTTTTTAGGTATAACATACACGCCTATTCTCGATCTAATACTACAACAAGCAAATAAGTGCCCCATGACTGACCAGGAGATCAGAGAAGAAGTTGACACTACGATAGTTGCTGGATTTGAGACCTCATCTCATTTAGTGGACTGTGTCATGGTAATGATAGGATCGTACCCTGAAGTACAAGAACGGATGTACGAAGAGTAAGTTAATATTATTTAATCTTTAATAAAAATATTATAGTTAAAAAAAAACTAAAGAAAACGCTTTTGTCATCCAAACTAAATGTGTATGCAAAATTTCAGCTCAATCGGAAACCGGGAAGTGGGTCAAATTAAAATTCCAGGATTTTTTTACATAGTTAGTTACAGGTGAAGCTAATAAAAGCGTTTTAAAAAGACAGAGTCCCATTTGAATTACACTTATTGATAAGACCAACGAAAAATTTCTTAAATAGAAATATGGGATCACTCACCCTTGAATACAGAGAGACCAAAAACTACGCAGCTAATGGAGTCTCAAGTAATTCTCTTAAAATATATTTAATTTCCAGGATAATAAAAGTTCTTGGTGAAGACAGAGATGTAGAGAAGGAAGATTTACAGAAACTGGTGTACACAGAGGCCGTGATGAAAGAAAGTCTTCGAGTGTTGCCAGTAGTACCTGTTATAGGCAGATATATTGATAAAGATGTTAAGCTTAGTAAGTCATTGAAAACTGAAAACAATAACATCTAAACAAATCCTTCGCATGCGTCTGCTAAAGATCTATCCATTTTGGGAGGATAATTCTATAATAATATTTTTTTTACTGACAATGGTGTTGTTGTATGAAGTAAAATTGCTAACCCTTGCATAGTTTGTCATTCTCCTAACTTACCTATTATTTCAGAGAACTGCACTCTGCGTGCTAACAGTCAATGCCTTATCTTACCAATTGGCCTGCACCGTCATCCATCGTGGGGCCCCGATGCTGACCAGTTCAGACCAGAGCGATGGCTGGATGCTGCTTCTTTACCAAAGAACCCCAATACTTTCGCTGCTTTTAGTATAGGAAAAAGATCTTGTATAGGTATGTTGAAATCTCATTACCATCATCGAAAGCTTAATAGTCCACTGCAAGGTTTATGTCATCCATTTTGTCAACTCTTTCGGACTCATCCTATACCGAGTTTTTCTTGACCTCGATCATACTTACCTTCAAGCCAAAAATGAATGAAAACAAAGTGCACGCGCATTTGTGTCAACTTCTATTGACTCGGTATGAGAGTACTGGTTTCGGCCAGTTTTATGATAATTATTGTTATTGTAGCGACATCTATCGCCACATAGAATAACTACTTACAAGGTTAACAAACTGACAACAGTAGTGGCGCGAAAATATGAATTGACCCATCAGATTACGAGGCCTGCATCGCGCAAGGAAAAAGATATTCGTATCTAACACATATAAAACTGTCCGACATCAACCGTCGGTCTTCGGCCCGCCAGGCAATATCACCTCGCCTGGTCGGAGGATCCTCCCTTTTCAACGGAGGAACACCATACCTCGTTCCTCCACATTATCAAAGTCAAAGGTTTTTATTTCACCTGGGCCTTTGCAGCCACTTTCACAACGTCGTGATTTTATGTGCACGGTTCCAAGTGGGTTGGTCCTGGAGAAGATTTTTTTACACAAGACATGGAACATAAAAACACACAATTTAAATATGAATGCAAAAAGGCGAGCTTAACTCAGAATGAATTTTCTTCCAGCAAACCCTTTTGGGTGAAAGAGAAATGAATGAATGGATGAATTATTTTAGTGTGGCATTTTTTGTTATTTTTTTATTTTATTCTAGGTAGGACGTACACGATGATCTCGGTGAAGGTGACCCTAGCGCATGTGGTGCGGAAGTTCCGAGTGACTGCCGATCACACCAAGCTGCAGTTCAAACTGGATGTAACGCTGAAACCAATAGCGGGCAACGAGATCAGCTTACAACGCAGACATTGATGTCTTAGATATAAGATTTATTTACTTTTTAACCCCCAACAAAAAAAGTGTGTTTTAATTTCTTAGTGTGTGTCTGTGTATCTGTGGATCTGTGTATCTGACTGTGGCATCTTAACTCCAAAACGGATATACCGATTTCAATGCAGTATTTTTGAATTGAAAGCTAGTTTATTCGGGTATCATCATGGCAATGTTTCATGAAAAAAATTCAGCCGTTCAAAAATTATAACTCTTTTTCTGGTTGGAGTCGGGAGTTTTTTACAGGTTATTTTGCTATTTTAAAGGTTAAATAATTGATAATGAAATAAATGGGTTATATAATTTTGTTTGTTGGTTTTATTGTGACGTGTAAACGTACCAGTTCAAACTGGATATCACGCTGAAACCAGTAGCGGGCAACGAGATCAGCTTACAACGCAGACATTGATGTCTTAGATATAAGATTTATTTACTTACTTTTTACCCCCAACAAAAAAGAAAAGGTGTTTTAATTTTGTACCTAGTGTGTCTCTGTGTATCCGTGGATCTGTGTATCTGTCTGTGACATCGTAACTCCAAAATGGATGAACCGACTCAATGCAGTATTTTTTAATTGAAAGCTAGTTTATTCGGGTATCATCTTAGCAATTTTTCATGAAAATTTGTTCAGCCGTTCAAAAATTATAACTCTTTTTCTGGTTGGAGTCGGGAGTTTTTTACAGGTTATTTTGCTATTTTAAAGGTTAAATAATTGATAATGAAATAAATGGGTTATACAATTTTATTTGTTGGTTTTATTCTACCAAGTATCGAATAACTTTGTTGATTGCTGATTAAGATGTTTCTCTCTCTCTTTTTTTAACTTTGCCATCTCTTGGATTTCTCCTGTATCAAGGATACAGTTTACAATTATACATATACAACGCAGATAATATATTAATATATTTTAAGATTTATTTCTCTTGAATACTGTTTAGTTCTTTTGATTTCTGGAGTGTCTTGGAATTCTGCATTCTATTTAATTCTGTCTTCGCGTTATCAAAATGCCCTCTAGGAGTGGGAAAATGTCCGACTTCATAACGTTGGTTCGCCCCATTTTGTTTCTGTCACCATTACAATAAAATAAACTTACTAAAACGGTCTGTCTTAAAAACCTTAACACCTTCTGAAGTCAGGGCCTTAATGCACCTAGCTTGGCAGTGGCACCTACTTCAGAAGCTGTTAAGTTTTTTAAGACGATTATTTTATACTTTTTAGTTTTAAGCAGTCGGGTATTATCAATAACAAATATATTCATTAATCTCACACAAAATTTGTTTGTACTTATTTTTTGTTTACCATTTTGACATTGCGTATGTCGAACACAGAGTTCTTGTACGACTGTGATCGACATACAAAGCATTATTAGCGGTCGATCGGTGCCGAGATATCCCGAAGGAAGCGGGTAGCGGGCGCACAGTGTATTATAAACCAGAAAGAAAAATGTGAAAAAATATGATAACTCTACATTCATAGAAAGATAATCGACGAAAACTTGTGTAAAAAAGTAGTATTATATGTATAATTGTTTACTGTAATCAACACTCAAATAAGTAGTATAATTCTTTTTAAATGTATTTATTTGTCATTTTTAGGAGTCAGATTTAGGTGAACTTTGTGATTTTTTATGAAATAAACTGCTTGCCGTATCAATGCCGGAGTTTTACTCTCGTGCTCAAAATGATTACAACTATCGATTTTTACAATAAAATCGAGATGCAACAAAAATGGGGTTATAATACACTGTGGGGCGCGGGAAGTGAATATTGTTTTGACTCTCGGACGAAATTGCTAGTATTGCTAGTATTATAACATAGCCTATTTGGCCATCATTTTGTTTGAGCCAACCTCAGACATTTGTTAAATTTATTTAATATATAGGTGATCCAATTCGTGGTGCCTAATTCTGAACTTAAAACTTAGTACGGCCGTTTACCCGCGAGAGGTAATAAGAAGACAGACAGACAGATAAAGATAAAATTCTAAACATAATTAACTCTATGAATGTTCTATGAATGAATTCCGTAATTTCTTATTTTCCTTTGCCTAGGTATTTACGCGAAAATATTGCAATGATCATACTTTTTTACTTCTACGATTCTAATATAGTGTATAGTTATAAGTATGTATTAATTATAACAACTTTGTTTATTTTATTGCTGAACATGAATAATTGCACTTTAAATTATCCACATTTAATAATTTGTGCATTAGACCTTGACAATACCTATAGAAAAACCACCAACCCACTTGGAACCGTGCGCCTAGAATCACGACGTTTTGAAAGTGCCTGCAAAGGCCCAGTTGAAATAAAAATCTTTGACTTTGACTTTGACTTTAGAATCTGTTCGTAGGAACAGGTTTCATTGATAATACTTTAGTAATTAATTATAATCTACTATAATAAAATAAGCTCTACTGTCCGTGTGTGAGTGTGTTTCAGTTTATAAAGGCTGTGCACTATGTAATTTGAATCAGTATTTTGTAGAAATATCTACAGAGTGTGTCACAATATGTTCAGTTTATTAATATTGATTGTGATTTGCGTGTGGTTGGTTATGGTTTGGCGAGGGCGAGAGCATAAGTCGCGTGCGCCTGCGCATGCCTTACCACCAGCTCATCCCGGCCAACTACCTATTATTGGACATTTGCATAAACTGCTTAATAAAAATACAACAGGTAATTTTTATTATAATTAAAATAAATCCAGCCCATTACTGTCCCACTGCTGGGCACGGGCCTCTTCTCAGAATGAGAAGGGTTAGGTTTTAGTCTACCACGCTGTCCTGGTGCGGGTTGGCGGACTAAACACACCATCGAGAACTTTATGAGGCCTTCTCAGATGTGCAGGTTTCCTCATGATGTTTTCCTTCACCGTTAACGCAAGTGTAAATGAATTTCTAATCCGCACATGAATATGAAAAGTCGAAAAAACGAAATATTTTAAGAGCTACATCTATTATACCTATAGGTGGTAAAGATAGAAATACAAAGTATTTTTTAAAATATGTAAATTAATTAAAAATTCTTTCACACTCATAAAAATTATTCCTTCTCATTATTCTCATATAACTACTAATACCGATACTATTAAAAAAAATGAGTCAAAAGTGGAACCGTTTCTGTAAAAATAAATAAAAATATTTTGATGATTTAAAAAATAAATTGCAGCGATAACCGTTAAGCGGAGTATGACAAAAAATCATAAATAATTAATACTATAACCACTAGTAAGAATAATTATTACGGTTTTTCTTGCCGTTTAAAAGATAATTAGATTTTTCATACTGGCTTCATACAAATTTTTCGTAAAACAATAATTATAATTCCTTCGTTTTTGTGCAGAATTAACCCGGGTGTCATTTTTGTATATAATAATAACTAATATTATATCGGAACTAGCGATGTCCGGCAAAAATCCGGCACTTGCAAATTGAAATCCCTAAGTCTATGAAAGCCGATTTTCAGCCCACCGTGCGGCGCATAGTGGATTAAAAATCGCGTTACGAAGGCAGAGATTCAAAATGCTGTCGTTTTTAGGCTTGAAATGGCTTCTGTTTAGTATCACTATGGTCAAATATAATATGTCACACGTTTGGCTTGAAAACTGAGGACTTATGTTATTTTTTTGAAAAAAATGGATGGTGCTGGTATATTACTATTAATTGATTGACTGTTTAGATATATGGCAATTATTGAAATCGTCCGCCGAATACTGTGTACAACAAGGAGGTGTGACTTATTGCAAACTCGGAGACCTTTATTATGGTAAGTATCAACATCTTATCTCCTTATCATCTTTATGGCCTTTAGAAAGGATGATCCAATTCGAGGTTCCTATATTGGCAGCACTGTAATTTTGCCAGTTGTTAGTAATGGAGCGTG
The DNA here is from genome assembly GCA_932294325.1 of Allophyes oxyacanthae. NCBI lineage: Eukaryota > Metazoa > Arthropoda > Insecta > Lepidoptera > Noctuidae > Allophyes > Allophyes oxyacanthae. Next base: position 11,545,330 of record OW028631.1, read on the forward strand.
TTTCAAACGTCAAATGCTACTTTGTAACAATATAGGTATTTACAAAATGAGTCGCTTTACCATTGCTCAACGGCGCAACTTGCCACACAGTGCGTGAAACGTTAGATGTTTTGCGGTAATCACGATACCCACTCGTAATCAATATCGATTCACTTTTGACAGTTTGACAATGTACATTGCGATGTTCGAATTGTCGTTCAGAATATTTTTTAAAGCATACTGCGCAATGTACGTTGTTGAACTGTCAAAATTGAATCGATTCTGATTTCGAGTGTGCATTGTGATTACCCTGCGGAGGTCGCATTATTTCACGTAACGGTGACGTCAACTGGCCGCCAAGATCGTGCGATTTAACGGCGTTGGATGTTTTTGTGTGGAGTTTTCTTAAGAGTCGCGTCTATACCGACACCTAAAAACTAACATCCGCCAAGTTATTGCCGAGATAACCCACGATATTTGCGAAAGTCATTGAAAATAACCTTGAAATAATCAACTGCTGCAGGAGGTCCAAAGGCGGCCATTTGTCTGAAATCATTTTCCTTAATTAATGAATAACACTAAATACTTAATTGAAGAAAAAAGAATTAAGATAATAATATTATTCCATATAGTGAATTATTTTAAAATAAATGTGAGCGGGGTGTCGAGCAGAGCGACACCCCGCTCAACGCTCCGCTCGATGGCTCGCTCGACACCCAAGCTCGACAGCTCGCTCGACGCCCCGCTCGACACCCCGATCGACGCCCCGCTCAACGTTCCAATCGATGCCCCGCTCAACGTCCCGCTCGATGCCCCGCTCAACGACCAGCTTGACGCGCAGCTCGACGCAAAAAAGGCCGGTCTCCCGGCTGCGCCGCTTGGGCATCACTTAGGACACACTATGTGTTCAAAATAAACGCACAAATAAAAAAGAATCAACCGTTACCGTCCCAATCTGACCTCTCTTCGTGTGATAACGTGTGCCAGATTGTTGAAGGTATTCATGAGTGCAAACTTAGTAGTCTATTTTCAAGCTCTTCACTGAGTCTGTTGGATATCTGGAGCGAGGAATATGATTCCAAGTGAAAAATAAAATGAAATTTGCTGTTTCAGTAATAGCAGATCCTGAAGATGCTCTGACGGTGGCCAATACTTGTCTGCAAAAAAACTATTGGTACGATTTTTTAAAACATTGGCTAGGTCAAGGGCTTCTAACTTCATCAGGTTAGTCAAGTTAGTGTTACCTATCCGATTATATTTTCCTCCAATACCAGCTTTTGCCTCCACTTCTAACTCTTTTATCCTTCGATCCAGGAGCAATATGGCATCGTCACCGCAAGCTGCTTAACCCAGTGTTCAGTCTACCAGTAATACACGGATTCTTCGAGGTGTTTAACAGTCAGGCCAAACGACTGGTCAGTGAGGTGGATCCTTACGTTGAACAAGGTGCATTTAATCCTTCGTCACACATACGGAGCATGGCTCTCAGAGTATCCTGCTGTGAGTATATTTTACAAATTAAAATCCATTTCACGCAAATAAATGATTTTATGGAGTAAATAGATAATTAAATCAAAAAACAGATGTTGATTAGAAAGATCATAATATTTTTGAATTCTACAAAGTGTACAAATAGTTCCTCGACGTTTCAAAAGAGATTTTTTTTTAAATCTTTGATTTTAATAATTTATTTTCTTATTTATTCAGTGACTACGTTTGGAACGAATGTGGACCGAAAAGACAAGTTGTTCTTTTCAAAATACATGAAAGCCGTTGACGAGATACTGAGTATGGCCTGCCAACGGGCTTTTAAAATTTATCTGCGTAATGATTGGATATATGGACTTCTCGGTTTAAGGAAAAAGGAGGCAGAATTAGTGAAAACTCTGCATAGTATGTCAGATGAGGTACTATATTTTTTCGTTTATAATTTATTTTATTCCATATCCATCCATCGTTGGATGAAGTTGGCATGGGCGACAATCCTTCGATTTCTATCATTTCAAACTGAATCTAACTCATAACATATATTTTTATAAAAATAATATTTATTAGACTGACAAATTAAATTTTATGTATAACCAGATTTTAAAAGGAATGAAACCACTGTCAAGTAATCGAAACAACGAGGAATATCATTTTGCTGACAAAACAAGAAGTTAGTATTATTTTTTTCTGAAACCATATTATTATTTATGTCCCAGAAAAATTATTGCCCAATCCTTATCATTCTTTTTTATTTATTTATTTGCTCCCAAGCACTTCACACATTTTTCAATATACATAAACAAAAACATTCAATTGTTGTTCTCAGTCCCTCGCTTTGAAACTTATGATAAAAGAAAATTTCAACAAGAAAACTTAATAACTTAAAACCATGATTATACCCATTGCGTCAATTGCAGATTTAACTTGTGTTATGGGTACCAGCGCTTTCGCATGAGCTAAATCCTAATGCGAAAGTGCTGGTAGGCTGGTACCCATAACACAAGTTAAATCTTACCTTGGGTGCCAGAGTTAAACAAAACACCATAACTTGTTATATTGTACTTAAAATCTGTAATCTACGAAATTGTTTGTGTAAATTGTACAACATTTTTTGGAAAATATTTTATTATTTATTTTATTTAATTCAAATAAATTATTGAATTTTTTAGGTATAACAAACAAACCTCTCCTAGATCTCATACTACAACAAGCATGTAAGGGCGGCATGACTGACCAGGAGGTCACAGAAGAAGTTGATACCACGATAGTTGCTGGATTTGAGACCACGTCTCATTTAGTGGAGTCTATCATGGTAATGATAGGATCGTACCCTGAAGTACAAGATCGGATCCACGAAGAGTAAGTTTAAAAATTTAAGAAGACAGAGTTCAATTTGAGTTACACCTTCTGATCAGACCAACGAACAGTCTTTTAGAAATAAGGGATTACTAAACACATGAATACAGAGGGACTAGAAACTAATGGAGCCTTATCTCTAGATACTTACCTAGTATAAAATAAAGTCGCTTTCCTCGTCTGTCTGTTTGTCTATGTATCCGCTAACTCTTCCTAAAGCACGCAACGGATTTTGATGCGGTTTTCACCATCATTTTAATAATTTCTTTCGGAATGTTTATTTGCATAATACTTTCATATTTATTGTAAGGATCGTATAGAAATAGCACCCGTGCAAAGCCGTGGTCGAGTCACTAAGGTAATAAAAAAAATAAAAAAAAATCGTTTAATTCAGACCATATCAGTCCATATTTTGTTAATGACAATTATCTTAAAAATTATGTTAGTAATCACTCAATCAATTATTCTTATTATTATTTCATTAATTATAAAAAAAAAAAAAAAAAAAAAATTATAAATTAAATTAAAATTTCGTCAGGCAACATGTAGCCTGATAAGCCTCCCTACAACTGCAGACTCTGGTCTCTCGGAGATCATCCTTAGGATTCCGTTGCCACTCCCTCGCATTCGGCGAATTAGTGAGGCTGACTATTTGCGCATTATGGCGTAAAAGTCATCCACCCTCGCGTCGGCAAACATACCCGAGGCAATGCAAAATCGAGGCAGTCGCACCAGAATCCTAAAGGCGTTGTTATATTGCACTCTGAGAGCATTGTAGGCCCGCTGCGTGTAGTTGGTCCATAGGGCACTGGTGTAAAAGCTTTGACAGTAGGCTCTGAACAAAGTTACCTTTACCTGTGCTGTACACCTTGCAAAATTAAAACAATAAAAATAAAAAACCTTGTAATTGTATTAAAATTTCCAGGATAGTAAAAGTTATTGGTGAAGACAGAGATATAGAGAAAGAAGATTTACAGAAACTGGTGTACACAGACGCCGTGATTAAAGAAAGTATTCGAGTGTTGCCAGTAACACCTCTTATAGCCAGATATATTGATAGAGATGTTAAGCTTAGTAAGTTATTGAAAACTGACAACACTAACTAAATAAAAAAATTGCTTCGCATGCGTCTGCTAACGTTCCATTTTGAGAGGATAATGATATTACCACGAGCTGATTTGATGGGAATTACGGTAAAAAAAAAAGCTTTAGGAGTAAAAATAAGAGCGACTGCTTTTTGATCTGAATCTTCTTTTTTTTTAAAGTGAGGGTTTGCTTTAAAATATACATAGCTGGAAATTATATTGACATACTGAGTACAGTTTAGCTGTATAGAATAAAATTTCTAACCATTCTTTCAGAGAACTACACTCTGCGTGCTAACAGTCAATGCCTTATCTTACCAATTGGCCTGCACCGTCATCCATCGTGGGGCCCCGATGCTGACCAGTTCAGACCAGAGCGATGGCTGGATGCTGCTTCTTTACCAAAGAACCCCAATACTTTCGCTGGTTTTAGTATAGGAAAAAGATCTTGTATAGGTATGTTGAAATCTCTTAATCATCATCGAAACCTTAATAGTCCACTGCAAATATTTCGGTCCCATCTTATACGGAGTTTTTCTCGACCTCAATCATAGTTACTGTCAAACCAAAAGTGTATGAAAACAAAGTGCGCGCGCATTTGAGGTGAACTTCTGTTAGCTCGGTAGGTATAGGAGTTATAGTAGTAGTAGTAGGTATAGGAGTAGGGAGAGTAAGGGGAGAACTGGTAGCAACATCTTATCCAAGCCCAAATGTCAACACCCCCATGCACGCGTCGCTCTGACGACGGCGGTCAATATTCGGCTGCTGTGGTACTCCCTGCTAGACAACGAACGAGGCTCTGGCGACCGAGCAATGGCCTAAGGCCTAGATTGATTTGGAACCATTTGGGGAAAGAGAAATGAATGAATGAATGAATTTTTGTGTGGCATTTTTTGTTAATAAATTGTAAATTTTCTTTTTTCTAGGTAGGACGTACGCAATGATCTCAGTGAAGGTGACCCTAGCGCATGTGGTGCGGAAGTTTCGAGTGACTGCCGATCACACCAAGCTGCAGTTCAAACTGGATGTCACGCTGAAACCAGTAGCGGGTAACGAGATCAGCTTACAACGCAGACATTGATATGACCTGCAGTCCACGTACGAGCTCCGAGAAATTGGGGGCTGAGGAAGCGGGAAATAGGCACCGCGCCTGACCGTCGCTTATACCCCGCACTCTCCCAATACCAGTGAAAGAAAAGAAAAGAAAGAAAGAAAAATAATTTTATTCCGTACGGGATAATGACTGCGCAATATCATCATCACTACATAGTATAAAACAAAGTCGCTTCCCGCTGTCTGATCTTTAATACTACGGAACGGATTTTGATGAAGTTTTTTTTAATAGATATAATGATTCAAGAGGAAGGTTTATATGTATAATACATGGATAATATAGTAGAGAAACACTGATCATTTTAGAGGTTTCTAATATGATGTCGTAAATAAACACATTTTTTGCGATTACATTGCAAACGCTGGCTGAATCCTACGAGATAGATCAAAATAATGTACTACAGTATTGTACACCTTAAAAAGTTCTACAAAAAAGTCCTAAATGGTATATGTCTATCTCTTAGAGATAACCCACAATAACCATTTTTTATCCTTTACTTTTTACGAGAAATAATGGCTTATTTACGAAACGATTTTAAGCAATACAGCATTAATTCTTATCCAACTTAGTATCTTAAATACGTTGTGCATGTAATATAGATCAATATGGCCCTTTACAGCATGTAATTTATATGAATATTTTCGAAGATAAGTATTACAGATTTAAAATGCAGGGACATAGCGGTTGCGGCAGTACCAGCCCCGGGGGCCGCGGTGCCTATAAATATAGTATATATATACACACACAGTGATATAGTATAGACATTATCAGTGAGTAACATCTATATATATATATATATATATATAAATTCCTATTTTCCTTTGGTCGTGCCATCACGCGTGACCAATTACACTAATTCTTTTTTTGTTGTGTTTGTTATAATTGTAAGGTAGGGTAGGGTAGGTATAGTAGATAGGTATAGTAGATAGTAGGGTAGGTATGGTAGATAGGCTACTTTTTACTGCGTCTTTTCATTTCCTATTTAACCCCCGACAAAAACGAGGAGTGTTATAAGTGTGTAGTGTGTTTAGAATATAATTGTATTTATTAATTATCTGGTATTTTTTGCCATTTTAAAGACTAAATAATTGATGATATAATAAATAGGTTATTATTATTTTGTTTGTTGGTTTTATTGTTTCCATTCACAATTTGTATAGTAGAAAGTGGGAGAGGGCACTGACTTCTGTAATACAGGTTTTACCTAGCTCAGAAGTCAGGGTTTTCATAGGATTTTGTGTAAAAAGTTTGTGAATAAATTTATTACTTATTATTACTTATTACTTATTGTGACGTCTAATAAACGTTACTTCCATAATTTTAATTACATTCTTTATAAAAGTATCGAATTACTTTGTATTACGATTGATGAATATGATTTTTTTGCGCTTTAATTCAGTAAGTGATAAAACGCAAACTTTAGTGTTGTTCTCGAGGGCAATTATAACAATATTCTTTTATTTTATTTTTATTTGGAAAACAAACGAATAGAGTCAGAAAGTTATATACGGGTTTACAAAAAAATCCTCAGAACAAATAGTTTCCTCACATTAGCATGTATGTATCTATATCTACCTATAAATAATATGAAAACCATGGAAGCGAAAATTACAACTAAAAATCTGTTAAAGTCACGGTTCACGGGTCACGGTTGGCGCAGGGGCTAAGCGATTAGCTTTCTGCGCTACGTGCCGCGGGTACGTACAAATTTAATATTTGTATGATCTACAGATAGTTGTTTCGGGTCTGGTTGTGTGTGCATGTGACATGTATGTTTGTAAACTGTACCCTCGATACAGGAGAAATAAGTTTGATGCCAAAATAATTCTGATTGAATTTGGGTAGAGAAACGTGAAAACTGTTATTTGATTGAAGGGAGATTAAATTATTATGGAGTACATGCTCTAATAATAAAAACATTCATACCTTAATCATAAATAAATACTACACATTATTTTATTTTTATTTATTTGGGAAAATAAATGCTTAAATATTCCAGTATTATACAGCATTTGAACTTTTGAAGTTATAGAGTTAGTAATTAAATAACTGAAGACATTTTCCACATATCTACTATTAAAAAGTTAAAATATAACATGTACAATGTGTGATTCTAATTAATTAATAAAACTAAACAGGAGTGCAAGAGAAAGAAATTAATATCAATCCTGAGATTACCTACTTTACGCACATTATAATAATTATTATCTATTTATTTTATACAATAGGAATGTCTTTTATTAAATTTTATAATTATTATGTATTTAAAATTCTGAAAAATATGTATATAAAATGCATAACATAAAAAATATGATTGTACGTATCTATACTTAAATAACGTAACGGCTTAAAATAAACAATTTATTACTATTTACATCCGAGTACTTGGTTCGGATGGAGCCTGAAGTCTTTTTTTCCGTTTATTGTTCATTAGCCCAGGGTAGACACGTAAAAGTGGCTTTTCATCAATATCTAGGTTTTGAAGCATATAAAAATAAATAAATCCAGCCCATTACTGTTCCACAGCTGGGCACAGGCCTCTTTTCAGAATGAAAAGGGTTAGGCCTTAGTCCACCACGCTGGCCTAGTGCGGGTTGGTGGACTTCACACACCATCGATAACTTTATGAGGCCCTCTCAGATGTGCAGGTTTCCTCACGATGTTTTCCTTCACCATCGCTAGTGATAATCAAATTCTAATCCGCACATGAATTCGAAAAGTCAGAGGTACGGGCCGAGTTTGAACTCAGACCCTCCTACATGGAAGGCGAGTGTTCAACCGCTAGGCTATCAGTTATCACTGCTTGAAGGTTATTATTGTTGGCAATCGATGTTGAAAATCTTCTGTATTCATCAAAAGTCAGGACGGAGCGGGCGTTTGTAGTCTATACTAATTTGGTGCCCCCTTACTGGCTTTAGTACGAAGTCATACGCGAGCTCCAGCGGGCTCATGTCTGCTGTCACCCGGTAGCGACGCACGAAGTGTGCGAGGACCACCTTCATTGAGATCATGGCGTATGTTCTGCCTGAAAAAGAAAAATAGGAAAATTGATTAATTATTTACAAGTTCTATTAGTTTTAGTGTGGGCTGCGTTATTGTTACTGTCAAAGTTAACTTTAACAGTAATATTAACAATGATCATAGAATTTAACTAACTTCTGTTGCACCGTCTTGTAAAATGTTAAAGTTTGACAAGTGACAAGACGTTTTATACGAGTATACCTAGGTTATATTCGACGCGTCTGTCAGTAGTTACAAATAGTTAACAATATTGTCAAATGGTGCAACAAATTTTTTGCTTAAACCGGTACTTTAACTGAAGATTCGATGTTTGTTATAGTTAAAGTAAAATGGTGGAACCCAGGATAATCACTTAAGTTTTTTGAAAAATGTAAATTTTCTCGCTGTCTTTTCCTTTCTTCAGAAAACGATTAACAGTGTATTTAATATCTTTAAAATTCACCACAAGTTTCCTAAGGCCAGAACTCTCTAACTGTAACAGAAAGGGAACTTTAATGCCCCAAAATGGCACCCTGTTTAGTATTAAAAAGGTGATTGTTTGGATGTTGGTTAATTAAGAATGGATTTCAACGTTTGGCATACAACTTAAATACAACCTGGTGAAGGATACCTACTTATTATACCGGAAAAAAATTCAGTTTTCCATTTAGTTTTCCAGAAAATCCACGTGGACTGAGTTGCGGGTACAGCATCTATAGTCCGCGCGCGAGCTCCGAGGAATCGGCGTCTGAGGAAAAAGGCACTGTGCGCTGCGCCCAACCGTCGCTCATACCCCGCACTCTCTCAGTACTATCAGTACCTCGAAACACTGGCACTGTGCGGGGTATGAGCGATGGTCGGGCGCAGCGCACAGTGCCTTTTTCCTCGGGCGCCGATTCCTCGGACTAGTTGATCGATATTTCTTTAAAAATATGGATAGGTCAATGAACTACTGTCAATACCTAAACAGGCTCGTTTCCCCAAACCGAAGGCTGCGAACTCCTTGCTGTTGCGCGTGGCATCATTATCTAACCACCTCTCCGGTATGAACTGCTCGCTATCCGCGCCCCAGGCTGGGTCTAGTTGGGTACATAGAGGGTAGATCATGCACTGACTTCCGGCTCGCATTGTGTAGTTTTCTGAAATGGATAATTAAACCTTATCAGTGATATAATTTATTCAGCAAATAGTTTGAGAACAACTCTTTTATACGTCAGGTAAATACCAGATGGCGCCAGCTTTTATTAACTAAATGAACTCCCGACGGGACAAACCGACAAAAAAAATATTTATTAGTTTGTAGTGAGTATCTATGTCTCTGTCTGTAGCATCGTAGCTCCAAAACGGATGGACCGATTTCAATGCAGTTTTTTAATTGAAAGCTAGTTTAATCGGGTATCATCTTAGTTATGTTTCATGAAAATCTGTTCAACCGTTCAAAAGTTACAGCTCTTATTCTGCCACTTAAGTAAGTCTGCCACTTAAGAGTAATAAAAAAAAAAACTCACTAAGCTTCACATCTTTGTCAACATATCTTGGCAGCCCAGGAACTGAGGGGAACAGTCGGAGACTCTCCATTACTACAGCGTTGGTGTAAACCAGTTTGTTCACATCGTCTTTGAGGACATCTCTTTCAGGACCTAGCACTTCTAATAATCTGCAAAGGAATAAATATTATAGTTTAAAAAAAATACTAAAGAAAACGCTTTTGTCATCCAAACTAAACGTGTATGCAAAATTTCAGCTCAATCGGAAACCGGGAAGTGGGTCAAATTTAACTTCCAAGATTTTTTTACATAGTAAGTTAATTAGTTACAGGTGAAGCTAATAAAAGCGTTTTAAAAAGAAAATCTTTTCATCAGAATTCATAATATTATGCAGAAAAATATTCAATGTATTTTTTCTTTGCAATTTTACATTCATTATCATTTTTAACCCTCGACAAAAAGGTGTTATAAGTTTGTGGTGTATATCTGTTTATTTTTGTATCTGTGGATATGTGTATTTGTCTATTACGTCGTAGCTCCATAACGAATATACCGATTAGATTGGAGTTTTTTTTCATTGAAAGCTAGTTTAATTGGGTATCATCTTAACTATGTTTCATGAAAACTTGTTCAGCCGTTCAAAAGTTACAGCTCTTTTTCTGGATGACGTCGGGGTTTTTGACGGTTATGCTATTTCCAACTTACTCTTCATACACCTTATCTTGTACTTTAGGATGGGCTCCCAACAACATCAAGGTGACAGTCAGTTGGTTGGATACGGTTTCAAATCCTGCAGCTATTATTGTATTCAGTTCTTCCCTGATCTCATTGTCTTCCAGGGTACCATTCTTCGATAACTCCAGGAGTAGATCCAGGAACGGTTTGCATTTAATTCCTGAGAAAATAATATTGATCGTGCTAATGACAAGTATTTTTGAAAAGCAAAATTATAACATGATAGTCTTCTAAAAAATAACTTAAGTTAATAAAAAACCGAAAGACAAAATTCAAATCAAGGCGTGGAAAGCGATGGGTTCTTGCAATATGCCGATTGACTTATTTATCTGATTCTAAAAAGAGATGTCTATTAATTACAAATCTACTGGCAAAAGCGCCCCTCTCCCGCGCAATCTGTACCATTAACGAGCTTCACAACAAAATTGATATTTTTAGTTGTAACTTGAGTGAATTCGCAAGGATTCTTTTATATGTTATTTGTTATAGTAGTTTATAGTATTTTAGTCATTTATTTTGTTTGTGTAAATGTTATTTAGTAATTTAATTGATTATTATTATTTCTTAAGTTATGTCTAGATTTTAGAGCACTATCGCATTAGGTTTACCGACCTGTAATGGTAGATGTTTTTGAAAATAAATAAATAAATAAAAAATTTATAAAAAAGGCTTTAAGGGCCTAGAAGGCTAATCAAATGACGGAACCTACTTGATATAGAATGTAGTAAGATCGATTATAGTATAAATAAATAAATAAGTTTTTCGGAGCTCCAGTCTATAAATTGCAAACGGAGTCTCTTCGTAGCTGTTAATGACATAAAATAATATCATCATCATCATTGCGGCCCATGTTGTACCCATTTTTGCGTGTAGGCCTCCTCCAAATTCCACACCCTCCCTTTATTAGTCTGAGCCCTCCACATGGTTTTTTGGTTTCGCAGGTCCGGATTGGATAATAAGGGCTCAAGACCACCAGGAGCGGAGGAATTTGGAGGAGGCCTACACCCAAAATAGTACCAATAGTATCTAATAAATTATAGAAACGTTGATACCTGTAGTTTTATCTTCATTGTTGATATTTCCGTTTTCCATAGCTGTTTTTTTTCTTTGAATAACCTGAAACAGTTTTTCCTTTTTATTATTCATAATATTCAGATGTAAACCAAAATGTAACACAATAATATAAGACTCAATATCAAATATAATAATCAATATTTCATGAAGGTTCTGGATCACCAAAGGTTTCTGCTGCATCCTTACAATTTTTGCAGTTTTCTCTGTCTATCTAAAGGTTCTACAGCACTCTTCTTTTCTCTATATCATAATTAAATTAGCAACTACTTTTACCCAAAACAGACTAACCTGGTCAGACATTTCTTTAATATTATCCGCTAATTCTAATTCCTTCTTCTTCAGTCCACTGAGCCTGTATATTATGTCATTTTGCAACCAGAACTTTTTGAACCTAACAAGCATAATAGATACGGTCTCGTCGACTGACTTCATATACTTTTGCGTAAGTTTTCTGTCTTCTATGGCGTTTATTCCAAACGTACCGACTGAAACCAAAAAAAAATCTTAACGTTACTGGCCACCAAACCTCAAGTCTTCTGCAGCTGTCACTTCATACATGAACCGCTCATGATCGTCCAAAACATAATCACCCATAGCATTCAGATTTGTGATATCATTAATGTCATCAGATAAATTCATTAAGAGACAAAACGCAAACATTCGTTTTATTTTCAAATCCCGATCATCTTTTAAGATGCTTACAAATCATAAGGTTACTAATACAATGTTAGAATTGGCTTTAAATATCTTGGATACTATGCTGGAATAGATCTAATAGTTCATAGACTCAGAATGTGACCACAAAGCTTAGGCAGTCAGCTGTATTTTGACTTACAGGTTCAATTTTATTAAACCCTAAATTTCATAACCAATAGTTTTTTTTATGAAGACAGCTTCATTATTATGGAAGGTATTTAAGTTTATTTAACAACCCTTATTACCGAAAAGTGTTTCCAAAGTGATATTCCTCATATATAAATAATGATCGAAGCTTCCTTTTCCTGCATGAGAGTCCATGTCGCTGAATAGCCGTTTGGACTGACTGTTGAATATCTCGAGGAACCCGTGTATTACTGATATGGTGAAAGCTGGATTCAGCAACTTGCGGTGTCGCTTCCATATAGGTACTGCAATAAGAACGTCCTTGATTAAAAGTCATGGTATATTATGCAAGTAAAGAAAATTTTAGTTGGAACACGTTTTGATCTCCTTGCTTATCCCTAACATTTGAAAAGTAATTTCCATTATTCAAAAAAGTTTCTTTTGTCAAATTCTTTGGAGAGTGCAAGCATAGAAATTTTAAAATTATTTCTATGTAGATTATCCCTTTTTCTGGTATTTGAAATTAGTGGAGGCAGTGAGCTCAGATGAGGTATACTCCGAACCTAGCTCTATAGCGAAACTCGGTCGCGAGTTAGGCTAGGCAAAGTACAAAAGGAATATTTTTCTACCGTAACTCACAACGCCGATAGTTGAACACAAATGTAGAAAAACATGAGTAATTATTGATAAGACGCACTTTCATTTGGCAAAAACACACATAAATAACAATACTGCTGTGATCTCTTTTAATTGGAGACACACAATTATTATAATTTTTAAGTATATGACATCTGTAGCCTATGTTGGAGGATCAAAAAAAAAACTAAAATCAATTCTCAAAGTAGTTTACAAACCTGATGCTGTGACCAGTCCTTCACCAAACCAAACCTTCCCGAAGTCGAAACCGAAATGTTTCTGCAGACAAGAATTTGATGCCGTCAACGCATCTTGGGGATCCACTATCACTGTAAAAGCAAGGTTAAGTTGAAAAAATTGAAATAATGGGTCGATAAGGTAAGTAAATAAGTAGTGATAGCATAGCGGTTGATCGCTAGTCTTCACTGCGTCTAAATTTGATCCTAGATTCCTAGCCCACACTTCTGTCTTTGCGAATTCTTGTGCGGATCACAATTATTTAATTATCACTTACATTAACGGTAAAAGGAAAACATCATTAGAAAACTTGCACACTTGAGGGTGCTCCATAAAGTTCTCGATGGTGTGTGTTGTCTGAATTGCTACAGTATTTATAGTGAAATATAACTTACAGTAATATATCTCCCTTCCAATTTTGGCATGGGTCACTCCTCCTTGCTTAGCGCAGTCGTCGGCAGTACTCTTTAATGTAACCCACATTTCTGGTAGAACAAAAAAATAAAAATAAAAAGAAGATTGTGTAAGTGCACGAAAAAGGCCTGAAGGTATTATGCCAGAGCTTAGTTCTTGAGAATAGAATAGATCTTTATTTTTTTATAGGTTTCATGTAAACCAAATACAGGCACTTTGCAAATGTCAAGACTCTTACGTGCATGGTTCCAAATAGTAGATACTATGGAGAAGAACAGGCTCTTTTAAAATAATAGTTTACAATCTTGGTTTACTCATTTTTTGCCAGTAGTATTGTCATTTTTTGTGTACGGCTTCAGAATATGATACCAATTACGTGGTTTCTGGAATTAAATGATGAAACGCAGATATTAGGTCAAGGCCGATTGCGATTAGAAAGGTTCCAAGATTCTTTTTATATTTTTTTTAGTTTTGGCATCTCAAGCCTCAAGTTCTCCGATGATGCTGGTAAGTATGGAGTATGTTGTCATGTAGAAACTTGAAACGTTTTTTAAGATAATTGGGTGATAGTATGTTAGAATAATTAAATAGAAAATCACCATCAGATGGTTGAATGTAGAGAAAGATTTCGACACTGCGTGCAGGAGTCACGTTAGCTAGGTGACCGAGAGCGGGTGGTGTACAGAACTCGCAAATATTTATGAGCCCTGAACTGAGCTCTGAACTCTCTCTCTCTCTCCCTCTAGCACCTATAATAAGCGTACTACTATAGGTGCTAGAGAGAGAGAGTTCAGAGGGCTCATAAAGATTGCGAGTACTATTAATACTGAACTAGGTCCCCAAGTCTGCTATTTCAATCGTGTCAGAATGGTCTCGTAATTGCTGGATTTTGCGGTATCGTTCAACCTATTTTGACTTCTATTGGGTAGGTAATAGAAGTAAAAGTTGTATAATTGCCATTTATTAAATGTCGTTCTATAGATTTTGACTATTATTAGATACCTATGCAATTTTAGCACATATATGTATTTATCTCGATACGTACTATTTCACTTTACTACAGACTGTTGTCCAGATCAGGAGGTCTAAAAAGGCGGCATCATAATATGATTCACATTACAAACGTCAAAGTATCCATCTATTTGTCGACTCTTATTATCATTGGCGTAAGGTTCATATTCAGCTGTCATCTGTTTGACAGTTCATATGGAGATTCTTAGATGAATTGCAAAGTGTGGCCTTTTTAGACCCGTGTACAATTGCTACAAGTGTTACGACATTACTATATTCGTCGACGGAAGGAGAAGGAGGAGGAGGAGATAGGAGTAGGAGGAGATAGGAGTAGGAGGAGGAGGAGGCGGGTGGAGGAGGAGGGAGGAGGAGGAGGGGGGGAGGACTCTGCAGAGGGAACGTAACGATGAGCCTTTTGTAGAATTAGCATATCACCTTACGTTTCAAGCCGAGTGATCCCCCTCTTATAAAAAAATATTTATATTACCTACACTATTAATTCAATAAATCAAAAAAATCTTTAAGCTAAGCCACAGTTCGAAGGTAGTATTATCCATAATATTTATTCGTAAATTGCAATCACTGCACATCGGATAAACATCGTAAGCAGAAAGTTAAACCTTTTATGAACAATGTTGAAATCATAACATACATTGTCAACTGCAATCCAACAACCTATTATATAATCGAGCATACTAAGCGAAATCTAATGTTAGGTACAGAGTATAATTCTTTAGAATTCATTACATACATAGGAATTTAATTTAATGATACCTTTATAATACTTAAGTTATGAAACTTGAATGTAATGCAAAACTGTATGCGACGATGTATTTTTGAACAGCGGGTCTACCGCGGAACAAAATGGTAATGAACATCAGACTCTGGTAATGAACTTCAATACGATCGTGAGAGTCTAAACTTCGAGCTACCTTGTAAAAAAATTACCGATCATGAAGTTGGGACTGCCATCTTCAAGATCGGTAAAAAAATCAAGGTAGCTCAATTTTTAGCCTCTCACGATCGTATTGAAGTTTATTACCAGTATGTTCATTACCATTTTAATTACGAGATAGACCCGCTGGTTAATAAACTTTCTAGAACTGAAATCTGTTCACAACTTGTAATGTTTTAAAAAATCAGCTCCCATTATGGGATGTGTAACGTTTGCAACAACAAAACTCCAACGAAAAGCACGCTCTTAATTTAAATTAAGAATAAATGATTTTATACAGTAAGTTTTAATCTCACTGCCATTGGCTGCAAATAATTTATATTTAGAACACTCACCATTTCTTCTGTCCTTGTGATTTGTCCTTGAAAATCACTTCAAAACGTTTGTCTAGGGGTCACCACTTCTAGCTTCTAGCACTTCAATTTTTTATCGATACTTACTATTTCACTTTACTAGTGTTGTCCAGATCAAAAAGGGTATTCCGTTTAGAGGTGAACAAGGAGACTCCAGATAACTTTCACTGATATATTATGTTGTTCAATTGTTACAAGTGTTACGAGTTTACTACAGGATGACTGGTAGAACGAGAGAATTATTGAAGGAACCTATTGTACTCGTCATTATGAACAACTTTCATTATGGGACCAAACCTGAAATCGCGAAAAGAAAATCAGCTGTTCCGTATAAATAATTCAATATTATTCGACTACCTAAATGTATGCATCAGCTGATTTTTTGGATAGTAAAAATTGTTCATAATGTTGAGTACAATATTCTAATTCAATGTTTCCCTCGTTTTACCAGGCACCCTGTATATCCAACGACAGGAGGCCGACGACTGTAGGGAGGGAACATAATGGCGAGCCTTTTGCAGAGTCACCATATCGCATTACGCTTCCTGCCACTACAGAATAGAATAGAATAGAATAATCTTTATTTGTGAAAACATAGGTACATAAATAGGTCTTTCAATTAATGGTGTGAAGTTTCCAATATGTTCTGCCATACAAGGCGTACACAGACGTACAGCAATTAAATAGAAGTTGAAATAGGTTGAACGACGAAAAGACAACAATTGATATAGCAGACTTGGGGCCCGGAACGTCGTACGTTCAAGTCCTGCTCGCGGTAAAATTTTCCTAACCACAAAAAATTGTTAAAGAAATTATGATAATATTAATAAAAAAAACCAAGTATAATTACTCGAAGAATTTGAAAGCATCATATACGTATGTCCAATAATCGGCAACCCACCAGGATGCGCAGGCGGCAATGCATGTCCATTCGATTGCTGTGTACGAACAAACACCCACACACAGACAAAACATATCACACACAACACTACACTCAACATACTGCTACACTGATGGTAGCTGATCTAAGGCCAATATGAAGAGTGTGTAACATATTTATACAAATATTAATAACTGAAGTAATTAGCTTACGACGACCACATTGTGTAACTAATTAGAAATTTTAATGAATGTCATCAGGTTTTTATTAAAAATAAAACCTGGGATTTACCTATCGTAATGCATTTGTCAAGATGCGCGCGCGCGATTTACGTCTCACAAAAACGATTTGTAGGTACTGGCCTTATTTTGATTCTTTAAGACAAAATTATATGATGAATTAACGTTTTCCAAATATTATTATGTTCATTTGATGACGTCATGAAGTACAAAATACCATTACTAGAAGGTACTTATAATTAGTGCTATTCGGAAAATATTAAAATTTAATTCAGGTGTCTTACCACGAAGAGCTGAGTATATAGAATTTTAGGAAATATATATTAGGATCGAAATACTAATTATGAGAGAGGGACTGCCATGGTCAGCTTGTAACTGCCATGGCAATCTTATTCAGAGGCAAATCATTATTATTCTATTCTTATTTTTTATTAACATTAAACTACATTATTCTCGCAGCTGTAACCACAAAATTGTAGTAGTCAAAATTGTAATCTATTATTATAAAAGAGTTTCTATGGAGTTTCTTGCCTGTTCTTTTCCATAGGACCTACTATTTGGAACCGCGCACCTAGAGTCTCGACATTTCATAAGTGCCTGTATCTCGTTTACATGAAATAAAGATGTATTCTATTCTATTCTATGATCTAAAACATCACAACCAGATAATTGCCACATTTATGAGTGGTACATAGCAGGACTCTTCGCTCAAAATTGGAGCTGCCCGACTGGGGAAGTACCTCCACCTTGCAGAATATTGTAACCAAATAACACTGCTCTTTTGCGGTGTTGTGTTCCTAATGTTGACCAAGATCGCCAGTGCTCCTTGGGTAGCCAGCGTGTTTGCAATAGGGGTCTCTCCTACTGCCAAAATGACGCTAGTAGTAGGGTCGGCAACGCGCGACTGATGCCCCTAGTGTTGCAAGCGTCCATAGGTTACGGTAACAGATTAACATCAGGCAGGCCGTATGAATCTATGGCCGTATGCTGATTGAGATATATAGGTACTAGAGCACAGTAAAACATAACATGGACACTCATCAATACTATACAGTACAATTCTTTATTCATAAACCCAAAGATAAATGTCAATAATAATTCACAATTCAATTATAATTATCATACATCCAAATTAATTCATACATTCAATTCAAGTTAACATTATTACATAGGTACATTCAATTCATAATAATTCACTCATACTCTTAATAATGATTACATACATTAAATTCATATTACCTAGTCATCAAGTACAGGATGAATTACTTTTCAAGGAAAAGATGGTAAAAGATAAAGGTAACTATGAGGCTTCACAAAACAAACTCAGTAAGCGCATGCTGGAGGCCAACGAACTGATGGATTTGATGAAGTGACTCCTCGACACGGCACGCATTGTGAGGAGGTTCCTTCCTCTGGAGCCCTAGCCGCTGGTAGCTTGGACCCTGTTCCCGATACCGGTGGCCTACTACTACTATCTACTCTTTTATATTTTAAAATGTTTGAATATTATTTTTTTGTAAAAATATTTTTATATTTAAAAAAGTAGGTACCTACCTATGTGATTAATTGAATAAAGGAAATAACATTTTGTCTTTTTTTTCATTATTTGAAAATATCTAAAAGTGTGTAAAAAACTGAATAAAGGGAATAATAAAATACATTTTGTAAGTTTTTGTCAATAAAAATTTAAGATCTTTCCTTTTCGTTAATTTCAAGTGACTATCATAGTTTAATCGAATATTGTCACGTGGGCAAAGCCGCGGGTATAGCTAGTACAATATAAATCTTCGTAAAAAATATGTTCTTTTTTTTTTTAAACTTTACCCCTCACTAGGATTTCTCCTGTATCGAGGGTACAGTTTAAAAAAATTACATGTCACATGCACACACAACCATACCATATACCATATAGGTACCTATTTCACTGCCTACTAGGATAAACCTGTGCCACAGGCGGGAGGATTGCTAACAGTATAGGAACAGAGTTTTTAAACAATATTTAACATTAGTAATCTTATTTAAATACAACATATTTTTTTATAATGATAGACCTAATTAACCTAATTTAAACTGGGTTAAAGTCGATATTGAATAAATCACGTTCGATGCCACACGTGTTTACTTTTGATTTTTGTTGCAGGTAAGCAATGTGCTTAGTCAGTACAAATCGCGTGTTAGTAGGACAGCGCAGTGGTCTGTTACTCATAATTATGTCGAAGTATAATGTCTAGGTCAATTAGTGAATTCATCGGTTATGAAATAAAATAGTGTACGAGTATAATATAAGCTAAATAAAACTTAAAATATAGCGGCGCTCTAGGCGCCCTCATTTAAATCAATAGAGTTTATAACACATTTGCTCGTAAAGGGTCTCTTATTTCACCAATTTCAATATCGTAATGTATCTCATTACGCACTTGTGCGGTAATGTAATGTAAAGTGCACGGTTTATCAAGATGCTCCGTCTAAAACGAACGGTACTTTTTTAAATCTTAGCAAAGAGTTTTTATGTCAGAAAAGTGGTCAACATTTTATGAATAAAATTAACTTTGGGAGATAAAATATAAAAAATTTACGTTTAATTCTTTAATGTAATTAATTTTGACAATAAATTACAACCTTCTTGTACCTACCTTAACCGTTACCTTCTATAACAAAAACAAAAAAATATTAATTTACTTTATTAGTAATACTGGCTGTTTTTATGCCTTTGCCTTACAAAAAAGGGCTAATGCGCGCGCATCGCTAATTTGTGAACAAGTAAAAATTATTCCGCGCGCTTTTTCTTGGTTTAACCTTATAATCCGTAGAGGGCACACAAATGGGCCCGACACGCAGGGTACCGTAAACTCGAAACGGGCACACAAATGGGCCCAACTGTCATTTCAAATCATTGTCAGTCGTTACGATAAATAAACAATCGAATCATGATATTGTGTGTTAATTAAAAGAGTTTTATAAACATTTAGTTTGTACAAGCACGCAAATCTTCCGTATTTCATGAATAAATAACAAAATTCACCTATAAAATATCGGCCATTCTGAGACCACCGGCCGTGTTGCTAAAAAACATGAAATGTGGATTTTGGATCACCAAACTCCATAACATAGCTAAGTAAATAACGCCTTATTTATTAGATTGCTGAAATCATCCATAGGTTTGATCAATAAAGCAGTGATAACAAAGATTTTGATGTTGGAAGTAAAAATTTCCCGCGAATTATGCCTTTGTTATTGTTTGTTTTTCACTAATATCACATATTTCACAAATGACTTATTTAAAATATGCTACATTGTGGATTAAAAATATATGTAGTACACGTAAAAGTCCATTTTTCAACGTAAATATCACTCCACAAGTTAAATATTGCGTAATCTTTGTTATCACTACTCAGTTCGGGTTTTTTATTCAGCCACCATTTTTTAATTTTTTTTTATTGAGATGTCCATACACTTTTTTTAATCGATTATTTTTCCGAACTTTAATGGTAATCGATTAATCAAAATAAGTAACTATAGAAATCGATACTAATAAAATTAAAATAAATATTATTAATGTAATATAATTATTGTTATTACTAAAATGAATTAATATAAACATAATATGACATATTATAATAATGTATTTCGATGTAAATTAAGTCTGCACTAATATAACAAATGATTTAATTTTTGGGCGCACTGTTCTATATTTAAATTTGTTCTTTTCTGTATAACGCGCGTGCGCGATGGTATTCCAAATGATTTAAATAAATGGACATTGAAGTATATCTGTAAACTAACATTTATGAGTAATTTTTTTTTAGATTCTAATTTCAAAAATAGTAGGTAATTCATCTGAATCATGATCTGAATAGACATGTTTTGAGCTCAGGAAATTTATTTTACTCTGAGGCCCAATTCTCGTAATTAAAAATGTTCAAAATATAGTTCGGATCTCATTCCGATCTACTACCAATGTCATAAATGTCACAAATGGTATTCTCCTACCCTAACAAACAACGTCAAACGTGACATTATATTGTAATGAGATCGAAAGTTGAATAAAAGGCAAATCGGTATTCTGCTAACATTTTGAACTGACACAGATAATAAAATTGACACTCTCGTCTATACACAAACGTCAAAAATGAGATTGAAATGAGTTTGTAAGAAGATTGAATCCAAATCATACTGGAATCGGACTGAACTTTAAGAGGAGTAGAATACATGACTTTTTGTCAATTCTTGATATAATCTCAGTTCGGTCAACTTTCAGTCATATTATAAATTAATTACGAGAATTGGGCTTCTGGAATGCGCTTGTCATTAGTATTCTTAATTCAAAAATATTTTCTCGATATATACCTTGGCATAAGGCTCTTGTCCTGTCTGGGCAGAACGGCACAGCGCGTAAAGCAATGTGATGCATGTTTTGTTTGTCCGATGGTCAGCAACGTGGCTTTTGCAAGGAATACGTGTCCTTGGTGGACGTACCGTGCCGCGCCGCTGCCAGGCTAAGACACGGTATGGGGAGATTTAGAATAGCTTTCAAAACTTGGATTATAGGTACTATAAACATATTATACAAGAATTACCTAACACTTTACTAACACATACAGACCACCGCGCCGGAGGTACCTAGACCAAATAAATGGGAGGGACGAATGAATCGAACTAGTAGTTCAGGGCACCCTGACTATTGCTCTTCGTGTTATGTTTCTTGTAACTAAAGAAAAAGGGGGCTTCGCAAGTGGATCTTTGAAAATTCAAAATTTGCTAAATTACCTTGATACTGAAACTCATCTGTCTAGCCTTTTTTTCAATTACGTTGGGGTCGGTTCCCGGCCTAGCCATTTGCGGCAGAATATCAGTATTTTACACTGACCAAATGACCTCCGCCACCATTATTGGGAGAGTGATACCTAATTTTAGGGCTGCTGACTCCCATAACATAGTTTACTCACTTATTTTATAGCTCTTAGTACAATCTAATATATATAACAACTATCTACATAAAACCGTTTAAAAAGATTTTCCTACTTATTTTTTTTTTCTAATCGTTTTTGCCGAATCGATTAGGATGAATGCGAGGTTTCCATTGCTATAACAATTTGAGCTGGATGGTCATCACTAATATCGAATTACGGTTCCATTCAAATTTCAGATAATTTAGCTGTGATTATTTATGTGCTTAGTGGTGTATAAGTATGAATAATGGTAAAAGTTAAGTAATAAGTAGGAAGATAATATATTTAATTATTCCATATTATAGAATTTCTGCGGGTAAGCAGGCTCCTTAGGTGCATTTTTTATGCTAAGTTAAAGTGACTCGAAATCGAGATAGGTTAAGAAATTAGCATTTATTACAAATAACGCAATATAAGGATGCAGTTTTACCAACACTAACATATAACTAAAGAAATTTCCTAGAAACTTCGGCTTTTAATTCAATGAGATAACCTATTTTTCATTTATATTCACTGAATAATATTTACGTGCAAATACAGTGTAATTGATAGAATTCATGACGTAATTTGTGACAGCTCGTCGATTCAGCGGGTATATGGAATGTCACAATCTTGTCGAGCCGAAGGGTTAAGAAAGTCCGAGTTGTATTTATTTCCTCGCAAATATGTTATAAAACGTCGTATGACATACGTGCGCTTTGATAATTACAGCCTCTGCTTTCTTGTAGCCCTCGCCTACGGCTCGGGCTAGCAATATCGCCTCGGCTGTAATTTTCAACTTACCGCACTTATATCATAATGTACTATTATGTATCTATATTCTGCTATTTTCCTTGCAGCGCACTCAGAGTCTCCCGTCTTATGATTGCTGGGCTTTTTAAAGCGAGTGCATGATGCATATTTCAGTGCATCAGCATTCTTCGCGCACTCGGACATCGAGTGTCCTGCTTCACAACAGTGTCCAGATGTAGCATTGTCGTCTCTGCATGTTTTTGCCGCATGGTCGTATTGTTGGCGCTTGTAACTTCTAGTTACTATTGTAAAATCCCTGACAGGACAAGACGTCTAATTTATAAAAAGTTTCGCTTGCGAGATTACGGATTTACGTTAATGTGCTGCAACTTCAATTATGAAGTTATAGATCAATGGGCCGAGCACGAATGTTTTGACGTATAGTAACGTAAATGGAAGCAAAATTTGAACCAAAAATACACGTTTTTTTTGGAAATATATGCAATATTTTTACATTTTCATGAAACAAGTGCGTGCGTTGCATAAAATTGTACACAAATGCGATAGATTCATCGTATTTTTAACCGACTTAAAAAAAACGGAGGAGGTTCTCAATTCGACGCGAATGTATTTTTTTTTTTTTTTTTTTTATGTTTGTTACCTCATATCTCTCGACTGCGTGAACCGATTTTGATGATTCTTTTTTTATTTGAAAGCTGGTGCTTCCCGATTGGTCCCATTTTAATTTGGTCCAGTTCTGACAATGGGATCCATGAGAAAACCATATAAGTCTTAAATTTACATTAAGTATGTGCGCGACTTTTTATGTTTGTTACCTCATAACTTTCGACTGCGTGAACCGATTTCGATTATTCTTTTTTTGTTTGAAAGGGTATAATTTTGAAATGTTCCGGTTTAAATTTGGTGAGGATCTGATGAAGATCTTCGGAGATAGACAATGGAACTCTTGAATGAATAACAGCACATCACTCGCGATTGCTGTAATCTCATGTTTATGTATTGTTTATGCCACTCAAAATTGAAAAATAAAATAAACTTTAAAAAAAAAGTAAAAACCGACTTCAAAAAAAAACTAAAAAGTATAAAATAATTTTCTTAAAAAATTTAACAGCTTCTGAAGTCGGGGCCTATATATAATTCTTCAATGCACCTAGCTTGGCAGTGGCCCCGACTTCAGAAGCTGTTAAATTTTTTAAGAAAATTATTTTATACTTTTTTATAATCAAAATTTGCTTACGTTTAGGTACAGTCGTCCAAAAAATTGGTCTACCTACCTAAGGTTGCAATTTGTTTGTACGCCATTAACCATTAAGGTCTATATTCTCTTGTCATAGTAATGAAGTTTCAACCTTAGTGATATTTTCATTTGATAGGAAGTTTTTGCCCGGTCACTCGGTGTTGCCACTTAATTAAAATAATTATGTTTTGTTCAGCAGAACAATGATTTACGATTTAGTGTTAAGTGGTCTTGGTGTAAGGTTTTAATTAAGTTTCGTGCGTCATATTGGGCGAAAAATAAAAACATTTTCTTTCTTTCCAAAATTGAAAGACCACTTTGTTGGCTGTCCGTACCTACTGTTTTTGATTGTTTAAACTTTTAGAGCCGAAAATAGAGAAACATTAGTTATAAGGACATCCTTCTTTATTTATCACTTTTCTGGCAGACTTTATTGGTTTCTTAATTAATTGATATTAGATACCATTGGGTATTTTATGATACGTAGTTGGGATAAGGCCTGGCAGATGATGATGGTTATTTTATGAATCTGTGGTTAAAACCTGTTATATAATTTTTCCTCATTTATGATAATTGTACCTAATTATAGGAAAAAAAAAAAACCACAACTCACCAGAAAAATGAAAGCTTTTATCATTATTTATTTGTCTTTTAATTTAAAACATAATTATACTGGCTGAATATTTTTAATGTCTATGAAAAAAGAAATGGTGTGTCATGTATATGGATATACAATTATACACCATAGTAATTTTATCATACCATTGAATTAACCGTCAAAAACCCCCGACTCCAACTAGAAAAAAAGAGCTGTAAGTTTTGAATGGCTGAACAGATTGTCATAAAACATAGCTAAGATAATACCCGATTAAGCTAGCTTTCAATAAACAAAACTCCATTGAAATAGGTCCATCTGTTTTGGAGCTACGATGCCACAGACAGATACGCAGATCCACAGATACACACTACAAACTTATAATACCTCTCTTTTTTGTCGGGGGTTAAAAAGATGACGGTTGAAAGGCTATTTGATGCGTGAAGCGTTTTTTTTATATTTTTTTATAATTGTTTTTGTACTATAACATGCTAATTCAAACCGTATCGTCAATTTTACTTGCGTAAATTAATGTTGTTAATTTAAACTTACTTTCAACCAAATGCAATAAGCAAAATTATATTTATTTCCTATGTTTTATTTAATAATGTTGTGAACAAAAAATAGTTCCCATCACTAGAAGAAAATTTTACGTTGGTGCCCTTCGTGGAATAAAATTAATATTATTTTACTATTCCACGAACCGCACCAAACCAAAATTTGGATCGGTGCCGTTCGTGGAATAGCGTTGGTGCTATTCGTTTTAGGGCCGTTCAGATCGGTGCTATTCGTGGAATACCTCCTAAATATGCTTTAAATTCACGATGTAATAATATCCTATATTTTTCTCTATAAGCTTTCAAAGGTGCATCTTTAGCCTCATAAGTGTTAGAAATACCTTACATCGTTGATAATGTAACTTAGGATTAAGTGCATTTGTAATTATCGTGATACTGACGACACTGTTGGCCGCGGGTTCGATCCCCGCGCGGAACAAATATTTGTATGATCTACAGATAGTTGTTTCGGGTCTGGTTGTGTGTCTGTGACATGTATGTTTGTAAACTTTACCCTCGATACAGGAGAAATCCTAGTGATGCGCAATATTTTCTTAAAAAAAAAACTAAATAAAGATATTTTAAAATTAAATGAAATGACTTGCGAAAATTTATCAGCCTATTCAACGTTTTCACAATACAGTACGGCTTTTTTGACGTGTATTATGTCGGTTGACAAAACAAAGACTGGTGCGCGATTGGAACTCTTTTATTCGTTTTGGAACCCAATATCCATTGGTAGTAGTAGGTCAATGCTTATATCCTTCTTTCTATACTGATCTCGCATCCAGAAACTGGTTTCAATACGACAGTATACTCAAGTTGCAGCTGGCTCATGTCTGCTGTCACCCGGTAACGACGGATGAAGTGTGCGAGGACCACCTTCATTGAGATCATGGCGTATGTTCTTCCTGCAAACAGAAAATAATTATCGATACTACTTGGTATTGAAATCTTTTTTTTAATAATTTTGTGGGCATTTGGCAGCTACACTCCTGTTGGATTGACCCCTCCCCCGTCCTTGTCACAGTTGATCACAGGTATTTTATATTGTAAATATTTATGTAATAAATAAATTGAAATTGAAATTGATCACATTTGTGAGATTTTCCCTAGTGTGACGTCACATATTTTGCAATTTTACATCTAGAAATTATTAAATTAAAAGAGCAGTTCCGAAATTAGTTTTATTTCCATTTAAATTATTTTTTATTATGATTTTGAAATGTGACGTCACGAAGCCTAGGACCCCTCCCACCCCTTGGCACTTAATGTCACACTTCGTCCACACCGTGATGTTGCCGAGAGTCAAATAATGTCTATGCACTTAAACGTCTCAAAATTCGCACCAAAATAAATTAAAAATTTGATTTTGTATGGCTTGCGCTAGTAAATTATGCGTAGCCCCCATACTAAGTCGAATTTTCGTTTTGTTTTAAAGTGTATCCCAACACTGCGATTGCATTTAGGAACAGAGACTGAGGGCCATTTTCACCGATAAAATCGGCCAATTAACCATACAAAAGTTGATGTTTAAACGGCACATTTGTTATCGGTGAAATTGAGCCTTAATCACTCTACAAATTCCTGTATAGATTATATAGTAGACGCGGCGGCCAAAAGTACTTAAGTCAATTTTTGCGCCAAGTTTCAAAAGTCACAGCAATCATGTTTTTCTAGTAATAATAACTTTATGGTTTTTGTATTATCCGTCGACTGGAATAAGCACGTAAGTCACCGTCACTTCATTCAGTCGCAATAGTCGATTGTACCATATAACCTAAGTCGTATCAACAAATCAAGCGGCGATATAAACCACTTATGTAGTAATGACTTAAGTGGTTATGGCTTCCGAGTCTAGAATTACCTAGACAAGCTCGTTTCCCCAAGCCGAAGGCTGCGAACTCCTTGCTGCTACATGTGACATCACCGTTTAGCCACCTCTCTGGCTTAAACTTCTCGCTAGCTGCGCCCCAGGCCGGGTCCAGACGGGTACATAGGGGGAAGATGATGCACTGACTGCCGGCTCGCATTGTGTAGTTTTCTGAATAGAATAGAATAGAAATAGGTAATCTTTACACCTGATAAAAAAGGAGCAATAAACATAACTAGTGGTCGTCCTATGGTTGTCATTCGACCGTAATTTTAGCTTTCTGCACTCCTTCTCCATATAAACTTTAATTATGCCAAATGTCACACTCCTCTGTGCGCGCAATATGCTTAAAAATGGGAACAAAGTTTTCTCTTCACGTATTAATATACCCAGTCTTGGGAGGGAGAACTCACGGAACAACGAAGAGGAGTATCACAGGAAAGAAATGATAACTTGGAGGAATAACAGTGGTATAATAATTCTTTTTAATATTTGTGGTTACAAGGTGCGTTTCTTCATAATTTAGATAGCAATATAGAATAAAAATATAGTATAAAGAACTGTTACAGTTATGACATGGTTTTAGTTTTCAACGGATTAACCCATTAATATAAAAACTTGTAAAATTTATAAAATTCAAGATAGGAGACCACAGCTGCGTCTCCAGGTCCAGTGCTCAGTGTGTCAATAAAAAGAAATATGAGGCGCAATGTTTTAATTTTGAATTTGAATTTGGAAGGTTTTACCCTTTAGGTGGCCAGATATAAGATGATTGCCAGGAATAAATGGTAAACGAGGTAATAAAAGATGACTTCGTCACACCGGTATAGATATTTAAGCAAAACATTCAGAACACTTACTAAGCTTCACGTCTCTATCAACATATCTAGGCAGAACAGGTACAGACGGGAGCAGTCGCAAACATTCCATTAGTACTGCGTTCGTGTACACTAGCCTGTTCACATCGTCCTTTTCTAAGTCTCTGTCTGGACCTAGCACTTCCAATAATCTGTAAAAGGGTAATAAACAAGAAAACAAATTAAATCACCTTAACAAGGTTGCTTTTAAATTAATTTTTATCACAGATATATAAGTAGCTAATGACGAAATGTATCAAGTCATGACTATTTAAGAGAATAAAAATAGACTAAACAAACAATATATTGTTTGTCACCAACAACCATAAAAGGACTATAACTGACACTGTACTAATTTAAGAACTTTTGTTTTACAAATCTAAAATCACATCTCAATTCAATTGTATGTTTAAAAAAAGAAGTTGTGTTAGATAGTTTCGGGCATCCCTGAACTGATTTTTGATTGAGTTTTTTAACATTGCGCCTCTCTAGGATTTCTCATGTATCGAGGGTACAGTTCACAAACATACATGTCACATACACACACACCCAGACCCGGAACAACTATCTGTAGATCATAGAAATACTTGGATGGATTTAAATGGTTGGCTTTTTTAATGGCTTTTTTATTTGATTACGTATACCTCCTTCGAAGGTGGTCCCATGAAAATGTGAGGATTGAAGTCGGTAATTACTTTTTCAAAAGTTTTATATAATTTAACTTACTCTTCATACAACTTATCTTGTACTTCAGGATGTGCCCCTATCATAAATAGGGTGAAAGTTAGTTGGTTGGACGTAGTTTCAAACCCAGCTGCTACTGTTGTGTCTATTTCTTCTCTAATCTCTTTGTCTGTCATGGTTCCATCCGCCGATAACTCAAGCAGTAGATCCATGAACAGTTTATTTTTTATTCCTGAAAAAAATAGTTTATAATTACAGATAAGACTGCAATTTTATAATGAAAAATCCTAAATTGAAATAATATCATGGTCATTAGCTAACTACCTTGGTTGAGAATAATACTAATATGTGCGTTTTGTTACTTGAATTAATATTATGTTTTCTTTTTTCTTATTTTTTAAAAGCGTTGCCCCTCACTAGGATTTCTCCTGTATCGAGGGTACAGTTTCCAAACATACATGTCACATGCACATACAACTCGACCCGAAACAACTATCTGTAGATCATACAAATATTTGTTCCGTGCGGGGATCGAACGCGGCTCGTGTCGTCGTGTGTTTCGTAATATTATGTTTAATTTAACATTTAGATTAAGTATATACATACGTATAGACCAAAGAAAAGATGGATGGACTGTGAAACATGACATGAATGTGAAGGAAGTAAATCTGGAAATGACGTCTGATAGAGATGAATGGAAGAAAAAGACATATTGCGCCGACCGTAAATAAAATGGGATAAGGGCAGGAGAATGATGATGATGATCTACATAAGTAGATATAAAATTCTAAAACAATGTGTCGTCTAGGTATCAATCTTCCAGGAAAGAAGCTCAATTTATACATTCCCTAATTTGGATTGACAAAAACATTTTATAGAATTACTGAATACACGTTGCTGGAGCAGCCTTATTGATACGCTTTTCATTACCATCGTATGAAATCAAAGTTAGTATTATCTTTGGAAATACCGTGTAAAAACTAGGTACCTACCTATAGTTTTATATTCATTGTTGTTTGTATTAAGTCTGTCTTTCATTTCTGCTTTCTTTCTCTGTATAACCTGAAAGAAAATATCTTATTGATTAAAATTCAGACCGTAAAAAATATTAATAACGTCATATAGAATTTCTCAAAGGGGTTTTGATACACTTTATTCTATCAGTTTAAGCCTTTCTTCGTAGTCTTCAGGGTCTACCTGATGCCTCATGGCACCTTATTTTTACATTTCTATTCCATTACGTAAATTAACAACCTGTTCACACATCCTATCCAAAGTTTTCACTAGTTCTTCCTCTTTCTTCTTCAAACCACTCAGCCTGTACATCAAGTTGCTGTGCAGCCAGACCTTCGTAATCCTTTCACACAAAAGGGCCAGAATCTCATCGACTGACTTCATATATTTTTGCGTGAAATCCCTGTCTTCAATTGCGTTTATACCAAATGCACCAACTGAAAGATAATTAATCTAACCGTCAAAAAACTCCAACTTCAACTAGAAAAACAGCTGTAACTTTTGAACGGCTGAGCAGATTTTCTTGAAACATAGCTAAAAACACTTACTTTATTTACACGTATTTTATTTTATTTTGTTCATATAATATTTTTTAATTAGTATTAAGTACCTATATTTATTTATTTATTTGTATCGTGGTTGCCCGTGGTGGCATCACTACAACGGTCCCATCAGAATACCAGCGCTGTGACATTTTCTATTTCTAAATGCCACAGCATTATGCTGAGATGGGAGCCATTTTTGGTCTCGTTCAGGTGGCTTTGACTATTGTTTTACTATTGTTGTTTTTTATGTTTTATTTGTTGTTTTATTTTTTGTACCTTTACTTTTATTCGTTCCTGGCGAGTCCAGAATAAAAATATTTTCTTTCTTCTTTCTTTACGATTGAGACAACTTATACAAAAAAATACTTCATAAAAATTGGTTCATCCGTTCAGGACACCACACACAGCACAGCAGCACCACAGCACACAGCAGCAGCAGCACACACGCCACAGACAGACACACAGATACCCATTACAAACTTATATCCCCCGTCTTTTTCGTCGGGGGTTAAAATTGATCATATGAGTGTCGAGTACCTAACGATTTAGTGTATTTACCGCAAAGAGTTTCCAAAGTAATAGATCTCAAGTGTATGGAATGATCGAAGAGGCCTTTGCCTGCATGAGGGTCCATGTCGCTGAGCAGGCGTTTGGACTGACTGTTGAATATCTCGAGGAACCCGTGTACTACTGGTAATGTGAACGCTGGGCTCAGCAGCCTGCGGTGACGCTTCCATATTGGCACTGAAAATTCAAAACAACTATGTAAGTTTTGCCTTAAAAGGCCTTTTTAAAAGGGATAGCAGGAGATTTCGCTCAAGATTGAGGCTGCTCGACTGGGGAAGTACCTCCACCTAGCAGAATATTGTAGCTAAATAACATTGCTCTTTTGCAGTGTTGTGTTCCTAACGGTGAGCACGGTCGCCAGTGCTCCGCCACTATATTCTACGCTAGTTAGTGGGGTCAGTAGCGCGTGAGTGATACCCCTGGTGTTGCAAGCGTCCATAGGTCACGGTAACCGCTTATGATTAGTTAGCTCGTATGCTCGTTAGCCAATTAAGGGGTATAAAGAATAAACCTTTCTTATTTTATTGATGAAAATTGCTCTTTTTATTATAACTAGTGGTACGGGCCTGTGATGAGGGATGAAAATTATGTAATCTGTGGATGGATGTAAGAGAAGAGGCAGACCCAAGAAAAGATGGAAAGATGACTTGGATTATAAGAACGTAAACTCTGAGAAGATGTCTAATAGAGAGGAATGGAAGAAGAAGACATATTGCGCAGACCTCAAATAAAATGGGATGAGACCAGGAGAATGATGATGATTACGAGTATAACTAGTGGTCGCCCAGTAGTCGAAATTCTACCGTAATTTTAGCTTTCTGCACTCCTTCTCCATATAAACTTTAACTATTACAAATCTCACACTCCTACGTGCGCGCAATATGCTTAAAAAGGGGCACAAAATTTTCACTTCACGTATTATTAGGGGAGGCGAACCAAATACTGGATACGTGCGCAATACTGGATACTGCGATTTATAGAAAACTAACAAACGCCATCTATTTTTAAAATGTAAACCGATTTCGTCAATGTAAGTTCTTGACAGTTTCTTCGAGAACAGCGCCATATTTGCCTTCAATTGACTGTCAAAAATGAAAGTTTTAATTTTCGTTCGTCGATTTATTTAGTTATTGTGTTTAAAAGACTATTAAACTATTGTAAGTTATGTTATTTTTTATTGTAGTGATACGTTTTAGCTGGACACAGATATATTTAATATATTATCTCGATAAGTAAAGTAGGTAAAATATTCATGAACAATTTTCGTAAAAGCAGGTAGTTACCTCAATACTGGATACCTAGCTATTCCCAATACTGGGTATCCAGTATTGGGAATTCAATAATATTTTATATCTTAAATATTATTAATACATAGCCTAATTATTTTAAACAAAAAATAAAAATACAAAAATAAAACTGAGCACTTAAGCGTCAAAGTACTCCTCTACATCGCTGTCAATTGGTACTGTGCCCGGAAGACTGGCAGCATTGCCACGTTATGCTTTTTTCTAATGATAATTCGGGAGAAAGATGGATCAGATGTATCAATTGTTATCGATGGACTCATGAACTTTGTGCTGGAGTAGACCCAGAAGCAGTGGACTATGTCTGTGAAATGTGTCTCACAAATAATTATAAGCCCCTATTTGTGTACCCTATACTGGATATCAGTTGAGAGTATTGTGTACTCAATATTGGATATCCAATATTTAGAATACTAAGTATCCAATACTAGGGTACACAAGTTTTGACTGCAGATTTTTGCAATTTTTAAAGAAAAGTAATAAATAGAGATTATGATTAGAGTTATATGTTTATTTCTGTTTCTAATGTAAAGTGTTAAGATGCACAATGATTGTGACTACAATTAATAGAGATTTCGTAATCAGTAAACAAGTTTTTTTTTTAGTTTTCAAAAAGTATCCGGTATTTGGTACGTCTCCCTTATATAGATTTATAATCAGTTCCTTACAAACCTGATGCTGTGATCAGACCGTCTCCCATCCAATCTTTGGCGAAAGCGAACCCGAAATGTTTCTGCAAACATGAATTGGCAGCAGTCAACGCGTCTTGGGGATCAACTATCACTGTAACGAATGTAAAATTCTAATTAGGAAAACGGAAAATGTGAGTTTTTTTTCATTTTGTTTTTGTTTTCCCCTGTATCGTGGGTACAGTTTATAAACATACATGTCACATGCACACACACCCAGACACGTAACAACTATCTGTAGGCCATACAAATATTTGCTTCATGCGGGGATCGAACGTTATGTAGCGCAGAAAGCCAATCGCTGAGCCATTACGCCAACCATGCCGTCATTTTAAAACAATTTTGGGTTTAGGTGAGAGATAAAATTTCCTGGCAATGTTGCATTTGTCCGGCACCCTAATTACATAAAAATCACCCGACAGCGACCCGACAGCCACGCGACAGCAGACGGAGCTGATCGGTCGCAAACTGTCAAACAAATTCGTATTAAATACGGCATTCATCCGCCTGTGGCTACTTGTCGCGTTTGTCGCGTCAAGTATGCACTTTTTAGTTCGTTGATTATCCGCCAGAGGGCGAACCTGTAAGCGGAGGCTGTCGCGTCGCGATCGGCAATACGTAATACCAAAGTGATGTTTGACAGCAGCTACCGCGCGATTTACGGCTGTCGCAAGCTGTCTGCTACATCAGTAATAAGGGGGCCGGAAGCCTTTTAAGAAAAGCAACTGTGCTATAGACGGGTGGATCTCTTGAAAAACCCGAGGAACTCAGGGCAGGCAATATTCGGAAAAGGTCTGAATATTCTAACATATTTTATTCCCGGATATTAAGAGGGCCCACTGACACTGGCCCGCAGGCTGTTCTAATATTGTTCCCCAGAGCCCAGAGTCTTGACCATAATTTCCGCTCCAGTAATGTATATGGTCGTGCCATTGATAGTCGTGCTATTCAAATCATGGTAAATATTTTACAGGAGTTTTCTCCTGTAAAAATCGATTATTTAATGTAAAATTACTGCCAGCGAATTATTTAATGTAGGATTACTGAATGAAGAACACGTTGAAATATATAAGTTTACTGACTGGTACCAGAATACGTAATTATTATTTACAATAATGACGACCTAATTATGTGGTTGCGGGGACAGTGTTAGACTTCAGGGACAGTGTTGATGCATTATTTATTAAACCGACTTCAAAAGCTAAAAAGTATAAAATAATTTTCTTAAAAAACTTATCAGCTTCTGAAGTCGGTGCCACTGCCAAGCTAGGTGCATTGAAGAATTAAAGGCCCCGATTTCAGAAGCTGATAAGTTTTTTAAGAAAATTATTTTACCTTCCTATACTTTTTACCTTTTGAAGTCGGTTTAATAAATAATGCATCAACACTGTCCCTGAAGTCTGTAATAGCTTCTAGGCAGTATAGTTCACTATGTATAAAAAGGCTCAACTAAAATAAATAGGTCCAGTCATAAGTACCTATTTTAAATTCTACACCGGCTACACATTGAAATGCCGACAGGTCATTGTATAATGTCAACAGTAAATAGTTTGCATTTCATGATGACACGTGAGACTTATGACATTAGCATAAGGTTCAAATTTGAATTTTTCTCGCAACAACTTTATAAGGACATTACTTACAGTAATATAAATCGCTTCCAACCATAATATAGGTTACTCCTCCTTGTTTGGCGCAATGCTCAGCATTATTCTGTATTATATTCCACATACCTGAAAAGAAGGAAAAAAGATCTATACAGGATATTTTTTATGTAGTGCGTATAATTAGTAGAGTGATTCAGTGTGTGTTCCTAAATGCAGCCGCAGTATTGGGATACACTTTAAAACGAAACGAAAATTCGACTTAGTATGGGGGACACGCATAATTTTGTACCACAAGCCAAACAAAATCAAATTTTTATTTCGTTTTGGAGCAAATTTTAGTACTGCGTTTGTATTTGGGAATGGACACTGAATCACTCTGCAACAGCGAACTACATAAAAAAATATCCGGTATTATGAGAGGTAGGGCATAGCGGGATTTTCCGCTCAAAATTGGAGCTGCCCGACTGGGGAAGTACCTCCACCTTACAGAATATCGTAGCCAAATAACACTGCTTTTTTGCAGTGTTGTGTTTCTAACAGTGAGCCAGGTCGCCAGTGCTCCTTGGGGAAGCGTCGCACAGTGGGTCGAAACGATGATTTTAGTGACTTAGGGATCAACTTTGTTTTTTTACTTTTTTCTTTATGCGGATCGATAGAACTCATTAACCTCAATATTAATTGTTCTGATGCTTTTTTTCCTAAACTTGCTCCTTTAGGTGGAAAAATGCATTTTGTGATATTTTTGTATGGAGCGGATCAAATTAAATTAAATTCCTGCTAAGTGGCGAGTGATCCCGCTTTGAAACTATATTTTTCTTAAAGCTTGCCCAGTCTACTATCATTTGATGTTATGAACATTTGCATAAAGTTGCAGCACTGCCAAATAAATGAATCGAAAAAAATGAAAAAATACATTGAATAATTTATATTTTCTCAAGTTCTTTTATGTTAAAATTGATGTGGAATAGTAAGTAAAAGCACTTAATAATTCACATAATTAATTAACAACTAACGACAATATATTAAGGTTCGTTATTAGCTTAAATTTACTAATTACGTACAACGCGTCTTCGTTTTTGCCTGGAGCCCAATTCTTCGAAAGGTTTTCGAGGTGTAAATGTAGATGTTGAAGCTTCTGTAGCAGATGGTGGTAGATTTTCAACATCTTCAATATCACTCGAGCTTTTCCTGTTCAGTGTTCACAGTTTCAGGTATTACTCCTTCGGGCCAGTTTGTCGCACTTTCTAACCAATCACCATTTCTACTTAAAAACGGTGCTTACGTGCGACTACTTCGTTCCCATCTTGCACTCAAATTTGAACAAAAGCGCGTACAGAATTTTTGGAGTTTAGCACTGTTCTCTTGCGTCACGTTTATTTTATTTTGTGGGTATTGGAAGAGTTTTTTACTATCTGACAGCGACTTAAGCTGCTCTCTTAAAATCATAATCATAAATAAATCTAAATTGTTAACTAAATTTTCCATTATAACCAAAAGGGACGATCACAATCACAATAGATGTTAATAGTAGTACGAATAAACGAACACTAGTAAATATATAATAAATATGGTAATTTTATACTTCCAGTGACAATCAAATGTTTACTAATATTTCTACTACCCTCATTAACATTAAAGTAATGACTAAAAGTGAAAAACATTGTTTTTTATAAAGTAAAAAGTCAAGCTAATTACAGTCAATAGAAATTTATAGATAAATGATATCCACATTTTTAAGTAATACGTAATTAGTAAATTTAAGCTAATAACGAACCTTAATATATTGTCGTTAGTTGTTAATTAATTATGTGAATTATTAAGTGCTTTTACTTACTATTCCACATCAATTTTAACTTAAAAGAATTTGAGAAAATAAAAATTATTCAATGTATTTTTTCATTTTTTTCGATTCATTTATTTGGCAGTTCTGCAACTTTATGCAAATGTTCATAGCATCAAATGATAGTAGACTGGGCAAGCTTTAAGAAAAATATAGTTTCAAAGCAGGATCACCCGCCACTTAGCAGGAATTTAATTTAATTTGATCCGCTCCATACAAAAATATCACAAAATGCATTTTTCCACCTAAAGGAGCAAGTTTAGGAAAAAAAGCACCAGAACAATTATTATTGAAGTTAATGAGTTCTATCGATCCGCAGAAAGAAAAAAGTAAAAAAACAAAGTTGATCCCTAAGTCACTAAAATCATCGTTTCGACCCACTGTGCGTCGTGTTGGCAGTAGGGGTACAAGACGATAGTAGTAGGGTCGGCAACGCGCGAGTGATGCCCCTGGTGTTGCAAGCGTCCATAGGTTACGGTAATCGCTTACCATCCGGCAGGCTATATGCTTGTTTGCCTACTTAGTGGTATAAAAAAAATCGGATAAGCCTGTGAAACCTCATACGATAAGGCTAGATCCATTTGTGGGTTGGTGCTTAATCTCATGGTGGATCAATACTTAGCCATCTTCTCATGTTTGTAACATAAAGATTTTTAGTTATAGGTACAAGAACATCGTGTAAAAAACACCAACCTTTTTTACCTTCAACCTTTTTTAGAACCCAAAAGGGACGTAAATAAATTAAATTAAATGGATTTATGAGGTCATTACCTCCGTGTATGAGTTGTGAGTTGTGACTGCGCATGAGTGTTGGCAAGTGACCGTGGTAGGAAACATTTTAGATAGTTGATTTATTTTTTCTTTTAATTCGTATGATTAATTTTCGTAAAAGGAAAGGTCATATAATTAAATTTCCGCAATTCAACAGACCTTGTTTTGTTGCAATGACATGGATAAGACGTAATGGATTACGTTATCTACAGACAAATAATAATTAAGCACGATGAAAGTAGGCGTAATGCAAAATGAAGCTAAAAATCAATGATTTTAGTAAGAAAGAAACAAAAACAATTTATTTCACACAAATTACGACATAAAAAAGAGAAATTAAAAACACATTCCAAAAAAAAAGAACAATGACTAGATGAATTTCATAGTTTAAGCATTGGTTTAAGCTACAATTAAATAACTTATTAGTCTAAGTACAAGGCTTGATTGTAATAAGATGAGAATGTACACTAAGAAAAGAAAAAAAAAACTAATTGAATAAGATTCTTTAGTCATTGAGTATCTCCATAAGTCGCGTCGCGTTTCAACGCGTGTTTTTCGCTTGATTTTTCACTTTTTCTAATTTTATTCGGCAAACGAACGTAGAAAATGATGCTTTTGTCAGCTCTGTCGATTTTGTACAATCGGCAATTTATTAGTATTAATTTTCTAGTAGTAACTCTGTTAATATACCTATGTTTAAACCTATAAGTGAAACAATCTACAAGGTTCACGGGTTTTGGAACTTTGCAGGAGAACATTTCAAAGTTTCATTTTTCGGAAATAATATTATTATTATCATTTTAAAAAAAGTATCAACATTTTTACTTAAAAGTGACCTATGTGTGTTTTTCCTTTACAAAATCCGCACAATTTAGTCTAGTTCTTCTTCAATCTAGTCTTTTTATAAAGCTGTTATTACCACAAATAAATGTCGCTTAATACAAATAGCCCGTGAACCCTCGATATTATGTTACATTGCCGCCTCTGTTAGAATATATAGTTTTTTGGTGTCTGGCGCGATGCTCGCGATGACATGCTGTTGGGACTCCCATCTTCATAATCGTATTTTTTTTTATAAGGTAGCTCAAATTCATTCTCACTATCGTATTGAAGTTTATTACCAGAGTCGATGTTCATTACCATTTTAGTTACACGGTAGACCCGCAGACCGAAATACATAATTATCAATCGATTTATTAATAATAATACCAAAATAAAGGCGTCTGATTTGTTTCTTTTTAGATTAAAAGGTAAAATAAAACGATAACAGAGTTTATTTCTCAAGCTTCGTTTACCTGCGCGTTTGAAAACGACCCATCCATATATTATAATGATTATGAAACAAGTTTTATTTCTAAGTTTATTTCGATAATCTGATTAACACTTTGATGATCACATGATTTTTATTTTTATAATTCCTTCCCCATATGTATTTTATTTAAACTAATAATAAATAATACAAAATTAGAAAAAGCTGTAGATTTATTGTTTTTTAATTGTTAGTTACAATTTTCTACAGTTTTTTTTATGCATGTATGATGTTTTATTCTGGGATGGGGTTGGCAACACTGCGGGTAACTTAAGATTATTTTGGTTTTTAAACAGGTAAAATATATATGTAAATAATATTTCTTAATGAATTATAGATAAACGTGGTATTATTAAAGCGCTGAGCAGACAAAGGGCTTTATATCCAGCGGACCAGAACGACGTACAAGAATGACTGTGGTTGGTAGTTGTTCCCAATGAGGATACTAAAGTTCTAACTTCAACTACGAACACTAACGTAACTGCCAAAAACCCCCGACTCCAACTAGAAATGGAGCTCTAACTTTTGAACGGCCGAACAGATTTTCATGAAATAACTAAGATGATTCCCAATTAAACTAGCTTTCAATTTAAAAAAACTGCCTTGTAATCGGTTTATCGGTTTTGGAGCCACGGTGCCACAGACAGACACATAAACACAGATACACACTACAAACTTATAACACCCCTCTTTTTTGTCGGGGGTTAAAAATTACCTTTGTGTGCGTTGAGTCTATGCCGAATTTTCAATCCCGCGGTAATTTTGTCGCAAAACAAATTTCTGGGACAGTCCGCTGGAGGAAAAGTCCCTCGTCTGCTCAATGCCTTATTGTTATATTCTCATCTTCATCTAGTTTATTAGGATACGTTACTGGGATACTTAATATGCCTTTTTTTAACTGACTTCAAAAAATTGAGGAAATTCTCAATTCGACTGTATGTTTTATTTGTATGTTTGTTACGTTATTACTCCGCCAATTGCAGTCCGATTTTGAAAATTCTTTGTTTGAGAGGGTATAATTATTACTCTCATGATGGTCCCATATAAATTAGTTGAAGATCTGATGAAGACCTTCGGAGATAGAGAATGGAACTCTTGAATGAATATTAAAATTATTTTACACTTTTCAGTTTTTTGAAGTTGGTTTTTACTAAAAGACTAGTGGATGTTTATTGGCTGATTTGAAAAAGGAATACTTACTATTTTTAAGCACCATATACGCATGTCCAACCAACGGGAACGCGCCTGGAATCGCAGGCGGCAATGCATGTGCTTTTAATTCCCGCGCACGCGCATACATCAGCCACAGACACACAAAACATATTGCACATAACACTAAGATCAACATTGTACGACGCTGCCCGAACAAGGCTAAGCGATGACTGGAGTATATGAGACATTTATAGTAATTCGAGAGACCTTTTTTTTTTAATCTGGCGAAAGGGTAATTCTTGGGAGATTAATGCCATATATAAACGTAGAGACCCTACAAGATTAAGAATGCCTGTGCACAAAAGTGCACTATGCCATAAAAACTGCTTAACATTATTAAAATCTTCAATAATATTCCTAAGCCAATTAGAGAGGTCGCGGGACTTATCTCATTACCGTGACCCCGGAACGTAAAGGGCTATTGAAGGAACACCGTGGATTTTAGTCAGTACAAGTCTGACAGTCCCACCCGCCCTGCCCGGGGTGGGAGGACTTATTTAATGATTTTACCAAGCTAAAAAAAAAGAAAAAAAAAGAAAAGAAAAGCCAATTAGAGAACTCCCTCTAAAAAAATTTAAAATGATTTTACATAAATGGCTCATGGAGAAGGGCTTCTATGATATTAAGGATTTTTTTTTAAAATAGGTTATTTTCTAATTATTATTAGGTTATCATTGTTTAAGTTTATAGAATAGAATAGAATAGAAAATATTTATTCGATAAAGGACACATCGTCAGTACAGAAATAAAATAAAATAAAATTTAAACACAGAGATCAGAAAGAAACAAAAATAATAATAAGAAATAATAACAAACAAACACGGATAAATAATATAATAAAGTTGATTTTAGTCAGTTGCTAGGTTTTAAAATTGCACAGCCGACTTGGTAGTGGTATTTGACGTTGCCTAGGGGACGACCTCCTGAATTTGGATAAGATTATAAATATATTATTTTGAACCTACTGACTCAACAATAATAAATTGATTTACATAGGATGAACGACCAAATTATTACTACCACACAGCAAAAAAAAGATAAGCATTTTTACCGGCTTCTCAAAATAAAAAAAATAAGATGTAATTTATTGTGTGGTGACCGAAATTGGAACTAACGTCTTTACGGAACAATAAAAACCGACTTCAAAAACTAAAAGGTATAAAATAATTTTCTTAAAAAACTTATCATCTTCTGAAGTCGGGGCCTTTAAATTCTTCAATGCACCTAGCTTGATAGTGGCACTGACTTCAGAAGATGATAAGTTTTTTAAGAAAATTATTTTATACCTTTTAGTTTTTGAAGTCGGTTTTTACGGTTTTTTTTTAAGTTTATTTTATTTTTCAATTTTGAGTTGCATAAACAATACATAAACATGAGATTACAGCAATCGCGAGTGATGTGCTGTTATTCATTCAAGAGATCCATTGTCTATCTCCGAAGATCTTCATCAAATTTTAATGCGACCACTTCGGGTGTATACCCTTTCAAACAAAAAAGAATATTCGAAATCGGTTGGCGTGATATTGAGTTATTCGACCGTTTGTCGCGCACATACTTAATGCAAATTTAAAGAAAAAAAGAAAAGAAAGAAAGAAAATCAATTTATTTTTTGCACACAGCACACCGAGCATGCACACATAACAAACATAAAAAATAAAAAAAAACAGAAAATTACAAGACTTATATGGTTATGGTTGGTATGGTTTATTAATTTAAGACTTATATGGTTTTCTCATGGATCCCACTGACAGAACTGGACCAAATTAAAATGGGACCACACGGGAAGCACCAGCTTTCAAATAAAAAAAGATAGAATCATCAAAATCGGTTCACCCAGCCGAAAGTTCTGAGGTAACAAACAAATACAAAAAATAAAAAAACATTCGCGTCGAATTGAGAACCTCCTCCTTTTTTTTGAAGTCGGTTAAAAGTGACTTCAGTATGTCATTTTTTACGGAGATGACATTGGTAAAAACGACGGCAGCGACGCCACCACCGGGGTCAGATAAGTTTGTGGCACTGTACGTCTAGGTATGTGAATTTATTTTAATGATAACAATTACTATGACGTCAATTCTCGCCATTATGACGCTTATCCATATGTAAATAGTTTAATTTCTTGACTTTTCACACATAGGTATATACATTTTTGATTTTATAATTTTGCTTGACGTATGAAGGTTTGTTCATTATTTCCGTCATTTATGCGTTAATAGATCAAAGGCCAAGTGTTGGTTTGACGAGCGAAATGTAGTTAGTTCAAAAACTATCTTTACATTTTGCAGTAATAGCCTAGTGGTTGTAGGTACACTTGTCTTTCATGCACGAGGGTCTGAGTTCAAACTTCACCCGCACCTTTATACTGACTGCATGTGTTTCCGCTGGCAGTCATGATGGCTAACAGTCGACCATCTTTTAAAAAAAAGTTTTTTTTTTTTTTTTTTTTTTTTTTTTAATAACATTGCCCCTCACTATGATTTCTCCTGTATCGAGGGTACAGTTTACAAACATACATGTCACATGCACACACAACCAGACCAGACCCGAGTTACGTAAGCACTTTCGTGATAAGATTTTGGCGGATTCATTTCGACTTTGATTTCTCTTGATATTATAATATATATTATGTATGTATATTATTTTTATAGTATGTAAGTACGTGTATGTAGTATGTGTATTCATACGTATAGCACCTAATATTAATAATGACTAGTGCATCTACCATGTTTTTTGTCTCTGCATCACCCTAAGGTTGTCTGGCAGAGAATGCCTTAGGCGTTAAGACCGCCTGTGTACATATTTGTATGAAAAGCATTAAATAAATAAATGTACGGATAAAATTTGATTATCTCCTGCGCTACCTAGTTGGTGTTGTTCCACACTTTTTTGACGTCTCTAACTTTAGA
The DNA here is from genome assembly GCA_932294325.1 of Allophyes oxyacanthae. Taxonomy (NCBI): domain Eukaryota; kingdom Metazoa; phylum Arthropoda; class Insecta; order Lepidoptera; family Noctuidae; genus Allophyes; species Allophyes oxyacanthae. Next base: position 11,587,464 of record OW028631.1, read on the forward strand.
TTATTTAATGAAATGTGTGTAAGCGGGCATCAAATATCATGAATAGTTACCGAGATAATTATATATGATACTGATTATTTTTAAAGCCACCTCAAGTAATAAACACCCACAGAAATGATAAAAATGTACATCGAAATTAATGAAGTCCACCGTAATGAAAGAAATTAGTCGGTCAAGTGTGAGTTATACTTGTGCAGTCATTGTTCAGTTTCCCTACTGTATTTTTTTATTGAGTACACACAATGAAAAGGTTTCATGGTTCTTCAAAAATCTGAGACACATTGGCTTACAAATAACTACTCCTTGTATCGCCAGATTAACCCCCAATAAACAAAGCATTTTATTGAAATAGGGGTGCCAACTGAAAATAGGGGTGCCAACTGAAAATCAGCGTTGGGCTCTCTGCGCCCAGCAAATGCTGAGCTGGCTACCCTTTCGGCATGGCATGCTTGACGGCATATACATATTATTTAAAAATATTTCCAAATTATTGTTAACTTTTGATGTGTTTTTTTTTTTTTTTATCCTCTGTCTCTTATGTTGTCAATGTGTCTGTGCCGAATAAATGTTCTTTTCTTTCTTTCTTCTTTCTAAATACGAAAGAAGCAGATTGTTAATTAACAAATGCATGGTCGCCTACAAAAAACAATGTTTAATAACCTGAATATCGGTCTAAGACTAATTATTACCTTCTATCATTTGGATTTTAAAATTAAATGAAACTATAACGTCAAATCCATTATTATGGATTCACGAAAACACTCTGTATACAATATATGTTACCGTTAGAATACGGATTACGTGAATAAGCTCATTAACTAGGTAATCTGCAAATTACCGGGTAGGATCCGTCAAAGTGTGAAATTTTACTTAAAGTAGCAGACATCTGCAGTTTACCTAATTAATTTGCATATTAACGAATACACTGTTAAATCGCGGAAGACAGTTAGCAAAACTTTTGTCTGGGCAAATGTATGAAACCTAGCAATGGAACACAATTCCTAGTAAATATATGCAATTCTGGTAACAGATGTTACCGGCAATCTGAATAATCCTGTAATCTCTACTTTTGTTAATTTTCATATTCGCGGCCACCCCAAATCAAATCAAATCATTTTATTTGTGTCAAACACACATCCTTAACCTACTGTGACAGTGAGTTCATGTGTATACTGATTTTATATTATTACTTTTATGTTTCAAGCAAAGAGCTGGTTATGTAAACTTAACCGTATGCTTGGTCGTTAGTCTGCAGATTACCTAGGAAATCTGCTGATTATCTAGATAATGTAAGAACTGAAACAATTTTACCACTATAATGGACTCAACCAGACAATCTACAAATTAACAAGTCTGCACTCTAACTGATTTAAGCTCATTAGCGGTGACATAAATACGACATTATTATAGGAATCATTTATTTATGTAAATTTATTCTTCGAAGCTTTATAAATTCCCGTCTGCTTTTATGTGCCCTGTGATTTATTACGAGCGGTGGTTACAGTAAAACGTTTCATAATTAAAATTTATTTTAGTTTTAAAAGGAACACGCATTTTTTTTGTTTTTATATAACTACTCGTGTTTCATACAATTATTGTAACATTTCAATACCCTCGGTCTACCACGACACGAATCTATCTCTCTAGTTCCTCCACACCTTGTTCTCCAAGTTCCTCATCCAATCTTCTCCAGCTGCCATCGAGCATTAGTCCATATTTTAATGTTGCAAAAATAAAGCGACAATTCTCTTTTTGCCTTAGTCATCTCAGGATGCTTCTTGTATTTCTGCTGTGTGTGTTGGTTTGCGCATGCGCGGTGTGGTTATGGCGTTCACGTGCACAGGAGCTGCGTGCTCATGCGTTGCCGCCCGCATACCCCGGCGCGCTGCCCATCATTGGGCATGCTCATTTGCTACTTGGTGACACTGAACGTAAGTAGACAGTAAAATCTTTCACTTTTAACAAGTATTATTCTAATACTAGGTACTTGTTAAAATTTATTTTTTGTTACTACGGAGTGTGGATTTCTCCTACTCTCAGTAACTCGCTTTTACGTGATAAGGGGCGCGAGTGCAATCCATGCATGGAACAATAGGTGGTTTCTGATCTGATTGTCTAGTGTGTGATGCATCATGTTTTTTTTCCAATAAAAAGGAATATTTTCTAACCAGGCAGAAGTAAATGCCTTGTGCTGTGGCCGGAAATTAATGAATGCGTTGTCTAATTGTAATGAATTTCAGATGTATGGAAGGTCGTGCAGTTGGTTGCTAACGACAGTGTTAGACAAGGTGGCGTCACCGTCGGTTTCATCGGACGCAGCATTTACTACGGTAAGTTTTTGTTTCATAATTATCTTCTGTCGTATCAACATGAGCTCTCAGATGCAACTGTTCATACCGTTGTCTGATGATTACACAGTCAGTAAGATTCATAATTAGTTTATTGCATACGGTGATCCAGATCTAGCCAACTGGTAGACGAATAGATGTCCATCCAGTTGATGCTAATTGGTGTTGTTGAGTCCGAAAGTCTACAATGCAAGTGTAATACTTATAATGATGGATTTTGCAGCGCAACCTTACTCTGATGTGTTTTCATCGTTTCGTTTTGAATTATGGTCGCCTTATTGGGTGTGTAAAATATGATATAAATGCAGCTAAACTGACATTCAAATAATATATTTATAATCATCAATTTTAATTTCCTTTTTCTGTTATAGTCATAACAGACCCCGATGATGCTCTGACGGCTTCAAACTCGTGTTTACAGAAGCATTTTGCGTATGCGTACGCTAAACAATGGTTCGGGGATGGACTGCTCACCGGATCAGGTTAGTTGGATCCACGGATGTTGGATCTATAAGTCAACTTAAGATTTTTCAATCCCGGATTTGGTATTATTTTCGGTCCAATTGTTAGTAGAATAAATAACATCCACTGAGTATGTATGCGTATCTTCTACATAAATAATATTTGTATAAGAATGGTCCTAAAATACAGCCTTTCGGCATCCCCAACTTTTCAAACTCTAAATAACTGTTGTTAGTGTTGAAGTCCAGATATTTTAGCTTTTCTAATTATGAATACCTACATACATAATTACGTAGATTCCATTTCATACCTAATTGTTAATGGTGCCGAAAGTAGATTCTACTGATATTTTTAACCACCTGAATGCCGCAACAGTAGGATTCAATGTTGACAATAGATATTTATATTATATTTTATATTTCCAGTCTAGATAAGCTTTATCACTGTTCAATATCCTTAATAATGTGGTGTGAAGATATATGTTGGTATATTTATGATTTCAGGAGAAGTATGGAAGCGTCACCGCAAGCTGATGAACCCAGCGTTCAGCTTACCAGTGATAAACGGGTTCCTCGGGGTGTTTAACAGTCAATCCAGGCGGCTATTGAGTGAAATAGAGCATAACGTTGGAAATGAACAATTTGATGCTTATATCTACTTCAGGAAGATATCTTTGGAGACTTTCTGTTGTGAGTATTCCATAAACTTTCCATGAATCAGTTCTGACGCCTGCAGACTTCAGGATCCCAAGAGTAGGTATATATGTATTAATGGCTGAAAATATATGTTGTAGAATATTATTGTATGTTTGCTCGCCTCCACAAAAAACCTTATCATAACCCTTACATTCATTACAGTAACTGCATTTGGAGTAGCCGCGGTCAGTGAGGAATTTATCGACCAGTACTTGGAAGCAGTCGATGAAATAGTGTGTCTTATCATAACAAGATTTCATAACTTTTATCTGCATACTGACTTCATGTATAAATTAAGTGGATATAAAAAGAAAATGGCAAAACCAATCAGTGTGTTAAATAAAATGTCTATTGAGGTGAGTTATACAACGTTAAAAAAGTAAACAAAATTTTAGTACTTAACAGGTATTTATGTCAAGACTGATATCGATATCAGCGCAAAGATTATTTTATTGGGTGTTTTATTTCACATAGACAGTACCGACTACCGACACCAACACGACACCTATAAGAGAATCACATGCAGATGTTTTCGTAGTAACCATATTGTGCCAGTATCGTTTCGTTTATAGTTGCAATAGGATATTAGGAATGCGTCCACTTAGCCAAGCGTAATAACATACAACGCACAATGATATTTTAGAAAAGATTCGTCAACATTATTAGCCATTCGTCGTCACTCCACCAAATACGGGTATTATATATTGGATATTTATTACTTATTCACGAATAAAAAGATGATCGAAATTTGTTGAAAATCTAAATGCTTGTAATTTTGGATATTATGTTCCATAAATGTGCAAGTTTTAACATTTTATCAGGATACATGAATTCGAGTTAAACCGCGAGAAACAGCTAGTTGTAGATAAATCCTCTGAGTCTTTGTTTATCTTATTATCATAATTACAGATTATGGAAAAGAAAAAGGCAGCAATGAAAATTGAACCGGACACGGATAACGACAGTGAAATTAAGAACTCAGGTATACCTTACGTATTTTGGATGCATTTGATTTTGGAATAGAAGTTTACCAATAGCTTCATTAAATTAGAAAATAACATTATGTACAGAAGCACATTAATTTCAGGAAGATACAAACCTCTGTTGGATCTTCTGTTGTCAATGGAAGACACTCTTACAAACCAAGAGATAAGAGAGGAAATTGACACTACTATCATGGCAGGTTTTGATTCAACGTCCACTGCAACATTGTACATCTCAATAATGCTGGGATCACACCCTGATGTCCAGGAAAAGCTTTATCAAGAGTCAGTAGAAGTTTTCTATTAAGCGTATTTTTGAGAAATTCTCGTCTATTTGTCTTCTATATTTTTTATTATTTGGATCTCAAATTGGGTGTGACAATAAGAAAGGGCTATCACATTAAATATACGTAAACTATACAAAAGTGTATATCTTGTAGTGAAAACATTCATGCTTATGTGACGGTTACTTCTCTAAAGAACTAATAAAATATAATAATATAGAACTAACTAATCAATTTAGTAACTATTAATTTAGCGGCGGCCAAAGAACCATTAAATATATCAAAGGAAGCTCTGATACCATTATAACTAGAGAGCATACGATATTACAAAGGTGAATGTTAATTCGGCGCCATGGTAATAAAAAAGACTTTCTATTGTGTAGACGACTGCTACCCTGTACGACCTACAAGATGAAGTTAGCTAACAAAGTTAGGCAATCTACTAACCCACGTATAAAGTTGTGACTTTAGAAGACTTTCTACCTGTCATATTAAAGAAAAGTCATCTTGACACCTAAGAAACCAAATTTTTGTATTTATTACTGGCATGCGACAATTGGAGTAGAACTCTCTTTGGATACGTTCTATTCTACAAGAGCTATTCTACACATTATAGCTCGGATTCCATACCGAGCTACACCTTCAAGAATGCTACGGGCTATATAACTATAGATTGGTATAATATCTTTGACATCCAGAAAAGATTTATTTGCCGTGGTGTATAAAACCGGACAGCATTTTTTACCGCAGCATCTGTATGACATCCAAAGCTCAAAGAACTATCCAAAATTACGACTAAGTCCCAAAAATCCACTGACTTGACCTTCACTATTTCAGGGTAATCGCAGTACTAGGTCCAGATAAAGATGTTGTAAAGGATGATCTAAACAGACTCGTATACACAGAAGCTGTGATAAAAGAAACTCTTCGGTATTTTCCCGGAGCACCTGCTCTGCTGAGATATGTTGACAAGGATGTGAAACTTAGTAAGTAGCTCATTCTAAATGAATAATTATATAAGTAGATACTTACCTACTCAAGAAGATGTTACAAAAGAGCTCACTCTTAATTTTGTGCTCGAACGAAATTCTACTTTATCAAAAATTCAATCATCAAATCGTAATAAGCGAAGGTTTAAACAACCTGATTAAAAAAAAATACAAACTGAAATCTATGGATTGTAGAAAAAAGAAAACTACTACTAGCTTATGACAAGAGGATGAGCACAATGGCACAATGTGACTATCGGCAAAAAACTAACGTGTATGCAGATCCTGGTGAACGTGACAATAAACGTCAATCATCAACTATCATTGTAAAAGGATAAAAAACAAGGCTGCAGTGCACGTTTACAAATACAATAATAATGTTCTTCTCATTATCAACCCCAGTAATGCTCTCACTGCTAGGATGCTGCCTCATCGCCGAGAAAGGGACTATCCCGTTATACACCACGTGGACACTGCAAATTTGTGGATGTCATAAGTTTTGGAATTTTTATCTTACACCGCTTAAGGTGATGAATAATAAGCTCAGAAGTCAGCCAGCAGCATAACATGGCAGTCGCTTCATGTAAAATGCTGATATTCGGCTGTATCTGGTTAGACTGGGAGCCGACTTCAACGTAGTTGGGAAAAGGCAAGGCAGATGATGAAGCCATTGCTAAATGCGAGCTCATCTTGGTTTTGAACGACCTAATACTTGGAGCTCAAGGTTATGACCTATCGAGCCCTTCTACTGGTATTGAAATAGCTACATTACTATTTCAGAGAACTACACTATGCGAGCGGGCAGTCAGTGCATATTGATGCAAGGCGGAACTCACCGACATGCAGTGTGGGGTCCAGACAGCGATCAGTTCCGACCAGAGCGATGGCTGGATCCTGCTTCCATGCCAGATAATCCCAACGCCTTCGGTGGCTTCAGTTGGGGCAAGAGGAATTGTATAGGTTTGCCTATTATTATTACGTTTATTTCTTTTGGGTTCTCTAAATTGAACCTGTTTACTTATATCAAAGTCAGAGCGTATCATGACTAGCCCTGGTATAAAATAATTTTGCGGCATTTCATGCAAGAGGTTGTTATCACATAATGGCATGACTACAAACAAATTACCTTAAAAAAAAGTAAAAAACCGATTTCATAAAATTTAAAGATATAAGATAATTTTCATACAAAAATTAACAGCTTTTGAAGTCGTTCCTCTGCTAAATTAAAGTCTTTTAAGATCAAAGGCCCCGACTTCAGAAGCTGTTACCTATCATAACATTGTCAAGTTACATTCTATCGTTCTTCATACCTGTCAAAAGGGGCTTTTTAGGTCTCGAGGAGTGTAAGTGTTACGGCTGCGGAACGACTGAAGGTACTACAACTAAAGTAATTTTCCAGGTAAACCATACGCCATAGCGGTGCTGAAGGTGACTTTTGCGCACTTCATACGAAAATATCGAGTGAAGGCGGACGTTAGCAAATTGAAAATCAAAATGGACTTCATATCGAAACCTGCATCCGGATATGCGATCAGCATAGAAAGGAGAAATTAATGTCTGAATTAATTACTTGCCATCGTTTGAAATTACTTACTGGATCTATACAACGTGTGTCAGAAATGCGAGGTCATATTTAAGGGTGTGGATCAGACCATCAAACTGAACAACTTTCTTTATGGGGCCAACACCGTAATTGCTTGCCCATAGATGCATTTCAAGACCCTCCAGCCCGGCTGCGGCAACAGGTCTCAAATGGTTGTTCGCGAAAGAAGTAAAAGAGCTCAAAGAGAAAGTTGTGGCTCTGATGTTCATAGCATAATGAGATGTTACTTATATTGCATTAAAATTGTCCTTTAATGAAAATTGTCCTAGTAGCGCTAATTTCCTGTTTAATAATAATATGACTGGGCATTTCTGATACACTTCATATATTGCCAATATTTTAACTTGAATACGTCATAAGAAAACGATCACCTCATAACAGTAGTAGACCATAATAATATGACGTTTGATCTAAGCATTAAAATAATTAAAATTTGAATACTTACATCCTCTTCTTATTCACCTTATTAGCTAAAAGCGAAAAGACAAATATTGGAAGTCACTTGATTACATACGATAAGTTTGTTACCGTAATTATATATTATAGTTATTATATTCCGTGTTTATTATAGTTTTATTTAGTATAGTACCTAATTACTGTTAATTTCAATTTGTACGCCACTAAAGGCTAGACATAGCGATCCCTATATTTTATATTTTTTAACATCTACGTATACCTATGTTCTACAAATAAAGATTCTGACTTTGACTTTGTAATTATAGAAGGGAAAATAGAGGCAAAAAGAAAACGAAGAAAACCAAGTGGGTAACATCATTAAACCACTTTATTCTTTTCTTCAATTAAAACTTTTTGCGCATTCATTATGACTGTGAGAAATATCTATTTTGGTGTGATAATTTCATTGTTTAGTACTAGATTTAATAAACACTTAAGTATAATTCATATTTTATCTCATTGAGTTAAGTTCGCTCTGTAATACAGCATGATGTATTTACATTAGCGGTCCGAGTCCTACCAAAACAAACATCCATTTATTGATTTGATCTTTATTCTTCCTCTTTTGGTTCTTCTCCAACGAGTTGAGGTAGGTAAATAGCTTTGTATATTTGGATTTGATTCTCGTGCGGTCATACGCGATCCGGGTCTGTTTTCGGATGTTTGGCAGCCATGCTCTCCTTTACCAGCATCTTTTTGTATCAAGATGAATCGCAGGAGTTCTTATTTGTGACTGGCTCATTGGTAACATTGGTGGTTAAGTTTTTTAAGAAAATTATTATATACTTTTTAGTTTTATGAAGTGTGTTTTTACTTTTTTTTTAAGTTTATTTGATGTATTTTTGTTTGTAAGGAATAAACTCAAAAAATACGGAACCGATTTTAAAAAATCCTTCACCATTGAGGAACAAAGGCTGTATATTATTTTCAAAAAATTAGGGACCCCTACGACAACTCCAATAATATAACCCAAGGAGTAATAAAATTACCTATAAAATTCCTTACATAAACATAGAACAAACATAAAATAAAACTATATAACTGAGGCCCAATTCTCGTAATTATAAATGTTCAAAATATAGTTCGGATCTCATTCCGATCTACTACCAATGTCATAAATGTCACAAATGGTATTCTCCTACCCTAACAAACAACGTCAAACGTGACATTATAATTATTGTAATGAGATCGAAAGTTTAATAAAAGGCAAATCGGTATTCTGCTAACATTTTGAACTGACACAGATAATAAATTGACACTCTCGTCTATACACAAACGTCAAAAATGAGATTGAAATGAGTTTGTAAGAAGATTGAATCCAAATCATACTGGAATCGGACTGAACTTTAAGAGGAGTAGAATACATGACTTTTTGTCAAAATATAATCTCAGTTCGGTCAACTTTCAGTCATATTATAAATTAATTACGAGAATTGGGCTTCTGGTTACGTGAGAGATGACGTTATTCAGTTGTCAATTACCTATTAAAATTTTAAAAATTGGGTATTTTTGAAATTAAGAAAAACACTCTGTAGGCAGTATAAAGACTAATTTAAAATGAAAACCTAACTCCTCGTATGTTAATGAATTATACAGATAATTAATTATATAATTACACGAGTAAATTGTCGAAAACTTTATAAATTTCGATATAAATGTGAGACGGTCAACATCGCAAGATTTGTGCCTTGTGTTGCTTGTACAATCGTATACAAGAGTATTGGATAAAATAATTAACGTTACTTAATTAAAATTTATTTTAGTTTTAAAGGAACGCACATAATTTTGGTTTTTATGTAACTACACATAAAGGTTATTGTGTGTAATATAAAAATTGTACAATTTCAATAATCACGGTCCATCACTAGACGAAGGCATCTCGCTAGTGCCGCCACACCTTGCTCTCCGCGTTCCACATCCAATCTTCTCCAGCTGCCTTCGGGCATTAGTCCATGTTTTAACTTTGTAAAAGTAAAGAAACACATTTGTCCGTTTCATCAGTCATCTCAGGATGCTTCCTATATTCCTGCTGTGTGTGTTGGTTTGCGCATGCGCTGTGTGGTTGTGGCGTTCGCGTGCACAGGAGCTGCGTGCTCATGCGTTGCCGCCCGCATACCCCGGCGCGCTGCCCATCGTTGGGCATGCTCATTTGCTACTTGGTGATACAAAACGTAAGTAAACTGTGGAAGTATTTGGAGTGAAAGTTTTCCAGGAGGATTATATTTTGTTATTCTACTGGTTAAAATACGTTTTTGTGTTATTCCTATTAAATGTCAGAGTGTGGTTAAGCTGGGACTAACGACTCAATCCATATATTGTCACTGCTTTTTGAGGTATTCCACGAAGAGCACTAATTTTAATAGCACCGAAACGAATAGCACCAAATCTTTTCCTCGAACAGCACCGATAAATATTTTGATTTAACAATAAAAAAATATAAATTTTATTCCACGAGCGGGTTACGTAAAAATAACGTGTAGTGATGGGATGAATTTTTTGCTCAGGATAATATCAATTTAAACAATTATTGATAAGAATTTGCAGTATGTAGGTATGTATGTTGGATTATTGATCATATACAGGATAATTATATTTTGTGTAGTGCGCATATTTTGCAGGGTGATTCAGTGTCCTTATATTATATAGATATAAATAGGTACCTAATTAATTTCATTGTCTAGATTTTTGGAAATGTGCGCAGTTTGCTGCTGACGACAGTGTCAGACAAGGTGGCGTCACCGTCGGTTTCATGGGACGCAGTATTTACTACAGTAAGTTTTTGTTTCATAATAATCTTCTCTCGTATTGGCTCTCACATGCGCATTACATTACGCAGTCAGTTAAATGGGACCACCTCGAGAGTATACCCTCGAGGTGGTCCCATTTAAATTTGGATAAGATCTGATGAAGACCTTCGGAGATAGACAATGGAACACTTGAATGAATAACAGCATATCACTTGTGATTGCTGTAGTCGCCTGTTTATGTATTGTTTATGCCACTTAAAAAAGAAAAAGAAAAAAGTCAAAACCGACTTCAAGAAAGTAAAAAGTATAAAATAATTTTCTTAAAAAACTTAACGGCTTCTGAATTCGGGGCCTTTAATTCTTCCATGCACCTAGCTTAGTAGTGACACCAACTTCAGAAACTGTTAAGTTTTTTAATAAAATTATTTAATACTTTTTTGGTTTTTGAAGTCGGTTTTATCCGGAATACTTTGGGAATAATCCGAAGAATTTGCGGCGCCACCTGAAACTTATATGTTTTTATGGTCGAGTACACCACCACAAACTACATTTTAACTTTATTACACACTCCACTACTTTCTCAAAATTTCTTCTATCTTTTACAGTAATAACAGACCCTGATGATGCTCTGACGGCCTCAAACTCGTGTTTGCAGAAGCATTTCGCTTATTCCTACAGTAAACCATGGCTGGGGAACGGATTAGCCACGGCATCAGGTTCATAATTTTCATACCATTTATTTGCATTCCACAGTGTATAATAGATGTAGCGACATCTATCGCCACATAGAATGACCATTTAGGTGCATTTAGCAAGCCCGCAAAGCTAACTACAGTGGCGCGTAATTATGTATGTATTTTTATGATTTCAGGAGAATTATGGAAGCGTCACCGCAAGCTGATGAACCCAGCGTTCGGTTTACCAGTGATAAACGGGTTCCTCAGGGTATTTAACAGTCAATCTAGACGGCTGTTGAGTGAAATAGATCCCAACGTTGGAAAAGGACAATTTGATGCTTATATCTACTTCAGGAAGATATTTTTGGAGACGTTCTGTTGTGCGTATTCTGAGCTTTTGATCTGAGCTATGCAAACACAAAACTGTGTGAAGTTCTACCATAACCTTTACTTTTGTTATAGTAACTGCGTTTGGAGTAAGTGCGGTCAGTGACGAATTTGTCAAAAAATACTTGGAAGCAGTCGATGAAATATTTCATCTTATCGTAAAAAGATTTCATAATTTTTATCTGCATACTGACTTCATGTATAAATTAAGTGGATATGATAAGAAAATGGCAAGACCGATAAGTGTGTTAAATAAAATGTCTATTGAGGTGAGTTGTCCAACGTAGATGTGTCGCCTCCATCAGTCGTCACCACTAATACGAGTAATAAAAATGAGATTAATTTTGTAGATGTTTGGATGTTTTGCTCATTAATCGATTAAATTGATGATCAGATTTTAATAAAAATTACTTCGAAGGATCGATTTTACCCGGATATACAAAGTAGTTCCCATAAGATTCGAGTGAAACCACGAGAAACAACTAGTTGTAAATAAGTCCACTGAGTCGTTGTTTACCTTAGTATCATAATTACAGGTTATGGAAAAGAAAAAGGCAGCAATGAAAATTGAACGGGACTTGGAAAACGAAAGCGAAATTAAGAATTCTGGTATACTTTACGTATTTTTGATGCAATTGATTTGGATTTGGAAATAGAAGTATTAGAATAGCTGCAATTAATTTATAAGTAACACTATTTTTACAAACGCATTCATTTTAGGAAGATACAAACCTCTCTTAGATCTTCTTCTGTCGATGGAGGATACCCTTACAGACCAAGAAATCAGAGAGGAAATTGACACGACTATCATGGCAGGCTTTGACTCAACGTCTCTTTTAACATTGTACATCTCAATTCTGCTGGGATCACACTCTGATGTACAAGAAAAGCTATATGAAGAGTAAGAAGAAATTTGATTTCTGCTAGAAATATGTATATCACACTGCCAATACCCCTAGGCATGGTCCAACTGAAATAGAAAATTAAACTAATAATATCATACTACGACGAGCCGGTTTATTGGGCTTTCGATACTAAGCGTTATAATTCGTTTATGCAGTCAGAAGTTCACCTTATAGTGAACACGACGCATTACCGTTTTCTTCGTTTCATAAAGCTTAAGGTAATCTAACTTGAACTTTACTATTTCAGATTAATCGAAGTGCTAGGTCCAGATAAAGATGTTGTAAAGGATGATCTAAATAAACTCGTATACACAGAGGCTGTGATAAAGGAAAGTCAACGGTACATTCCCGGAGCACCTACTCTGCTGAGATATGTTGACAAGGATGTAAAGCTTAGTAAGTAGTTCATTTTAAATGAATATTTGTATCAGTAGATACCTACTTAGGTACAAAATATTGTACACTAAAACGTGCCCAAACGAAATACCGCCTTATCAAACACCCAATCTTCGAAAGGTAACAAAAAATAACGAATAATAAAACTGATTTTTAATAGTTTTTATGAAAAAAATACTTTAAAATTATAATTTCTTGTATGATTTCTTTACGTCATATTCTCAACTATTTTTAGTTTCATAAATAAAAGACAAATTAAGAATAACGTGTTTTAAACATGGAAACTACTTCTAAATTGGATTGTAATAAATTGGAAAAAATATAATATAGTAGCAACCCGCACTAGGCCAGCGTGGTGGATTAAGGCCTAACCCTTCTCATTCTGAGGAGAGGCCCGTGCCCAGCAGTGGGACAGTAATAGGCTGGATTTATTAGTACTTCTCAGTGAATTCAAACTTTTGTTGATGTGTGTATGTCAATTACCACCAAATTATTGTAAGTGTCATTAAGAAGGCCTGCAGTGGACGTATATCCCCTGATTATGTTCTTTTCAACATCAGACCATTAATGCTCCTACTGCTAGGATGATGCCTCATCTCCGAGGGCGTTATCCATGACGCGGGCACAGTGCGGTTTGGTGGATGCCACAAGTTTGATAATCCTTGGCTTTTACCATTAGGATAATGGTGATAGACCATGCACACATAAGTCATGGATAAATCGGACACATTGATGAGAGCTCATCTTGGATTTGAACTGTGGCTGCTTGAAGTCACGACCTGCCGAACCTTCCTGTTAGCATTCACATTGGACTAACTATTTCAGAGAACTACACCATGCGAGCGGGCAGTCAGTGCGTATTGATGCAAGGTGGAACTCACCGACATGCAGTGTGGGGTCCAGACAGCGATCAGTTCCGACCAGAGCGATGGCTAGACCCTGCTTCCGTGCCAGATAATCCCAACGCCTTCGGTGGCTTCAGTTGGGGCAAGAGGAATTGTATAGGTTTGCCTATTATTATTACTCATTCCTTTTGGGTTCTTTCAATTGAAGCTGGTTAATGTTTATGTCAAAGTTAGAGCGCATCATGATTGGCCTTTGTACATAAGTAATAAATTTGGTTAAACAATATTAATGCATACTGGGCAATGAAAATTGTGAGTGTGGTGCGCAGTGTTAGGGATTGGAAGTCTTACGGCTGCGGAATAAATGTACTTACAAATCAAGTTACTTTTCAGGTAAAACTTACGCCATAGCGGCGCTGAAGGTGACTATTGCGCACTTCATACGACGATATCGAGTGAAGGCGGACGTCAGCAAACTGAAACTCAAAGCGGACTTCATATTGAAACCTGCATCCGGATATGAGATCAGCATACAAAGGAGAAATTAGTGTGTGTTTAATATTATATTGTTTATTTACAATATACCTTTGTTATCTTAATCAATTGTTTTACTCATCAACCTAAGCGAACTCATCGCCCTCGGAAGGTCCTTGAATCCAGATGTTACCAGAGCTCTAGTAACATCTGGTTTCAAGGGCCATCTGAGGGCGATGAGCAGAGATTTAATTCCTCTCTGATAGCCTATCCCGTCACAACTTCATAAACATCTTCAACGTAGTAGACCTGTAGCGACATCTATCGCCACATAAAATAACTACTAGCAAGGTAGCAAGCTCAATACATTGGCGCGTAAATATGAATTCGACCAATCAGATTACGAGGACTGCATCGCGCAAGGAAAACAAATATCGTATCTAAGAGATATACAACTGTCCGACATTCACCGTCTTCGGCCCGCCAGGCAATATCACCTCGCCTGGCCGGAGGATCCTCCCTTTTCAATGGAGGAACACCATACCTCGTTCCTCCACAAACCTAAATGCAACTATTCATAGTTTATTATACATTCAGTAGTTATCTTTCTGTTTACAACGACTCACATTTATAATAATTACTACCTTCCGCCAGCGGCTTCGCCCGCGTTATATCTTTATAAATTATAGCCTATGTTACTCACTGATAATGTAGTATTCTGCTAGTGAAAGAATTTTTAAAATCTTTGCAGTAGTTTTTGTGTTTATTCATTACAAACAAACAAACATACAAAAAGTCAAAACTTTTCTCTTTATAATATTAGTTTAGATATTTGATTTTATACTGTATCTAATTGTGGAAGCCACTGACTTATTATGCAGAAAGGACCGTTTCACTGATCGCCACATTACTGAGTTGGTATAAGACGTAGTTATATTTACGTAGTTTATCTCTCTGGTTCAAAGAGGGAAGACAGTGGGTAGGTAGGTACCGTGATACCTGCCAGGTCACCGTCCTCCAACCCCGTGCTGGTAGCGTTCGTTTCGACGCACCCTGCAATGCGCTTGTATGCTGGCTACAAAGAGCCCCATGGGCGGGTGGGGGGAGGGGGAGGTATTATTTACTGCAAGGAAACTACTTTTCGCTATTTGACTTATTCTTCAGGGTTACTTGCTGCTGCGTTGCAACTGCGGCGATAGTGCAAACCACTGCTCTTTTTATACACAAACGGCCCGCGAGTCTTGTATTACCAATTCCTTTGTTAGTCCCATGACCGTTCGTTGCAGCTATTGGCAGGTCCACATACAAATATAGAGATGTGGACTGCTAAGAGGCTGATAAGGTAAATAAAAATCAGAAGTATACATTTTTAAGTATTTTAATGCTACGATGTCATTACATTGCCGTTTTCTTCTTTCTATGTAACAAATTAAAAAATCTATAATTTTAAGGACTAATTAACAATTCAATTCAATGCAATTCTTGCGATAGATACACCAAGAAAAAAGTCTATTAGGTAAAAAAACGATCGCATCGCATGCAACCAGTACACTAATTTCTCCTTTCTATGCAGATCTCATATCCGGATGCAGGTTTCAGTATGAAGCCCATTTTGAGTTTCATTTTGCTGACGTCTCCCTTCACTCGATATCGTCGTATGAAGTGCGCAATAGTCACCTTCAGCGACGCTATGGCGTATGTTTTACCTGGAAAGTGACTTGATTTATAACTCCAGCCGTTCCGCAACCGTAAGACTTCCAATCCCTAACACTGCGCACCACACTCACTTCGGTTACATGCAACAATGTTCATTGCGCAGTATGTATTAAAATTTTATCGGCTTTACAATCGAAATAACGCAACGAACATGACATGATAGTTCAGCAAACTGTCAAAATTAAAGCAATTCCAATTAAACCTTTGATATTCATCGAAGCACCCGAGCCCATTTGTAGTCACATCATGATGTGGCTCTGTTATGAAATGCACCAAATTTATTACTTATGTACGTACAAAGGCCAATCAAGATACGTTCTGACTTTGACATAACCATAAAACAGGTTAAATTGAGAGAACCCACGAGAAATAAACGTAATAATAATAGGCAAACCTATACAACTCCTCTTGCCCCAACTGAAGCCACCGAAGGCGTTGGGATTATCTGGCATGGAAGCAGGATCTAGCCATCGCTCTGGTCGGAACTGATCGCTGTCTGGACCCCACACTGCATGTCGGTGAGTTCCACCTTGCATCAATACGCACTGACTGCCCGCTCGCATTGTGTAGTTCTCTGAAATAGTTATTCCAATTTAGCTATTTGAATGCTAGCAAATGGGATCGATAGGTCGTGCCCTCGAGTTTCGAGTCATAGCAGGTCGTGGGTTCAAAGTCAAGATAAGCTCGCACAAAGGTGACAGATTTATTCGTGACGTATGTGCGCATCGCAATATATTAACATAATGGTAAAAGACAAACATTTAAAAACTTATGAGATTTACTAATCCGCTCTGTGCCGGCGTGGTGGATAACGGACAAGTTCCTTTTTTAGAGATGAGGCAGCATCTGAGCAGTAGGAGCATTACTAGGCTGATGATGAGAAGAATAATTCGTATAAACGTCCCCTTCAGCCCATATTTTTAACTCTTACAATAATTCGTGGTGATCGACATATTGTCACGTTCACCAGAAATCGCAAACACATCGAAACAGATCGGGGAGTAGTATGTTTTCGGTGAATGGGCACCTTGTTCGCATCCTCTATTCATCAGCAAAAAGTCGTCTTCGTTTTCAAAAAATCTATAGCTTTTGGCTCAAAAAAGAGGTAAAAACCAGCTTCAAAATTCGACCTTCACCGTAACCTTTTAAAGATTGGGTGTATGTAGAATTTCATTCGGTCACAAAATTAGGTGTAGGTAGGTAAGTTCTTTTGTACTATATTCATAAGTAAGTATCTACTGATACAAATATACGTTTAGAATGAGCTACTTACTAAGCTTCACATCCTGATCAACATATCTCAGCATACCGGGTGCTCCGGGAAAATAACGAAGAGTTTCTTTTATCACAGCTTCTGTATATACGAGTCTGTTTAGATCATCCTTCTCTACATCTTTATCTGGACCTAGCACTGTGATTAACCTGAAATAGTACAGGTCAAGTCAGATTGCTTTTCATTTCATGAAATGAAGAAAATGGCTATGCTCTTGATGGTATGACGAACTTCTGATTTTGCGTAAACCAAATAATGATTACTGTCGAAAGCCAAGTTCTCGTTTTAAGAAAAATAGGTTATCGCAGTAGGATATTATTAGTTTAATTTTTATGTTGGTTTGACCATACCCAAGGCTATTGGCAGAGTGATGTATTAATCCTAATTCCGAAATCAACCGGCAAGTAAAATCAGGCAGAAATAATCCAGACTAACCGTGAAACCAAATTCTAGCCATCGCTATATCTTTGTTCAAGGGATTATCAGGGATTTTTGTAATATGAAACACAAATCAGCGAGAATTTCTTAAAAAATACGTTACATGAGAAATATTCTACTCACTCTTCATGAAGCCTTTCCTGCACATCAGGGTGTGACCCTAGCAGAATCGAGATGACCAGTTTCATTATGGACGTTGATTCGAAGCCCGCCACGATAGAAGTGTCAATCTCCTCTTTAATCTCTTGGTCCGTAAGCGTATCATCCATCGATAGCAGAAGATCTAAGAGAGGTTGATATTTTCCTGAAATTAATTTATGTTTGTGAAAAAAGTGTTATTGTCAAATTATTTGCAGTTATTTTAATGGATCATACTTCTATTTCAAAACAAATCATCCTAAATACGTGAATTATACCAGTGTTCTTAATTTCAGTTCCATTTTCCATGTCCCGTTCCAGTTTCATTGTTGCCTTTTTCCGTTCTATAATCTGTAATTAGGATACTAAGGTAAAAAAAGATTTAATAGATTTAACTAGGTACAACTGGCTGTTGCCCGTGGTTTCGCTCGAATTCTTTATGTTCCTGTTACTGTTAGCCTTTTAAAAGGTGGGAAATTAAACTTATTGGCCTATAGTTGTTTAGGTCTGATTTGTCGCCTTTTTTATGTAATAAAATAATGTTTGAGTGACAAAAAGCTTCTGGAAATTTACCGCTTCTTAAAATGGAATTTAAAAAGTTTGTAATTTTAGGAAGAAGGGTGGGTTCACCTATTTTTAAAGCCTCTGTAATGATGCCATCCTCACCTGGTACCTTATTGTATTTCATCTTTTTGAGTACAACATGCACCTCATACCCGGTAATAGGTGGGATGTCATCTGGGCAGAAGTAACTAACGCTAGGTTGGATTTTCTGAGAAGTTGAGTAAAGGTCTTTATAAAATGTTGTGCAAGCTTCTAAAATCTGTGTACGACTTCGTTGTTTCTGGCCATTGTGATCTCTTAGGCAATTGATCCACGGTTTCCCTTTTGCCATGCCTTGTTTGTCTATCTTTAGGGAACGGTTCTGTTCAAGGGCGATTTGGATGATTTCGGTGTTATAGTTCCTGATATCTCTTCTAATATTGCGTTTAACCTGTTTGTTTTTTGCTTTATATGCAGAACTGGTCCTAATGTCGCTTAGCTTCAGTCTTTCTTCAATTAATGTTTTAGTTTCTAAGGATAGTTTTTTAAGTTTATTTGGTTCTTGCTTTATCTTTGTACTTGCTATTTTAATAATTTTTACTAAGTTATTCAATTGTTGTTGAACATCATCTGTATTTGTGTCTAAGATACTAAAGCAAATTTTTAGTTCTATATTAAATTGTGATACTTTATGTATCTGGATAAAATGTATCCTTGGAAGTAATTTTGGATATGATCGGTCTTTCAGTGGTGGATATAGTCCTCTTGAACGGGTGCCGTCTGTCGGGTCAGGTCAGCTTGTAACTGACATGGCATTCTTATTTGAAAGCAAATCATTGTTATTATCCTATGCTAATTTATTTTCACTCACATTAAATTACATGATTGTAGTCTATTATTTTAAAGGAGTTTCCGTGGAATTTCTTGACGATTGTTCTCCATAGGACCTGCTATTTGGAACCACGCACCTAGTCTCGACATTTCATAGGTGCCTGTATTTTGTTTTTCATAAAATAAAGATCTATTCTTTTCTATTCTTGTGTACATAAATCCGATCAGCTATTTATTCGAGATGGAATACCTAACAAACGTCTAAATACCTAAACACCTTTACAAAATTCCACATTAACAATACTCCTAGTAGCATCGTTACGACTAACGTTAGCAACTCTTCAATATCTATTAGTGAATTATAAAATGTTAATAGACCTTTTCTCAAAAAAATTGCAAATTAGGCATTGTATAATGTATATTATGCTTGGGCTAACAGATGTGTTCACAATGTACGATGACGACATAAAACTGGTACGGTATTAAGCCCCCATTCTCCCGAAAATGGTAACGCTCAATCAGTAAGTTAACGGAAATTTTAAGGTGATAAGTGGATATTTTATAAAATCTGGTATTATAAAAATGTATACCTACTGAACAAAACAACATTGGAATTGGATTGATATTAAATTATCTTCGAAAGTATAGGCGCAATATCTGGGACGACATAAGCGTTTAGAAATAAATGGATGTGATTCCATTAAAGGTATCGTGTCGGCGTCGGTACCCTCTCATGTGAAAACACCCAATAAAATAATATATATGAGCCACTTTCAGATTCATTCTTTACTAAACCATTGGACTTTGTTTTAAATTGCAGAACTTACCTCAGTAGACATTTTATTTAATACGCTTATTGGTTTTGCCATTTTATGTTCATATCCACTCAATTTAAACATGAAGTCGGTGTGCAGATAAAAGGTATGACATCTTTTTGTGACAAGACCCAATATTTCTTCGACTGCTTCAAAGTATTTTTCTGCGAATTCCTCATTGGCCACGTTTACTCCAAAAGCAGTTACTGTAATGAAATTAAATGTACATTACTAGAATTAAGTCTGATTATTATGTTTACCTGTTATTTACGTAATTATGTTAGGTATAAGTCAATAAACACCATTTAATAATAGGAAACATGTCGATGAATAATTTAGGTGAGTTATGATACCCCGAATACCGAAAACGGGCAAGTCCAAACCTGTTAGGCTGACTCAGAGCGTCATTCAGTAGAAAATCGGACAGATCCAGACATGTCTGCGTGTTCAAGGACGAATGCGTGGGAACTTAAAATTATTTCGACATGGCCGGACCTACTGAATTACGGCGCTCTGAGTCTGCCACTACATGCGATAGGGAAAAACTATATATGAGAAGGTGGCTTGCCGTTGGGAATTTGTAGTTCAACAGTCTCGGTAGTTCAACAGTAGTAGTCTCAACAGTAATAAGTCCCAACATTAAGCCAGCCTGAAACCTGAAGTGGTCTAGAAAATCTGACTCTATACCTAGTTTTGAAAGTGTAAATGTAAAAGTATACCCTGAACCAGTGACAAATAAAAAGTAAATCTGAAGAAGCGAAGTTTGAGTCCAACACCTTAGTAAAAATACAGTCCACACCTGACAGCTGGTCCTTCGAGCCGGATAAACCTAGAAACATGAAGACTAGGTGCTACAGCGAAGGAATGTGTATCAGAGTCTGGCTATGATAGTCGACGTCCCCGCGTGTTTGAGATACCGTCTGGGTCACCGTCAACTAATTCGTCGGTACATCTGCGCACTCGGTATGTTGCGCCGGCAGCAGGGTCCGACCCCGCCGCGCCCGCGTTCCCGTCCGCACCTCACTACGTACGACTACGTAGTGCGTCCGCCGCACCGCCTCCTCGCCTACTGTCGATGAGTAGAGCCGCCGCGCCCGCGTACGCGTACAGAGACCCGCTTGCCATACCCGCTGTATCGAGAAAGGAGACAAGCTACCCTGCGCTCTCCACACCGCGCGCTCGCAACCCAGGCGAACCTGCAAGAGTTACGCACGCCGACGATACCACCGTGCAGGATACGGCCAGTACTATACGTACAAGAAGATCGTTCAGCAGTGACGTAGCTAGGATCAAGAAGGCAGAATACCAGGCGCAGAAGAGAATCGCGGCGATTCGCAACGAGCAGTTGGAAATTGAAAAGGCGTTAGTCGGCAAGCGTTTTGAATACGAAGTTTCGACAATTCAGGCAGAAGCAGATGCCCGTGAAGAGGGCTCAGTAGTGCACGACAGTGTGGGTAGGGCAGAGGAAAGGGTCGGCGAGTGGCTTCAGAGTGTTGATCGAAGTCACCCGGTCGCCGACCAACTGCAGACAGAGCAGCCTCCGCACCCCGCCGCCGCGCACGTAGCGAGAGAAACCGCCGCCTACGTCGAACCTGTGCCGTGTATTAACGCCACCACGCCCGCTGCGAATTGATCGAAGACGACCGCGATCCACGTCACGCTTACCCACTAGAGGGGAGCGCCGAACAGGAAGAGGCTATTGATAGGTGCTGACAACTGGCACCTCATAGTCACACGCGAACTACGTGTGGGTAAGAAGAGAGAGCCCGCCGCGTCATATACCATTTTGGGGTGGGTCATCCACGAGACTGCGCCACATGCGACACTCAAGGAACAAGAGGGACAAGTGGTGCTATATTTATACGACGCGTCTGCAGAATCGAACGTAAGTAAGACAGAAGATGTGCGTCGTGAAGAAGAAGAAGTCACGCTTCAAGACTGATGTCTTCGGTGTGCCCCTGTCGAGAAAATTAAGCCTGAAGACAGACAGGCAATCGACGTCGTGCACAATGAAGAAGGGACGACCACTCCTGGCTAACTCAGATTAAGAGCGTACATACAACTGTTATGTTGTCAGCCATCGATGACTTAGTTATCAGACTTTGTAATTCCGTTTTGACCAATAATTCTGCAGCATGACGAAAAAAAATATCTACTGAAATATTATAAGGCACTATTTCTCAGTTTTTGATTGAGTATAATAAATATAATGGGTCCGAAATTCACTCAAAATGCAATATAACATTTGATATAACGTAAGAAATTGACTTACGCACTTGGCCTGGCTAATAGACGTAGTTTTGTTTTTAATGAATTGTATTTTGTGTCAGATATGTAGATATATTTTATTATACTAACAGAAATAAAACACTTAAAAGGAAACGCAAGTTAGTTATATGAAATAATTTAGATTATAATTATTTAGTCAGAATTTGATTATTACTGCACATCTGAGAAGGCCTCATAAAGTCCTCGATGGTGTGTCTAGTCCACCAACCTGCACCAGGCTAGCGTAGTCAACTAAGGCCTAATCCTTCTCATATAAATAATATAGTAATTATACCTCTCGTTTAAGTTTGTTTTTGGTGCATCTACCTTCATTGTCTCTTCATCACCCTTAGGTTGTCTGGTAGAGAATGCCTACGGCATTAAGACCGCCTTTGTACATTGTACATGAAGCATTTAAAATAAATAAATATTTTATTAAATTTTTATCTATGTGGTTTCAAGGAAAAAGGGGGCTAGAGATACCCCGTCCACACCGATAAATAATTCTCTTTCTCTTTAAAAATATTTTTTTAATAAGAATTCTATTCAATTAAATCAACCTCAGCTCACTGCTGGACTGTCTCTCCCAAGTTGCACTACAACACTGGGTTTCAAGAACCATCGCATTAATATGTAAATTCGCCTGCGATCCTGAAGTCTGCAGGCATCAGAACTGATTCATGGAATACTCACAACAGAAAGTCTCCAAAGCTATCTTCTTGAAATAGACACTAGCATCGAATTGTCCTTTTCCTACGTTGGGCTCCATTTCACTCAACAGCCGTCTGGATTGACTGTTAAACACCCCGAGGAACCCGTTTATCACTGGTAAGCTGAACGCTGGGGTCATCAGCTTGCGGTGACGCTTCCATACTTCTCCTGAAAAAAAAAAAAAATCCCTACATAATAAACCATATCCAGGCTGGTTGATTTCATTATCGATGTTGTATGTATTATTATGTAATCATATTTTAGAAATTAATTATATATGTAGTAATTAATTTCTAAATTCTAATAAATATCTGGATTCAACACAAACCTAACCACAATTCAATATAAGTTCTATAATGGTTTAGGGTTTGAAAAATTGGGGATACCGCAAGTCTCTATTTTGGGTCCATTCTTAAATTATTATTATTCTTAATTCCATTAGAAAATACAAATTATATTTATGTGGATCATAATATACCAATGTAGGTACATACTCAGTGCATGTTATTAATTGTAAACTAACAACTGCAATAAATATTATATGAAATTTGGGATTCAGAAATGTAATCAAGCTTATTATAGATCCTACTAACCTGATCCGGTGACCAGTCCATCCCCCAGCCACTGTTTAGCGTACGCATACGCAAAATGTTTCTGTAAACACGAGTTCGAGGCCGTCAGAGCATCGTCGGGGTCTGTTATAACTGTAAAAGAGGAAGAAAATTTGGAGGAAGAGAAAAGTCTTGTATATCCGTACAATATACCGTCGTTGCACTTGGATAAACCCTTATTATAATTCTATCAGCTTTTCAGGAGACGGAATAAACTGTTTTATTAGATAACTAATAAGTTAATAAAAATCTAACAATGCTAAATGCTGACACTTTGCCAATATCTTATTTCATGATTATTATTATTATTATTATTATGAGCCCGTAATGTCCCACTGCAGGGCAAAGGCCTCCCTTCCCTCTTTCCATTTCTTCCATCTTATTTCATACTGTGCTAAAAATAAAAATATTTGTTTACTGTTAAGTACCTTATTTAAGCTAAAAATATTATATTTATTTATTTATTTAATCATTTATGTACACACAAGAAAAGACACAGCAAACATTAAAAATAGGAGAACAAAGTACAAAGGTACTGCTTATTTCACAAAAGAAATCTCTTCGTCTCTTCTTCGAGATATTTTTCGTTCACGGAATAAGTTATGGGTAAAAATGCACATAAAGGTTTTGTTTTGAACATTTTGTAGGATACTCTTTTCTAGCCATATCTATGCTTAAAAATCGTAAAAATAATGAAGCCTCAAAGAAGTAAATTAAACAAGTTTAAATACTTAAGTGTTACAAAATAAGAGTCTTTATTTTAAGTAAAAGTTTTTGTTAAATTTTTGGTTTTCCTCTTGCTAAAATTGAAATAACTAATGGCGCCTACAGAGTGCAACAAGTTGAAGTATCTGAACGCAATAAAAATAATAAATCTGTTATGAGCAACTTTGTTGTTTGAAAATATTTTTACGTGTTCGGATTCAATAGCAAATCCAGGTACAATGTGAATTTTGACGTACAATCCAAATTTTAAGATAAGATTTTTAGCAATTAGAGCCTAGATGTAGCCATAACTGACTACCTACTGAATAGATGTGAAGTTTAAAATAGATGAAATGAATGCAATAAAAATAATCAAAACATCCACATATTTACGGATTTTGGCAAGCGTACCAACATTACCTGTATTGGTTTTCGCAAAAGCGATAAGAATACGTTGTCATAAAAAAAATTGCGAAACTGGCGTACCATAGAGAGATTTCTATTCTATTCTTTAGTTGCCAGAAGTGTATAATCGAACTAAAATATCGATTGTGGTGGTGTTTGCGACCTGTACTAAAATAAAAACACATCAGAAGCCCAATTCTCGTAATTAATTTATAATATGACTGAAAGTTGACCGAACTGAGATTATATTATGAATTGACAAAAAGTCATGTATTCTACTCCTCTTAAAGTTCAGTCCGATTCCAGTATGATTTGGATTCAATCTTCTTACAAACTCATTTCAATCTCATTTTTGACGTTTGTGTATAGACGTGAGTGTCAATTTTATTATCAGTGTCAGTTCAAAATGTTAGCAGAATACCGATTTGCCTTTTATTCAACTTTCGATCTCATTACAATATAATGTCACGTTTGACGTTGTTTGTTAGGGTAGGAGAATACCATTTGTGACATTTATGACATTGGTAGTAGATCGGAATGAGATCCGAACTATATTTTGAACATTTTTAATTACGAGAATTGGGCCTCAGTGTGAAGCCTCAATAAAAAATTGAATAAAAAAAATTACAATAAAGTAGCGTCGCAAATTCATCAATCATTATAACTAATCTTGCGCTGTAGACTTTCCAACTCAACAACACCAATTAGCATCAACTGGATGGACATCCTTCCATTCGTCTACCGGTTGTCTAGATCTGGAGCACCGTATGCAATAGATCATTATAAAGCTTGCTGACTGCGTAATCTTCAGACACTGGTATGAACAGTTGCGTCTGAGAGCTCACGTTGATACGACAGAAGATAAATAAGAAACAAAAACTTACTGTAGTAAATACTGCGTCCAAGAAAATAGACGGTGACGCCACCTTGTCTAACACTGTCGTTAGCAAACAACTGCAAGATCTCCCATAAATCTGAACAAAGAAATTTATTACAATAGACAACGCATTCATTAAATCCGGCCAGGAGGCATTAACTTCTGCCTGGTTGGAAAATACTCCTTTTTATTGGTTAAAACATGATGCATCCCACACTAGGCAGTCCAGTAATATAGTTACAGCTTCCAGACTTAAGATTTATTAAGGTTAAGTCTCACATGCGCAAACGCTCAGACCAGAAACACCTATTGTTTCATGCATGGATCGCACTCGGGCCCATTACGCATAAAAGCAAGTCACTTGACGACGCGGTTGACGCAGTGGCTAAGTGAGTAGCGTTCTGCGCTAGGTACGTGCCGCAGGCTCGATTCCGCACGGAATAAATATTTATATTATCTAAAAATAGTTGTTTCGGGTCAGGGTGTGTGTGCAAGTGACATAATTATATTAGGTATAACATTGTATTTCTAAACTGTACCCTCGATACAGGAGAAATCTTAGTGAGGGGAAAAGTTTTTTAAGAATAAGAATAAGAAATAAATTATTTTACCGACCGAGCCGTCAGAAATAGCAGAACTCCACACACTCAGTTCTTTCAAAAAATATATAATTCTCCGGGAAATCTTTCACTCCTATTTCACTGTCTACTTACATTCAGTGTCACCAAGTAGCAAATGAGCATGCCCAATGATGGGCAGCGCGCCGGGGTATGCGGGCGGCAACGCATGAGCACGCAGCTCCTGAGCACGCGAACGCCATAACCACACCGCGCATGTGCAAACCAAAACACACAGTAGAAATTCAAGAAGCATTGTGAGATGACTAAGGCAATGAGCGAATTGTGCCTATTAACTACTACAACGTTAAAACATGGACTAATGCTCGAAGACAGCTGGAGAAGATTGGATGTGGAGGCGCGGACCAGGTGTGGTCGGACTTGGAAGATGCCTTCGTCTATTGCTGGACTGAGACTATTGAAATGTTACAATAATCGTATGACACAGCATTTTATAAAGTTTCAAAAAATTCCTAATACATAATTCATTAATTTAAATTAATTAATTAAGTCCAGTTACCTATAAATACAGAATGTTTTTCTAAATCCATGTAGGATTTGACGTCATAAATAAATCCAGCCGTGACTGTCCCAGCGCTGAATAGGAGCCTTTTCTCAGAATGAGAAGGGCTAGACCTCAGTCCACCACGTTGGCCTGGTGCGGGTTGGCGGACTACACACACTACCGAGGACTTTATGAGACCCTGTCAGGTGTGCAGGTTTCCTCACGATGTTTTCCTTCACCGTTAATGCAAGTGATAATCGAATTTTGATCCACACGCGCGGTCACCCGCGACTCGCTGCTTAGTGGGAAAATTAAAAAGGAAAATATAATTATTCTGCGCCCTCATTCTTATTGAAAAATTCTCAATTACGACTACATACTGTATTAGTTTTGTATTACCTACCTTGACATTTTTTAATTACCTATGTCATGAACAATGACGTCATTTCAATTGTATAGATTTTTAAAATTCAAATAAATTATTAATATTCTATTCTAATTCAATTTATTTTAGTTGCCATTGAAGGTGACTTAATAGGGTGTTTTTTTTTTTTTTATCGTGGTAACATCATCAAATGCGTCCTCCCACCCCGGGCAGGGCGGGAGGGACTGTCAGACTTGTACTGACTAAAATCCACGGTGTTCCTTCGATAGCCCTTTACGTTCCGGGGTCACGGTAATGAGATAAGTCCCGCGACCCCGGCAGGCTTCGGCCCTCTACAGGGGGGGCCCCGTCATCTTGCTGACGACATAATAGGGTTAGAAATATATTTTTATATGAGTATATATAAAAGTTTCTTGTTTTTTTTTTTTAATGCATAAATTTTTGCCTTTGTAAAAATATACTTTTTCTAATCAAAATATTTAGGTGCATCTATGTTGCTGTCTACCAACTTTCAGCCCGCGGTTTATCTCGCGTAGACTGTGATATTAATATTGTTGTATTTTTGTTTCGAAACAAATTGTCTTATAACTTCGTAAATATCTGTTCACGTTTTGTTTAACAAATAAGTTTGAAAGTATTTCCACCAAAAACAATTCAATAAAACAGATATATAAATGATATTTATTACATCTATGTCCAGCAGTGGGCGTTTTTCAGCTGACATGATAACGTAAAAGTTGTTCATAATGATGGGTAAGGCCTCAATGTTATGAATGCTGCGTATCTTTAAGTTGCATTACCCCAGGATATTATACCATACCTAAATACAGAAGCCACTGACCCACGATATGCAGCAAGGACCGTTCCACTGTTCACCACATTACTGAGTTTGTATAAGACATAGTTATCGAGCTCTGTTTGAGTTTTCCATATTACCTTACATAGAGACCCAAAATTTTTGTCACCTCGATTTGATTATCCATTGTAATTGAGATGCATTACACTGTTTTTTCGCTGTTTGAATAACTATAAGTCAACTTGTTTATTAAATGAACTTTTCTGCTACCGGTGCCATGTTTATGTAGGAGTATGGAAGTGGCACCAGTGACAGAAAAGTCTTCTATACTTATACCTTATCCTGGCCATTCTTGTCGCACCACACGTCCCTCTCCATATGATGTTGAACTGCAAATGAGCGCCAGATATTTCTTAATGTTCCCAGACCTCTTGCTATAGGTAGCTTGTCGCTTGAACCCTGTTCCCTAATATCGAACATATTCTCCTAACTCTTTATTTAAATCACTCGCATCATAGACTAGGTCATCTAATTTATTTCTTCTTTCAGAAGGTGACTGTCAAGAAGGTCTGCATTATTCTGTGATCACCAATTACTGTTTCAGGCTTAGCTTGTTTCTCCATTACCGTTCGTTGCAGCTCGAAATACAAATATAGAAATATAACGGGCTGATAAGGTGAATAAAAAGCAGAGGTATTAATTTTGTTTTGTACTTTAATGCTACGATGTCATTACATTATCGTTTTCCTCCTTCTATTTTGTATTTAAATTAATTACTTTGACGACTAATTAAAAATTCAAATTCAGTCAATGGACTCCCAATCTTTTTATTTAAATCAACCTCCTAGACTAATAGCCGTCTCTAGGCCGTCATTTCCTCGTTCTTGTGAAAAGTGACTAAGGAGTTATATCAAGAAGATAGGCAGCCGCAATGAGCTGCATGCACCAATTCCTTTACCAGACGTGGCCTGGCCTGTCTGTTTCTCCAAGACTGTTCGTGGCAGCTATTGGAGGTCAACAAACAAATGTATACCGTACCGTGTGTGCATGTGTGTGTGTATGTATAGATGTTAACGATAAGGTAAAAAAAAGATAAGGTATAAATTTTTAAATATTTTAATGCTAAGATCCGTCACCTCAGTTACTTTTTGTTTCTTATAACAAATAAATAAATTCGAATTTAAAATATATTTGACGTATGTATAAATATTTATATCCTGGCAATAGCTCAAGTATATAATTTCAAACGATTGCAATTAATTAGTACACACATACTAATTATTTCTCCTTTCTATGCTGATCTCATATCCGGATGCAGGTTTCACTATGAAGTCCATTTTGAGTTTCAGTTTGCTGACGTCCGCCGTCACTCGATATCGTCTTATGAAGTGTGCAAAAGTCACCTTCATCGCCGCTATGGCGTATGTTTTACCTGGAAAATAACTTGATTTGTAACTCCACTTGTTCCGCAACCATAACACTTCCAACCCCTAACCCATTGCACCACACTTGCAAGCAATCTTTAATGCGCAGTATCTATTAAAAATTTATCGACTCGAATGTCATCCATCGATGCTCCCAACTACTTTTTGTCTTAGCGTGATGTGACCGCAGTGGTGGTCGCCCACGGCGTCGGGCGCCGGCCGACGATCTCCGGCCACCGTAGGCGCGGGCATGCGGACAGCGAGTAAAGGGCAACTCGCTGTCCGACCATGGACCATGCCCGGGTCGACGGCGCGTTGTGTTCCACGCGCGCCTCAAAGAACGTCAGCAAGATGACGGGGCCCCCCCTGTAGAGGGCCGAAGCCTGCCGGGGTCGCGGGGCTTATCTCATTACCGTGACCCCGGAACGTAAAGGGCTATTGAAGGAACACCGTGGATTTTAGTCAGTACAAGTCTGACAGTCCCTCCCGCCCTGCCCGGGGTGGGAGGACTCATTTGATGAATTTACCACGATAAAAAAAAAAAAAAAAAAAAAAAAAAAAAAAGCGTGATGTGACAACGTCTTTTATGAAATGCTGCTAATTTACTAGGGCTTATCTTAATATGCTCTAAGTTTGAAATAGACATAAAACAGGATAATTTTAGAAAACCCAAAAGGTATAAAGTAATAATAATAGGCAAACCTATACAATTCCTCTTGCCCCAACTGAAGCCACCGAAGGCGTTGGGATTATCTGGCATGGAAGCAGGATCTAGCCATCGCTCTGGTCGGAACTGATCGCTGTCTGGACCCCACACTGCATGTCGGTGAATTCCACCTTGCATCAATACGCACTGACTGCCCGCTCGCATAGTGTAGTTCTCTGAAATAGTATTCCAATGTGGCTATTTGAATGCTAGCAGATGGGATCGGTAGGTCGTGACCTCGAGTTACGAATCATAGTAGGTTGTGAGTTCAAATTAAAGATAAGTTTGCACAAAGGTACCTATCAGATTTATTCATGACTTATGTCCGCAATTACGCGCTTTACTAAACTAATGGTAAAAGATAAAAATTCGCAAATTATATCCACGAACTCGCACTGTGCCCGTGTGATGGATAACGGGACAAGTTCCTTTCTCAGAGATGAGGCAGCATCTAAGCAGTGGGAGCATTACTAGGCTGATGATGAAAAGAACATTTTCATCGTATAAAAGTCCCCTTCAGCCCTTAGTTTTAACTCTTACAATAATTGGTGATGATTGACATATTGTCATGTTCACAGGGAATCGCAAACACATCGAAACAGATCGGGGATTACTTATTTTTGTTTGTGTTTGCTTTTTGTGTTTTACCTTGTGCCCGTCCTAAAGTCATAAGCTAGTAGTCGTCTTCTTTTTTCTACAAATATGTAGCTCGAAAAAGTTTTTATATCAGCTTCACCGATGGGAACAACCCCAATAATCGACCTTCATTCGTTACTTTTCGAAGATCGGATATTTGATAACGTAGAATTTCATTCGGCGTATTCTAAAGTAAGATATTAGTTTAAAATACTACTTACTAAGCTTCACATCCTTGTCAACATATCTTAGCAGAGCAGGTGCTCCGGGTAAATACCGAAGACTTTCTTTTATCACAGCTTCTGTGTATACGAGTCTGTTTAGATCATCCTTCTCTACATCTTTATCTGGACCTAGCACTGCGATTAACCTGAAATAGTAAAGGTCAAGTCAGATTGCCTTTAATTCATGAAATGAAGAAAACCTTTATGCTCTTGATGGTATGGCGAACTTCTGATTTTGCGTAAACCAAATAACCATTATTGTCGAATCCCATTATTTCGTGTAAGGTAATCGGCTCGTCGCAGCTTGTTATTATCAGTTTCATTTTCTAAGTCACACGCAATATTTTGTTAGGGTGGAGTATTTGTAGCCAAAATCACATGGCAAGTAAAATCTGGCAGAAATAGTAGATCGCGATCGTCGTAAAACTAAATCCCAACGGTTGTAGTCCCTGTCTTTGTTTTAAATTAAATTAAATTAAATTCGTTTATTTTCAGATTACATAAAACCATATACCTATAATAAATGTTACTAAAAAC
Source organism: Allophyes oxyacanthae (assembly GCA_932294325.1). Taxonomy (NCBI): domain Eukaryota; kingdom Metazoa; phylum Arthropoda; class Insecta; order Lepidoptera; family Noctuidae; genus Allophyes; species Allophyes oxyacanthae. The sequence goes on from OW028631.1 coordinate 11,618,876, forward strand.
AAACTTATTTCTATGTTAGTAAATAAATAAATTAAATAAAACATAATAACAACGGCCACAAGCACTATATACATATCCGTTCCAGACTATTCAACATACAGTCACAACTCTCAGTCACAGTCATCAGGATGATATTGGGACTATCCCGCACCCTGCGAATCAGTTTTAGTAATAATTTAGGTTTAGTAATATTTATGAAAACAAGACTGCGATAATTTCTTAAAAATACACCCGTTAGAAAATTTCTTCTCACTCTTCATAAAGCCTTTCTTGTACATCAGGGTGTGATCCCAGCAGAATTATTGTGATGTACAGTGTTTCAACGGACGTGGAGTCGAAGCCTGCTACGATAGTCGTGTCAATTTGTTCTCTGATCTCTTGGTCTGTAAGGGTATCTTTCATCAACAGCAGAAGATCTAATAGAGGTTTTTGTCTTCCTGAAATGAATGTGTTTCAGTTTACATGATACGTTGTTTTATATTTCCAAATTAATTGAAGCTATTTTAAAAGGATGGAAACCCTCTATCGTTGAGGTTAGTGACACTTTTAAGTAACCTTTTGTAGAAACATACACAATTCTGTAGAAACGATTTATTTGATTTGGCTAACCTAATTTAGTAAAAACTAGTTTATTTCTAGTATTATTTTCTTGAGCGTTGCTTACTACATTAACTGGTTGGAAGTTTTGACGAACATTAATGTAATATTTTCCAAAATGTAAAGTGAAGGCATTTTGAATATTATTATTGGATATGCTCAAGTCTCTAAGGGACTCGCGGGGTATCGTATATATCGTGTATCGTATACCTACCTGAGTTCTTCGTTTCACTATCTGTTTCCATGTCTCGTTCAATTTTCATTGTTGCCTTTTTCTTTTCCATAATCTGTAAGTAATTATTTTACTAAGGTTAACATAGATTCAACAGATTTATCTCCATTGATTTCTGACGAAGGATACACTAAAATATTCCTACATTGCTGTACCCGACAGGGTCCATAATGATCGAAATAATTGTTATTTTACCACCTAAATAAATTACATTGTGGAACGCAAAAAATATTCAGTATTCATTAGAGAATTGGTAAAATGTTGATTGATTTTTTCTAACATACTTGCGTACTGAGCGTTGTATCTATATTATTATGCTTTGGCTAATGTCCATATATCCTATTACAACCACAATACGTGGGTCAAACTATCAAAAACATCAGTGTCTGTGACGATAAAAGCGTTAAGTAATAAATGTATGAGATTTTATTATCGGCTTTAGTTGATTCTAGGAGGCTTTGGTATCAAGTCCTGAAAATATCCTTTCATAAAAGTAATTTCATGTATTTATGCATGTTTGAGTTACAAACTGGATGTTTGTTACTCAAACACGCATGAATGTCCCAAGATCTTCACAAGCTGTCACATTTATAATACGAGCATAAAGTGTGGTTATAACTGACAGATTTTTAAGATGATGGATATTTCTTCACGGGGCGTTGTATAGAATAGAATAGATCTTTATTTCATGTAAACCAGATACAGGCACTTATGAAATGTCGAGACTCTAGGTGCACGGTTTCAAATAGTAGTCCCTATGGAGAAGAACCGGCAAGAAACTCCATGGTAACTCTTTTCAAAAAATAGATTATAAATCTTTATCAGTACAATGTTGTGGTAAGAGCTGCGAGAATAATGTAATTTAATGTGAATAAAAATAAGACTAGGATAATAATGATTTGCCTGTGAATAAGATTGCCATGGCAGTTACAAGCTGACCAGTTCCGACAGACTATAGTATATTATTAGTGTGCTTGAGCTAATGGATGCGTTCCTGGTACCGGCACAATATCGGCGTCTGCGACGACATAAGCGTTTAGTAAAGAATGCGTGTGATTCTATTATCGATGTCGTGTCGGTGTCGGTGCTGCCTCATCCAATAAAATAATCATTGTGCTGATTGCAGTGTCATGCTTGACAAAAATACCTGTTGGATTATGTTTTACGTTGAATTACTTACATCAATAGACATTTTATTTAACACGCTGATTGGTTTTGCCATTTTCTTTTTATATCCACTTAATGCACACATAAAGTCAGTATGCAGATAAAAGTTATGAAACCTTTTTGTGATAAGGCACAATATTTCATCGACTGCTTCCAAGTATTTTTCGACAATTTCCTCGCTGACCGCACTTACTCCAAACGCAGTTACTGTAATGAAAGTAAATTGTGTAGAGGCATAGCTCAGATTAAGGGCGAACATACAACTGTTATGTTGCCCCGACACGACAATATTATGTAAACTCGCCTGCGATCCTGAAGTTCGTAGACATCAGAACTGATTCATCAAAACTCATGGAATACTCACAACAGAAAGTCTCCAGAGATATCTTCCTGAAGTAGATATAAGCATCAAATTGTCCTTTTCCAACGTTGGGCTCTAATTCACTCAACAGCCGTCTGGATTGACTGTTAAACACCCCGAGGAACCCGTTTATCACTGGTAAGCTGAACGCTGGGTTTATCAACTTGCGGTGACGCTTCCATACTTCTCCTGAAATCATAAACGTTCTTACATAATTCTTCACCCTTGCATTAGTATGGGAGATTTAAAACTGTTAAAGCATAATATTAAATTATAGAATCAGAATAATCAAGTCTTAAAACCATAAGAGCATTAGATCAATTTAGCAAATTGAAAACCATGCTCAATGACCAACAAAGGACCAACCCACTTGGAACCGTGCGCCTAGAATCACGACGTTTTGAAAGTGCCTGCAAAGGCCCAGTTGAAATTAAAATCTTTGACTTTGACTTTGAATTACTTCTTATTTAAAAAAATAATAAATGTATAATTGTATTGAAAGGTTTGCAACAGCCAATCACCATCCAGCATAATAATCGACCAATAGAAGGCGGTGATACGCACTACCTGTCGATATGAGAGCATAATTATTTTATCTGTTGTCAATACCTAAGACTGCTGCTGCGTCATTTAGGTGGTTAAAATATTTGTAGAATCCACTTTTGGTACCTAGGTTAACTCCATCCATCCCATCCAAAATATTAGTGCTAGGCACTTCGACTGAGCAATTTCCACAATATTCTATCTCATGCTAAATATTTTAATTTTTTGTCTCTTCATTTGCTTTTTCTTTGAGTTGATCAATGTACTTGCTTCTTGTTCTTCCTCTTTCTCTTTTTACCTCTATTTTTCCTTATATAATAATTGTAGTACTAAATTTACCGTTCGTAATCAAGTGACCAATCCCACTTAGACTATTTGGTATAAAATGAAATCTACGTATGTACATATTCATAATTTGAAAAACTAATAGATAATAAATGTAGACGTCGGCACAACTCCTATGGTTTAGAGTTTGAATATTTGGGAATGCCGCAAGGCATTATTATAGGTCCATTCTTATTCAGATAATATTTATGTGGATGATACGCATACTCAGTGGATATTATTTATTCTACTAACAATTTGATCGGAAAGAATACCGAATCCGGGATTGAGAAATCAGCTAGCTTATAGATCCAACTAACCTGAACCGGTGATCAGTCCATTCCCCAGCCATGGTTTAGCGTACGTATACGCAAAATGCTTCTGCAAACACGAGTTTGAGGCCGTCAGAGCATCATCGGGGTCTGTTATCACTTTAACAGAAAAACAAATTATGTGTACAAACTACATGAAATGAAATTACCTATTATAATATTTTAATTTTATATTAGCTGAATTTATACCATAGAATAGAATAGAATAGGTAGATCTTTATTTCATGTCAACCAAATACGACAGAAGATAATTATGAAACAAGAACTTACCATAGTAAATACTGTGTCCGATAAGGATGACGGTGACGCCACCTTGTCTAACACTGTCCTTAGCTAACAACTGCAAGAACTCCCATAAATCTGTACAAAGAAATTAATTAAAATAAGCAACGCATTCCACAAGGCATTAACTTCTGCTTGGTTGGAAAATACTCCTTTTTTATTGGAAAAAACATGATACCATAGCACTAGACAAACTTCAGTATTATAGGTACAACTTACACGCGCAAATATTATACTTAGACCAGAAACACCCATTGTTCCATACACGAACTCGCACCTCATAGCGCCAAAAACCGGTAAGTCACTGTAACCACCGAGCCGTCAGAAGCAGACGAACTTCACACTACTAAATAGAATCCACTGTCTACTTACATTCGGTATCACCAAGTAGCAAATGACCATGCCCAATGATAGGCAGCGCGCCGGGGTATGCGGGCGGCAACGCATGAGCACGCAGCTCCTGAGCACGCGAACGCCACAACCACACCGCGCATGCGCAAACCAACACACACAGCAGAAATACAAGAAGCATTCTGAGATGAGTAAGGCAAAGGAAGAGTTATGTTTTAACTTTCAAATCATGGACTAATGCCCGAAGGCAGCTGGAGGAGGTTGGATGTGGAACGCGGAGAGCAAGGTGTGGCGGCACTAGCGAGATGCCTTCGTCTAGTGGTGGACTGATCCTATTGAAATGTGACATTGTATGACACAATATTTTATAAAGTTTCAAACGATTTATAATACATAATTCATAGATTAAAATAAATAAATAAATTTAAAGTAATGTTATATACAGAGTGTTTTTCTAAGTCCATGTAGGATTTGATGTCATAAATAAATCTAGTCGTGACGGTCCCAGCGCTGCACAGGCTCTTCTCAGAATGAGTAGGGTTAGGGCTCAGTCCACCACGCTGGCCTGATGCGGGTTGGCGGATTACACACACTATCGAGGACTTGATGAGGCCCTCTCAGGTGTGCAGGTTTCCTCGCGATGTTTTTCTTCACCGTTAATGCAAGTGATAATCGAATTTTGATCCACACACGAATTCCGAAATATCAGAATTGCAGACACGAGCGGACCCCGGATCAGTTTCGTTTTCCTAGAAGCGGACACCTATGGCCGAGACAATACTAATGTCTGGGTTCCGTTACTTGGACCTATTTACCACTAAGTGGCTTGTTGCGGGCGGCCGGCCGCACACGATTCCTATTTATTTATAAAAAGAAAATGTTCTAAAACTATAACCCACCTACTGAAAAAGTATGAAACAAGAAAATATTAATACTCGTTCATAGTGATGTTCAGAGCATAGCCGTGGGCGTATTATGATATGTAGTTTAGAAGTTATGAGGGAACAGATGAACATTAGTAGGTACATACATACATACCGGTCAAACATCTAACCCTCTCCGTAGTCTGGTAATAAGTCATAAACCACACCCGGTGGCGACTGGTAGCCGTGCGCGACTCAAAATCTACATTATTATTACTGCAAAAGTCCACAAGCGCGACCAGCCGCGAGCGACTGCACGGCCAGCGCTATTTAGTTATCAGTATGCAGCAAGTCACGCGGTCGCCCGCAACTCGCTGCTCAGTGGAAGATAGATCTGATTAAATAGGATTCGCATACAACCAGTTGCCCGTAACCAGTCGTCCGCGACCAGACGCTCGCGACCAGCCGCCCTCGACCAGGCTCCCGCGACCATACGCCCGCAACCAGACACCCGCGACCAGACGCCCGCGACCAGCCACCCGTGACCATTCGCCCGCGACTAGCTCCGCTTATTGGAAAATGGGCTTAGTGAATGAAGAAAAAGTACGTTTCATTATTATATAACGTACCTACCTACTTTATGGTGTGATTTAAATAAGTATTGTGTTGACCAATAAACCTTACTTCTTTCTTTCTTTCTTTATAAGCGGAGTTTCATAAAATAATAAATCCAACCCATTACCTACCGTCCCGCTATTAGACATGAGACTCTTTTCAGAATGTGAAGAGTTTCAGCCTTAGTCTACCATGCTGGCCTGGTGCAGGCGGACTACACCAGAGGGCCAATTCTCGTAATTAAAAATGTTGAAAATATAGTTCGGATCTCATTCCGATCTACTACCAACGTGGACGGAGAGACTACCAATGTCATAAATGTCACAAATGGTATTCTCCTACCCTAACAAACAACGTCAAACGTGACATTATATTGTAATGAGATCGAAAGTTGAATAAAAGGCAAATCGGTATTCTGCTAACATTTTGAACTGACACAGATAATAAAATTGACACTCTCGTCTATACACAAACGTCAAAAATAAGATTGAAATGAGTTTGTAAGAAGATTGAATCCAAATCATACTGGAATCGGACTGAACTTTAAGAGGAGTAGAATACATGACTTTTTGTCGATTCATAATATAATCTCAGTTCGGTCAACTTTCAGTCATATTATAAATTAATTACGAGAATTGGGCTTCTGGACACACACCATCAAGAACATTTTAATACCTGTCCCTCCTTACGATGTATTCTATCGCCGTTAACGCAAGCGATATTCAAATTCTCAAACACGACCACATACTGTATTAGTTTTGCATTCATTACCTTGACATTGTATAAATTACCTGTTTCATGAACAATGACGTCAATGAAGTTGTATAGAATTTTTATAATTCAATTCTATTTACAGCAATTCAGTTTATTAAAGGTTATTTAAGAGCGTTACTCTTTAAAACGGTAAAAAAATTAGAAAGAAAGAAGAAGAAAGAAAAAGAGTTTATTAGCACAATAAAAAATAAATAAAACAACTAACAAAGAAAACATAAAATGAGTTATTGTGCCAAAAGGCCGCAGCTCAGCATAATGTCAGGAGGCAGAGATACTAGCCACCTGACGCTGGTTTTCAGCTGCAACCCACGAGTGCCATACGCTCGAAACTATCAATATAGGTATAGTTATAGGATACTTACTACAAAATAAACACTAAAAAAAGAAATTATGAAGATGAAGAAATTATTAAACTAGAAATTATGAGCCATTGGATTCTAATAACAGCACGTTGCATCATAAAAAAAACTATGTAGGGACGATGTTGGCGACGAACCTTTTTTAATATGTTTACTTTTTATTTTTAATATTTGACAGTTTTTTGTTTTTCCTTTTTTTGATTGTCAGTGTCGTGTAAATTGTTTCGCATTAAAGAAGTCAATGTGTAAAAACGTAATTTTATTATTTATTCCCAACATTTCATGAGTCTAAGTCACATGCTTATCGAATCATAGGACGATTTGAGCAATGTCCTTTCTATTATTGTCGAGTTGGAAATTGCTGGCGTGTTTGTTCGTTGATTTCGTTTCGAACCGAGAAGAGCAGATTGATGTAATGTTTTTTTTTTAAATAATGAAGCATTTTCCGACCAAGTGGGATAAATGTACTATAAAAGTCTCGACACAAATAGCAATTAACGGCCTCGTTTAGTTAAAATCGCCAAGGAAGTGACAACACGGTTGGCGCAGTGGCTAAGCGATAAGCCTTCTGCGCTACGTGCCGCGGGTTCGATCCCCGCACGGAACAAATATTTGTATGATCTACAGATAGTTGTTTCGGGTCTGGTTGTGTGTGCATGTGACATGTATGTTTGTAAACTGTACCCTCGATTCAGGAGAAATCCTAGTGAGGGGCAACTTTTAAAAAAAATAAAAAGAAATGAAAAGAAAGAAGTACCTACTCTGCTACGCGTCGCTCTTCCAATATTAATCAGCCGTCAGTTGTTCATTTCAGGTCTGGACAGTTAGTTGGTTATTATACTTAAAATGATGAAAAAATCGTACTAAACGTAATCTGTGTCGATGACAGGGCCTTTCTTTTATTGCAATTATGTTGAATATTAAGTCTCATAAATATGCAAAGATGGTAATGTAACGTCCGAAAATACGGTTTGTAACTGTCCGTCCGAAATATTCAGAATGGATACGAAGAAAAACTATGGTGAATAACGTGCAGGCAGGATATTCAGGTAAAGTGGACTTGGGCAGGACACAGTGCTTATAATAATATGATCTTTGTTCTTTGTTTTTTTAAAAAACATTGCCCCTCACTATACTCCTCGAGATCTAAGAAGTCCCTTTTGACAGATTTAAAGAACGATAGAATGTAACTTGACAATGTTACTACGAGGCTGTGAATAAAAACCATTTTGAATATACACTTGATAATAATTATGAAATTATTATAAATTTTTGAGATACGTATAAATTAGCATGGTATATAATTTCATAAGTATTGTTTTAGCATCGAAACATTTTTAAAATACATGTTTATCTACTGCCGAAATATCATAAAAATGGTTACGTTCTCAATCAATTATTTTTTAAATAAAGGGATGTGATCACTAGAATCGTTAAAATCGTTTGAAATATCAGTTTAAAATTACGTAGGTATTAAAAACTCTTTAAAGGCTGTATGACACGTACATTATATTATTATGATTAATTTAATTTCTCTATGATCACAATTTGCTTGACACCGGCAGTAATGTCAATGACATCTGTGCAGTTTTTCGAGATTTTTCCGACTAATTGTCCGTTCTCTCTATTTCTCTGATACCTGTGTTTTTGTGATCTGGCTTTGATTTTGGACTGTTCCCGTTTTTTACGTTGACTTAGCTTGCTATACTTGGATTCTAATACTGTGATTTCGGCCGTCCGTTACAATACATTTTTTCAAATTGTCTATTCGATTTCGTACTGTGAATAGTAAATCGCGCAACTTGGTTTGGAAACTACGTGAGTACTTCGAACGTGAATCAATCTGGTGGACCATTATTACTGGTACAACAAGTGGATAAATCATTTTGGCATGAAATTATGGATATGTTTTATTATTCTATGAAGATACCTACAGAAATTCAATTTCATATTAAATTCGGTGCCTACTACATTAATAAATTCATTATCAGATGAATTTTTCTCGATTTTTTATTCATAGTTTTAAACGATTATACACTCTTAGAATTTTAAATCGATATATTATAAAAATCGCTATTTTTGGTTACCGATTTATACGCTTCACATTCCAAATTAACTCAAATGATATGTGTCAAAAGTGCAGGGTGCGCCGACTTGGTACGATAGAAATGAAACTTGCACACATATACATTTTTGTCTTTGTGTTAACTGGGCTCCAAAATTAAGACGAAATAGAGCATATATTTATCCTTTTCTCTCATGACAATTTTATGAGTACTTATTGCTATATAAAAAATTACTTTAAATTTTATATTAAAACTTTGTATAAACATTAAAAATATGGTTTGAAACAATTGAAATATATTTTCTAATTTATATAATGTATTTATATTTGTAGATTAGGCTATTTATCTAATTATTATTCATATTTTTATCATAAAATTTTTATTTTTTTAGTACTGGCAACATCAAAAGTAAACGTTATGAAATTAGGCTTAAAGGACATGTATCCAGGGCCGTAAAATAAATTAAAAAAAAAAACGTTATGAAATGTACGTCAAACTTTTTAAAATTAAGTTTTCAAAACTTTTCTCGTAAAGAAAGTTGCGGAATCTTATTTATTTTTGTTAATTTTATAAAATATTGGTTGAGGTTTGAGCTTGCTCCCTCCCGTATTTCTCGTTCTGTTTGCTTGAGTGTCCTGACTCGCAACAGTGCATTTATAAGCTTGTGAAACAAGTGTTTGGATTTTGAGATATTGACTCTGTTATTTTTAAGTTTTACCAAGGTTTTACCATGTCTGATCAATATCGGAAATGTGTCAAGTGTGGAGTGACTGCAGTACAGGATCATACTATCACTTTTCACAGGTTTCCCAAGATTGGGAGTGAAAAACCTGAAACAGTCTTGAGGTGAATATCTTTTGGCCAATTGCAGTCATATTTTGCTTTTTTATTGTTGTACAAGATTTTGTCGTATATAATAAACAATTATGTTCACAGATCTCGTATTTGGGCCGAATTCTGCTTTCCTGAAGAGAACTGTGCAGATGCAGATTTCTTAAAAAAATTGCATACCAGCCACAAAATGTTATGCAGTAAACATTTTGCAACAGATTCCTTCATCTCTAAAACACGACTAAATAAGTTTTCTATACCTATTGGTACACAACCCATAATGGAAAAACTAAGAAATATACCTGGTTCCTCTGGTCAGGTAAGAATATAATGTTTTATATTCCATTATCATGGTCTGTGTTTGCTTAGTTTCCTACATATTCAATTCGACATAATCTGTTATGCAACAAGCTAGAATAATAAATGTTGTTTTAAATTTAAACACTGTTCAAAATTTAAAGTTATTGAAAGAATTTGACTGAAATTATTTGTTTAAGTAACACTATCAATAGTAAAGTTAACAATAAAATTTTAGGTTTCACCTAAAGCGGGGCCTTCCCATGTACATGTACAGGATGAAACGCATATTATTGAAGTTGAACAAAATGTACCGGTATGTATTGCACATCTTTCAGTAATGATCTAATATCCATTTACAATGTTTTCTTGAGAGAGGCTTGTTCTTAAACAGCATCCACGCAGATGATCTGCAACACTATGTTTGCCAAGGTCAGTTTTGGGGTGATGATGTAACTATTCTTAACAATTAAAGTTATCGTGCTAAACCAAAAAAAAAGCCAAAAGCCCAAAAGCCCAAAAGTTGAACAACTGGTTAAACCTTACAATATCAGTATAACATCCATTAACTGGGTTGCAGACTACTGTGATTCAATATTAATATTAGTGAGAATCGACTATGTTGTGAGCTTAAGATGACAATATAGGTAGTTGGTAGAAGGCATGAAGACCATGACCATAATAATATAAGTAATTTGTATTATTTTTTTAGATTACTTTACCTACATATCAGTCTCCACCTCACATTAATGAACTCCAGAGCATCGATGAAACTTCTGGAGAACATTCTACAGTTGTCAAGTTCACATCAAGATCTAAAAAGCATGTAAGTAGATACTTCTACAGTTACAGTTAATATATTTAGCTTATCAAAAAAAATAGTAAAAACCGACTTCAAAAATTAAAAGGTATAAAATAACTTTAACATTTAAACTTTAAAATTTAGTTTTTGAAGTCGGTTTTTACTTTTTTTTTAAAGTTTATTTTATTTTTCAATTTTGAGTGGCATCAACAATACGTAAACATGAGATTACAGCAATCGCGAGTGATGTGATGTTTTTCATTCAAGAGTTCCATTGTCTATCTCCGAAGATCTTCATCAGATCTTCACCAAGTTAAAATGGGACTACTTCGGGAGTATATCCTCTCAAACAAAAAAGAATCATCGAAATCGGTTGGCGTGATATTGAGTTATTCGACCATTTGTCGCGCACATACTTAATGCAAATTTAAGACTTATATGGTTTTCTCATGGATCCCATGGTCAGAACTGGACCAAATTAAAATGGGACCAAACGGGAAGCACCAGCTTTCAAATAAAAAAAGAATCATCAAAATTGGTTCTCCCAGTCGACAGTTATGAGGTAACAAACATTAAAAAAAAAAAAACGTACGCGTCCAATTGAGAACGTCCTCCTTTTTTTGAAGTCGGTTAAATAAAATTAATACCGCACTGCAATTGTCGACGATCCAGGCTACTGGTGGACAGAATGAATATAATTTTTTTGATATTGTGTTTATAATGAAAGCTCTTTAAATTTTTCAGAATCGCAAACACTGCATTTTGAAGCCTTTGGGTGTTCAAAAAGTTCAAGAACTTTCACCAAGGGAACAAAAGCTTTATAATATCTGCAAGCAAAGTTGGCAAAAGATATGTGTTCTGAAACAAAAATTAATGCAGAAGAGGAAAATCAATCACATTAGTAAATTAATGAATGATGATGATGTGAGGAGATTGTTTAATAGCAACATCAGTGATAATTTGGTACTTTTGCTACAAAGCCAAATTCAAAATTGTCCCAGAAAGCCTAAAGGGAGAAGATATAATTTGAAGCAACAAATTTTGGCTTTAACTTTATATAAAAAGTCACCGGCATGCTATAGATTGTTACGACGTATGTTTGCATTGCCTTGCCAAAGCACATTGAAAAAACTTTTGAACAGAGTTCCTCTTAAACCAGGCATAAATAGCCAAATTTTTGCTGGCTTAGCTACCATGGTCCAATCTAATACAGATGAAGAAAATATTTGTAATTTAGTATTTGATGAGATGAGCATAAAAAACAATTTGTCATATAATAGAAAGTTGGACATAGTAGAAGGTTACCAAGACCATGGCAAACACGGGAGATCTCATGATGTGGCAGGCAAAGCATTAGTTTTCATGCTTTCAGGCATTAGAAAAAAATGGAAGCAACCAATTGCCTATTATTTATCTAGCAACTACACTACTGCTGACAGATTAGCAATTTTGATTAAGGAGGTATGTAGTAAAGCTTATTAAATATTATTAAGCCCATTGCCATCCCAGTGCTGGGTACAAGGCTGTTCTCAGTTGGTCTGATGCAGGATGGAAGACTTTATTGTGTGTAGCTGTCTCCCGCTGTCACACATGCTTTTCATTTTTTTAAAATTAAATATAGCCTATATCACTCACAAATAGTGGAGCTTTCTATCAGTGAAAGAATTTTTAGAATTGGTTCAGTAATTCCAGAGATTACCGCCTAAATACAAACCAACAAATAAAATTTTACCTCTTTATAATATAGTTGAGTATAATTTTTTTAACTTATGTTTCAGGTTCTCGAAGAATGTTTTAAAGTGGGTCTGAAAATTGTAGCCACAGTGTGTGATCTATCACGCGTTAACATCAGAGCCCTAGACATACTTGGGTCAACAAGGGAGAACCCTTGTATTAATTTTGCTCAGCAGGAGATTGTTACAATCCTGGATCCTCCTCACCTGCTGAAATGTTTCAGAAATCTTTTTCTGAAGCATGACATTTTATGTTCTACAGATGTACAATTAAGTGGAGAACCCATATATGGTATGTACTTAGAACATCTATATAAATACGTGAAGAGAAAACTCTGTACCCCTTTTTAAGCATATTGCGCGCACGGAGGATTGTGAGATTTGGCATCGAGTTTATATGGAGAAGTGCAGAAAGCTAAAATTATGATCGAATTCGAACACTAGGCGACCACTAGTTTTATTTATTGAGCTTAACTAATACGCTAAACCCACTCAGTGACACCAAGGAATCCAGGATAATTGCATTTGATTATAAAGTTTCCATTTACAACTAATTTATGAAAGTTGTATTAGATCATAGTACAATAATTGCTTTGACGACACGGTTGACGCAGTGGCTAAGCGATTAGCTTTCTGCGCCACGTGCCGCGGGTTCGATCCCCGCACGGAACAAATATTTGTATGATCTACAGATAGTTGTTTCGGGTCTGGGTGTGTGTGCATGTGAGATGTATGTTTGTAAACTGTACCCTCGAGACAGGATAAATCCTAGAGAGGGGCAACCTTTTTTTTTAAAAGAGAAAACAGAAAGATTGCTCTGTTTGTGGAAATACCTACATTTAATTATTATTAATTTTCAGGCACAGCTAAATGGAGCCATTTAAAAACTTTTTATGAAATGGACAAAAGTAATCCAAACTTTGTTTATGCTCCAGCATTAACGGATATTCACATTAATCCTAACAACAGGCAAAAGATGCGTGTTAAATTAGCCGCACAAATTTTTAGCCATACTGTAGCTGCTGGTATATTGGCTAAAATTGCGTCAAGTAAGTAATATAATAACTATTGTACTTTATAACTCTGCAGCTAAAGTGCACCTGTGCCATAATGAACATCTTCTCTACATAGTACAAAATAAAGTCGCTATCTGCATCTGTCTGTCTGTATATCCGCTAACTCCTAAACCACGCAACGCATTTTGATGCGGTTTTCACTATCATTTTGAGCATTTCTTCCGGAAGGTTTATATGTATAATACTTTCATATTTCATGTTAGGATAGTAGAGAAATTGCACCCGTTCGAAGCCGGGGACGGGTCGCTAGTCAGTTATAATTATAATACATTATAATTATGAATAGAAAAATTTCTTCAGCATCAGCATGTTATGTATTATTTCAGCATATTATTAGTAAACCTGTAGTACTTCTGAATTCAATTTCATATTTTAACTTTCAATCTGTATAGATACTTGAGCATAATGTTAAAGTACTAAGCTTAGCACTTCCACTAAGCATTTCCACTACTAAAATTAAACTACTACTGCTACTACTGCTAGAATTAAAGATATCAAATAAATACTAACTTACTGTATGATCTACAGGGTGACTGGTTGAACGAGAGAAACATTGAAGGAGGATATTGTACTCATCATTATGAACAACTTTTATTATGAAACCAAACATGAAATCCCAAAAAAAAAAAACATCTGCTGTTCCATATAAGTAATTCAATATTACTCGACTAAGTGTACAGAACAGATATTTTTTTGCGATTTCATAATTATGTGGTCCCAATACCCTCCTTCAATGTTTCTCTCGTTCAACCAGTCATCCTGTATATTATCATAATAATTTCGTGAATCTTTGTAAAACTAATTAAGTTTTAAAATATTTTACAGATGAACTTCCCGCTGAGACGATCGCCACAGCCAATTTTCTGAGTAAAATGGACGAGCTATTTGACGCCTTAAATGCAGATTCTAAAGATCTACGGCGCGGCAAGAAACTGTCAACTAATATGACGAACAGGAGTCCACACTTGGAATATTTCAAAATAATGAAAACTTATATTAGTGGAATTACATTTTTAGGATCGCGAACAAATCCACCGTCACAAGAAGGATGGATACGCACAATGAACGCAGTTACAAAATTGTGGCATAATTTAAATAACGTCGGTATAAAAAGTTTAGCGACAAGACGCTTAAATCAGGACGTCCTTGAAAATTGCTTTGGTTGTATCAGATACAGTTGTGGATCCAACTATAATCCCACTGTTTCTCAATTTGTCGCCGGAATCAAAACTGCGGTAATAACTAATCTCAAGCACAGTGGTCGTCGTCGAAATTGTGAAGACGATTCACTAGTGCTTGCGAATAATTTACAAGCATTTTTGACATCCGGTGACAGTGAAAATGACCCTGCCACGGAGGACATATGGGATTTCGATTCACAATATTGTAATGTCGATAATATAGTTGGTGAAGCAGTGGATCACATCAATCAGGCGACTTCCGAGGCCCAAGCCTGTGCATATGTGTGTGGATTTATGGTCAAGAGGCGGAATATTAGTTGTCATTATTGTAATCAATTATTTTTATCATCGGACCATAAATCCACTCACTTATTTACAGAATTTAAAGAATACGACCCCAAGCAGGCTAGTTTAAATTATGTCAGTGAAAAATTTGTAGAATGTGTAGAGATATGTGCGACGTTAATTAAAAAAGAGCTTTCAGCTAATTCTTATAAAGAAAATATTTATAAACATTTAAAGTCTATTCTTAGTGACGTGGTGGATTTCAGCTTTCTATTAGAATGTAACAGCCATTACGAACAAAATTATAATTCAATTACAAAGTCTGTAATTTTTATATGCTTAAAACGATTTTTAATTTTAAAGAATCGCGAATTTAAATGATTCGCAAAATAAATACTTTATAAAATTAAATTAGTCGTTGTTTCATTTGACGCAATATTTTGGTAAATTCGAATTATTTTGGTACTTATTCTTAAACAAAGCTTTTTCTAACTTGTATACATAAACATTAATGTTTTTAAGTACCAAATAATTCGAATTTACCAAAATACCAGAAATTACAAAATTTGCAAAAAGGACCTGCCTAGGTACTGATTCAAAATTCCCGCACAAATTTGTTGTATATGGGTCACCACCGCGGCGCTAGTAGTGTAAGGATATAGACACGAGTTTCGTTTTTTTTAATAGGAAGATACCATTCTTCTCTAGTAATAATGTTCCTTGCAAAAGTGGCTTTTTAGATCTCGAGGACTATAGGATTTCTCCTGTATCGAGGGTACTGTTTACAAACATACATGTCACATGCACACACAACCAGACCCGAAACAACTATCTGTAGATCATACAAATATTTGTTCCGTGCGGGGATCGAACCCGCAGCACGTAGCGTAGAAAGCTAATTGCTTAGCCACTGCGCCAACCGTGTCGTCGTGCTAGTTTTGATATCGGCTAAACATTTTCAGTTTTTATCTTTGGTTGGATTATGCAAGCTAGCTTATTTTATTCTGGCCATTCTTGTCACACCACACGTCCCTATCAACATGATGTCGAACTGCAAATAAACGCCAGATATTTCGTAATGTTTCCAGACTTCTTGCTATATGTAGCTTGTTGCTAGAAGCCTGTACCTAATGTCGATGGTCTCCTAACTCTATCATTCTAACAACATAGACTAGGCCACCTCATTTCTTCCTTCTTGTTAAAGGTGACTGTCAAGAAGGTGGGCAGCTGCATTATCTGCGATTATCAATTCTTTTGCCAGGCTTAGCTTGTTTCCCCATGACCGTTCGTTGCAGCTATTGGCAGGTCGAAATACAAATATAGAGATTTGGAGTGTTAACGGGCTGACAAGGTGAACAAAAAGCAATGTAATAAGTATTTTAATGCTATGATGTCATTTAATTATCGTTTTCTTCTTTTTATATAATTATAAAATCAATAATTTTGACGACTAATTAATTAATTAACAATTCAAATTCTGGCATCCACGAAGCAAAAGTAAAGTAAAACGATTGCAAGTAATCAGTACATTCACTAATTTCTCCTTTCTATACTGATCTCATGTCCGGATGCAGGTTTCGATAAGAATTCCATTCTGAGTTTCAGTTTGCTGACATCTGCCTTCACTCGATATCGTCGTATGAAGTGCGCAATAGTCACCTTCAGCGACGCTATGGCGTATGTTTTACCTGGAAATAGACTTTATTTGTAACTCCAGGTGTTCCGCAATCGTAACACTTAACACCGTTGTCACTGCCAACCAAAAAAATGCCGGAAATGTATTATTTACGTACCAGGGCTAGCAGGGCATGATACGCTCCGACTATGACATAAACTGGTTGAATTAAGAGAACCTAAAATATATAAACGTAATAATAATAGGCAAACCTATACAATTCCTCTTGCCCCAACTGAAGCCACCGAAGGCGTTGGGATTATCTGGCATCGTAGCAGCATCCAGCCATCGCTCTGGTCGGAACTGATCGCTGTCTGGACCCCACACTGCATGTCGGTGAGTTCCACCTTGCATCAATACGCACTGACTGCCAGCTCGCATAGTGTAGTTCTCTGAAATAGTAATGTGGCTATTTCAATACCATCAGAAGGGCCCGATCGGTCATAACCTCGAGCTCCGAGTCGTAGGTCGTTCAAATCTAAGATGGGCTCGCATTAACCATGACTTATGAGCGTATTATTCGTCACCTTAAGCGGTGTAAGACAAACATTCCAAAACTTATGACATCCACCAATTCGCACTGTGCCCGCGTGCTGAATAACGGCATAATCCCTTTCTTGGAGATGAGCAGCATCCTAGCAGTGGGAGCATTTCTGGGGTTGATATTGAGAACATTATTAATGTATTTATCCGACTACTGCAGCCTTGTTTTTAATCCTTAAAATGATAGGTGATGATTGACATATAATTATTGTCACGTTTACCAGGATCCTCATAAAGTGCCACATATATCTGACCCGGTGACCAAAATAAATATACCTTCTCTTGTTACCTTTTGATGATTGAATTTTTGATGAGACAAAATTTCGTTCGGGCACGAAATCAAGTGAGTTCTTTTGTACTATCTTCTTAAGTAAGTACCTATAAAATATTCGTTTAAAATTAAGTACTTACTAAGCTTCACATCCTTGTCAACATATCTCGGCAGACCAGGTGCTCCGGGTAAATACCGAAGAGTTTCTTTTATCACAGCTTCTGTGTATACGAGTCTGTTTAGATCATCCTTCTCTACATCTTTATCTGGCCTTAGTACTGCGATTAACCTGAAATAGTGAAGGTCAAGTCAGATTGCCTCTAACTTCATTTCGACGAAAACGGTAATGCATTTCACGATATGGCAAACTTCTGATTGCGCTTAAACTAATTGACGATGATTTAATGTCAAGTTACTCCGTGTAAGAAAACAGTTTGATTTATCAAACCGATTCGACTATATCCAAGGGTATTGGCAGCGGGCACGCCGCAATCGCGGCGGTAAGACCCCTCTTTGAGGAGTGGCTAAATCGGCGGCACGGCGTCCTGACCTACCGCATGACGCAGGTCCTCACCGGACACGGAAGTTTCGGGAGGTACCTGTGTCTGATGAGGAACGAAGAAACGCCTGGGTGTCACCACTGCGAGGATC
Source organism: Allophyes oxyacanthae (assembly GCA_932294325.1). Classification (NCBI taxonomy): domain Eukaryota; kingdom Metazoa; phylum Arthropoda; class Insecta; order Lepidoptera; family Noctuidae; genus Allophyes; species Allophyes oxyacanthae. Next base: position 11,637,087 of record OW028631.1, read on the forward strand.
GCCCTGAGGACACAGTAGAGCATACGGTGCAAGACTGCCCCGCTTGGGCAAAGTACCGACGTGTCCTCAGGGCGGCAATAGGCGGAGACCTCTCGCGCCCGGCATTGGTCGAGGCCATGCTGCGGGGCGAGACGGAGTGGGAAGCGGTCGCCTCCTTCTGCGAAGCAGTCATGCTATCGAAGGAGGAGGCGGGCCGCGTGAGGGAGAGGATAGCGTCCTCCCTCCAGCCCAGCCGCAGTGGTAGTCGCCCACGGCGTCGGGCGCCGGCCGACGATCTCCGGCCACCGTAGGCGTGGGCATGCGGACAGCGAGTAAAGGGCAACTCGCTGTCCGACCATGGACCATGCCCGGGTCGACGGCGCGTTGTGTTCCACGCGCGCCTCAAAGAACGTCAGCAAGATGACGGGGCCCCCCCTGTAGAGGGCCGAAGCCTGCCGGGGTCGCGGGACTTATCTCATTACCGTGACCCCGGAACGTAAAGGGCTAAAAAAGGGTATTGGCAGAGTGATGTATTTATAACCAAAATTACACGGCACGACTTAAATCAGACAGAAATACATACTGGCGATTCCCGGTCGTGAATCCAAATTTCGGTTTTCGGTTCGATCCCCGCACGGGGCAAATTGTAACCTCGATACAGGAGAAATAAGAGCGAGGGGCATCGTTTAAAAAAAATAAAAAGCATTCGGGACTTAGGCATAATTTTGGATAGTTCTTGGAACTTTAGATGCTGTGGTCAAAAAAGTGTCAAAGCTGTCAGCGGTTTCATATCACGGCAAATTATATCTATTATGGATGTTAAAGTTATTATCCCAATCTATAATTGTATAGACCGTAGCATTCTCGAATACTTTCGCTTGGTATGGAATCCGAGTTACAATGTGCACTCTTGTAGAATACAACGTATCCAAAGCGAGTTCTACTTCAGATGTCGTATGCCAGTAACAAATACAAAATGGCTTTTCTTTAATATGACACGTAGAAAGTCGTCTGATGTTATAATGCTTTAGAAAATACAGGTGTTAGTCGTAGTATCTCTTTGTAGTCTGTGGTGTTAGTCGATTGCCCAACCTTGCTAGCTAAGCCAAAACCATCTTGTTGGTCCCACGAGCTAACGCCTAGAAGTCGTCTACACAATAGAAAGACTTTTCTGTTACATAACATAGGACAACATTCACCTTTATATCGTATCCTTTGATACATTTACTGGTTCTTTGGCTTCGGTTTGGTTAGTAGTTACAAAATTGATTAGTTAGTTCTCTATTTCTATATTTTATTAGTTCTCTAATATTTATTAGTGTAATGTACTGAAAAAATATCTCAAATTTATACCTACCTTTATTGTAATTTAGATACATAGACGTCACATAAGCATGATAGTGTTCACTACTACAGAGTATGATACACTTTTGTATATTTTATATGTAATTTAATTACCTTTTCTTACTGGCACAGCTGATTGTAAATTAAATAATTACGAAAGACAAATAGGTTAGAATTTCTTCAAAAATACGCTATTTAATTAGAAATTTTCTACTCACTCTTTATAAAGCTTTTCCTGTACATCAGAGTGTGATCCTAGCAGAATTAAGATGAACAATGTTGTAGTGGATGTTGCATCGAAACCTGCCATTATAGTAGTGTCAATTTCCTCTCTGATCTCTTGGTCTGTAAGAGTATCTTCAATCGTCAGCAGAAGATCCAACAGAGGTTTGTATCTTCCTGAAATAAAGCAAGAACCTGCCTGATGTAAGTGGGTAGCGGTCGCAGGAAGTAAATGTTGTTTTGCCTCTCGGACGATTTGCTAGTATAACATGGCTTATCGGCCATCATTTTGTTTGTGGCAAACACAGACATGTGTTCAATCTCTTTAGTATATTTATGATTTAATTAGGTTTCACTTTTTTTTACATTTATTTATTTATGTAGGTAATGTTTTTATATATTTTTATTTAGTCCTGTGTTATGTTATAAATGTTTTTATAATTATATGTATGTATGTACAGGTAGTTTTTATTGTATTTCGCCAGAAGGTGGACACGACATTACGTGATTACGTCATACCACCCACGGACGTCAGTCGTCGATGAAAACCAGCGTCATTGGTGTGGCCAATGACAACAAGCTGAGCGATGCGCATTTTTTTGCACATGAGGGACACACACTTCCATGCATTGCTTTTTATGTTTTGTGTATGCATGCTATTGTAACTTTTGTGTCCTGTGTGCAAAAAATAAATTTATTTTCTTTCTTTCTTTCTTTTTCTAAATGAATGTGTTTCTGTACATAGTGTTATTTTTAAATTTAACCTCTTTACTTTCTTAAGTGCCGATATTTAATGGTTAACTTCTATTCTCAAATCAAAGGCATCCAAAATACGTAAAGTATACCTGAGTTCTTAATTTCACTGTCGTTATCCGTGTCCGGTTCAATTTTCATTGCTGCCTTTTTCTTTTCCATAATCTGTAATTATTAAACTAGCTGTTTCCCGTGGTTTCACTAGAATCCTATGGGAACTTCTTTATATATCTTGATTAAATCTAGCCTTCGAAGTAATATTGGACATGATGCAAATTTTTATCAAAATCCGATCATATTTTGGAAAGGTGTCTGCCCCAAGAGCAAGAAATAACAATGACATTATTCTGATGCATGCCAGCAAAAACCAACACTGCACACCACACCCTTAGCAACAGGGTGGTCCACAACTGGAACAAACTCTCAGAAAATGGTGCCACCTCTATAGATTAATTTAAGAACTTACTCGACAACTAGCTATGGACAAATTAACTCTCGTGGTAAAGACTATGATCAATAAAACGATGAATCTTCAACACTGTGTGATATAGACACATCAACAAAGTTGCTGCTAGTCTATAATAAATAAATAAATATATTTCTCCGTAATTAAAGTAATAAACATCAAACATCCAAATATCATCACAAAATTTGACATTCATAATACTGGTATAGTGCCACAAACTTATCTGACCCGGTGACCAAAATTGGAACTAACGTCGCTACGGAACAAAAATGACATCAAAATGTCATTTTTGTACGGAGATGTCATTGGTAAAAACGACGGCAGCGACGCGCGACCGGGTCAGATAAGTTTGTGGCACTATATTAGTGTGGTGACGCCTGACGGAGGACACGCATCGACGTTGTATAACTTACCTCAATAGACATTTTATTTAACACACTTATTGGTTTTGCCATTTTCTTTTTAAATCCACTTAATTTATACATGAAGTCAGTATGCAGATAAAAGTTATGAAATCTTGTTATGATATGACACAATATTTCATCGACTGCTTCCAAGTACTGGTCGATAAATTCCTCACTGACCGCGGCTACTCCAAATGCAGTTACTGCAATTAATGTAAAGGATAGGATAAGATCGTTATACAGTTTTGTGTAGTTAGTATTGAAAGCATAGCTCAGAAATTAAGAGCGAACATACAACTTATGTTCCCCAGAGACAATATTAATATGTAAATAACAATTTATATTGTCAGCCATTAATACATAAATATTCTTGTAATACTAAAGACTGCATGTAGAATTGATTCTTTGGAAAATTTATAGAATACTCACAACAAAAAGTCTCCAAAGATATCTTCCTGAAGTAGATATAAGCATCAAATTGTCCTTTTCCAACGTTGGGCTCCATTTCACTCAACAGCCGTCTGGCTTGACTGTTAAACACCCCGAGGAACCCGTTTATCACTGGTAAGCTGAACGCTGGGTTCATCAGCTTGCGGTGACGCTTCCATACTTCTCCTGAAATCATAAATATTCCTAATTATTCAAACCCACATTAATAAGGGATATTGAACAGTGTTGAAGCATATCCAAGGCTTGATACATATTTTTTTTATAAATATCTGTAGCTAATATTAAATAGGGGAGACTGTGTACGTAAGAGCCAGGCTTTGAAAGAGCTGATGCGATTTTCTATCGCTTACCGAAATCCTACCATAATTTAATTTACTCTTTATATGGAAGCACTGAACAGCTGTCACACACAGATATTTGACAGTTCTAGGAAATCAAAAACCTAAAGAGTAATTAACTGGCAACCATTTCTCCGGCCAATCTCCACTCAACTTATCACATGTTCTATTCAACCTTGACATTGGCAGAATCATCGTCAAAACGATGGAGCCATAATCCTAAAATTTGAATTGAAATGACATTGTAGGACTGCATCATAGAAATAATAAGTGGGTTACTTATTAATAAGTCTCACGAATGACCGAAATACACAGTACACCTCTGTATTTCGGTCATTGGTGAGATTCAGAAGATAGTTTTTAGTGGATTCATCATCGTTATAATCCTGGATTTGTTTCTTCACTTTTTTGTTAGGTTTTTTAGCTTTCTTTTATCTTCAGGGCACCTAGACTGGTGCCACGTTTTCCTTTGCCTTCTTTTCTCCATTATAGCATTTTTGATTCTTAAAAGGTATGTATTGTCTTTGGTCCTCTTGTTAAAGTCTGGTGTATTTTCCCAAGCTATTTGTTGGATATGGACTATAAACTTTTCTACTTCAGTATTCAGATGTTCCGGTGTCTTTAACGGGACCCTAAGATCTATTTGATAATCTAAGTCAGTCTTAAAGCTCTCCCAATCTGTTATTTTATTTAATAGGGTCATGTTATTTTTTCTTGTGTAGGTATGACATTCTCATTAATTTCTACATAAACTGCAGAGTGATCCGAGTTCATGTCTTAGCTTTGTTCCGTTTCTAAGTATCTAGATGATAGATTCCTGGTTACAAAAAAATCTATAAGGTCAGCAATTTGTACATTGGGCGTGCGAGCAGAAATTTTAATAAGATATGTAAGCAGCATGATCTTGATCCTTTCAGTACAAGTGTTTCCTTGGCAAGGAAGTACTTAAGCTGTACTTAACTTTTTTTTATATAAATAGGAATACCAATACATAGTAATCCTACTTCTGTTTTTTCTTTTAATACGTAGGTTCTATATTGTTAGTAGTATCTATGTAGCTATATTATTTTATTTTTTATATACATATATATTTTATTTTTGTCTTTCATTCTTGTTGGCTGTACTATCGTGTTCACAGTAATTTTTCTTGAACAGTACTTGAACTATAAGAGTAATTAAACTATAATTGGCTGTCAGTCTATCTTACCGTCTTTATTCTGTTTGTATAGCTGTAAATCTTCCATAATTATTAAATAAATAAAATAAGCTAGCTTATAGATCCTACTAACCTGATCCGGTGAGCAGTCCATCCCCCATCCATTGTTTGGCGTAGGAATAAGCAAAATGTTTCTGTAAACACGAGTTTGAGGCCGTCAGAGCATCGTCGGGGTCTGTTATCACTGTAACGGAAAAACTAAATTAAAATAGATGACAATAAATTATGTATACTAAATAAAAATTTATGAGATGAAATTATTATATTTGAATGTTAGTTAAGCTGTATTTATACCATAATTTACACTCACAATAAGTCGACCATAATTCGAAACGAGAGGAATGAAAACCTATCATACTGATCATACCCTGTCATTCTTGCGCTGTAGACTTTCCAACTCAACAACACCAATTAGCATCAACTGGATGGACATCCTTCCATTCGTCTACCGGTTATCTAGATCTGGAGCACCGTATGCAATAAATCATTACAAAGCTTGCTGACTGTGTAATCTTCAGGCAAACGCATGAACAACTGTTCATACCGTGGTTTGAACGAGATGCTACTGCATCTGAGAGCTCACGTTGATATGACAGAAGATAATTACGAAACAAAAACTTACTGTAGTAAATACTGCGGCCGAAAAAAAGGACGGTGACGCCACCTTGTCTAACACTGTCGTTAGCAAACAACTGCCAGATCTTCCATAAATCTGTACAAAGAAATTCATTACAATTAAAGGCAACGCATTAACAAAACTGCACTATTATAACATTATATTTTGCATGGCAACACGAATATACAACCATTTACCAAATCGACTACTTGAAATTCCTAATGTTTTCAAGAGTAATATTAAAAAATACTTATTGAAAATGTTATGAACTCTGTTAAAGAATATCTGATGGACAAATTATTGTGTTTTTATATTGTAATGTATGTCCCTTTGTCTGTAATAATTTAGGATGGAATGTGTAATAATTGACCTTAATCTAATGTTATTGGAATTTACTACGACTATGATGATATGATGGTATGACTTTTTATGAATTTTTTGTGTAGTACGTGTAATTTCTAATGTTTGCATGCTGAATGACTGTTTATGGTGATACTTACCTTATTTATCCGCAAATAAATAAATTGAAATTAACTTCTAGCTGATTGGAAAATACGTACTCCTTTTTTAGAGGAAAAAACATGATGCCTCCCACTCTAGGCATTCTCAAGCTTTATAGTTACAGATTAGAGACTCAATAGTTCTCACACGCACAAACACTCAGATCAGAAACACCTATTATTCCATACATAACTCCCATTCGCGCCCCAAAGCGCAATAATGTGCCGAGACACTGTACCGACCGGCCGAGCAGACACAGATAAACCCCATACTCCGTTCTTTCAAAGGGAATAACCCAAAAACATTATTTTAACAAGTAGTACAGAAAAATATACCACTGTCTACTTACATTCGGTATCACCAAGTAGCAAATGAGCATGCCCAATGATGGGCAGCGCGCCGGGGTATGCGGGCGGCAACGCATGAGCAAGCAGCTCCTGTGCACGCGAACGCCATAACCACACCGCGCATGCGCAAACCAACACACATAGCAGGAATACAAGAAGCATTCTGAGATGACTAACGCAAAGGGAGAGTTGCGTTTTTACTTTTAAATCATGGACTAATGCCCGAAGACAGCTGGAGGAGGTTGGATGTGGACCGCGGAGAGCAAGGTGTGGCGGCACTAGGGAGATGCCTTCTTCTAGGGGTAGACCGTGATTGTTGAAATGATACAAAATTTTAATGACACAGTAAACTTTATGTTTTAATAAAAACAAAAATTATGTGCGTTCCTATAGAACTAAAATCAATTAAAATTACGGAATTTTAATTATTTTAGCCAACGCTCTTGTATACGGTTGTAGTGAAAATGAGACACAAGGGATAAATCTTGCGATGTTGACCGACGCAGACTGACAAAGGATCAGACAATTTATAACAATTTATAGTAGTAATTTTGACGTCATAATACTTATTTTGAATACCTAGTTTTATATTAATTGTATTTTTAAGATAATAAAACATTTGTATGGTCAACCGCACATTGTACTTTGGCACTTTAGCTTAGTTATAAAATTGTGCAAATTATATCAATTTATAAACTACATATAGCACCGTCACGTACGCAAGTATGTTAGTGTTTCGGTTAACATGGAGCGCGCACGACATTTAACATTTTTATTAACATTTAACATTTTTATTAGTAGTTTTTTAAATAACATTAATTTAGTGAATAATTTAATTAAACATTTCATTTTGAACATTAAAACATAAATAATTTTAAACATTTAACATCAAATCTAAAGGACCACAAAGGACCACCAGCCCTTACATTTTGGTCCTTCGAGTCATCAAATCAGTGCCGTAGTATCTAGTATCTATTCACTCGTACAACAATTAATAGTAGTTACTTTGACGTCTTAATACTTATTTTGAATACCTAGTTTTATATTAATTTTATTTTTATGTCAATAAAACAGTGCTCATATAATATAAATTTATTTAAAATAATTTTTTATTATTATTTTTTATAATTATGTACAGTGTATTTCTAAATAATTATTTGAATTTTTTTTCATGATGTGATGTTATAATAAATAGGTACTTAATTTTAATTTTAAAATCGAAATGAGGGAAGGTAATTGTTATCACAAAATTGTTAGTGCTGATCGATATTCTCGTTACATTTCTTTTCGAAGGCGGCCACCGATCACAAATATTTTTAGTTAACATTCAATTTAAAAGAACGAACAGTCAGTTTACGTCCACTGCTGAACATGCGTCCACACAAAATGTGCCACAAAAAACAATAAAAATTAAATAAAAAGAACTATTTTAATAAAAAAAATATCTGCTGCTATAGAATCTAATAGAATAGATCTTTATTTCATGACTGTGACCATTTGCAACTTGACAAATCCTATGTATCCAGTTTATTATTATAAAGTTTGAAAGTCTATTGATGTATTAATATTTATGTATCAAATTACTAAAGATTAATAGACACGCATTACCACACTGAGCCTGCCACGCATCGCACAAACTATCGGTAGCCTGATAACGTCGATTATTGTTGTTGTACTTCTTTGTTGTTTATGTCTTATCCTTTCTGTGTGTGTAATTTTTATTGATTTTTTATTTTATTTTACTGTGTGTTGTTTTTTGTGATATCTAATAAATGTATTTTCTTTCTTTCTATGTAAACCAGATAAAGGCACTTATGAAATGTCGAGACTAGGCGCGCGGTTCCAAATAGTAGATCCTATGGAGAAGAACCGGCAAGAAACTCCACGGAAACTCTTTTAAAATAATAGATTATAATACAATCTTGATCAATACAATGTTGCGGTAAGAGCTGCGAGAATAATGTAATCTCTACATATCAGAATTCGTTCTAGAGATAGGTCTAGGCTAGAGGAATGCAGTTTACTTTGGCACCAAGTAGCTGGAGGACGCGCACACGTACTGTTCCCAGGTACGGCACCATACATAAAATATATGGTGATTCGTGATGATGAGAAGAATACGTGGCTCTCAGCTTCGTGAGGGTCCTTTTGCACCCGTTATTATCACTAACACTCATAGAAAATGTTATGAAATAACTTATTTTTTCATAATGTTGAATTCTGTAGGAATCGAGTATTGATTTATTACATTACACAAAATTAACAACAGCGTAAAATATTATGTAAACTTACCTTATATGAGTCATTGCAATAATCCGGAAATACAACTTTATTTAGCACTACCTAGTGAAATTAATCGCAGCACACAGTTAATACTTTGTAATGACTGACTAAGGTCTCGAGAAGTAATCACAACATACAAAGAAAAGTTAAACTACCCTCATAAATTTCTATATTTTTTAAATGTTATGACACAGTAGAGGCAATTGGGTATCCTTAACGCCTTTATCTAAGGATTCAAAAAACCTTTAAAAATTACTTACCTTCATTACAATCCTTACAAATTAATTATTATTCTCAGGTGTCTGGATCAATAAAAAAAATCACCTTATAAAAAATTGTAAATTAAAAATCTCGCCTATAAATTACTACTAACGCCATCTAGCCATAAATGGACGAAGTAAACATTAATAACATTTTAAATAAAGGAAACGGCACGTTTAAAAAAATTATTGTAGTAGTTTAGGGCCTGTCGAATCATTTCATCACGCTTTGTAATTTTGGAACATGACAGTGAGTGTTATACATGAATATTAATACTTAAAAGTAAGATGCCAATGACCAAACATTCAATAATTTATTTAAATTTGTATTAAAATTTATTTATTTATTTAAATTGCTTCATGTACAATGTACAAAAGCGGTTTTGATGCCGTAGGCATTCTCTACCAGACAACCTTAGTAATAGTAGTAGTAGTTGTATCAGTTGTATGTAAAGATAAAGACTGGATTATTTACTGGATCCATCGTGGAATTTAAAACTTTAAATTTATAGGGAAATTACGAAACTGATACTGACAGTTACTTTGCTCACCTCCCAACAAAAATAGCGTAATGATCCTCTGAACATGACTATGAATATGTGTTAATATTTTCTTGTTTCATACCTTTTCAGTAGTCGGGTATTAATTTTTGAACTAAATTTTTTATACTATCATGTTTGTTTGTAATTTATGGTAACCTTTAATAAACTAAATTGCTTTAAATAGAATTGAATTATATAAAATCTATAGGTACAATTTAATTGACGTCATTGTTCATGACGCAGGTAAATATACAATGTCAAGGTGTGGAATGCAAAACTAATACAGTATGTGGTCGTGTTTGAGAATTTGATTATCACTTGCGTTAACGGCAATAGAATACATCGTAAGGAGGGACAGGGTATTAAAATATGATTAAAATGGTTGTAATTAAAATGGTGTGTGTCCTGTAGGCTAATTCACGTAACTAAAGAAGTGCAGTTGCCGCGCAGTTGCAATAAAATATTGATCAAAACAACACATTTGGTAATCTTATTCTTCTTCTTTCGTTATGGCAATTGAGCCGATGTCGACTATTCTGCCATTTGGTATCCTCTGAGCTTCAATGAGATACGCTCGCGTCAAGTTCGAGCGGCACTGCAATACGATCGGCGCGTCTTAAAATTACGTGAATTAGCCCTCTGGTGTAGTCCGCCTGCACCAGGCCAGCATTGTAGACTAGGCCGAAAATCATCACATTCTGAAAAGAGTCTCATGTCTAATAGCGGGACGATTGGTAATGGGTAAGACTTATTATTTTAAGGACCTCCGCTTATAAAGTAAGATCTTATTTAACACATTTTTCCTTCATTTATTAAGACCTATTTACCACAAAGTGGCATGTCACGGGTGGCTGGTCGCGGGGGGCTGGTCGCGGGGGGCTGGTCGCCGGCGGCTGGTCGCGGGGGGCTGGTCGCGGGCGGCTGGTCTCGGGCGAATGGTTACGGGCGGCTGGTCGTATGCGATTCCTATTTAATCAGAGCTATCTTCCACTAAGCAGCGAGTCGCGGGCGACCGCGTGACTCGCTGCATACTGATTAGTGGTAAATAGGTCTAAGTGACGGAACCCAGACATTAGTATTGTTCTCGGCCATAGTCCGCTTCTAGGAAAACGAAACTGATCCGGGGTCCGTTCGTGTCTGCAATTCTGATATTTCGGAATTCATATGTGGATCAAAATTCGAATATCACTTGCATTAACGGTGAAGGAAAACATGGTGAGGAAACCTGCACACCTGAGAGGGCCTCATAAAGTACTCGATAGTGTGTAATCCGCAAACCCGCATCAGGCCAACGTGGTGGACTGAGGCCTAACCCTTCTCATTCTGAGAAGAGGCCCCTGTCCAGCGCTGGGACAGTCACAACTAGATTTATTTATGACGTCAAATCCTAGATGGATTTAGAAAAACACTCTGTATATAATATTAATTTAACTTGATTTATTTATTTTATTTAATGAATTATGTATTATACAATTGTTTGAAACGTGATAAAATATTGTGTCAGACAATTATTGTAACATTTCAATAGTCTCAGTCCACCAATAGACGTAGGCATCTCCCAAGTTCGACCACACCTGGTCCGCGCCTCCACATCTGCTCCAGCTGTCTTCCAGCATTAGTCCATATTTTAACGTTGTAGTAGGTACTTTCGCTTTCGCTCTTCACCTTAGTCATCAGAATGCTTCTTGTATTCCTGCTATGTGTGTTGGTTTGCGCCTGCACGGTGTGGTTATGGCGTTCGCGTGCTCAGGAGCTGCGTGCTCATGCGTTGCCGCCCGCATACCCCGGCGCGCTGCCCATCATTGGGCATGCTCATTTGCTACTTGGTGATACTGAATGTAAGTAGACGGTGAAATAAGAGTAAACGTTTTCCGGGAGGATTCTATTTCATAGAATACTACTTGTTAAAATACTTTTTTGAAATAGTGTATGTGAAGTTCGTCAGCTTCTGACGGCTCGGTCGTTACAGTGACTCACCGGATTTTTGCCGGCTTTAATGAGTGCGTTGCCTATTGTAATGAATTTCTTTTTGCAGATTTATGGGAGAAGTTGCAGTTAGCTGCTAACGACAGTGTTAGACAAGGTGGCGTCACCGTCGGTCTCATGGGACGCAGTATTTACTACAGTAAGTTTTTGTGTCCTAATTATCTTCCATCGTATCAACATGTGCTTTCAAATGCAAATTCATGCCGTTATCTGAAGATTACGCAGTCAGCAAGCTTCATAATGGTCTATTGCATACAGTGCTCCAGATCTAGACAACCGGTAGACGAATGGAAGGATGTCCATCCGGTTGATGCTAGTTGGTGCCAATTTACAATGAAATAACAGTTATATAAACCGAACGATGACGTAAAAAGATTTTCAAACAGCAAAATTGCACATAATAGGTTTATTATTTTTACTAGCTGTACCCGCGGCTTTGCCCACGTGACAATATTTCGATTAATCTAAGTTAAGTGACTCCACATTGTAAGAGTCGCGAAAGCTTAACAACATTTAACTTGACCTCCATGAAAAAGTGGAGTTATCCTTCATCATTCATATTGTCAAAAACTTACAAAAAACATGAGATCGATGCAATTAAATGCTGTATTTTTTACTTATTATCCAAAATAATAACATAGAATTTTCCTATGCGAAGTAAAAACACGCGTTGCTTGGATGGGAGTTCTTTACTCTCCTTGGAATCCGTCCGGACCTCAAAGACCACGATAGCTCGCATTCACGACAGTTAAAAAATAATACATGATAAATGATAATATTGTAATACTTAGTCGATCAAAAAGGCAAAAGTCTCGCAACCGGTCAACCGGTTGTGAGACTTTTGAAACCTGAAACTTTGTTCGTATTATGTGCTGTAAAATTATTTGTTCGTACATTTAACCAAGTACCTACCTACTGTCTTGTACCTATTTTAGTAAGAGAAACTCTTCAGCGAATGATTTACCGCCAAGCGACATAGGCAGATTCGCCTGGATGCCACGCCGCGCCGTGCCGATCGTGTTTCTCTCTCTAGCTAGCATCACTTCATCAAGCACAAACTGTATGTGAAGCATAACCTATCTTTGGGCCCTAGTGTAACCATAACATTGACATCTACCGCTCGAAATCACCGCAAGAGAACTCTAATAATTATGCTTTATTAATTAATTGTACGGTGCACCGCTAAGACTACAGCTTTCACGCTATTTTAGTAGGTCCTCGGATATTTACCGCTTATAAAGATAATAATGAAGGAATACTTTGGTTTTATATATACGGCATTTTATTGTTATTCAAGTTAATAGAAAAGGAGTAGAAACACAATGAGCAGGGAGGTAGATGACATTGTTTGTGGGACAACGCCACATCTATATCCTGTCGCTGTTTCGACGATATAGAGGGACTTGGGCCCGGAGTCGGTTTAACGGTCCTTGGCTGAGGAACCTTTGCCTTTGTTCTTTTAAAGAAAGGTGCTGTGCCGTCTTTTTAAACACTGCATTGGTAATTAAGCGCCTAACAGTGGATTTCTGTTGTTGGACTGCAATGTCGCCGTCGCTGTGAATTTGTAGAGGTGCTATGCTAGCCGTAGGATAAACTATATTGGGCGAGGTCGGTTTGAAGCAGTCGGGGATAGACCGACATGGTGTAACCGTGACCGATGGCGACGATTACTACTTTTGCATGCGTGGATTATTTGTTGATTTTCAAAAAAATCGTTTTTATGTTAAAATTTTGTCACGGCTGAGGTATAACCATTGCTCAATCTTGACCACTTTCCAAGTTATTTTAGTCATGAACCGCGACCAATTAATACAGCAAGCTAGCCATCGTCATTAAGACTACCCACTACTACTATTAAGACTGGTTTAGAAAACCTTTTGACTTAAATTACATATAAATGTAATAAATTGTTAGACCCTGCCTTCAGGTGTCTGTTTGGATGCAATATCAAACAAAAAGTCACCTTTTTTACATTTTTAAATACTACAAACTCACTTTAAAATTACTACTAACGCCATCTTGTTTCAAAAAGTCGAAATTAAAAATTAAATGGCTAGAACTGAACAGAAAAAGCTCGTAATCCGTTTAAAAAACTTATCTCTAATGGTTTAGGAACAACCTGGGAAAACTGGTAAATAATTTCATCACGCTTTGTATTTATGGAACAGGACAGTGAGTGAAATACGTACCTACGTAATTATCTAAAAGTAAGATGCCAATGAGCGAACTTCTAGTAGGTTGTTAATTTTAGTTAGTATGTAATACCATTACCCTAGGTACTGTGTGTCACTGGAACCCGCCTTTACTGGTTCTATTAGGGAGTTTAAATTTACGGAGACATTACGAACAATTATTTTGCTCAGCTCCCAACAGAAATAGCGTAATGATTTCTATAACATAAAATAATGTTGACCGGACCTATGAACTACAACAATTTAATATTTCAAAAGGAGTCGCCTACTTCTACCGTGACTTATAATTGTACACAGACATGATGATCTATTGCTTACCCCCCTTTGGCAAAAGCGTAATAATTTGTAGCCTATATGTTGACCAGCCTTATAACGAACATTCATATAAATTTTCATGAAATTCTGTTCAGCGGTTTTGCCGTGAAGCTCGGACATAGATACAGACAAACAGACAAACAGACAAACAGACAAACAGACAAACAGACAAACGGACAAACAGACAAAAATTATAAAAATTATATTTTTGGCATCAGTGTCGATTATAGTATATGTATCAATTACTTTTTTTTTTTTAATATTCAATGTACAGTTTTCGCCTCGTTACGATTTTATTATAAGTATAGATTACGTACACAATATCTCAACTTGGTACACTCTGTAGGCGCCATTAGGTGTTTCGATTTTGGCGAGAGGAAGAGGTTTATAATGCAAAATTCAATAGAAACTTTTACAATTAACTATTATAACTATTTTAATTAATTATTGGTTGTTATGTAACACATAATTATTTACAATTGTTTAATTTACTTATTTTAGGCTACATTCATAGTTTTATGATTACTAGTGGTCATTCAGTGGTCGAAATTCGGCCATAATTTTAGCTTGCTGCACTCCTTCTCCATATAAATTTGAACTATGCCAAATATCACATTCCTCCGTGCGCGCAATATACTTAAAAAGGGGTACTACTACTACTAGGTTTGATGTAGAATTTATAAGATTTTTTTTTACTTAAAAGATTTCCTGCATTTCCTGAATACAATAAAGATGACGAAAAAACCATAAATATAGAATAGAAAATATTTATTCGATAATAATATAATAAAAAATATATCGACCGTATGCTGACAATACCTTCTAACTAACATTTTTATCCAAATATTGTTTTTTGCGCCATATGAATATTTATAATACGTGCTAACAGATGGCGCAAAAGGAAATATTTGGATAAAAATGTGGGGCTTTTAGTTAATTGTCGACGACCCGACGGTATATTGTACGGATATTCCAGAATTTCCTTTCCCTCCTAATCTTATTTCTCTTTTACAGTAATAACGGACCCTGACGATGCTCTGACGGTCTCAAACTCGTGTTTACAGAAGCATTTTGTGTATTCCTACGGTAAACAATGGCTGGGGGATGGGCTGATCACCGGATCAGGTGAGTAGGATCTATAGTTTGATTAAGATTTATTTGTGAATCCAAATTCCGTTTAATCCCCACTGCGATTGTTAGTTTACAATTAATAACATGCACTGAGTATAATTACATAATTATGATCCACATAAAATATGTTATTTGTATTTTGTAAGAATGGACCAAAAATAGAGACTTGCGGTATCCCCAATTTAAACTCTAAACCATTACAGTACTTATTTTGGTTTGTGGTTAGGTTTGTGTTGAAATCTAGCTATTATGAGTATATAATTTCTAAATTATGATTACATACATAATGCATACAACATCGATATTGGCATCAACCAGCCTGGATATGGTTTATCACTATTCAATCTCCCTTATTAATTTGGATTTGAAGAAATATGTAGGGATGTTTTTATTTCAGGAGAAGTATGGAAGCGTCACCGCAAGCTGATGAACCCAGCGTTCAGCTTACCAGTGATAAACGGGTTCCTCGGGGTGTTTAACAGTCAATCCAGACGGCTGTTGAGTGAAATTGAGCCCAATGTTGGAAAAGGACAATTTGATGCTTATATCTACTTCAGGAAGATATCTTTGGAGACTTTCTGTTGTGAGTATTCCATAAGCTTTTGATGAATCAGTTCTGACGCTGCAGACTTCAGTAGAGTTCAGAGTAGCAAGAGGATGTTATTGGCTGATAACTTATTAGTTAAATGTTTGCTCTTAATCTGACCTACGCCTCTATACAAAATCTTTTCAAAATCTCATCTTAACCTCTACTTTCATTACAGTAACTGCATTTGGAGTAAGCGCATTCAGTGAGGAATTGGTCGAAAAATACTTCGAAGCAGTCGATGAAATATTATGTCTTGCTACGGAAAGATTTCATAACTTTTATCTGCATACAGACTTTATGTATACATTAAGTGGATATAAAAAGAAAATGGCAAAACCAATAAGTGTGCTAAATAAAATGTCTATTGAGGTGAGTTATTCAACGTAAAACAAAATCCAACAGTTATTTTAGTCAAGCATGACACTGAAATCAGCACAATGGGTGAGAAGCAGCGTCACTGACACGACATCGATACTAGAATACGCGCTTATGTCGTCGCAGACGCTGATATTGTGCTGGTACCAGGAACGCATCCGTTAATTTAAACATAAAAAGTCTGACTTTTGCAACCACGGAGAAACGTTTAATTATAACTAAACTCACCTGTGAATAATGTGATTCGAAAAAATAAAGACAATTAGGTATAGATATCATAAACAGACTTTTTTCGGGAAATTATTAAACAGGTATGTTCAGTTCTGGCGCCCGGCTGCTGCTGCTGCGGGATGAGCACTTCGCTCGCTTCCGAAAACACGATTCCAATATTTTCAAAGATAAGATCTTACCTTTAAAAATATTGGAATCGTGTTTTCAAACAAACAAAAAATAATTATTATGAAAACATAAAAATATAAAAGTTTTCGGGAAAACAATATTCGGAGTTAAGCACCGAAATGCTGCGGTATGATAGGTAACCAGGAAAAGGCATGTGACTGATAGTTACCAGGCTTAGATTTTATTGATTGGTCTCCGTTTACCAGGATATTTTCATCTCTCAAAGTGATGGTTACAGTATTTTTTTATCTGTTACCTATTCAAGAGTGATTGCCGATTTTCTACATACTTTTTAATACATACCCGCAATTTTAATTAAGTTTGACTTTCAGGCATAAGACGACGTTAGTGTCCAAATGCACATAGTTATATTTCTGGGCGGTATTTGGATCACATCCCCCAGTAAGATTAACTTTGCTGATGTCCTTTGTACACAGATAGGCCATGTCCAAGATTACAATTTCGGATACATGAAGACAATATCCTAGAATGCGAGCGACACCAACCCTAAATCCATTGAATCTTTGTTTATATTAGTATCATAATTACAGATTATAGAAAAGAAAAAGGCAGCAATGAAAATTGAACGGGACACGGTTAACGACAGTGAAATGAAGAACACAGGTATGCGTATACCTGAGTATAGTAGAGTTATTTAGTTTAGTATAATAGTAAAGATGATGTGGTGATGGTGGTCCCAAGATGTGGTGTTGAAATTAAGAACACTGAAGTGGAAATGGGCTGGCCATGTAATTAGAGGAGAAGAGAAATGGAACAAAGTGGTAACATTGTGGTACCCAAGAGAGGGAAAGAGAAAAAAGGGGAAACCATTTAGAAGATGGGAAGATGATGTGGTAAAAACAGCTGGAAAAACCTGGACTAGACTGGCGCGGGAGAGAGAAGATTGGAAAGTGTTGGAGGAGGCCTTTGCCAAAAGGCACACAGAATAAAACACCTATACATAAAAACAAATTATACAAAAAAAAAATATATGTATACTTATAGGTATCTGGGAAGGCTATAAATAAATAAAATAAAATAGTAAAGTACTTTACTATTTTAGACGTATTTGATTTAGAAATTGAAATAATTTCAACACAATAGGTACATGTAACACATAATAATATTTATTTCAGGAAAATACAAACCTCTGTTAGATCTTCTGCTGTCGATGGAAGATACCCTTACAGACAAGGAGATCAGAGAAGAAATTGACACTACTATCGTAGCAGGCTTCGACACAACGTCCACTACGATATTATACATCTCAATTCTGCTGGGATCACACCCTAATATACAGGAAAGACTTTATGAAGAGTGAGTAGAAATTTCTCAGTCTGGACTATTTCAGCTTAATTAAACTTGCCATGTGTTATAGCCGAAACAGACAAATAGGTACATCATTCTGCCAAAAGCCTTGGGTGTTGTCAAACCTATATAGAAAATGTAACCGGTAACTCTATCATACTGCGACGAGCCGGTTTTCACGCAGTAACCTAATTGTCGTTCGACAGTGATCGTTATTTGCTTTACGAAAAATCATAACCAAAATCAAAAATTGCTTCAAAGGTATAACAGTTTTACAATCTGACTTGACCATCACTATTTCAGGTTAATCGCAGTGCTAGGTCCAGATAAAGATGTAGAAAAGGATGATCTGCACAGACTCGTATACACAGAAGCTGTGATAAAAGAAACTCTTCGGTATTTCCCGTTAGGACCGGGCCTGTTGAGATATGTTGACAAGGATGTGAAGCTCAGTAAGTAATTAGTTCATTTTAAATGAATAATATTTGTATGTTATGCCCGAACGAACATCTAATCTACAAAAGGTAACGAAAACAGGTCGATTAATGAAACTGACTTTTACCTGTTTCTTGAGCCAAAAGCTATAGTTTCGAAGACATGCCCTATGCGAAAATAAAAACAAAGTACCTACCTGCTCACCAAAAACAAACAAATCCCCAATATCTTTTGGATGTGTTTGCGAGTCCTGGTGAAAGTGATGTTATGTCAATCACCACCAATCATTGTAAGTGTCAGATGGAAGACCTGCAGTGAATGTTTATCCGTTGTTAATATTCTTCTGATCATCAGCCCAGCAATGCTATTACTGATAGGATATTGCCTCATCTCCGAGGGAGAGACTCGTCCATTATCCACCACGTTAAAGTTTTACAGTCATTGTCTTTCACAGTTAAAACATATTGATAGGTTATCGGAGCTCATCTTGGATTTGAACCCTGGTTACTTGAGATCACGGCCTGCCGAGGCTTTCTGCTAGCATTCAAATAATTTAATTGTTATAACTATTTCAGAGAACTACACTATGCGAGCGGGCAGTCAGTGTGTATTGATGCAAGGTGGAACTCACCGACATGCAGTGTGGGGTCCAGACAGCGATCAGTTCCGACCAGAGCGATGGCTAGATCCTGCTTCCGTGCCAGATAATCCCAACGCCTTCGGTGGCTTCAGTTGGGGCAAGAGGAGTTGTATAGGTTTGTATTATTACTTATTCCTGTAGAGTTCTCTAATTTTAACCTATTTTTTATTTACCTATGTCAAACTCGGATCATATATTATCATGATATTTATTATAAGCCGTAGTAGATAATCAAATAGTAGCGTTTCATGAAAGGGGTTATTGTCACATCATGTTGTGACTAACAAGCGCTCGGGTGCATCGATGAATGATATTCGAGTCGATAAAATTTGAAAAGATAATTGAAAGACTTACGGCTGTGGAACGGCTGGATTTACAAATCAAGTTACTTTCCAGGTAAAACATACGCCATAGCGGTGATGAAGGTGACTATTGCGCACTTTATACGACGATATCGAGTGAAGGCGGACGTCAGCAAACTGAAACTCAAAGCGGACTTCATACTGAAACCTGCATCCGGACATGAGATCAGCATAGAAAGGAGAAATTATTAGTATGTGTGTACTAATTAATTGCAATAATTTGAAATTACTTACTTCAGCTATTACCAGAATATAAAAATTTATACCTACGTCAAATATTTTTTGAATTCATAATTATTTATTTATTATAAGAAACAAAAGGATACTGAGGTGACGGATCTTAGCATTAAAATGCTTAAAATTATATACCTCATCTTTTTCTTACCTTATCAGCACGTTAACATCTATATTTGTTTGTCGACCTCCAATAACTGCAACTGTCTTGGAGAAACAGACAGGCCACGCCTGGTAAAGGAATTAGTGCTTGCAGCATAATGCAGATGCCTATTTCCTTGATATAACTCCTTAGTCACCTTTTACAAGAACGAAGAAATTAGAAGGCCTAGTATTAGACGGGAGGCTGATTTAAATAAAAAATTGGAGTCCATTGACTATTACCAGAATATTAAATTTTAATCAGTCGTTAAAGTAGGTAATTAATTTAAAAACAAAATAGAAAGAAGAAAACGATAATTTAATGACATCGTAGCATTAAAATACTTAAGAATTAATATCTCTGCTTTTTATTCACCTTATCAGCCCGTTATATTTCTATATGATTTGTATTTCGACCTGCCAATAGCTGCAACGAACGGTCATGGAGCAACAAGCTAAGCCTGAAACAGTAATTGGTGATCACAGAATAATGCAGACCTTCTTGACAGTCACCTTCTGAAAGAAGAAATAAATTAGATGACCTAGTCTATGATGGGAGTAGTAAGACTTTGAATAAAGAGTTGGGAGACCTTCGACTTTAGGTACAGGCTTCAAGCGACAAGCTACATATAGCAAGAGGTCTGGGAACATTAAGAAATATCTGGCGTTCATTTGCAATTCGACATCATGTTGAGAGGGACGTGTGGTGTGACAAGAATGGCCAGGATGAGGAATAAGTATATGACTTTTCTGACATTGATGCCACTTCCATACTCCTACATAAACGTGGCAGTGGTGGCAGAAGCGGTGATTATTTATTTATTTATTTAACTTTACATAGACAACATTACAGTAAATACCAATACGTTGCACAGTTAAGTATAATAAACTGGTTGATTATACTTATTCAAACAGCAAAAAAAGCCGTGTAAATAATTTGCATCTTAATTATAATGGACAATCAAATAGACTAACTTTAGTTTCTATATAGATAGTAAGGTAACATAGAAACCACGAATAGAGCGCGTATATAATAAACTAAGTCAATATTTACGCGTTTATAAACGCGTAAATAAAGATTGACGAATTAAGTATCTATTTATTTATTCAATTATCACGTCAAAGATACTAAATTGGTCAATCTTTTATTTTGGAACGCGAAATAATAGATCAGTTTTGTGTAGATAAATATTTAACAGCGATATTTTTCTGAAATAAAAGACTTTTGGTTAGTTATATAACATCAACTAGAGGTCGCGCGGGTGCGCGGGCCGCATGCGGCCCGCGGGGCTTTTTAGGTGGTGCTTGTAACATAACTTAAAAAAAATATGATTTTTGATTTTGTATGGCAGCCATGTTTTTTTTGTATGGAAACCATCTTTTTTTCACCGGCTCGTCAAACAGCCCAGGGTCCTTGACATTTTTAGTTCCGGCGGTATAGCTTTGCGACTTGTAATTTTCGAGATCCGTAGGGCAGTTCCGGTCAGCGTTCCACTTTCAGGTCATTTCGGACTTTTTCGAAACTCACAGGACCCCCTTCTATACGACTCCCATACATCACTTTTAACCCCGGCGGCTGCTACTGGGAGAACAATTGAGTCAAAATCCAAAATGAACACTTGTATGGCGGCCATCTTGAAAAATGGCGGAAAGAAAAATTTGATCCCGGATTATGAATCAGTGCCCCCGAAAACCCCCGGATGACAACTTTCAGCCGGCTCGGACCATTTTTTTTTTTGGCCGCCATTTTGAATCCGCCATCTTGGATTTTTATGACCCCCACCGGAAAGCCCCCGTCGTCCTCTATGACATTTGGTCGAACACCCCCCCACTAACCAAACGGTTTCGGAACGGTGAGCGTTTCAATTTTGTATGGCCGCCATCTTTTTTTGTATGGACGCCATCTTGTTTTTACCGGCTCGTCAAACGGCCCAGGGTTCTTGACATTTTTAGTTCAAGCACTATAGGTCTGCGACTTGTAATTTTCGAGATCCGTGGGGCAGTTCCGGTCAGGGTTCCACTTTCAGGTCATTTCGGATTTTTCCCGGACTCACTGGACCTCGAGGTGTATGACTCTTATACATAACTTTAACCCCCCACGGCTCCATCTGGGAGAACAATTATGTCAATGAGTCAGTCAGTCAGTGAGTCAGTGGTAATCGAGCTTTATATATATAGTCAATTATTATCTACTGCATAACAGTACTTAACTTCCTCCAACTTTGACTGACCGCCGAAGTAACAATTGTAGTGTATTATAAGTGTTTTACAATGACGTATGGCTGATCGGTATTGGTCCCAGGGCAAACTCCCCTACATTTTGCCTATTCTTCGTATATTTTTAGTGCATAATTTATTTGAATGTTTTAAAATATTAGTATCTAGTAATTTAATATGTTTTGTTAGAAAAAATATTATTGTATACCCATTTGTGTATGTATTGATCTTTTTTATAATAACATCTTTGTACTCCTAAAACCGGTGATAGCTAATCAACTATATAAACTCAACTATATAAAAAGTTGTCTATTATTTATATGATCATGTAAATTGAATGCCAAGGTAATATTAGAATGCAAATGTCATACAGGCTGTAGTTGTATTTGAGAATTTGACTATGATTGAATACATTTTGAGAGAGATATTAAATGTTCTTGATGGTGTGTGTTCCTGTGTAGTCCTTCAACCCACAGTCCCACACCATCAGGGTAATCACGATGCACGCTCGAAATCAGAATCGATTCAAATTTGACAGTTCTGAAATGAAACCACCTTCTTCGTCTGGACTATCCTTTACTTTTTGTACACACAAACTTAGATTTAAGACCGATAACAATTATTTAAACGTATGGTACAATAATTTTATTAATTTAACTATTTTATCGAACTTATAACTTAATGCACAATAATTACTTTAGAAGGCAACCTTGCTGTTCAGATGCTCTTCCCAGAATTAATTAAAAACTAGCTAGCACCTCCCAACAATGAGTTTTCTATCTTTAGTCAAATCAGATAGTTAGATTAGTTAATACAATAAGCTCGAATAAATATTTGAAATATATTGTCTCATTTCGATTTAAAAATTACATATAATATTATCATCAAATTTTTTTTTTGGTTGTAGACAAACAGCCTGTATACAATGTAAAGGCTACTAATTTATAAATAATTACACATTAATAATTCTTCGAAGCTGTATAAATCCGCGTCGCTCAATATCACAGATTTTGTTGTGTGTCATTATAACGAGAGCACTGGTGATAATAATTGTTCCATATTTAAAATTTTCTTTAGTTTTAAAGGAACGCGCACGGGTTTAGTTTTTTTTTTATAAATACTCAAAAAAGTTATTGTTTATCACACAATTATTAAATCATTTCATCGGTATACCACTAGAAGAAGGCTTCTCCCTAGTTCCACTGCACCTTGTTTTCCGCCTCCATATCCAATCTCCTCCAGCTGCCTTCGGGCATGTCTTAACATTGTAAGAGTAAAGAGACACAACTCTATCTTTCATCAGTCATCTTAGAATGCTTCTTGTATTTCTGCTGTGTGTGTTGGTTTGCGCATGCGCGGTGTGGTTATGGCGTTCGCGTGCACAGGAGCTGCGTGCTCATGCGTTGCCGCCCGCATACCCCGGCGCGCTGCCCATCATTGGGCTTGCTCATTTGCTACTTGGTGATACTGAATGTAAGTAGAAAGTGAAATAGGAGTGAACGTTTTCCGGGAGGATTCTATTTCTTAGAATAGGTACTATTTGTTAAAAAACAGTCTTGAAAGAACGCAGTGTGAAGTTTCTCTGCTTCTGATGGCTCGGTCGATACAGTGACTCGCTTTTTAACTCTGTGGAGAGCGAGTGCACTCCATGCATGGAACAATAGGTGTTTCTGGTCTGAGTGTTTGTGCGCGTGAGACTTAAGTCTGTAAGATGTAACTATAATACCTACTGGAGTCTGTTTAGTGTGACCATCATGTTTTTACCAATATAAGAGGAGTATTTTCGAACCAGGTCGAAGTTAATGCCTTGTGACCAGATTTAATGAATGCGTTGCCTATTGTAATGAATTTCTTTGTCCAGATTTATGGGAGAAGTTGCAGTTAGCTGCTAACGACAGTGTTAGACAAGGTGGCGTCACCGTCGGTCTCATGGGACGCAGTATTTACTACAGTAAGTTAATGTTTCCTAATTATCTTCCATCGTATCAACATGAGCTTTCAAATGCAAATTCATGCCGTTATCTGAAGATTACACAGTCAGCAAGCTTCATAATGGTCTATTGCATACGGTGCTCCAGATCTAGACAACCGGTAGACGAATGGAAGGATTTCCATCCGGTTGATGCTAATTGGTGCCAATTTACAATGAAAGAACAGCCATATAAACCGAACATTTAAATCCGAAGACGTAAAAAGATTTTCAAACAGCAAAATTGCACATAATAGGTTTATTATTTTTATTACGTACACAATATCTCAACTTGGTATACTCTGTAGGCGCCATTAGGTGTTTCGATTTTGGCGAGAGGAAGAGGTTTATAATGCAAAATTCAATAGAAACTTTTACAATTAACTATTATAACTATTTTAATTAATTATTGGTTGTTATGTAACACATAATTATTTACAATTGTTTAATTTACTTATTTTAGGCTACATTCATAGTTTTATGATTACTAGTGGTCATTCAGTGGTCGAAATTCGGCCATAATTTTAGCTTTCTGCACTCCTTCTCCATATAAATTTGAACTATGCCAAATATCACATTCCTCCGTGCGCGCAATATACATAAAAAGGGGTACTACTACTACTAGGTTTGATGTAGAATTTATAAGATTTTTTTTTACTTAAAAGATTTCCTGCATTTCCTGAATACAATAAAGATGACGAAAAAACCATAAATATAATAAAAAATATATCGACCGTATGCTGACAATACCTTCTAACTAACATTTTTATCCAAATATTGTTTTTTGCGCCATATGAATATTTATAATACGTGCTAACAGATGGCGCAAAAGGAAATATTTGGATAAAAATGTGGGGCTTTTAGTTAATTGTCGACGACCCGACGGTATATTGTACGGATATTCCAGAATTTCCTTTCCCTCCTAATCTTATTTCTCTTTTACAGTAATAACGGACCCTGACGATGCTCTGACGGTCTCAAACTCGTGTTTACAGAAGCATTTTGTGTATTCCTACGGTAAACAATGGCTGGGGGATGGGCTGATCACCGGATCAGGTGAGTAGGATCTATAGTTTGATTAAGATTTATTTCTTAATCCAAATTCCGTTTAATCCCCACTGCGATTGTTAGTTTACAATTAATAACATGCACTGAGTATAATTACATAATTATGATCCACATAAAATATATTATTTGTATTTTGTAAGAATGGACCAAAAATAGAGACTTGCGGTATCCCCAATTTTACAAACTCTAAACCATTACAGTACTTATTTTGGATTGTGGTTAGGTTTGTGTTAAAATCTAGCTATTATGGGTATATAATTTCTAAATTATGAAAACATACATAATGCATACAACATCGATATTGGCATCAACCAGCCTGGATATGGTTTATCACTATTCAATCTCCCTTATTAATTTGGATTTGAAGAAATATGTAGGGATGTTTTTATTTCAGGAGAAGTATGGAAGCGTCACCGCAAGTTGATGAACCCAGCGTTCAGCTTACCAGTGATAAACGGGTTCCTCGGGGTGTTTAACAGTCAATCCAGACGGCTGTTGAGTGAAATTGAGCCCAACGTTGGAAAAGAACAATTTGATGCTTCTATCTACTTCAGGAAGATATCTTTGGAGACTTTCTGTTGTGAGTATTCCATGAGCTTTTGATGAATCAGTTCTGATGCCTGCGAACTTCAGTAGAGTTCAGAGTAGCAGGAGGATGTTATTGGCTGACAACTTATTAGTTAAATGTTCGCTCTTAATCTGACCTACGCCTCTATACAAAACTTTGTAGAGATCTCATCTTAACCTCTACTTTCATTACAGTAACTGCATTTGGAGTAAGCGCATTCAGTGAGGAATTGGTCGAAAAATACTTCGAAGCAGTCGATGAAATATTATGTCTTGCTACGGAAAGATTTCATAACATTTATCTGCATACAGACTTTATGTATACATTAAGTGGATATAAAAAGAAAATGGCAAAACCAATAAGTGTGCTGAATAAAATGTCTATTGAGGTGAGTTATTCAACGTAAAACAAAATCCAACAGTTATTTTAGTCAAGCATGACAATGAAATCAGCACAATGGGTGAGAAGCAGCGTCACTGACACGACATCGATACTAGAATACGCGCTTATGTCGTCGCAGACGCTGATATTGTGCTGGTACCAGGAACGCATCCGTTAATTTAAACATAAAAAGTCTGACTTTTGGAACCACGGAGAAACGTTTAATTATCACTAAACTCACCTGTGAATAATGTGATTCGAAAAAATAAGGACAATTAGGTATAGATATCATAAACAGACTTTTTTTGGGAAATTATTAAACAGGTATGTTCAGTTCTGCCGCTCGGCTGCTGCTGCTGCGGGATGAGCACTTCGCTCGCTTCCGAAAACACGATTCCAATATTTTCAAAGATAAGATCTTACTTTTAAAAATATTGGAATCGTGTTTTCGAACAAACAAAAAATAATAATTATGAAAACATAAAAATATAAAAGTTTTCGGGAAAACAATATTCGGAGTTAAGCACCGAAATGCTGCGGTATGATAGGTAACCAGGAATAGCCATGTGACTGATAGTTACCAGGCTTAGATTTTATTGATTGGTCTCCGTTTCCCAGGATATTTTCATCTCTCAAAGTGATGGTTACAGTATTTTTTTATCTGTTACCTATTCAAGACTGATTGCCGATTTTCTACATACTTTTTAATACATACCCGCAATTTTAATTAAGTTTGACTTTCAGGCATAAGACGACGTTAGTGTCCAAATGCACATAGTTATATTTCTGGGCGGTATTTGGATCACATCCCCCAGTAAGATTAACTTTGCTGATGTCCTTTGTACACAGATAGACCATGTCCAAGATTACAATTTCGGATACATGAAGACAATATCCTAGAATGCGAGCGACACCAAACCTAAATCCATTGAATCTTTGTTTATATTAGTATCATAATTACAGATTATAGAAAAGAAAAAGGCAGCAATGAAAATTGAACGGGACACGGATAACGACAGTGAAATGAAGAACTCAGGTATGCGTATACCTGAGTATAGTAGAGTTATTTAGTTTAGTTTATTAGTAAAGATGATGTGGTGATGGTGGTCCCAAGATGTGGTGTTGAAATTAAGAACACTGAAGTGGAAATGGGCTGGCCATGTAAATAGAGGAGAAGAGAAATGGAACAAAGTGGTAACATTGTGGTACCCAAGAGAGGGAAAGAGAAAAAAGGGGAAACCATTTAGAAGATGGGAAGATGATGTGGTAAAAACAGCTGGAAATACCTGGACTAGACTGGCGCGGGAGAGAGAAGATTGGAAAGTGTTGGAGGAGGCCTTTGCCAAAGGGCACACAGAATAAAACACCTATACATAAAAACAAATTATACAAAAAAAAAAAAAGTATACTTATAGGTATCTGGGAAGGCTATAAATAAATAAAATAAAATAGTAAAGTACCTTACTATCTTAGATGTATTTGATTTAGAAATTGAAATAATTTCAAAACAATACATGTAACACATAATAATATTTATTTCAGGAAAATACAAACCTCTGTTAGATCTTCTGCTGTCGATGGAAGATACCCTTACAGACAAGGAGATCAGAGAAGAAATTGACACTACTATCGTAGCAGGCTTCGACACAACGTCCACTACGATATTATACATCTCAATTCTGCTGGGATCACACCCTAATGTACAGGAAAGACTTTATGAAGAGTGAGTAGAAATTTCTCAGTCACCAGTCTGGACTATTTCAGCTTAATTAAACTTGCCATGTGTTATAGCCGAAACAGACAAATAGGTACATCATTCTGCCAAAAGCCTTGGGTGTTGTCAAACCTATATAGAAAATGTAACCGGTAACTCTATCATACTGCGACGAGCCGGTTTTCACGCAGTAACCTAATTGTCGTTCGACAGTGATCGTTATTTGCTTTACGAAAAATCATAACCAAAATCAAAAATTGCTTCAAAGGTATAACAGTTTTACAATCTGACTTGACCTTTACTATTTCAGGTTAATCGCAGTGCTAGGTCCAGATAAAGATGTAGAGAAGGATGATCTGCACAGACTCGTATACACAGAAGCTGTGATAAAAGAAACTCTTCGGTATTTCCCGTTAGGACCGGGCCTGTTGAGATATGTTGACAAGGATGTGAAGCTCAGTAAGTAATTAGTTCATTTTAAATGAATAATATTTGTATGTTATGCCCGAACGAACGTCTAATCTACAAAAGGTAACGAAAACAGGTCGATTAATGAAACTGACTTTTACCTGTTTCTTGAGCCAAAAGCTATAGTTTCGAAGACATGCCCTATGCGAAAATAAAAAACAAAGTACCTACCTGCTCACCAAAAACAAACAAATCCCCAATATCTTTTGGATGTGTTTGCGAGTCCTGGTGAAAGTGATGTTGTGTCAATCACCACCAATCATTGTAAGTGTCAGATGGAAGACCTGCAGTGAATGTTTATCCGTTGTTAATATTCTTCTGATCATCAGCCCAGCAATAGAAATAGAAATAGAAATAGAAATAGAAATATTTTTATTCACAGGAAACATGGCTACAGGTTGTTACAAATGTTGTATAAGTACATCATGTCTCGCCGAAGAACGGCATGCAAAAATAGGTTGCAAATTTGCCTAGAGTAATAATTAAAATAAAACTATAATATAATAACAATCACCAATTTCAATTAATAATAAATTCTATAATTTAAGGTGTCATTTCATCAAAATAATAAGAATACGATTCCATTGAATAAATACGAATAATCCTATGATAATCACATTAATATCCCATAATATAAAAATCAATATTCCTACATATTTTCTATATTAAAACCATAGAAATAATAAGTAGGGCTCCCCCCTTAGATAATAAGTCTATGATTAAAACCCCAACCATACCTGTCAAAATACAACCCAGATGTCAACTTTTAGGTTCTAGAAATTACTTTACATTGTAAAAACATCTGTCTACTAGCCACCCATATAGTCTTCTTTTGAAGAGTTTAAGTGGAAGTTCTCTTAAGTTCTTCGGTATATTATTAAATACCCGTACTACCATCATAGAACTGTTTTTTTGATGTAGAGTGGTCATGCATCTTGAGAACGCAAGTCTTGTTGGGTCTCTTGATAGGTGTTTTTTATACTCAATAGCTTTGATGAACATTTTAGGGTGCTTTTTAACAAACATTGCTATTTCGAAAATGTAGAGTGATGTTACCGTTAAAATCTTTAATTTTTTGAAAAGTGTTCTACATGATTCTATGGGTCTGACTCCACAAATTGCCCTAATGCATTTTTTTTGACTAACGAACACCCTATTTATTTCTGTGGAGTTGCCCCAAACTAGTAACCCATATCTTAGAACCGATCCAATGTAACCGTGATATGCAGTTATGGCAGCCTTCTCACTTGCGTGCTTTTTTAGTTGCCTTAGCGCATAAACAAATTTATTTATACGTGTGCAGATATTTTTAATCTGGGTTTTCCAGTTGCAATGTTTATCTAAAACTATTCCCAGAAACTTTATGTCCATTGCTTCTTCAATTAATGTACGACGAGCGGTAATGATTATTTTGTCAATTTTGTTGTTATAATTTGAGAATTGTACCAATTTAGTTTTCGCTAAGTTAGCTGTAAGATTATTTGCTTCTAGCCAGGTTATTATAGATTCGACAGTGGAGTTAACCAGATCTTCTTAATTTGATTTTTTTCGATCTTCTGTTACAATTACTGAGATATCATCTGCAAAGAGTATGCATTTGTATTTGGTAATATTTGGGATATCATTAATGTACAGAAGAAATAAAAGCGGGCCCAATACGCTTCCTTGCGGTACTCCGAAAATATTGCGTTTGTATGACGATCTAAATGATTTTGATACCAGTTTCTCATTCATTTGTGTAATTTCGACACATTGTTCTCGGTTTCTAAGGTAACTTTGAATCCAATCAAGGGCCGTTCCTCTAATTCCATACCGTTCACATTTGTGAAGTAGAATTTCATGTTTGACGACATCGAACGCCTTGCTCATGTCAAAAAATATTCCAGTAGTTCGATGTCGTTTATCAATACTACTGGTAACTAGTTGGATCAGTGAGAACGCAGCTAAAGTTGTTGATTTATCCTTTTGAAAACCATTTTGTTCTTCTGCTATAACCTCAAATGCTATTACTGATACAATGCTATTACTGATAGGATATTGCCTCATCTCCGAGGGAGAGACTCGTCCATTATCCACCACGTTAAAGTTTTACAGTCATTGTCTTTCACAGTTAGGACATATTGATAGGTAATCGGAGCTCATCTTGGATTTGAACCCTGGTTACTTGAGATCACGGCCTGCCGAGACTTTCTGCTAGCATTCAAATAATTTAATTGTTATAACTATTTCAGAGAACTACACTATGCGAGCGGGCAGTCAGTGTGTATTGATGCAAGGTGGAACTCACCGACATGCAGTGTGGGGTCCAGACAGCGATCAGTTCCAACCAGAGCGATTGCTAGTTCCTGCTTCCATGCCAGATAATCCCAACGCCTTCGGTGGCTTCAGTTGGGGCAAGAGGAGTTGTATAGGTTTGTATTATTACTTATTCCTGTAGAGTTCTCTAATTTAAACCTATTTTTTATTTACCCATGTCAAACTCGGATCATATATTATCATGATATTCATTATAAGCCCTAGTAGATAATCAAATAGTAGCGTTTCATGAAAGGGGTTATTGTCACATCATGTTGTGACTAACAAGCACGCGGGTGCATCGATGAATGATATTCGAGTCGATAAAATTTGAAAAGATAATTGAAAGACTTACGGCTGTGGAACGGCTGGATTTACAAATCAAGTTACTTTCCAGGTAAAACATACGCCATAGCGGTGATGAAGGTGACTATTGCGCACTTCATACGACGATATCGAGTGAAGGCGGACGTCAGCAAACTGAAACTCAAAGCGGACTTCATACTGAAACCTGCATCCGGATATAAGATCAGCATAGAAAGGAGAAATTATTAGTATGTGTGTACTAATTAATTGCAATAATTTGAAATTACTTACTTGAGCTATTACCAGAATATAAAAATTTATACCTGTTCAGTCTAAAGTTTAACGTTCGCTTCCCTAGATGGCGTTGTACCGCCTAGTACATCATCCTAAATGGCGGTGTTAAGATTTTCCGTGAATTTACCTATACTTTGATAGTTCAATATATTTTTGTACTCGCTTGGAAACCTTGTTTTATTTCACACGTTTCCTTGGACGGTTGTTGGGACCTCAACATTTGGTCCGTTCGAGTCGGATGGCTATTAAAGTCGATAATAGCCCGACGGCCTGTTTGTGAGTATCAGCACGGAGAGCAGTGGTGGATCGCCACTGAAGTGCTTAGGGGTATCGCCTGTGTGTGTGTGTGGTGATACGACGGTGAGCGGCTGCAGCAGCGCTACCAGAGGGCGCTCCGGACTACGGCGGCGACCTGAGGCAGCGGCAGTTCCGGCAGAGGCTGCCATCTGATGGAGTCCAGTGGCATCATCGGAGTGTGACGTCGAGGATAGTGACGACACGCGTTAGTGTCATCATCAGTGACGTGAACGGTCAAAGAGGTTTGGCAGAAGAAAAACTGTGAGTAGTATCAAAGAGTTTTTAACTTAGCAGTTTTCTCGGTGGTTGTTTGAACTTTGAAGCAAATTATTCTAAGTGTTTAGGACTTGTAAAATTTTAAGAAGTAGTTTTAGACTTAGTATAATTTAGGAAAAAGTGTTACTACGGGGAACCTACTCGTATGCCCGATTTTTGAAATTGTGTCAAACACTTGTAAAATTTTTCGGTTTGGTCATTGACTTAGAATATTTTTAGAGCTCTGATAATTTTCTAATTTTGTGACTTGAAATATTTAGTGCTTTTTTCAAATAATTGTAACTCAAAGATTTATTAACAATGGAGTCCCTGGTTAAATTACAATTAGACACTAAGAATATTATCGAAAGAGGTAGAACTAACTTTAAGAAATCGCCAAAAGAACGTTTAACTCGTACGTATGTTGAAACGTGATTAGAATCCTTAGAAGAACAGTGGAAGAGTTTTGTGGAGACCCATAGAAACGTAGTTGAACAAGCACTAGATATGAAACATTCTTACTTTACTTCAGAAGTTTATGATAAGACAGAGGATATTTACATATTGTATAAAACAGAATTAAAAGAGCTCAAAATGATTCCTAGCATTAATAAACAGTCTGATACAAACGTCTCTAATGTCAAGTTACCAAAAATTTGCCTTCCCACATTCTCGGGACAGTACACTGAGTGGACTTCGTTCCGTGACTTATTTTTGTCTCTCATAGACAAGAACAAAGCAATAGATGATGTCCAAAAGCTTCATTATTTAAAGGCTCATCTATCTGGCGAGGCAGAACAATTACTGCGACATATTCCGGTTACTGCATGTAATTACAAGGAATGTTGGTCAATTTTGACTAAACGTTATGACAACAAGAAGTTCTTATCGAACTGTATGCTTAAACGATTCATAAATCAACCAACAATTGTAAAGGAGTCTTCATTGTCAATTAAAAACCTCTTAGATACTACAGTTGATTGTCTGCATGGGTTACGTACTTTAGGTATAGATGTAGGTTCTTGGGATGCGATTATTATATTCATAATAAGTTCTAAAATGGATAATGAATCTAGAAAATTGTGGGAATCTAATATTAGTTCATCTGATCAGTTACCTAACTTTAAAGAGTTCAAAGAATTTCTAGAGTCTAGATTCCGCTCCCTCGAATATTTAGATAGTAAAACTGATAAAAATTGTAATCGTAACGCCAGTGCAAAGACTTTCCATGTTGCTTCTCAAGCTTGTGTATTATGTTCAGCAGACCACAAGTTGTGTCACTGCAAAGAGTTTGCAAAGAAAGATTGTGATGAGCGTCGTGAGTTTGTCCGAGCCAATAATTTATGTTTTAATTGTCTTTGCAAATATCATACCGTTTATTTTTGTCGTACGTCCATGAAATGCCAAATATGTAAGAGAAAACATCACACACTACTTCATCCCAAAACAACCGTCAAGTCTTCTGACCCAGGTAATGGTTCACCAGACAGGAATGTTGTGGTTGCTACGGCAGCTGCTTCTTCCACTCAAAGCGAGATTACCAATCATGTTTGCTGTTTTGCAGACATTGGGAACCATGGCTTATTAGCTACAGCCTTGGTTAATGTGGAGTCCAGGACTGGTACTGCTGTGGTTTTAAGAGCTTTGTTGGATCAAGGCTCTCAGGTCTCTTTTATTACAGAGTCCGCAGTACAGTTACTGGGTCTCAAGAAAACACCTGCTCACACCGACATATTTCGACTAGGTGATGATGAGGGGGTTTCAATGCCCTCTAAGTGGATAGTTAGATTTAAATTGCAGTCACGCCTAGATCCCACTTTTGTTTTATATGTCGATGCTTATGTTTTGAAAAGACTCACATCACGTCTTCCAGAACGGAAGATTGTACATGTATTTCCATTATTTTCATCCTTTGAGCTAGCCGATCCATCTTTTGACACTCCAGGAAAAATTGATCTGTTGTTGAGTACGCGTGTGGTCGGTGAAGTCTTATTGGAAGGTTTGGTTAAAGGTCTGCCAGGCACACCTGTCGCCCAGAAGACCAAACTTGGGTGGATTTTATCTGGTGAGGTCAACACGGCGTCATCACCGTCATTGATGTCAAGGCCAGTATGTTGCAATGCAATCGCAAGCACAGATATTAACGAGCTGTTACGCAAATTTTGGGAGTTAGAGTCCGATCAGTCTTCGACCAAAAAGGTTATTTTATCGGAAGAAGAGCAAAAGTGTGAAGACTTCTTCTCTAACACGACCAACAGAGACTTAACAGGGCGATATATCGTCAAGTTGCCCTTTAAGTCTGATGATCCCCGTAGCAAGTATGGTGGGTCTGAAGACATAGCTCGTAAACGGTTTCACATGCTGGAAAGAAGATTCAAGAATCCTGAATTTAAAAAACAGTATAGTGCTGTTATTAATGAGTATGTTCAAATGAAACATGCTGAAGTCGTTCCTCAGGCAGCCATGGTAAAGGATGCTGTATATTTACCGCATCATGCTGTAGTGCGGAACGATAGGAGTACCACAAAGGTTAGGGTCGTTTACGACACTTCTTGTTCGGGATGCAATGGAATTTCGTTAAATGATGATTTAAGGGTAGGCCCAACCTTACAACCTGATTTGTGTCTTGAATTACAAGGCTTTTGCGATGCTTACAACATTGCTTACGCTGCTGTAGTTTATGCTCGGTCTATTGATTCCAACCGTCATATTAACGTCAGTTTGGTGGCATCTAAAACTAAGGTGGCCCCAGTCAAACAGGTTTCTATACCTCGTTTGGAATTATGCGGCGCGGTGCTGCTCTCAAAGCTTCTGTGTGAAGTTTCGGACACCTTAGGAATAGTGAAAGAAAATATACATGCCTGGACTGATTTTTCGGTGGTTCTCGCCTGGTTGAGTAGCCATCCCAGTCGTTGGAAGACGTTTATCGGGAACAGAGTTTCTGAAATACTTACTGTGATGGATAATAAGCAATGGTCGCATGTCCGGTCTAATGATAATCCTGCAGATTGTGCGTCTCGAGGAGTGCATCCTTCCGAATGGGTGGAGCTTGAGCTGTGGAAAAAAGGACCTAGTTGGTTAGGGAATGAAAATATTAATTATGATAGAGGTGAGATAAAAAACAACTAATCTAGAAGAAAGAAAATCAAATGTTGTATGTAACGTTGTATTAAATGTGTGTAACGGAAATAATATAATATCAAAATTTTCATCTTTAAGAAAGTTAACTAGAATAATTGCATATTGTAGGAGATTTCTAAAACTAAAAAATTCTGATAAAATTAAATTTACTAATTGCCTTACATTTTCAGAAATTAACGAAGCGTTACTTACGTGCATTAAAATGTGTCAGATTGATAATTTTAATGAAGAAATAGATAGTTTAAAGAAAACAGGAAAGGTTAATAAAAAAGGAAATCTTACCTCGCTCAATCCATTCTTCGATGATAACCAACTTTTGAGAGTAGGCGGAAGGTTGCATCGTGCTCATATCTCCGAAAATATGAAGCACCCTTTTATAATACCTCACAATTCGCACTTTACAAACCTTTTAATAGCTGATGCTCACGAACGCACTTTGCATGGTGGCCCTCAGTTAGTGCTGAATTATTTAAGAACCAAATATTGGATTATCAATGCAAAGAGTGTTGTTAGGCAATACGTACGCAAGTGTGTTATTTGCATCCGTCATTCTTCGCATGGCATTCCGCCGTTGATGGGGCAGTTGCCATCCGCCAGGGTTAATGCTAGCCGACCTTTCTATCAAAGTGGTGTGGACTATGCAGGTCCGATTAGTATTAGGCCTACAAAGGGTCGTGGTTATCACTCCACAAAGGGATACATCTGTCTATTCGTGTGCATGGCCACTCGAGCCATACATTTAGAAGTTGTAAGCGACATGACATCCCAAGCATTTTTAGCAGCCTTCAAGAGATTTACGGCCAGACGAGGTCATTGTGGTGAGCTTTGGAGTGATAACGGCACTACCTTTGTAGGGGCTAATAAGGAGTTAAAGGAGTTATTCATTCATGAAAAGTCTGGTGCAGCATCTGACATTGCTGATTGGTTGGCAACCAATGGAACAAATTGGCACTTCATTCCACCTCACTCTCCAAACTTCGGAGGGCTTTGGGAGGCTGGAGTGAAGTCCACAAAGCACCACCTAAAAAGAGTAATAGGAACAAGTACTCTCACGTTCGAAGAAATGGCGACAGTCCTCACTCAAATTGAGGCCTGCCTCAATTCCAGGCCAATTTCTTCAATCAGCACTAACCCTGAGGACCCGTGCCCACTGACTCCAGGTCATTTTTTAGTTGGGGAGTCTTTACTGCTCGTACCTGACTCCTATTTTGAGAATTCTAATGTTAGCACGTTAAAGAGATGGCATTTAGCTCAAAGAATGGTACAAGATTTTTGGCGCAGGTGGTCAAGTGAATATCTTGTTCAGTTCCATCACAGATATAAATGGTCACACCATACTCCTGAACCCAACGTAGGGGATGTAGTGTTAGTGATGGAAGATGACTTACCACCGGCAAGATGGCTATACGGTCTTATTGTTCAAAAGCATACTGGCTCGGATAAAGTCACAAGAGTTGTGTCTTTGCGTTGCAATAGTTCTATAATAAAAAGGCCTGTTTCTAAATTGATAATACTTCCTGTTACTCAGTAGTGTTACTAAGTTGTGAGAATTAATGTTTATGATACTGTTTGTTTAATTTTAGTTAAGCAAAGTGTAGGTTAAGTTTGACTATGGCTAAGTTCTTTTTGTTTTCATTATACAGTCCACTAGATTCTGTAAGACCCACTAATTTTGTGAATTCGTTCATGGTGGGCGGTTACTCACAATAAGTTTTTTATTTAGCTGTAGTTATGGACATCTTGTCCATGGTGGGCGGAATGTTCAGTCTAAAGTTTAACGTTCGCTTCCCTAGATGGCGTTGTACCGCCTAGTACATCATCCTAAATGGCGGTGTTAAGATTTTCCGCGAATTTACCTATACTTTGATAGTTCAATATATTTTTGTACTCGCTTGGAAACCTTGTTTTATTTCACACGTTTCCTTGGACGGTTGTTGGGACCTCAACAATACCTACGTCAAATATTTTTTGAATTCAAAATTATTTATTTATTATAAGAAACAAAAGGATACTGAGGTGACGGATCTTAGCATTAAAATACTTAATATTTTATACCTCATCTTTTTCTTACCTTATCAGCACGTTAACATCTATATTTGTTTGTCGACCTCCAATAACTGCAACTGTCTTGGAGAAACAGACAGGCCACGCCTGGTACAGGAATTAGTGCTTGCAGCATAATGCAGCTGCCTATTTCCTTGATATAACTCCTTAGTCACCTTTTACAAGAACGAAGAAATTAGAAGGCCTAGTATTAGACGGGAGGCTGATTTAAATAAAAAATTGGAGTCCATTGACTATTACCAGAATATTAAATTTTAATCAGTCGTTAAAGTAGGTAATTAATTTAAAAACAAAATAGAAAGAAGAAAACGATAATTTAATGACATCGTAGCATTAAAATACTTAAGAATTAATATCTCTGCTTTTTATTCACCTTATCAGCCCGTTATATTTCTATATGATTTGTATTTCGACCTGCCAATAGCTGCAACGAACGGTCATGGAGCAACAAGCTAAGCCTGAAACAGTAATTGGTGATCACAGAATAATGCAGACCTTCTTGACAGTCACCTTCTGAAAGAAGAAATAAATTAGATGACCTAGTCTATGATGGGAGTAGTAAGACTTTGAATAAAGAGTTGGGAGACCTTCGACTTTAGGTACAGGCTTCAAGCGACAAGCTACATATAGCAAGAGGTCTGGGAACATTAAGAAATATCTGGCGTTCATTTGCAATTCGACATCATGTTGAGAGGGACGTGTGGTGTGACAAGAATGGCCAGGATGAGGAATAAGTATATGACTTTTCTGACATTGATGCCACTTCCATACTCCTACATAAACGTGGCAGTGGTGGCAGAAGCGGTGATTATTTATTTATTTATTTAACTTTACATAGACAACATTACAGTAAATACCAATACGTTGCACAGTTAAGTATAATAAACTGGTTGATTATACTTATTCAAACAGCAAAAAAAGCCGTGTAAATAATTTGCATCTTAATTATAATGGACAATCAAATAGACTAACTTTAGTTTCTATATAGATAGTAAGGTAACATAGAAACCACGAATAGAGCGCGTATATAATAAACTAAGTCAATATTTACGCGTTTATAAACGCGTAAATAAAGATTGACGAATTAAGTATCTATTTATTTATTCAATTATCACGTCAAAGATACTAAATTGGTCAATCTTTTATTTTGGAACGCGAAATAATAGATCAGTTTTGTGTAGATAAATATTTAACAGCGATATTTTTCTGAAATAAAAGACTTTTGGTTAGTTATATAACATCAATTATTATCTACTGCATAACAGTACTTAACTTCCTCCAACTTTGACTGACCGCCGAAGTAACAATTGTAGTGTATTATAAGTGTTTTACAATGACGTATGGCTGATCGGTATTGGTCCCAGGGCAAACTCCCCTACATTTTGCCTATTCTTCGTATATTTTTAGTGCATAATTTATTTGAATGTTTTAAAATATTAGTATCTAGTAATTTAATATGTTTTGTTAGAAAAAATATTATTGTATACCCATTTGTGTATGTATTGATCTTTTTTATAATAACATCTTTGTACTCCTAAAACCGGTGATAGCTAATCAACTATATAAACTCAACTATATAAAAAGTTGTCTATTATTTATATGATCATGTAAATTGAATGCCAAGGTAATATTAGAATGCAAATGTCATACAGGCTGTAGTTGTATTTGAGAATTTGACTATGATTGAATACATTTTGAGAGAGATATTAAATGTTCTTGATGGTGTGTGTTCCTGTGTAGTCCTTCAACCCACAGTCCCACACCAGCAGGGTAATCACGATGCACGCTCGAAATCAGAATCGATTCAAATTTGACAGTTCTGAAATGAAACCACCTTCTTCGTCTGGACTATCCTTTACTTTTTGTACACACAAACTTAGATTTAAGACCGATAACAATTATTTAAACGTATGGTACAATAATTTTATTAATTTAACTATTTTATCGAACTTATAACTTAATGCACAATAATTACTTTAGAAGGCAACCTTGCTGTTCAGATGCTCTTCCCAGAATTAATTAAAAACTAGCTAGCACCTCCCAACAATGAGTTTTCTATCTTTAGTCAAATCAGATAGTTAGATTAGTTAATACAATAAGCTCGAATAAATATTTGAAATATATTGTCTCATTTCGATTTAAAAATTAAATATAATATTATCATCAAAAATTTTTTTTGGTTGTAGACAAACAGCCTGTATGCAATGTAAAGGCTACTAATTTATAAATAATTACACATTATTAATGCATCGAAGCTGTATAAATCCGCGTCGCTCAATATCACAGATTTTGTTGTGTGTCATTATAACGAGAGCACTGGTGATAATAATTGTTCCATATTTAAAATTTTCTTTAGTTTTAAAGGAACGCGCACGGGTTTAGTTTTTTTTTTATAAATACTCAAAAAAGTTATTGTTTATCACACAATTATTAAATCATTTCATCGGTATACCACTAGACGAAGGCTTCTCCCTAGTTCCGCTGCACCTTGTTTTCCGCCTCCATATCCAATCTCCTCCAGCTGCCTTCGGGCATCTCTTAACATTGTAAAAGTAAAGAGATACGACTCTCTCTTTCATCAGTCATCTCAGAATGCTTCTTGTATTTCTGCTGTGTGTGTTGGTTTGCGCATGCGCGGTGTGGTTATGGCGTTCGCGTGTACAGGAGCTGCGTGCTCATGCGTTGCCGCCCGCATACCCCGGCGCGCTGCCCATCATTGGGCATGCTCATTTGCTACTTGGTGATACTGAATGTAAGTAGAAAGTGAAATAGGAGTGAACGTTTTCCGGGAGGATTCTATTTCTTAGAATAGGTACTATTTGTTAAAAAAACAGTCTTGAAAGAACGCAGTGTGAAGTTTCTCTGCTTTTGATGGCTCGGTCGGTACAGTGACTCGCTTTTTGCCCTGTGGACCGCGAGTTCGAAAATGCATGGAACAATAGGTGTTTCTGGTCTGAGTGTTTGTGCGTGTGAGACTTAAGTCTGTAAGCCGTATCTATAATACTGGAGATTGTCTAATTTGATACATCATGGTTTTTCCAATAAATAAAAACCGACTTCAAAAAATAAAAAGAATAAAATAATTTTCTTAAAAAACTTATCAGCTTCTGAAGTTGGTGCCACTATCAAGCTATGTGCATTGAAGAATTATAGGCCCCGACTTCAGAAGCTGATAAGTTTTTTAAGAAAATTATTTTATTCTTTTTAGTTTTTGAAGTCGGTTTTTACTTTTTTTTTAAGGTTATTTTATTTTTCAATTTTGAGTGGCATAAACTATACATAAATATGAGATTACAGTAATCGCGAGTGATGTGCTGTTATTCATTCAAGAGTTCCGTTGTCTATCTCCGAAGATCTTCATCAGATCTTCACTAAATTTTAATGAGACTACTTCGGAAGTATACCGTTCCAAACAAAAAAAGAATCATCGAAATCGGTTGGCTTGATATTGAGTAATTCGTCCATTTGTCGCGCATTTAAGACTTATATGGTTTTCTCATGGATGCCATTGTCAGAACTGAACCAAATTTAAATGGAACCACACTGGAAGCACCAGCTTTCAAATAAAAAAAGAATCATCAAAATCGGTTAACCCAGTCGCAAGTTATGAGGTAACAAACATAAAAAAAAAACATAGGCGTCGAATTGAGAACCTCCTCCTTTTTTTGAAGTCGGTTAAAAAAGAGTATTTTCCAACCAGGCAGAAGTTAATGCCTTGTGGAATGCGTTGCCTATTTTAATTAATTTCTTTATACAGATATATGGGAGATGGTGCAGTTGTTGGCTAACGACAGTGTTAGACAAGGTGGCGTCACCGTCGGTTTCATGGGACGCAGTATTTACTACCGTAAGTTTATGTTTCATAATTATCTTCTGTCGTATCATCGTTCATACCGTTGTCTGAAGATTACGCAGTCAGCAAGCTTCATAATGGTCTATTGCATACGGTGCTCCAGATCTAGACAACCGGTAAACGAATGGAAAGATGTCCATCCAGTTGATGCTAATCGGTGTTTTTGAGTCGAACAGTCTACAACTCAAGAGTAATAAATGGTGGATGAATTTGCAGCGCTATTTTTGTCTGATGGGTTTTCATTCGTTTCGTTTTCATTGCCCTTATTGCGTGTGTAAAATATTAATAGAAAAGAATACATCTTTATTTCATGTACCTAAACCAAATACAGGCACTTATGAAATGTCGAGACTCTAGGTGCCCGGTTCCATATAATTATAGTTGTCATTTTTCATTTCCTTTTTTCGTTATAGTGATAACAGATCCCGACGATGCTCTGACGGCCTCAAACTCGTGTTTACAGAAGCATTTTGGGTATATGTTCGCTAAACCATGGCTGGGGGATGGTCTGCTCACCGGATCAGGTTAGTAGGATCGATAAGCCAGCATAACATTTTTCCGGAATTGGTATGCTTTCCGGTTCAATTGTTTGTAGAATAAATAACATCAACTGAGTTTGTATGCATATCATCCACATTCATCCATATTTCGCACTTTTGGGAACAAAGGGTCACTTCTGCATGTTTTCCAACTTTACAGGAAGAGCATTTTTTGTTTTTTTTTTACGTATTTTTTTAATAACTCTATACTGTTTTAGAGTATTAAGGCAAACATAGTCCTAAATTGATTAAATCTTTACGGACAATCGTGAATATTTAAAATACAAGAAGGGGTTTCTGAGAAAAAAGCCATAAACTGAGGGAAGGCTACCAAAAGTGACTTTTTGTTACAAATCGCTGCCTGTTATATTGCAGAAGTGACCTTTAAAAAATAAATAAAACATCATAATAGTATGTATTTTTTATGTTTAAGGATGGTTTGTGTTTATTTTTAGTAAAGTTGTATTTGATTGGAAACCAATACAAAGTAAACCAAACAGAAAAAGTAGAAGAATCGGTAAAATACTATATTTATTAATAAAATGTAGGATTATTAAATGAAATAGGTGAAGGTATTATCAAGACTTTTTTATTTGAAATTCAAACAAATGGCATCAAAATGAAAAAAACAATAATATACATTTCGAAAGAAACTACAGACTTTCAAGTTACTGTACTTATAACTGATAAAAGTATATACTGAATAGTTATCAAAAAATATAATCGTTATAGTAGGTATA
Source organism: Allophyes oxyacanthae (assembly GCA_932294325.1). Classification (NCBI taxonomy): domain Eukaryota; kingdom Metazoa; phylum Arthropoda; class Insecta; order Lepidoptera; family Noctuidae; genus Allophyes; species Allophyes oxyacanthae. The sequence continues at coordinate 11,679,084 of OW028631.1, forward strand.
GATACGAGACATTAGCATGCTGTTTTAGTTTGCATTTGAGAAAATATGAACATGTTTCCACATTTCGCAAGGATCTCAAGTGGCTCCCGATTCGTCTTCACAGGAACACTCGGATATTCTGTCTCCTTTTTAACATCCTGCATAACCCGATGTCTCCTTCGTCCCTGCGGGATCGCTTTTCCTATGCATATCATACAGACGCTCCCTGCAGGTCGCATCTATGGTTCCTCCTCAAATTCCCGTCCCACAAAACTGATTTCTACTCCTACTCCTTTTCTGTGCATGCGGTTAGGTTGTGGAATGTGCTCTCGCCTGATATAAGAAGCTGTACAACTGTCTCTTTGTTCAAGAAACGTTTAAAAGAGCACTACCTTTCCTCTGCTACATATTTTGTATTTTATTTATAGACTAGCTGTACCCGCGGCTTTGCCCACGTGACAATATTTCGATTAATCTAAGTTAAGTGACTCAACATTGTAAGAGTCGCGAAAGTTTAACAACATTTAACTTGACCTCCATGAAAAAGTGGATTTATCCTTCATCATTCATATTGTCAAAAACTTGCAAAAAATATGAGATCGATGCAATAAAATGCTGTGCTTATTATCCAAATAATAACGTAGAATTTTCCTATGCGAAGTGAAAACACGCGTTGCTTGGATGGCAGTACTTTACTCTCCTTGGAATCCGTCTTGACCTCAAAGAGCACGATAGGTCGCATTCACGACAATTATAAAAGAATACATGATAAATGATAATTGTATTATGTAGTTAGTCGATCAAAAAGACAAAAGTCTCGCAACCGGTCAACCGGTTGTTGTTTGGATGGCGATCAGTCCATGCAAAATAAATGATGATAATCTAGTGATACAGTACTATAATTCACACTGCAACCTATTTTTATTAGGAAACTTATTGAATCCTTTTTAAGAATAAAATTCTCACGATGATTACCTACTGAAACTTTTTTCGTAATAAGTGCTGTAAATTACTTGTTCGTACATTTAACCAAGTACCTACTGTCTTGTATTTTAGTAAGAAAAACTCATCAGCGAATGATTTACCGCCAAGAGACATAGGCAGATTGGCCTGGATGCCACGCCGCGCCGTGCCGTTCGTGTTTCTCTCTCTAGTTTGCATCACTTCATCAAGCACAAACTGTGTGTGAAGCATAACCTTTGCAGCATAATCTTTGGGCCCTAGTGTAATCCTGTCGCTGTTCCGACGATATGGGGGGACTTGGGTCCGAAGTCGATTTAACGGGCCTTGGCTGGGGAACCCTTGGCTCTGGTCTTTTAAAGAAATGTGCTGTGCCGTCTTTTTATACGCTACATTGGTAATTAAGCGCCTAACAGTGGATTTCTGTTATTGGACTGCAACGTCGGCGTCGCTGTGAATTTGTAGAGGTGCTATATGCTAGCCGTAGGATAAACTATATTGGGCGAGGTCGGTTTGAAGCAGCGGGGATAGTCCGACATGTGTAACCGTGACCGACAGCGACGATTAAGCTACTTTTGCATACGTGGATTATTTGTTGATTTTCAAACAATAGTTTTTATGTTATCATTCTGTCGCGGCTGAGGTATAACCATTGCTCAATCTCGACCACTTTCCAAGTTATTTTAGTCTTGAACCGCGACCAATAGAAACAGCAAATAGTAACAGTCGTTAATAAGACTACTTGTGGGTTTACCTTTTGACTTGAATTACATATAAAAGTAATAAATTGTATAAAACCCTGCATTTAGGTGTCTGTCTGTCTGGATGCAATATCAAACAAAAAGTCACATTTTTTCATTTTTAAATACAACAAACTCGCCTATAAATTACTAATAACGCCATCTTGTTTCAAAAAGTCGAAATTAAAAATTAAATGGCTAGAACTGAATAGAAAAAGCTCGTAATCCGTTTCAAAAACTTCTCTCTAATGGTTTAGGAACAACCTGGGAAAACTGGTAAATAATTTCATCACGCTTTGTATTTATGGAACAGGACAGTGAGTGAAATACGTACCTAGGTAATTATCTAAAAGTAAGATGCCAATGAGCGAACTTCTAGTAGGTTGTTAATTTTAGTTAGTATGTAATATCATTACCCTAGGTACGCCGTGTCACTGGATCCCGCCTTTACTGGTTCTATTATGGAGTTTAAATTTACGGAGACATTACGAACAATTATTTTGCTCAGCTCCCAACAGAAATAGCGTAATGATTTCTATAACATAAATGTTGACCGGACCTATGAACTGCAACAATATAATATTTATAAGTGACTTATAATTGTCCACAGACATGATGATCTATTGCTTACCCCCCTTTGGCAAAAGCGTAATAATTTGTAGCCTATATGTTGACCAGCTTTATAACGAACATTACTATAAATTTTCATGAAATTCTGTTCAGCGGTTTTGCCGTGAAGCTCGGACATAGATACAGACAAACAGACAAACGGACAAACAGACAAAAATTATAAAAATCATATTTTTGGCATCAGTGTCGATTATAGTACACGTATCAATTACTTTTTTTTTTAAATATTCAATGTACAGTTTTCGCCTCGTTACGATTTTATTATAAGTATAGATTTAGGTATATATTTATTTAGATAGGTATATTTATTGTATGTATTTGTTATTCTTCCGTGTTAGGTATCATGTATTTATGTATTTTATGTAAATTATTTATACGTATCCTTTACACACTGTCTCCACATTTCTTCTTTTCAATCTCTCCTCTCGCAGGTCTGCTGGAAGAGATTTCTTTAGAAATAAGTTGAAGTAATAAACATCGCTATCCTTAGTAAATTTCAGCTGACTTATTTCAGTTATTTTAACAGCTATATTTTTTGAAGCAAAAAAAAACTGTACAAAAATAACATTCTGTCCTAAGATAAATACTTATCTTGGACAGACAGAAGTAACGTTTTGGTTCATTGGAACCACGGAGGAGAGAAGGGAGATTGGAACCAAAACGTTACTTCTGTTTAATAAGTAACGTTTTGGTTCCGATGAAAAGAAAAGTTTTATGTTCTAATATCATTTATAAAGAGAAGTGACGTTATGTTTACAGCAAACAAGTACCAAGATTTGGTACCAAAACGTGATTCTTATCCAAAAGTAACATTAATATTACAAGAAATATGTAAACAAATAAGTCATTACTCACCGTAGTAGCTCTCCGTCACAAATGCGCAGGGACACACTTCGGCTGTCAAAACACTACTGACATGATAAGACATTACGTTTCAAGCAAACGGACCAAACATGCAAAATAATGTAAAGACCTCCCCTCCCTCAAAACAATGTTATTCATCCGATTATCGCCGTTTTTACTGTGTACATAGAGTCGATTATCGCGGTTTTTTCTGCATATTTAAGTCGTTATTGCAAAAACTTGCAGAAGTGACCCTTTGTTCCCAAAGGTGCGATTTGTAGAAAAATGAACCTAAAATAAAGCAATGTGGTATTCCCAATTTTTCAAACTCTAGCACTATTCTACCGACTTAATTACAGTGATTTGTTGTTAGTGTTTGTGTTGAAGTCCAGATATTATTAGATGTATATGGGTGAATATCCCTGGGGCAAATTTAACGTGTCCACGTTGAGAATAAAGGTGTAAAATGATAGAATGTTTCTAATATTTTTTTATAGCTAACTACGGTACTGGATTCACTTAGGGCCACATTCAAAATTTTATAAGTATTTCTAATTAATTAGAAAATTAAAAAATCGTCTTAAAATTCCAGTTAGGTGGCTTGTCCCAACTCCATTTTTTGATAAAATTGCATTCACCAAGGTAATAGTTTAAGGTATTATAAAAAATAAATAATTACGTTATGATATACGTAAGATACACTATCTCTAAACAGTTAAACCATATAGAAAATCTAATTTACAAGCACAGGACACACGATCAAAGGTCTGTCCAAGCTAAAATCAAAAGTTTGGTGGTTCAAGTTACTATAACATGAAAAATCGTGTGTTTGCGAGCTATGGCGTTTTTTTATTCTGAACGTCTCAGTCGTACGTCAGTGATTGCGGGCACATTTATGAAATCGGTGCTGCCACTTCCCCCCAAAAACATTAGTGTCATCTTGGGTGGCACGGGGGACAGGAATTGTTCAATTTTTGATGGATCGATTTCCAGTTGATTCTAAAGTGTTTTTAAGAAGTACTACATGATATAACTAGTGATTTGGGTTACGTGTGACTCAAGGATATTAATTTAATTGAAACATAAAAATGTATTTTATTATTTTAAAAAATATGCCTGGTTCCAATTTTGGTGGGTCAGTTTTGGTGACTTTGGTGGCATTTTTAAGGGGTTGTGTGGTTCTATAATAGGAAACTTAATGAAATAATATAATAAAATTCTGTTTGTGATAACATGCCACTCTTGTGACTATTGCAATCAAGTTCTTACTCTGCATAATTGTTGGATAGTTGTTTTTAAGCTTTATTTAGTTACAAAATTATAAATTCCCTTCCTAGAATTTAAAAATTGCTTGTTAAGAAATCCAAAAACCATCCAAGTCGACGGGGAAAATATACAACATGTCCAGGAATACATACTTGGGCCAAGTAATTTCCTTCCAGGCGAGGCAAGACAAAGAAGTCGCAAGACGTACCGAAAACGCCTGAAGGAGTTACTGGTCGATGAAGGAGCTCTTCAAGGGTGATTTACCTCCTAAACGTAAGCTCATGGATATGTGTATTCTCCCCGTCGTAACCTACGGAGCACAGACTCGGTCTTTGACTGACATCCAGAAGTCCAAACTCAAGGTTTGCCAGCGAGCTATGGAGCGCAGTATACTAGGTATTAAATTAACGGATCGTGTTCGAAGCACTATACTGCGCACCAAAACGCAGATAGCTGGCGTTGCTAAAAAGGCCGCCAAGCTAAAATGGGACTGGGCAGGATATGTCTGCCGCATGCCGAAAGAACAGATGGGGTCACATACCACAAAACTGGTGCCCTGATATAGTTAAACGAGGTCGCGGCAGACCACGAAAGAGATGGCGGGACGAAATGGATACATTTCTTAAAGACTGGAACGTAAAGGCGCGGGATCGAGAGAAATGGAGAAAATGGAGGAGGCCTTTGCCCATAGGAGTGGGACAGCATAGGCTGATAATAATAATAATAATTTGTTAAGAAATCGTTGATCTTGTCTGGTGATTAGCCCCCAACATTAAATGTTTAGATAATAAGGCGAACTGGTCTTGATCTATTTGTATTGCGCTGTATCTTCCCTTGGATGTAATTACCGATTTGCTTTTTTGTAGTCCGTCAATGTTTTTCGATCGAATTATTTTTCATTTTAGTTTTATTTGTTAATTAATATTTAGTTTGTCAAACTGTTGTACTTGTTGGAAAGTAATTTTACATGTTCTTGTGTCAGAGTGATCTAATAGAATCATTTAGATTTTTTTTAAGAATATCTTATTTTAACCGATGAAACTAGTTGATCCTCTCTGAAAATTTGAATAAATAGAATAGAATAGAATATATCTTTATTTCTCATCATCACAGAATCATACATTAATAGAAATACACGTAAAATAGAGACTGGTGTCTGATGTAGGTAGAACCTGTATTACAGATCACTTGATTAATCACTTTTTCTGTGTTTTTATTTACTCAAGAGTCTATGAGGCTGATGAATTCAATTTGGGTGCCAATGATTATCGATTTTGGTGGCCACTTTCGATTTTGGTGGACGATTTTCAATTCTGGTGGTCACACTAGACTTTGAACTCAAATATCTCAAAAACTTATCAATATTTTTGCAGACCTCTTGTTGATCCCGATAACTAGGACTTTCTATTTTCATACCAGGTCATTATTTTCTCAAAAAACTGAAGAAAAAATTTCGCCACCAAAACTGACAAAATTTTGCATTTGTTGATATTGACCCATATACTCGTATTATTAGTTATCTATACTTATAATAAAATCGTAACGAGGCGAAAACTGTACATTGAATATTTTTTTTAAAAAGTAATTGTTACGTGTACTATAATCGACACTGATGCCAAAAATATGATTTTTATAATTTTTGTCTGTTTGTCCGTTTGTCTGTTTGTCTGTTTGTCTGTTTGTCTGTATCTATGTCCGAGCTTCACGGCAAAACCGCTGAACAGAATTTCATGAAAATTTATAGTAATGTTCGTTATAAAGCTGGTCAACATATAGGCTACAAATTATTACGCTTTTGCCAAAGGGGGGTAAGCAATAGATCATAATGTCTGTGTACGTCATAAGTCACGGTAGAACTAGGCGACTCCTTTTGAAATATTATATTGTTGCAGTTCATAGGTCCGGTCAACATTTATGTTATAGAAATCATTACGCTATTTCTGTTGGGAGCTGAGCAAAATAATTGTTCGTAATGTCTCCGTAAATTTAAACCAGTAAAGGCGGGATCCAGTGACACGGCGTACCTAGGGTAATGGTATTACATACTAACTAAAATTAGCAACCTACTAGAAGTTCGCTCATTGGCATCTTACTTTTAGATACCTAATTAGAAACCTATTTCACTCACTGTCGTGTTTCATAAATACAAAGCGTGATGAAATTATTTACCAGTTGTCCCAGGTTGTTCCTGAACCACTGTAGATAACTTTTTTAAACGGATTACGAGCTTTTTCTATTCAGTTCTAGCCATATAATTTTTAATTTCGACTTTTTGATACAAGATGGCGTTAGTAGTAATTTATAGGCGAGTTTGTTGTATTTTAAAATGAAAAAATGTGACTTTTTGTTTGATATTGCATCCAGACAGACACCTGAATGCAGGGTTTTATACAATTTATTACTTTTATATGTAATTCAAGTCAAAAGGTTATCTAAACCCACAGGTAGTCTTATTGACGACTGCTACTATTTGCTGTTTTTATTGGTCGAGGTTCAAGACTAAAATAACTTGGAAAGTGGTCGAGATTGAGCAATGGTTATACCTCAGCCGTGACAGAATGATAACATAAAAACTATTGTTTGAAAATCAACAAATAATCCACGTAGGAATGCAAAAGTAGCTTAATCGTCGCCGTCGGTCACGGTTACACATGTCGGACTATCCCCGCTGCTTCAAACCGACCTCGCCCAATATAGTTTATCCTACGGCTAGCATAGCACCTCTACAAATTCACAGCGACGGCGACATTGCAGTCCAACTACAGAAATCCACTGTTCGGCGCTTAATTACCAATGCAGCGTTTAAAAAGACGGCACAGCACCTTTCTTTAAAAGAGCAGAGCCAAGGGTTCCCCAGCCATGGCCCGTTAAACCGACTCCGGACCCAAGTCCCCCTATATCGTCGGTAAATCATTCGCTGATGAGTTTTTCTTACTAAAGTACAAGACAGTAGGTTCTTGGTTAAATGAGCGAACAAGTAATTTACAGCACTTATTACGAAAAAAGTTTCAGTAGGTAATCATCGTGAGAATTTTATTCTTAAAGAGGATTCAATAAGTTTCCTAATAAAAATAGGTTGCAGTGTGAATTATAGTACTGTATCACTATAGATTATCATCATTTATGTTGCATGGACTGATCGCCATCCAAACAACAACCGGTTGACCGGTTGCGAGACTTTTCTCTTTTTGATCGACCAACTACATATTAAAATTATCATTTATCATTTATTCTTTTTTAATTGTCATGAATGCGACATATCGTGCTCTTTGAGGTCAAGACGGATTCCAAGGAGAGTAAAGCACTCACATCCAAGCAACGCGTGTTTTCACTTCGCATAGGAAAATTCTACGTTATTATTTGGATAATAAGCATAGCATTTTATTGCATCGATCTCATATTTTTTGCAAGTTTTTGACAATATGAATGATGAAGGATAAATCCACTTTTTCATGGAGGTCAAGTTAAATGTTGTTAAACTTTCGCGACTCTTACAATGTTGAGTCACTTAACTTAGATTAATCGAAATATTGTCACGTGGGCAAAGCCGCGGGTACAGCTAGTAGGCAGTGGCGAAGAGTCCATACAACCCGATTCCCATCGGCTTCCCTTTGGAAATTGGTTATTGCATAGACCAACGTAATATTATATTATTTACTCATCCAACTGACAAAAAAAGGCTTGTTATTCAGTTAGGTCAAGCTCGTCCAGACATGACTATAATATATAGATTACAAGAGACGGTATGGATTTTTGTCTTGCAGCATTAATTGCAGCAATTTTTCGAGGGCATTTTTGGGACGGCTTCCCCTTTTAAAACTGTCACCCTTCGCCACTGCTAGTAGGTAATATATTTTCAACCAATTTGTTATTACCAAGAAGATAGGCAGCTGTATTAAGCTGCAAGCACCAATTCCTTTACCAGGCGTGTCCTGTCTGTTTCTCCAAGACAGTTGCAGCTATTGGAGGTGGACAAACAAATGTATAAATGTTAACGGGCTGATAAGGTAAAAAAAGATGAGGTATAAAATATTAAGTATTTTATTTAATGCTAAGATCCGTCACCTCAGTACCTATCTTTTTGTTTCTTATTACAAATAAATAATTTTGAATTCAAAAAATGTTTGACGTATGTAATAAATATTTATATCCTGGCAATAGCTCAAGTACATATATGATTGCAGACGATTGCAAATAATTAGTACACACATACTAATTATTTCTCCTTTCTATGCTGATCTCATATCCGGATGCAGGTTTCAGTATGAAGTCCATTTTGAGTTTCAGTTTGCTGACGTCTGCTTTCAGTCGATATCGTCTTATGAAGTGTGCAAAAGTCACCTTCATCGCCGCTATGGCGTATGTTTTACCTGGAAAATAACTTGATGTGTAACTCGACTTGTTCCGCAACCATAACACTTCCAACCCCTAACCCAGTGCACCACACTTGCAAGCAATCTTCAATGCGCAGTATCTATTAAAACTTTATCGACTCGAATGTCATTCATCGATGTCAAATATACTAGGGCTTATCTTAATATGCTCTAAGTTTGATATAGATATAAAACAGGTTAAGTTTAGAAAACCCAAAAGGTTTAAAGTTATAATAATAGGCAAACCTATACAATTCCTCTTGCCCCAACTGAAGCCACCGAAGGCGTTGGGATTATCTGGTACGGAAGCAGGGTCTAACCATCGCTCTGGTCGGAACTGATCGCTGTCTGGACCCCACACTGCATGTCGGTGAGTTCCACCTTGCATCAATATGCACTGACTGCCCGCTCGCATAGTGAAGTTCTCTGAAATAGTTATTCCAATGTGACTATTTGAATGCTAGCAGATGGGATCGGTAGGTTGTGACCTTGAGTTACGAATCATAGTAGGTTGTGAGTTCAAATTAAAGATAAGTTCGCACAAAGGTACCTATCAGATTGTGACGTTCATGACTTATGTCAGCAATTACGCGCTTTACTAAACTAATGGTAAAAGATAAAAATTCGCAATTTACGAGTATATCCACCAATCCGCACTGTACCCGCGTGATGGATAACGGACAAGGTCCTTTCTCAGAGATGAGGCAGCATCTGAGCAGTGGGAGCATTACTAGGCTAAACGTTCTCTTCAGCCCTTAGTTTTAACTCTTACAATAATTGGTGATGATTGACATATTGTCATGTTCACAGGGAATCGCAAACACATCGAAACAGATCGGGGATTACCTATTTAGTATGTTTTTTGTGTTTTACCTTGTGCCCATCCTAAAGTCATAAGCTAGTAGTCGTCTTCATTTTTCTTCAAATCTATAAGTGTTTTATATCGCCTTCATTAATCGACCTTCATTCGTTACCTTTCGAAGATCGGATATTTGATAACGTAGAATTTCATTCGGGGTATTCTAAAGAAAGATATTCCTTTAAAATACTACTTACTAAGCTTCACATCCTTGTCAACATATCTTAGCAGAGCAGGTGCTCCGGGTAAATACCGAAGACTTTCTTTTATCACAGCTTCTGTGTATACGAGTCTGTTTAGATCGTCCTTCTCTACATCTTTATCTGGACCTAGCACTGCGATTAACCTGAAATAGTAAAGGTCAACTCAGATTGCCTTTAATTCATGAAATGAAGAAAACCTTTATGCTCTTGATGGTATGGCGAACTTCTGATTTTGCGTAAACAAAATAACGGTTATTGTCGAGTCCCATTATTGCGTGTAAGGTAATCGGCTCGTCGCAGCTTGTTATTATCAGTTTCATTTTCTAAGTCACACGCAATATTTTGTTAGGGTCGAGTATTTGTAGCCAAAATTACATGGCAAGTAAAATCTGGCAGAAATTGTAGATCGTCATAAAACTAAATCCCACCTGTTGCAGTCCCTGTATTTGTTTTAGTAATAATTTAGGTTTAGTAATAATTATGAAAGACAAGACTGCGATAATTTCTTAAAAATACACCAGTTTGAAAATTTCTTCTCACTCTTCATAAAGCCTTTCTTGTACATCAGGGTGTGATCCCAGCAGAATTGTGATGTACAGTGTTATAACGGACGTGGAGTCGAAGCCTGCTACGATAGTCGTATCAATTTCTTCTCGGATCTCTTGGTCTGTAAGGGTATCTTTCATCAACAGCAGAAGATCTAATAGAGGCTTTTGTCTTCCTGAAATGAATGTGTTTCAGTTTACATGATACGTTGTTTCATACTCGTATTTCCAAATATTTGATAAATCCATCCTTTCAAAATAGCTTATTTTGAAAGGATGGATTTATCAAATATTTTAAACCTTCTATCGGTGAGGTTAGTGACACTTTTAAGTAACCTTTTGTAGAAACTTTCTAAAAAAGGTTACCTAAAAGTGTCACCAGCCTCACCGATAAAGGTTTAAAATATTTGATAAATCCATAGTTGTTACTAAAATTAGGTTAGCCAAATAAAATAAATCGTTTCTACAGAATTGTGTGTTTCTACTAGAAACGAAAAAGGAACAAAACGATTTATTTGATTTGGCTAACCTAACTTTAGTAACAACTACTTGATATTTATTTCTGGTATTAATTTCACGAGCGTTGCTTACTACATTAAACGGTTGCAAGCTTTGACGAACATTAATGTAATATTTTCCAAAATGTAAAGTGAAGGCATTGTGAATATATTACTAGATATGCTCAAAAAAATATCTAAGAGTCTCGCGAGGACCCTGTCGTATCGTACCTGAGTTCTTCGTTTCACTTTCTTTTTCCATGTCTCGTTCAATTTTCATTGTTGCCTTTTTCTTTTCCATAATCTGTAAGTACCTAATTATGTTACTAAGGTTAACATAGATTTAACAGATTTATCTCCAATGATTTCTGCCGGAGGATACACTAAAATATTCCTACATTGCTATGCCCGACAGGGTCCATAATGATCGAAATAATTGTTATTTTACCACCTAAGTAAATTACATTGTGGAACGCAATAAATATTGAGTATTGAGTATTCATTAGTGAATTGGTAAAAATGTTGATTGATTTTTTCTTACATACTTGCGTACTGAGCGTTGTACCTATATTATTATGCTTTGGCTAATGTCCATATATCCTATTACAACCACAATACGTGGATCAAACTATCAAAAACATCAGTGTCTGCGACGATAAAAGCGTTTAGTAATAAATGTATGAGATTTTATAATCGGCTTTAGTTGATTCTAGGCTGCTTTGGTATCAAGTCTTGAAAATATCCTTTCATAAAAATAATTTATTGTATTTATGCATGTTTGAGTTACAAACTGGATGTTTGTAACTCAAACACGCATGAATGTCCCAAGCAAGATCTTCACAAGCTGTAACATTTATAATACGAGCATAAAGTGTGGTTATAACTGACAGATTTTTAAGAATGGATCTTTTTTTGTATATCTTGCACACGGGGCGTTGTATATTATTATGCTTGAGGTAATGGATGCGTTCCTGGTACCGGCACAATATCGGCGTCTGCGATGACATAAGCGTTTAGTAAAGAATGTGTGTGATTCTATTTACGATGTCGTGTCGGTGTCGAAGTCAAAGTCAAAGTCAAAGATTTTTATTTCAACTGGGCCTTTGGAGGCACTTTCAAAACGTCGTGATTCTAGGCGCACGGTTCCAAGTGGGTTGGTCCTGGAGAAGATACCGGCAAGAAACTCCATGGATACTTTTTTCATAAATCAAGCTATCTCAGTGCTGTCTCATCCAATAAAATAATCATTGTGCTGATTGCAGTGTCACGCTTGACTAAAGTACCTGTTGGATTATGTTTTACGTTGAATTACTTACATCAATAGACATTTTATTTAACACGCTGATTGGTTTTGCCATTTTCTTTTTATATCCACTTAATGTACACATAAAGTCAGTATGCAGATAAAAGTTATGAAATCTTTTTGTGATAAGGCACAATATTTCATCGACTGCTTCCAAGTATTTTTCGACAATTTCCTCGCTGACCGCACTTACTCCAAATGCAGTTACTGTAATGAAAGTAAATTGTGTAGAGGCATAGCTCAGATAAAGGGCGAACATACAACTGTTATGTTGCCCCGTCACGACAATATTATGTAAACTCGCCTGCGATCCTGAAGTTCGTAGACATCAGAACTGATTCATCAAAAGCTCATGGAATACTCACAACAGAAAGTCTCCAGAGATATCTTCCTGAAGTAGATATAAGCATCAAATTGTCCTTTTCCAACGTTGGGCTCTAATTCACTCAACAGCCGTCTGGATTGACTGTTAAACACCCCGAGGAACCCGTTTATCACTGGTAAGCTGAACGCTGGGTTTATCAACTTGCGGTGACGCTTCCATACTTCTCCTGAAATCATAAACGTTCTTACATAATTCTTCACCCTTGCATTAGTATGGGAGATTTAAAACTGTTAAAGCATAATATTAAATTATAGAATCAGAATAATCAAGTCTTAAAACCATAAGAGCATTAGATCAATTTAGCAAATTGAAAACCATGCTCAATGACCAACAAAGGACCAACCCACTTGAAACCGTGCGCCTAGAATCACGACGTTTTGAAAGTGCCTGCAAAGGCCCAGTTGAAATTAAAATCTTTGACTTTGACTTTGAATTACTTCTTATTTAAAAAAATAATAAATTATAATTGTATTGAAAGGTTTGCAACAGCCAATCACCATCCAGCATAATAATCGACCAATAGAAGGCGGTGATACGCACTACCTGTCGATATGAGAGCATAATTATTTTATCTGTTGTCAATACCTAAGACTGCTGCTGCGTCATTTAGGTGGTTAAAATATTTGTAGAATCCACTTTTGGTACCTTTTTTTTTTTTTTTTTTTTTTTTTTTTTTACGTGTGGAAATGCATCATGCATACCCTCCGCCCTGGGGAAGGCGAAGGGTGATGTCGGACTCCTACCGACTAAAACCACACGGTGTCCCCAAACGCACACATGAGCCGGGGTGACGGGTAGCGCTTTCGCATTCGTCCGCCATCCCGACGGTGCCGGTCCGCTTCGCTCAAGCGGACCCCTTCACGTCTTTTGGAGGGGGGGTGGATGTTAGTCCCCCCTCTCGACCTCCTTGAGGGGCGCGCGTGGAACACTACGCGCCACCACCTCGGGCCCGTTTAGTGGAGCGACGAACTTCCCCAAGTCCGCCGCTCGTGGACCGCTCTACGGAGGTCGAAAAAGAGCGTTGTCGGCCCGTCTTCGACGACCGGTGCGCCTGCTGCGGATCGGGAGAGAGGTCATGGCTTCTCTCTCCCTCTCCGCGGCCTCCTTCTGCAAAATTACTTCCTCGCAGAAAGAGACCATTGCGTCCCATGACCTGCCACTACCAACCATACTGCGAATAATGGCCGGCAAGGACAGGTCGCCACCGATTTCCGCAACGAGAGCACGGCGCGGCTCGTCCCACGCGACACACTCTTCTACCACATGCCGCGCCGTCTCCACGTGGCAAACGACGCAATGGTGGCACCTCGAATCCGGCTCCCTGCCTATACGACACAGGTACTTGCCGAAACAGCCATGTTCCGAAAGCACCTGCGTCAGCCGGAACGTCAGGGAGCCGTGTCGCCTTTCTAACCACTGTTCGAAGACGGGCCGAATCGCCTCGATGGTGCGGAGGCCGGCGCTGGGTGACAATAGACGCCGACCCCACTCGGCCACCAGGACCCGGCGGTTTTCAGACCTGCGCCGCTCGATTTCGCGCGGCACCGGACGGTGGCCTCGCTCCTGGGCCTCCCCGCGCCACTGATACATCGACGCGAGGGCTCTCGCCTCCAGGTCCCAGGGCATCGACCCCGCTAGAGCGCACGCCGCCTCGTAAGAGATCGTGCGATACCCTCTAATGACCCTGACGGCCATCGCTCGCTGCGGTCTACGCAGGATCGCGAAATTACGGGCCGTCAGGTCATCTGCCCACACCGGAACTTTTGGTACCTAGGTTAACTCCATCCATCCCATCCAAAATATTAGTGCTAGGCACTTCGACTGAGCAATTTCCACAATATTCTATCTCATGCTAAATATTTTAATTTTTTGTCTCTTCATTTGCTTTTTCTTTGAGTTGATCAATGTACTTGCTTCTTGTTCTTCCTCTTTCTCTTTTTACCTCTATTTTTCCTTATATAATAATTGTAGTACTAAATTTACCGTTCGTAATCAAGTGACCAATCCCACCTAGACTATTTGGTATAAAATGAAATCTACGTATGTATACGTATATTCATAATTTGAAAAACTAATAGATAATAAATCTAGACGTCGGCACAACCCCTATGGTTTAGAGTTTGAATATTTGGGAATGCCGCAAGGCATTATTATAGGTCCATTCTTATTCAGATAATATTTATGTGGATGATACGCATACTCAGTGGATGTTATTTATTCTACTAACAATTTGATCGGAAAGAATACCGAATCCGGGATTGAGAAATCAGCTAGCTTATAGATCCAACTAACCTGAACCGGTGATCAGACCATCCCCCAGCCATTGTTTAGCGTACGTATACGCAAAATGCTTTTGTAAACATGAGTTTGAGGCCGTCAGAGCATCGTCGGGGTCTGTTATCACTATAACAGAAAAACAAATTATATTTAAGTACCAAACTACATGAAATTAAATTATTATAATATATATTTTAATTTAATATTAGCTGAATTTATACCATAGAATAGAATAGGTAGATCTTTATTTCATGTCAACCAAATACGACAGAAGATAATTATGAAACAAGAACTTACCATAGTAAATACTGTGTCCGATAAGAAGGAAGGTGACGCCACCTTGTCTAACATTGTCCTTAGCTAACAACTGCAAGAACTCCCATAAATCTGTACAAATAAATGAATTAAAATAGGCAACGCATTCCACAAGGCATTAACTTCTGCTTGGTTGGAAAATACTCCTTTTTGATTGGAAAAAACATGATACATCACACAAGACAAACTCCAGTATTCTAAGTACAACTTACACGCGCAAATATTATACTTAGACCAGAAACACCCATTGTTCCATACACGAACTCGCACCTCATAGCGCCAAAAACCGGTGAGTCACTGTAACCACCGAGCCGTCAGAAGCAGACGAACTTCACACTACACTCTTTCAAAAAAGTATTTTAACAAGTAGTATTCTACGAAATAGAATCCTCACGGAAAACGTTTACTCTTATTTCACCGTCTACTTACACTCAGTATCACCAAGTAGCAAATGACCATGCCCAATGATAGGCAGCGCGCCGGGGTATGCGGGCGGCAACGCATGAGCACGCAGCTCCTGAGCACGCGAACGCCACAACCACACCGTGCAGGCGCAAACCAACACACATAGCAGGAATACAAGAAGCATTCTGATGACTAAGGCGAAGAGCGAAAGCGAAAGTGCCTACTACAACGTTAAAACATGGACTAATGCTGGAAGACAGCTGGAGCAGATGTGGAGTCGCGGACCAGGTGTGGTCGAACTTGGGAGATGCCTTCGTCTATTGGTGGACTGAGACTATTGAAATGTTACAATAATTTATTGTGTGACACAATATTTTATCAAGTTTCAAACAATATGTAATACCTACATAATTCATTAAATTAAATAAATAAATCAAGTTAAATTAATATTAAATACAGAGTGTTTTTCTAAACCATGTAAGATTTGACGTCATAAATAAATGTAGTTGTGACTGTCCCAGCGCTGGACAGGGGCCTCTTCTCAGAATGAGGAGGGTTAGGCCTCAGTCCACCACGTTGGCCTGATGCGGGTTGGCAGACTATACACACTATCGAGTACTTTATGAGGCCCTCTCAGGTGTGCAGGTTTCCGCGCGATGTTTTCCTTCACCGTTAATGCATGCAAGTGATAATCGAATTTTGATCCACACACGAATTCCGGAATATCAGAATTGCAGACACGAACGGACCCCGGATCAGTTTCGTTTTCCTAAGAGCGGACTATGGCCGAGAACAATACTAATGTCTGGGTTCCGTCACTTAGACCTATTTACCACTAATCAGTATGCAGCGAGTCACGCGGTCGCCCGCGACTCGCTGCTTAGTGGAAGATAGCTCTGATTAAATAGGAATCGCATACGACCAGCCGCCCGTAACCATTCGCCCGAGACCAGCCGCCCGCGACCAGCCCCCCGCGACCAGCCACCCGCGACCAACCGCCTGAGACCAGCCGCCCGCGACCAGCCACCCGCAACCAAGCCGCCCGTGACCAGCCACCCGCGGCCAGCCACCCACGACATGCCACTTTGTGGTAAATAGGTCTTAATAAATGAAAGAAAAGTATGTTAAATAAGATCTTACTTTATAAGCGGAGGTCCTTAAAATAATAAGTCTTACCCATTACCAATCGTCCCGCTATTAGACATGAGACTCTTTTCAGAATGTGATGACTTTCGGCCTCAGTCTACCATGCTGGCCTGGTGCAGGCGGACTACACCAGGACACACACCATCAAGAACATTTTAATACCCTGTCCCTCCTTACGATGTATTCAATTTCAATTTCAAATTCTCAAACACGACCACATACTGTATTAGTTTTGCATTAATTACCTTGACATTGTATAAATTACCTATTTCATGAACAATGACGTCAATGAAATTGTATAGAATTTTTATAATTCAATTCTATTTACAGCAATTTAGTTTATTAAAGGTTACTTAAGAGCGTTACTCTTTAAAACGGTAAAAAAATTATGAGATAGCTATTGGATTCTAATAACAGCACGTTGCATCATAAAAAAAACTATGTATTATAGTCTAAGTCACAGGCTTATCGAATCATAGGACGATTTGAGCAATGTCCTTTCTATTATTGTCGAGTTGGAAATTGCTGGCGTGTTTGTTCGTTGATTTCGTTTCGAACCGAGAAGAGCAGATTGATGTATTGTTTTCTTTTTAAATAATGAAATAGTTTCCGACCAAGTGGGAGTCATACTATAAAAGTCTCGGCACAAACAGCAATTAACGGCCTCGTTTAGTTCAAAAATAGTTCAAAAACTAAAACCCGACTACTGAAAAGGTATGAAACAAGAAAATATTAATAGATACATATTCATAGTGATGTTCAGAGGATAGCCGTGGTCGTATGCGACTTTCCCTAAAGCTTATGATCGCTTACTACTTCAGACTGTATTGTTTTGTTAGGGTAGCTGTAGGTGGCATACGACCACGTTTGTTCGGGTGTTTTTAATGAAATGGGCTTAAATTTTACACAATCCACAGAAAAGAAAATCAATTTTACATTTTCAAGAAAAAGTGCAATTTCAGCAAAAAGTGCACTTGGACTAAAAATTCAATTAAAAATGAAATTCCACGGCGTTTATTCTTCTTCCTTTTTGAATCAATATCTGGTGTAACCTCCTCTTTTCTGAACATATTCTTGAAGCCTAGAGGGCATTTTCTATCAGATGCCGCATTGTTTCTTGAGAGATTTGTTCCTAGCTCGATTTTAGGACGTTTATGGGCTGTCTTTCATTGTCCAGTGATCAATTTGTGTCTCATTCTTTTCAACAGATCCCACATGTGTTCAATTGTGTTCAAGCCCGAACTGTTCGCTGGCCTCGGCAACACTTGTATACAAGCCTCTTCTAGTGTCTCTCTGGTGGCTCTAACAGTATAAGCGCGTGCATTGCCGTGCAACAGTTTGAAACCTGCACCCACTTGCTATGCAAATGGCACCACACAGAGTCTTATGACCTCCTGGATGTATCGTTAAGTTGTTACTGTACCCTGGTTGAATTATAAGCTCAGTTTTTCCAGTTTGGCTTATGCCTCCCCACACCATAACATTGGGCCCCCCAAATCGATCATTGTTGTAGATGCAGACATCTGCAAATTGCTCACTTTTTCATCTCCACACCCTTATGCAACGGTCAACACTAAAAACTTTTACTTTGCTCTCATCTGTAAAAAGCAATGTACTTCAGTCATTTACGCTACAGTCCAATTGTTGCCTTGCGGATGTTTATTGATTTCCATGATGAATACTGGTCTATGGAATTCGCACCACTTGACTCCTGGACAATTGCTGGTCTTCATAAAACTGCTTTTTAATTGTTTGGTCACTTAGGCGCATGCCTGTGGCCAGGCACAAGCGGGTTTGCAAAGAGCGGGAAGTGACGGTGCTCTCTCTGCGTGCATGTAAGTCTATGTAGCGGTCTTCCTGAGCGGTGATTCCTCTGGCACTGCCTAATTTCTGACTTCTGACAAATTTTTAGATCTCATAAAAGCAATTCCAGGCATTCTGAATCGCTCGCTGCGAAAATCTCGGCTGTAAAACTACAGATCGCTACGAATAGCCTTCTTGGATGAGTGTTATGGTCCTGGTCGTTGTAGTCAAGTCCATTTGAAGTCGGACCTGTGGAATTACGTTCTTAAAATGTCGATGTACGCACTGACTCGACACACTAAACTGTTCTCAGTACAATACAAATGTTAAATGAGCTTAAAGTTCACGTTAAAAACAGGGTAAAATTAATTGGTTTCAAAAAAATTGATAAACCCTACTCATTTTAACGGTTTTTCAAGCGGAATGCTGTTAAAGTGTCCGCAAACACTTAAGATAGTACAACGCTGTACAATTTACCACATGGATATAGTTAATGATCATTAAATCACCCATAATGTCGAAATTTGCAAGTGGCCCTTATTTTGTTTTGACGAGTATATATATATATTTGAAATGTGCTAATTAAGCCCTTTCATTTGATAACCAACAAGCAAACACAAAACAAAAAAAAAATTGTTCGTTGTCCCAAATATTCAGAATAGATACGAAGAAAAACTATGGTGAATAACGTGCAGGCAGGATATTCAGGTAAAGTGGACTTGGGCGGGACACAGTGCTTATAATAATATGACCTAGTTTTGATATCGGCTAAACATTTTCAGTTTTTATCTTTGGTGGATTATATTATAATGGAGGTCTGCAAGCTTATTTTATTCTGGCCATTTTTGTCACACTACACCTCCTATCAACATGATGTCGAACTGCAAATGAACGCCAGATATTACTTGCTGTTGGTAGCTTGTCGCTTGAAGCCCGTGCCTAATGTCGATGGTCTCCTAACTCTATCATTCTAACAATATAGACTAGACCACCTCATTTCTTCCTTCTTGTTAAAGGTGACTGTCAAGAAGGTGGGCAGCTGCATTACTCTGCGATCTCCAATTCCTTTGCCAGGTTTAGCTTGTTTCTCCATGACCGTTCGTTGCAGCTATTGGCAGGTGGAAATACAAATATACAGATATGGAGTGCTAACAGGCTGATAATGAGAAAAAGGTATGATAAGGTAAGAAAAAGATGAGGAATAAAATTTCAAGTATTTTAATGCTAAGCTCCGTCACCTCAGTATCCTTTTGTTTCTTATAACAAATAAATATTTGATGTACGTATTTATATCCAGGCAATAGCTCAAGTACTTATATAATTTCAAACGATTGCAATTAATTAGAACACACATATTAATTATTTCTCCTTTCTATGGTGATCTCATGTCCGGATGCAGGTTTGGTTATGAAGTCCATTTTGTATTTCAGTTTGCTGACGTCCGCCTTCACTCGATATCGTCGTATGAAGTGCGCAAAAGTCACCTTCAGCGACGCTATGGCGTATGTTTTACCTGGAAAGTGAACTTATTTGTAACTTCACGTAACACCCTTGTCGCTGCCAACCACATTCGCTAACACTCAAATTTTAAGAATTCAAGAATTATAAAATACGCTATATATTTTTAAATTTTCTGGACTTGACAACTGGAACAACTCAAATAAAATTGCTGATCTGTGAAAAATAAAGCGATTTCGATTAAACGAATAATAATAAAATAATAATAATGTTTATTTGGAACAGTTACATGTCATTGTGAATGATGAATGTCATTCATCGATGGAACCGAGTCCTTTTTAACCGATTTCAAAAAAGGAGGAGGTTCTCAATTCTACTCGTTGTTAACCGACTTAAAAAAAGAAGAGGTTCCTTCTCAATAATTGAATACCTCCTTTTTGAAGTCGGTTAAAAAGGGCTCGGGTTGAATTAATCGCCTGTACCTATGTTAATTTTTTTGTATGTTTGGTCAATATTATACCTTCACCAATTTACTGCAAACCGATTTTAATGATTACTTTGACTGGAAGAGTATTCTCCCGAGGTGCTCCTATTTCAATTTGGTGAAGATTAATTTATTTATTTATATATTCTTGTACACCAGTAATACAAATACACATAATTATATTAGACTTTCACGAACATAAATCTGAATCAGATGACGTCATATCGTATTATAACAGCAAATGAGTCACCCAAAATAGAAAAATAACAATAGGAAAAATCGACTTCAAAAAACTAAGTCATAAAATAATTTTCATGCAGAAGCTGTTCAACCTTCTGAAGTCGATGCCTTTCCTTCTTCAATGCACTTTATTTTGGCAGTGGAACCGACTTCAGAAGCTGTTTGAAAATTATTTTATACCTTTGAATTTTTTGATTTCGGTTTCTACTTCTTTTAATAAAAAAAAATAATCACATCATGATGATTGTGACAACAACCTAGTTCATGAAATGCCGTAAATTTATTATTTACGTACCAGGGCTAGTGATGATGCACTCTGATTTTGACATAAATAGGTCAAATTAAGACAACCCAAATGAAATAAACGTAATAATAATGAGCAAACCTATACAATTCCTCTTGCCCCAACTGAAGCCACCGAAGGCGTTGGGATTATCTGGCATCGCAGCAGCGTCCAGCCATCGCTCTGGTCGGAACTGATCGCTGTCTGGACCCCACACTGCATGTCGGTGAGCTCCACCTTGCATCAATACGCACTGACTCCCCGCTCGCATAGTGTAGTTCTCTGAAATAGTAATGTAGCTATTTCAATACCATCGGAAGGGCCCGATCGGTCATAACCTCGAGCTCCGAGTCGTAGGTCGTTCAAATCTAAGATGCCATGACTTATGAGCGTATTATTCATCACTTTACGTGGTGTAAGACAAACATTCCAAAACTTATGACATCCAGTATCCACCAATACGCACTGTGCCCGCGTGCTGAATAACGGCATAATGCCCTTCTCGGAGATAAGGCAGCGTCCATGGGAGCATTACTGGGGTTGAAGTTAAGAACATTATTAATGTATTTATAAATGTTCACTGCAGTCTTGTTTTTAACCGTTACAATGATAGGTGGTGACATATTGTCACGTTCATCAGGATCCAAATACACTTTTGTTTCTTACGGAAAGCCACCTTGTGCTCATTTTCTAACCATAAGCTAGTAACCGTGTTAAATCATAATATTTATTATACCTTTTCTTGTTACCTTTTGAAGATTTATTTATTCTTACACGATGTGAATGTGGCACATCAATACTTTTTTAGTAAGTATAATACTGATTCCCGAAATACAGGCATTGCCTACATTGGGAATCTAGTGATTCAAAGTTACTTTTTTGCTACTTTAGGGTGATAGATGTAACTGTGTTGCCAGTGCGGCGGTGGAGCAATCACCTAGTACCCGTAACACAGGTTGAATCCTAGCACGGGACTGGTGTTTGCTCTGTCCACCACTGCAACATTTAGGATATTTTTAATTGTATCTCATATCTGTCTCTCACTGTAGTTTCTAAGCTAACCTGTACCTTATTTTTTGAATAAATATATTTTTATTATTTATTCTCTTTATTGTACATCAGGTAATAAAAACAGGATTGAGAATCACATAAGCTAATGTACAATGGGCGGTCTTATCGCGCACAGCGATCTGTTCCAGACAACCTTTGGATGGACATAACAGAAAAGAAATAGGTAACGGGCAGTTACATCAAATACTTAAATATAAAATACACACTTTTACGATTCAATAAAATATTGTAATATAATAGTGCATTATTATACTATACACTAATACATAATATGGGAACAGTATTTTTTAATTATAATAATTAAATTACTGTGTTAGGTAATGGTCCTTCACTTGCTTCCAGCGTTTGTGCACTTCTCACAGGAAGAGGCAATGCATGTAATGAAATATTTATTTTTAGGTAGAATTTCGTTCGAGCACGAAATTAAGAGTGAGTTCTTTCTCACTATCTTCATAAGTAGGTATATATCTACTTAAACAAATATTCGGTTTGAATGAGCTACTTACTAAGCTTCACATCCTTGTCAACATATCTCATCAGAAGAGGTGCTCCGGGTAAATACCGAGCAGTTTCTTTAAACACAGCTTCTGTGTATACGAGTCTGTTTAGATCATCCTTCTCTACATCTTTATCTGGACCTAGCACTGCGATTAACCTGAAATAGTGAAGGTCAAGTCAGACTGTCTCTAACTTCATGTCGAAGAAAACGGTAATGCATTTGACGATATAGCAAACTTCTGATTGTGCTTAAACCAATTAACGATAGTTTAATGTCGAAAGCCGAGTTACTCCGTGTAAGAAAACAGTTTCATTCATCAAACCAATTTTTGACTATATCCAAGGGTATTGGCAGAGTGATTTATAACCAAAATTACACGGCAGGCTTAAATCAGACAGAAATAGTTCAGACTGGCGATTCCCGGTCGTGAAACCAAATTCTACCCCTCGCAGTATCTATGTTGAAGACAATTAATAGGGATTTTAATATTAGAAATAAACACAAAATAGTAGTCCCTAAAATTTAGATTGACCAAAACCAATAAATCATTCTAGGGAACGGTGTATGCTTCTATAACAAACTGCCAAAAAGTATTACCGATCTTACTGATAAAAAGTTCAAAACTCGTATTAAACTTGTCCTCATAAGGAAAGCCTATTTATAAGATCAAAGACTACGTTGACGATGGAGACCTATGAAAGTGATTATCTTCTGCACATGCGGCTTCCCTGGTGACCCGCTGCTTCCTGTTTTCACAAGCTAATTTTAATGACGCTTCCCTTGTTTGCATAACTGGGTGAGTTGAGTGTTAAGTATGTACCTACTTGTATTGTTTAAATTATAGTGGTACTTATTATGATCTGTGCTGTTCTTTTTTTGTAATATTGAGTAAATTCATATCGAATTTTAGCCTGGGCTACTCCTGCGGCCTCAGATATTTTTATAAATTTGTTTTGTGAAAACAGTATCCATGGATTTTCTTGCTGGTATCTTCTCCAGGACCAACCCACTTGGAACCGTGCACCTAGAATCACGACGTTTTGAAAGTGCCTGCAAAGTCCCAGTTGAAATAAAATACTTGACTTTGACTTTGAATTACTTAGCAAAAACCATAGATTTAGGGAAGCGAAAATATTCTAAGTTTATGGCAAACACACTAAATAGTTATTTTAAAATGTATGCCGTTTTATAATAACTTTATTAACTTATTAGGAATGACAGTGATATTACTTTTTTACAAAGCAAAATCAATAGAATGAGCCCCTGGTGCAATGTTAAAGGAATAATTTTAAATACATTCTGTTACATATACATATACATTCTGTTACAGGTTGTAGATAAGTGCAGAATTTTCGAGGAATAAAATAAAAACGTGCTACATATTACTAAAACAACAAATCTCTAGAAGAGGTGGCAAGCATTTGGGACTTAGGCATAATTTTGGATAGTTCTTGGAGCTTTGTAAGTCATAGATGCTGCCGACAAAAAAGCGTCAAAGCTGTCCGGTTTTATATAACGGCAAATTCAATCTCTTATGGATGTTAAAGCTATTATCCCAATCTATAATTGTATAGACTGTAGCCTTCTCGAATACTGTAGCTTGGTATGGAATCCGATAATGTGCAGTCTTGTAGAATACAACGTATCCAAAACAAGTTCTATTTCAAACGTCGTATTGGCAGTAACATGTACAAAGATCTGTTTCTTATGAGTCAAAATGGCTTTTCTTTAATATGACACGTAGACATTCTTCTGATGTTATAATGCTTTAGAAATTTATACTTGGGTTAGTCGATTGCCCAACCTTGCTAGCTAAAACCATCTTGTAGGTCCCACGGGCTAGCGCCTAATAGTCGTCTACACAATAGAAAGACTTTTCTGTTACCTCGGCGCTTAAATACATAACATAGGAGAACATACACCTTTATATCGAATGCTCTCTAGCTATAATGGTATTAGACCATCCTTTGATAATATTTATTCTCTAATATTTATTAGTGTAATACAATACAATACAATACACTTTATTGCACACCAGTAATAGAAGAAAAGATACAGTAATTAGAAAAAGAAATGTACAAAGGGCGGTCTTATCGCACGTGGCGATTTCTACCAGACAACCTTAGGATGGACAGATTTGCAGGTTAAAAGAGGGTGGTAGTTCACGGTGAAACAATAATAGCTTGAAAATAATTACATAATCATAAATACTATACAAAACATAATACATAATAATATGTGTACACAATAATACATAACAATATTATATCTACATTATATAGGTGCTTACAGATACAGCTAAAATAAATAAGATACAACATGATAATTATATAATTCATACTTATACATACCTACTAACATAATTTATTAAATTCAATTACAGTTAAAAATTGCCAAGGATTGAGCACGTCTCACTGCTACTGGCAATGCATTCCACAAGCGAACAGCCTGTACGGTAAACGACTTATCAAAAAAGTTCGTGGAATGCATTGGCATTTTCAACGTCAAATTCTCTGATGACCTCAGGGATCTCGAATGCGTATCATGGAGAAACTCAAAACGTTCTTTAAGATACCAGGGGGTAGAAGGATTGTACAAGATACTGTATAGAAGATGAAGAATATGAGTATTCCGACGAAGGCGTATTGGAAGCCACTTGAGTTTAGTACGGAACTCGGACACATGATCATATTTGCGGAGGCCAAATATAAATCTTATGCAAAAATACCAATAAAATCTCATCAATCTTATGTAATGTATCTACTGTAAAATTATCTCGACTTTATACCTACCTATCTTGTAATTTAGATACTTAACCGTCACATAAGCATGAAAGTGTTCACTGCTGCAGAGTATAATACAATTTTGTATATTTATTTATTTATTGCACAATGTACACATAAGTTGTTATAAACTAACCTGGTACATGACCCTGTTAGGGTGTTGCAAGTATTAGGACATATTTTACTAATGTAATCTAATTACCTTTTCTTATTGGCATAGATGATTTGTCGACTAAATAATAAAAAATATGAAAGACAAGTAGGATCGAATTTCTTAAAAACACGCTATGTAATTAGAAAATTCTACTCACTCTTTATAAACCTTTTCCTGTACATCAGGGTGTGATCCAAGCAGAATTAAGATGTACAATGTTGCAGTGGCCGTTGAGTCGAAACCTGCTACGATAGTAGTGTCAATTTCCTCTCTGATCTCTTGGTCTGTAAGACTATCCTCCATTGACAGCAGCAGATCCAACAGAGGTTTGTATCTTCCTGAAATGAATGTATAGTTTAATTTTCAAATTTAATGAAGCTATTTAATGGTTAACTTCTAATGGTTTCTTCTTGCTTTAAGCGATAAGACCGCCCATTGTGCATTGTTTTCTACTGTTTTGTATTGTATGTTTTGTTATGTTGGTGTGCAATAAAGTATATTTCTATTTCTATTCTATTTCCAAATCAAATGCATCCAAAATACGTAAAGTATACCTGAGTTCTTCATTTCACTGACGTTATCCGTGTCCCGTTTAATTTTCATTGCTTGCTTTTTCTTTTCCATAATCTGTAAAGATACTAAGATAAACAAAGACTCGGA
Source organism: Allophyes oxyacanthae (assembly GCA_932294325.1). Lineage (NCBI taxonomy): Eukaryota > Metazoa > Arthropoda > Insecta > Lepidoptera > Noctuidae > Allophyes > Allophyes oxyacanthae. The sequence continues at coordinate 11,705,245 of OW028631.1, forward strand.
GGATAACAGTGGTGACGAGGTAGTTTCAAATTGACGATTGTGATGTGTGATTGTGATATGTGATGTGTGATTGTGATATGTGATTGTGATATGTGATTGTGATGTGTGATTGTGATATGTGATTGTGATATGTGATTTTGATGTGTGATTGTGATATGTGATTGGGATATGTGATTGTGATGTGTGATTGTGATATGTGATTGTGATATGTGATTGTGATATGTGATTGTGATGTGTGATTGTGATATGTGATTGTGATGTGTGATTTTTGTTCGTATTATTTGCTTTGAGGTTATCACCACAGGAAATAATTACAAATTAAGATAAAAAGTAGAAAAAATGCTTGGAGTAATGAAGTTAATAAAGATATTTTGTTAAAATTGGTAGAAGAGCTCAAATTATCCTCGAGCTCAAATGCAAGTATGGAAGAATTGCGAAATGATTGCGTGAATACGTAAAACCCATTGAGATGACAGCTTATTATCAAACTATTTTACTACCATCAAGCCTAGATAATTTTAACGGAGGTAATTGGTATAGCTATGTGGAACAACTGAATTGCTATATGCTTTTACATGATATTCCTGAATTGAAAAAAGTACTATTGTTGCTAACAAAACTAGGTGGTGCGGTATATGATAATTTATCAGGATTATCTTCTCCTGTATCTCCTGTCAAAGTCAGCTACGAGGAATTATGTGTAAACCTTGAGTATTATCACCCAAAAACTAATATAGCAATGAACAGAGCTAAATTCAAAGACAGAAATCAAAAAGAGAACGAATCAATCGGAGAATATTTACTGGCGTTACGGAAGATGACAAAGAATTGCCAGTTCAAAGATACAGATGAGCATTTGTAAGAAAGATGTGTATAGTGAAACTATCAGATATGAGCTACTAAAAATTGCAGGTAAATCACTCAAAGAATTATCATGTGTGGCTGAAACAGCAGAAATGGCTTTTAAATTAGCACACAAGGAAAATCTAAAACTGAAGAAATGTTCACTCTGAAGTCACAAAACCCAAAAAATAATGATATGCGGCCTGGAGTGATAAACATATTAAAGATAAATTTACCACAGTCAAGAGGACAACAAAACAAGAAATGTTTTTGCTGTGGAAAGTTAGGACTTCTGCGAGATCAGTGCACATTGAAAAATAAATACTGCAGTGAATGTGGCAGACAAGGACACATATTCAGGGTATGTAATAAGAAGATTCCAGAAGTGAAGACAATGACTTTGGAACAGGAAATGAATAGTCAAGCAGAAGGTTTGAGTAGTGATCATTATTGTGAAGATGATCCTTATCAAGTATTGAATATTGAAAAGTTGTAAAAAAGGTACCATCAATGCTTTTAAAATTGGAAATTGAAGGAAGGCCATTTGATTTTGCAGTGGATACTGTGTCTGATATTACGACAATAAATGGACACTGTTAAGCAATACTGAGTCAACCCACAAAATGGTAAAAAATTAGATTTTGATGCCAAACACTTCTATAGGCGATTATGTACGTTTTTCAATACAGTGTTAACTGATTTAAATTATTTTACTACCAAAAATATTGAAAAAACACTTAAAACAAAACTACAATCTCGCATGTAGCATTTTACAATAATACACTATGTTCCTTAACATCAATTTCTTCTTAAAACAGCGACACCTGTCTAAAGTAATAAGAGGTTATGAGGGTTAACACATTATTGCTAAACTTGAATCAATCGATTCCAGTTATTGTCAACAATGGAGTTCGGTTTAATAAAGGAATAAAATATCTTGTTATTGTTATAAGTTAATAAATTTTGAGGAAAAGGTGAAAAGAGTGCGGATTTATAATATTATGCTGAAAGTGAATCCAAATATTACGTATTTCATAGGTTTTAGTTAGAAAATCCTTTTCGAGTCTATTTTGCCGGTAAATGAATAAAAAATAGTTCGTACGGTTGTAATGAATAATGTAATTGAAGAAAACATAGTCTTATTTACCTGGAAAAGTAAAAATATTATTAGTTTCTTTTTAATATAAAGGATAAACTTAAATAATTCGTTTGACTTGTTATTGCAAAATAGTAAGTAGGCAAAATACTAATACTTGTAAGTGAGTTCTGCAGCTTAACACTTTATTGCATAATAAATTATCACTTCTAAGGTTTAATTTTTACATTAAATTTTCTTTTAAATGCTTTGACATGTTTTTGTAAAATATCAAAATAAAGCAATTTTAAATTGTAACACTAGTGTTATTCTTATTAAAAATATTTCATATGTAGGTAATTCAATCAATTAATATTTTTATAACTGCAATATGCTGCAAATCTCGAATCTTTTTTTACCATTGACATCATTCCAGACTGCTGCTGCCAAAATCAAGGGGCCACATGCTTGTGGATCTCGTGAAACCAAAGGAAGATCTTCCTAAAACCTCTATGGAGAATGTCTCATTAGACGGTTGAGCGTCTAATAAGATATTCTCCATAGAGGTTTCAAGTTCCTTACAGATCGATAGTGTTGCAATTAAATCTTCTGATGCAGATGTAAGACCTAATGGTAATGGTAACGCGGGCGAGTTTCCGCAACTCCACGTCGATGCCCGTATTTTGCGTAAGGGTGGAACTAGATCGTTTTATTCTAGCCAACCCAGCTCCTCGAGGAAGGCCAGCAGACATATGATGTTGCTGGCGATTTCTCGGAGAGTACTCAGGTTACCGAAGTACATGGTCTGTAACTCCTATAACAGAGAGGTGTTTGTTAAAACTACCGTGGCCGGTGAGGGCTGCTGTTACCGTTCGTAGCTGTTGTTTCGTCAGTTTGAGTATTTGCCTGGTGAAACGGACGTCTACCGCCGGTAGGGCCTCTTTGGCTTGCCTGCACTCACTGTGGTTCTGCCATGAGCTGTTGTGTTTTACCCTGATTCGTTGTCTTACCAGGGAGCGTAGGTGTCCGAAGGGGAGTGGTGCCATGGGTTCCAGACCCACAGCCACCGTGCTAAATCCCCTTCTAGTGAGCTCATCCGCTGCATCGTTGCCTCGGGAGTGTGACCGATGTAAGACCTAATAGTGAGGAATCTATTCTAGCAGATGCTTCATTTCCGTATATGAATATATCGGAACAGGACTTACTTAGGAAGGTCCTTCGGCTATTTCACCAGCTGTTATAGAGTTTGTCGACCAGGAAAAAACTTCCCTAGCACCTGGTATTGTCCTAGATCTTGAATGAACAGCAGCAATTGAAGCTTATTTTCCACCTTTACAAACTCGTAACATGATGTAGTTACTGATGAAAAATTATTTGATGCTGAATGTTTACGCGTGAATCAAGTTAACCATTCAGATAGAGGAGAACGAAATTGGAATATTGTACGAGAAACTATTGATAATGAAGAAAAAGATAGAAGAGATAAAGAGAAAATGAATTTAGAAGATCCTGATTTTATACCCGAAACCAGAGACGGTGAAGAATCTGAAAGAGATGAAGGAGAAAAAAGAAGACTTAAAAGTGGAAGTAAAAGAAAGTATCCTGACCTTTTGGTCAGGATACTTTCTTTTACGTCCGTATTGATAATTATGTCAGAAGAACCAGATCCGCCTCTACACTGCAGATGGATTACATTAATGTAATGGAGAATTTCAGAAAGAAAAACAAAACGGTCAAAAAACTTCAAACAGAAACTAGACTAAAAGCTTTCACCCTTTTCAAACGCCCTTAGTTTAGTTTAGTCCTGTAAAGGTGCGCAACAGAATCGACTGATCAATAAAAGGCTATTAATTAGCTGTAAAAGTAATTTTTCTTCACTCTTGACACTATTCCTGCTTAAATTTATCCTAATAAAATATTAATCAATACAGTGTTATATTGCTTAGCATATAGCAAGTCAATTTAAAATTCGTTGTTTCCAGTTTACCAATAGTGTGTTATGAGGATTAAAACGTTTTTCAATATTAGATGGCCAATAAATGATTTTGTCATATCAATTTTGCACTTTTTACGAAGAATAAACTACCAGTAACTATTTATATTATTAGAATTATAATCTTCCTATATATTAAAATCATAATAAGTTCACATAGTCGATGTTTCTTGATATTTTACTAACAAATTCATTAAAAGTATATATTATACTTTGAACACGATTTACTCAAAATGGCGAGAATGTGGGTTGACATTGTATTGTTTAACAGCGTCCTGAATGATTTTTATTTTTTTATAGTTATTTTGCTGTAATCTAATTAAAATTTAACCATGGTTAATTTCAATCAATCCATTTCAAAACCAGTGGGGCTTTTAAAACCTCCATGTAAAATATGATAAAGTAGTTTGTGATAGTTTAACTTTAGTTTATTTATTTATTTACTTATTTATATAAAATGCTTCATGTAAAATATACAAAGGTACCAAAGCAAAAAGCAAAAAACAAAAAAGAAGCACCAAAGAATTTTAAAAGTTTTTAGTTTTTTGCTTTTTGCAAAAAGGCAAAGGTTTAATTGTGTCACCTTATGGACAGCCAAGAGTCATTGGTAAAGATTGGTTAAAGAAATTTAAATTATTCAATTCAATTCAATTCAATTCTTTATTGCATATCACATGTGTTTTACAAGATCTTCATAATAATAATTATATGTTCACATGGACCCTGTCGGGCACAACAATTCAACTTAGTATAATTTAATTTAAGTAGTAGAATAAAATAAAATTACAAGTATAAATCATTATAAATAAGTAGCAAATAATTAATTCTATGTCATATTTTTAAAAGTAAGGTGTCCTTTGTCATCATCAAAATTAAAATTAATGTCTTCAAAATTCATACACATAAAACATTTATTAAATAAAAATCATGATTTTTTTATCAAAAGGCAATTACTTAATTGAGTATTATGGCCTGTACATTTAAAACAGAATGTTAATACCTACGTGCATTTCAGTGCCATTAAGAGAGAAATATATAGATCAAATAAAAAAAGACTTTCCTATTGTGTTTCAGCCAGGCTGGGGTAATTATTTTATATTTTAAAAAAGCTCATGTAACACTGAAATTGAAACCAAACACACCAAAATGTTTACCATTAAGAAGAATTATTTTTGTACTAAAGTCAAAAACGGAAGCAGAATTTCATAGGTTATTACAAAATAAACATATTGGTCAAATGAAGTTAAGCGACTGGGGCATTCCAGTAGTGCCAGCGTTAAAAAGTGATGGATCTATTAGGCTTTGCGGGGATTATAAAGTAACTTTAAATCCAAATTTAGAAATCAATCATTTTTGGGACCGAGATTTATAAATATTTATTTGGGAGATTTTTTGAGTGAGAATCTGATAACGCGGCATTAGTCAGTATTTTTGGACCAAAAAAGGTATCCTTAAAAAGGCGTGCAAAAGATTGCAGCACTGGGCAATATTTTTATCAGGGTTCAACTACACTATTCGCCATATAAATACAGATAAAAATCCAGAAGAATATTAAAAATTGTCAAGTAATGCTATAGAGGATAAAAATAGTTTTAGTCATCCTTTATTAGATAATAGTGAGTTAAATATGATACATTTTTTATCATTACTTTGAAAATATAAATTGGAAGGATGTAGAGAAAGATTTTAAAAAAAGGTACATAACAACTGTAATGAGATACTGTGTTGATGAATGGCCTGTTAAGGAAAGATTAAATTAATGTTTAAAACCGGTTTTGATAGAAGAAACGAATTAAGTTTTGGTCAAGGATGTTTACAACTGTGGGTAACAAGGGTTGTAATCCCAGATAATTTACAGAATATAGTGATGAACGAGTTACATGCAAGTCATTTGGGCATTAACCGAATGAAACAGATCGCGCGTTCATACTTTTGGTGGCCAACGATTGATACATATATCACAGGCATAACAAATATTTGTAAAATCTGTTTACAAAACAGAAACCACGCACAAAAAGTCAAGATCAATTGATAAATGAGTAATCATATATTATACTCTGTTTCTCCACACAACTCATTATTGAAATAATCGTTTTTAAAATAGAACAAATTGTTTACCACTTGTCTATTTGCTAAAAAGTAATTAATTATCACGGTTAAATTTAAAATATTTTTAATAAGAAAGCACAAAGATGAGACACACTTCAATATCTATTGGTGAATAGCTAAGAATGTTGATATAAATCTTTGCTAAAATATCATTGCGTGTTGTCAAGTATGTTATTACGCTTGGCCTAGTAGACGCATTCCTAATATCCTATTACGACTACGATACAATAAGATACCGGCACAATATCCTGTCTGCGACAACATAAACGTTTAGTAATAAATGCAATTCTGATTTTATTATAAGGGTCGTGTCCATGGCGGAGCCGTCTCGGGTGAAAACGCCCAATAAAATAATCCTTGCGCTGATTTCAGCATCATTCTTGATTTAAATACCTGTCACAAAAAAATTGTTTTGTTTTACTTAGAAGAACTTACCTCAATAGACATTTTATTTAACACTCTTATTGGTTTTGCCATTTTCTCTTTATATCCAGTCAATTTAAAAATAAAGTCAGTATGGAGATAAAAGGTTTGTATTCTTTTTATGATAAGAAACAATATTTCATCGACTGCTTCCAAATACTTTTCGACAATTTTCTCGCTGACCCCGCTTACTCCAAATGCATTTACTGTAATGAAAGTAAATTGTGTAGAGGCATAGCTCAGATTATCAGCGAACATACAACTGTTATGTTGCCCCGTCACGACAATATTATGTTAATTCGCCTGCGATCCTGAAGTTCGTAGACATCAGAACTGATTCATCAAAAGCTAATGGAATACTCACAACAGAAAGCCTCCAAAGATATCTTTCTGAAGTAGATATAAGCATCAAATTGTCCTTTTCCAACGTTGGGCTCCATTTCACTCAACAGCCGTCTGGATTGACTGTTAAATGCTCCGAGGAACCCGTTTATCACTGGTAAGCTGAACGCTGGTATCATCAGCTTGCGGTGACGCTTCCATACTTCTCCTGTAATCATAAATATACCAACATAATTCTCCACCCTCGCATTACTATGGGAGATTTATAAGTGTTAAAGCATATTGAAGTATAGAAAGAATCTGAATAATTAGATCAATTTAGCAAATTGAAAAGCATGCTCAATGACTTTTTATTAAATTAAAAAAGGCATACTACTTCATTAACTATTTTTTTCATGATAAAATGAATGATGTATTATTTATTATATTTATTAAATTAACACTTAATATTTTGCCCTATGTCTGTTTTATTTTGATTTTAATGAACGGCGTAAAATTTATTCCATACGGGATAATGACGGCACAACATTCACAATAAACAAATATACGTTCACTTCTAATAAAAAAGTGCCGTCGAGAATGCCCGTACCGAAAAGGTTACCAACTCAGCATAATTATGCTGGATGTGGTAGCGCTGATCTTCAGTTGGCACCTCTGCAGTGACATATGGACGTAGGTAAGTAAACACATAGGTAGTAAGTTTTTTTTTTTTTATCTTTGCCCCTCCCTTTTACTTCTTCTGTATATAGGATATAGTTTACAAATATACATGTCACATGCACACACCCTGACCCGTAACAACTATCTACAGATCACACAAAAAAATGTTCCGTGTGGGGATCCAACCTTGGAGACTAGACTTATATTATAGACTTGGTAATGTCACAGCTAATGATTTATGTTGTTATGTAATAAGAAATGTTGGACGCCCTCTATCGGGCAGGGATTTAAAGTCTCTCAATATCAAACAAATCAATTTAAATGATATAATTGTTGACCCTTGTATTAGTAAGTTTGCTATAGAATTTCCCGAGGTCTTCTCTAATTGCAACTGAATCGGTCAGTTGCAATTAGAGAAGACCTCGGGAAATTCGAAGGAGCCAGCATACGCACGGGCCCGCCCCGTGCCGCTGGCACTACGTGCTCGCGTCTAGCGCAAACTCGAGCGGCTTGAGGCAGAGGGTACTATTTACAGGACCGAGCACTCTGACACTAATGGGGCCGGTGATCAAGGCAGATTTTGCGATTTTGCACGCAGATTTTGCGGAGTATTCAGGAAGAAAATATATTATTTTAGTCGACGCGCATTAAGAATTCTGAATTTCTGAGTGGATTGAGGCCCTTCCTATGGGTCGTACGGATGCACAGTCGACAATCACAGCGTTAATATCAGTTTTTAGTAGGTTTCGATTACCTTCGTAACTGGTTAAGGATTACGGACCACCATTCTTTTCGTATGAATTTAAAAATGATTGCGTGAATAATTGTATTTTAGATGTGACGACGGCGCCTTACAGGCCACAGGGTAATGGTGCCGCCGAAAATGCGGTAAAGACCGTTAAAAAGGCAATGGTGAAAATGTGTTACAAGCATTAAATATATTTTTGTTTAATTACCGTAATTGTGAGCTTGCAAGTACTGGCGGGCCACCGGCAGTATTACTAACTGGACGTCGGATGCGGACGCGACTGGATGCATTACGGCCAGACGTCGCGGAAATGGCGTGAGCGGCGCAGCAAAGCATGCAGGAGGCACGCCCCAGCCCCCAATTCGTCTAGGAGAACCGGTACTCGCACGCGTTTAAACCTCGCGTTCTGATAAATGGTCCACGGGAACAGTGTCTAAAATTACGGGACCGATGTCTTACCGCATTGACATGGGAAACGGTGTCGAGTGGCGCAGACATCTGGATCAAATAATTCCGATTGGGAACAAGTCGTAGTTTTCAATGTCGCAAGCGAGCATTGGTACTCATAAGGGGAAGAATAAGAGTAATGATCATCATGATGATGCTTTTGAGGATGCATCGGAGGAATCCAGTGAGCTGGAGAGGGAGGCGGGCAGCGTGGGCCCTGTGAGTGCTGCCGCACTGGTACCTCGCTCCCCGCCGCCACCGCCACCACCTGGGGCTTCGTCCCGAGCACTACGTGCGCATATCAAGTGCGTGCCGTTAATAAAGATAAGATTTAAACTGTTGTTTCATACATATACATTTACTGTTCTTAAGTACTTATGTTTTTCGTACAATTTATATTCAGTCTTAAGGGGGAAAAGTGTAAGGTATTTGTAACTAATTTGATTACTAAGTAATGTGGGTAAGCGCTTTATTGAATAAACTAGTCAGCTATCCTTCTCGGTGTTTAATTGACGTCCCAATTTTTTATGCATATTATATAAAAATGATAGCTTTCTGCACTTCTTCTCTATATAAACTTTAACTATGCCAAATTTCATACTCCTCCGTCCGCGCAATATGCTTCAAAAGGGGTACAAAGTTTTCTCTTCACGTATTAATATAGGTAGAGATATGTATCGTAGCTGTAAGTTTTCTGAAGAAATAAAATAAAATGCTAAATCTTTTATTTCTTTATGTCTCTACATTTCCTTTTTTTTTCAGTTAATCAATGTACTTGCTTCTTGGTCTTCCTCTTTTGCTTCTTACCTCTATTTTTCTATAATAATGATGGTAATAAACTCGTGCCTAATCAAGTGACCAAACCCACTTCCTATCCCTTAAGTGTTAACTATTTACTATGATATGGAATCTACGTATGTATTAATAATTTGAAAAACTAATAGGTAATAGATATCTAGACGTGAGCCTGAATATTTGTGGATGCCGCAAGGCTTTATTTTAGGTCCATTCTTATTAAAATAATAATAATATATTGATGTGGATGATACTCATACAAACTCGGTAGATTTTATTTATTCTACTTACAATTGGATCGGAAACAATACCGAATCCGGGATTGAGAAATCATGAATCATGCTAGCTTATAGATCCAACTAACCTGATCCGGTGAGCAGTCCATCCCCCAGCCATGATTTAACGAACGTATACGCAAAATGTTTCTGTAAACACGAGTTTGAAGCCGTCAGAGCGTCGTCGGGGTCTGTTATGACTATAACGAAAAAAGGAAATGAAAATTGATGGTTACAATTATATACTAACAATGTGTTACATAATTGACGCAAGACCTCATACACCCCAATCTTAATATTAAGTTATTAGAATAATAGAATAATCAAAACTTAAGAATTTTAAACCTAACTTTTATTTTTGTTAAGTTTTGCATTATGTATTGTATTGAAAATTGAGTCTTAATACTTTGAATAATTATTTAATTATTTTTAATCAATCTACCGTTAATTTGGCGAAATTCATAATTTTTGAAAAACAAACTATATTTATTAAAATTACTGAAATTGATTCAATAGTCAATTATGAACAAAATAATTACAGGACTTACGTTAATTATGTTACATGTTGTACTAAATAGAATAATATGAAATAAAATTATTATATACTCGTAAGGTGGCACCACAAATTTGTCCCTCATAATAACTATAATTATTCTTGCGCTGTAGACTTTCCGACTCAGCAACACCAATTAGCATCAACTGGATGGACATCCTTCCATTCGTTTACCGGTTGTCAAGATCTGGGGCACCGTATGCAATAGACCATTATGAAGCTTGCTGACTGCGTAATCTTCAGACAACGGTATGAACAGTTGCATCTGAGAGTTCATGTTGATACGACAGAAGATAAATATTAAGAAACAAAAACTTACTGTAGTAAATACTGCGGCCGATAAAACCGACGGTGACGCCACCTTGTCTAACACTGTCGTTAGCAGCCATCTGCAACTTCTCCCATAAAGCTGGACAAAGAAATTCATTACAATAGGCAACGCATTCATTAAATCCGGCCACAAGGCTTTAACTTCTGCCTGGAAAATACTCCTTTTTATTGGTAAAAACATGATGCATCCCACACTAAGTATTCCAGAAATATAGTTACAGCTTACAGGCTTAAGTCTCACGCACACAAACACTCAGACCAGAAACACCTATTGTCCTATGCATGGAGCGCACTCGCGCCTCATAGCGCAAAAAAGCGAGTCACTGTACCGACCTACCGAACCGTCAGCAGCAACTTAGCACTCCGTTCTTTCAAAGAGAATAACCCAAATATGTATCATAACAAGTAGTATTAAGAAATAGAATCCTCCCGGACAACGTTTATTCCTGTTTCACTGTCTACTTACATTCATTATCACCAAGTAGCAAATGAGCATGCCCAATGATGGGCAGCGCGCCGGGGTATGCGGGCGGCAACGCATGAGCACGCAGCTCCTGTGCACGCAAACGCCATAACCACACCGCGCATGCGCAAACCAACACACATAGCAGAAACACAAGAAGCATTCTGAGATGACTAAGGCAAAGGGATAGTTGTGTATTTACTTTTAAATCATGGACTAATGCCCGAAGACAGCTGGAGGAGGTTGGATGTGGAACGCGGAGAGCAAGGTGTGGCGGCACTAGCGAGATGCCTTCGACTAGTGGTACAATATTTATAGGTATGACACACAATAACCTTTAAGTATAGTTACATAAAGAAAAAAATTATGTGCGTTCCTTTAAAACTAAAATCCATTTTAACTATGGTACGTTAATTATTTTAACCAACGCTCTTGTATACGGTTGTAATGAAAATTACACACGACTGACAAATCTTGCGATGGTGACCGACGCAGACTGACAAAGTTTCAGAGAATTCATGACAATTTATAACAATAATTTATAGTACCTAGTTACTTTGACGCCTTTTTACTCGTTAATTGGACAGACAGGATACCGACATATTAAAATTTATAATAAGTTTATAATTAATTAAATACTTTTTATAAATTAGTAGCTTTTATGATTGAATACAGAGTGTTTTTCTAAATTATGATTTGAAGATTGTTTGATGATTTGATGTATAACTACTTAATTATTACCCGACTACGGAGAGGGTTATATGTATGTATGGTCATCTGTTCCCTCATAACTTCTGAACTACTTATCATAATTCGACAAGTTTGGTATCGTTGGAAGCGCCTTAATTGTCCGTTGGTTATAGGCCATATGACGTTACATGAAATTTAACATGGCGCCCTTTGTAGGACATAAAGTAATGAACTAAAATTATTTTTTTAAATAATGATGTCGTGTTGGGTATCAAATGAAAGGGCTTAATGAGCACATTTCAAAAATATATATATTGTAAGCATTTGATCGCGGGTCTGAAAAACAAAATTAAGTTCAAAAACTAAAACCAGACTAGTGAAAAGGTATGAAACAAGAAAATATTAATAGATACATATTCATAGTGATGTTCAGAGGAGCCGTGGTCGTATGCCATCTACAGCTACCCTTACAAAACAATACAGCCTAACAGTAGTAAGCGATCATAAGCTTTAGGGCAATGTGGCATACGACCACGGCTATCCTCTGAACATCACTATGAATATGTATCTATTAATATTTTCTTGTTTCATATCTTTTCACTAGTCTGGTTTTAGTTTTTGTACTTATTTTTTTTTTTAATTTTAAAATCGAAATAAGGGAAGGTAATTGTCATCTTATACAAAATTGTCGGTTCTGACCGATATTCACTGTACACATTTGTAGGCGCTCACTGTTCACCGATACTTTTATTTAGCAATCTGTATCTTTCTTATTTCACTAAATGGTTTAGGGTTAAATGTGGCTGTAAAAGAAGTAATTATTGACAGCCAATATGTCTCAGATTTTTGGAGAAATTCTTAAGAAGAAGTAAGTAAGTAATATATTAGCGAAAAAATAAATAACCGGCCGTATTCAAGGAGATAATAAGGTCCATTAAACTGAACAACTTTCTCCAAGGAATACTCATATTGTTACGTCACGTCATAATGTATTAAGACTTTTGCGTGTATTGATATTTACATGTTATCACCTCATTTAAACTAGATCACTTCACAGTGAGTTCATGATTTTATAGTGTGAGCACCACAGAACACAGAAGTGAGCACAATGTAGCCAGCTGGTTATCGTGTCTTAAACTGCAGTCAAAGTTTATCACGTGTGACCATAATTACCAATACTAAAATTGTTGTCATTATTATTATTTCCTTTATTCATTTATTTTCAGATATTAAATCCATAATTACAACAATACAAAATTACAATAATTTTAAAATAATAATAATAATAGTTTTTTTATTTTATTTTTTATTATCTACTTATTTATTTTTAACAACTTTAGAACATTAACTTTTACTTATCATAATTATATGAACTTTTGTCATAAATGTAACATAAACATAACAAGTGTAATATTAATAGGCATTTAACATGAATAATATTAATCGGTCACATTTCTTATACATACTCATAACTATGTATACAAAACTAATCAAACGATTATAGTAATATTTTTGTCAATCCCGAAAATCCCGGTTTTATGAATTTAATCCCAAAATTTTCGGGACTTGAATAGGGCCTGATTCTCTATTTACACGCCATTCCCTCACTTAAACAAAAAACTTACAGTATTTCAGATTACCTTGATTACGTCTGTGTGTATGACACGAGGTATGACAAATTATTCTCTTAGCCTTGTATTGGCACCAAAGTTTATGAGCTAGTCGCAAACATAAGCTCCTGCGACTCATCATAATGGAAAAGTTACTGGCAAAGGAGAGCAGGTCGCAGGAACACACCATGACTGCGAAACACGCGAGAACAGAACGGGATCGCGTTTGACATACAGAGCTGTTTACCAACCTTAACTCGTTGGAGAAGCACTACAAGAAGAAGAATAACCATCAAATCAATAAGCGGATGTTTGTTTTGATAGGAGTAGCACCGCTAATGTAAAGACATCATGCTGTATTTCAGGGTCAATTCAACTGAGTGAGACAATATATTAATTATACTTAGGATTTTAGCAAGTCTAGGATTAAAACAATGAAATTATGACACCAAAATAGACAGTTCTCACAGAATTAATGCGCAAAATGTTAACCTTATAATCCTTAGAGGGCACACAAATGGACCCGCGCAGGGTACCGTAAACTCGAAACGGGCACACAAATGAGCCCAACTGTCATTTCAAATCATTTGCATTCGTTACGTTGAATAAACAATCAAATAATGATTCAAAAGAGTTTGATTTGTCGGAGCAAGCAAATCTACCACGTTTCATGCTTAAATAACATTTACAAAAAGGAAAGAAAGAAAGTTTACGTATAATATATCGGCCATTCTGAGACCAACGGCTATGTTGCTAAAAAACATGGTAAATACACTAAATTCAATAACATAGGTAATTAAGCCGCATATATTAAACTCCTGAAATCATCCACAGGTTTGATAAATAAAGTAGTGATAACAAAGATTTTGATGTCTGAAATAAAATTTTCCCGCGATTTATGCGTTTGTTATTGTATGTTTTTCCACTAATATCACATATTTTACAATTAATTTATTGAAAATATCTTTCGTATTAGGTATTTACCATGTTTATAGATTGTTTTTCGTCCTTTCAAGCACTGACCATCGCGAGATCCATAGCGTGCTAATGAGTCTGAGGTCCGACAGTGCCCCAGGTTGGGATGGAATACCGGTCAGCTTCCTCAAGGCTGCACGCGAACTTATAGTCCCACTTATAACTCACCTAGTAAACCTGTGCTTTGAGCAGGCGACCTTTCCGACTGCTCTGAAACTAGCACTAATAACACCCGTGCACAAGAGTTGGGACAGAGAAGATCCGTCGAACTATAGGCCAATATCGGTATCTTTATCAAAATTTTTAGAAAGATTAATAAATTCACGCCTACTAAGTTACCTAAATAAAATCAACATTCTCTCACCCTCACAATTTGGCTTTAGGCAGGGAAGGTCTACTGAGGACGCAGTTCTGGCGCTTGCCTCCGTGGTTACCAATAAAGTGGACAGTGGAGATAGGTGCCTTGCTGTCTTCCTTGACCTTAAAAAGGCGTTCGACACCGTCTCTGTCCCCCTTCTTCTGGACAAACTAGAAGCGCGTGGAGGCTAGAGGTCCTCCACTGACTTTACTTAAAGATTATCTAGGTGGACGCAAACAAAAAGTTAAAATCGGCAATGTTATTAGTTCCGAGGAATGAGTCACTTACGGGGTCGGACAAGGAAGTGTCCTCGGCCCGACACTCTTTCTTCTTTACATAAACAGCCTCTGCAATTCCAAAATTGAAGGAGGTCATATATTCTCATACGCAGATGACACCGCGTTAGTTTTCAGTTCTGACACATGGAGCAATGTCCAAAAACTTGCTGAGCTTGGCTTGAAAAAAGTTGCGACATGGCTCAACCATAACCTTCTGACCCTAAACACTTCCAAAACGAACTTCATCTGTTTCTCTATGTACGATCGCTCACAACCACCAGCAGATTTCAACATTAAAATTCACACATGCCAGTTTCCCTCTAACTCAGCATGCTCCTGCGAGAAAATTGAAAAAGTGAAATATACTAAATACCTGGGCATAATAATTGATCAACGTCTGTCTTGGCATGTGCACACAGAAATAATCATGAAAAGAGTTAGGAAACTGATCTGGACTTTTAAAACCCTCCGACATGTAACCTCCAAAAGCCTTTTGCTCCAGATATACATCTCACTAGCACAGTCGGTTCTTTCGTATTGTCTGCCGGTATGGGGAGGAGCAACAAAAATTAAATTCTTGGAGTTAGAAAGGGCTCAGCGGTCATTGCTTAAAGTTATGCTCTTTAAGCCCTTTAGATTTTCTACAGAGGACCTATATCAAACATCAGATCTCCTAACTGTTAGAAAGCTGTACGTACTCCACATAACTTTAAAACTGCATAAATCTCTCACTTTCGACCCCGCGAAGCTAAAAGGAAGAAGGAAGAATATGGTTGCTCCTACAGTCCCAGTTAAATCGACATTTGCCATGAGACAATATGCTAGACAATCAGCTCAGTTATATAATCTGCTAAACAAAGAATTAGGCATTTACTCCCGCACACATCATGACTGTAAAACTACTTTGACTAAATGGCTTAAGTTGAAAACGTACGATGAGATTGAAAACATAATTCAATCTGTAAACAATGGTTAGTGGAAGGTGATGCTCTGCATCATCTTCTGATCCCAAGACAAGTCGTAGGGCTAACCTCACACACATGCACCCCCTCTACACTCACATCCACACCTATACAAACAAGCCACACACAAACACACACACCCCTCACACATCCACACACACCCCACACACATACACACCCACGTGGCGCGCGCACGCTTATGCATGATACCTTTTATTATTCTAAACTAAAATATTCTCATTGTTTTTGTTCATTCACATTCAAATATGTAATTACTTTTCTTTAAAAGCTTAGATTGTAACCAACCGGTGGAAGAGCGGAACGTCCTAACACAAGCATTCTTTGCTTAAAAGGACGTTTCATATTTTAATACTGTAAGCTAAACTTAGTTACTGAAATAAACTATTTTTTTTTTTTTCTTTTTTGAGCTTCTTACTAATGTTAGTGACCATGATAGTTTAAAAACTTATAAAAATATTACGCTACAATTGTAGGTTAAAAATCTGTACATAGATTATTATAGACTAGCTGTGCCCGCGACTTCGTCCGCGTGGAGGTCGGGTGCTCGAATGTTGTTTTTATAAAAAAAAAAGTTAAAACCGACTTCAAAAAACTAAAAAGTTTATTATTTTATACTTTTTAGTTTTATGAAGTCGGTTTTTACTTTTTTTTAAAGTTTATTTTATTTTTCAATTTTGAGTGGCATAAACAATACATAGGTAAACATGAGATTACAGCAATCGCGAGTGATATGCTGTTATTCATTCAAGAGTTCCATTGTCTATCTCCGAAGATCTTCATCAGATCCTCACTAAATTTAAATGGAAACACTTCGGAAGTACACTTTCAAACAAAAAAAGAATCATCGAAATCGGTTGGCGTGATATTGAGTTATTCGACCATTTGTCGCGCACATACCTACTTAATGTAAATTTAAGACTTATATAGTTTTCTCATGGATCCCATTGTCAGAACTGGACCAAATTAAAATGGGACCATTCGGGAAGCACAAATAAAAAAAGAATCATCAAAATCGGTTCACGCAGTCGAGAGTTATGAGGTAACAAACATTAAAAAATAACATACGCGTCGAATTGAGAACCTCCTCCTTTTTTTTGAAGTCGGTTAAAAATACATGTTACTTATATTATTTAACTGAAAAAAAAAATACAAAAAGTTACAATGCTGAGACCGGGTTCGAAACTATTTCACATAAATGTCACAAATGGTATTCTCCTATGTCCTACCCTAACAAACAACGTCAAACGTGACATTATATTGTAATGAGATCGAAAGTTGAATAAAAGGCAAATCGGTATTCTGCTAACATTTTGAACTGACACAGATAATAAAATTGACACTGTAACGTGTAGGCATAATAAGTTTTGTTAGTCTATGCAACTAAGATAAACAATGACGTAGCTAATAAGAACTATTGTAACTATATCCAAGCCAGCAACCACTGTTACTCAGTTGTCCAATAAACCTCGCACTAAGAACACGCCTCGCTTTGCCACCCTTCTGATCAACCGTACCACACCCACATTATCAAAGTGGTACCATCACACAAATATACTTATGTGACATCCAAAACGCTTACAAGATTAATAACATACAATTGAATTTTAGCTTAATAAATTACACATGCTCGTCACATTATACAATAGATGAAAATAAAATAGCAATAATGTCAGTCTATAAATAATAATAATAATAAATTACAATGATGAATTAATAATATGAAGAATACAATGTCAGTTCATTATCAATTTAAAGTAATTTTTTTATAAAATAGTACTTAGTAATGATGATAATAATAACACATTATCTCTGGTTGTTCACGTCTTGCTAACGGCGAATATTTGCATAGGCATAACCAAGTAGCTAGGATAGCAACTCGCTTTAAAATACAACCTTGTGGATTTTGAAGTACCGTACTATAGGTATGTGCCCGACCCAGTTCTCGAAAATGGTCATGCCACGTTGTACTGGGACCGATCTATCATCACTGACAGGACTATTGTTGCCAATAAGCCTGATATAGTGGTGATAGATCGGTCAGCGCGCCGCACGATGATTGTTGATGTTACTATCCCACATGATGAGAATCTCGTGAAAGCCGAGAAAGATAAACAAATTAAATATCTTGACTTGGCTCACGAGGTTGTCGACATGTGGGATGTGGACTCAGCAATCATAGTGCCGATAGTTGTGACGGCCAATGGCTTAATTGCCAAGAGCCTCGATCAACATCTTATGAGGCTCTCGTTGGGGGGCTGGATCAAGGGCTTGATACAGAAAGCGGTACTCCTCGACACGGCACGCATTGTGAGGAGGTTCCTTTCTCTGCAGCCCTAGCCGCCGGTGGCTTGGACCCTGTTCTCGATGCCGGTGGCCTACTACCTACTCTTTTGTATTTTTAAATGTTTTTATTTTTTTTATTTGTAAAATTATTTAAAAATATGAATGAATGTACGTATAAAAATTGAATAAAGGTTATAATAATAATAATGTCATATTAATTGTGATAAATTATTATATGTATGCCTATAATATGTCATTTAAAATTATACGAAATTTATTAAACAAATGTCCTAATCCATCGGCAAATAGGTCCAGTTCGTGGTGCTGAGCAAGTATGTCCCCGATAGTGCAGAGCGCGCGGTTAGTGGGCGCGAGTCACCCGCGCTGGGTGCGCGCGGGGTGCGGTTCCAGCAGCCGCGGGCGACGGCGCGGCGGCGCAGTGCTACCTGACCCTCAGAATCAGTTGCTATGTTCCGTGGGACCAAGATACAGACTCGCTCTAGTATTTGGGGACTATCGATTCTATTACGAATAATCGACAAATATTGCGTGACTAGAGACATAGCCCTTCTAAATTTCAACGTTTCCATGTCCACCATACCCGAGACGAATAAAGAAGGGTATAGGTAGGGATAGTATCCGTACTGTTTCTTGTATATCCATCGAGCAAATTTACGTTGTATTTTTTCAATCATTAGAGTATACTCGTATTTTGCCTCATAAAGATTCCAAATTACGGCACCGTACTCGAGTTTACTACGCACATAAGCATCTACATCTATACTTATAATAAATTCGTAACGAGGCGAAAACTGTACATTGAATATTTTTCAAAAAAAATGATTGCTGCGTGTACTAGGAACGATACTGAAGTCAAATCAGATGTTTTTAGAATTTTTGTCTGTTTGTCTGTATGTCCGTTTGTCTGTTTATATGTCCGAGCTTCACGCCTATACTACTGGACAGATTTAGTTGAAATTTTGCAGTAATATCTGTCAAAGGGCTGGTCAACATATAGGCTATAAATTATCACGCTATTATCTAAGGGGGATGAGCTAAAGTGCATTATGCCTGTGTACTATTATGAGCAACCACTTCTTTTTTAAGAGCCGAATCTTAATGAAATATTGTCTTATTATAATTCATAGGTTCGGTCAAAATATGTAATATAAATCATCACCCTATTCGTCTAGGGAGCTAAGCAAAATTAATCTTCGTTTTAGTTTCACAGTTCCTGTGTTCATTTTAACTCCTCACTTGATCCAGTTCTTCAATTAGTAAAATGGTATGTTTAGTAATGCCCAGTATTTTTTTTTTACTGATAAACGTTCTTTCTTTGGCATCTTACTTTAAGGTACGTATTTCACTGACTGCTGTGTTCCAAAAGGTGAAGCGTGATGAAAGCATACGACATAAAACCTTACTCACGAGACTTTTTTAAATGTGCTACCAGATATTTCGACGTAACTTTGATTTCATTATTCTTTTATTACATTTTCTGAAACTAGATGGCGTTAATATACTTTTTAACCAAAACCGAGTTTTTGTATTTCCAATAAATATTGAGATAAGATAATTATTAAGATTTTATTAGGATTGGGTAGAATTATTTTTTATCCATAGAATTTATCGGAAACCTGTAGGGTGGGCTTTTTGGAATCTAATAGGTTAACTGCTACCATTGCAAATTGATAAGGGCTAACATCGTTTGCATTCTGGAGAACAGCAAATTAGGTTCATATAACATTCTTTTTAGATCTTCTAGATCCTTAGATACAGCTTGATCGCTCTATTGTAAGCAGCCCCATACAAAGCAGAGGTCACGATTGATTGGTTATACAATATAATGTTGTATTGGACCTACTTTGATGCAACTTAACTGTAGTATAATTTATTAGGGATCGAGGACTTATAGTAAACATATTTCATCGCACTATCACTCATAGGAGTCGAGCAATGTAACATATTTTGTGTATAATGTATGATGGTTATGAAACGTAAGAATTTAACAATTTCGATAGGACTTTCACAGTAGCGCTACCAAGCGCTACTAAGGGGTTGACTTTTTAACATAAATATGTATCATCACGCTACGCTACGCTCCCACGAACTGAACAGTGTAACATTTTTTTTGTGTACACGGCTACTGTCAAGCTATACATTTCCAGTAAAAGCTGACCACGTATTGTATAGGCTTCCCTTACAATAAGAGGTCAGCTTATTTTACTGAAAATTTATAGCTCGATATGTATCCGTGGGTACTAAGGTCGATAGTTAAGAAATTCGTGATTTAAACGAGTTTATTTAACATTTTCGGTAAAAAACCATTACGGCAAATTACTATAGGTACGTATGAAGGAAACTAGATAGTTTTTCAACATTAGAAATGTTTATTTCGACACCCATCGTAACTAGCTAAGTGGAGCGGTAAATAGTAGAATAGAAGCCGACAAATATCAGGTTCAAATCCGGTTCCCGTGTTTTTATCTTATCCAGGTTGGTATCTTCTCCAGGACCAACCCACTTGGAACCGTGCACCTAAAATCACGACGTTTTGAAAGTGCCTGCAAAGCCCCAGTTGAAATAAAAACTTTTGACTTTGACTTTACTTTTTGTATACAGGGTGATTGGAAGATGGGTGCAAAGCTTTAAGGCGAAGATAGTACAGACAATTTAGAACCATTTAAGCCATGGTTGTGTTAGACGAAGTCTTACCATTTTTTTTAAACGTTTTAAAATAAACGTTTTAAATTTTATGTTCTTTTTTCGAAAATTTTAACTAAACTGTTTATTTATGGCCAAATAGAATGTTAAATGAATTAATTTTTATTTAATTTAATTAAAGTAATGTGTAAACTATCTAGCAAAACATGTTTTAGGCCGCTGTGTCGTTAGACATTTTTTTGACAGATATTTAGAGTTTATACAATTTTAAGAATTTCATAAATACTTTTTGTAATCCTTATTTAAAAAAAAATGTAGGGTACTTTTTTTGTTCAACCCTTTTTGAAAACATGCCTGATAATCGCTCTTTGTTTTGAGGTATCATTTGCGCGAATATCTTACAAATTATTGGAATTAGGACCTACAAACCAATTTGAGGGAGAAATTTTTAATTTTAGGCAGTATAATTAAAACAACATTTTTGCTTAAAAAATTACTTTATTTAAGGGGATTATCTAAACAATAGTCGCCGCGCGCGGTGCGGCACATGATAGAACTAAATTGAGGGGATTATCTAAACAATGGCCGCAGCGCGGTGCGACGGCATTTCCAGGTAGAACGCCCAGTGAATAGAAAATAAGGATAGGTACGTTGGTTTTTACAGCAAAATGGTCTTAGTCACTAAGGCAACAAAGTCGTGTTTTCGTCGTGTGGTATTGAAAAATTACCAAAAATGTCCGGGATCCCGGTATTGGTCAATACCGGGATCCCGGTATTGGAAGCCCTAGACACAGAGGCCTAAAACATGTTTTGCCTAGATAGCTTACACATTACTTTAATTAAATTAAATAAAAATGAATTCATTTAACATTCTATTTGGCCATAAATAAACAGTTTAGTTAAAATTTTCGAAATTTTCGAAAAAAGAACATAAAGTTAGTTTAAAAAAAAATGGTAAGACTTCGTCTAACACAACCATGGCTTATATGGTTCTAAATTGTCTGTACTATCTTCGCCTTAAAGCTTTGCACCCATCTTCCAATCACCCTGTATAATACTAATTGATAAAATTTTATATTATTAGAAACATGTATTTTCAAAACATAATTCGAGCACCCCTACACCACGCGAACGAAGTCGCGGGCACAGCTAGTTATATAATACTTTTGCACCCCTATGTTATCGAACTGTGATGCAGTCCTCAGGACAAACCCTAGCGTTTTGTGTGCTGACTTGCAAATGGTAATGTGCGTGTGGAAGTCTAATTTGCAATCTAATACTAATCCTAAATCCCTAATCTCATAAACTTTATTCAAAGGAACGTCCATCAACTTATAACTAATTATCATGGGCTGCGATTTCCGCGAAAACGAAATTATTTTACATTTCAGATCATTGAATGGAAGGTGGTTGTCTTGACTCCATATGGATACTGCATCAATATCTATCTGCAATGCCACCGCGTCAGCCGTGGTTTCAACACCCAAACTTAGCTTTAGATCGTCCGCAAATAGGAGATACTCGGAGGTCAAAACAACTTCCCGGAGGTCGTTGATAAATATCATGAATAGCAGGGGTCCCAACGTACTACCCTGACTTAATCCTGACCTTGTAAAGTAGTCTCTAGAATTATATCCGCCTAATCGTACATATTGACGACGATTATTTAGGTAACAGGAAAAGAAATTGAGGAGCTTTGGCGTGGATCCAATAGTTGCCAATTTTTCCAACAGTATATCATTATCCACCAAATTGAAGGCTTTTTCAAAGTCGAAATAAGCCGCATCGACCTGCCTACGCCTATCCATTTGCGAGCAGACATAGTCTACATGCGCGACTAAGTTGGTGGTGGTGGAGCGTGCGCTGCGAAACCCATGCTGATTGTTATGCAGTTGGTGACCGATTTGGCTATTAATGCGATCAGTTAGAATTGCCTCAAAGATCTTAGCAAAAACGGATAGAACTGCAATAGGTCTGAAAGATGAAACATTCGCACCTCCCTCTCCTTTGGGAACGGGAGTGACTCTGGATAACTTCCAGCTTTCAGGATATCTAGACTGAGTTAGTGAAAGATTATTATAGAGATACTGTAGAGGCCCTCCAAGAACTGGTATACAATCCTTAGCTAGAAATACAGGAATGCCATCAGGTCCACCAGATTATCGAGGCTTGAGGCGCCTCACTGCCTTTCTCAGATCGATCGCATTAACTGCTACGATCGAAACGGAGGTGGCATCTCGATAATTACGTGCAGCTTTAGCAGCCATATCCGGGTTCAACACAGCTTTATCTGCATGGAATACGGATGCAAAATATCTGGCAAAGGCATCGGCTGTTGCCTGATCCTTCACTTCAGTGTTCTCATATATATATGTGTCTATATACCTTCTATCTTTTTTCTTCTCTTTCACATATTTCCAAAATTGCACCGGGTCGTCAAAGATATTTTTTTGTAGTAGTGATATTCATAATCAATATTTTTTTTCACTCTGTCTCTATAATATACAAACATCGCCTTGTAGAATTCTTTACCCTCCTTTTTTAATCTCTTGTGATGGAAGTGCTTGTTTTGTATATTTTTTATAATTTCTACGTTGTACCATTTCGGATATACGTATGGCCGACTATATGTTATTTGTTTTTTAAAGGGTACAAACAAACTTATGTTTTCATATGACTTATCGTAGAACCACTGAACCGCACTGTTAATATCGCTTATTGTTGACAAGTCGGACCACTCTATTTCAACCAATGCCTTATACAACCCCTGAAAATCCGCCTTGCTCCAGTTCCAATCCGGACTGGTATTCAAGCGAGGTGTCACTTGTTGCGGAGATGCCGCCATCGATGACATCCCAATGCATGGAAGTGTTATAATTATATAGAGCATAGGATGGTATTGGTCAATATTTACCAGAGGATCTTCACCAAGGGATACCGCTATTTGATCTGGTTCAAAATTGCCTAGCACGAGATCCAGCATACCACCGCGATTATTTAAAACTGTGTTATATTGCTTTAGCGAGCAAAAGTCACAAAAAAATTCAAAATTAGTGTTTACATTGGCACTGCAAGAATTTAAGTTAAAATCACCTAGGATTGGAACATTCATGTCAGAGTAAGTACAAATCGCATTTTCTATACATGTCAAGACATTCAAATATTGCTCATCCTTATAGCTAGGAGGCAAATATACGACACAACATAAAACTTTTACATTTTTATAAGTCCCAATAGCGAATACTAATTCTTTGTCATTAGTCATACTAACAATGTCCGTAACTATTTTTACATTATAACGGTCACGAAACGCGAGCAGAACTCCTCCCCATCCACAGTCTCCTTCTCTATCTTTACGTATCACATGAAAGCCCGGAGGGAAAAGTTCGCTGTCCGACACG
The DNA here is from genome assembly GCA_932294325.1 of Allophyes oxyacanthae. Taxonomy (NCBI): domain Eukaryota; kingdom Metazoa; phylum Arthropoda; class Insecta; order Lepidoptera; family Noctuidae; genus Allophyes; species Allophyes oxyacanthae. The sequence goes on from OW028631.1 coordinate 11,729,543, forward strand.
GAGCTCGTAAGAAAGGTCTCCGTTAATGCTATTATGTCATATTGACTTTGCGTAACATTATTAAGGAAGGTATTAGTCTTCGTCCTTAAGCCACGAACATTTTGATAGCACATTTTTAACTCATGGAATCGCGGTCGAGACTTGATAGGTATTCTCTTTAGCGCGAAAGTTCTGCCGTGAAGCGAAAGGTTTTACACATGTCTTTTGCCCAATTATCGGATGACATAATGTTTTCGGCATGCTTCATTGGAACTCCAAGCTTAAACGACGCGTAGTGCCCACGAGCTTTCAGCTTTTCAAGCAAACGACAAGCTACATATAGCAAGAGGTCTGGGAACATTAAGAAATATCTGGCGTTCATTTTCAGTTCGACATCATGTTGAGAGGGACGTGTGGTGTGACAAGAATGGCCAGATTCTGGAATAAGTATATAAGTATTTTCTGACACTGGTCCCACTTCCATACTCCTACATGAAAGTGGCACCGGTAGCAGAAGAGTCGACTATAATAAACAGGTTTATTATACTTCTTCAAACAGCGAAACTCCGTGTAAATAATATGCTTCTTAATTACAATGGACAATCAATAGACCAAACCTTGTAAAAAATTATAATAAAGAAAATAATTGACAACAGCTGTGTCTTCGTTTAAGGTCGAGTGCAGAGTGAGAGTGCCTGAAGAAAATTAATAATATAAGGTGCAATGTTTTAATTTTTAACTTTCAGAAGGTGGTCAGCTGCATTATTCTGCGATAATTAATCAATTCCTTTGCCAGGCTTAGCTTGTTTCTCCATGACCGTTCGTTGCAGCTATTGGCAGGTCGAAATACAAATATACCTAGAGATGTGGAGTATTAGCGGACTAATAAGGTAAATAAAAAGCAGAGGTATTAAATGTTTAAGTATTTTAATGCTAGGATGTCATTAGATTATCGTTTTCTTCTATCTATATGTTTATAAATAATTATTTTGACGATTAATTCAATGTTCAAATTCTGGCAATAGTCAATGGACTCCCAATATTATATTTAAATTAGCGTCCCGTCTTAGACTAGGCCGTCTAATTTCTTCGTTCTTGTAAAAGGTGACTAAGGAGTTATATCAAGGAGATAGGCAGCTGTATTATGCTGCAAGCACCAATTCCTTTAGCAGGCTTGACCTGTCTGTTTCTCCAAGACAGTTTTTTGCAGCTATTGGCACTATTGGCAGGTTGACAAACAAATGTAGATAATTATTACGGGTTGATAAGGTAAGAAAAAGATGAGGTATAAAATATTAAGTATTTTAATGCTAAGATCCGTCACCTCAGTATCTTTTTGTGTCCTAAAAGAATATTGAATTTAAAAAAAAATTGACGTAGGTATAAATATTTATATCCTGGCAATAGCTCAAGTGAGTAATTACAAACGATTGCAATTAATTAGTACACACATACTAATTATTTCTCCTTTTTATGCTGATCTCATATCCGGATGCAGGTTTCAATAAGAAGTCCATTTTGAGTTTCAGTTTGCTGACGTCCGCCTTCACTCGATATCGTCGTATGAAGTGCGCAAGAGTCACCTTCATCGACGCTATGGCGTATGTTTTACCTGGAAAGAGACTTGATTTGTAACTTCAGCTGTTCGGCAGCTGTATGACTTCCAATTCCCAACACTGCGGATCACGCTCGCAAGTAATCTTCAATGCACAGTAAGTATCTATTTAAATTTAATCGTCTCGAATGTCATTTATAGATGCGCCTGACCTCTTTGTAGTCACATCATGATGTGACTACAACTTATTTCATGAAACGCTACTAATTTATTATCTTCCAGGGCTTATTATACGCTCTCAGTTTGACCTAAATATAAAATAGGTTAGAACATATTATTAAGTATATAGAACATATTAATAGGTAAACCTATACAACTCCTCTTGCCCCAACTGAAGCCACCGAAGGCGTTGGCATTATCTGGCATGAAAGCAGGATCTAGCCATCGCTCTGGTCGGAACTGTTCGCTGTCTAGACCCCACACTGCATGTCGGTGAGTGCCACCTGGCATCAATACGCACTGACTGCCCGCTCGCATAGTGTAGTTCTCTGAAATAGTTATTTCATTATGGTTATTTGAATGCTAGCACAAAGCCTCGGCAGGTCGTAACCTCAAGTAGCGAGGGTTTAAATCGAAGATGAGCTCCCATTATCTAACAACTTGTCCTAACGGTGAAATACAATGATTAGAAAACATTTAACGTCCACCAATTCACACTATGCCTGCGTGGTGGATAACGGACAAGGCCCTACCTCGGAAATGAGGCAACATCCTATCAGTAGTATGGGCTGATGATGAGAAGAACATTATCAATGGATATACCATAAACATACTCGTACTTGTGGTAATAGATGAACACAGTGTGCGAGTTAGAAACCGATCTTTACGAAAAACCTACTAACGTACGAAAAAGAGACAATAAAACGTTCGTAGGACCGATTTGAAACAATGTCGTATCCTTTAGTGTCGCCTGTCAAAATATGATCTCGTATTATTTTATGATTTTCTTCACAATCGTTCTGTATTTTATCGGATAATTAATATCAATAATCAAAAAGGTGTCGGTCCTGTGTTAGACTGCAGTGTAACTTAGCAATAATGCAAATAAAGAGACCTTTTACAGATAAATACCGACAGTACAATACTACTTTCAGAGTGCATATTTTCATGTAGTAAGACGTTTAGATCATGCAGTAAGCCCCCTATTTTCTAAATAATATAATTTATTTTAAATAATTAGATATATGTAAGATAAAAAATATTGTGTTCGTGAAAATGTAAAAATGATTCCGTTTGGCATAAGGTGTGTGTACAAAATCTATCGGTATGTCGATATTTAATTAATGAATACATCCCGCAATACTGCTGAGCGTGCCCGTCTCCTGGCTGTGGGAAAATGGCAGTTGGGTCTTTGGTTACAAGCACTTCCATCGTCCAACATAGCTACGTTTCGGCTCGCTACTTGCCTACGCCTAGGCGCTCCTTGTGGCGCTCCGCATCGCTGTCACTATGGTGAAGCTGTCGACTGCCTCGGTCACCATGGCCTGTCTTGCTGTAGAAGAGCAGGTCGCATAGCACGGCATGCCAATATTAACGACATTATCCGTCGTGCCCTTGTCACCGCCGGCGTGCCCGCTGTTTTAGAACCCAATGGCCTGGCGCGTGACGATGGCAAGAGGCCTGATGGTATGTCGTTATTGCCATGGAATTTGGGTAGGTCCATGATGTGGGACGCAACTTGCGTCGACACTCTTGCGCCTTCCCATCTTTCTGGCTCGGCAGGCTGTGCTGGCGCTGCAGCTACAGCCGCAGAGACACTCAAACGGCGCAAATATAATAACCTTATCAGTAGTTATATATTTGAGCCGTTTTGTGTCGAAACGCTCGGGTCATGGGGACCGAATGCATGTCTCCTATTCGTGCTGTGTGTCACTTTCACCACGACTCGCAAACACATACAAAAGAGATTGGGGATTAGTTTGTTTATGGTGAGTAGAGAGGTACTTTGTATTTTTATAATAATTCATTTAATTCAGACTATTAAAATTATGTAAGTATTTATTTTCGCATAGGACGTGTCTTCAAATCTATAAAAGCTTTTGGCTCAAAAAACGGGGAAAAGTTAGTTTCATCGACCTGTTTTCGTTACCTTTCTATGATTGGATGTTTGATAAGGCCGAATGTCGTTTGTGCATAAGAGTAAGTTCTTTTGTACTACCTTCTTATACCGATACAAATATCTACCGATCTTCAAGTATTTACCGATACGATTATTATTAATTAAAAACGAACTAAGTACTTACTAAGCTTAACATCCTTGTCAACATATCTCAACAGGGCAGGTGTTAAAGGGAAATACCGAAGAGTTTCTTTTATCACAGCTTCTGTGTATACGAGTCTGTTTAGATGATCCTTCTCTACATCTTTATCTGGACCTAGCACTGCGATTAACCTGAAATAGTAATGGTCAGATCAGATTGCCTTTAATTTCTTGAAACCAACACATCGGTTATGCCTTCGAAGGAACTTATGATTTTGGTTATGATTTTGCGTAAAGCAAATAACGATTATTGTCAAAAGACAATTAGGTTACTGTGTTTAAGTAAACCGACTCGTCGCAGTGTGATAGAGTTACCAGTTACATTGTCTAAATCAGTTTGACCACACCCAAGGCTTTTGGCAGCATGATGTATTTGTATCAGTCGGCTATAACACTTGGCAAGTTAAATTAAGCAGAAACAGTCCAGACTAGCGATCGGGAAATTTCTACTCACTCTTCATGAAGTCTTTCCTGTACATTAGGGTGTGATCCCAGCAGAATAAAGATGAACATTATAATAATGGACGTTGTGTCGAAGCCTGCTAAGATAGTAGTGTCAATTTCCTCTCTGATCTCTTGGTCTGTAAGGGTATCTTCCATCGACAGCAGAAGATCTAACAGAGGTTTGTATCTTCCTGAAGTAAATATATATTATTTGTCTTTAAATATTGTGTTATTTTAAAATTATTTTAATGGTTATTAATATTTCTATTTCCAAATCAAATGCATCTAGAATAGTAGAGTACTTTACTATACTAAAGTAAAGTACTATACTACTATACTCAGGTATACGCATACCTGAGTTCTTCATTTCACTGTTGTTATCCGTGTCCCGTTCAATTTTCATTGCTGCCTTTTTCTTTTCTATAATCTGTAATTATGATAGTAAATCATTATTAACAAAGATTCAATGGATTTAGTTTTGGTTTCGCTCGCATTCTAATGTATTGTATTTATGTATTCGGAAATGCAGCTGTTGAAGCGTGTTATTTGAGTATTATTAAATAGGTCTTTAAAATACTTCTAATTTGAATAAGCTGTCATTCTTGGTTTCCGAGATATTAAGGTTTATTATTTTGGTGCCCCGGATGCATTACGTCCGAGCGTAATGCCGGACTATTTTATATACAATGTTTTAACCAACAAACATTGATAAAATGTTCTCTTATTTCTAAATTTAGAAAATTTGCGTTTTGTAATCGGGAAAGCAGTAAAATCAACTACCGTGTTATATACCGCTAACACATTATTATATATAATGACTCAAGATGTTCACAAGCTGTCACATTTGTAATACGAGTATAAAAGTGTGGTGACTGACGGATTCTTATGAATGGATATTTTTGAAACAACTTTCACACTAGGCATTGTATATTTATTATGTTTGGGCTAATGATGCCTTCCTGGTACCGTCACAATACCAGCGTCTGCGACGACATACATATGTAAGCGTTTAGTAAAGAATTCATGTGATTCTATTACCGACGTTGAGTCGGTGTCGGTGCAGCCTCGTCCAATAAAATAATCATTGTGTTGTTTCAGTGTCATGCTTGACCAATATATATACCAGTTGGATTTTGTTTTACGTTGAATATCTGAGGTATTCCACGAAGAGCATTGATTTGAACGGCACTGAAACGAATAGCACCAACGCTATTCCACGAACGGCACCAATCCAAATTTTGGTTTGGTGCGCTTGGTGGAACAGTAAAATAATATTAATTTTATTCCACGAAGGGCACCAACGTAAAATTTTCTTCTAGTGGTGGGAACTATTTTTTGTTCTGGACATTATTAAATAAAACATATCGATATAAATCAGCAGTAAGTACATATTAGTAGATATTATTTTTTCAGCTTTTAAATATTTGGTTTCATTGCAAAATTAGCCATTACTCATTTATTACCTATTTACTTTAAGATGTTATTCTTGCCAATCGAACATATTCGCATAAGACTAGGTATGATTATCACAAGAACGTGATTCGTTTTTTAGGTATTTATAGTAAACTAGCTGACCCGGCGAACTTCGTATCGCCAATAAAAGTAGTCTGAACTGTGCACCTACCTACCTACCTACCTACTCTAGCCTATCTACCATACGTACCCTATCTACTATATCTACCCTACATAAATTTTTTTTTTTTTCTTGTGAGATCCCATCATAATGCTGTCCTCCACCTGGGGGGGCGAAGGGGTGTGCCGGACTCCTACCGGCTAAACTCACCACGGTGGGCCACTTCGGCACCTACAAGTGGGCTTCGGATACTCTTAAAAGACCGCGCCGAAGCCCACCTCGGTGCCACGCCTATTAGGGCACTTCTCGGGGAGGCAGACTGTAAAAAGGTCCCCTTCCCAGGCACGTCCCGGGGGAGACTGTAAAGAGGTCCCCCCAGTACCCTCGCTGTGCGGTGCACGGCGCGCAGGACCAACCAGTGCGCGCCGTCTTCTCGGGGGTCGCTTCGGTAAGAGCGTTACAGAGTCCCCACTCTGTGGGCCCGCGACCCCGGAGGCCCCGTGCCAGGTTATGTCCGGCGGGGGGTTAAAGCGTACGCGCCGAGGCGGTTGCTCCTCGGCGCCTTCTTCTCCGAGCGGGATCGGCCCTCTCTCGATCCCACTCTGCGATCTCTTTCTGGAGCATAACGGCTTCACAGAAAGAGACCACTGCCCTCCAATTTATCTGGTCTGCCAGCATAGCCGATACTATGGCTGGCAGACGGAGATCTTGCCCGATCTGGTCGACCAGGATCTGCCGCTCCGCGTCCCACGCAGGGATACGCCTCGAGCGTGTGCTGTGCAGAATCCTGGCCACCTCCACAGTGGTGGCAATTTACCGTGGCTACCCTACCTACCTACCCTATCTACTATATCTACCCTACCTACCTACCCTATCTACCATATCTATCCTACCTAACTATTACCTGCCATACCTATCCTACCTACCTATTATCTGCCATACCTACCCTACCTGCCTACCTACCCTATCTACCTAACTACATACCTAACAATCGTCTATTCATTTTTATATACCAGCTGATGCTCCCTTATAAAAAAATCATTTAGCCCTATCGCACTCATGTAGCTCTGGTACATCAGGGAATAAAATCATGCTTGTGTTAAATTCATGGTGTCGACGGAATGTTGAACACTGCTCGAGGGTTCATGCTATCCTAGTAGCAGTAGTAGCGATGGGAATTAAGCGCAACTCTTTCACGGTGCGTGTCAACTAACGGTCTTTATTTAATTGACTCTGCCTACCCTATCTACTTTCTTTATATTTTCTCACCTTTTAAACCTTCCTTGGACTTCTAAAAATCTTTCAAAACCACAATTATGCTAATCGGTTCAGCCGATGTCGAGTTTTTGTGAGACTAACAAACGTCATTAATTTTTATATAATATACGAGTAGATAGGAGGTAATAAATAACTTAAGGCTGATTTTGCAATTAAACCAAATAGTTCAAAACAAAAAAATATAATATTTTCAATAAACATACTTACTGCTGATTTATATCGATATGTTTTATTTAATAATGTCCTGAACAAAAAATTGTTCCCACCACTAGAAGAAAATTTTACGTTGGTGCCCTTCGTGGAATAAAATTAATATTAGTTTACTGTTTCACGAAGCGCAAAAAACCAAAATTTGGATCAGTGCCGTTCGTGGAATAGCGTTGGTGCTATTCGTTTCAGTGCCGTTCAAATCGTTCCTGGAATACCTCGAATATCTTACCTCAATAGACATTTTCTTTAACACGCCGATTGGTTTTGCCATTTTCTTTTTATATCCACTTAATGTATACATAAAGTCTGTATGCAGATAAATGTTATGAAATCTTTCCGTGGCAAGACACAATATTTCATCGACTGCTTCCAAGTATTTTTCGACCAATTCCTTGCTGGCGGTAGCTACTCCAAATGCAGTTACTGTAATGAAAGTAAAGGTTATGGTGAGATCTCTACAAAGTTTTGTGTAGAGGCATAGCTCAGATGAAGAGCGAACATATTATTATCTAACCCCTTACATGCCAGATTCTAGACACCAAAAGTGCCAGCGGCGGCAGACTCCAGCAAAAATTACGACCGGAAGTAACTTTCGGTTTGCGCAAAAATGCAGTTTTTTTTTTAATAAATGAAAGCTTCGTATTTATGGAATATTTTAAGCCATACATGAGGTGAATCGGTCCAATAGTTTTTATACTATAAAGAATGTAAGCCGACGCGCCGGCCGCGGCAGCCGGCGACGGTGGCAGCCGGCGGTTCATGGCACTCGCACCAAATTCGGCAAAACCGCCGGCTGCCAACTGGCACGCCGCTGGATAACTGTTATGTTGTCAGCCAATAATATCTTCCTGCTAATAATGAAAGCTGATGGAATACTCACAACAGAAAGTCTCCAAAGATATCTTCCTGAAGTAGATAAAAGCGTCGAATTGTTCTTTTCCATCGTTGTGCTCTATTTCACTCAACAGCCGTCTGGATTGACTGTTAAACACCCCCAGGAACCCGTTTATCACTGGTAAACTGAACGCTGGGTTCATGAGCTTGCGGTGACGCTTCCATACTTCTCCTGAAATAAAAATATCCCTACATATTTCTTCAAACCCAGATTATTAAGGGAGATTGAATAGTGATAAACTATATCCAGGCTGGTTGATGTCAATATCGATGTTGTATGTATTATTTATGTATTCACATATTATCTGGATTTCAACAATAACCCAACCACAAAAAATAAGTACTAGGTATAATGGTTCAGAGTTTGAAAAATTGGGGATACCCCAAGTCTCTATGTTTGGTCCATTCTTACAGAATACAAGTAATATTTATGTGGATCATAATTATGAATAGAATAGAATAGATATTTATTTCATGTATAAACCAGATACAGGCACTTATGAAATGTCGAGACTCTAGGTGCACTATATACTCAGTTTATGTTATTAATTGTAAACTAACAATTATAGCAGTGGGGATTAAACAGAATTTGGATTCACAAATAAATTTTAATCAAGCTTATATATCCTTGTATGGGATCGAAAATGGACTGTATGAAAACGTGATTGAAAGTGTTTTTAAAATGGTTTAATAATATAATAATGAAATGGGAACAAAAATAGGATCGAACCGAACCAAAGCACCTGCTGTCAGACAATAATTATTTTACAATGACATATGTTAAAAAAATATAAAAGGAATTTAAAAAATAGACTATAAAAATATTAATTCGCAAGGAGTTTGCAACATTCCAACCCCTTGTGCATGAATGCACAAATTAGCCAAGTTGGAGGCATCGCCTTAAATGTCCAACTTGACCAATTTCTTCGAGGGTCGACGAAGCAAACCTCCTGTAGTGGCTACGTCTACCACCCTCACTACCCCGTCCTTCCCAGGGAAGATGGCTGCAATGCGACCACGGGGCCAAGTGCCTCTTGGTAAGTTCTCATCGACTATTATAACCAAATCCCCAATATTGAGACTTCGTGGAGAATTATTGTTCACCTGACGGGGTTGCATGGTTGGCAGAATTTCCTTCACCCATCGATTCCAAAAATGGTCCGCCAATCTCAATGCCTTCTTCCAATCTGCTCTTCGAAGAAGGTCTTGATCATCTAAAGTTGATCCAGGTAGAGCTTGGTTGGATGATGAACCAATCAGAAAATGAAATGGCGTCAGGGTCTCTTGGTCATCACTTTCAACAGAGACGTGGCTGAGGGGTCGAGAGTTAACGATCGCTTCGGCTTCAAGCAAGAGCGTTGTGAGAATCTCCTCTTTAGGTGCCTTTTCTTTTAAAGTGGCATGTAGGGCAACTTTGACACTGCGAACCAGTCTCTCCCAACAGCCTCCAAAAAATGGTGCAGCGGCAGGGATGAAACTCCAACGTATTCCTTTGTTTGCAGCAAAATCCTGAACTTCAGGTTGGTAGAACTCTTTGAGTAATCTGTTTGCACCAACAAAGCACGTGCCATTATCGGAGTATACTGTTTCAGGGGTACCTCTCCTGGCTATAAAGCGGCGTATACCCATTATCGCAGAATCAGCAGAGAGAGAATGAACGAGCTCCAAGTGAACTGCTCTCGATGTCATGCACGTAAACAGAGCTACATATCGCTTTTCTTTTCTTCGACCGACAGTGGTGTTTATCGGACCGAAATAATCCAAACCAGTGAATGTGAATGGGCGACGATGGTGAGCGAGTCGTTGTGGTGGAAGATCTCCGGTTGTGGGGTTCATTGGCTTAGCTTTACGTATGCGACAAAATAGGCACCGACTAGCTACGCTTCGTACTGCATGGCGCAAGCAAAGTAACCAATACTTCTGTCTCATTTCGTTAATAATCATCTCATTATTAGCGTGACCAGCCTTGCGGTGATAGTATTGTACCAACAAGCGGACAATGGAGTGGCGACCATCTAGTAGTATGGGTGATCTGACATCGGTGTCAACATTCAGCACAGCTTTAATTCTGCCAGCTAAGCGCAACAGATTATCTTCTCCTATCACAGGGGACAACTTCACAAGGCGACTAGTCTTCGGGATTGGTTTCGAGTCCATTATGCACTGAAATTCTTCGGAAAAGCTATCAAGCTGTATTTTTTGTAGGATGTGCCTTTCAGCGGTTCTGATCAGATCAGCATTTAAGGGTAAGAGAGTAGTGGACGTAGATGGACGGGGGCTGTGAACAACACCGTCAGTTGATTTAGAATTTCGAATGGAATGCAAAATATTACCAAATACTGCTGCAGCTTGGTGTACCCGAGCTGTAGCACGCAACAAACGTAGCCAGTCACCAAAGCGGCTAAAGTTAGCAGTGACTGGAATCGGCAAATTCGAACCAACAGAGGTAAGTCCCACCAATTCGGTAAGTTGACATTTGCGCTCTTCGCGAACTGGTGCGACATTTACAGGCTCCGTAGGCCAGTCCTCCGGGGACTTAAAAAGAAACGATGGTCCGTGAAACCATCTGTGAGAGAGATCTAAAATAATTGGATGCATTCTAGTTGCATCATCGGCTACATTTAAGTCTGTTGGTACCCAATGCCAGTCTTTAATACATGAAATTTCCGAAATTTCACCTAATCGATGGGCAACAAAAGGCTTAAAAGTACGTGCATCACTTCGTAACCATTGGAGAACAGTCATCGAATCTGTCCAAAAGAATGTGCGTATTGGTTTTTTGCGATGACTGTCCTTAATTGTGACTGCTAGACGGGCAGCTATTAAGGCGGCCTGCAGTTCCAAACGCGGGATCGACATTGGCTTCAAAGGAGAAACTCTCGCCTTGCTAGAGATGAGAGAGAGGTTGATGTTGCCGTCTGGGTAAACTAAGCGCCAATAGGAAACGCAAGCATAAGCAAGCTCACTCGCATCTGCAAAGACATGTAGTTCTCTGTACGAAGGCTCTAAGTCTTGAGCCCTTGCGTACCAGCGTGGAATTCTTAGCGTCGACAATGTTGACAGTTCACGAAACCAGTCTGACCACCTTAATGCTTCCGTTTCTGGAAGTTCAGAATCCCACCCAATGTTTAAACTCCACGCCTGTTGGAATAAAATACGACCTTTAATTACAATGAGTCCTAATAGACCTAAAGGGTCATACACTCGCATCAGGTGTGATAAAACTTTACGTTTTGTGAGTGGACTGGGAATTGTGCCAGGTAAACCGGTACGGAAACCTAAACTGTCGGTGGTGGGGCTCCATGAAATTCCTAGGGCTTGGATATTATTAGTCGAGGGGCCAAGGTCGATTTCCGACGACTGCGAGGCTCGTAAGTCAATTGGGATGAGGCTTAATGCGGCCGGCTCGTTAGAAATCCAACCTCGCATTTCGAAGCAAGCAGCACTGTGAACATTAATAATATCCGCCGCTAACTGGGCGGCCTCGTCAACGCCATCTAGTGAGTCTATGTAATCATCCATATAATGGCTGAATAGTATGGCGTCCACGGCTTTGGGAAACGAAAGCGCATGTTCTTTGGCGTTTTTGTTTTTTATATATTGTGCGACAAACGGACTACAGCACGCACCAAATATGACGGCCGTCATCCTAAACTCCCTTATGGGATGCTCTTTTGTAGGCCTCCATAAGTATCGGTGTGCATCTCGGTCTTGCTCTCTGATTCGGATCTGTGGAAACATTTCTTTAATATCCGCAATCAAGGCTATACGACCTTCACGAAAACGAAATAAAACTTTTAATAAAGGTTGAAGCAGATCGGGGCCAGAGAGCAATAAAGAATTTAGGCTAACTCCCTCATTCGTGGCCGCAGCATCATGTACAACGCGAATTTTGCGTTTCTGAGGATGATACACGCCAAAGTGTGGAAGGTAAAGACGTAAACTTTCATTACTTTTGTCACGGTTATGATTGGCGTAGTACGTATCAGAAGCGCATTCTTCAGCGTAACCTTTAGTGATCATGTTTGTCATAAAGACTGCGTAAGCCTTAGCAAATTCAGTATCCTTGACCATTCGTCTTTCCAGACTTAAAAAACGTGACATAGCCTGAGGATAACTGTCAGGAATTCGCTGTATTTCATCGCGCCATGGCATACCTACCTCAAATCTACCTGTAGGTAAGCGTCGTGAAGTGGCTTCTATAATGTCTACAGCGCGCTGATCCTGCTTACTGTTTAGTGTTTGTGTTTTAGAGATCCCTATCGAATCAATTTTGTAATGTTCTTTAATGAGAAGCTCTAAATTTTCTTCGGATGTCTCGTTAAAAGTGCCGACATTCACGAATTCAATCAACTTTGTTTTGCTGGAAGCAACACCGTATAAAGTCCAGCCTAATGCTGTTAAACAAGCTACAGGATCGTTCCTACTACCTACGCGTACTTCACGATTAATTGATAAATGCCAATGTTCGGCTCCTATCAAAATAGTAGGAGTGGCATCTTCTAACGTTAAAACTTCAACCAAGTCAACTAAATGCGTAAAGGACTTTATAGACTCTTGTTGAATCGTTTGTGGGCGTAAGGACAAACATTCCATAGCTCTAGCGTTTTTCACTAAAAATGTTTCCTGTGTGTACCTGCCTTTAATGTGAAAATCAACATATGATACCGTGGTTTTCCGCTCAAGACCTCCAATACCATTTACCGTTATGGTTTGTCGTGGCCCTGACGCTCCTATGCTTGCAGCGATACTATTGTCGATCAACGTCGCAGTGCTTCCGTCGTCAAGCAGTGCATATACGTTGCATGTCCCTGCAGGGCCGGACACGGTGACTGGAATGATTTTCAAATAGGTATTACGTGATTTATGAATGCCTGTAGAAGTAGTGGATACGACCTCTTTTTGTTCCACTGATTTAGAAATATTTGTGTTCATATCATGTGTCTCGAAAGTATTAACAAGAGGAGAAACAGTTGGTTTTTGATGAAGTAATGGATGGTGACGTAAAGGGCATCCGTCAATACCGCATGGATTGACTTTGCACGTCTTCCATTGATGTGAACTACCCCTAAGACACCGGTAGCACACTTTTGCTCCACGTAACCACTGCCACCTATCGTCAATAGTCAAAGATTGAAATTCTGAACACGCCTTAATGTGGTGCTTATTTTTACAAAATGTACATTCTTGTTTGTTTATAGAACTGCCTTTTGACTGCATCGTCATGTTAATATTTTCGCGTTTTATTGGTTTTTCGAAAGAAAGATGATGTGCTTTTTGTGCCAAACTAGACTCAGGTGATAAACCAAATCGGATATGTTGGTCTAGCTCGCGCCTTAAAAAATCTGACAATATTTCGAGTTTAGGGCGACCTGTGGTGTCTTGCATGGCAAAATCAGTCCATCTTATCTTAATGTTAGGGTTTAATTTACCTAGTACTGCGTGGAATAATTCTGGCGAATATAAATACTCTGTTTGCTTTAGTAATTTGATCGTTGAGATGGAATTGCGTACCCGGTTGGAAAGGATTCCGAGTTCCTTCAGATCGTAACCTAAACGTGGAAGAGTTTTAAGTGACGTCACTTCCTTGTGTACGATGAGCTCGGGGCGTGCGAAGTTATCTTCTAGTGCACGCATGACTTCTTCCGGGTCCTGCGTTGACATCAGCAGTGCCGCGACGGCCTCACGAGCGGGCCCCCGTAGCGTATTTTGAAGACGATGAATGTTATCTAATTGAGAAAAATTGTTTTTTGTAACATCAAAATTACGCTTAAATTGTAACCAATGTAATGCGTCCCCAGAAAAAGGAAATAGCTGTAATCTCGTCGTATTTGTGGCGAGAGCTTTCGCTGCTGCAGCGGTATCTGCTACAGCTTGCAGAAGAGAGAGATTGTGTTTTTCTACCTCCATAGAAATGAGCGGGGGATGGCCGCCGGCCGCTTCGGAGGCTTTTATGATGTTGACTGACTGTGTCTGTCGTGCGAAAGGGTTAGGGGATGCAGTTGCCCGTGTGACCGTCGGTAGTGGTACTGGGTGGTCCGGAGATGGAACACAAGATTGATGTTCGCATCCTACTGCAGGAGTGCCTCTATCACCTTCATTGACAAAGTGCTGGCTTTGATGTTCTACCCATTTGTTTGTTCTGTCTATGCTCACCTTGGTAGAGCTGTGATGACTGCTACGAGTTCTTGTTCGGCTGCCACCTGCGTTAACGTCTAGAGCAGCTAACTCGGCTTGTAGCTCACTGTCCTCAACCTGCTCCTGAAGTGCTGCCAGCTCCCGCTCACGTGTGCGTTCCCGCATGGCCAGCTCTTGCTCGCGCGTGCGTTCCCGCATGGCGAGCTCTTGCTCGCGCTCAAACCGTCTGCGTAAAGCGGCAGCTTCTAAAGCTGCTTTTTCCGCTCTTACCGTTGAAGATTTTGAACCAGACTGTGCGGTCCGCTGACTTGGAGTCCTACTTCCCTGTCGACCGGAGCACTCGGGTTGTGGATTGACCGTGGTAGTCGGTTGGGTTGCCATGGCTCTACTTACGCTACGGGTGATCATGGAAATATAGTACGAAAATGCAAATGACGATGAACTATGGAAAAATTACAAGAAATGATCGATGTCAAAAAACAAAAGAAAAAAACAAATATGCACTGGAAATAATGGGAGAAGGACCAAAAATGTATGGGATCGAAAATGGACTGTATGAAAACGTGATTGAAAGTGTTTTTAAAATGGTTTAATAATATAATAATGAAATGGGAACAAAAATAGGATCGAACCGAACCAAAGCACCTGCTGTCAGACAATAATTATTTTACAATGACATATGTTAAAAAAATATAAAAGAAATTTAAAAAATAGACTATAAAAATATTAATTCGCAAGGAGTTTGCAACAATCCTTCTAACCTGATCCGGTGAGCAGTCCATCCCCCAGCCATTGTTTAACGTAGGAATAAGCAAAATGTTTCTGCAAACACGAGTTTGAGGCCGTCAGAGCATCGTCGGGGTCTGTTATCACTGTAAAAGAAGGTAAAAGATAAAAAAAAATGGAAAGAGAGGATATTCTGGAATATCTGTACAATACAATTCGTACAGTACGGCCAAACAAAATCTGAGAGGTACAAGAAAAACAAAAAAGTTGCTTTAAATGAGCTAACAAAAAGATTTTTTTTATATCACAGGATAAAATAAGATATTGGAAAAATATTAAAAAATAAAAAACTTTCAACGAATCGTTGTTTTTACTGAATCGTGATTTAATACGATTCATTTTTATTTTGTCTGTGGCAGTTAAACCCCAATGGCCGTATTCACACGCTCACGACTCGTGAAAAATCACGAATAAGTCCTAAAAATGCGAATCAAAAATGATGAATCGTTCGAATCATTTGACGGACGACTGATGATGACGGACTACAAAATTTAACGTCTATTTTGCTCGAGCGAGAGTGAATCCAAAACTGGGTGAAAGTCACGATTCGGTTTTAAATGTCGTGAATCCTCAATGATGAGTCGTATTATATCACCATTCAGTTTATAAATGTGAACGTCTATTCGTCTTTAACGAATCGTAATTAATTTCTAATCGTCAATGACGGATGCTTGTGAGGTGGCATCCCAAAGGACATTGCTCGCCGCCCATACATTTCCATCCAATCCACTAAAAGGAACTTTATACAACTCGGGATGCTTCATAAATCAGTAATATCCTATTGAAACTGAATTGAAATCACGGTCACCTCTCTTTAGTGTTATATTTAAACTAGCTGTACCCGCGGCTTTGCCCACGTGACAATATTCGATTAAACTATGATAGTCACTTGAAATTAACAAAAAGAAAACATAGCCTTCAGAATTTATATTGACAAAAACTTACAACAATGAGATCTTTACAAACAATGAGGTGTCTTATGGGAGTGACAAATATCTACACTTTACTTGGATGGGTGATCGTTCTTTACTTGAGACCCCTCAAAGAGAACGACAGGTTGCTTTCACGACTATTTTAAACGAATAATCTATGATAGTCGTAATGGTTAGGCACTCAAAAAGGCAAAACCGTGCCTTCTGGTTTATGGCCTTCACTCTGTTTAGTGGGTTGTAAGATATCATCCCATACCTACATAGATGATAATATAGGAATCCCTTAATTTTGCATACAGTGCGTTTTGTTGTTATAAAAGTTTATAAAACTTTGATTCTCCGTTATGAAACAATGGGAAGAATCAATTTATAGTTTATTGTATGAATATTGTCTACGAAATGGTTAGTAAGCGCGAAGTCTGCTGCCAATTGTTAAACATCACCTTGATGACATCAACAATCTTATCTGATAGTAATTCTATCCGGCGCTTCCTAGGCAGTGAGCTCTGTTACGAATATTGCGGACTTATTATACTTAGATCCACTATGGCATGTGCCAATCCAATATGTGTTCATATTGGATTATGAGCTCATGGCGAGACGATAGAAGAAGATAATGATTCAGCTGTTCTCCGGATTTCAATAATAATGATAATAGCGTAATGCGTAATGATAGTCCTTGTTTTTTGTGTCGATGGTACGTCTCTAGGTTTATATACACTGCAAATTTTATCACCTCCACGACGTTATTAGTGGCTGAATAGAGGTTGCTCAAGGTACAGGTATTGGGGCACAATGAGCAGAACAGTAGATGTGACATCGTTTGAAGGGCAATGCCACCTCTGCACCCTGCCGCTGTTTCCTCGATACATCCCACTTGCTTATAATGCACTTGCATCTGCCCAATTGTGTCCGGAGTCGTTTTAATAACTTCCATGTGATTTAATAGAGGATCGTTCTATAGGATCGTATCTGGCAGGAAGTTACTCACTCTTCTTAGTTGTGTCGTACTTATACTTCTTGTTGTTTAATTTTCATAAAATGGTTTTTTAAAGTTAACGCTCTGTCAAGGGTGACTTGCAGGGGTATTGCAGTGATCAATTTCGAACCCTACCCAGGTAAATTCAGTCGGGAACCCATTAAAAAACTGAACTTCGTCAAACTCTTCTTCAACAGACGCTGTTCCAACACTCCGATATTATCTACCCTACTCCTGAACCGTGAACAATAAAATCTGTAAAAAGTAGCAGACGCCGAACTCTGCCTGCAGGCGTCTGAACGCCAAAAAAACACATTCTAAAAAAATAAAATTTCAAAAACTCGCCTATAAATTACTACTAACCCCATCTAGCTATAAACGGGTGAATTAAAAATTTGTAAGACTAAAGCTTAAACGAAACAGCACGTTTATAAAATGTATCTAGTGGTTTAGGGATAACTGTCGAATAATTTCTTCACTCTTTGTATTTTTGGAACATGACAGTGAGTGTTATACATAATAATAATGTGTAAAAGTAAGATGCCAATGACCGAACGTCTAATAATAATTTATTTTAATTTTTATGTAAAGATACCATTTACTCTGCCATTCTGTGTTACTGGACCCAGTAAAGACTGGATTCTTTACTGGATCACTCGTGGAGTTTAAATTTATAGGGAAATTGTGAAACTGAAACTAACATTTACTTTGCTCACCCCCCAACAAAAGTAGCTATGATATGATTTGTATTATATGTAATTATGTTCATCGGATCTATTAACTACAATCGTCAATTTTTTTTTTAAATGGATTCTTCATGTGTTTAGTGCGTAATAATTGAACGTAGACATAATGATCTATTGCTCACCCCCCTTTGACAATAGCGTGATAATTTGTACCCTATATGTTGACCAGGCTTTTAGCGGATGTTACTTTAAAATTTCATGAAAGTCTGTTCAGCGGTTTGGCCGTGAAGCTCGGACAGACAAACAGACAAACAGACAAAAATTCTAAAAACTATATTTTTGGCATCAGTGTCGATTATAGATCACGTAGCAGTTTTTATTTTTTTTATATCTTCAATGTACAGTTTTCGCTTCGTTACGATTTTATTATAAGTATAGATAATTATCAACAATATTATACCCTTTTGTTGATTGAAATCAACGCCATCTATCGAATCTTACTAGTAAATCTTCCGTGAGCGATATAGGTATGCAGACTGTGTGAAATCGGGTTGTGTAGTAGGGGGAATAAAATCTCATGTTTTTATAAATCTATATCTATAATAGGTAATATATTTTCTTCTTTTTATAGTATCACAAAAATTGAATCTTGGTCGTACCTAAGCCTGCGCGAGTCACGATAAGGCCAGGAGCGGCAAGTAGGTATTTGAATGAAAAAATGAAACATTTTTACCTATAAAAATCTTTCATATAAATATCAAGGTTTCATCTTTATTTTCTATCAAAATATCATCTAAAAAAGATGAAGGGGGCACGACGTTACCTTGCGTAACATAAGCACCACAAATATTATGTTCATGACATGGCCACAACCAGCGCTCAACATTCAATATTTTTGCAACCATATCTACTGTTGCTGTAACAGTATGGTTGCAAAAATATTGAATTATCTCTTCACAACCTCGCAACCCACGGTTGTACTAAGTTAATAATGTTTCCTGATAACATGGAACTTACTAGCCGACCCGCAATTGACACAATATACCCATTCCATTTTACGAATAAATCCGTACATTCGAGAAGGCATGCCAGGTAATCCTCAGAAACAGTTTCACAAACCCATAAAACAAAGTCAGTTAAATCGATATTGCAAGCAATCGGAGTCCGTTTTCCCGAGCCAAACAATTAACAAGATCACAAAATATAAAATCAATCAAGACAGAGAGTAAATGACTTGATTTGATTTGAAAACACAAGAAAATTCTTTATATTAATTTGATTTCAAGAGCAATCTTGATTCATCTGTCAAAGTGGCGATCTGCAGTGTTCCCAGATCATAAAGTCGACTTCCGACGGTATTTTGCCTGAAAAGTCGTAGTCGTAGAAGAAACGTTTCGTGTAATGTGATTTTGAACTTTTTTATCACTCCCATTATTCCTTAGATAAGATACAAAAACGAAAGACAATAACAAAACTATGGCTATATCCTCTAAGGCAAGAACGCTTCAAAACTTAATTAATTCTCGGTCTCCCTTTCATTAAGTCGGTCATGTTGGTGTTGGTATTCCGTTTTCTCGGTGGCAAAAACACACAGTACATACTACTACAAACAAAAAACACATTATAATAATATTATATTTTTGAGATTTTTCTCACCTACTTTTACGGGTGCAGTGTTCAAAAATATATTTAGGCTGATCATGTCGGCAACCGTGGCAATGACAACACGGTTGGCGCAGTGGCTAAGCGATTAGCCTTCTGCGCTACGTGCCGCGGGTTCGATCCCCGCTCGGAACAAATATTTGTATGATCTATAGATAGTTGTTTCGGGTCTGGTTGTGTGTGTATGTGACATGTATGTTTGTAAACTGTACCCTCGATACAGGAGATATCCTATTGAGGGGCAACGTTTAAAAAATAAATAAATAAAAAAACCCTAGGTTACACTTGAACTGTCTCGAAAAATGGAAATCCTATGGCGCCGGATATTGTTATCACCAACAAAATTCAACTCTTTATGACGGTAAAACAATTATAAGATAGCCATTGGATTCTAATAACAGTACGTTGTCCAATAAAAAAACGATTATAGTGTAAGTCACATGCTGATTGAGTCATACGACGATTTGATCACAAACAATGTCCAATGTTTTCAAACAATGTCCTATACCCATTATTTTAACTATAAATATTCTTGCGCTGTAGACTTTCCGACTCGACAACTCCAATTAGCATCAACTGGATGGACATCCTTCCATTCGTCTACTGGTTGTCTAGATCTGGAGCACCGTATGCAATAGACCAGGGGTGGCCAACCATTCGAGAGAATCTTTCGAAAATACATGCAGTATTTTTACAGATTCATGAAACAAGTGTGTTCATTGCATACAATTTTGCAAAAATGCGATGGAATCATTGTATTTTATAATCAAAATTTGCTTACGTTTACGTTACCATTTATGTCAAAACATTCGTGCCCGGCCCTCTGTTGCGTGAGTTGCGTCTGAGAGCTCATGTTAATACGACAGAAGATAAAAATCAAAAACTTACTGTAGTAAATACTGCGGCCAATTAAAATTACGGTGACGCCACCTTGTCTAACACTGTGGTAAGCACCCAACTGCAAACAGTCCCATAAATCTGGAAAAGAAATTCGTTGCATTAGGAAACGCATTCATTAAATCCAGTCACAACTTCACAAGGCATTAACTTCTGCCTGGATTGAAAATACTCCTTTTTATTGGAAAAAACTTGATGCATCACACACCAGACAATCTCTAGTATTACAAGCAGTACCTTTGTACTTTGATATCTTTATTTATTTTCTTTGTCATGTGTATGTGTGTACATAAATAATAAATAAATAGGTACAGCTTACAGACTTAAGTCTCACACGCACACACACTCAGACCAGAAACACCTATTGTTCCATGCATGGTTCGCACTCGTGCTCCATAGTGTTAGCTTACATAATATTTAGTAGAGTTGTGCTTGACGTTGATGACAGATAAAATCGACTAATCATTTGCATTTTTATAATCTGCATTCGAATGAATCATATTGATGTCACTTTGACATCAATATGACTGATATATATCCTTTTGCATTGGGTGGGTAACTCACTTGATGTTCAACCACAAAACTGAACAGATTAAATCAGAATATTTCTACGCCATCCGTATTTTATTGCTGCAAACCTGGACTGATCCTTCATCTCAGAAGTGGGATAGGACAGGCTAGCAATATATTTCTAGCACAAACGCTCACATTTTGAAGATTTTTCGTTACACGTGTGTTAGTACGATAACGAAACAAAATGAACGATGGAAATGAAATACCTAATGAGACAAGCAATCGTCGTAGTTCACTTTCAAAGAAAAGAAAACTACATGATCGTAGGGACAGAAGAAAACGGCGCAAGCGAAGTTCGAAGAGTGAAGGTACGGACACGGATGTGTCAATGCGAAGAAGTCTTACTCGGGAGCGTCGCAAGCATCGTCATCGGCATCGTAGGAGTGGTAGGAGCGGCAGCAGCGGCAGGAGCGGTAGCAGCCGAAGCAATCGCCGTGAGCCTCATAGGCGGCATCGTAGGAGTGGAAGCAGTCACCGCAAACGCAGACGATTAAGCAGGACTGGTGTACGTGGCAGCAGCGGTTCCAGATCACCGCGCCAGCGCTCATGTTCCCCGGTAAGACGTTCCAATGACAATACTGACCATATGACACACTTATTGTTGACAAAATTAGTGAACACTTTGGTAAACACTCGTCCAGAGGGTAATAAATTCCCAATGTTAGGAAATGTCATACCTGATTTTGATCCGATGATAAAGGGCCAAACTATACAGATGTGGCTTAATAAAGTCGATGAATGCGCAAAGCTATACAAGTGGGGTGAAGATCAAATCATACATTATGCTTTACCAAAACTAGTTGGTGTTGCTAAAACGTGGTATCAAGCGTTACCCACTATGTCGTTTTCGTGGCCCGAATGGAAAAATAAACTATCAGAATCGTTCCCTAGCAGTGATGATTATGCCGAGTTACTAACAGAAATGTTATCCAAACGCGTGAAATATAATGAATCATTAGAAATGTATTTTTTCGAAAAGATTAATTTGTTGAATCGTTGTGATATAAAGGGCAAACGGGCAGTAGATTGTTTATTGTACGGAATCGATGATCGTTCTTTGAGATTGGGCGCCAAGGCTTTGAAGTGTCAGGAGCCTGAACAGGTATTAGAATATTTCCAGTCTATAAAACAACAACCTCGTGAAACAGATAGGTCGCGACCTTTTAGTGATAAGAAACCTAATAATTTATCTAACACGAAACCTAATAGCAATGACTCAAAGGCTAAAAGTAGCTCTAGTTCTGTTGTTTGTTACAATTGCAACGAACCGGGTCATTTTAGTTTTAGATGTACAAAAAAAATACTCAAGTGTAATATCTGTAATAGATTAGGACATACTACAGTGAATTGTACAAAACTACCCTCTGATAATAATAAGAGTAATAGTGATAAGATAGGTCAGAAAGAAATATTACGTATAGATGCTGAGAACTCTGCCAGTAACAATGATAAATATATCATACAATTGATGCTTAATGGACAATCTATAGTAGGATATGTAGATCTGGGAAGTCAGTGTACTTTAATGCGTTTTAGTGATGCTAGGAAAATGGGAATCACATGGTCAAGTCATTCGAACCTTCCCACAATGAGGGGCATTGGTAATAACATTGTGCTACCCTTAGGGCTTACTACTGTTACTATACAAATACAAAATATAATAGAAAACGTAGACGTGTTTATTGTGGAAGATAGTGTCATTAAATATCCAGTACTAGTCGGGCACAGTTTTACTGAGAAGCCTGGTATTGTTATAACTAAAACCTACGATTCCTTGGTATTTACACGAGAAGTTGGAAACAAATTGTATCTTTTATTAGCGTCAGATATTTCTGTACGCTCTAAGGAAATGAATTTAGTTCAAGTTAATTGTACAGTTAAGTATTCAGGAACTGTGTACGTACGAGGCTCTCTTCGTGGAAAACCTGATCATGAGTTTTACCTTCTACCAGGAGAATACGAAATGAATGAAGGTCGTGGTTGTTTGTTGATTCAAAATATATCCGAAAACATAGTCATACTGAAACGGGACTCTTTAATAACTCGTGCCTTTAGAACTGACAGTCATGCAGAAATAAATATATTAAACGTTAATGATAGTAGTTTTTGTTCAGAATTTAATTATGATTCGAATTTAACTAGCAACCAAATACAACAATTAAAAAGCCTATTGAATAAATATAAAGAGTGTTTCTCGAATAATTTAAAAGATTTGGGATTCACTAATATAGTACAAATGGAAATCGAATTAACTGACTCTAAACCAGTGGTGTATCGCCCGTATAGACTTTCATACCCAGAGCGTGAGTTGGTGCGATCAATGGTACAGGAGATGATTGAAGCGGATATAGTTTGTGAATCTACTTCTCAGTATGCCAGTCCTATTCTACTCGTGAAGAAAAAGACTGGTGAAAAAAGATTATGCGTAGACTATAGGGCTCTTAATAGTAGAACAAAAAAAGAGCATTATCCTCTACCATTGATCGACGACCAGTTAGACATGTTAGCTGGACATTCTCTATATAATACACTCGATTGCGCATCAGGATATTACCAATTACCTATAATAGAGAGCTCTCAAGACAAAACAGCGTTCGTCACACCTGACGGTCAATACCAATTTAAACGAATGCCGTTTGGATTGGCAAATGCCCCATCAGTCTTTCAGAGGACTATGAATAAGATTTTAGCAAAATCAAAGGTTAATTTTGCCGTTATTTTCATGGATGATGTTCTTATCCCAGCAAGATCATTCGAGGAGGGTATTGAGCGATTAGAGATGATACTTCAATTACTCCTTGAAGCGGGACTAACCTTGAAACTTAAGAAATGTAACTTCTTCTTTAGAGAAATAGACTTTTTGGGGTTTCAGGTTAGTGGTCAGGGCATAAGACCAGGGTCACGTAAGACCCTAGCTGTTTCTAGTTTCCCGGTACCCAAAAATGTTCATGACGTGAGACGTTTCATAGGGCTTGCTAGTTTCTTCAGGCGGTTTGTAAAAGATTTCGCTCTTATTGCACGGCCCCTAACCGATCTTCTTAAGTCCAATTTTGTATGGAAATGGAATGACGAACACATGAAGGCTTTCGAAACGCTAAAACAAAAACTGGTTGAACGCCCTATTTTGGCTTTGTACGATGCGAAACTAGAAACTGAAGTGCATACTGACGCATCAAAGTTAGGGGTTGCCGGTATCTTACTGCAGAGATATAATGATGGAATGCTTAGACCCGTAGCGTATTACAGCCGGAAAACGACTAAAGATGAACAAAATTTGCATTCGTTTGAATTAGAAACCTTAGCGGTGATAGCCTCGTTAAAACGTTTTCGTGTTTATTTGTTAGGTTTAAAATTTAAGATCGTAACCGACTGTAATGCGCTGCGTACGACACTCACAAAACGAGACCTCGTACCACGGATATCTCGGTGGTGGGTGCAGTTTCAGGAGTACGACTGCGAGATTGAATATAGGGCTGGAGCTCGTATGGCACACGTTGATGCTCTCAGTCGTGCTCCTGTGACTGAACCTGTAACGGGTGATGATGAGACACACATACTCGATGTATTAAATATTGATATAAAGGATTGGATTTCCACAGTACAAAGCAACGATGAGGAAATAGGAAGAATTAGGGAAATTTTACGTGACAAAAATACGAATTATATAGCAGACGTATACAAAAATTATCAGTTAAAAGGTAATCATATATACAGAATAGTTGGTGATAAAGTAAAATGGGTAGTTCCAAGAGCGGTTAGGTGGCAAGTTTTGAGAATGAATCACGACAATGTAGGCCATTTTAGCTACGAGAAAACTCTAAGTCGATTACGCGAAACATTCTGGTTCTCTAAGATGCGACGCTTTACCAAAAAGTACGTATCAGCATGTCTTGAATGTGCACACCACAAGGCTCCGGGTGGTCGTAGGGAAGGTATGCTTCATCCGATACCAAAACCAGATATTCCCTTCCATACGCTCCACGCTGACCATTTAGGCCCGTTCGTTCGCTCTAGGAGAGGCAACACCTATATTCTTGCGATAATTGATTCCTTTACGAAATTTATAAGCATTAAAGCTGTAAGAGATACTAAAAGTGCCACAGCCATTAGAATTTTCAGAGATCATTTTAGCATATTTGGTACCCCAACACGTATTATAACTGACCGCGGTTCTTGTTTTACAAGTTCAAAATTTAAAACATTCATGGATAGCACAAATACTAAACATATACTTAATGCAGTCGCTACTCCAAGAGCGAACGGACAAATAGAACGTTACAATAGAACTATATTAGATGCATTGAGTACGAAATGCCACGGTAAAAGTGATAATACTTGGGATGAATACGTCGGTGATATTCAGTTAGGTATGAACACTACATTGAATAAAGCCACCGGGAAAAGCCCATCAGAACTTCTATTTGGTTTTAAAGTTTTAAATTCATCAGAAAATATAATAAATGAGGTGTTAAACGAAGTTATATGTCGTGCTAGTGATAATGAATTAACGCAAATGAGGAAAGAAGCTAAGGATAGGATTGAAAAACAGCAATACAATTCAAAGAAGGATTTTGATAGACGCAGAAAAAAAGCGACGTCTTATAATATAGATGACCTTGTCAGAGTTGAGCGAACAATAACAGATAAAGAGCATGTAGGTAAATCTAAGAAACTTATATCCAAGTTTCATGGCCCATACAGAATCACAAAAATTTTGGGAAATGATAGGTTTTTGATTGAGGACACTCCGCTTACTAGGAGAGGAAATAAAAGGTACGAAAATGTTGTAGCAGTGGATAAGATACATCCCTGGCTAAGCTATAAAAATATTTCCAGTGATGGTAGCGAAAACGACAGTAGTGGTGATGAATAAGGCCATTAGGCTAGTTCGGATCAACATCTAGTGGGCGATTTATGATAAATTAGAATTGTTTGATAGTTTTGATGATGATGATTTTGACTAATGAAAGACGATTTAATTTGACCAAATTGTTGACTTGAATAGACATGACTGGGACCTTGACGAGACAATGCATAGACTATTTATGAGCAATCAGTGCAGACAGTGAATGGTATTGGTGATCAATATGGCACAGATGATTGCAGATCATAAAAGACTATGCATGACTTAAGATCTAGGCATAGGCTATGAGCGTCCAGTGCAGAATGCGAAAGGTGATGAGAAATCATCATCGCACAGATGGTCGCAGATCATAGCAGACTATGCAACTAGATGACGCAAAGCATTGACTATGAGCAGTCAGTGCAGATAGCGAATGGTATCGGTAACCGATATCGCACAGATGACTGCAGATCATAGTAGACTATGAGAACTTAGCTGACAATGCATGGGTTGCGAGCGGTTAGTGCAGATAACGAATGGTTTCAAGTAATTGATATCGTTCTATCGCACACGTGGCCGTAGATCGCAACAGATTGTGAAATGACGGAAATAATGAAGTGAAGTGAAACATAGTAAAGTTGTGTATAAGTGAATGATATCGTTTTAAGTTAAAAAGTCTTTATGTTGTTTATAAAATTTAATGTAATGTGATTGAATGTATTGATTTATTTGAAGATCAAGTGAGAGGACTCACTCTTTAAGGATGGCCGAGTTGTTAGCTTACATAATATTTAGTAGAGTTGTGCTTGACGTTGATGACAGATAAAATCGACTAATCATTTGCATTTTTATAATCTGCATTCGAATGAATCATATTGATGTCACTTTGACATCAATATGACTGATATATATCCTTTTGCATTGGGTGGGTAACTCACTTGATGTTCAACCACAAAACTGAACAGATTAAATCAGAATATTTCTACGCCATCCGTATTTTATTGCTGCAAACCTGGACTGATCCTTCAATAGCGCAAAAAGCGAGTCACTGTACCGAGCGAGCCGTTAGAAGCAGACGAACTCCACACTCCGTTCTTTCAAAACCTATATAACCGACTTCAAAAAAGGAGGACGTTCTCAATTTGACTGTATGTTTTATTTTTAATATTTGTTACACGATTACTTCGCCAATAAGACCGATTTTAAAAATTCTGTTTGAAAGGGTATTTCTCGAGGTGATCCCATTTAAATTTGGTGAAGATCTGAAGAAGACCTTCGGAGAAAGACAATAGAATTCTTGAATGAATAACAGCATATCACTCGCGATTGCTGTAGTCGCATGTTTCTGTATCATTTATGAAATTCAAAACAGAAAAAAAAATAAGAAAGTATTAACCGACTACAAAAAACTAAAAAGTATAAAATAATTTTCTTTGAAAACATAACAGCTTTTTGGAGTCGGGGCCTTTAATAATTCAATGCACCAGTGGCACCGACCTGAGAAGCTGTTAAGTTTTTTAAGAAAAATATTTTATACTTTCTTGAAGTTTTTTTTTTTTTATAACAAATTGTACTCTAAGAAATAGAATCCTCTCGGAAAAAGTTTACTCCTATTTCGCCGTCTACTTACATTCAGTATCACCAAGTATCATATGAGCATGCCCAATGATGGGCAGCGCGCCGGGGAATGTGGGCGGCAACGCATGGGCACGCAGCTCCTGTGCACGCGAACGCCTTAACCACACCGCGCATGTCCAAACCAACACACATAGCAAGAATGCTAGAATCATTCTGTGATGACTAACGCAAAGGGAGAGTTCTGTTTTAATTTTCAAATCATGGACTAATGCCCGAAGGGAGCTGGAGAAGATCGGATGTGGAACGCGGAGAGCAAGGTGTGGTGGCACTAGGGAGATGCCTACGTCTAGTGGCGGACCGAGATTGTTAAAATGATACAAAATTTAAAAGACACAACCTTTAAGTGTAAAAATTACATGAGTGCTATAGAACTCAAATCAATTATAATTATGGAATGTTAATTATTTTAACCAACGCTCTTGAATACGGTTGTAGTGAAAATGAGACACAAGGGATAAATCTTGCGATGTTGACCGACACAGACTGACAAAGTGTCAGACAATTAATAACAATTTATAGTAGTTATTTTGACGTCATAATACTTATTTTGGATACATGGCTTTATATTAATTGTATTTTTAAGTTATTACAGTGTTCATTTATAAATTTATTTAAAATAATTTATAATTGTTATTTTTTATAATCGTATACAGAGTGTTTTTCTAAATAATGATTTGAAGATTGTTTCATGATTTGATGTTATAAATACCTAATATTAATTTTAAAATCGAAATGAGGGAAGATAATTGTTATCTTATACAACATTGTTAGTTCTGATCGATATTCACGATACGTCTTGCTTTTTGTAGGCGGTCACCCGTCACAGATAATTTTATTTAGCAATCCGTTTCTTTCTTATTTTACTAAATGGTTTAAGGTTAAATGTGGATGTAAAATAAGTAATTATTGTTAGCCAATATGTCTCAGATTTTTGAAGAAATTCTTAGGGAGAAGTAAGTAAGTAATATATTAGGGAAAATACATAACCAACCGTATTTAAGGAGATGATAAGGTCCATTAAACTCAACAACTTTCTCCAAAGAATACCTACTCAGATTGATGCAAGATATAATCGAATTCTGATCTGAGAAGTCTGTAATCTGTCTTTTTTTAAATTACGTCACGTCATAATGTATTCAGACTTTTGCGTTTATTGATATTTACATGTTATCACCTCATTTAAACTAGATGACTTCACAGTGAGTTCATGATTTTAAAGTGTGGGCACAATGTATCCAGCTGGTTGCAGTAAAAGTTTATCACGTGTGGTCATAATTATCTACTAATAATAAAAAAAATATCGGCATCGGGAACAGGGTCCAAGCTACCGGTGGTCAGGGCTCTAGAGAGAGAAACCTCCTAACAATGCGCGCAGTGTCAAGGAGTACTGCTTTCTGAATCAAGCCCTTGATCCAGCCACCTAGCGAGAGCCTCTCGAGGTGTTGGTCGAGACTCTTGGCAATTAAGCCATTAGCCGTTACGACTATCGGCACAATGATTGCTGACTCCACGTCCCACATATCGACAACCTCGCGAGCCAAGTCCAGATATTTGATTTGTTTATCTTTTTCGGCTTTTACGAGGTTCTCATCATTATATTATATATTGATACTTAGTACGACAGGTTTGCGCCAGTTCTCTATAGCCAAGGAAAGCGGGGTAAGGCCTTTGTCCACTGCAACATCACGGTGCATCCCCATATCAGCATGGAAAAAATATTCCCTGAGACTACACACCTCACGATTATGGAGGGACTTAGTATTTAAAAAACCTCGACCCCCACATTTTCGCGGGATGTACAGTCTCATTACTGATGAACGTGGGTGACGCATTCGATTAACCGTCAACAGAGTCCTGACCTTACGTCCAAGGCATCCAGTTCAGTTTGAGTCCACTTGAGTATGCCGAAAGAGGACATCAGGACCGGCATGACCCAACCGTTAAAGGCACGTACCTTGTTGCCACCCGACAAAAGACTTTTGAGTACTTTGTTCAGGCGGCCAAAGAAGCGCTCCTTCAACGATTGTTTCATATCCTTATTACCGATGCCAAGCCCCTCCGCCATACCCAGGTATTTATATGTATCATTTGCAGAGAGTGATCTGATGTTTATGGAATCCGAGAGTTGTAGTCCCGCAGATTCCACAACACCACCTTTTTTGACATGCATTACTGCACATTTGTCCACACCAAATTCCATCCTAATGGAATTACTGAAGATTTCAGTTATCTTCAGTAACTCCAACAGTTGCAATTTACTGGGGGCAAAAAGCTTAAGGTCGTCCATATAAAGTATAATCTGACCACCTCTCCGCAAATGATAACCCAGACCTGACTTCTCCAGTACTGTGCTGAGAGGATTCAGGGCTAGACAAAACCAAAGTGGGCTCAAACTGTCCCCTTATTATTATTATTATTAATATTCTCAGGCGTTCCTCATCAGGCTTACGCCGGAGACCAAAATCCCGGTTTTATGAAATTTAATCCGAAAATTTTCGGGACTGGAATAGGGCCTGATTCTCTATTTACACGTCATTCACTCACTTAAACAAATAACTTACAGTATTTTAGATTACCTTAATTACGTCTGTGTGTATGACACGAGGTATGACACATTATACTCTTAGCCTTGTATTGCCACCAAAGTTACCAGTGACCTAGTCGCAAACATAAGCTCCTGCGACTCATCATAATGGAAAAGTTACTGGCAAAGGACAGCAGGTCGTAGGAACACACCATGACTGCGAAACACGCGAGAATAGACCGGGATCGCGTTTGGCATACAGAGCTGTTTACCAACCTCAACTCGTTGGAGAAGCACTTCTTCTTCTTAGCGTGTCGATGGCAAATTGAATGTACTTGGCTCAGTATTCCGCCACGCGAATAGCTGAATCAGTTGCAGCCATAAGCTCCTCACGCGTGCATGTGGTAGGGCATGCGGCGCAGGATAGGAGAATACAATGGATGGAGAAGCACTAAAAGAAGAAGAATTACCATCAAATCAATAAGCGGATGTTTGTTTTGATAGGAGTAGCATCGCTAATGTAAAGACATCATGCTGTATTTCAGAGTCAAATCAACTAAATGTGTAAAAAACTTAGGATACAAAAATCTCTAGATTTTAAGCAATTTTAATATTGAAACAATGAAATAATCACGCTAAAAATAGACCGTTCTCACAATAATAACGCGCAGCTTCTTTTCATTGAAAAATAAAATCCAGCTCTGTCGTGGGATTTTTCATCATTAACATTATATTCAAGGTTATGGGTAAGTGATTGGCTGTCTACGCTACGTGTAGCGGTTCGATTCCGGCGTGGAACAAATATTTGTACGACCTACAGATAGTTGTTTCGGGTCTGGGTGTGTGTTATGCGAGGTTTATGAATGTATGTAAACTGCCCATGATTCAGCCACGATATGACTTTTTAGAGTGGGGCAACGTTCTAAGCGAAAAAACAGTCAGTTTACGTCAACTGCTGAAGATGCTACACAAAGGGTACCACAAAAAATAATTAAAATAAAATAAAAAGAACGATCTTAGTAAAAAATAATTTCTGCTGCATATCGGAATTCGTGCTGGAGATAGGTCTAGGCTGGAGGAATGCAGTTTACTTTGACACTAAATAGGTGGAGGATGCAAGCGCACACGTTCTGTTGCAGGTACGGCACAATACAAAAAAAAATCGTGATGATGAGAAGCATACGTGGCTCTCGACTTAGTGAAGGGTCTTTTTGCACCCGTTATTATCAAAATAAATGACTTTAAAACGAACTAAAAGTAAGAACCGCATGCTTCAAATACAAAATCTGGTATACAAAAAATAAGAGCTATGTAGGTTCTCTATGTAGGTATACAAACAATTTTAGTAAATTATTAATAGAATCCCTTGTCGAAAGCATCCCTAAAAGGCGGCTGAAAAGGCTGGCTGCAACGGACCTAAGTAACTAGGCCGTGTGGCCTAAAGTATAATAAGGATCCATTCTCGCTAGAGAAACGCTCTGCACCACCAATACATTACAACAAGTTTATTCTTAGACCAAGGACTGATCGCCGAGGAAAATATATAAAAAACAATAACAAAGATTATTTCTAAGTTTTTAAACTGTAATGGTCACTAACATTAGTATTAGAGTTCGAAACGGGGTATTTACCATGTTTATATCTTGTGTTGAAACAACTGTGTAAGAAAAGAAAAAGTGCCGTGAGAAGTGCGCGAGCGGACACAGTGAGTTTCGTTTGTCGAGAACAGAATCGAGTTGTGAGTGACTTAAGTGATAGTGGTACCGGACCCGAGCGCACAAAACGTAACAGAAGGAGGGTAGACCGTTTTGTCTGCCAATAAACATCCACCCGCAAATACTTTTAGTTTATCCGTGACCATGCCGCTTGCAACAGTGCCGAAATATCGGGAGCTCAACACAAGATATAAACATGGTAAATACCCCGTTTCGAACTCTAATACTAAAGATTATTTATACTTAAAGTGGAAAGTAGGTACCTAACAGGACTTACCTATTTCAAATAAGTAATATTATTATTATAATTTTTTACCAACATTACTGTGTCGTACGTACCTAAATAAAACAAACGATATTTTGGTAATGTTGGTATTCGTAATGACTGAAAATACATCTCTTTCGGTCTTATTACAAAACAAGGTTTACACCAAGTCTAAGCTAAACCCTGGTTTAGGCTCTGGTTTCAGAAACTTGTTATTACAAGATAAGGTTAAAACTAAGAACTCCGCTTTATCTGTACTCTAAGCTTAAACCAGGCCAGCCGCTAGTTTTGCCGTGGTTTTAGTGACATTATCACAGATTTTTATTTGTTTTCCTTTTTATGTAAAAAGACAATTATTTAAAAATCTCGCGATTGACACTGTGTTTTACAAGCGCCGCTGAACTACTAAGTACTTTGTTTATTGCAGAATTATTACATTGTTTTTGTCTCTGTTATAATTTTCTGACAATTTTCCTGTCATCTAGGTACGTTTGTACGTTTCGTTTTCTTGAATACATTAGAGGTGCCGCAAAAACCCAGTGATTATAATAATTTTTTTTTTTACCATAACGATTTTAATTTGCAAATAAGGATTTTAAATTGTACTTTTTGTAGTCAAAACAAAAATATAAACGTAGATATTAATATTATATGATGTTATATTTACTTACATCTCATTGGTCGAAGTCTTGTAAGATACACAATGCTTCATATCAAGCAATACATGTCCAGTATAAGCTGACCTCGCGTTGTATAAGCATTCTATATAACAAGAACTCAGCTCATACTTGAAACATATAGTTTGATACGTAGCCGTGCGTACAATACCTATTTATTTAAAGTCACCTATTACGAAGTCCTCCTTTAATCACCTCATTTACCATTTATTCCTGGCAATCATCTCTTATCTGTCGCCCAATTCAAGAAATATATTATTTACTAGCAGTGCCTGCGACTTCGTCCACGTGGACTTCGGAACTATAATAAGTGCTGGGACCGGATTCAAACCTAATATAGAGTGAGTTTGTTTTTTGGTGCATCTACCTTCATTGTCTCTGCATCACCCTAAGGTTGTCTGGTAGAGAATGCCTACGGTATTAAGACCGCCTTTGTACATTGTACATGAAGCATTTTAAATAAATAAATAAATATAGCTGTCAGCTTCTACCCTACCATTTAGCGCCAGCTTGCGTGGTTAGTCGCGATATGTGTTCAAATAACCGTCTCTAATGTGACCCGTAAGTATCACTACACTGAAAATCTCATCAAAATCGGTCCAATACATGTTTTATCTACCCAATCAATCGTGACCTCTGCTACTTACGGGACTGCTTACAATAGAGGGGTCAAGCTGTATCTCATTACCCATTCAACCGATGGAAATGAAACATAGGTACCTCAATAAGAGCAAATAAATGATGCTAGATCCCAACCCAACGCTATGTAGGGAGATTGGAATTAAGCTTAAAAAGACACAAAATACTACAAAATACTTATCTCAATTTAAATACTGGAAATATAACAAACTCAGTAGAATAACGAACGCCATCCAGTTAAAAAAAATTGTTCTTAATGCATAGCATTGTATAATTCCCGCACCCCGCTACGCACATTCCTAAACTAAATTTCTTATTTGCTTTAATTCTTTTATTAGAGTTTGAATATTTAATAAAAAAAAAAAAAAAAAAAAAAAAAAAAAAACTGTATTTCAATCTATAAACTTAATCGGTCAGTGTAAGATACAGTGATTTTAGATTAAATTCATAAGAAGGTATACTTTTGTAGAAAATTTACGGGAAATTGTTTTTTGTATTAATTTTCTCAAATTCGGTAAGTACGACTTCGTCTGTTGTTTGGAAGAAATATTCCTGTTGGGAAATAGAGTCAATTGAGCCCACTGAAGTTTTTTAAGAAATGTAATTTTCTCATTTATACCAGTATA
This sequence comes from Allophyes oxyacanthae, assembly GCA_932294325.1. NCBI lineage: Eukaryota > Metazoa > Arthropoda > Insecta > Lepidoptera > Noctuidae > Allophyes > Allophyes oxyacanthae. The sequence goes on from OW028631.1 coordinate 11,763,376, forward strand.
ATATGCTCTCAATTTACTCATAGCTCATTTGTATATTCGGATTATGTAAAGTCTCTTAAATCTTACAACAATATAATGTCCAAATATATATCAAGAAACATATTGCACTTGTATAATCGTCATAAATACAAGCAATATATGATTGCTAAAGACAAATCGCTTGAAACTAAATGCATAAACTTTAACTCGACTAGCACTCAAACAGAAAATATTTTAACTCCAAATAAGTCAAGTAGTGCCACTCAAACAGAATCTTGTTTTTTTCGAACCGAATAATATATTTTCCATTCTTCACCATAATGTTCAGGGTATGAGATCAAAATTAGGTGAATTAGAAATATTGTTGCATTCTATGAATGTTGATGTTTTTTGTGTGAGTGAAACTTTTTTCCAAGAAAAAAATGCGGAAGTATTGCAATTGCCTGGGTACAAGACAGCAAATTATTTCTCAAGAAAAAATAAACGAAGAGGGGAGTGTGTATTTATGTAAAAAACTCGATATGTTTTAAAAAATTAGACTGGATAGCTGAATTATCAATAGAATTACATTTTGAATGTTGCGGTATTCTCATTCCTAACACAAACTGGTATATCTTATGTATCTATAGAACTCCAAACAGTAACTTCGAACTCTTCATTGATTAACTTGAGATACTGTTATTTAAACTTGCTATTCGTTCGAGCAACATGGGCAAGAATATTTTTATCTTGGGTGACTTCAACATTGATACTCTTTCACAAAGCATAAGAAGCAAGCAGTTCATCAATACACTGAAAAAATTCTATTTGAAATTAACACTGAAGGAACCCACAAGGATAACTTTACACTCTGCTACTTGTATTGACAACATAATCACAAATCACAAAAAGTATAAAACAGAGATTTTGGATCTCTGCGAGGATCGCCCTGAGGACACAGTAGAGCATACGGTGCAAGACTGCCCCGCTTGGGCAGAGCACCGACGTGTCCTCAGGGCGGCGATAGGCGGAGACCTCTCGCGCCCGGCATTGGTCGAGGCCATGCTGCGGGGCGAGACGGAGTGGGAAGCGGTCGCCTCCTTCTGCGAAGCAGTCATGCTATCGAAGGAGGACGCGGGCCGCTTGAGGGAGAGGATGGCGTCCTCCCTCCAGCCCAGCCGCAGTGGTGGTCGCCCACGGCGTCGGGCGCCGGCCGACGATCTCCGGCCACCGTAGGCGCGGGCATGCGGACAGCGAGTAAAGGGCAACTCGCTGTCCGACCATGGACCATGCCCGGGTCGACGGCGCGTTGTGTTCCACGCGCGCCTCAAAGAACGTCAGCAAGATGACGGGGCCCCCCCTGTAGAGGGCCGAAGCCTGCCGGGGTCGCGGGACTTATCTCATTACCGTGACCCCGGAACGTAAAGGGCTATTGAAGGAACACCGTGGATTTTAGTCAGTACAAGTCTGACAGTCCCTCCCGCCCTGCCCGGGGTGGGAGGATTCATTTGATGATTTTAACAGGCTAAAAAAAAAAAAAAAAAAAGTGATTTCAGATCACACTGGGCAAATTATCAAGATACCATGTAGTTTAGGTTTCAAAGAAGAATTTAGGTTCGTGCGTAGAAGAAGTTTAAAAGAAAATAAAGAAATATTTCTCAAATATATATCCAAAATTAAATTTCATGAAGTATACCAGGAAACTGACGCGAATACAGCTTATAACAAATTTATAGAACTATTCTCGTTAATTTTCAATTTGTGCTTTCCTATAAATAAAATAAAAATACACTATAAAAAAAGAAAAACATGGATAACTATTGGTATACTTACATCAAGTAAAAATAAAAGGATTATGTACTTACAAACAAAGAAACGAAACTGTCAAACTAATAATATTAAATACAGTAGATATTGCAACATTATGAAACGTGTTATAAAAGAATCAAAAAAGATATCAAATATAAAATACATAATAAACAGTGATAATACAACTAAAGCTACATGGGCACTAATAAAACAACAAACTCAAGCCACAAACAGTTTAAAGCCTTCTATTGAATAAATAATTCATAATAACAACGAGATTAGATCACCTATTGATATAGTAAATTCTTTTAACAACTTCTACGTCACACAAAATTATAATCCTTCCATAGAAAAAAAACACAAGACTGTTACAGAAACAAGATCTAACTCTATTTTTGTTTTACCTGTTGACAGATGTGAAATAATTGATATTGCAAAAAATCTTAAAAATAAAAATAGTTGTGGGTTTGATGGCATACCTACAAATATTGTAAAAGATAGTATAAACTATACTGCAGATGCTTTAGTACACATTATAAATCTCATGTTGGAAACAGGTATATTTCCAGATAATTTAAAAATAGCTATAATTAAACCATTATTTAAAAAAGGGACTAAACATGATTTAAATAATTATAGACCCATTGCCCTATTACCGAGTTTTTCAAAAATATTTGAAAAGACTATACATAATAGAATAACAAAATTTCTGGATAGTTACAATATCTTGAACGATAATCAATTTGGATTCCAGAAAAATAAAACTACATCATTAGCAATTTTCAATCTTTTCAAAAGTATATGGGATGGCATGAATAAAAAAAAGAGATGCACCGCTTTGTTTCTCGATATGTCGAAAGCTTTCGACTGTGTTAAATTTAACATACTCTTGACACATCTAGAAAATGTCGGTATCAGAGGTATAGGCCAAAAATTAATAGAATCTTATCTTAATAATAGGAAGCAAGCCACCGTAATAGATACTTATGATAAGACTACTAAAAACATCGTTTCTGTACAATCGAGCTTTGAGAATGTACTATTGGGTGTTCCGCAAGGTACATACCTCCCTAACATAATTAAGCATTTATGTGTAATGTATGCAGATGATGCTACAATTTTTATATGCAACGATAAATTGAATGTAGAACCGAGGTAGAAAATACATTAATAACCGTAACTAGCTGGCTAAAGTCTATAAATCTAAAAGTAAACCTAACAAAAACAAAGCTCATGCAGTTTAGAAATTATAAAAATAAACCGTCACTATTGAATATATCAGAATCAAACACAAACATCGAAGAAGTAGCAACAATAAATTTTCTTGGTGTTACGATAGATCATCACTTAAATTGGAAAGGCCATATAGAGAAAAAAAATAAAAAAAAATCAAGTTGCTGTTATGCCTTATCAATACTCAGTGAAAATACATCTACATATACTGCGAGATCTGCTTATTTTGGATTTGTATATCCTCTGTTAACTTACGGAGTCATTTACTGGGGCAATTCTGTTGACATAGAATCCACATTTATTTTATAAAAAAAATGTCTACGAATTATTTATAATATGCAAAGTATACAATCACTAAGATCCATTTTCGAAGAAAAGGGTTTTCTCACACTTAGGGGAATTTACATATTGGAGTTATGTTTATTTGTTAAAAATAACATTCAATTTTTTAACCTTAAATGTAAGACTCAACCAAATGTACGTAATAAATATAAATTTAATTTAAATTTGCCAAATATCAATAACATGATTTATTATAAAAGTACATATATTTCAGCAATAAGAGTTTATAACCACCTGTAGACATAAAAAAACTGGATGGAAAATTATTTAAGAGAGTTTTAAAAAAATGTATTTTATAATGTACGGTAGGGATCAGAAATGCATGAGCAGTCTCACAAAGCAATAGATTGACGCTAATGGGTTGACTTACGACCTTCTTTTACGAAGTAGTTTCTATTTCTATACTATAGACACTCACACACATGCACCGTTGTCTACAACTGATTGTATTCCATAATTTCGATACTGCTAGTATATCTCAAGCCAGCTAAGTTGATAACGTTCCCTGGTATTGATTGGTGAATCGTAGGTTCAAACCTCACAGGCAGTCATAGTTTTTTTTAAGTTTTAATAATACTCATAAATCTTGAGGCATTTATTCATCAATGTTTAACGTAGTAGTTGGATAATAATAACAGGCCTACCGCGATGTCTCGTTCGTTTTTTAATATAAAATGAAAAGTTAGCAGGTAGACAACAGAAATATGAATAAACTATTTAGATTTCTGTAAGGTAGACAGATGCAGTTACGACTCAAGTCATTTAGATCGAATAGAACGTTGTTAGTGTTGTTATTATTGGTTAGTGATGTGTGATTAAATCTATTAGCAGTGGTTATGGTTATCTATAATTTTCAAAATGCAGGCTAATATAATCGAAGCGAAGGGGGAATATTATTGCCCTACCTATAAAAGTGGACGATATAATTATGACCCAAATATTCTAATGAAACCGGACTGACTGTGAGTATTATGTTTTATTTATTTTCAAATGTTATTATTTATAATGATCTTTATCTATACTTATAATAAAATCGTAACGAGGCGAAAACTGTACATTGAATATTTAAAAAAAAAAATGATTTCTGCGTGTACTAGGAACGATACTGAAGCCAAATCAGATGTTTTTAGAATTTTTGTCTGTTTGTCTGTTTGTCTGTTTGTCTGTATGTCCGTTTGTCTGTTTATATGTCCGAGCTTCACGCCTATACTACTGGACAGATTTAGTTGAAATTTTGCAGTAATATCTGTCAAAGGGCTGGTCAACATATAGGCTATAAATTATCACGCTATTATCTAAGGGGGGTGAGCTAAAGTGCATTATGCCTGCGTACTATTATGAGCAACCACTTCATTATTAAGAGCCGAATCTTAATGAAATATTGTCTTATTATAATTCATAGGTCCGGTCAAAATATGTAATATAAATCATCACCCTATTCGTCTAGGGGGCTAAGCATAATTAATCTTATCTTTCACAGTTCCTGTGTTCATTTTAACTCCTCACTTGATCCCGTTCTTAAATTAGTAATTTGGTATATTTAGTAATGCCCAGTATTTTTTTTTTTACTGATAAACGTTCTTTCTTTGGCATCTTACTTTAAGGTACGTATTTCACTGACTGCTATGTTCCAAAAGGTGAAGCGTGATGAAAGCATACGACATAATACCTAACCCACGAGATAATTACTTTTTTAAATGCGCTACCAGATATTTCGACGTAACTTTGATTTCATTATTATTTTATTACATTTTTCTGAAACTAGATGGCGTTAATAGACTTTTTACCCAAGACCGAGTTTTTGTATTTCCAGTAAATATTGAGATAAGATCATTATTAAGACTTTATTAGGATTGGGTAGAATTTTTTTTTATCCATAGAAGTTATCGGAAACCTGTAGGATGAGCTTTTCGGATCTAATAGGTAATTATGAATTTCAAAGCCTTATTGGCAGTACTATAATGACGTGTGCTTGCTGTTTACTGCTACCATTGCAAATTTATAAGGGCTAACATCGTTTGCATTCTGGAGAACAGCAAATTAGGTTCATAGAACATTATTTTTACAACATAGCCTTTTGCCTGATACACGGCAGCTGAAAATTCATTGACTTGAGGATGACTAGAATGATCTGTCGGCTACCAATTTCTCAGTGAAAATAATAAAATAATTATTACCTTATGTTTCTTTAAATTTGTCTTCGGTCTCCCTAGATAGCGTTGGGATCGAAATATATGTTCTTTTAATTGGGTTTATGTGTTTACGAAAATGTAAAGTTTATAATTTGGATGTTTTCTCCAAGTATTTTAAATAGCTACTATTGTTAGATTCAAGACGATAAAATCATTACGAGGGGCAGTAACGGTTACCGAATTTTCACCGACTACGTCGTTGTCGTTGTTAGTAGTTAGTAGATTGTAGGCAAAATAAAGGTATCGCTAGATCACCTGCTTTGTATTTACGGGATGAAAGTCTGAGAGCCAACAAAAAAAAAAAGAAGTTACCCCACCTCGGGAAAACAGCGAAAAATATTTCAATGAAACTTTACGGTAATTGTATAGATAATAGTCTAACTTAACAACTTTTATTTGCAACAGTAATTGACTAGATCCTTAGATACAGTTTGATCGTTCTATTGTAAGCAGTCCCGTACAAAGCAGAGGTCACGATTGATTAGTTATACAAAATAATGTTGTATTGGACCTACTTTGATGCGACTTTCACTGTAGTAAAATTTATTAGGGATCGAGGACTTATAGTAAACATATTTCATCGCACTATCACTCATAGGAGTCGAGCAATGTAACATATTTTGTGTATAATGTATGATGGTTATGAAATGTAAGAATTTTACAATTTCGATAGGACTTTCACAGTAGCGCTACTAAGGGGTCGACTTTTTAACATAAATATGTATCATCACGCTACGCTACGCTCACAGGAAGTGAACAGTGTAACATTTTTTTTTGTACACACGGCTACTTTCAAGCTATACATTTCCAGTAAAAGCTGACCACGTATTGTATAGGCTTCCCTTACAATAAGAGGTCAGCTTATTATACTGAAAATTTATAGCTCAATATGTATCCGTGGGTACTAAGGTCGATAGTTAAGAAATTTGTGATTTAAACGAGTTTATTTAACATTTTCGGTAAAAAACCATCACGGAAAATTACTATACATATGAAGGAAACTAGGTATTTTTTCAACATTAGATATGTTTATTTCGATACCCATCGTAACTAGCTAAGTGGAACGGTAAATAGTAGAATAGAAGCCGACAAATATCAGGTTCAAATCCGGTCCCCGCGTTGTAACTGTTTTTATTTAATACTAATTGATACAATTTTATATTATTAGAAACATGTATTTTCAAAACATAATTCGAGTACCCCTACACCACGCGAACGAAGTCGCGGGCACAGCTAGTATATTATAAAACTAAAGAAGATAAATCATTTTAAAGTTTATTTATTTAGATGAATGAATGATGAATAATATTTATTCTAATAAATGTATTCTTATTATTGTCTGGTTTCTTAATTTATATAATTATATAGGTATAATAAACATGTTTCAGTATAATATATATAAAAGTAATATATAGATATGTAAATATATAGATAATATATATAGTAATCAGTTTTAGTATTTTGCTAGATGCTTATTAGTATTTCTTTTTATTTGTTATAGAGAAATGCTGTGAGTCGGTGGTATAAGACTTAAGAGATACCAATGAGGAAGAAAGTAGCCCTGGTAGTCGATGGTGAATGAATATGAAACAAGTGGTTACATAACAACGAAACATTTTGCAGAATTATTTGACATGTCATTACTAACTGTTCGCCATGCACTCCACGCTGAAGGTTTCCATCACTGAAGACCAGCTAAAAACCCTTTTTGACAGAAAGACGTAAACAAGAACGGTTCACACGAGAATAGTTATTTATACTTACTTCAACTGGGACACTACTATATCTTCAGATGAAATAATGTTCAATCTAGCCAAAAGGGAAGACTTAATTTATGGTGTAAGGATAACACACGCTGTAGTGAATAAAACATAGTTAAGTGGAAGTATTATATGATAATATGTCATGCTGCCTACTGTGCTCATCGGTTATCCAGCTGAAGAGTTTAGAGATATCTTCTGCCCAGGATAATTGTCGGATTCACCGGGCGAGAACCAAAATGTTAGGTATAGTCTTCTACTAAACGTGTCGACACTTACTTGAGTTAGTTAATCACTCATGGTTTATTCGTGAGGGGTAAAAGATTTAAGTTGTAACGTTTGAGGTTTAGTTTCAATCCTCTTTTCGTCAAGAAAACGAATACTTAAACTATAACCTCAATATCTAAATAAGTGTTACTGTTTAATGCGTCGACACTTACTTGACTGTTTTGAGAACAGCTGTGGAAGCTACAATAAATATTAGTAATTTACAAGTGTTATACCCCTTACTAATGAAAGCTTGTAATTTTTATTCACTCATTGTCATTTTCATATCAAAGAAAAGAGATTACAATAAACATAACCATATGTTATTTACTGTCTGCTCATCGTTTATAGGTATAATATTTAAGTTGTAATTGCTGGCCATATTACATATTATTATAAGTATAGATTATAGGTCGGTAGTTCAAGAATTAAAGTTGGTCTAGTTTCAATCCTCTTTTCGTCAAGAAAATTATTAAGCTATAAACTCAATATCTAATAAGTGTAACTGTTTTGTTTTATAAAGATTTAATTAAAATTTAATTAAGATGTAATTAAAACAAATAAACGTCTTTTTTTTGTTATCACGCGTTTTTGTTTACAATTTTGTAAAGATAACCCAGAAAATAATCACTTATTTTAATATTTATCATTGAACGAATCCACCTATTAATAAAAAAAGGATAATAAATATCTAAACAAAATAACAGTCTTCCCTAAGATTCGAACCTACGCTAAGTTAATCGCAATCCTATGCACTATGCATCATAGCTATCAGTGATTGTTAGAATTACTTGAAATAAATCAATAGAATGACACCGATGAATGAATGCCACCAAGGTCACGCATATAACGACAAGCGACGGCAAATAGATTTACAATTTCGATCACGCATAAATTTATGCGACGGCAATATACTTTCTTTCATTTTATTTAACTTCTTAGTGTGTGTGGTACCTAAATGTGGTGATGTCTCATTACGTTGTGTGTATAACTCACACAAACAGCTCGTACGCACCATCGCGTTGCATTCGAATATAGTCTCTAATATGCTCATGCATTTCTGATCGTGTACTGTACAAGATTTTTTTACCAAAAAGTGATTGTAATGTAAATTATTTTGAGGCTAATCTATACTTATAGTGTTAGCTTTTTCTCTAAATACTATTGCAACACCCGACTGGGTAGGCTGTTGATACCTATATTTATACAAACACCTTTGTACACAGTTTCTGCAATAAATATCTTTATCTTTATCTAGGGTTCGAAATTGATCACAGCAATACCCCTGCAAGTCACCCTTGACAGAGCGTTAACTTTAAAAAACCATTTTATGAAAATTAAACAACAAGAAGTATAAGTACGACACAACTAAGAAGAGTGAGTAACTTCCTGCCAGATACGATCCTATAGAACGATCCTCTATTAAATCACATGGAAGTTATTCAAACGACTCCGGACACAATTGGGCAGATGCAAGTGCATTATAAGCAAGTGGGATGTATCGAGGAAACAGCGGCAGGGTGCAGAGGTGGCATTGCCCTTCAAACGATGTCACATCTACTGTTCTGCTCATTGTGCCCCAATACCTGTACCTTGAGCAACCTCTATTCAGCCACTAATAACGTCGTGGAGGTGATAAAATTTGCAGTGTATATAAACCTAGAGACGTACCATCGACACAAAAAACAAGGACTGTCATTACGCATTACGCTATTATCATTATTATTGAAATCCGGAGAACAGCTGAATCATTATCTTCTTCTATCGTCTCGCCATGAGTGTTCATATTGGATTGGCACATGCCATAGTGGATCTAAGTATAATAAGTCCGCAATATTCGTAACAGAGCTCACTGCCTAGGAAGAGCCGGATAGAATTACTATCAGATGAGATTGTTGATGTCATCAAGGTGATGTTTAACAATTGGCAGCAGACTTCGCGCTTACTAACCATTTCGTAGACAATATTCATACAATAAACTATAAATTGATTCTTCCCATTGTTTCATAACGGAGAATCAAAGTTTTATAAACTTTTATAACAACAAAACGCAGTGTATGCAAAATTAAGGGTTTCCTAGATTATTATCTATGTAGGTATGGGATGATATCTTACAACCCACAAAACAGAGTGAAGGCCATAAACCAGAAGGCACGGTTTTGCTTTTTTGAGTGCCTAACCATTACGACTATCATAGATTATTCGTTTAAAATAGTCGTGAAAGCAACCTATCGTTCTCTTTGAGGGGTCTCAAGTAAAGAACGATCACCCATCCAAGTAAAGTGTAGATATTGGTCACTCCCATAAGACACCTCATTATTTGTAAAGATCTCATTGTTGTAAGTTTTTGTCAATATAAATTCTGAAGGCTATGTTTTCTTTTTGTTAATTTCAAGTGGCTATCATAGTTTAATCGAATATTGTCACGTGGGAAAAGCCGCGGGTACAGCTAGTTTTTAATAAAAGTGTACAATCGGCCAATCGACGGCGGTTTGAGTGGCTGTATATGAAATTTCCTGCACAGATCTAAGTAATTTTCGGAGCGATAAACGATACGCAGACGAAAACATAGAAATCGGATAAACCTCTTCTGTACATTTTCTATGCGATCTATGTATTTTTTATAACACTGGTTCCAAATTTGTGACGCATATTCCAGGTGACTTCTGACAAATGAGCAATATAAAACTTTGAGTGTTTTAGCTTTCTTAAAGCAACCCGCGAGCCTCATTACAAAGCCTAGTGATTTCGAGGCTTTAGCAACCATTTGCTCAATGTGCACATCAAATACAAGTTTGGAGTCATGATGCACACCTAGGTCACGTACTCCATCGCATCTAGATAATAGCTGACCCTTCAATCTGTAAGACGTCGGGAGTGGAAGGCGTTTTCTAGTAAAAGAGATAGCTGAACATTTAATGGGATTTAAATCCAATTTATTGACTTCGCAGTAATCATCCAAACGTGCTAGGTCAGGCTGAAGGGATTTCATGTCATCAACCGATGATATCGCAGAAAATATCTTCATATCATCAGCAAAGCAAAGCAGGCTAGAATTAAGGAAGCAAGAGTCGATGTCATTCACATATATAATAAAGAGTAACGGGGTTCCCTGATGGGTATCAGGGAACCCTGAGGAACACCACTAGGAACCGAAACCCAACTAGAAATATAACTGCTGACAAGTAGGTCATACAATATTTGTTCCACGCAGGAATCGAACCGCTTCATGTAGCGTCGAGGGCAATAACTTAGCCAGAACCTTGAAAATAATGATAATGAGGAAGGATTCCACGGAAGAACAAGTTTCAGTTTGTCGATAAAAAATATTTTCGCATTATTAATGTGCGAACTGTCTATTTTTGTGTGATAATTTCATTGTTTTAATACTAGAATTGGCAAACTCCTAATTATCATTATTTTTTTTACACATTAAGTCTTTTAGTCTTTACATTAGCGGTGCTACTCTTATCAAAACAAACATCCGCTTATTGATTTGATGATTATTCTTCTTGTAGTGCTTCTCCAACGAGTTGAGGTTGGTAAAGCTCTGTATGCCAAACGCGATCCCGGTCTGTTCTCGCGTGTTTCGCAGTCATGGTGTGTTCCTACGACCTGCTGTCCTTTGCCAGTAACTTTTCCATTATGATGAGTCGCAGGAGTGTGTTTGCGACTAGGTCACTGGTAACTTTGGTGGCAATACAAGGCTAAGAGTATAATGTGTCATACCTCGTGTCATACACACAGACGTAATTAAGGTAATCTGAAATACTGTAAGTTATTTGTTTAAGTGAGCGAATGATGTGTAAATAGAGAATCAGGCCCTATTCCAGTCCCGAATTTTTTTGGATTAAATTTCATAAAACCGGGATTTTTTGGATTGATAAAAAATATTTCTTTAGTTTGATTAGTTTATTATACATATTAATTTATGAGTATGTATAAGAAATGTGACCGATTACTATTATCTATATATATATTAATAATACGTGAAGAGAAAACTTTGTACCCCTTTTTAAGCATATATTATTGCGCGCACGGGGGAGTGTGAGATTTGGCATAGTTAAAGTTTATATGGAGAAGGAGTGCAGAAAGCTAAAATTATGGTCGAATTTCGACCACTAGGTGACCACTAGTTCATGTTAAATGCCTATTAATATTACACTTGTTAAGTTTACGTTACCATATTATGATAAAAGTTCTGTCCAGGGCACTTTCTACCAAGACCAAGAAGAAACTACATTGATAAGCTGAAAGAAAAAGCTAATATAGAAACATATAAAGATTTAAAAGATTTGGCATTAGATAGGACTGGATGGAAATTGCTCCACCGACAAGTGCTGCACTTAAATTTTGGATGGATTGATGGATAAAAGTTCGTTTAATTATGATAAGTAAAAGTTATTGTGTACAATAAATATTTATAACAATTTTATTATTAGGAATTATGGTCACACGTGATAAACTTTGACTGCAGTTTAAGACACGATAACCAGCTGGCTACTTTGTGCTCACACTTTAAAATCATGAACTCACTGTGAAGTGATCTATATTAGTTTAAATGAGGTGAGAACATGTAAATATCAATAAACGCAAAAGTCTTAATACATTATGACGTGACGTAATTAAAAAACAGATTACACTACTTCTCAGATCAGAATTTAATTATGACTTTCATCAATCTGAGTATTCTTTGGAGAAAGTTGTTGAGTTTAATGGACCTTACTTAATATCTCCTTAAATACGGATGGTTATTTTTTTTAGAATAGAATAGAATAGATCTTTATTTCATGTAAACCAGATACAGGCACTTATGAAATGTCGAGACTCTAGGTGCACGGTTCCAAATAGTAGATCCTATGGAGAAGAACCGGCAAGAAACTCCATGGAAACTCTTTTCAAATAAATAATAGATCTTGACAATCTTTATCAGTACAATGTTATGGTAAGATCTGCGAGAATAATGCAATTCAATGCGAATATAAATAAAACTAGGATAATAATGAATTGCCTCTGAATAAGATTGCCATGGCAGTTACGAGCTGACCAGTTCCGACAGACGGCACCCGTTCACGAGCATGACGCATGTGTCAGCCTCGCCAAGCTCGACCACAATGAAGGGAACTCAACGACCCGACACACAACGCCACCATCAGCGAGACATTTTAGTGAGCATGACAGACTCATAGTACCAGACAACATGTAGGTAGGTATTTAGTAAATATATCTATAACATTATTACTTACATCATGCTCACAGTTTACAAGTTTTTGTATGCATTTGAATTTACAATTATATAAGATTAGGCATTAAAATAAAACATTTGGTACACCAAAAATAATTTCAAAATATTTTCGGTAATATATTACTTACTTACTTCTCCTTAAGAATTTCTTCAGAAATCTGAGACACATTAGCTGACAATAATTACTTCTTTTACATCCAAATTTAACCGAAAACCATTTAGTGAAATAAGAAAGAAACGGATTGCTAAATAAAATTATCTGTGACCGGTGACGGCCTACAAAAAGTAAGACGTATCGTGTCGATCAGAACTAACAATGTTGTATAACAATAACCTTCCCTCATTTCGATTTTAAAATTAAAATTAGGTATTTTTATCATAAAAAAACTTCAAATGATTATTTAGAAAAACTCTAATACTAATGTTAGTGACCATGACAGTTTAAAAACTTATAATGTATGCGACTATAAAAAATAACAATTGTATTTTTTTTTTAATTTTATATTAATGAGCACTGTTTTAATAACTTCAAAATACAATTATTATAAAACTAGGTATTCAAAATAAGTATTATGACGTCAAAATAACTACTATAAATTGTTATAAATTGTCTGATCCTTTGTCAGTCTGCGTCGGTCAACATCGCAAGATTTATCCCTTGTGTCTCATTTTCACTACAACCGTATACAAGAGCGTTGGTTAAAATAATTAACATTCCATAATTATAATTGATTTGAGTTCTATAGCACGCACATCATTTTTGTGTCTTAAATTTTGTACCATTTCAATAATGTCGGTCCACCACTAGACGAAGGTTCTCCGTAGTGCCGCCACACTTTGCTCTCCGCGTTCCACATCCAACCTCCTCCAGCTCCCTTCGGGCATTAGTCCATGATTTGAAATTTAAAACACAACTCTCCCTTTGCGTTACTCATCTCAGAATGCTTCTTGTATTCCTGCTATGTATATTGGTTTGCGCATGCGCGGTGTGGTTATGGCGATCGCGTGCACAGGAGCTGCGTGCTCATGCGTTGCCACCCGCATACCCCGGCGCGCTGCCCATCATTGGGCATGCGCATTTGCTACTTGGTGATACTGAATGTAAGTAGACGGTGAAACAAGAGTACACGTTTTCCGGGAGGATTCTATTTCGTAGAATACTATTTGTTAAAAAACAGTCTTGAAAGAATAGAGTGTGAAGTTCCTCTACTTCTGACGGCTCGGTCGGTACGGTGACTCTCTTTTTAGCCCTGTGAAGCGCGAGTGCGATCCATGCATGGAACAAGAGGTCTGGTGTTTCTTGTCTGAGTGTTTGTGCGTGTGAGACTTAAGTCTGTAAGCTGTACCTATAATACTGGAGACTGTCTAGTCTGAGGGGATCATGTTTTTTCCAATAAAAAAAAAGTATTTTCGAACCAGGCCGAAGTTAATGCCTTGTGGCCGGGTTTGGGTTTTTGGAATGCGAATTCGTTGCCTATTATAATGAATTTCTTTTTCCAGATTTATGGGAGATGTTGCAGTTGTTAGCTAAGGACAATGTTAGACAAGGTGGTGTCACCGTCCTTCTTATTGGACGCAGTATTCACTACGGTAAGTTTTTGTTTCGTAATGATCTTCCGTCGTATCAACGTGAGCTCTCAGTTGTTACGTTTCATACTGTTGTCTGAAGATTACGCAGTCAGCAAGCTTCATAATAGTCTTTTGCATACGGTGCTCCAGATCTAGATAACCGGTAGACGAATGGAAGGATGTCAATCCAGTTGATGCTAATTGGTTCCAATTTACAAAGAAAAAAAAACTATAATAATTATACTATAACATTTTTTTTGGCTAGTTTTCCTTTGTTATTATACCATTTTGGAATCTTGGATAGTTGCGTCATCTTTTAAAAAAACTTGCCATGGTAGTGTCTATACTTTTTTTTTACACCACGATGAGTGAAAGTGGATCAAAAGTAAAAATCTTTCAAAATTTTAGGGTGAAAAATAATTTTGATTGATTTTTGTGTCAAATCTACAGGTATTCTGGGATTTTTAAGGATTGTGGTGGATAGCAGTGCGACTTAGGTTGCCGATACAAAAAGAAATTCAGAAATATCTGAAACATTGTGGTCATGGTAATTAAAAATATCTGGGGTGTAAATTTTTGAAGGATTTAAATTTTTTTATGTAACTTCTTAAAAATTGAGATTTAAAAAGAAAAAAATTGTTCTCGATTAGTCATGAGCTGGTCTACCCTCTGGTGCCCGCTTATCGTTGAATTTTGGGACATGTTTTATAATTATTTAATATTATTTATTTACACAACATAACAGTGTAACATCAACGCATTGTGTAGTTCAGATATGAACACAAAGTAACTGAAATCAAGATTAATAATAAAAAAAGGAAAATAAAAAAAATAAAAAAATGAGACAAACTTATGACAATAATACAATAACAAGTACAATAATATTATAAATCTAAGTCTTGCTTCGTCTAAAAGCAGAGATCGTTTAGCGACTTTCAGTATCTATAATAACATTATATTATGTTACTATGTCATTTTTGTGGATTGCTCCGTCATTTTCGTGGTAGCAAAATTTTCTAAATTGAATTATATATTTATTTTTTATCTAATTTTGTAGTTATACATATCAATGCACTTATATTACTGTAAATTTTAAAATTTTGAAGTTAGTAATACCGAAATACACTTCTCATCAAAAAAATCGAAACACTTCTCAAATTTATGTTTTTAATGGATTATTAAAAAAAAATGTTTTATTCGGAAAATAATAAAAATGTCATTTAATAGTAGGTAGTACAAGGTTTCAAATTCCATATGGTAATGAAATTAAATTTTCATAAGCTTCTTGTTTTGTTTAACAAGTCACTTCTAACCCGTATGGAGATTTTATGAAATGCAATAATTAAAACACGAAAATAAAAAAAATGTTTAAGTAGAATTTATTCAATAATTTGTATTCCCTGCCCGGACCCTTAGGGCTGCTTCCATACATTTCATCATGGATTAGTTGAGAGTCATGACTTCATGTTGTGGAATGTTATTCTATTCTTCTTGAATTGCGTTTTTGAGCTGGCCAACAGTCTCTGGAGTAAGATCTCTTGTTTGAACTCGTCTCTTTAGTTCATCCTAAAGGTGCTCTATGGAATTCATGTTCGGGCTTTTTGCTGGTCACTCCATAACGGAGATACTGACTTCACTGAGATAATCTCGTACGATTCCTGCGGCATGGGCCCTGTCATTATCATGAATGAATATGCAATCTTTGCCAATAAAATGTGCATAGGGAACCACATGAGCCTCAAGACATTCTATCATGTAACGACAACCGTTTATTTCAGGCAGGCGTGGTCCAGATACCAAAGGGAGTTCTGTTTTACCGTCGGTACTAATGCCCCTCAAAACTGTCCATGAACCGCCACCATAACTTACTTTTCCCTCATTGCAGCAGTGTACATAACGTTCTCCCTCTCTTCTGTATACCTTCTTCCTTCCATCATTAGCATACAGCATAATTTTACTCTCGTTAAAAAAGAGAACCTTGCTCCATTGTAGGTATGACCAATTTAAGTGATCACGTGCAATCTGAAGGCGCGCTCTTCGATGGTCTGTTGTTAATTTCGGCCCATTGGCTGGCTTGTGTGGTACCAATCCACGTTCCTTAAATCTTCGTTAAATTGTAGAGTCACTCACAGTCACCCTTCGAACAACACGGAGCTGTTGCTGCAGTTCAAAAGCGTTAAGGCGTCGATTTCGCAAAGAAACTGTTGCAATAAATCGGTCATCTCGCACAGAACTGACCCGATTCCTACCAGATCCTGAGCGGCGCGTGAATAAACCAGTCTCCTGGTAGCGTTTGTACACTCTATGAACAGACGAGAGGGTTAGATGTAGTCTTGCAGCCACAACACGTTGACTAAGACTCAAATTCAGCGACGACACGATTTGAGCGGCTTCTGCGGGCGAAGTATCCTTGTGTGGTGACAAAAAATCTTGTTAACAGATGTCATAGAGCCTAATAATCAAATTACCAAAAGTAAGTTTTAAAATAAATCGTTATTTTGTGTTTATTACACACCATTTAACTGTACTACGGTAAACGCGTTGCCTCAAAATAATGTTCCATTTCATATATCGGATGAAAATTCAAAAATTTTCTTTCAAATTTGGAACTCTCATACACCACTGAAAAGGCCAAACTGCCAGCTATAAAATGGTGTATTTTTTTTAAAGAATTAATCCTCTTTTTAGGTTATTTGTCGCCAGAAAGAAAAATATTGGTAGTGTTTCGATTTTTTTGATGAGAAGTGTATTAAAAATAGCCACGAATATGATGAAAAGAATCCTGCTCGGAGATCGAACCATAAAATAAGGCACTGGCAAAGTGACAGCATTTAGTATTGTTAGATTTTTATTAACTTATTTTTTATTTTATTTATTTATTTAATCATTTATGTACACACATGAAATAGGAGAACAAAGTACAAAGGTACTGCTTATTTCACAAAAGAAATCTCTTCCAGCAGACCTGCGAGAGGAGAATTTAAAACACGAAATGTAGACAGCGATGCACAAGAATAGATCAAAACTACAAATTAAATTTATTAAAATAAACATAATTAAAATACATACCTACTTCAAATAAATACACATAAATATAAAAATATACATAAATAAATACAAATACATACATACATATTAGTTATCAATTACAACAGTTTATTATGCCTCGTGAAAAGTTGATAAAATCCACTTAAGGGTTTGTGCAAGCACCCCGACAGGACGGATACTCCAGAACTTCCTCTCCCTCCAAATTTTCTTTATCTTTTACAGTAATAACAGATCCCGACGATGCTCTGACGGCCTCGAACTCGTGTTTACATAAACATTTTGCTTATGACTACATTAAACAATGGCTGGGGGATGGACAGCTCACCGGATCAGGTTAGTAGGATCTTTAAGCTTGATTAAGATTTATTTTTGAATCCCAAATTTCGTATAATCCTCATTACGATTGTTAGTATAATTAATAACATGCACTGAGTGATATATTATGATCCACATAAATATTACTTGTATTCCGTAAGGATGGACGAAAAATAAAGACTTGCGGTATCCCCAATATTAAAAACTCTAAACTATTATAAGGTTCTTCAAAAGATCCCAAAAATAATGTCCCTGACAAAAACCACAGTAAATCATTGAATAACTGAATTCAAAATATTTTGAATATATATTTAAATAAATCGGATCAAACGGTGAACTGAAGCCTCAATAAAAATTTGAATAAAAAAAATAAAAAAAAAGAGTAGGTACAAAAGAAATATAGAAAAATACCATAATTTTATTACTATATTTAAATAAACTAGTACAAAAATTCCGTACCGTGACTGAGTTCAAACAGTGCATTTCTAAGAAATGCTTTGTAAGTGAAACATCGCCTAAAGAAGGTGTTTCTTTTTTACGATCCCGTATTCCTGATATAGTCCGGTCAATTTAGACATCCAAGGTTACAATAATTCACAATTGGCTGAAAATTGGTAGGATTGTTCAAAACACTATTATAAATGAAATGTGAAAAGTCCTCATCGATCCGACACCTGGAAAAATAATTACTCTTAAAAATTAGTAATATAGTACGATCACGCGTCGTCGTCGTTAAAGTTTGCCCGTTGATAGGAACTTTGTGGACTCTCAATTTAGCCGTCTACCTATGCCGTCTACCAAATCGACTAGTTGATTGAGTGACAGAGAACCATGCGTTGATTGTACGTGGACCATAGAAATATGACAAGCCTAGAAGAGTAACAATTTTTGACATATAATTGAACTGTAACGCACTAGCGTGACTTTTCTATCTAATATGCAGCCTTATGCAGTTAAAAAGAGACATATATATATAATCTCGGCACTCGTCAAATAGAACAGAATCATTATGAAGCCGTATTACGATATCAATGGTCACCAGTCTGGTCACCAATTCCCAAGGAAAATCACTAAGTCCTTTAGTTAAGAAATTTCGAAAACCGGCTTCATTTGGACTTGAATGACACATCGATTACCGCTAGCTGTCTCTTTCAATCTCATAAGCGCGTGTATTTGATAAACTAGTACCACTACATTTGAAAAGTTCAATTAATAGCTACTTTTCTAGGCTTGTCATAATTTCTATGACGTGGACGGTCGATTTAACCAGTCCGTTTATTCAACGCTCATCCCTAATTAATATTCTCTTCTTTCATACTTTTAATTTTTTTTTTCAAAAAAAAAATTGCCGCTTTCTGCCCATGCCGGAGGAGCTTTGGGCAAAAATAACCACACAGTGAGTCCCAAATAGCAAGAAACGGCAACGCGGCTGTCCCAGAAGGAGATGGCGTGATAAGCTGGACGTCTATCTAAAGGATTGGCCCCAAATTGCTATAGACCGGGAAATGTGGAAGGAGGGAAGGGAGGCCTTTGCCCTGCAGTGGGATACTACGGGCTATTAATAATAATAAAATTCATACTTTTTCAGTAGTCGGGTTTTCGTTTTTTAACTTACTATTTTTTATTATTTGTGGTTAGGTTTGTGTTGAAATCCAGATAAGTAATACGAATAATTACTCAAATTACAGTCTATAAGAGAGTAATTAATTTCTATACTATGAATACATACGACATCGATATTAACATCAACCAGCCTGGATATGGTTTATCACTATTCAATCTCCCTTAATAATGTGGGTTAGAAGAAATATGTAGCGCTACATATTTCTTCAAACCCACATTATTGGATGTATTTTATTTCAGGAGAAGTATGGAAGCGTCACCGCAAGCTGATGAACCCAGCGTTCAGCTTACCAGTGATAAACGGGTTCCTCGGGGTGTTTAACAGTCAATCCAGACGGCTGTTGAGTGAAATGGAGCCCAACGTTGGAAAAGGACAATTCGATGCGTCTGTCTACTTTAGGAAGATATCTTTGGAGACTTTCTGTTGTGAGTATTCCATCAGCTTTTGATTAATCAGTTCCAGCATGCGCAGACTTCAGGATCGTAGGAGTATTTAGATATTAATGCGATGGATGTCTGTACGACGCCCGAGTACTGGCCCCATCCATATCTGCAAAGAGGCGTGAGACAGGAAGATGTACCCTTAAGTTCTTCTCCAGTGCTCTGCAGGATGCCTCTTGTATTGGACTGGACGAGGCATAAAATATATGAACAGCGACCACATCTCGCACTTTCGTTTTACCGATAACATCGTCATAATAGCAGAAATGCTGTTCGACCTAAACGGCTACTCACGACGTGTCGGCTTAGGAATGAACTTGGACAAAACCGAGGTTAAATTCAATTCACATATCGTGCTAACACCGGCTTACGTCAAAAGGTCTGAACTCGAAGTTGTGCAGGATTATGTCTACCTGAAGTAGACTTTCAAGGATAAGATTCCTTAATGAGAGCATCCGGAGAAAAACCGGAGTCACCTTCATAGCTTGCAGAATTAGCAAGTTGGAACAGCAGTGGTCTGGCCATGTCATCGATGGTGGACGAGTCTTTGAGTGGAAACCGCGACTCGGTGAACTTAGTGTGAGACGGCCTCCAGCCAGGTGGACCGACGACCTGAGAAGAGTAGCTGGGTCAGACTGGATGCGGAATACGGAAATCCGGGTGTTATAGTGCAAGATGGGAGAGGCCTATGTCCAGCAATGAGTTGAAGCTGATTTAACTGATTAAAATTGTAAATAAATAAGAAGTTATGTCTTTAGAGAAAAAAATATCAATTTATTTTTCATAGTAAGGTAAAATGAGACATGTCATTTATATCAATATTTTTGCGAGAATGAGAATAATTTATATAAGTGGATGGGGGGTACATCCATCCCCTTTTTCCTTGACATCACAGAAATAATAATATTGTTATATTATAATAATATGTTTTATTTCTGTTAGTATAATTATTATTAACGTATATGACACAAAATATAATTACATAATCACATATTCAAGCAAAAACTTAGAAATAGTGTCCTAAAAATAATTCAGTACAATTTTTGTTTCTTCATGCTGTAAAATTGTTCGGAACGGGATTACGAAGTCTGATAACTAAAGTCATCGATGACTGACAACATAACATTGGTATGTTTGCTCATGCTCATAATCTGAGTTATGCTAGCCTACACAAAACTGTGAGGATATTAACTTTTACTTTCATTTCAGTAACTGCTTTTGGAGTAACTGTGGCCAATGAGGAATTTGTAGAAAAGTATTTTCAAGCAGTCGAAGAAATAATGTGTCTTGCCACAGAAAGATTTCATAACTTGTATCTGCACACCGACTTCATGTATAAATTGTGTGGATATGAACATAAAATGGCGAAACAAATAAGCGTGTTAAATAAAATGTCTACTGAGGTAAGTTCTGCAATTTAAAACAAAGTCCAATGGGTAATTTGTAAAGAATGAATCTGAAAGTAGCTCAAATAATTATTATTTTATTGGATGCTTTCACTTATGAGGGCACCGACGGGTACACGACACCTTTAATAATATAATCATTCCCATTTAATGCTAAACGCTTATAATTATCGTCCCAGCCATTGCGCCTTTACTTTCGAAGATAATTTTAATATCATTCCAATACCAATGTCTTTTAATTCAATAATTTTACATTTTTATAATACAAGATCTTATAAAATATCCAGTTATCACCGTAAAATTACCGTTAATTCAGGAACGATTGAGCGTTATAGTTCTCGGAAGAATGGGGGCTAATACTGTACCAGTTTTGTGTCGTAATCGTATATTAGGAACACATCTGTCAGCCCAAGCATAAATTATAAGCTATACAACGCCTTATGTGCAATTTATGTGAGAAAAGGTCGTCATTATTATTATCCACTGATAAACATTGGAGTGTTGCGAACGCCAGTCGTAAACACGCTAATACGAGTACCTATAATTATTAATGTGGAATTTTTGTGCAGGTATTTAGGTATTTGGATATTTGTTACTCAAACTCGAGTAAATAAATTATCGGATTTTGATGAATATTTGAACACTGAAGGCCTATACCCAAAATTATTTCTAAGGATATATTTTATCCAGATAGATAAAGTAGTTCTCATAGGATTCGAATGAAACCACGGGAAATAGCTAGTTTTAGTTAAATCTATTAAATCTTTGTTTACCTTACTATCATAATTACAGATTATGGATCGAAAAAAGGCAACAATGAAACTGGAACGGGACACGGAAAATGGAAATGAAATTAAGAACACTGGTATAATTCACATATTTTGGATGATTTGTTTTGAGATAGCAGTATAATCCAGTGAAGTAGCCGTGATTAATTTGACAATGGTGTCGATTTTGTTCTGGTTCTCATACCAATTTTTTTTTTTTTTTTCAAAAATAATTTCATTTAGTCAACAGTCCCATCCATCCAAAATTTAAGTGCTAAGCACTTGTCGGTGTAGCAATTTCCATTCAGTCCTATCTAATGCCAAATCTTTTAAATCTTTATATGTTTCTATATTCGCTTTTTCTTTCAGCTGATCAATGTAGTTTCTTCTTGGTCTTCCTCTTTTTCTTTTTGCCTCTATTTTTCCTTCTATAATGTTGGTAATGAACTTATCGTGCCTAATCAAGTGACCAATCATGTTTCCTCGTCTTTTTTCTATGTGTTTCAATATTTGTCTTTTCTCATTTACTCTTCTTAGTATCTCTTCGTTGGTCACTTTTTCTGTCCAGGACACTTTCTCCATTCGACGCCAACACCACATTTCAAAAGCTTCTATCCTTTCTCGATCTCTTTTAGTGAGGGTCCATGTTTCACAAGCGTATAGGGCTATGCTCCATATACAATATGTCTTAGTCAACAGTAGGTAGTAAATTTCCAAATTGTACTAATCAAGATTGTAATCTATTATTTTAAAAGAGTTTCCATGGAGTTTCTTGCCGGTTCTTCTCCATAGGTGATAGGACCTACTATTAGGAACCGCGCACCTAAAGTCTCGATATTTCGTAAGTGCCTGTATTTGGTTTACATGAAAATATAAAGATCTATTCTGTTGCCAGGTCTAAACTAAACCATGGGCGTTTGTCTCTTTCTGTTTCAATAAAAATAGAAAGTGACAGATGCGTTTATCTAGTTCAGTACTGTCACAATACGCAATAGAATCGACACCAATAATACTTTTTACATAAACATATTTATTTCAGGAAGATACAAACCTCTGCTAGATCTTCTGCTGTCGATGGAAGATACCCTTACAGACCAAGAGATCAGAGAGGAAATTGACACTACTATCGTGACAGGTTTCGAATCAACGTCCTCAATGATACAGGTCATCTCGATCCTGCTAGGATCACACCTTGATGTGCAGGAAAAACTTTATGAAGAGTGAGTAAAATATTTTTTTAAGAAATTCTCGCCGATTTAAAGAAAAAAGAAAGAAAACAGTTTTATTCTGGACTCGCCAGAAACAAGTAAAATTACAAAAGTACAAAAATAAAAATAAAACAAAAAATAATAATAACATAAGAAAAAACAATAATTACCTGGACGAGACCAAAAATGGCCCCCATCTCAGCATAATGCTGTGACATTTAGAAATAGAAAATGTCACAGCAGCGCTGGTATTTATGTTTCATATTACTAAAATTCCTGTCCATTTCCTGCAACAAAAATACAGCTATGGGTAGAATTTAATTTCACGGCTTCCGTATCCCCCCATTCTAGATTATTTCTGCCTCATTTCACTTGCCGTGTGATTACGGGATACGGTTTATTAAAACATCACTATCATACAGTGACAAGCTTCAGTAACTCGGCTTTCGACAACAATTGTTATTTCGTTAACGCAAGAATATAACTGTTTGGTTCGTTTCATGAAGTTTAAGGCAATCTGACTTAAAAATTACTATTACAGGTTAATCACAGTGCTAGGTCCAGATAAAGATGTTGTAAAGGATGATCTAAACAGACTTGTATATACAGAAGCTGTGATTAAAGAAACTCTTCGGTATTTTCCCGGAGTACCTGCTCTGCTGAGATATGTTGACAAGGATGTGAAACTTAGTAAGTAGTTCATTCTAAACGTATAGGTATTTGTATCAATAGAAACTTACTTATGAAGATAGTACAAAAGAAACTGATTTGTTTTCGATTTTTTTCTTTTACCATTAGGTTAGTATAATGCGCGACATAAGTCATTGAGAAATCTGACACCTTTGTGCGAGCTTGTCTTTCACAGTTAGGACATATTTATAGATTATGGGAGCTCATCTTGGATTTGAACTTTGGGTACGTGAGGTCACGACCTACCGATCCCAACTGCTAGCATTCAAAAAGCCACATTGGAATAACTATTTCAGAAAACTACACAATGCGAGCGGGCAGTCAGTGCATATTGATGCAAGGCGGAACTCACCGACATGCAGTGTGGGGTCCAGACAGCGATCAGTTCCGACCAGAGCGATGGCTGGATCCTGCTTCCATGCCAGATAATCCCAACGCCTTCGGTGGCTTCAGTTGGGGCAAGAGGAAATGTATAGGTTTGCCGAATTTACTTTTGTGTTCTCTCAATTTAACCTGTTTTATGTTCATGCTATAGTGGGAGCGTATCAGCCCTGGTACATAATTAATTATCAGCGTTTCATGAAAATTGTCACATATGACTAAGCGCTCGGGTGCTTTGATGAATGTCATTCGAGTCGATTTATAATACATACTCTGCGAAGCATGGACTCTATTGCTATATACATTACTGAGTGCGTGCGAGCATGGCGAATGTGATGCGCAGTATTAGGGATTGGAAGTGTTATGTGTGGAACGGATGGAGTTACAAATCATGTCACTTTCCAGGTAAAACATACGCCATAGCGTCGCTGAAGGTGACTATTGCGCACTTCATACGAACATATCGAGTGAAGGCGGACGTCGGCAAACTGAAAATCAAAGCGGACTTCGTACTGAAACCTGCATCCGGACATGAGATCAGCATAGAAAGGAGAAATAATTAGTATTCTTGTACTAATTAATTACAATCGTTTGTAATTAGTTACTTACCTACTTGAGCTATTGCCAGGATATAAATATTTATACCTACGTCAAATGTTTTTTAATTCAATATTCTTTTAGGAAACAAAAGGATACTAAGATGACGGATCCTAGCATTAAAATACTTAATATTTTATATCTCATCTTTTTATTACCTTATCAGCCCGTAATATCTACATTTTGTTTGTCAACCTGCCAATAGCTGCAACATGACAGTTATTGGCGTATTACAGCTATTGGCGTGGCCTGTTTGTTTAGACAGATCACGCCTGCTATAGGAATTGGTGCATGCAGCTTAGTGCAGCTGCCTATCTTCTTGACATAACTCCTTAGTCACCTTTTACAAGAACAAAGAAATGAGACAGCCTAGTCTAATACGGGATAGGATAGGAGGCTGATTTAAATAAAAAGATTGGGAGTCTATTGACATCCAAAATAAGGTAACACGCTACCATGAAACTGAAACCAATTAAAACGTCAAAATAAATAATATACATGCATAATTAATATAATATATAATATGAAGATAAAAAGTCTAGATGAATTTGCCAGAATCTTATCACGAAAGTGCTTACGTAACTTGAACTTAAAAGAAAGCCGACTGTTAGCCATCCTAATTGTCAGCGGAAGCGCATTCCATAATAGAGTCGACTGGAGAAAGAATGTAGAATGACCGAAGTCAGAGCAGTGAGAGGGATATTGAAGTAGACGGTTATTAGAAGAGCGAAGATATTTAGCGTGATTGGTAGACACGTACTGAAAGTGAGAAGTAAGGTAAGACGGAGGATTGGGAGAGAATAGTAAAGAGAAGAGGGTAGTCAATGCCCGCACGTGTCTGCGTTGCCGAATAGGCAACCAAGAGACATGGTCATATTTACGGAGATTAAAAACGAATCGAATGCAGTTATTTAGAAGGCGGTCAAGTTTATTGAGCAGGTAAAACTAGCACACATCACCATAGTCAATTATAGGGAAACTTAAAATTAAAATTTGACATGGCTTTTAAGATAGTTAACTCTGACATGAAGTCTGATAGAGATGAATGGAAGAAGACATTACGCTGACCCCAACTAAAATGGGGTAAAGGTAGGAAAATGATGATTTCCCATTAGAGAACACCAGACCATTTAAGGACCTTTTGCATCAGAAACAAAACATAAAACTTTTTTTTTAAGCTGTCTTGGTCACTTGCATTAGTATTAGAGTACAAAACGGGGTAGTTACCATGTTTATATCTTGTTTTGAGTTCCCGATATTTCGGCACTGTTGCAAGCGCCATGGTCACGAATAAACTACCAACTACTAACAGTTTATATAGTCAAAACAAGATATAAACATGGTAAATACCCCGTTTTGAACTCTAATACTAATTTCAGATGATGTTTCGCTTAAACGTCTCTTAGTTAGTTCTCAACTACCTCAGTGTTGTTTTTAAATCGGATATTTTGTAAACTTACTTTTGATAACGATCCTTGTTGTACCTAATTACGTCAAGAGTTTACCTGGTCCTAACAAAATGTTGATAATGCATTACCATTTTACATTCGTGATAGCCGTGACTCTTGGCATGGTAAGAAATTCTTTAATAATGTCCTCTTCTATCATGGATCTTTTCATACCACCATCTTTTTTAAAATTCCTCAGCTGGGCTGCTATTCTGAATGAACATCTAGCATTGATTCGAATCTCACATTAATTATTGTTGATTGTTATAATTGATATTTATATTTTGAGGGGCTACCGCGCCAGTCGATCAGCGAGCTTAAGCTGCGGGTGCCTCGGTCAGTCGTTGGATGGGTGACCGTTTCTTCGAACATCGAAACCCCTCCGTGCTTCGGATAGCACGTTAGGCAGTTGGTCATACAAATACCTTTGACAGTCGTTACGTGAGTCAGCAACCCAAAAAGTTTGATAACCGGTATAACCTTAGGGTATCAATGTCTCCCAGTAATTGGATGGCAGAGGTCAGATGGCAGTCGCTCCATGTAAAATACTGATATTCAGCCGCATCTGGTTAGACTGGGAGCCGACCAAAATGTAGTTGGGATAAAGGCCAGGCAGATTATGATAATTATTATATTTTGATGAATTTACATAATAAAATAAATCCAGCCCATTACTGTCCCACTGCTGAGCACGGGCCTCTTCTCAGAAAGAGAGGGGTAAGGCCTTAGTCCATCCTTTATCAATTAACATACTATAACATAATAATGGAGATGTAAACATGTTTTAGTTATGTTCACAGCTCGTGTTTATACGTTATTATCAATTAATCAAATACCAACCGACAATATGAGTGAAAACCGAATTGAGAGACGAGATATTTATATAGAGTAGCTATATTAGCTATGTTGATTCCTATTTTTTTATGACCGACTGTATATCTGTCGACTAAGCTTTACTTTATTTTTTTTATATTTTAATTCTAGTACAAATATTTAAAGTCAGACTGAAATTATTGTTTCTTTAAATATATTTTTATAGTCTTGTATCTTAGATATTTAATGTTCAAAATCGTCGCGTCCTCACATTGCTTCAACATTAAGCAGGTGCACCTAATCAGGTGTCAGTCATTGTGCCAATAGTCGGCATTCGGTGTCACTTTTCCCTCGTTGAATATACAGCATACGCAGAATGTTAAGTAGCTATCACAGTCTGTTTTTCTCTCATTATATATTCAACAGCTATACTGTCTTACTACATATTCTTATAAATGTATAGCATGCGTACGAGTTTCATTTTTTAAGGGATTGTGATCCCATTACACTTCCGGTGTCCTTTGAAGTAAAAAAATGTGACTTATGATTATTGGATTAAGGTTCTTCGTTAATGAAACTAAAGAAACCAGGACTAACAATAGCTGGAAAATAAAAGGAGAATTATTATTGTAGTACGGTCTAATATAGATTTGGAATAAGATAGACTGACAGTGGTATGCTTAAAGTCACTTTTTTAAATAAACAATAAGTTTATACCGCCTGAAATATGTCTAAGTAATGGCGATAAGTATTATATCCCGTTGCACACCAATAGACAATTATATACCCTCAAACTAATAGAAATGTTATGATAACTCTTACTTTTTTCTAGGTAATAAACAGCATCCACAGTGAAATGTCAGTCATAGATACACAGAGGTACAGTATGAGTGGTAGAGGTAAAAACGGAGATGTCTTCAATCTTCTACTTGGTTTATACAAATTAAATCCTTTGAGAAGCTCCCAGGTATACAAAGCATTTTCTGAACACGTGCTGTCGGGCCATAAAGGAAGAAAGGAACATGTTGTCATGCATTTTGATTCAAATGAAAGTGCAAAAAGACAAGTGAAAATAGATCTAAATGAAATAGAAAAAGTGATACACGTCAAAAGTAAGAAATCAAAGAAGGCTGTCCGGAAGCCTGAATATAATGTTGATAGCATTGATACAGAAAACTTTACAGTTAGCATGGTGATGAATAATAGAATAAATGAACACTTAAAAATGAATCACAACGATAATATAGATATTTACAGCTCAATATTCGGACTGGGCAGCAATGACATTGAAGATGATATTCCTGTCACGAAGCTACTACCTGTCAACGACACCAATATTGGCAATTCTAAGTCATCAAATGGTATGTTAAATGAGGCATCATCTAAATACTTAGAAGTAAAAACTGTTGATGATATCGGCCCGTTGGTAGAATACCGTAATGAAATTCAGGACGGAGCAGTAATGAGAGACAAATTAGATACAGGAGACGTGATTGTTTTGTGAAACTTTGTCAAGGTAAATAAACAACTCTTGATCGGATGTGAAACTTACTTTATACAGAATTTTATTTACAACAATTAAATAAATAAATAATAAATTAAATAATTTAGTCAGAGGTCCGTAGTTTTAAAGCTATTTGTTTCATTTTGTTTATATTTGTGCGGAGTAGGCCATTTCGTGGGCGTCTTCGAAGGACCTGGCCTGGTAGGGTCCGTGGCCATCCCAGGCAGGGGCGTGGTGGTCTACATGGTGTTCAACGTGGTGCTGTGGGTAGTGGATGACTTCGTAGTTCACGACCTTGGGTTTCGTGAATTTGAAGATGACCATGGCACCTGTTGGCAAAAATATTAGATGATTATTTAATTTCGTCCTCTTTTGTCGACAGTTGAGTTTTTGAAGAACGTCTGACATCCACCTCTCAATAGAAGCTATAATAAGCAGGTGGGCCTGTTTTAGTTCTAAATAGTGTCACAACATGTTTTATAATATCATTCAAGTCTATATAACCATACTTTTCGGTAAATATACTAGTTAGATTAAGTCGAATGTCTTATTTATTCCCAGTCGTGAATATTGAATTTCTAAATTTGAAAAACACAATGCAGATATTCTACTAATATTTTACTAATGACATACCAGACAGAACAAGGGAGATGAGACCCAGGGTTAGAGCCTTCCAAGTCTTGAGGGCGATAAGGGCAAGAGCCAACGGGACCAGCACTGACGCCTTAAACTTCAAGCCGAGAAGGAAGGGCAGCAACACCTTCTTGATGAAGCCGTGCTCTGAAAAATAAACACTCAATTAAAATTTTGGTCATCATTTGATAATAATGCTAGTTAGAAGTAGGCCACTAACTGCTCTTGATTCTCAAAGGTTTGGGGAGCTTGATCTTCTTCTTCCTGCCCTCGAAGACCTGGCCGTCTTCTTCACCATCCAAAGGCATATCCAGTTCGGAGGGCAGGTCGGTGAGCAGAGACCTTGGCACATATTCCGACGCAGCACTATTCGTGATTTCCTCAGGAACTTTCACTTTGAGGGTGTGAGTTTGGAGGAAGCGGTCTACTTTATCCACGATCTGGAAAGCAGGATCCTTGGCCATCCTAGGGTCGACTTCCATATCATCTTCCAAGGTTCCACTCTTGACGATGGAGAGGTCATCCGTGATCTTGATCTCTTCATTGTTGGCCACTTGCGAAATCCACTGCAGGGTCCTCGGTTTCACACATTCCACCGAATATTGGCTTAAACATTCGTTATAAATGTTCTTTACTAATTTTGATGCAGTATTAGTGTTTGCACTGGCAACTGCCGCGAGGGTTAGAATCACTAATAGTTTAGCCATGTTGCACTTTTTCACTACGTATTATTTATTATTATTTGACGGCAGACGACTTACTGCCGTCCGATGAACGATCACAATGTATGCCAGGGTACTCCTGGGCTTGGTTTATATACGAGCATTAATACGTGACGTGTTATCAGAATGCGCAATGCCACTATCTTCGGCGATACTGCTTCGTAAGGATGTAGTACAATTTGGTTCTATGTGTGTGTGAGTCGACATTGTATTGGAAAACTATCACTTTGTTGCTCAAGTGAGGGTCCTGGACATGAAAT
The DNA here is from genome assembly GCA_932294325.1 of Allophyes oxyacanthae. Taxonomy (NCBI): domain Eukaryota; kingdom Metazoa; phylum Arthropoda; class Insecta; order Lepidoptera; family Noctuidae; genus Allophyes; species Allophyes oxyacanthae. The sequence continues at coordinate 11,793,607 of OW028631.1, forward strand.
TTGCGAAGGGAAATCTAAAGAAAATTAAATGGTTATGCCATATTTATTATGTGTAACCAACAAATTATGATTGAGTTGGTTCTCTGAAAACTTTGTAGATAGTCTACATAATTTTTTTTCTTCTATTAAAATGAGAACTTTTGGTTTTACGTTCAATGTATCGTTCCCGAATGTGGTAATCAGAATTACTGATTTTATATATTACATTTCGTATAAAAATAGCGTCTGCAGTTTATAGACCTAAGTAGGCCGCTAGAATAATCTTAGTGGACGCAGTATCGCCGATGACGTCGTTAATTTGAGTATTCAGAGATACTGCTGTCTAGATAGACCAAGATTCTTGTAAGGTAGATACCTGAGGTAGGTCTGCGAATCTTAAAAACAACAGAAATGTAAGAAACCCAATTCATTTATGACATCGACATAAAATTGATTCATTACATAAGTTGTGCCAGGCGCGAGTGTGAACTCTTACAGTAGCCGGGTTTTTGGGTTATGGATTTTTGGTGTATGTATTGTGTTTATATTATTATGTATGATAAAATGTGATGAAAAAAAAACTCAATTATAATATACGTTACATACATTCTAAGAGTCTAAGCAATAAATAAATCAACATAAGTTAACATCCAAAATATGCAAGTTACCATGGGAAGCGTTATCAAAACTAGTTTATGAAGACTAGTCTAGAATTGACAAAACTATTTTATGTGTTTTTAGCCTTAGGGACTTATTCCTCTCAACGGCAGGTACGAATGTTTTAACGTATCCTAAAGTTAACGTAAGCAACTTTTGAATAAAAAATACAATAATTCTATCGCATTTTTCTTTAATTTTACACAACATACATATTCTTTTATGAGGATGTAAAAATTCAGTCTGTATTTCCAAAAAATATCATGGACTAAACGTACCTATATTTTTTATTCATTTAAAATATGCGGAAACGTACGTCAAAAAAATTATGCATGGCCAGTATGTTTTTCTTGTACGGCGAATCCTATTCCGTAACTATAATGTTTCACTACGCGTAGCTACTGATAGATTGCTTTTAGATGACTTACAGAGCTTGGACGGGATACCAAGTACTTAACTGATACAATATTGATAGCTATCATTACTCTAGTGCAGGGGTCGGCAAGTAATTGTAAATAGGGTCCGAATAGTGGTGAGAAATTTTGTCGAAGGCCAGAAAAAAGTATCATAATACTTACTCCATAGTTGGAATTTTTTTATTTGAACATTATAATTTGGCGATCCAAGTTCCGATATTCGCGGTCCAATTATGGACCGCGGTCCGCCTCTTGCCGACCGATGGTCTAGTGGTGGGAAGCGCAGCTGCTCAGCGTGAGGTCTAGTTTGGACGGTGTCATTAAGTTTTCAATAGCTCGCCTCCTATTTCCATGGAATTAATTTAATAATGGCATCGGGAAAATGAAGGTGTGCAACAGTAGAGTGTCTATTCCTTCGATGAAAAAAGGTGAGGTGCTCCGTTTAAAAAAAATACTGATTACACAAGTGATCAAAGTGTGCTTGTAAGACTTGTTTTTGTAAACGCCCCCACGATACAGAAGAAATCTTAATGTCGCAACGATTTATTTAAAAAGAACGGTTACCGAATTGAAACTAAATATTCTGTCGTATTAACATGAGCTGTCATCCGGATTATCCCGGATTTATCCTAAAGTCCGGTTGCGTCGGCGGGATAACGTAAACTTACAACTATATTACCTATAGGTAAAAATAAATATCAATAATAAATGTCCTGATTTTAAGCTATAAAACTGAGAAAATTGGGTTTTGTTTCTTTTTCCTTACTTCCTGATTCCAATTTCTCATGGTAACCCTATTCATAAGTTTGCCTAGAGGTAGACCAATTATCGCTTGATTGTAATTAATCCATACATCAGCCCCGAATGCTTCCCTTGTCTCTCAAAAGCCTCATACAGTTCTGTTAAACTCTCAGAAAATCATTCAAATTCTCACCGCGTTGTTCATTGCTTGTTGTTCTTAAACAGTTGAAACCACATTGTTATTACTCACTGCTTCAGAAGACGGGTAAAAACAATGTGGCTGACATCGCGAATAAAATACTTATTAAAAATATACTCAAACTCAAATATTTCATTCAGAAAAATTAAAAAAAAAAAAAAAAATATCTTAACATTAAATTATCCAAACATCTAAGCTTTACCGATCTCTACACTAATAATATCATTTTCATCCCACCATCTCGGAAAGAGTATTTTTAATCTTCAAAATCTTAGTGGAAAAGCCGTTTTTATTCTCTAGAGGATAAAGTAAATTGAATTTAGAACATCGTGTGCACTAAGTTTGTGAATTAAACGTTTTTTTTTTGCATTTAGTCATTTCCTCGCTGAGGTGGAATGAAAAGTTACGTGTTGCACTCGAGTGCAAAGATTTTTCACCTCGTCCTCTTTTGATTCCCTCGCTAACGCTCAGGATTCTAATTTTGAATCACTCGCTGCGCTCGTGATTCAATTTTAGAATCCTTCGCTTGCTCGGTCATCAAAATTGAACACGCGGTTAAAAAGCAACTTTGCACTCTTGTATAACAAATAACTATTATAATGCCTTAGATGAGATTTTTTAAAACTGGTTTATAAGGATTTAATATTGTTACCAATTTATTCAACGTTACTTCTTATCTGCTATGGCAATCTTATTCAGAGACAAATCATTATTGTCCTATTCTTATTTTTTATTTACAGCTGCTGCTCATACCACAACATTGTACTAATAAATATTGTAATCTATTATTCTATAAGAGTTTCTTTCCGATTTTACTTACTCCATAGGACCTACTGTTTGGAACCACGCACCTAGAGTCTCGACATTTCTTAAATGCCTGTATCTGGTTTATATGAAATAAAGACATAATATTCTATTCAGTTACATTGTAATAGGCGTCTGTTTTACGCCAAATCACAATAGACGAGAGGGAGATAACTCAAGAGGACTTAGAAGTTAGAACATATTTAATACCTAACCTAACCGTCAAAAACCCCCGGCTCCAACTAGAAAAAGAGCTGTAACTTTTGAACGGCTAAATAGATTTTCTTGAAACATAGCTAAGATTATACCCGATTAAACTAGCTTTTGACAAAAACAACTACATTGAAATCGGTTCATCCGTTTTGGAGCTACGATGCCACAAACAGACAAATACACAGATACTTACTGCAAACTTATAACACCTCTCTTTATTGTCGGGGGTTAAAAACGTAAACAAAAGCGTAAAAAGCTTATAAAACATGAATGGCTATAAAAGAAAGCGAAACGCCAGATGATCTGATACCATTTGCTTACGTAATAGTCCACGTTTCAAATGTTCTTCATTCTGGTCATATGGTCAAGTGAAAGATGTTGGTGCAAAACGGATGCATGGCACGTGAGCTGGCCGTTAATTTGGCGGCCAGAGGTGCGCGTTGCCATCCGGTGGGGCGGACATGAAAATATGAACAGCTGATTTTGGGAACAGTGTTACGTCAATGGCGTCAATTGAGGTAGTTTCGTGGGGTTCTTTGGGGTACTGGAATTTGGCATGGTCTTCTTTTTAACTGACTTCCAAAAAAGGAGGACTTTCTCAATTCGAAGGTGTTTTATTTTGTATGTTTGTTACGCGATTTCTCCGCCAATTGCAGACCGATTTTGAAAAATCTTTTTTTTAAAGTGAAGAGAGAGAGTAAATTTGGTGAAGATCTGATGAAGACCTTCAATCTATCAATCGCGATTGCTGTAATCGCATGTTTCTGTAAAATTTACGTCACTCAAAATAGAAAAATAAAATAAACTTTAAAATTAGGTATGTAAAAATCGACTTCAAGAAACTAAAAAGTATAAAATATATTTTTTAATTCTTCAATTAGCCCAGCTTGATAGTGGCACCGACTTCAGAAGCTGATAAGTTTTTAAAGAAAATTATTTTATACTTTTTAGTTTCTTGAAGTCGGTTTTTTTATAGTTTATTTTATGTCGATTCGGCACGTACCTATCACATGACATCGTTCACGTCGTAATGGATAGATTGGATTATCGAGGCTGACTGCCCAGGATAAGCCAAACGATCTCATGATTCGTCACTCGAGAAGGCTATATAGATATATATACCTAGTACACGGGAAAATTATAAAACTAAAGGTTATATACATTTCATGTAAACCAGATACAGGCACTTATGAAATGTCGAGACTCTAGGTGCACGGTTCCAAATAGTAGATCCTATGGAGAAGAACCGGCAAGAAACTCCATGTCAATGATTTTAGAGTTATGAAAAGCTGCATTCATTCAGCTCTCAAAATTCCCCAAAAAACGTCAAGTCAAGTAGAAAATGTTAAAGTACTAGGAGGTCATAGACGTTCAGAGGCCTTTTACTCTTATCTATAAATAAATCAAGCCCTAAGCTCATTAGTAGGTATGTATGTTTGTAGGTGTATGTCAATAAGGCTTGTTCTTCATTATGACTACCTTAATTGTCGTTTTTTGCTGGTTCTCTCTTAACATTATCAGCATTAATTGTGTTAATATCACTAAGTGGAAGATTTTCATGCTAAGTTAAATTCTGGCCAAACATGTAAGCTCTTTATTATAATTATTGTAACACCATGTATACTATTTTTTATGCAAATAAAGACTTTATTGTTTATTATAATTTTAGCAACATTTGTAAGTTATAGTTACATCAAATTCAGTTTTGTTCATTTCTAAACATTCTCACATACCACAGCTAAGAAATCATTTATCACAGTATTGTATAAAACACGCTTTAGTCATCCAAACTAAACGTGTATGCAAAATTTCAGCTCAATCGGAAACCGGGAAGTGCGTCAAATTTAACTTCCAAGATTTTCTTACATAGTTACTCGTAGTTACAGGTGAAGCTAATAAAAGCGTGTTAAAAATAAAAGTGAATTCTTTCTGATCAAAAGATATTGCACCAAGGAACTTTGAACAAGCAGTAGTGGACACCGACCAGTAGACTAAATTCAAGGACATTCCTTTTACATTTTACAACATTCCAATACCATAATTAAACGCAATATTATTTAATGAATTTGACTCCACAAATAAGTCTCGACTCGAAACTGAGTTACCTAGATCTGAAAGAGGGCCTGGCCTGGCACACACTTTCATTGACGGTACGTATGGACATACAACGTGACGTCTGCATATAGATAGGCCATTAGATTGATTTATGGTCGGCTCGTATAGTACGGTAGCGTCGAAAATGTTTCTATCATTATTAAATCTGATTTAACTTGTAAATTTTGGAGATGAATGAACTTAAAATGGTTTATGTTCTAGGACAGGGTTCTCCAAACTTTTTAGCGTAATGGCCACAGTAACTCCTTTATTAGGTCTTAAGGGCCAATACCAAACCTAGCTAGCCCATCGGCCCAGGCTCATAGTACCAACATAGTATAGTTTTAGAATAAGTTTCTTAATTTGATCAATAAATAAAAAATATTGATGTTACTTATTGATAGGTTACCCGTTACATTTTCTGTTTTCTAACTTAAGGCCACGATTACACAACGCAATACTCCCTGTACTAGTAAAACAAGGTTACAATAGTTATTTGTATTTTGATGACCGAGCAAGCGAAGGATTCTAAAATTGAATCACGAGCGCAGCGAGTGATTCAAAATTAGAATCCTGAGCGTTAGCGAGGGAATCAAAAGAGCACGAGGTGAAAAATCTTTGCACTCGAGTGCAACACGTAACTTTTCATTCCACCTCAGCGAGGAAATGACTAAATGCAAAAAAAAAAACGTTTAATTCACAAACTTAGTGCACACGATGTTCTAAATTCAATTTACTTTATCCTCTAGAGAATAAAAACGGCTTTTCCACTCAGATATTGAAGATTAAAAATACTCTTTCCGAGATGGTGGGATGAAAATTTACTTTATCCTCTAGAGAATAAAAACGGCTTTTCCACTCAGATATTGAAGATTAAAAATACTCTTTCCGAGATGGTGGGATGAAAAATATATTATTTTCTAACCTTTTTTTATTAACTTAAATAAACTATGGCAGGCCGGATATAGGGCATATTCGGGACGCTGCCGCGGGCCGTATATGTAATCCTTTCGGGCCGTAGTTTGGAGACCCTGTTTTACGATTAAACTGTTGGCCTTTCCATCAGTCTCTTTTTTTTAAGCCTGTAATGAATGTAGACTTTTATTTTAAGTCTTTGAGAGTAAATAGGCATTTTATATTTGAACTTGCGTCGTCTATCCTTGGCAGCATCGTCACTTACCATCGAGGACAAACTATTTTTTTACCGTTTTTCCCTCGATTGTTCATTTTGTCTTCTATCAATGAGACAAAATGTGGTGAGGTAGAGAAAACGTGTTTGTCCACAGAATAATTGGGGACAAAACATCTTTTATCCTTGTCATTCTCGATTTTTTGTTTTGTCTTCTATTACGGAGAGAAAGAGTGGAGAAAACGGATTTGTTCACCAACCGTGCTAACTCTGCAGGTGAAGTGCAGCCACACTCAAATATATATTTAAAAAATAAAATAGTAAAGATAAATTGCCTATTTTTAGCACATAATAATCAACTAAAAGTCCTTCTACGAAGTCTAATAATTGTTGCAGACAATAATTTTAGAAATGAAATTAGAAATTAACCGAAGGACGCTTGGGCATGAGTTTAATTGATATAAGTTGTAGCGTCAAGCTATCGCCTTGTTAGTATTCAGATGGCGAATCAAGCGAAATCGGCCTGAATAACTGCCGTGGTGTCGAACCACTAATCAATAGGATTTTAATATGATTACTTCGTATTACAATGGTGGTGTTGCAAGGAAGACGTGTTTATCAAATGGTAGGTAATAGTTATTAGGTTAGGAAATTATTCCAGAATTTTTAGGTAGTGGTGTGGTGGCCCGTTAAAATGGACACAAAATAAAAAAAATACTTATAATATGATGAAAGTACGTAGGTACGGCTAATAAGTTGAGTTCCCTTCATTATGGTTGAGGTTAGCGATGCTGATGCATGCGTCATGCTCGTGAACGGGTGTCGTCTATCGGGAATGGTCAGCTTGCAGCAATATGCTGAGCTGAGGCCTATTAGACACGCATTACCACACTGAGCCTGCCACGCATCGCACCAACTATCGGTAGCCTGATACCGTCGATTATTGTTGTTGTAATTCTATGGTGATTATATCTTATCCATTCTGTGTGTGTCTGTGTAGTAATTTTTATTGATTTTTTATTTTATTTTATTTTGTGTTGGTTTTTGTGATGTCTAATAAATGTATTTTCTTTCTTTCTTCTTTGCAAGTAACTGCCATAGCAATCTTATTCAGAGGGAAATCATTATTAACCTACTCTTAGTTTTTAACCGACTTCAAAAAAAAGGAGGAGGTTCTCATTCGACGCGTATGTTTTTTTTTTTTTTTTTTTTTTATTTGTTACCTCATAACTCTCGTCTGCGTGAACCGATTTTGATGATTCTTTTTTTATTTGAAAGCTGGTGCTTCCTGAATGGTCCCGTTTAATTTGGTCTTGTTCTGACAATGGGATCCATGAGAAAACCATATAAGTCTTAAATTTACATTAAGTTAGTGCGCAACAAATAGTCGAATAACTCAATATCACGCCAACCGATTTCGATGATTCTTTTTTTGTTTGAAAGAGTATACTTCCGAAGTGTTTCCATTTAGTGAGGATCTGATGAAGATCTTCGGAGATAGACAATGGAACTCTTGAATGAATAACAGCACATCACTCGCGATTGCTGTAATCTCATGTTTATGTATTGTTTATGCCACTCAAAATTGAAAAATAAAATAAACTTTAAAAAAAAAGTAAAAACCGACTTCAAAAACTAAAAAGTATAAAATAATTTTCTTAAAAAACTTAACAGCTTCTGAAGTCGGGGCCACTGCCAAGCTACGAGTAGGTACATTGAAGAATTATAGGCCCCGACTTCAGAAGCTGTTAAGTTTTTTAAGAAAATTATTTTATACTTTTTAGTTTTTGAAGTCGGTTTTTACTTTTTTTTTAAGTTTATTTTATTATTCACATTAAATTATATTATTCTCCCAGCTGTTACCACAACATTGTTTTAATCAAGATTGTAATCTATTATTTTAAAAGAGTTTCCATCCAGTTTTTTGCCTGTTCTTTTACATACGACCTACTATTTGAAACCGCGCACCTAGAGTCTCGACATTTCATAAGTGTCTGTATCTGGTTTACATAAAATAAAGATCTATTTAATTCTATTCTAAGCGGTGTTTCATTTTGTACTTTCTGGTATCCCCTTGATTCGCATAATTTCTATTATCATAATATTGATTGGCATAAAGGTTTTTCGCATAATTATTTAAGCCATAATTGTTTGGAAACTTAGTTTCATTAACGCGAAACACTGTTGTTGTAGGTTTAGGTGCAGCTAGAGTGTCACTTGGGGCACTCCAAAGTCGCGAACATTCTAGGTATACACACATAATAATGCGTAACGCCGTTATGCGAAATGACAAGCATTTTTTTTTTTATTATTCCTTCCTCCAAGCTGTCTTAAATATAAACAGTACTACTACAGGAATGTGACTACATACAACTTAAATTATATGCGAGCCAATATGGAACCGTGCTTTCTCTTCTAGAATGTTTCTAGTTCTTTTGAAGTGCATTTACTAGGTACCTACTATCAAATCACGTTTCCGATTGTTTCCGATATCGTCAACTTCAGAAGCCCACAGTCAATCCATAAATCAAACCAGTCTTTCCACGTGTTGTAGGACATACCTAGGACTCTATTTTGACCACGTTACTGGGTCATATACCTTCCACATCCAGTTCATCACTGCTGGATATGGGCCCCTCACAAGGTGAACTGGAGAACCTTACGAAATTAGTTGAATTATGGATTCATCTAGTCTACCATCTGTTTATACCTAATATGCCACTTAATATAGTCGTTTATTGGGTATAATCAAAAGCTTAATAGGTCTTCAAAAGAAAGGACAATACCTGGCCTAAATTTTATAATATTTATTTAAAAATGTAAAAATGGTATGTACATTTATATAAAATGAATAAAGTAAATAATAAATTCTTTATTTCAGACATAATTATATTCCACTTTGTTAGTAAAAATTTGATATGTGCACTATGTTAGTAAGAAATTGGGCATACATAAATTGAAAAATTATAAATTGAAAATTAGAAGTAGGCCAATTTATTCTGGTTTCGATCGGTTATCCCATAAAGTTATTATTACTTAATAACTTTATGGGTTATCCTACTAAGAGGTTAGTCGATCAAAGTCCGAATGAAGGCCTTCATAATTGGAGAATCGAATTTCACGCAATAACCTGTAAGATGCTGTTGGAACTACCTCGCAACCTGCTCAATAATGAAGCAGTTCTTTTGCGTATGATGGTGTGGAAGCCATCAACCCTTGCTTCTACAAACATATTCGAAGCACTACAGAAACGCGGCAGCCCCAACAACATCCTAAAGCCGTTATTGTATTGGACTCGCAAGGCACTGAGTCCACAGGCTGTTCATGTAAAATGTTTGCCAGTATGCTTTAAACAGGGTGATTTTAACCTGTGAACTGCAGCGAGCAAACCTGCGTGCCAGCATATTATTTCTGACAGCTAGCGCCCTGCGCTCTTTTTCAATATCCATTTGATCATCAAGGCTCTCAGTAAGGTAGTGTCCTAGATATTTAAAATATACACTCGACTGAGCTCTACTCCATTCAGTCGAATTGGAGGTACACTGTATGGACAATGGACATTTACTGAAGGCCTTGAACACCAAAAGCTCACCTTTCTTACAATTTTATTAAAGACCGTTTTTACTTGAGTAGTTTTCACAAATGGCTAACAGTCTCCTTATTGCACTTATTGTTGGACCCAGCAACACCATGTCGTCCACGTAGCTGATATTGTTTACACAAACATTGTCAACTGAGCAGCCGACACGAGTACTCCTGAGCCCAACCATAAGCTCGTTTACGTACAAATTGAAGGGCTTCGGTGAACTCAAACCACCCTGCCTCACCCCGCACTCCAACCTGTACGAGTTGGAGAGGCTGTTAGCCCATCTGACGCTGTTTGTCTGATAACCGTACCAAAACCGGAAGAAGCGCTGCACCTGTGCATGTACGTTTGTATGCTTTAACTTTTGCCATCAAATATCGTAAGATACACAGTCGAAAGCTTCAGAGAGGTCGAGGAAACATGCATACACAGGTGTACGCCTCCCTGTGTAGTACTGCACCGTGTGCTTGAGACTCAGTATAGCGCTAATGCTAAAATCCGTCACCTCCTTACACCATCCTTTTGTATCTTATAATAACCAAATAATTTAGAATTACTATATATTTGACGCAGATATAAAGTAACTAATTACAAACGATTGCAAATAATTAGTACACACATACTAATTATTTCTCCTTTCTATACTGATCTCATGTCCGGATACAGGTTTCAGTATGAAGTCCATTTTGAGTTTCAGTTTGCTGACGTCCGCCTTCACTCGATATCGTCGTATGAAGTGCGCAATAGTCACCTTCAGCGACGCCATGGCGTATGTTTTACCTGGAAAGTAACTTGATTTGTAACTCCAGCCATTCCACAACCATAACACTTCCAATCCCTAACACTGCGCATCATATTCGCCATGCTAGCACGCACTCATGCTAGCATGCGGAGTATGTATTAAAATATCGATTCAAATGATATTCATCAATGCACCCGAGCGCTTAGTCATATATGAAAACTTTCATGATACGCTGTTAATTTATTATGTACCAGGGCCGATACGTTCCCACTAGGACATGAACATAAAACAGGTTAAATTGACAAACCTATACAATTCCTCTTGCCCCAACTGAAGCTACCGAAGGCGTTGGGATTATCTGGCATGGAAGCAGGATCCAGCCATCGCTCTGGTCGGAACTGATCGCTGTCTGGACCCCACACTGCATGTCGGTGAGCTCCACCTTGCATCAATATGCACTGACTGCCTGCTCGCATAGTGAAGTTCTCTGAAATAGTTATTCCAATGTGGCTATTTAAATACTAGCAGATGGAATCGGAAGGTCGGACCTCGAGTTACGAGTCGTAGTGGGTCGTGGGTTCAAATTCAAGATAAGCTCACACAAAGGTGTCAGATTTATCCATGACTTATGTGCGCATTAAAACTAACCTAATGAAAAAAAAATCGAAAACATAAGACATCCACCCATTCGAACTGTGCCCACATGATGGATAACAGACAGGTTTCTTTCTCAGAGATGAGGCTGCATCTGAGCAGTGGGATCATTACTAGGCTGATGACGAGAAGAATATTATCATTGTATAAATATCCACGGCAGTCCTTATTTTTGACTCTTAAAATAATTGGTGGTGATTAACATATTTTCAAGTTCACCAGGATTCGCAAACACATCGAAACATATTGGGGATTAGTTTGTTTTCTGCGAAAAGGTACCTTGTGCAAATCCTCTATTCATCAGCTAGTAGATGTCTTCTTTTTCTAAAAATTGCTTTTGGCTCAAAAAAGAGGTAAAAACCTGTTTCAAAATTCGACCTTCTTTCGTTACCTTTTGTCGAAATTCTACATCTGAGTATTTAACACACGTATATCCAGTCTTCAAAAGGTGACGAAAGAAGGTCGAATTTTGAAGCTGGTTTATACGTTTAAAATGAACTACTTACTAAGCTTCACATCTTTATCAACAGATCTCAGAAGAGCAGGTGTTCCAGGAAAATACCGAAGAGTTTCTTTTATCACAGCTTCTGTGTATACGAGTCTGTTTAGATCATCCTCCTCTACATCTTTATCTGGACCTAGCACTGCGATTAACCTGAAATAGTAAAAGTCAAGTCAGATTGCTTTAAACTTCATGAAACGAAGAAAACGGTTATGCTCTTGATGGTATGACGAACTTCTCTTCTTAATTTTGCGTAAACGAAATAACGATTATTCTCGAAAGCCGAGTTGCTGGATTTAAGAAAAGCAGCTTGTCGCAGTATAATATTCTCAGTTTAATTTTGAAGAGAGAGATTTTTCTAAACCTTATCCCGAAATCACACAGCAAGTGAAATTAGGCAGAAATCGGCGAAAATTTCTTAAAAACATACTTGAAATAGAAAAATTCTACTCACTCTTCATAAAGTCTTTCCTGTATATCAGGGTGTGATCCTAGCAGACCCGAAAGGGCCAGTGTCATAAGGGATGTTGATGTATAGCCTGCCATGATAGTAGTATCAATTTCCTCTTTGATCTCTTGGTCTGTAAGCGTATCATCCATCGATAGCAGAAGATCTAACAGAGGTTTGTATCTTCCTGAAATTAATATGTTTGTGTAAAAAGTGTTATTGGTGTCGATTCTGCTGCGCATTGTGACAGTACAAAACTTTGACTAAACTAGCTAAACGCATAAGTCACTTTCTTTTTTTATTGAAACAGAAAGAGACAAACGCCCATGGTTTAGTCTGTCAAAGTATGCAACAGAATCGAAACCATTGTCAAATTAATCACAGCTACTTAAATGGATAATACATAATACTGCTATCTCAAAACAAATCATCCAAAATACGTGAATTATACCAGTGTCCTTAATTTCATTTCCATTTTCCGTGTCCCGTTCAATCTTCATTGCTAATTTTTTTTGTTCCATGATCTGTAAATATGATACTAAGGTAAACAAAGATTCAATATAATTATGATTATAATATTACAACTAGCTGTTGCCCGTGGTTTCACTCGAATTCTAGATGAAATACTTTATTGTATCTGTACCTCTACCATGAGTTTTCCGTGCCGTCTAACGTTCACGTGTTAACTATTTATACCGCTAGAGGCGCTGAAAAAATTCCCATACAAATATTGCATGTGAACGTGAACGTTAGACGGCGCGGAAAACTCGTGGTAGAGGTACTGAATAAAATGTATTCTTAGAAGTAATTTTGGATATGGGCCTTCAGTGCACAAATATTCATCAAAATCCGATCATTTATTTATTCGAGATTGAGTAAAAAACATCCAAATACCTGCGTTCCTAATATACGATTATACGATACAAAACTGGTACAGTATCAGCCCCCATTCTCTCGAAAATGATAACGCTCAATCGGTACTGAATTAACGGTAATTATTTTAAGATAATAAGTGGATATTTTACAAAATCTTGTATTATGAAAATGTATATTGATCTAAAAGATATTGGATTTGGATTGATATTAAAATTATCTTCGAAAGTATACGCGCAGTATCTGGGATGACATTACCGTTTCGCTATACGGTGGATGCGGATGGATGTGATTCGACTATATTTGTCGAGTCGGCCATGAGACCGTAAAGCGCCCAATAAAGTCATCTTTGAGCTACTTTTAGTTTCAGAATACTTTGCAAAAATAAGTATTGGACTTTGTTTTGAATTGCAGAACTTACCTCAGTAGACATTTTATTTAACACGCTTATTGGTTTTGCCATTTTATGTTCATAACCACTCAATTTATACATGAAGTCAGTGTGCAGATAAAAGGTATTAAATCTTTTTGTGATAAGATACAATATTTCATTGACTGCATCAAAATACTTTTCTACAAATTCCTCATTGACCACAGTTACTCCAAAAGCAGTTACTGAAATGAACGTAAAAGTTAATATCGTCACAGTTTTGTGTAGGCTTAGCATGAGTGAACATACAAGTGTTATGTTGTCAGCCATCGATGGCTTGGATAACAGACTTCGTAATCCCGTTTTGACTAATTTAACAGCACGAAGAAAACATTTTGTACTGAAATATTTTTAGGGCACTATTTCTAAGTTTTTGCTTGAATATCCTATATAATATCATTTGTCATTCATTGATACACTCAAAATGAAATATAACTTTACATATATAATAGTTTTTTTTTAGCGTGGTAAAATCATCAAATGAGTCCTCCCACCCCGGGCAGGGCGGGAGGGACTGTCAGACTTGTACTGACTAAAATCCACGGTGTTCCTTCAATAGCCCTTTACGTTCCGGGGTCACGGTAATGAGATAAGTCCCGCGACCCCGGCAGGCACATATATAATAGTAGTTTATGAAACTGTTGCATAATAAGGGGTATTAAAACACGAATGTGTGTTTAAAAATCGAGCTGCAGGCGAGATTTTTAATAGTATCACACGAGTGTTTTAATACCTAGTTATGTGCAGTTTCATACACTACTTTATCCATAATCATGCAATAGGTGTGTTAACCACACATTATTACCTATTTTCAATTTTAAATAAACAAAATGGCGCCGGAACTCAGCGCTCATACGCTATAGCGCGCATCAGAACTGATTCATCAAAAGCTCATAGAATACTCACAACAGAAAGCCTTCAAAGATATCTTCCTGAAGTAGATATAAGCATCAAATTGTCCTTTTCCAACGTTGGGCTCTATTTCACTCAGCAGCCGTCTGGATTGACTGTTAAACACCCCGAGGAACCCGTTTATCACTGGTAAGCTGAACGCTGGGTTCATCAGCTTGCGGTGACGCTTCCATACTTCTCCTGAATTAAAAAACATGCCTACATATTTCTTCAAACCCAAATTAATAAGGGAGATTGAATAGTGATAAACTTTATCCAGGCTAGTTGATGTCAGTATCGCTGTTGTATATAATATATTATGAAATAAATGAAAAAATATCTGAATTTTAACACAAATAGACATTGATGCACAAACTTAACCACAAATCAAAATAAGTAGGGACTATAATGGTTTAGACTTTAGAGTTTGAAAAATTGGGGATACCGCAAGTCTCTGTTTTTGGTCCATTCTTACAGAATAGGTACATATTGTAATATTTATATGGGTATACACTCAGTGCATGTTATTAATTAAACTAACAATCGTAATGAGGATTAAACGAAATTTGGGATTCAAAAATAAATATTAATCAAGCTATAGATCCTACTAACCTGATCCGGTGATCAGCCCATCCCCCAGCCATTGTTTAGCGTAGGAATAAGCAAAATGCTTCTGTAAACACGAGTTTGAGGCCGTCAGAGCATCGTCGGGGTCCGTTATTACTGTAAAAGGGAAAGAAAATTTGGAGTGAGAGGAAATTCTGGAATATCCGTACAATATACCGTCGATGCGCCTGCACAAACCCCTTATGAGGATGTTATCAACATTTCAGAAGGCCGATTAAATTGTTTTATCTAATAACTTATAAAATAATAAAACAAATTAATAAAAAATAACAAAAAACTGCAGTAAAAAGGAACTAAAAAGATGAAAAGAAAACCGAGTATCCTTTATCAAAATTTATAACATGCAGTTGGAGGCATCTAGGATGTAACGAACGTCGTAAAACATGCCTCCGAGACTGCATAATATAATTTTTAATCAAGGAGGTTTACTTTTCATCTTGTTTCCATCCTTTTAGTTCCTTTTTTTGCAGTCGGTTTCTTGTTTTTTTGTTTGTTTGTATTAATTTGTTTTATTATAATTTTTTAGTTTTATTAATGTTGAGCTATTCTAGTGTCTTAAAAGATATATCTATATACACGTTTATGAAATCGTCTCTTCAAGCCTTTCATTTTGAAAACAGACATGATCATAAAATCAAAATCAAATATGTATAACAAAAGATTTTTAGTAATAGATGTGACGTTCAAAATAGATGAAATTTATCGAATAAAAATAATTAAGAAAATCCACATATTTACGGGTTTTGGCAAGCGCACCGTCATATATATTCATAGACAATTGCGGAATAGCTATACGTTGTCTGTAAAAAAATTGCAAAACTGGCGTACCATAGAAGGATTTCTGTTCTATTATTTAATTTATATAATATATTTAATTAAAATATCGTTTGTGGTGGCGTTAGCGACCATAATTGAACCCATACTAAAAAAAACACATCAGTGTAAGGTAGTACCAAATCATCCATCATTATAACTATTATTCTTGCGTTGTAGACTTTCCGACTCAACAACACCAATTAGCATCAAATGGATGAACATCCTATCATTCGTCTACCAGTTATCTAGATCTGAAGCAGCATATCCAATATGCTGACTGCGTAATCTTCAGACTAGTAGTAGGTATTAACAGTTGCATCTGAGAGCGCATTTCGATACGGCAGAAGATAATTAAGAAACAAAAACTTACTGTAGTAAATACTGCGTCCCACGAAACCGACGGTGACGCCACCTTGTCTAACACTGTCGTTAGCTAACAACTGCAAGATCTTCCATAAATCTGTACAAAGAAGTAAAATACAATAGGCAACGCATTCGTTAAATTCGGTCACACGGCATTCAAAGTCAAAGTTAAAGATTTTTATTTCAAGTGGGCCTTTGCAGGCACTTTCAAAATGTCATGATTCTAGGCGCATGGTTCCAAGTGGGTTGGTCCTGGAGAAAATACCGGCAAGAAACTCCATACTCTTTTCATAAATCAAGCTTACAATAAATGTTGGTTTGCAGTAGCGGCCCTGGCTAATATTCGACCTGAATTTAAACAATATTACATAAAGAAAAAAAATAAAGAACTGCAAAGATCTTATGTACCACTATAATATTATATACAATTTTTAACTTCTATCTTCTATACATTAACTTCTGCCTGGTTGGAAAATACTCCTTTTTATTGGTGAAAACATGATGCATCAAATACTAGAAAATCTCCAGTATTATAGGTACAGCTTACAGACTTAAGTCTCACATGCACAAACACTCAGGTCAGAAAACATCTATTAATCCATTCATGGATCGAACTCGCGCCTCATAGGGGACAAAAATCGCTGAGACACTGTACCAACCGGCCGAGCCGTCAGACGTAGATAAACCTCACACTGCGTTTTTTCAACGGGAATAACACAATGTATTTTAACAAGTAGTATTTTATTATACAGAATCTTCCCGGAAATCGTTTACTTCTATTTCACCGTTTACTTACATTCAGTATCACCAAGTAGCAAATGAGCATGCCCAATGATGGGCAGCGCACCGGGGTATGCAGGCGGCAACGCATGAGCACGCAGCTCCTGTGCACGCGAACGCCATAACCACACCGCGCATGCGCAAACTAACACACATAGCAGAAATTCAAGAAGCATTCTGAGATGAAGGTGAAGGCTGAGTTGTGTTTTTACTTTTAAATCATGGACTAATGCTGAAGGCAGCTGGAGGAGGTTGGATGTGGAACGCGGAGAGTAAGGTGTGGCGGCACTAGCGAGATGCCTTCGTATAGTGGGGGACCGTGATCAAGGAAATGATACAAAATTTATATGACACAATAACCTTTATGTGTAGTGATATTATTATAAAAACAAAATTTATGTGCGTTCCTTTAAAACTAAAATCAATTTTAACTATGGAACATTAATTATTTGAACCAACGCTCTTGTATACGGTTGTAAAGAAAATGAGACACAAGGGATAAATCTTGCAATGTTGACCGACGCAGACTGACAAAGATTTATAACATTTATAGTATTTAGTTACTTCGATGCCATTCGATATTCACTCATTTTGTAATCATAAGTTAATTAGACAGACAGGGGACATGATTAAAATTTATAATGAGTTCATAGTTATATACGTTTTTTATATTAGTATCTTTATGATTGAATACAGAGTGTTTCTCTTAATTATGATTTGAAGATTTTTCCATGATTTGATGTTAATCAAAAACTATTTAGCCATTCATTATTTACAAGTCATTCACTCACTTGAACAATTAATATCTTACAGTATTTCAGATTACCTTGATTACGTCTGTGCGTATGAGATGAAGTATGCCAAATTATTCTCTTAGGCTGACATTCAGAGACGACAGAAACGAGTCTAAGAGTGAACTTACGCTTCCATCTGTCAAAATTTGTTCGTAAGTTCACGCTTAGACTCGTTTCTGTCGTCTCTGAATGTCAGCCTTAGACTTGTATTGCCACCAAAGTTACCAGTAACCTGGTCACAAAGTCGGAAATATAAGCTCCTGCGACTCATCATAATGGAAAAGTTACTGACAAAGGACAGCAGGTCGCAGGAACACACCATGACTGCGAAACACGCGAGAATAGACCGGGATCGCGTTTGGCATACAGAGCTTTACCAACCTCAACTCGTTGGAGAAGCACTACAAGAAGAAGAATAACTATCAATTTTAATCAATAAGCGGATGTTTGTTTAGCACCGCTATTGTAAAGACATCATGCTGTATTTCAGCTGTATTTCAGGGTCAACTCAACTAAATTATATGTTAAAAATTCATGAGACCTACTTAGGATTTTCAACAAGTATAGTATTAAAATAATGAAATTATCATAAAGAAATAGACAGTTCCAAAGATCCTTTTAAATGCATAATGTGATCCTATCGACCAAAATGGCTACAAAGGTTGAGTTTTTCTGACAGCCGGAAGTGTGCGCCGCGCCGCCCCTCCGCCTGTTATTGTATTTTATTTACCTTCTAATTTATTTGTTGTGTTTTTATCTCTAAACATAAATATATATCTATATAGTATATTTATTTAAAAATACTTCTTTAATTTTTATATTCAACATATTTATTTATTTTACCCTTTGTGCCTTGTCTTCGTCCGTGTGTCAGTGCAGGGGTGCCAACTGAAAACCAGCGCTGGGCTCTTCGCGCCCAGCAAATGCGGAGCTGGCTCTTTCGGCATGGGCATATAAATACCTAGGTATAAGCAGAAGTATTATGCTTGTGCCGAAAAAACCCCAGTGATTATAATATTATTTTTGGTATTATCTACTGTAACGGATTTAATTTGCAGATAAGGATTTTATATCGTACTTTTAGTAGTCAAAACAAAAATATAAACTTAATATTATATAATTTTATATATACTTACATCTTCTTGATCGAAGTCTTGTAAGATACACAGGGCTTCATATCAAACTATACATGTCCAGGATAAGCTGACCTCGTGTTGTATAAGCTTTCTATACAATGAGAACTCAGCTCATACTTGAAACGTACAGCTTGATACGTAGCCGTGCATACAATTCCTATTTATTTAAAGTCATCCTTATATAATCTGTATGAAACAAAACATTTATATAAGGATGTGACCTTGGACACATGTTGCAATTTGGGAGCGATTGAATGAATGATAAATCGATACTCGATCTAAAGTAGGGTTTTGGGAAACTTCGGTTTGTAATAAAGTCAAATGCAACCAAAGTTTTAGTTTGACACCTAGTCTTGTTAGATCTGGTTTAAACTCAGGTTTAACACAATCTTTTGTACCGTTTGAGTTTCGTTACCCCAGGATATTATAGTATATTACCTCATTGTGGAAGCCACGTACCCATGACGCCCATGATATGCAGCAAGGACCGTTTCACTGTTCGCCACATTACTGAGTTTGTATAAGACATAGTTATATTGACTTAGCTTATTACATACGCGCTCTATTCGTCATTTCCATTTTACCTTACTAGGTATCTACCTAATTATAACTCCAAAATTTTTGTCACCTTGCCGCTTGGTTCGCATCAGGACAGATTCTCATAAAGACAGATTAGCAGAAGGACAGTTTCACATAAAGACAAAAAGGGTACAGTTACGCACACTTTTTTAGGCTCTTAACACTCTCACTGGCTCGCATATATACAGTTGTCCAAAGCAGCAGGCCATAATTAACTTTTTTGCCACCGGTGCCACTTTCTTGTCGGAGTATGGAAGTGGCACCAGTAACAGAAAAAGCTTAATATCTACTTATTTCTCATCCTGACCATTCTTGTCACACCACCCATCCCTCTCAACATGATTTCGATTAGCAAATGAGCGCCAGGTATTTCTTATTGTTCCCAGATCTCTTGCTATAGGTAGCTTGTCGCTTGAACCCTGTACCTAATGTCGATAGTCACACAACTCTTTATTTAAATCAGCCTCTCAACAAGAATTATCCACCTGATTTCTTCCTTCTTATAAAAGGTTACTGTCAAGAAGGTGGCAGCTGCATTATTCCGCGATCACCAATTCCTTTACCAGGCGTAGCTTGTTTCCCCATGACCATTCGTTGCAGCTATTGGCAGGTCGAAGTACAAATATAGAGATGTGGAGTGTTAACGGGCTGATAAGGTGAATAAAAAGCAGAGGTAATAATTTTTTTAATATTTTAATGCTACGATGTCATTTCGTTATCGTTTTCTTCTTTCTATATAATTATAAAATCAATAATTTTGACGAGTAATTAACAATTCAAATTCTGGCATAAACTCCAGCAAAAGTAGAGAAAAATGATCGCAAGTATTTAGCAGTATACACCAGTGGCGAAGGGAGAAAATTTACAAAGGGGAAACCGTCCCAGAAATACCCCACCAAAAACAAAACCCACTCACCAATAAAAACATTAACGAATAATATAATCCTTCCGAATTGCAAAGGCCACTTTTCGGTATTACCTATGTAGTTGTATTACGCAACCTGATTTTTAATAATTATGGTCATTCACCAACGCCTACCGACCTCAAGTGGCGAGTGGCGAAATTATTGTAATCTAACAAAGGAATGTAATGTAAGTGAGATGGTGATGGCTAATAGTTCTGTCAATACCATAAGTATTGACAGAACGATTAGCTGCACTCGTAAAGAATGCTGCACTTCATAAACGAGGCACAAACAACTCGTTAGATTTCGAGTTACCTTCGGGTGCCTTCGGCAAGCATTTTAATAAGTTTGACTCTTCGCACACATACGCAGTACCTATCTTAATTATTATCTTATGGCAGTACGGGATTTCTTTGTGTGGGTGAGATGAGAACTCGATATTGACCGGCTTTTGTTGCAATAGGTTACTATTAAAATTTCGTAGGCGTTATGTTAGTTAAAAAAAAATGTCAATTGTCAAGGGTCAATTGATGGCTATATAAAAATTGTAGGCATTATGTTAAAAGCACGTGAACATAGTGTCAGTAGGATGGGTAAATAATATAATATTACGCTGGTCTAAAAAATATTTGACGTAGGTATAAATATTTATATCTTGGCAATAGCTCAAGTAAGTAATTTCAAACGATTGCAATTAATTAGTACACACATACTAATTATTTCTCCTCTCTATACTGATCTCATGTCCGGATGCAGGTTTCAGTAAGAATTCCACTTTGAGTTTCAGTTTGCTGACGTCCGCCTTCACTCGATATCGTCGTATGAAGTGCGCAATAGTCACCTTCAGCGACGCCATGGCGTATGTTTTACCTGGAAAGTAACTTGATTTGTAACTCCAGCCGTTCCACAACCATAACACTTCCAATCCCTAATACGGCACATCACATTCGTTATGCTAGCCCGCACTCAGCAATGTCTATTGCGGAGTATGTATTCAAATATCTACTCAAATGATATTCATCAATGCACCCGAGCGCTTAGTCATTTATATATGACAACTTTCATGATACGCTGTTAATTTATTATGTACCAGGGCCGATACGTTCCCACTATGACATGAACATAAAACAGGTTAAATTGAGAGAACCCAAAAGGAATAAGTAATAACAATAGGCCCAACCTATACAATTCCTCTTGCCCCAACCGAAGCTACCGAAGGCGTTGGGATTATCTGGCATGGAAGCAGGATCTAGCCATCGCTCTGGTCGGAACTGATCGCTGTCTGGACCCCACACTGCATGTCGGTGAGTTCCACCTTGCATCAATACGCACTGACTGCCCGCTCGCATAGTGTAGTTCTCTGAAATAGTTATTCCAATGTGGCTAATTTAAATGCTAACAGATGGAATTGGAAGGTCGTGACCTCGAGTTACGAGTCGTAGTAGGACGTGGGTTCAAATTCAAGATAAGCTCACCCAAAGGTGTTAGATTTATCCATGACTTATGTGCGCATTAAAACTAACCTAATGAAAAAAAAAATCGAAAACATAAGACATCCACCCATTCGAACTGTGCCCACGTGATGGATAACAGATAGGTCTCTTTCTCAAAGATGAGGCATAATCTGAGCAGTGGGAGAATTCACAGCAGGGATGACGAGAAGAATATTATCATTGAATAAATGTCCATTGCAGTTCTTACTTTTGTCTCTTACAATAATTGGTGGTGATTGACATATTTTCAAGTTCACCAGGAATCGCAAACACATCGAAATATAATATTGGGGATTAGTTTGTTTTCTGCGAAAAGGCACCTTGTGCAAATCCTCTATTCATCTACTAGTAGTTATCTTCCTTTTCTAAAAATCTATAGCTTTTGGCTCGAAAAAGAGGTAAAAACCAGCTTCAAAATTCGACCTTCTTTCGTTACCTTCGTTTCGTTTACGTTTAGAATGAACTACTTACTAAGCTTTACATCTTTATCAACAGATCTCAGAAGAGCAGGTGTTCCAGGAAAATACCGAAGACTCTCTTTTATCACAGCTTCTGTGTATACGAGTCTGTTTAGATCATCCTTCTCTACATCTTTATCTGGACCTAGCACTGCCATTAACCTGAAATAGTAAAGGTCAAGTCAGATTGCTTTGAACTTCATGAACGAAGAAAACGGTTTTATGCTATTGATGGTATGACAAACTTCTCTTCTTAACTATGTGTAAACGAAATAACGATTATTTTCGAAAGCCGAGTTACTCGATTTAAGAAAAGCAGCTTGTCGCAGTATGATATTCTCAGTTTCATTTTTAAGAGAGAGGTTTTGTAAACCGTATCCTGAAAGCACACGGCAAGTAAAATTAGGCAGAAATAATCTAGAATAATCTATCATTGCTGTATCTTTTTTGAAGGGAATAAACTGGCATTTTAGTAATATGAAACACAAATCGGCGACTTAAAAACATAGGTACGTGAAATAGAAAAATTCTACTCACTCTTCATAAAGTTTTTCCTGTACATCAGGGTATGATCCTAGCATACCCGAGATGGCCAGTGTCATAAGGGATGTAGATGCGAAGCCTACCATGATAGTAGTGTCAATTTCCTCTTTGATCTCTTGGTCTGTAAGGATATCATCCATCGATAGCAGAAGATCTAACAGAGGTTTGTATTTTCCTGAAATTAATATGTTTGAGTAAAAAGTATTATTGGTGACGATCCAGTTGCACATTGTGACAGTACTAAACTAGCTAAACGCATCTGTCACATTCTTTTTTTATTGAAACAGAAAGAGACAAGCGCTCTTGGTTTAGTTTAGACCTATCAAAGTATGCAACAGAATCAACACCATTGTCAAATTAATCGCAGCTACTTTAATGGATAATACAACTATTTCAAAGCAAATCATCCAAAATACGTGAATTATACCAGTGTTCTTAATTTCAATTCCTTTTACCGTGTCCCGTTCAATTTTCATTGCTGCCTTTTTTTGTTCAATAATCTGTAATTATGATACTAAGGTAAATAAAGATTCAATATACACACATCAACAGTTCAACACTGTCTAGGGTTATTTCATACTAAGTTACTTATCCTAAAAATGACTAGGGACTTCGAAAAGATTTTGATGGTGATTTACCTATTTCTAAGGTAAGGTAGATTTACAAAAAAATAAAATAAAAAAATGCAAAGGATAAACTCTGAAATGTATCAGCTGCAAATTATTAGTTGAGGATTTCTCTTGTTTTTTTTCGTTTATCAGGTTTTAAGGAAAGATTTTGGATTAAATTGATGCCATTGAAGTTATTGAGGACATGGAAATCAAAATTGGACCTCAAAGTACATGTTCAAAGCAGTAGGTAATCTACAAGCTGATGCACTCCAACGTGACGTTGCTGAAGTGATTGGAACGAGACAAAACGTGATATCCAGGTTGAGTTCACGTTATAGTGTCACTAGAGAGTTGGCTGTGAGATAACTAGGTAAAAGTTGAATGACTACCCATAGACAAGATCGATATTTGCAAGTTCTTGCAAAAAGACAACCAAAAAAATTAAGGCTATGCGATTGGTTCAATGGCTACAGTCTGAACACTAGTTGCTTGTAAGTGACCAACCTGAGAGAAGACAATATGAAATCTACCTTCATGCTGGCACACCACTTTTTACTCCAGCACTAGAACGAGGCAATCGTGGACGCACACTGCAGTGGTCTTGAGGAAATTTGCACTGGGAAGATCGTTGAATATATTCAGTGGTATTTCTAATGAATTGCGGTTGGGGCTCATTTCGCAAAGAGTACACGATCGTAGTATTCCTGGATGTGCAAGCCACCACCAGCACCCACAGAAATCTTCCATGCCGAGGTGGAGCGATTATGGTAGGGGCGAAAATTCTTCTTGGCGAGAGAACAGACTTCGATTGGGTGTAAGGCTCCATTACTGCTAAAAGATACCATAATCAGATGCTAGGACTAATAACCTACCCACATCGGCTACAATTTCGTCAAGATTTCCGGTTTATTCATGACAGTTTCTGTATACCCGATACCGATACCCAACCCGGTGGTAAGAATTTGGTTGCAGGATCATATTGCTGCGATTCTGGAGTGACCTGCATAATCACCGGACCTAAATCCCATTGGGCATGCTTGAGATAGGGTGAAACGAAGAGCTCTCGAGAGATTTCTCCGACAGTTCTTTCACAGATGAGCAACTTTTTTACACCTCAGCAGAATCTGGGACAATATTTCACATTTTTTAAGCATGCAGAACTATTGCAGATGCGTATATTATAACATCAGGGGTGCTTTAACTGGTTATTAATTTCCACATCCCTGTAAAAAAGCACAATTCTTTTTTGTTTTTGCTCTCATTCATCCGAGCATCCGAGCATATAAGTAGTTAGTTACCCCTTTAGTGCAATTGGAATCTTTTTCTATTTTGACTCTAATTGAGACGAACAAAAAAGATACTTAATTTTCATTTTTATGATAGTCCATGAAATAAAGTTTATTTATATATGTAAGCTTGTCATAAACTATTTCCGATATTTTTAGTTAACAATGAACAACTGAAATATCCCTAGACAGTGTTGATGTGTGTATTTAACTACAACTGGCTGTTGCCCGTGGTTTCACTCGAATCCTAGATGAAATACTTTATGTATCTGGAAAAAATGTATGCTTAGAAGTAATTTTGGATATGGGTCTTCAGTGTACAAATATTCCTCAAAATCCGATCATTTATTTATTCGAGATTGAGTAAAAAACATCCAAATACCTAAATATAATATTCACAAAAATTCCACATTAATAATACTAATATTAGCGTGGTCACGACTGAGGTTGGCAACACCTTTTTCTCAAATAAATTGCACACTAGGCTTTGTATATTATCCTAGGGCTAACAGGCGCGTTCCTAATATACAATTATGATACAAAACTGGTACATTATCAGCCCCCATTCTCTCCAAAATGATAACGCTCAATCGTTACTGAATTAAAGGTAATTTTAAGTGGATATTTTATAAAATCTTGTATTATGAAAATTTATATTGAACTAAAAGACATTGGAATTGGATCTATTGTCACGTGGGCAAAGCCGCGGGTACAGCTAGTTGTTAAATAAATAAAACATGAATTAAAAAAATAAAAATTAAACTGAGCACCTAGGCGTCAAAGTACTCCTCCTCATCGCTGTCAATTGTTAACGTGCCCAGAAGACTGGCAGCATTGCCACGTTGAATGGCAATGCTTATTCTTTGACCAAAGAATAGGCCAGCGCTCGGGTCACGCGTAGCGTCGACCAACCGTTTTGCAATATCTCTGAATAGGAGACGTGCATTCGGACCCCGTCACCGGAGCGTTTCGACACCAAACGGCTCAAATATATAACTACGGATAGGGTTTATATATTTGTGCCATTTGAGTGTCTGCTGCTGCAGCTGCAGAGCCAGCACAGCCTGCCGAGCCAGGAAGATGGGAAGGCGCAAGAGTGTCGACACAAGTTTCGTCCCACAGCATTGGAATTGGATTGATATTAAAATTACCATCAAAAGTAAAGAGGCAGTATGGAGTATGGAACGACATTACCGTTTAGCTATGCGGTGGATACGGATGGATGCGATTTGACTATATTTGTCGAGTCGGTGTCGATGCCCTCTCATGTAAAAATGCCCAATAAAATCATCTTTGAGCTACTTTCAGTTTCAAAATACTTTACAAAAATAAGTAACTATTGAACTTTATTTTGAATTGCAGAACTGTTGTTGTTGCTGCAGAACTTTGTTTTGAATATTGTTATGTATAACATGTATTCTTCAAGATAAGTGACTTGTATTCTTATTGGGAAATAAATATCTTAAACCGTAACCGTAAAACTTACCTCAGTAGACATTTTATTTAACACGCTTATTGGTTTTGCCATTTTATGTTCATGTCCACTCAATTTACACATGAAGTCAGTGTACAGATAAAATTTATTACATCTTTTTGTGATAAGACGCAATATTTCATTGACTGCTTCAAAATACTTTTCTACAAATTCCTCATTAACGACGGTTACTCCAAAAGCATTTACTGAAATAAAAGTAAAGGTTAATATCGCCACAGTTTTGTGTAGGCCAGCATAACTCTGATTAAGAGCGAACATCGCGGGAAAGACGTGGATGCGATTGGCACAGATCAGGGAAATATAGCATGAAAAGGAGGAGGCCTATACTCTGCAGTGGGTAGAAACAGGCTGTCAATGATGATGATGAAGAGCGAACATACAAGTGTTATGTTGTCAACCATGGATGACATAGATAACAGACTTCGTAATCCCGTTTTGACCAATTTAACAGCATGAAGAAAAAAAATTGTACTGAAATATTTTAGGGCACTATTTCTAAGTTTTTGCTTGAATATCACAAATATGATTGGTCAGTAATTCATTGATACACTCAAAACTTTACATAAAAACATAAAAAAATTATATAAGTAAAAATTCTGTTTCAGAGAAAATATTACAAAATAATTAATTTCTCGAAAACTACAAAATATCGTAGAACATACATGGGGGTTCAATCGATGAGTATTAGTGTCCCCTGACCACAGACCTTCGCTGGTACAGGTTTCCTAGGACACCCTGTATATTGTTAATTTTATTAGAAACGTTCTCCTGTCGTACAGTTTATCTACTAGTATTTCTTTTCAAATTGTTTATTCTCAACAGTTATATTATACTTAAGATGAACTGCTGCAATTCACTATTAACGCTTTTCGATAACTGCATATTCCCTATCTTTGTTCCTTTTAAGTCATAATCATGATTAATTAGCTTCGGTCATAACTTTTAACAAATCTATACTCACAACAGAAAGTCTCAAGAGATATCTTCCTGAAATAGGTAAAAGCATCGAATTGCCCTTTTCCAACATTGGGCTCTAAGTCGTACAACAGCCGTCTGGATTGACTGTTAAATGCCCCGAGGAACCCGTTTATCACTGGTAAGCTGAACGCTGGGTCCATCAGCTTGCGGTGACGCTTCCATACTTCTCCTGAAATAAAAAACATGCCTACATATTTCTTCAAACCCAAATTAATAAGGGAGATCGAATAGTGATAAACCATATCCAGGCTAGTTGATGTCAGTATCGATGTTGTATAATATACATATTATGTACCTATGTATTCATAATTTAGAAATGAATTACTTATATTATCTGGATTTTAACACAAATAGACATTGATGCACAAACCTAACCACAAATCAAAATAAGTACTTTATTGGTTTAGCTTGAAAAATTGGGGATACCGCAAGTCTCTATTTTTGGTCCATTCTTACAGAATACAAGTAATATTTATGTGGAACATTAAACATACTAACAATCGTAATGAGGATTATACGAAATTTGGGATTCAGAAATAAATCTTAATCAAGCTTAAAGATCCTACTAACCTGATCCGGTGATCAGCCCATCCCCCAGCCATTGTTTAGTGTAGTCATAAGCAAAATGCTTCTTTAAACACGAGTTTGAGGCCGTCAGAGCATCGTCGGGGTCTGTTATTACTGTAAAAGTGAAAGACAATTTGGAGGGAGAGGAAATTCTAGAATATCCGTACAATATACCGTCGATGCGCCTGGACAAACCCCTTATGAGGATGTTATCAACTTTTCAGGAGGCCGATTAAATTGTTTTATCTAATAACTAAGATAATAAAACAAATTAATAAAAAATAACCAAAAACTGCAAAAAAGGGAACTTAAAAGATGGAAACAAGATGAACAGAAAACCGAGTATCGTTTATCAAAAATTATAACATGCAGTTGGAGGCATCTAGGATGTAACGAACGTCGTAAAACATGCCTCCGACTGCATGTTATATTTTTTAATAAAGGAGGTTTTCTTTTCATCTTGTTTCCATCCTTTTATTTCTTTTTTTTTGCTGTCGGTTTTCTTTTATTATAAACCTTTTAGTTTTATTAAAGTTAAGTTATTCTAATGTATTAGGATGATATACACGTTTATTAAATCGTCTCTTCAAGCCCTTCATTTTGACAACAGACATGACCATGTCACGAAATAAATATACATATTTTACAGTTACACTTACCGGCGGCAAAAACTGCCATGTAGTTTATTAACACGCTTTTATTAGGTTCACAACTAACTATGTAAGAAAATCTTAGAAGTTCCCGGTTTCCGATTGAGCTGAAATTTTGCATACACGTTCAGTTTGGATGACTAAAGCGTGTTCTATAGTTCTTTTTAAAACTATAATATTTTATTTTTATTCAGAATCCATACCTATTGCCAGTGCCATTTGCGCTTTTAAAACGAATCTAAGGATACCTATCTCATTATATTTGTTAACATCGGTGCACACGTTAAGGCTCTAGGATGAACATAATGGTTGCTAACGAACTTTAAATCGTTATAGGTTCTAAATGGTCAATCGTAATGAAAAATGATAAGAGAAACCTAAAGATGATTTTCGAATACCTATTCAATGATATAAATATGTATAATGATATTGTATGAATCGATTGACGTAGGAATCATCAAAATCGACCCACGCGTTTGGTCGCTGAGTCTACAAAATTCGCTATGGGAAAAATCCCAACTTTACAGAAGTAAAAAAACTGTATTTTTTCTAAACTGATACTAAAATTTTCGATTTATAGTATGCACAAAAATTGACTTTATATCGTATACTTACTTATATATAATTTTTTTGCTCGAAAATCTATTTATATGTTCGGATTTAAAATATAGGTTCACAGAACTGGTATAATTTCATTGTGAACTTATGGGTTGCCTTG
This sequence comes from Allophyes oxyacanthae, assembly GCA_932294325.1. Taxonomy (NCBI): domain Eukaryota; kingdom Metazoa; phylum Arthropoda; class Insecta; order Lepidoptera; family Noctuidae; genus Allophyes; species Allophyes oxyacanthae. The sequence goes on from OW028631.1 coordinate 11,822,764, forward strand.
TGGCAAATTGAGACACAATGCGAATTATAACAAAAGGTTTTTAACAATAGACGTGACGTTCGCCGCAAATTCATCCATCATTATAACTATTATTCTTGCGCTGTAGACTTTCCGATTCAACAACACCAATTAGCATGACTGTATGGTCATCATTCCATTCGTCTACCGGTTGTCTAGATCTGAAGCAGCGTATGCATTATCCTGACTGCGTAATCTTCAGACAGCGGTAGGTATTGCAGTTCACACAACAGTTGCACCTGAGAGCTCATTTCGATACGACAGAAGATAATTAAAAAACAAAAACTTACTGTAGTAAATACTGCGTCCGATGAAACCGACAGTGACGCCACCTTGTCTAACACTGTCGTTAGCTAACAACTGCAAGATCTCCCATAAATCTGTACAAAGAAGTAAATTACAATAGGCAACGCATTCATTAAATTCGGCCACAAGACATTTACTTCTGCCTGGTTGGAAAATACTCTTTTTTTATTGGAAAAAACATGCTACTCGTACATCACACACTCCATCACAATCTCCAGTATTATAGGTACAGCTTACAGATTTAAATCTCACACACACAAACAATCAGATCAGAAAACCTAGTAATCCATTCATGGATCGAACTCGCGCCTCATACCACAAAAAATCGCCGAGACACTGTAGCAACCGGCCGAGCCGTCAGACGTAGATAAACCTCACACTGCGTTTTTTCAACGGGAATATTACAAAAGTGTATTTTAACAAGTAGTATTTTATTATACAGAATCTTCCCGGAAATCGTTTACTTCTATTTCATCGTCTACTTACATTCAGTATCACCAAGTAGCAAATGAGCATGCCCAATGATGGGCAGCGCGCCGGGGTATGCGGGTGGCAACGCATGAGCACGCAGCTCCTGTGCACGCGAACGCCATAACCACACCGCGCATGCGCAAACCAATATACACAGCAGGAATACAAGAAGCATTCTGAGATGACTAACGCAAAGGGAGAGTTGTGTTTTAACTTTTAAATCATGGACTAATGCCCGAAGACAGCTGGAGGAGGTTGGATGTGGAACGCGGAGAGCAAAGTGTGGCGGCACTAGGGAGATGCCTTCGTCTAGTGGTGGACCGGGATTATTGAAATGATACAATATTATTTTATATGATACTCAATAACCTTTACGTGTAATTAGGTACCTACATAAAGACAAGAATTATGTACGTTCTTTTAAAACTAAAATCAATTTTAATTATGGAATGTTAATTGTTTTAACCAAGGCTCTTGTATACGGTTGTAGTGAAAATGAGACACAAGGGATAAATCTTGGGATGTTGACCGACGCAGACTGACAAAGGATCAGACAATTTATAACAATTTATAGTAGTTAGTTTGATGCATAATACTCATTTTGTAATACCTAGTTTTATATTAATTTTATTTTTAAGTTAATAAAACAGTGCTCATATATAAATTTATTTAAAATAAACATTAATTGTTATCTTTTATACTTGTATAGGGGAAGGTGGGGCATAACGGGGACGCTAAGGAAATCTAACAATAAAACTATGATAAATACACTTTTAATCATTGTATTATTTATTATAACACTGTTAACTTATTAATCTACTATTTTGGTATGTTTTTGGCACGATAATTAAGTAAATGACTTAAAAAACGCGATTATTTCGTAACACTAAGAAAACCCCATTATGCCCCGGGGTAGGGGCAGTATGGGGTACCTAAAATGGGGCAGTATGGGGTAGGTCCATAAAAACTATTTAGCCTCGCAGTGTAGGCAGATGTATATTTCTTCGGCATCGTCGTCATCTACACCAGCACAGGCATTATGTGACCTACATCCACAAAGCTGGCGCCATATTGTTGTGCTGCCTTTTTGTATTCTACTGTTTTGCTTAAGACAGCATCAGTGACCTCCTTCATGTTTGCTGCTGACCAACTCCCTCTTGTACTTTTCTTTTTATATGTTCGCCCCATTTTTTATTGATACCTAAAAAAATACAACCATAACAACTATGCACTAAATAATCACGAGACGTAAATAGAATACATTAGCCGATCAAAATAGTGTCATTATTCTTTAAAGACATCACTATAAGATTTGGAATAATCTTTTTAATCATTATATTTATGGTTTTCGAAAAAAATACCTGTATTAAACCTCCAGGCATGACGGGGGCGGATGTCGGAGATGGATATCCGTATCGATACGGGGCAGTATGGGGTACCCTATTCTGCCCCGTATCCACGTCCCCGTCTCGCCCCAAGGTCTGATTTAATACAGGTATATTTTTTTCTAAAACAATAATTGTAGCACCAAAGTTTTAGTCGGAGTAAATCCAGTACCGATAACTGAAGATTTACACAAAAAAATATAAATAAAATACACTCAATATTTACCTTTTGAACAATTTTAATGTAACACCATAAAATGACATCGAACTGTGCGTAAAAACTATTTTTGTCGTAAAAAATGGATGCGTGCACACTGACGTTCTGTCACTTCCGCAGTGAGCGTTGATACAAAATAGCCGTTTGTTATTAAATACAGGACATCGTTAGCATGCCTGTGTATGCGTAAATGTGGGTGGCCCCATCGTGCCCCGTGTCCCCGTTACGCCCCACCTTCCCAGAGTGTTTTTCTAAACAATAATTTGAAGATGTTTTCGTGGATTGATAACTACGGAAATTAATTGTCATCTTATACAAAATTGTTAGTTCTGACCAATATTCACGTTAAATTGCTTTTTGTAGGCGGTCACCGGTCACTGATATTTTTAGTTAGCAATCTGCTTCTTTCTTATTTCACTAAATGGTTTTGGGTTAAATGTGGCTGTAAAAAAAGTAGGTTATTATTGTCGGCCAATGTGTCTCAGATTTTTGAAGAAATTCTTAGGGAGAAGTAAGTAGGTAAGTAATACAGGATGTAAGGGACATCGTAACGAAAGCTGATACCATTAATTCATTACATGAATCTGAACACCTCAGCGTAAGAATAAGGCGTCGGTCTTTTAATTTTTTTTACGATTTTGTTCGCAGGATTTATAACTACGTAAAAAATCTGCGAACAAAATCGTAATTTTTTTGAAAAAACCGACGGTACTCTTAATTCTTACCCTGAGGTGTACTGAATCCATGGTATCAGTTTTCGTTACGATGTCACTTACACCCTATGGAATGGATGTCCCTAAGGAATACTCATATTAACGCAAGTTGTAATCGAATTCTGATCTGAGAAGTCTGTAAACTGTTTTTTTAATTACATCACGTCATAATGTATTAAGACTTTTGTGTTTATTGATATTTACATGTTATCACCTCATTTAAACTAGATGACTTAAAGTGTGAGCACAATGTAGCCAGCTGCGGGTCTACCGCGTAACTAAAATTGTAATGAACATCGACATCGGTATTAAACTTCAATACGATCGTAAGAGCCTAAACTTTGAGCTAACTTGTATTTTTTTTACCGATCATGAAGATAGGAGTCCCAACTATATGATAGGTAATTTTTTTACAAGTTAGCTCAAAGTTTAGGCTCTCACGATCGTATTGAAGTTTAATACCAATGTCGATGTTCATTACAATTTTAGTTACGCGGTATACCCGCTGGTTATCGTGTCTTAAACTGCAGTCAAAGTTTATCACATGTGATCATAATTACTATTAATAAAATTGTTATTATTACTTATTTATTGTACACATTAACTTTTACTTAACATAATGAAATGAACTTTTTTCATATGTAACATAAACTGATTAATAGGCATTTAACATGAATAATAGTAATCAGTCACATTTCTTCTAAATACTCGTAACTAGGTATGTATAAAAAACGAATCAAACGATTATGTTACATAATATTTTTGTCAATCCCAATAATCCCGGTTTTTAAAAATATAATCCCAAAATTTTCGCGGCTGGAATAGGGACTCGTTCTCTATAGCGGATGTTTGTTTTGATAGGAGTAGCACCGCTAATGTAAAGACATCATGCTATATTTCAGAGTCAACTCAACTAAATGTGTTAAAAAATTTATGGTACCTACTTAGGATTTTTAGCAATTGTAATATTAAAACAATGAAATTATTTCACCAAAATACACCGTTCTCACATTAATAATGCGTAAAAATTTTTCATCAACAAACAAAAACTAGCTGTGCCGTGGGATTCTTCATTATTAGTGCACCTAGAGTCTCGACATTTCTTAAGTGCCTGTATCTGGTTTACATGAAATAAAGATCTATTCTATTCTATTCTATTATCAAGGTTATGGTAAGTAATTGGCTGTCTACGTTACACGGAGCTGTTTGATTCCCGTATGGAACAAATATTTGTATGACCTACAGTTATTTCTGGTCTGAGTGTGTGTGCATATGAAGTTTATGAATGTATGTAAACTGCCCACGAAACAGCCATGTTATGTTTCTTAGAGTGGGGCAACGTTAGAAATAAAAAAAAACAGTTAGGTTACGTCCACTGCTGAACATGCGTCCACACAAAGTGTGCCACAAAAAACAATAGAAAATAATTTCTGCTGCATATCGGAATTCGTTCTGGAGATAGGTCTAGGCTGGGGGAATGCAGTTTACTTTGGCACCAAGTAGCTGGAGGAAGCAAGCGCACACGTTCTGTTGCAGATACGGTACAAAAGAATATCGTGATGATGTCTAGAATACGTGGCTCTCGGCTTCGTGAAGCGTTCGTGAAGCGAAATATCTGGCGCTCATTTGCTATTCGAAAGTTGATTCATGTTGAGAGAGATGTGTGGTGTGGCAAGAATGGCCAGGATGATAAATAAGTATTGAGCGTTTTCTGTTACTGCTGCCACTTCCATACTCAAAGAGATAATTACAATGGACAATCAATAGATCAAACCGAGGCGAGGTGACGATTTTTTTGGAGTTATAATTATGACAATATCGGGTGGAAAGAGAGTCAAAGTCAAAGGTTTTTATTTTGACTTTGACTCTCTTTACACTCGTTATTCCACCCGTTATTGCTACTTTCATGTAGGACTATGGAAAAGGCACCAGTAACAGAAAAGGCTCAATAATGATATCTAGAATACGTTTGTGTTACTTAGTGTTCATATCTGAACTACACAACGCCTTGGTGTTACACTGTTATGTTGTGTATTATGCTTTGAGTAAAGATACTCAAAGGTATTATGTGTGTAAAAAAATAAAATAAAATAAAAATACTTATTTTTCATCCTGGCCACACCACCCATCCCTCTCAATGATGAATGATCAATCCCATGAGCGCCAGATATTTCATAATGTTCCCGATCTCTTGCTATAGGTAGCTTGTGGCTTGAACCCGCGGGTCTACCGCGTAACTAAAATTGTAATGAACATCGACACTGGTAATAGATTTCAATACGATCGTGAGAGAGGTAGCTCAAAGCTTAGTCTCTCACGATCGTATTGAATTTTATTGCCAGTGTCGATGTTCATTGCCATTTTAGTTACGCGGTAGACCCGCCGGTACCTAATGTCGATGGTCTCCTAACTCTTTATTTAAATCAGCCTGCCAGCATAGTCTTGGCCACCTCATTTCTTCCTTCTTGTAAAAGGTGACTGTCAAGAAGGTGGGCAGCTGCATTATTCTGCGACTTTGAGTATCTAGTCAAAGTTCTGCGATCACCAATTTATTTCTTTGCCAGGGTTAGCTTGTTTCCCCATGACCGTTCGTTGCAGCTATTGGCAGGTCGAAATACAAATATAGAGATGTGGAGTGTTAACGGGGTGATAAGGTGAATAAAAAGCAGAGGTATTAATTTTTTTTATATTTTAATGCTACGATGTCATTTCGTTATCGTTTTCTTCTTTCTATATAATTATAAAATCAATAAGTTTGACGAGTAATTATCAATTCAAATTCTGGCATAAACTCCAGCAAAAGTAGAGAAAAATGATCGCAAGTATTTTGCAGTTTACACCAGTGGTGAAGGGTGAAAATTTTCGAAGGGGAAGCCGTCCCAGAAATACCTACCCCACCAAAAACAGAACCCACTCACCAATAAACACATAAACAATTAATATAATCCTTCCGAATTGCAAAGGCCACTTTTTCGGTATTACTGTAGTTGTATTATGCAACCTGATTTTTAATAATTATGGTTATGGTCAATTCACCGACCGCAAGTGGCGAGTGCCGAAATTATTGTAATCTAACCATCTCGCTTGCACTCACTACACTCCTTAGAGTAATGACAATACTATAATCTGCACTCATAGATATAGAAGGCTGCACTCCATAAACGAGGCATAAACAACTCGTTAGGTACGGGATTTCTTTGTGTGGGTGAGATGAGAACTCGATATTGACCGGCTTTTGTTGCTATAGGTAGGTTACTATTAAAATTTCGTAGGCGTTATGTTAGTTAAAAAAAATGTCAATTGTCAAGGGTCAATTGATAGCTATTAAAAAATTGTAGGCGTTATGTTAAGTAAAAGCACGTGAACATTTATAGTGTCAGTAGGATGGGTAAATAATATAATATTTTCCACCAATTCCTAAAAATATTTGACGTAGGTATAAATATTTATATCTTGGCAATAGCTCAAGTAAGTAATTTCAAACGATTGCAAATATTTAGTACACACATACTAATTATTTCTCCTTTCTATGCTGATCTCATGTCTGGATGCAGGTTTCAGTACGAAGTCCATTTTTTGTTTCAGTTTGCTGACGTCCGCTTTCAATCGATATCGTCGTATGAAGTGCGCAATAGTCACCTTCAGCGACGTTATGGCGTATGTTTTACCTGGAAAATGACTTGAATTGTAACTCCATCCGTTTGGAAGCTATAAGATTTCCAATTCCTTACACTGCACATCACGCTCGCAAGCAATCTTCAATCAGCAGTATCTTTTCAAATTTGATCGACTCCAATGTCATTCATCGATGCACCTGAGCGCTTTTTAGTCACAACATGATGTGACAAAAACCCCTTTTATGAAACTCTATTAGGGCTTATCATGATACGCTCTGAGTTTGACATAAACTCGAAAGGATTAAGTAATAATAAGCAAACCTATACAATTCCTCTTGCCCCAACTGAAGCTACCAAAGGTGTTGGGATTATCTGGCACGGAAGCACGATCTAGCCATCGCTCTGGTCGGAACTGATCGCTGTCTGGACCCCACACTGGATGTCGGTGAGTTCCGCCTTGCATCAATATGCACTGACTGCCCGCTCGCATTGTGAAGTTCTCTGAAATAGTTATTCCAATGTGATTATTTAAATCCCAGCAGAAAGCCTGTATATTGTAACTTCAAGTAGCGATGGTTCAAATCGAAAAAATCCCATTATTTATCAACTTGTCCTAACTGTGAAAGACAATGATTAAAAATCTTTTAACGTCCACCAATTCACACTGTGCCCGCGTGGAGGACGTTAAAATATTTTTAACGGACGAGTCTCTCCCTTGGAAATGAGGCAACATTCTTTCAGCAATAGCATTGATAGGCTGATTATGAGAAGAACATTATCATCGGATAAACATCCACTGCAGGCCTTCCTTCTGACACTTACAATGATTGGCGATGATTGACATAACGTCACTTTCTCCAGGACTCGCAAACACATACAAAAGATATTGAGGATTAGTTTGGTTTTTGGCGAGCAGTCTTCAAAATGATAGTTCTGGCTCAAGAAACAGGTAAAAGTTAGTTTCATTATTCGACCTGTTTTCGTTACCTTTCGAAAATTGGATGTTTGATAAGGTAGTATTTCGTTCGTGCATAAGAGTAAGTTCTTTTGTACTGTCTTCTTATACTTTAAGTATCTACTGGTACAAATATTATTCGCTTAAAATTAACTTAGTACTTACTAAGCTTCACATCCTTGTCAACATATCTCAACACGGCAGGTATTAAAGGGAAATACCGTAGACTTTCTTTTATCACAGCTTCTGTGTATACGAGTCTGTTTAGATCATCCTTCTCTACATCTTTATCTGGACCTAGCACTGCGATTAACCTGAAATAGTAAAGGTCAAGTCAGATTGCTTTTAACTTTATGAAACCATGAAAACGGTGCCTTTGATGCAAATCAATGTAATAAATAATCGATTATTGTCGAAAGACAATTATGTTACTTCGTTTAAGAAAACCGGCTGATGACAGTGTGATATAGTTAGGTACCACGTACATTTTCTATATCGGTTTGACAACACCCAAGGCTTTTGGCAGAATGATGTATTTGTATCTGTCGGCTATAACACATGGCAAGTTAAATTAAGCAGAAATAGTCCAGACTGGCGATCGGAAAACTACTCACTCTTCATAAAGTCTCTCCTGTACATCAGGGTATGATCCCAGCAGAATTGACATGTACAATATCATAGTGGACGCTGTGTCGAAGCCTGCCACGATAGTAGTGTCAATTTCCTCTCTGATCTCTTGGTCTGTAAGGGTATCATCCATCGATAGCAGAAGATCTAACAGAGGTTTGTGTCTTCCTGAAGTAAATATATTGTGTTATTTCAAAAACTGATTGAAAGTATTTTAATGGCTAGATATTACCAGTAAAGTACTCTACTATACCCAGGTATACGCATACCTGAGTTCTTCATTTCACTGTCGTTATCCGTGTCCCGTTCAATTTTCATTGCTGCCTTTTTCTTTTCTATAATCTGAAATTATGATACTTTATACAAAGATTCAATGGATTTAGGTTTGGTTTCGCTCGCATTCTAGGGTATTGTCTTCTTATTGTAATCTTGGACATGGTCTATCTGTGTACAAAGGACATCAGCAAAGTTAATGTTACTGGGGAATGTGATCCAAATACCACCCAGAAATGACACTATGTGCATTTGGTCACTAACGTCCTCTTATGTCTGAAAATCAAGCATCATTAAAATTCGCCCGCGGGTATCCAACAAAAAGTATGTAGAAGTTCGGCAATTAGTCCTGAATGTAACCATCACTTTGAAACATATCCTGGTAACTATCGGTCATATTACTATTCCTGTTTAACTATCATACTGCAGCATTTCGATGCTTAACTCCAAATATTGTAACGTTACCTCAATAGACATTTTATTTAACACGCTTATTGGTTTTGCCATTTTCTTTTTAGATCCACTTAATGTATACATAAAGTCTGTATGCAGATAAATGTTATGAAATCTTTCCGTGGCAAGACACAATATTTCATCGACTGCTTCCAAGTATTTTTCGACCAATTCCTCACTGACTACGCTTACTCCAAATGCAGTTACTGTAATGAAAGTAAAGGTTAAGGTGAGGTAAGGTGAGATGTGATGTTGTCAATTAATAATATCTTCCTGCTACTCCATAAACTCCGGCAATCCTGAAGTCTGCAGGAATCAGAACTGATTCATTAAAAGCTCATGCAATACTCACAACAGAAAGTCTCCAAAGATATCTTCCTGAAATAGGTAAAAGCATCGAATTGTCCTTTTCCAACATTGGGCTCTAATTGGTACAGCAGCCGTCTGGATTGACTGTTAAATGCCCCGAGGAACCCGTTAACGACTTGTAAGCTGAACGCTGGGTTCATTAGCTTGCGGTGACGCTTCCATATTTCTCCTGAAATAAAAAACATCCCCTACATATTTCTCTAAACCCAAATTACCTATTATGGGAGATTGAATAGTAATAAAGCATATCTAGGCTGATTGATGTCAATAAATATCGATGTTGGATGTATTATGCATGTATTCATAATTTAGAAATGAATTACTCCTATTATCTGGATTTTAACACAAAGCTAACCGCAAATCAAAATAAGTACTGTAATGGTTTCGAGTTTGAAAAATTGGGGATACCGCAAGTCTCTATTTTCGGTCCATTCTTACGGATTAGAAGTAGGTACGTAATATTTATGTGGATCAATGTATACACTCAGTACATGTTATTAATTATTGTAAACTAACAATCGCCTTAGAAATAAATCTTAATCAAGCTTATAGATCCTACTAACCTGATCCGGTGAGCAGTCCATCTCCCAGCCATTGTTTAACGTAGGCATAAGCAAAATGCTTCTGTAAACACGAGTTTGAGACCGTCAGAGCATCGTCGGGGTCTGTAATTACTTTAAAAGAGAAAGAAAATTTTGAGAGAGAGGAAATTCTGGAATATCCGTACAATGTACTGACGCGACGGTGCGCTTGGACAAAACCGATAAGTGGACGTTATCAAATTTTCAGTTTTATCTAATAAGTTTATGGAGGAACAAGGTATGGTGTTCCTCCATTGAAAAGGAAGGATCCTCCAGTCACATTTACGAAACAAAAACTTACTGTAGTGAATACTGCGTCCAATAAGAAGGACGGTGACGCCACCTTGTCTAACACTGTCCTTAGCTAACAACTGCAAGAACTCCCATAAATCTGTACAAAGAAATTCATTACAATAAGCAACACATTCATTAAATCCGGCCACAAGGCAATTACTTCTGCCTGATTCGAAAATACTCCTTTTTATTGGAAAAAAAACATGATGCATCACACACTAGACAATCTCCAGTATTGTAGTTACAGTTTATAGACTTAAGTCCCACACACACAAACACTCAAATCAGAAACCACCTATTAATCCATGCATGGATCCAACTCAAGCCCGTAACGCAAAAAAGCGCTGAGACACTGTATCGACCGGCCTACCTGTCAGACGCAGATAGGCCGTTCGTCGTACTCCGTTTTTTCAAAGGGAATAACACAAATATGTATTCTAACAAGTAGTATTTTATGAAATAGAATCCTCCCGGAAAATGTTCACTCCTATTTCACCGTCTACTTACATTCAGTATCACCAAGTAGTAAATGAGCATGCCCAATGATGGGCAGCGCACCGGGGTATGCGGGTGGCAACGCATGAGCACGCAGCTCCTGTGCACGCGAACGCCATAACCACACCGCGCATGCGCAAACCGAAACACCTAGCAGAAATTCAAGAAGCATTCTATGATGACTACGGCAAAGGGAGAGTTGTGTTTTTACTTTTAAATCATGGACTAATACTGAAGGCAGTTGGAGAAGATTCGATGTGGAACGCGGAGAGCAAGGTGTGGCGGCACTAGCGAGATGCCTTCGTCTAGTGGTGGACCGAGATTATTGAAATGATAGAATATTTATATGACACACAATAACCTTTATGTGTAGTTATATAAAAACAAAAATTATGTGCGTTCCTTTAAAACTTAAAAACAATTTTAACTATGGAACGTTCATTATTTTAATCAACTCTCTTGTATACGGTTGTAAAGAAAATGAGACACAAGGGATAAATCTTGCGATGTTGACCGATGCATACTGACAAAGGATCAGACAATTTATAACAATTTATCTCAATGCAATTTATAGTAATTAAAGACTCATTTTTTAAATCGTAAGTTAATTAGACGGACGGTTGGGTAATGTTCACCAACATATTTTCACAGTGTGTGTCAATTAATTGTACTTTTTATGATAAATTCGTAATTTTATAGCTATTATAAATTAATAGTTTGATTGAATACAAAGTGTTTTTCTAAATTATGTTTTGAAGATTTAATTGATTTATTGTTTTATCAAGGTTTTTCTAGAGCTTGTGTGTACAAATTGCATAATTATACCTACGTATATTATTATTATTTTAGAAAAGGTAGGGTACTAGGTACTAGACCCTTTTGTCACTGCGACCTGCGAAGATTTATTGTGACGCCTCTTGGGTGACTAACGTGACCATATTTTTTTATTCAAAACGGGTCACCTCCATTTTCCAGCAATATGTAATTCATAACTTTGTTTTATATAACTACCACATCAAAGATTCCTAATAAAAAAACACAATGTAACAAAAGTTTCTGTTAATATTAGTATCTAGTGTACCAAGTGTTTGTGTGTAGTGTTGTGTGTAAGTGTGTGTAGTGTGTGTGTGTGTGTGTGTGTGTGTGTGTGTGTGTGTGTGTGTGTGTGTGTAGTGTAGTGTGTATTATATCAATATTCATATCAATTTAAAAAATCAGTAATTATTAGATATGTTTTTTATTTTTCAGAGGAACAAACTTGTTTAATATGCTGGGGATATTAAATTTGTGATTGAGAACAAAAAAATGTACAGGTTTGTGTCGCTATAAATAAAAAACGACGCTGGCTCGAAAACGGGACAAGCGTCCCGAAGTTTTCTTAGGAGACACCGGGACAGAGTATCGAAGAAAGGGATAGTCCCGTTCAAATTGGTACGGATGGACACGTTAGTTATTACAGCACTCCCTCTAGCCGTAAATCAATAATAAATAATAACAATAATAATCGTAATAGTGTGTAATATATTACTATATTACCTATTACATTTAAGCATTTGATGTAAGGACAATAATGTACCAACTTGTACACCGAGACTGCCTGTTACCTATTTCTTTTCTGTTATGTCCATCCAAAGGCTGTCTGGAACAGCGGGTCTACCGCGTAACTCAAATTGTAATGAACATGGACACTGGTATTAAACTTCAATACGATCGTGAGAGCCTAAACTTTGAGCTAACTTGTAAAAAAAATACCAATCATGAAGTTGGGACTCCTATCTTCATGATCGGTAAAAAAAATACAAGTTAGCTCAAAGTTTAGGCTTCGTATTGTATTGAAGTTTAATACCAGTGTCGATGTTCATTACAATTTTAGTTACGCGGTAGATCGCTGATCGCTGTGCGAGATAAGACCGCCCATTGTACATACCTAAGCTTAGGTGATTCTCAATCCTGTTTTTATTACCTGGTGTACAATATTAATATTGAAGACTGTACTGACTGAATACTGTAGATATGCAGCAGTTATCCAACGTCACCTGGGTTTCCACATCAAAGTTCCCGATAACCTATGTAGCTCGTACAATACATAAGGCTTGATATTGGCTTGATAAATCTTCAAACTCCCAGTATAAATCAGTAATTAGGTAATTAATTTAGTGCCGCTGAGTATTCCGGCTCGAATAGATCAAATCTCTAAACAGTTTTAAAGCTTGATAATTAGCAAAATTACAAGAGAAGACAAAAAAAAACAAAATATGAAAAAAAAATCTTTAAAAATAGAATGAACTTATTCACAAACCAACTTTTAAAAAATATTTTTCATTTGCTACAACTGCCTGTGCGAAAGCTATTCCAATTTCCAACTTAGAATAATATATTTTATCCTAAGTTGGAATATTTTTTGGTAATCCGTTCCCGTGTACAAAAACATTTCCAAGAATTTATCGTTATAGCACAATAGGTATACCTACGTCATTATGTGAGCATAGTACTAGACCACAGACTAGAGCCTAGAGCAATTAGTGGTCAGTAGCGTACGTGATATGTCGTTTGCAGCTTTGCAGCGTAGCGTAGCTGTAGGTACTACATTTCGCGCTCATATCGTCTGAACAAAAATCGCGAGCGTACATTGCCGACAATGTAATATTTTTAATAAGCTTTTAGACTTGCAATGTTTGTATTTTCGGGTCAAATCTTGCAACTGAATTTTACAGCAGTTATCCTCAACCGATTGAATGTTTTGCAAACACGTTTAGTTTGGATAACAATGCATGGTTATCTAAGTTACCCATAGAGATAATACATAGTACCTAAGTTACCTCATTCTAAATCCAATATGGCGGACGGCCCAAGATGGCGAACTACTTAATTTTTGTCCACTCCATGATATGGGCAAAGGCGTACCAAATGAAAGGGTTTGCTGAGAAGAATACGAAAAATAAAATGACTTCACTCTAAATCCATTATGGCGGACCGCCCAAGATGGCGGACTAGTTATTTTTTCCTCCTTTCTTTTATAGAGATTGTGTTGATATTGATTTGTATTTAGTTAGTAAGGGTCATCGAATCCATCGAAAATCATTATTATTTTCTATATTCATATTTATAATTTAATATTTGTGAAAAGGATTGGTAACGTATGATAGGGCAAATCAACATTTTTTTTAAGTTTCAGAACGTACATCTATAACCTGTGGCAACAATATGTCGGCTGACTGACAAATTGACAACCACTGTCAAAGTGTCACTGACGCACGTCATAGGTACTTTTATCGAAAAATATCTCAAGAAAACAGAATTCTCCTCGTATTTCTACCTGCATTGCTATCATGCTAAAACTATGATACATTCATAACACATTCCTTTAGACTTATTTCTGTGTTCATGGACTTTAGTTCGTGTGTTCAAAATGATGGCAAACAATCGTATACCGTCAGGCCCGAACACGCCTGGCAGCCAGCAGACCCCTACACAGCAAGGCATCAGGATATTTATACAGAGGGACTATTCTGAAGGCACTGCTGTGAAATTCCAGACCCGTTTTCCGCCAGAACTGGAAGATCGGGTGAGTGAAAGTCAATTGTTTATGTGATGTTTGGAACCTTGATAGAAGGGCGCATTTGACGACTTTGAATCGTGTGACGCTCACGAAATGATGTCAACACTTATTTCTTCTTGTTTAGTCAATTAATTGAGTGTAATGAGTAGCTGAATGTCATTAGGTACAGATGAGAAGTGAGTTTATTTGTTTTCTGTATAGATTTGTACCCATTTTGGTTAGTGGTCAATTCAATATCAAACACCCTGTTTCCATTTATGGGATAAAGATTGTGTAGTGTTTATATTTATTGGAATTCATGTTAAAATATGATTGTAGTAAGTACTTACAATTTGTGTGAATAACAAACCGCTAACAACTAGTTAAAAAAAAAAAAAAACTTTGTTTTAAGCCAATTAGACTTAAGACAATCCATTATGATTTATAAAATTATGACCTCTAATTCTACAAATAGGTATACATAATACAATTACAGCGGTTACATGGCAAAAGTATTTGAATATGCAGCCTAACTTACAAGTATGCTCAGAATAGAATAGAATAGAAAATATTAATTCGATAAAGGACACATCGTCAGTACAGAAATAAAATAAAATAAAATTTAAACACAGAGATCAGAAAGAAACAAAAATAATAATAAGAAATAATAACAAACAAACACAGATAAATAATATAAATAATAGAATAGAATAGATCTTTATTTCATGTAAACCAGATACAGGCACTTATGATATGTCGAGATTCTAGGTGCGCGGTTCCAAATAGTAGGTCCAATGGAGTAGAACCGGCAAGAAACTGCATGGAAACTCTTATAAGAGCTGCGAGTATAATATAATTTAATGTGAATAGGATAATAATTAATTGCTCAATCTTGTGTTACAAAATAAATGATACACAATGCAACAAAGGCTTTGCCTTTGTTGCATTTGTTCATATGGTATTTGTACAGAAAATCTAGGTGCTCTGTTTTCCATAACTAGTGTTACGGCACCAAAAATATAATATATCATTAGCACATAACCAGCATACACAAATGTTTTTTAATTAATTCTTTATGTGACAAAACACCTCCGCTGCGGATAAACAGGTTGTAAATGTTGTAATTAGAAAGGTTAAAAATAGGTTACCAATTGTTATTATTACATTGATTATTCTATATTATTTTTTTATTACTAAGGAAATAATTGATTATTATTATAAACACTATAAATATTTTACTAAAATGTGAATTGTGCGCACTACATAAATAATTATACTGTATAACATTGCAGCCATTGCATAATATTAATTATTATCAATAGAATAGTAAGTAATTAGTAATAGAATAGTAGTAATTAGTAATAGAATAGTAATTAATTATCAATTACTATTGTAAAGTTACTGGCTATCCTGACTCATACTGTAGGTACAGGATGTTACTGTATGAGAGTCTCGACATTTCATAAGTGCCTGTATCTGGTTTACTAAAGATCTATTCTATTCTAATAGGGTACTATGTTAATTGCCTGTCATTCATTCATTGTTTGTTGTGTTCAACTATGACTAATAGCAAGAGACTGGATTTAGATACTGGTTAACTAGCATTATAGTCAATTTTTTATTTTGAATTCTGAGTGGATCCCGGCAAGAATAAAATGACCTTCTTCCTTTGTTGTCGTTAAAAGTAACTCAAGGAGTTTAAGACATAATTGTTAAGATCATTGGTAGCAGCATCTTCCTGATCCACTTATTTGTTTGCCAAAAATGGTAATTATGGCGATAAACACCATTCTTAGCAAACAAATCAGCCCTTCTCTTGTGAACATAATCCCGACAACTACGTGATATAATCATCAATCACTTCTCTTTGGAAAGAGCCTCTTTGAGAGGCAGTATACACCATGGAGGAGAGAAGGGCTGATTTGTTTACCCTTTTCTCCTCCATGGTATACAACCTCGGCTGTCAGCCTTCTAACTATCCTTGCTAACTGACTCGCTAATCTTTCCACCAAGGCCTGAGTAAATCTGATGTTAGATCTGGGGACCTAAAAAGTCTACATTGAGCGATTTATCTACGAATCTCCATAGTAACGGTTAAGCAGATTGAATATGAACCTTACGTATATGATATTTAGAGTCTTTAGTCGGATTTTAGTAATGTGAATCATGCCGACAGTAGAAGTCAGTTGTCATGCAACTAGAAATAAAAACCTACATAACCAACATACGGATTGTTATTTATTTTTTTGGTTATTATTTTATGTTTTTTCACATAAAAACTAAATTCTAAAGGTATGCAGTCTCACAAATAAGTTGTACAAAAATGATAAATTATAATTTCGAACGACTAACTCCTAAAAGAAAAAATCACATACAAGTTACAACTAATATCAATTCTTAAGAGGCCGGCGGAGCATGCGTATTTCATACAAACGAAATACCAAAATAATTTGTAAATCAAAAATATTCTTAAGGTAGTGTGTATTTATTCCGATTGGAATACCGAATATCTAGGTTCCCAAATATTTACTTTGAAAGGACACTGATTTAAAGAAGAGATATGAGGAATTCCAAATCCTTATAGAAAACTAATTTTTCTGATATTATAGCCAGTATTCTTATTTATTATAATTATTTGTAACCTAGATATTCTGTAATCCAATCGGAATAAATACACACTATTTTAAGAATATGTTTGATTTACAAGTTATTTTCGTATTCCGTTTGTATGAACTACGCATGGCCTCTTAAGTAGGAGTCATGTCCTGTATTCAATTTTGAAAGTTAATAACTAAGTATGAATCTCCACATTTCAGATAGACAGACAAACCTTCGAGTACACGATGGAGCGGTTGAACGAACACTTCGAAATGGCGGAGACAGCTGATTGCAGCACGTACTGCGAAGGCTGCTTAGCCTGCCTCACAGCATACTTCATTTATATATGCACCGAGACGCACTATGAAAAGGTATTTCCTGTTTTCCTAAACTTTATTAGTGATCTGTGGAGTATAATTTATCGAAGATTTTTATGATATCTTATACTAGCTGTACCCGCGGCTTTGCCCTCGTGAAAATATTTCGATTAATCTAAGTTAAGTGACTCAACATTGTAAGAGTCGCGAAAGTTTAACAACATTTATAAAACTTGACCTCCATGAAAAAGTGGAGTTATCCTTCATCATTCATATTGTCAAAAACTTACAAAAAATATGAGATCGATGCAATAAAATGCTGTATTTTTTACTTATTATCCAAAATAATAACGTAGAATTTTCCTATGCGAAGTGAAAACACGCGTTGCTTGGATGGGAGTTCTTTACTTTCCTTCGAATCCGTCCGGACCTCAATATGTCGAAGATATATATGATATAGACGCTCGCCTTCCATGCAGGAGTGTCTGAGCCCAAAGCCAGCACGCACCTCTAACTTTTCGGGTTCATATGCGGATTAGAATTTGATCATTAAGGAGTTAGCTTACCTTAGGAGGCTGAAAATCAGCGCTGCAGTTACATGCAGCAATGTGCTGAGCTGAGGCCTATTAGACACGCATTACCACGCCGAGCCTGCATCGCACAAACTATCAGGGTAGCCTAGCCTGATACCCTCTTTTTTTGTCTTTTTTTATTTATGTCTTATACTTTCTGTTTGCGTAATTTTTATTGATTTTTTATTTTAGTGTGTGTTGGGTTTTGTGATGTCTAATAAATTTATTTTCTTTCTTTCTTTCCTTATTAAAGGCATAGTTCATCGCGCCATCACCGTGGTTTTCCACACCTATTATTAGGAGGTCCACAACATGCTACTTATGTTGTATGTCATGAATATGGCGACGAATTTCCTAACTCCTATAGGCCTCGACCCATATGTATTTGGTTGCTCAAACTACGGTGATTGCTAGAGAACCTAGCAATGGCTATGCACGCTCTAGCTTATTGACTTGCCTTTACAAGTACAAAGTTCTAGTATTTAGCAGTAATCTGTCTCTAATTACTGGTAATTATTTAGCCTTAACAATAACAAGCTGAGGCTATTTACAAGTAACTGAAAACATTAAAATTAATTTTGCTACAGATTTTTATACATACTAGAGTTTCTTACCGAATCTTCTCCGTTCATTTTTTTTTTAATCATAGCTATACTCATCGCCCATATTTTAGAATCAATTTGGTTATAATATGATCGATGCCTAAACTATACTTAGAGTTTCTTACAGGATCTTCTCCATAGGATTAACATTCTTTGGAACCGTGTACCTAGTCTTTATCGTTTCAAAAATGCTTAATATTTGGTTTATTTGAAATAAAAACTTTTATATTCTATTCTATTAAAATAATATACTATGAAACTATGGTGAATAGGCGCGTGATAACTTTGTATAAACTGCAATAAAACCACTATGAGTCATTATAAAAAAAAATACCAAAGCTCCTTGGTTCTTTTCAGGGATGACGAGTAATTTTACTGGACAAAATATTTTTTTGTTAACATCATACTTTTTTCCCTCCACAGCACTTAAGAAAAGTATCAAAATTCATAGCGACGCAAAACGAAAGAGTGTACAATCCTCGCGGGATCCACATAACAGACCCCATTCTTCGAGGTCTTCGAGTCATAGAGATTACGGTCATAGACGTACCCAACTGCCAGAGTCCTACCGGCAACTCTAACACCCAGATGAGGCATACATGACCACCACAGGAAAATAGAGAGTTCTTCATGTAACCAAGCCGTTATTGGTTGATGTAGGAATTTGGCGCTTATGTGGAGGGAATGAGATTGGTTTTTCTTTGATTTTGAGATAGCTTCAGCTCAGTTTGTATTTTTTTTTTAATTGTGTTTTCCTGGCGTCAAACGATAGGTTGAGTCGTCCAAAGTAGTTCCTATCAAATTAAAATATCACTAAAGTTGAAACTTCATTACTTTGATAAGAGAATAGTGTAGCGGCGTTTGCAACTGCCTGCTACGCTACTGAATTTTCTTCGATTCGTTTTATTTAGATTGAGGAACTTTGGCATAAAATAAAATGCGATGCGTTATACCAAAGGCAAATGCCCACTCTTGGCCAGTAGGTAGGCAGGTTCGTTACACCAATGTGAAAAATACAAAGAAATATCTTATTTAGTAACTAAAATATTGTTATTATTTATTTGTTTGTAACACTCGGGAATTAAAAACTTATATTAAAAAGACATTCAATCAATTATGCATGTGATGCAATCTTCATTTCCGCACGTTATGTCAATCTTATAAAAGTAGTGATGGCAAATGTCACAAAAAATCGAAATCAAATAAATCGAGAACTGAATGATCTTCTGAAAATCTTTTTTCTTTTGTTTCGCTTCCTATATTAAAACGTTTAATTTCTATAGAATAGGTAAAATAAATGTCTATTGATTGTCTTCCGAAATCTATGCAGTGCTGGTTCAAGTTTATTAAAAATATCGATTCATAGCTCTATAACATCGGTTTTTGATAAATCGATGCCGAATCGCCATCACTACGTCAATGATAATTGAAATTGACAGTCTGTATTGACAGTTAACATTTTGTTTGTTGCGGGTTGTTCGTTGTGCTTTGTGAATTGTGATTTTTCCTACACGGTTTTGCTATTTTCTATCCGATGACTTTGATTAGTATTATGGCGATGACAACCTTGGGTTTACATTGGATTCCGTACCCGCTTACCACGACGACACTGGCTTGCCAGTCAACTCCATGTTTGTTTTATATCAATCTTGAATTTTTTTCATACAATTTTAAAATTCTGTCCAAGTTTTATGTAAAAAATTGTGGTTGATTTTGTATCTATGATGTCAACCCTAATGCCTATGATTTGCTGTATTTGTGGACGCCACTTGGCCAAAACCTCCTTAACGAATGGGCATATCCCTTTCATTGTAATCGTAATGGCGTCATTAATATAAAATTCGAGGAAATTAGGGGGCGGGAACACGTCATATTATGTCAAAATAAAAACACCAATCGTGACCGCCAGCGCATGTTCGCTATTGGCTCACGATCTGTAGTGTTGCCACAGACAAAAGAAGAAGGAGTGTTGCCATCTCGGGCCCAAACAAACAGACCTTTTTGTTTTATGGCGTGCAAACAAATTGCAACCTTAAGGTGGTAAACCAACTCTTTGGCTGACTGTACATTGTGTTTATACAGATTAATCTAAAAAATAGCCGAAACTTCTTAGTACTAACTTCGTATCATGATCCTGATAAACATTTGTTCTACGAATTTTCATAATTTGAAACTTTTTTTTTTCATACAAAAATATATAAATTCTTTGTAGCTATTTACATGTACAGACGGCCGAAAAATGGAATGAAATAGAAGATCTTTTGATTATTCAGTACATTTTAAACGAAAAAAAAAAACACAAATTATGTTTTTTTTTTTGCTTACATTTTTACTTTTGGCCATAGTCGTAGAACAAACGTTGTTCAGGGTCTTGATACGAAGTTAGTACTAAGAGGTTACCGGGTATTTTATTTTTTCAATTTGCCTATTGTACATTTATTATAATTTTTTATTGAAACAGGAATTAAATTAATTTATTTCTTAAGTTAGTATTGTATGCGTGTATGTGATTGTGTACTGAGCGTCAAATTCCTTATTCACCAACAAAACTTTTTTACAACTTTTTAATATAGACTGTCTTTTAACTAAAATTTCCATTGAGTCATAGATAATTTTAATTGTATAAATGTGTAGATAAGACCACCGTGTGGTTTTTATATGTGAACGTAAGTTTTATACCTAACTGATTTAATTACCTACTTGACCACATCAGGAAATTAAAAAATAATTTTACATCTTCGGTTTATCTTTGGATAACCGTCTGGCCACGGAGTTCCGGCGACGCGAATAGTGACGCAACGAACGGTGACGAACGAATGCGCATGAACGCCAACTATGCTGCGATTACCTGCGATCACTGCCCAAACTTCCATGCTATTCACCACATAGATGTAGAATATACTCCATAATTGGGCTTTGGAGTAAAAGAGAGTTACCACGCCTATGGTTCTTTCCTTTGTTAGAAAGAGATAGAGAATGACGCTGGCAGCGTTACCAAACACGTATTCATTTACCGGCCTACACCGACCCTGTCAATTGTGCGTTTTGGATGTTTTATAGGTGACTTAAAGTATTAATCTGTATAATAATAACGTTATTACGTTAGTTTCTTTTGCAGTACCAGGATGTGATTCATCAAAAAATAATAATCCTCAGGATTACACACGCATAGACAATTACTTTTCAGTCTCATTTGAAACTTGACATTACCAATCTATGGAGTATATTCTACATCTATGATTCACCATGACCCGTGACATGTGTAATAATATTCCATACCATTGTTTCAACCACGATGTTAGCCGTGTCTAATTTCGCTGCTAGCTAATTTCCCCGTGGCCAAGGGATATGGTATGGCTCCCATATACAAGAGATGGTATTGTATTATCATCATCGTCTGTAGCCATCCTTTGGTTGTTTGGTGAGTCATTTCATGTACGCGACCTTGTAAAAAAATACAAAAAAAAAATGTTTTTTTAAATAAAATACTACCTATACCAAAAGCCATCAGAATATTGGCGTCTTACTCCATATCATTGCGTCATTTGACTCAAGGCTACACAAACATTATTTCTAATCCCCCTTCCATCAGTAGATTGTATCAATAAGTACATAAAGACTAAATTAACTCAACTTAGATCCAATGACTGATTTTTTTTTCTTTCTTTATCATGACAGCTGTACTCCTTTTGCCAAACTTTTCTTCCAATGTGGAATAAAATAATGGAAGAATGTTGTATAGAGCTATGTATGTAAGACTCGGTGGCTTATTAACTTAGGATAGTAAAATGAACTAGCATTAGTTACTCGATGTTTTGCTTTGATTTCTATATGACATTATATAAAATCTAAAAATATATAAAATTGATTTTGACAGCGCTTGTTAGTGTTGCCAGGCGCAAAACAGATGTAGCATATTTTTAAATGTGATTTTTATTTTTAAAGAGTTATCCATAAACCACGTAAATGATACTTTCTTGATTTATTTTTCTACGATACGTAAAATGTAACAAAAATAAATAAAGTTTGTATACGAGAAATCACAGCAAGACAATTCGAGTCGGTATCAAATATAGGTAAAAAGATAGACGATGTATTACTTTACGTACTATTAATATCTTATACCTATTGCAAATCATTTTATCTAAGAATTTATGTGCTAGTACATTAAGTCTTAGTTCATGTGCGTACATCTTAATCAATGCTCTTATCCATAGATAATAATTTAAATTTTACTTAGTACAATAATCGCCATTCCATATTTATCTAAGTCATGTGGGGTGAATATTATTTCGAGGTTAATACTGGTGTGAAGTTTTGTTTTGTTGCAGTTTGATAATCCGTTATTTATTCAATGTTCCCAGACTCATTTAGGTGTAATCTACTCAATCTATACTTTAAGGCTGACATTCAGAGACGACAGAAACGAGTCTAAGCGTGAACTTACGCTTCCATCTGTCAAAATTTGTTCGTAAGTTTGACAGATGGAAGCGTAAGTTCACGCTTAGACTCGTTTCTGTCGTCTCTGAATGTCAGCCTAAAATGCCATGGTTAGAGTCTCATCATTCACTTCCAAAATAAAAATATTAAATAAAATTTAAAAAAAAATCCGTTTTCCGAAATATCCTGAGCCAACAACGAGCCAAGGATGATTTTAAATAAACAACTTAATGTAGATAAGTGTGAAAATATTGCAGTTTGGTTCCAAAAACCAAAACTAAAACACTTCACAAAAGTTATTTACCTGACTCGAAATATTTTAACGGCTTCTTCTGACCCATCATTCGTCTACATTGAAACCAATATGTGATACAAATACCACATGAACTAAGACTCAAAATTGTGATTCATTTGTAGGGGCCACGAAAGGCCAATGTAATTATGTGAATAGAGGATACAGCCTGACCAGAAAAATGAAAACCCTTGCGGATGCGGATGTTATCAGAACTAATATTCAATATAAATAGAGAACTTGCATGTATTTTAATTTTTAGAGTATCGTAAAGTTTGAAGGCTTAAATAAACAAGTAAAAAAAAAACAGGAATAATTAATTTAACACAAATATAAATATTACTTTCAAATGTTCCCGCTAAAACACAGAGTTAAGTGACTTGACGTCATTGCATCCATCATTCATAGCGTGTGAATATGGTTACCAAGAAATCATGAAGGAGTGACGTCATAAACTCGATGATGGTGTTTGAAATAACGTTCCGTTTTACGTAATTTATAATAAAGATCATTTGTAAACAACAAGTATAATTTTTGAATAAATCCTTCATTACAACACTTTTCACAATTTTTATTATTGATTTTTTAACATAATTTCTCATTATAATTTAGATGCAAGTGCCCTAGCGTCATAATAATGGTACTAGCGACATCACCTCAGGCTTTTAATTTCTCTGGTCAAGCTTTAGAGATACTGAAAGGTAGTTTTATATATTTTAAAGCAGCCTATTTGTGGCCCCTTATATATTAATATACGTTGTATTTTAATTGTTAGTACTAATTATAGTAAAGCTATTCAGTAATTTAATTATTTTACATGTAAATTGGATTTTAAAACTGTTTATGATTGACTATAGATTTGAGAGCGTAGATCGGAATGATTCTTATGGACAAAAAAAAATCCAATGTACGTATAAGCTCTAAAAGGCATATGTATTAATATGCTTTGTGTGTTATTTCGATCTTTTTAGCACGTGGAACGATTTTTGCTCGTATTTTCATTCTATTGTGTTATTGGTTATTCAAAATGGTGACTGTCCGCCTTAATTATTTGATTGGTTATAGTTTAATCAAAGAAAGTTTTCAAGGACTTTGGCAGTTGTACGCTTTGCCGACAAAATTCTTTACACGACTATAATATATTTGCATCCCTATAAGCTAGCCACGCCCACATTTTACTTTTGCCAATTATGGCCTTAGGCTAAGTGGTCCTAATTGGTGGAAGCAAAATATGCGCGTGGCTAGCTTATCGGGAGCCGTGCAAAGAAGTTTGTCGGCAAAGTGTACAAGCGCCAAATATCTTAATTATTGTACATAAACGTTTAAGATGCACCAAAAAATCATAATAATTTACTTCGTGTACGTCGTGTGTTCGTGTATGGCATTGCACTTTAATACTTTGAGTATCGATTCTGAGAAATCTATTATGTTCGAGCTCCGCGCGGATCACTGACGAGCGCAAGTATTAATCTATTAGATATCTTGCCATTTCCACCTACAGGATGTAATTAATTCAAGCAAACTTTGCCATGATTATAATGAAGGTATCTAATGTTCTTCGTAATTATCTGAATAAGTCTTCCCACCTTTGCTCAGTCTTAACTTTTCTAATCACAACTTGTTTGCTTGTGGATAAATATAAATACAGTAATGTTTTGTGCACTTTACATTTGGTTAAACTAACATCAATATATGCAATTAGCTATTTAAGTTTAACATCACACCGTCTCGCGAACAAATGTGTAACAATTGCTAGAAAAGATTTGGTTTAAATTTTAAATACAAGAAGATCATCCTAGGTTTAACGATCCAAGATCCGATTATCGATCAAACCTTCAAAAAATAAATTTTTGCTTTTATATTATAGTTTTTTTTGTTCAAATTTTTGCCCTTGACTTGATAATTATATCACGAAAATGTTGTTTAAAATTAAACCAGAGCTTTTATTAGAATCGTAACAATGATAACACTTTTGTGTCCTGATTGATTGTTGCACTGGTGTAGCTACTCAGAGTAAATCACGATTGATATTTCCATTACGTAAAAAACAAGTCATATCTTTTATTTAACTTATAATTATCTGTTTTAGTATTATATTTTGTACTTTAAAACCAAAAAAATCTTCGTTTACCCACAAATTTCGTTGCTTTATTAGATTTAAACAATTATTTTCAATTCAACAATCGTTCTTAGGTTGATTCTAAAGTTAAATAAAACTATCTTGAGGTAACAAAACAAATAATTTTTTTGACTCGAAATTAACATGTTCTGTGGCCGATCCCCAATGATATGACTTGTGTAGTTCAGCATTTATTTCATTTTAATTTAGGTTAACTATTCACAACTATTTATAAATAATAATATATTATAGAAACACTGTATTTTCGTATAATATTGCCTGCGAGATTTGTCTTTAATTTAAAGCAATAAATAAAGTATAAATGTTTAATCATTTTCTTATTGTATTTGGTGCCTTACGTCTCTGTTATGTCCCATTTTCCGTGATTGACATTATATTAAACATTTTTACTTTATTTATCTATATCAAAATATAATTAGGACTGTCCTAAATATTGACATATTTCTAATGTCTGTCACCAAAATAATTTGTTGACTGTATCTAAAAATCTTTTGTGACGACCCTTTTCACCTAAATGAGAATAAATAAGCGTACGACTGAAGTACGACGGACATTAGTCGGATATTAGGCTGACATTCAGAGACGACAGAAACGAGTCTAAGCGTGAACTTACGCTTCCATCTGTCAAAATTTGTTCGTAACTTTGACAGATGGAAGCGTAAGTTCACGCTTAGACTCGTTTCTGTCGTCTCTGAATGTCAGCCTGAGTCTTGTCGATGTTAAGCCTTTTCGTAATTATGGCTTTCGTAGTACCTAGTGTTCGTCGAACTTCAGTTTCACACTCGAATACCTAAATATAATAGGTATAGATTGTACGTAATTTCGCCTCCATTATCACAATTATGTTTAGTGTTCAATGGAAGCATTTTTACACGAAAAATGATTTGTCAAGTGTGAGATGCATCTTCAGGACTTAACTATGTAGGTACATAAATATTTATGAGTACCCAATAACTGTACGGATACCTAGGTACAGATAATTGAAGTTCATTTAAAAAAAATCCGGAGAGATTATAGGTATATTATTTTGACTTATCTGTAAAATACTAAGGCCCAAGTTCACCGACAATGTAACAGACGGTTAGGACACAAATCAACCGTTTGTCAGGAAATGTTATATGAGTAAACGGCCGTTTATATTTTAACCATCTGTTATATTGTCGGTGAACATGGCCCTATATCTTGATGAGCCAAAGAACACTTTTCGCAACCATTTATCAGCCACTAACGTCAAATTGATTGGTAGGACAAAATCATTGATTGATCATATGGATTATGTTGGAAAGTTCTGCAGATGCAATAAATGTTCTAGCAAAAGAATTGATTCTAATTAATTCTGGCGGGATATACACTTACCTGTCAACATCTTATTTTAATATAGAATATAAATATCAAATGTCATCACTTATTTTTGCATGTAACTAGGTATAATGTATAAAATGCACAGATTAAAAATGATATTAGATTAACGTTACAAATATTAAAAAACAACTAAATTTGAAATCCATACGAACTAATGTTTAGTTTTAAGATATTATAGAGTATTGTAAAAATTACTATGACTATTATATTATATAATTGGAATTATGTATGTGAATATTTCTTTTATAATAAAATAAATGTGAAAATAATTGTTTTTTTGTGTTCCCCACGCTTTTTACACTCTATTATTAGTTGCAACAAAACTATCTATTTATAATTTGTATCAGTCAAGTCCATAGAAATAGTACAAGTACTATGTATTATCTCTATGGTCAAGTCAACATTATGGCGATGTGACACGTTTCAACCAAATTGATTCACTTTGGTTGAAAGGTGCAACAATGAGCAGTTTTCATTAGTTGTCATTTATAGTATTCTTTTCTCCCGTTAGATGGCGTTGGCAACAGTTTTGATAACAGTAGTGTGGTATGACCGTTGAAATTTTACGTTCCCTTCGTTGTCGTTAGTTTGGTTCGCGGTTTGTGTTTTTTTTCGGTAAAACGCTGTCTTTACTTGTAAGATAATATAATAGTAAATATTTAAAAATACGTAACTAACACAGATAATATTAATTAATTAATATTTTTAAAAGATTTTGTATTTTTAAATATTAGTGAACTATTTACATTGGCTGAACCAAGTTTTCCTCTGCCTTTATTAATAAAGTTTTAGAAGTAAATACTAAAAGTTACGCGAGCGCCATCTCTTGATGATGAAAGAACT
The DNA here is from genome assembly GCA_932294325.1 of Allophyes oxyacanthae. Taxonomy (NCBI): domain Eukaryota; kingdom Metazoa; phylum Arthropoda; class Insecta; order Lepidoptera; family Noctuidae; genus Allophyes; species Allophyes oxyacanthae. The sequence goes on from OW028631.1 coordinate 11,850,242, forward strand.
AAACCGACAATGTCTACTGGAAAACTGCTTATTAAAGCAAAAAATATTGTTCAATGACATTGATTTATTAACTTTTATGTTTACATGGTTCAATTTGGTTGGTTCATCCAAATTAAAAGGCAGAGCGAACCGTGTAATATCGCCATTAGAATTAGTTAAAACTCTTCGTTTATAGGACTCAACAGTGATAGCTTTATTGGTGCAGTTGTTGCTTCCTTGTGCCTCATGTAGATGTCGCTACTAAACTTCATAGTTCCATAAACAGCGCCAGATGTCGCTACAATGGTAAAACATGAAATAAAATTGTAATGATTTCGATCATTATTTTTAGGTAGGTATACAAATAATTATAAGTTCTATCCTATCTAATCCCGATCCCTATAAGTGGTTTTTGTATTCATAATTATGAACACCTTTTATAATAGAACCACAGCTGCAATCGCGAAAAAAAAACAACTGTTCCATGTTAATAATTTAATAGTATCTATACCACGTATCTACATTCTACCGACTCGACTAAATGTATGGAACAGCTGAATAATAGTACCTACCTATCTACCACGTATCTACCTACTCGACTAAGGGCTATTTTCAACGACAAGATAACAGACGATTAAGACAAAATCGGTCGTTCATAATGAATTTTTGTACTAGTAAACGGCTGATTACATTTCAAACATCTAGTATGTCCGTCGGTGAACATGGCCTTATATGTATGGAACAGTTCATTGTTTTTTTTTTCGCAATTTCGGTGTGGGTCTGATAGTAAAAGTTGAATACAATAAGCCCCATAAAGGGATTGCTGCTAGAAAGGTCACATTACCTAAGTGTTAGTTACCTACTTTTATTTAAAAAAGTTAGGCAAACTAAGCGTTACTTTAAAAAATATGAAAAGTAACATTTTTGTTTTTCATCCGAGTCCTGCCATCCACAAACCCGCTCGGAATATCTACCAAGTTCATTTTGTTTTATAGTCTACCCACGTTTGGCGATGAAAACATAAAATGTGTCAGTTGTGCGTGTCGTAAAGGTGAATAGATAAAAGGACTACCTACCTCGTACCTACTACAAAGGGTGCATCTGAAGACGCTCCTCGAGTCGATACCTAAGTCCGTCCGGCGTCCGTAAGTTAGACCGCGCGCGATTCGATCTGTTTTCCACAAAGCAGTAGGTAGGTAGGCAGATATACCAATGTGTGTAGAGATTAAGTCGCGCGCGTCTACCAGTCCTGTATTCTTTAGACCTACTTTTCACTGAGCGACTAGCCAACTGCCCGTGACTCCTATTTATTCAAATAAGTCATATACCATATCCACAGGCGAGACCGCGGCTCGGAAATTGCCGCGACTGCAAAGACGCACCTGGAAGCCGTGCGTGACTCTACATCTACATACCTACATAAACTGCGCGCCTAGTCGCGTGCGACTACCCGCGCGCTACTACCCGCTTTAGTAGCGTAAAATATGTCGAGTCCCGTGCAGCCAGCGGCCCGCGACTAGTCGCTTAGTGGAAATAAGTCTAAGGCTTACATTCAGAGACGCCAGAAACGAGTCTAAGCGTGAACTTACGAACAAATTTTGACAGATGGAAGCGTAAGTTCACGCTTAGACTCGTTTCTGTCGTCTCTGAATGTAAGCCTAAGACCTACTGTCTACGCCTAATTCCCACTACGCTGACTGGCGGGCTTGTAACCAAGATAAGACATGAGCTGTTTCCATATGAAATAGGTACAACACAGTAGAGCAATCTACTAAAATATCTAGGTATAGTTTTCTTTAATAGCTGGCGGGATATCCTTCTGATATTTTATTTTGTTCTTACAGATTGATCGAAAAATGGAGCGTTTACCATCACTGACAATATTCAGACATCCCTCTCCAGTAAACTGCTTAGTTTATTGTTTCTCTAGTAATATTCTCTTGAACATTATTGGCCAATATTCGTAGAACCCTGGCGGTAGGTGTTATACCGTTTAGTGGATGTAATTGTGAAGGAGCGCGGGGGGTTTGGTAGATCTTAGAAACTGGTCATGTAGGTCGCGGTTTATAACTTAGAGGTTTGAGTTACAGGCGTTAGCGTTTCAAGCTGAATTTATATTACAAAACTAGTGTCGCGAAACCGTAACTTGACTAGGTACGGTAAACTTAACCCTCATTGTGATCGTACCTATTTGGAGCTTAGAGTACAGTTTTCACGCCTATTGTTCGCAAGGATAGGAAGGAAAATGCCTAATACCTAGCCACTACTTTTGCATAGGTACAGTCGGTAATTTTTTCCGATCGACCATCCAGGGTAAAATCGTTTGCTTTCGGCGTCCAAATGCAGAGTTACCTACTAAGGGCATAATTAAGGAGAGGCGGTAAGTCGCGCGGAGTGCAAAGCGGCGCGCAACGCGGGAAAGGCGCGTATCTCCTTTCATGGAGAGCGAGCGAGAGTGCGTAATGCCGCGCGCGACTTTGCGCGCCGCGCGACTTTCCGTCTCTCAATAATTGAGCCCAACTCTAAGCGGGCCGCAGTCGTTCAAATAATTTTGTTTGCAAAATGTATCACAGCGAAGTATCGTGACTGTAACTACACTAACAATATTTGTTGTTGGATCAATCGTACCTGCCGAATGCCGATATAATTATACCCCGAACATAATTTAAAACCCGACCTGCTACCAAGGTCAGAAAAAGTATCAAAGCTGTCACGTCACAGTAGACAACCGACCTGCGTCTAAATTCTCAGCGCTTTCAGTTGTTTGTAGTTTGGAAATTATCCCCTAAAATGGTGAATGGATTGCCCAAAACTGCCACAAGGAAGAAAGAAGACGGGTGTAAAAACAAGACACATCAGCTGACTAAGGCGCTGGGCAAACGGTGGACTATTTGACCGCCGTCGTCCACCATCGGACTGGCCATCAGCGGACTTTTTATGTACTTTTTATGTGTACGTTGTTGCATACAAGGATTCCATAAGCTCAATCGTCACGGTAAAAAGTCCGTCGACTGATCGGGGCCTAAGACAGTGGCCTACGGCATCCTAATTACGTAAAAATCACCTGACAGCCACCCGATAGCCACGCGAAAGCAGACGGAGCGCGATTGGTTGCGAACTGTCAAACAAATTCGTATTATGTACGGCATTTATACGCCTGTGGCTTCTTGTTACGTTTGCTGAGCCAAGTAGATAAGTATATGCACTTTTTAGTTCGTTTATAGTCCGCCAGAGGGCGTAAGCGGTGGCTGTCGCATCGCTATCGGCAAATACGTAATACCAAAGTGATGTATGACAGCAGCTACTGCGTAATTTACGACTGTCGCAAACTGTCTGCTACATCGGTAATTAAGGGGTGGAGGTGTGGTGTGACACGAGCAATTGCGAAAATCCTTAATGTGAGGTACAAGTATAACGGAGCATAGTTTTGTGCCCTTCCCAGATGGAGGAGAACACTCAGAATCTTGTCTTTTACCCCAAGACCCGCGTTCGCGACCCTCACAGCCTACCAAGTAATAACCCTATGTAATTAGATCCCATAAACTCTGTTTACGAGCGCCAGGAATAACGCGTCGGATCAAATTCTTGTCTGTCGTAAAGACAACTCTATTGTTTTTGTTTATGACCCTTGTAATTACTTTAGGTTTTCTGACGGAAATGTTTCCGTTCTTAGAAAGCTTTTAAGGTGCTAATAGACGTTTTCTAGTGAGCTGAGCATTTGAGCAACATCTTGCCGTTTCTATCACTGGATAGGACAGTGGCAGTAAAGTTTTCTATTAGAAAATTTTCTATTAGAGAATTTTCTGATTTTTCGGGGTTCCTTTCGGTTTAAATTGCCGTAATAAACGTTCATCATCGTAACGAAATTAAAAGGTGTCCATTGGATTCAAACAACAATGCGTTGCACTATAAAACCACCGGAGAGGAACCGGCAAGAAACTTCTAAATTAGTAATCAATTAGATGCATGATTCCAAATTGATAGTATCCTTTATGAGACCTGACAAAAAACTCTACGAGTTGAATTTAGGTAGGTACTTATACACTAAAGGGCAACGAACTCGCAAAGTATGTTCAAAGAGGGAGAAATCGCATAAAAGAATCGCATTTGCATTGATTTGCTATAATATCCCACACAAAAGACAGAAAGCGATAAGTACGCCATCTAGATGCAGCAAATGAAAGTAAAGACATGATGAAGCAATAATTTCTGAGAATGAAGGGGGAGTATTGTTAGAATAAGTACCAGAATGCCATGCCGTCGAAAAACAGCGATAGCTGCATTTATAATAATGCTTGCATACAATATAATAATGCTTTTAGGGTGCTGTTGGGGCTACCGCGGTTCTGTAGCGCGTCAGGCATGTTTGCTGAAGCTAATACAGATAGCTTTCAAGCTATTATGCGAAAAAGAACAGCATCCCTGATGCGGAGGATCCGGGGGAGCGCCAACAGCATTTTAAGGGTAATTGTGAGTAAGCCTGATTGCCCGTTCCTGTGGCACTGGACCCGTATGCACTGCTGCAGGTCTAGTGCAGCGGGAAGCGGACATAGTTATAGGTTTTTGAACTAGTTTTATTTGTGTTATGGTTTTAATTTGTTTTGTTTTATTTATTATTTTATTTCATTTTATTGTATTATTTTAATTTTAATTATGAAATGTTACTAACATAGTCTATAAGAGTTTTACTAACAATATTATGAATCATTAGTGTTCGATGTAAATAAAGATTATATTATTATTTAGGCCTGTTCACTTGTGTGTAAAGCTGAAATCTATAACTTGTATCAGAAAAACATTTTGGTCGAGTAGGCATGGGATAAGGAAATCTGATATGATATGGGACCGGAATCATTTGTCTGTAGGCTGTACAACTATTTGTTTCATGCAGGTTTCGAACCCTCAACTTGTAGCGCAGAAAGTCATTCGCCTAGCCACTGCGCCAATCGCCAATTTTAAGAGAAGTCAGGCATAGTGGGAATTTCCATACAAAATTGGAGCTGCCCGACTGCGAAGTACTTCCACCTTGGAGAATATCGTAGCCAAATAACACTGCTTTTGCAGTGTCGTGTTCCTAACGGTGAGCAAGGTCGCCAGTGCTCCTTGGGGGGACCCCTAAACTGCCAATACGATGCTTGTAGTGATGCCCCTGGTGCTACAAGCGTCCATAGGTTACGATAATCGCTTACCATCAGGGGTGCCGAATGCTTGTTTGCCATCTTACTAGTATAAAAAAAATCTTATCTTCAATACATAGGTACACACAAACCCAAAGCCAGACTACACTGGAGAGCAATGAATCCGGGTCACCAAATAAACCTTAATATCTCAAAAACAAAGAATGATAGCTTATTCAAATAAACAGTATTTTATAGACTATTTAATACTACTGAAATAAAATTAATAAAACTTCTTAGTTATTATTTATTTTACTTATTAAAAATACATAAATTAAAAATGCGTAAATTTTATCGCAATTTTTGTTTGAAATATCCATAATATTTTTACAGATATAATATCATTTCCCCACATTATACTTTGTATTACTTCCGTGTCTTGTCAATACAAATGTCTTGCGATTCGGTATAAGGCACAAAGTTTCTGAGGAGATGTTTGGGAATATTCTCACATTCCTCTATCAATGCAATTATCAACTGTCGAAGCATATTATTTGAGTAGTATTATAAAGGTCTATAAAACACTTGTTATTTGAATAAGCTGTCATTCTTAGTTTCCAAGATATTAAAGTTTATTATCTTGGTGACCCGGATTCATTGCTCTCGAGTGTATTTACATGTACAATCAAAGATCACAAACGCTACGCATGCATTGCCATTTCCCTCGTAGGCGAGGAGCCAGTAAACTTTTATTGAATCCAACAAGGAGATAGTAATAAAATAAAACTGGCCATGTGTTACATGTTTCTATTTACCCACTAGACATTTCCCATGTGGGACACCTACGTGATTGAATGTTTCTCATTCGAGTATTATTGAGAATGTAATCACCGTTCAAGGAGGTATATAATTTTTAATAAATGTCGTATTGCTGTGACGGATGCGTCATGCTCGTGAACGGGTGCCGTCTGCCGGGACTGATCAAGTTTAATACTCGAAGTCAGATAGTAACTGCCATGCAATCATTATTATCCTATTCTTATTTTTTTTCACATTAAATTACATTTTTCTCGCAGCTCTTACCAAAACAATTTTTTTTTTTTTTAACCATTGTCCCTCACTATGATTTCTCCTGTATCGAGGGTACAGTTTACAAACATACATGTCACATGCACACACATCCAAGATTGTAAACATTGTACCAATCAAGATTGTAATCTATTATTTATAAAGAGTTTCCATGGAGTTTCTTGCCGGTTCTTCTCCATAGGACCTACTATTTGGAACCTCGCACCTAGAGTCCCGACATTTCATAAGTGCCTGTATCTGGTTTACATGAAATAAAGATAAGATATATTCTATTATATTAAATTCCTGTAGCTTTATCATAGGAATTCTGCGTCGTGAGATCTGTGTATTTTCTCTATGTCGCGACGTCCGTCTGTTACTTTCGGCGTCGGGAAGTCTTTCTGTTATTTTCAACGTTAGGACGTCCATCTATTATTTTGGTCTCGGGATCTGCCTATTATTATTGACTTCAGGATGTCTATTATTTTTGGTGTCGCGTGGATATCTGTCTATTCTTTTCGGCGTCGACGTCAAAACATTTGTATAATTACTTTGCTGGTTGTTGCCGATTGGTTCGAAGTCCCATCACCTATGCAGGCATAATGGTATGTATTAGTCGGTAATACATAATGACTTACGCTGCCTATTTTTAAAGCCATTTTTTTTTTTTTTTTTTTTTGGTTTTTTTTTATGAGCCCGTTCACAAAATTGCAGCGCTTGTGTTTAGGTAAATTCACTGCAGAGCTACGTTTGTGTGCGCTGTTGCGTGTTTGCGTGTCCGCTTGGCTGTAAACCGAGTGTAGTGATCGATTCACGAATTTTGATCCTTTACAGCCATGAATTTATACCAATAGGATTTAAAATTTTATTATAGGGATTTTAGATGTTATCTACGATTATGATTAAAGTGCCTTTGTAGAACAAATGCTTTCATTTGGAAATTAGTTAGGTTTGCTTGAAGATAGCATGTCGTTTAATTTTAGATGAAACATAAAGATTACAAAAATGCAGTAACTGCTTCCATTTCATAGACCATTAAGGTAAAATATTATGTCAGGGTGGATAATCTTACACGTGTAAACATGTTGCTCGTACCAACTTACCAATTAGGTAAGCAGCGGGTCTACTGCGTAACAAAATGGTTATTAATATCGACTCTGGTAATAAACTTCTATACGATCGAGAGAGTCTAAAACTTTGAGCTACTATGTACCTACAAAAATTACTCTACTAATTAAATAATTTAAATTAAATAAATTAACCAACGTACACGAAAACGCGATAATGCTGCTAAAAGTATCGAGTATGAACAAACGCTTATCTAGAAATCTCATACTGAACACAAAACTTTGGTAATAGCCAGCATTTGTTGGACCCTTTTTACGGCTAAATTCGCCTCATTTTCAAACTCCACCACAAATCCATGAACAATACTAATGAATATAATTTCCTATGCAAATCGGACCCGGGTCCGAGTCCTAGGCGAATTAATTCGTCCAGCATTGTTTGTTTAATGTCAAGTCCTTTGTCCCTGCTAAGAACTGTCCTTTGTCCTTGATTAAGGACTGGGCTGGGCCCATTACTTGATTGCTTTAGTGCGTAAATTGTGTTCGTAAACAGTGTTCCTAAGAATTCAATGAAAAGCATTTATTGTGCATTGTAACTGGTTGAACGAGGAACATTAATTGTACTCATCATTACGAACAACTTTTACTATGGGACCAAGACTGAAATCGCGGAAAAATTACATACTTAAGTACCTACACACTTTTGAAACGTTAAAAGACTCCAGATGCACGGTTCCAAAATAGTAGGTCCTATGGAGAAGAACCAGCAAGAAACTCCATGGAAACTCTTTTATATAAAGTTGTTACAATTTTGTATAATACATTTAAGAAAAATATGAGAGAACAATGTAGGATGAGATAAATAAAAAGGTTTACTTAGGTACAGTAAGAAGTCGCATCGGCAAACTTCGTAAAACCGATCAGTTCCGAATTGCGCGCTTCGTCAATACCACGAATGCTTAAGGCATTCGTGGTATTGACGGTCATGATCTATAAGCTGAAGCAATAAGTTGTACAATTATATAAACGAGTTGCCATTGTTTGTTTGATGAGGTACATCGAACCCTTCAATAATTCGATCAAGCACATCTGTCTCTTTAAAGCCTACCATAAAGGCGTATTCACCAACGCATACAAGGCCATTTCAGATGCACTGAACGCATAGAGAGAGGTTCAAAGGTCTATGAAAAGGTCTATAAATATCTACCCCTGGCCGGGGTGCTTATTATACTGGATGTACACTTTGGTATATGCGACCAAATGCAGATAGGCCAGAGAGACATTGCTGAATTTCATTTTTTTTTTTTTTAAGTACCTCTTACTAATATTAGTTAAAAATGTGAAAGTTTGGGTATCTGTGCGTTTGCTGACATTAAAAAAAAACTGAAGGTTATGTTAAATTTTTATCAAAAAATATGTTATATATTTATTTTTATATTTACATTTCTTTTATTCAAAATTTTTTTACCTACAAAATCGTACACGTAATACACCATACATGAAATTAAATGAAATTTTTATTTTGCTTGAATAATGGTATAAAGAAATGCTGATACCTACATTATGGTCTTGATTATGAGAGTTGTTAACAACCTATTCGTTATTACATATAATACACTTTTTAGGGTTCAGTCCGTCCGCCTGTCACCAGGCTGTATCTCATGAACCGTGCTAGTTAGACAGTTGAAATTTTCACAGATGATATTTTTTTCTGTTTTTATAGATAATGGTACGGAACCCTTCGTGCGAGAAATCCGGCTCGCACTTGGCCGGTTTTTTAAATACCTCTGACCTATTCTATTCCTACCAAACTACACAACAAATTGACACAACTAAATACATATTTAAAACTACTTTGTATATTTCATTTCGTTTCGGTCTATAGTTTAGCCTAGTTCAACAATAGGCACGGACGGTGTTGATTAAAAGCTAACAGTTTCTGTTCGGAGTTAAATTAAGTCAGAATTAGTTGTATTTCTAGTTGGTTTATGGTAGAATAAACTTGGGGATAAAAGGTATTTAGGGCAAAAACCGATGCCTCGTGTAGAGTGCCGATGCTTTATGTCGACTGCCGACGCCTTATAACGAAAGCCGACGCTTATGGTTGCACACAGAAGCTTATTACCGACGTCGTATGACGATAACCAGCGCCCTAAGGGGAATACAGATGGATGTATATCGCCGACGCATTACGTCGACTGTCGATGCTTTATAACGAAAGCTAATACATTGTAATTAATACTGACGCTTATGTCGAACACAGACGTATATCACCAACGTTTTATGACGACTGTCGATGCCTTATAATAACGATAACTGACGCTTTGTTACGACTCTCGAATACGCCTTATGACGAATCAAATGACTGTAATGTGCACAGACGCAAGGTGTACCGCATGCAAGTGAAGACTACGTTTGATTTTAGCTGACCTCAGCCAAGGTCATCATCATCAGCCCGTAGCAGTCCACTGCTGGACATAGGCCTCTCCAATCGCAAGCCATCTGGCTCGATTCTCGCCTACTCTCATCCAGTTGTTACCAGCCACGCTGCGAAGATCGTCGCTCCACCTAGCCTGAGGGCGTCCTACCCTACGTTTGCTAATTCGCGGTCTCCACTCAAGAACACGTCTATCCTAACGCTCATCAGCTCTACGGCTAATACGGCGGCTCCATTGCCACTTGAGCTTGCTAATTCTGTGGGCTATGTCCATTACTCCGTCGCGTTTTCAAAGGGTAGCCAAAACAGGACTTATCATTATGAACATTTTATACCTATGGGACCCACACTGAAATCGCGAAAAGAAATCTTCTGTTCCATACAAATAATTAAATATTACTCGAGTAATGGAAGCAGTAAGCAGGTTCTTCTTCGCGAATTCATTGTTTGTTCCCTAATAATGAGTTCATATCGTGAGGAAACCTGCACACCTGAGGGCCTCATAAAGTTCTCGACGGTGTGTGTAGTCCGCCAACCCGCAGTAGGCCAGCGTGTGGACTAAGGCCTAACCCTTCTCATTCTGAGAAGAGGTCCGTGCCCAGCAGTGAGACAGTCATGGGCTGTTAGTTATCTTGAAAACTTGAGTACCCTTTTAAAATAGCCCTGTATAGGTACTGCCTTTACAATATATGTTAACATATATATTTAATGCACAACTTTTAGAGCACCCTTCTCAAACTAAACCCAATGTTAGATTGGAAGTAATCTTAAAGTTTAGTTAACGGCATTTCGAAGGTACACAATGAAATCCCATAAATCTGTAGCCATACGATAGTGTCAAGTTTCTGGAAAAGATTAGGTACTAAGGATTTTTCCCTCTTTCCTTGAAAAGGTGGATAGAAATCTAAAGCTGTTTCAATACCAGTTCCCTAAGGGCTTGGAGTACATGGCGGACTGATGGACTCATCAATTTAATAACCAGCTTTAGAATGCAGGTAGGAATGATAATGCGCACACGACACCAATTTTAAGAGCCATTGGGCATGGCGGGACTTTCCGCTCCGTCGCCGATCAGTTTGCCGCTTACTGTTACACGAACAACAAGCAAGTCAGTTTGCTTAGCTACAGTTAGCCTCTCGCTGAGTCGCCACTTGGCGGCTCAGCATCGGCTGGTACACAGTACGCCGCTGACTGTGAGCTTAGTGTTGATACATGAACAACAACTCAATTCTTTAGGTACGTCAGTTTGCTTAGCTACAGTTGGCCTCTCGGTGAGTCGCCAGTTTATGGCTCAGCATCGGCCGGCAGACAGTAAGCCACTGACTGTGAGCTTAGTGTGAATACTCTTTTAGGCCAATATTGTAAATCCTTGTGATCTTCACCTTAATCGTTCTTGTGGCATATTATATTTTAATTTTAAACAGTTATACTAAAACTAGGATTCTCTGAAATTAAAGTAAATTGGCACAGAGGCACATGATATCGGCCCTGTCATTATGAACGGTGGATGCATGGGTGCATGGGTGGATGTCCCATGATTTATGGACCGACCGATAATAATAATGCCTTTATTCAAAGCTTAGTCCATTGTCATAGATATTTGGTTAAGACGGGTGCTGTTTTGTGCCTCTTCCCTCATTTTTCCAATTTAATTTGGTTCGTTTGAGAAACACCAATAGGCTTATATTGTAAATACTATTTAGGGGTAGATTCTGTAAATGTTATCTATTCTACATTGAAGTAGATTATCGATTGGTTGTCGCAGCCGCTCCAGCTAGATTCTGCCGGCGTACTAATAAAATGCAGCAAAACATACTACGCAAGAATAGGCGTACTCGAGTGAGTCGGTTGCGTAGTAAAACTGTGCAAAAACAATACAACCAAAATTTAAAAAACACTGGGATATGTACCATCAGTAAAGATTGTATAATTTCCGAAATAATTTTATAATTTCAACAATAAATAAACAAACCATAAATGACAATCACCACATGACAATCACATGTCAATACATGAGTTGACGCATTCAAGGAGCCATTTTTCTTAGGTAGTGCGGTATCTAGTTGGAGCGGCTGCGACAACCAATCAATAATCTAAGATTGAAGCCTATTAGTACCTAACTAGCAACTGTAGGCTTCGTTTAGAAAAGAAAAGATTCATCATGATCATTATCATCCTATCCTTCTTACTTTTTTATTCACATAAAACTACAATATTATCCTCGCAGCTCTTACCACAACATTGTACCAATCAAGATTATAATCTATTATTTTAAAACTTTTTGGAACCGCGCACCTAGAGTCTCAACGTTTTATAAGTGCCTGTATCTGGTTTACATGAAATAAAGATCTATTCTATTCTGTGACTATCTAAAAGCACCTTGAATTATGTATAGTACCTATACATGTACATAACACTCAAAGCTCAACGGATTCCGTGTCGCAACTGCTTACAAACAAATCTCACGCTCAAACACCCAGAGCTAGAACAAATGTGTACAGTCTAAACAAATATTTGTTTCGATGTGGGATTCGCATTGTCTATCGTTGAGTATTTAGTACCACTGTGGCAAGAAACAAGTCTATTAACGGTACATCAGGGATAATTCAAAGTAAACACTTAAAATACACGGTATAACTTATATACTAACTACATTAGCGGTGATATTCTAGTGGTTGCACGTTTGCCTTCTCTACAAGAGGGTTTGAGATCGAACTCGGTCGGCTTATTCTGACTTTACGAATCCATGTGCGTATCAGAATTTGATTATCACTTGTGTTAACGGTGAAGGAAAGTATTGTGAGGAAACCTGCATATCTGAAAGTTCCAAATAGTTCTCGATGGAGTGTGGAGTGACTAAGTTTAAGAATATTCATTTCCGAGAAAGATGGTACGGTTACAGGGTGATATAGGTACTTACCTTTAAAATTGGTACATCGTGCTCGATGTCTCACTATTCAAAATATCACAATCAATGACGGACGAAAAATCCAAGAACGTTGATGAAAATCAGCGTCATTGGTGTTACTAATGACAATAAACTGATCGGCGCCCATTTTTTGCAGTTGAGGGACACACGTTTCCATTTGGCTTTTTCTGTGCAGTATTGTATTATTTTTAATTTGATACATACCATACCTATACAGTCCACGCGTGTTCTCAGAGGAATCGGGGGCTGAGGAAGCGGGCACTTAGCGCTGTATCCCAGTTGTCTCGGGGTAAAAGTTGTACCCCGAGACAACTGCTACTGGGAGAGTGCGGAGTATGAGCGACGGTCAGGTGCAGCGTTAAGTGCCTGCTTTCTCAGCCCCCGTTTCCTCGGAGCTCACGCTTGGTCTGTACATACTGAATGCAACAATGCAGCTTTGCCACGAAGAATGCTCTTAATTTGTTTTCAACTCACTGCAATCATCACCATCTAAAATAGTCAGCTATTTTAGATGTTTCAACCATTTCTTGCTTTCTTCTTTCAATGGCAAGTATATGAAATATTATTATAAGGCCTAAATCTTTCTCACTCTGACAGGCCCAAGCCCAGCAGTGAAACAGTACGGGTGATCAGAGAATCATGACCTAAATACTGAACCGTTTAGCTATCAAATTAGGAAATTCAATTTCGTTTAGCTCTCAAGGTCACTTTCCGCGTAGAATAGTGTTTGTGTTCTAAATATAGCTTTTCGCCTGTAACACCCTGTTAAAGGCGGGGTCGTTACGTCAGATTTAACGACGTCAATAGGCCGACATCCGGCTGCAAATCTACCATCCTCGTCCTACCTATGGGTGTCATACCAAGGCATGCTGGCAAGTAGATGAACAGCAAAGACACGGTTGGCGCAGAGGCTAAGCGATTAGCTTTCTACGCTACGTGCCGCCGGTTCGATCTCCGCACGGATCAATTATTTGTATGATCTATGGATAATCCGGGTCTGGATGTGTGTGCATGTGACATATATGTTTGTAAACTGTACCCTCGATACAGGAGAAATTCTAGTGAGGGACAATATTTTTTTAAAAGGAAATAAAGTATAACAGCGTCTGCTTTGCGTGCTGAACAAATTAACCACGACATACTACATAGGTACTAGACATGTGCGCCGATGCCGGCTTCGGCGTCATCGGCGCCATAGGCGTGGATGGTCGGACGGATATGGTTGTTTTAGATACAATGCAGACATATACTAGTCAACTAAACACTAGAAATATCTAAATATATGCTTATTGGTTTATTTCGACGTATTTGTTTACGCAAATTCAATAAAATACCATTTTTATATGACCATAATTTAAATAGCATGTTTTACCGATAACTTCGTCCGTCACAGTCGTTTGGCGAATAGGTCTGCAATATTTTGTTTTTAATAAGATTTTTACAATCCACGCCGATGACGCCGATGACGCCGCTGCGGGCATCGGCGCACACCTCTAATAGGTACGTCATAGGTCATAGATTTGAATTCGAGTCAGTACGCACCGGCTCATATTCCCATATTATTTACAGCTTCCGCCAACGGCTTCGCCTGCCTGATATCTTTATAAATTATAGCCTATGTTACTCAATGATAATACGTCATTCTGTAAAAATTAAAATTGGTCTATCCGTTTTGGAGCTAGTTCAGATACGCAAAATATCTTATTTACTACTTCTTTTTAGATTTTTAGTCGGTTATTACTTTTTTTAAAGTTTATTTTGTTTTTCTATTTTGAGTGGCATAAACAATACATAAACATGCGATTACAGTAATCGTGAGTGATATTTATTTATTTTTTTATTTATTTATAAAAACATGGAAGACTTACAGCTACATAAACTAAAATAACGCAATTTTTATCAATGCTGTTATTCAAGAGTTCCATTGTCTATCTCCGAAGGCCTTCATCAGATCTTCACCAAATGGGACCACCGTGAGAATACCTTTCAAACAAAAAAATCTGTTTGCAATTGGAGCAGGAATCGCGTAACAAATATATACAAAAAAACCTACATTCTAATTGAGAACCTCCTCCTCCTCCCCCCACCCTCCCTCCTTTTTTTGAAGTCGGTGAAAAAGGAAACACATTACAACTTGTAGGTAACCATTAACAAAAAGCCGTCGCCACGTTCCACCGACACCGATGGTTCGTAATGACAGGCAATAATTGCCGGTGCTACAAACTTTTCAGGGGAAAGTTAACGAGTCGTTAGCATGTGGATCACAGTTTATCGGTAGGTGAGAAGTTTACTGTTCCAACTTTCCAGGTGTGAATGAGTTTGTGGCAAAGTGGCAATAAGCGTTCGTTCACATTCGATACTTTTAGCAGCAGAATCGCGGGTGTTCGCGTTCGTCGGCTGCCTTTTGCTTACAAAAAGTGTATAACGAACGCGGAAACGAGTGATTCTGCATCTAAAAATATTGAGTGTGGATGGGCCTTAAGGTACTCATTTAGACAATGCTGCAGAAATTACATTTGAGAAAAAAAATATAATTGCTTTTATAAGCCCAACACGTACTTCACGTAACATAGGATCACTACCAAAACAGAGATTGGCAGAGTAGAGAGATGTGTCGTAAACAACTAATAGAATTTCGTTACTTAAATCTCTGCTTAGCTTCAGCTTCAGTAGCCACGGTTTAAGCATCTCTAGAGATTCTCAATTCTCCTCTGTTAGAATGGTCTACACTGGCTCTGAACTGGAAGTCATGGGAGGCCTTTGCTCAGCAGTGGGATGATATATGAGAGGCGGAAAGTCGCGCGGCGCGCAAAGCGGCGTGTCGCTCTCTCGGTCGCTCTCCATCCTCTCCAACGGAGATACGCGCCTTTCTCCGCGTTGCGCGCCGCTTTGCACGCCGCGTGACTTTCCACCTCTCTATAATTGAGCCCTAACAGTAACAGTATTGCTTTATTTATTTATACCTAAAGCAATATCTATGTAGGATGCTCAAGGACTTAATAGAAAAATACATATTTATCTATCAAGTATATCTATACAAAGCGTGGGACGAGAAATTACCTTTCGGATCAAAACAATTCTCCATTTTCCTTTAGCCGACTTTTATTACCTGTGTGGGTTGATAAGTACCCTAGGCATTACTGTAGGTACTTCCAAGAACCTTCTGAAAACATATTTTTCTGTAGCAGATTATAATTAAGTTCTAGTGAGTGCAGAAAAGTATTATAAAGAAAGGCGTAAGCAGGCGTAGGCACCTTAGTAGTAGATATAAAAAAATAACATCCAGGAAAATTCAGAAACTTTCTGACACAGTTAATAAATTGATAGAATAGGATATATCTTTATTTCATGTACACCAGATACAGGCACTTATGAAGTGTCGGGACTAAGTGCGTGGTTCTAAATAGTTCCTATGGAGAAGAACCGGCAAGAAACTTAATGAAAACTCTTTTAAAATAATAGATTACAAGCTTGATTAATACAATGTTGTGGTAAGAGCTGCGAGAAAAATGTAATTTAATGTAACAAAAAATAGCATAATAATAATTTACCACTGAATAAGATTGCCATGGCAGTTACAAGCTGACCAGTCCCGACAGACGGCACCCGTTCACGAGCAACCCAACGCACAAGTTTAGGTCAAGGAAGGCAAAATTAAACATCAATACTTAATAATAACATTTCTTTGTTCTAAACTTTGTAAGATTGGATTTTACATGATTATCAAACTTTCTCCGAGTTTTATTAGTAAACAAAAGCTTCTAAACAAAAGGTCCTTTAAATAAATAAATCATAATTATACCTAGTTAAAATATGGAGGTTGTATTAAGATAGAACTAAATCTCCATTGTTATACAAGATTCAGAAACCTAAATCTTTTAAAAAAACGAGACAGTTTTAACAGTTAGTTGAGAAAAATACTTCGCAAGAAAAAGAGATGTTTCTTAGTTAAATCACTATTGTTTTAAATTCTAGGCCGTTTAGTTATTATTAAAACCTTTTTTCTTGGTCTAGTGGATCTTAATATAAGACTACTAACTTCAGGCAAATTAAACATTTTTCTTAGTCTTTTTTCAAGGTCTTTAATTTATGAATGAAAGAAAGAAAATATATTTATTTGACACAGACACTGAAATAATAATAAAGTAAATAAACAATGGAAAATAGTAAAAATTAAAAAATAGTCCATAATATGGACTATTTTGCAACGGACATATTATGTCCGTTGCTGCTCCAAAAAAGCTTCCACTCAGCATTAATGTGACGCAGTGGTAAATCTCAAATAATCTTTAATCAAATACATACACAAACGCGCACGAGCTAGCTTGTGCGTATTACCTGAAAACAGTACCTATTTGTCAACATTTTCACGCTGGTTTTCAGTAGAAACCTCATTGAAGTTATGACCGTTGTGGAAGTAGCTAGTCAGTAAAGTAGAAACGGGTGTGACTGCTCCGATAGCATCTCGAAGACAATCTATTGCCCTAGAGTACCTCCCTCTCGATCTTCGGCTAGCCCCATGTCGGGCGCCAGTGACCCGGAGTACCTCCCTCTACGATCCTCGTCTAGCCCTAAGTTGGGCGCCAGTGTCCCGGAGTACCTCCCTCTCGATCTTCGGCTAGCCCCATGTTGGGCGCCAGTGTCCCGGAGTACCTCCCTCTACGATCCTCGTCTAGCCCCACGTTGGGCGCCAGTGTCCCGGAGTACCTCCCTCTACAATCCTCGGCTAGCCCTCTGGAGGGAGGACTAACAGAAAAAACATTAAAAGTTACAATAAAAACATAATGCCACGATTAAATCGGGTTTATTGGTCACTTAAGCATATATAATTGCTTGTTATAGATAATAATTAATCTTGAAACTGTAGAAAACACATTTATAGAAGGTGATTTTGTTTTTTGACATTATAATATTTTATTATAAAAACTTGTTGTCACAACAGCTGTGTCTACGTCATATGAGAGTTGAAAAAGGAATGCCAAAAATAAAATGAAAAATTCGAATCCAGCCCAACGTTCTAAATTCGAATTAAAATTTGAAAGCATGAAGTGGCCAGTGATGAAGGAGATTGTAATGAAATGACAAAGAAGGACTTCGTCACACTAGAGATTTTCCCAAATGATCCATAAATGTACCAGTGCACAGATTAATGCTGCTGTTATTGCGACACCCACGGCTGGGAATAACCTATTCTGATAAGAACCATATAACAGCAGTTAGAATAAAATATTCTTTATAGCACCCCAGACAGATAGGAAATGCCAAAGCAAAGGCAGCAAAGGTCTCGATCGTAAAATAGCTATAAAAGAATGGAGGCTAGATAAATGTTCACTATTCTATCTATCCTAGAGATGTGACATAAAAATTAATAAATCAACACATACGAAGGTAAAACTGCTTATATTTAAAAAGTGTGTTTAAAAAAAAGTTATAAAATAAAATAAAATACTTTTATTTCAGGCAACCATGGTGAGCCCATAAAACACATAAATACAGAAAATATAGAAATACAACGTGTAATTTAATTAACGCAGAACCTCACATACCCCGATTTAGATTATTTGGTTAAAAGCATAATACAATAACCAAAACTATTTTTGTTTGTAACTATTACTTTTAAGTTATTAGTTTCGAGCCTAGTGCTTACTGTATTTAAAATTGAGTTTTATAGTCTTGAATTAAGATTTAATTTTCTTTAGCTCTATTTAGCACCGGTTTGAAGAATTTCGTATTTTTTGAAAAAATACCTGTAGATAATTATTAATAGTTACTGAAATCGATTCAGTAGTCAATTATGAACAAACTATATTTAGGTTTTGCGTTTATTCAATTACAACGTGTATATTATTTAAATATTGCTCTCCTATATCTATTAATTTATGCACAAATACATATCTATACAAGTATACATATACATATAAAAAGACTCGTCCTGACAGACTGACAGATCTATCAACGCAGCCTAATTAACCGCTGGGGCTAGAAACTTGAAATTTTGACAGTAGGTTCCTTTTATGACGGAGGCCCCACTAAGGAGAGATTTTCGGGTATTCCACGTCTATGGGTATAAAATATGGGGGTGAAAGTTAGTAATTGAATAACACAAATATAATTTGGTATTTGGCGTTTCGGTTAGAAATAAAGAACCACTTGTTACAAGATTTTAGACAATTCTACTCCTAAGATACTGTTACAAACTCTTTGGTTATTATTCTTTTTGTTGTCTATTTATTAATTCTTTTATTTTATTAATTGTCTTTGTTCTAGCCAATTTTGTTCCCATTTAATTAATTAAGTAATAAACCATTTTTAACACCTCAAAAACATTTCATACAGTCCACATATCGATCTCATACATGGCAGATAGTATGTAGTGTTATTTGTGTATCTATTATTGTAGGTAACTATATATTTTAATGTAAGTTACGTGTATTGAATTACTTAGGTCCTACTTAAGTATATTAACCTCACCTAATAATAATGACTAGTGCATTTACCATGTTTTTGTCTCTGCATCTCCCTAAGGTTGTCTCTGACAGAGAATACCGTAGGCATTAAGACCGCCTTTGTACATATTTGTATGAAAAGCATTAAATAAATACAAATAAGATGGTGGTCTACAATCACAATGAATTAATGAACCAATCATAATAATTTTAACACCCCACTCAGTACCTCCACTTACTCCAAATTCAGTCCGTCTTCTTAGCTGTCAAATTGCGCTTATAGCTATAAAACTAATGTACTAAGTTATTCGCTTTTTAGACATAAAACTTTGCTGGAGTGTCGCCAAGTTAAAATTAGCATGAACGTGGAAGCAGTCGGCTTATATCGGATTTTTTGTGTGAATATTGATAAGTTCTATCAAGACAACTATATTTTCTGCTGAGCAGAAGAAAGGGAAAAGATATAGAATGGAATAGAAATACGCATTATAGTGCTTTACGTTAACTGCCAGACACGGCACGACACGGTTGGCGCAGTGGCTAAGCGATTAGCTTTCTACGCTACATGCTGCGTGTTTGATCCCCGCACGGAGCAATTATTTGTACGGTCTATAGATAGTAGTAGTTAATTACTAACATTAGTTATAAGCAAAATTCTTGTTTCTAACAACCTTTCTTTCCCTATGGACTTTTTTGTCTGAAATAAATGTTTTTTTTTTTTTTTTAAGGTTCTGGGTGTTTGTGCATGTGACATGTATGTTTGTAAACTGTACCCTCGATACAGGAGAAATACTGGAGAAGCGTTTAAAAAAAAAACCAATAGATAAAATACTAAATATTTTGTTTTACCCTGAGTTGGCAGTACCTATCTACTTGACATAAATGTATTATATTATATTATATAATTGTGTAGGTAAATCATGAATTGTATTATTATATTGCTAAGTTTAATTTAATTTAATTTTAATTTTCTGTTATTTACTATTAATCTAATCTGACAATTGTACCTTATTATAATTATAAGAAATCAATCAATTAATAATTATACTACTGTGATAATGGGTGTATGTGTAACTTTTGTGCCTTGCCTGAAATAAAGACATTTTAATTTTAATTTAATTTTTAATAGAAAAAAAACACAAACATAAAATGTGTTTGTTTCTATTTCTACTTTTTGTCTTTTATTTTCTATTTTTTGTATGTTTTTTATCTGTTGGTGTGTACTTACAGAAAAAAATCATAGTTTGCCTACATAGCTTAATAGCTATCTTTTCTAGGCAACCTTTGGATGGAAAAACATCTTTGATGAAATGGAATTAATTAAGTGAGATAAGGGATCTAAGTGGAACCGCCACAGAATTTACGGCATAGCTGTTCTTACTGTCAGATCCGATGAGAATAACCCTTATCTTTACATAGTTTAAAATAAAGTCGCATTACGCGTCTGTCTGTCTGTATATACGCTAACTCTTCCTAAACCACGCAACAGATTTTGATGCGGTTTTCACCGTTATTTTGAGAATTTATTCCGAAGGGTTTATTTGTACCATTGGTCGCCCCGTGGTCGATATTCGACCGTAATTTTAGCTTTCTGCACTTCTTCTCCATAAACTTTAACTTTGCCAACTCTCACACTCCTGCCTGCCTGCAATTTGCTTAAAAATGGTACAAAGTTTTCTCTTCACGTATTAATATAATTATTATATATACTGCCTCCCAGTGGCGAAGGGTGACAGTTTTAAAAGGGGAAGCCGTCCTAAAAATGCCCTCTAAAAATTGCTGCAATTAATGCTGCAAGACAAAAATCCATACCGTCTCTTGTAATCTATATAGGTATTTAAAGTCATGTCTGGAAGAGCTCGACCTAAGTGAATACCAAGCCTTAATTTGTCAGTTGGATGAGTAAATAATATAACATTACGTTGGTCTATGCACTAACCAATTCCTAAAGGGAAGCCGATGGGAATCGGGTTGTATGGACTCTTCGCCACTGGTACCTCCTAACTTTATGCTGAGCTGTGACCCTTTTGGCACTACGGCAAATTTATATTTAATTATATTATACACTTTTATTTTGTAATTGTAAATCCTAGTTCTTATAATGTAGTTGTTGATTTATATGTGCCAATAAACAAATTTACTTTCTTCTTCTTTCTTTCTTTCTATTAAAGATGTTGTGTCTTATTATGCAGTGTCCAAATATATATGTTAATTTTATTCTTTTCTATCCAACCAAACAAATGAAATGGCGGTCGTAATCCATTCCCTGCTGGCCCTATGTCATCAATACTCCCGGTCACGGTCATAAACCGCAGTGTAAAACAAACCAGATGGGGAGTAAAATTTAAAGGCTTTGCATTTTATCAGTCGCTAGAACGAGGGTTACTTCCATTCAATAGATTACCTGCAGTGTAGTATACAGGGTGGCATTAAGGGTGGCTACCCTTTCTGTGGGCCGAGCACGAATGTTTTAACGTATAGTAACGTAAACGTAACCAAATTTAGAACCAAAAATACACGTTTAATCCATGATATTTTTTTGGAAATACATGCAATATTTTTACATTTTCATGAAACAAGTGCATTTGTTGCATAAAATTGAATAAAAATGCGATAGATCCATCGTATTTTATAATCAAAATTTGCTTACGTTTACATTACTATACGTCAAAACATTCGTGCTCGGCCCACTGTTATAGTTAGAGTTCTGGTTTTGGGAAATTTGAGGTGAGTTTTGAAGATATTTAATATTCTATTTTTTTTAAAGGTATAGTCAGAGGAAATATTGTCAGTTCTCAAAAAACGGGGCTGAAATGGATCTATTTCCAAACACGAATGTTTTCTCCAAACAACCGACGAAATCGTACTTTTTTACCGAATTTGAGAGAAATACATTAAACTATTTCCCATACATTTTCTATTAAAATATACCTTCGTATGAACGTACTGTAAAATCACTGTATCTTACACTGATCGACTATGTTAATGGTGGTTGTGTTCCGCTAATGTCACAACAGTTGCTGACGAAGTATAAAAAATGAAGGTGGTGGGTGTGGTGTAGTAGTATGAAAATTTATTTTTATTGCTTGTGTCTTCCACTAATTGGTAACTGTTTAGTGTCTAGTTGCTAACACCAAACAGTTTTGGTTCGGCGATCAAACTGGAAACCACAGTGGCTGCATCTGCGTAAGTGATAGATTTCTTATTCTTATTCTTTATTGTACACAAAATATTGAAAAACAAAAAAATAAATTATTATTATTTATTCTTAGTCATATAAGAAAATAAAATATTTACTGCTAGTGGCCGGTTACTTGTATCCAACACAGGACACATATGGCTCAATCATGGCGATGCGGAAAGTCGCGCGGCGTGCAAGGCGGTGCGCAACGCGGAGAAAGACTCGTATCTCCGTTTATGGAGAGCGAGTGAGACAGCGCTTTGCGCTCCATAATTGAACCCTAAAGTGTAGGTATACGTTTGTGCAGCGCCTAAACCTCTGTACATCCGAATAATTTAAAAACTTTCCCCACAAAGTGTTACCATTGACGTGTTAACTCGACTTCAGGATTTCCCAACGGCCGTAGGTACGCGTCGGGAGCCGAGATTATAATCACTTTGAAAAAGTTTCAGCGATATCAACCCTGTATCACTCATACCTCCCCCGGGTCGGTAGAACTAACTGATATTATTGTGAGAATTGTGGAGGTTAATATCTCCAGGCCTTAATAATATACCAGGTCTTATTTTAATAATACAAAATATTTTAGGAGGTAAATCTATAGGTTACAAAGATTGAATTTAGAAAAAAAAAAAAAAAAAAATTAAGAAGTTTTCAAAATTATTTTTAATTCCTAATTGATGTTTCCGTTTGCTTAAAACCTTTATTCCGCTATGATTATGAATGGCACTAAGGTCATGAACTCGACCATATGACCTAGCGAGCTCGGCTACTCTGACACACACAAGCATCGCGTCGCCGCACCGCCCGATCTTAATGCTTACGTAATTTACGAATCTACTGCAGCTTAAATTCGATATTTGAAAATAATTTTATACCATTCATAGAGACTAGCTTTAAAATATTTTGGCGTAGTAACATAACTTACATAAGACCTTAGTAAAGTGCGTGTATCTGGTTTACACGAAATAAAGATCTATTCTATTCCTTATCCCCTGCAGAAATAGCACGGCAAGAAAGGGGAGAGAGAAAATTGGGAACAAAACCATCTCATTACCGTTTTCTCTCTCAATTTTTTGTTTTATCTCCTGTCAGGGAGCCAAAAGGAGGAGGAAACAGGTTTGTCCACAGAAAGTCCCTTATTGGATAATGGCCGGACCATTATCCAATAAGGGATTTTCCGTGGACGTTCTCAGAAAAGACACTTAAGTCCCCCAGTATTAAAAGATTAATGATCTATTACTAAGTATAGGCTCCCTTCAGAACCCCACCAGTGCGTTTCGCCTTAACACACCGAAGCTTCATCATTACCTGAATACGGTAACCTTAACATTAGTTTAAAATTAAATTAGTCGTTAATCAAAATCATTATTTGTTCTTTTGTGGTTCTTTTCTTGCATGTCATGTTCACGTGTGAGTGATAATTAGCTATACGAACATAGATGTATAGTATTATTAAGTTTTATTGTAATTCCCTTTATTCACCTTTATTGGATACTTATAATAAACAAAGACATAAAAATTAAAAAAATGTAAAACATTTAGTAGCCCACCGACATCGGGAACAGGGTCTAAGTTACCGGTGGTCGGGGCTCTAGAGAGAGGAACCTCCTAACAGTGCGCGGTGTCAAGGAGTAGGTACTGTTAGTGGAATTATCATTAGTGAACCTAATAAAGAAAATAAAAACCTTAAGTGGTTTTAACAGGTCAAATCTACAAAAACCGGTACCTCTTTATCTAAATTCGAGGCACGCACTGCCGAGACGGCTGTAACTTTTTTTACTTCATAAAGATTTCAATAATATTTATTATTTCTACTGCAGCATTGAACTCACTGTAACCAAGAATTTTTGAGATTGGAAATTTTTATTGCACTGTTTCACTCGGGCAACCTGGAAAGAGAACCATTATCAATTTCTTGTGTTTCGTACCTAAATATATATTATGTGCTTGTACAAAATAGCACCCTAAACCATTTTTGTCTAGCTAATGGGCGGGGTTTCTTGAAAATAACCACATAAAGCTAATTGTTTCATGAATGAAACATTCTTGTGAGTCTGATCAAAAACAGTGGGAGTTGGAAGACTCCATAGATTAGGTGGTGCAGACCTGACAAGTGCCTGTAGGCACGTAGGAAACTGACTCACGTTATGCAACAGACAATTTGGGTAGAGACAATTTTTTTTTGATGAGAAATATATTTCTTGCAAATTAAAATTGTTGTGCATGCAGCCATCTTCTATGTGTTTTTTAAGTATATCTACCTACGTTTATCAAAACACGAGTTTGACATAATTTGCATTTATATGACAAATTAGATTTAATCTCATATTCACTGAGCCAATTCGTAAGGATAACAATAAATATAATTATGTTATTTTTGAATGTTGAATTATTTATATTATTTTTATTATATATCTTTCGTATCAGAAATGCGTGATCATTATAATATAAGGGTGTGGATCAGACCATCAAATTGGACAACTTTCTTTAAAGGACCAACATGGCAATCGCCAAAAAAAAGTGAGCTGTCCCATACAAAACTTCAACACCTACTCGACCCAAACGTATGGGGAAGCTGACATAACGTGCTTGATTTAGAAAATAATCAATCTATCATTATTATTACAACTTTATGAGTGTAGCTTAATCACAAGACTATGGTCTATGGTCTTTGTTCCTTGCGCAGGTTAGCAAACGCTTAGGGCTACAAAAACTATCTTTTCAGTTACAGGAAAATAATATAACTATTCGTTAGAAAACCAAATATTGTATCGGTTTTAAGCTGACCACCAAGGTCTTTCAGCACTTATCTCATCTGCTTTATCTAGTCTATGTGCTGTCGTAGAACCGCGCGTGTGCCTGGGCGGGCGGGGGCTCAGGGGAGCGCGGGGAGGGGCTCTATTGGCCCAGCTCACCTCGGAGCCTTCAGTCTGCCGCGGGACGCGACGCCGAGCGCACGTCGCCCGTCCATACACCGCTCACGTCCAAACCGCGTGTTGAAAATAAAGATTGCTAAATTAAATTGCTAGTGTAAACCTATTTGGTGGGTAGTGTTTTGTTCCTTGCCCAGTGACGTCATAAACGTGGGCTTAAGTTCGGAGGCGATTGTATCTAAATGTTCGAGGGCTAAACAGTATTTTCAGTGGAAGTAAGTAGACGGATCGTAGATGTTATTATTTTATTTTTAGTGCTTAGTGACTGTTGCTTTTAGATATTTGATTCCTTATGTGATCAAAAACATTGTATTTATGTCATAAGGATGAGTGCTACTCAAGATGTTAGCGTTATACGAAGAATATCGAACCATCTACGAAATATTGATTTGTTGTTTATTTACTTGCTTCACAAAAATTGGATGATGTTCTATACGTCCTACAAAGGTTACATTGTTTCATCTTTCATTTGTAGTGTAGATCTAAGTTATACAGTAACATCGCTGTGTAATTATACAAAGAGCCAGACGAAGCAAAGACTAAGGCCGCAGCAAATCTCTTTGACAAATATGAAAGAGAGTCGTTTATTTGCAGCCCTAAAACACGGTTTCTCCTCAGCTGTAAACACAAAGGGAAGGTTACCTCACGCTTTACGCTTGACGTTAACATAATTTTCAGTTATAACAACAGTACCGGTAAAAACAAACACAATGAAGTATATTGGATAGTTTATATTGTCAATTTTCTTCTTTGTATCTCTCTCATACTCAAGAGCAGTTATTCTCCTAAAATCCTAATAGATACCATCACTGTCTTTGTTATCTAGCCAAATCATTTAAGTC
This sequence comes from Allophyes oxyacanthae, assembly GCA_932294325.1. Classification (NCBI taxonomy): domain Eukaryota; kingdom Metazoa; phylum Arthropoda; class Insecta; order Lepidoptera; family Noctuidae; genus Allophyes; species Allophyes oxyacanthae. The sequence continues at coordinate 11,876,244 of OW028631.1, forward strand.
TTGCCTATTTCAGCTCTACTTTGGTCCTATGATCAGATGTTACATGATGTCATATAATATCAAAATTAAATTCTTGTTTATGTGTACCTAGGTAGATTATGATCGAATTCAAAAATAAAATGGCATATTATATTATAATGGTTATTGAAATCATCCGACTACAAGTAATCACAGCTGGGATTTTATCAAGTTAAAGGGAAATAATATTTTTCTCTAACATTAATATTAATACCGGCTAGCCCTCACCCTGAAAAAACATTATGAAAATCGGCATTAACACAAATTCTTTATGCAATAACATTCTAATTACAAAAACAATGTAAATTAACTTAAATATCACCAGCAAATTTAAAGAACATGGCTTCTCAGCTGCAGTAACCAATTCCGCTCCTGTAAGATTTATAATATCTCTCAAGATTACTGGGTTAAAGGCCACCAAATGCTTGAATGAATTATGACAAATTGTTGGCCCGTTTACGAGGATCACAATAACCAACTTCTCTCGTTGACCCTCGTCACACGCGAGATGACAGACTGATGAAGTTTGTTGTTCTTCCTTGTTTTATTTGAAAATCGGCACAGTATTCAAATTTTATTGTATTACAATCACACCTTCATCGTAAATAATTATTTCCAATAACTTGATTTACTCGGGACTCTCAATTTGGAAAAATTTACCGTCTAAAATTTAAAGTGTTTGTTCTAGTACGAACCGTTGTAGCTTTTTGTCATCTATTCCCCAAATTTGAAAGACTCACTCAATTTCTTGTTCTGGATATCGTAAAAGATGACTACAGTTATACAACGTCTGTATACAATATCTAAGTGGCTCGCCGCTCAAAGGCAAGTAAACGTGTTGGGTAGATCATTGAGCGTAAATACGTAGTGACCACAATGACCAATTTCCTTTAGTTGACTCATACTACTTGCGTCGCCTGCCTAGCAGCTGATATGTTTTTCTTTACAATTCAGACTAGTATCCTTTTGTATTCTCTGGCCTAGTTATGTTTTGTGTTTGGTATACATATCATGTTCACTCTCGTTTATTTCCATGTTTGTGTATTAGTTTTCATGACGCTGAGTCTAATCCTTCGCATTAATAAATATTTTAATTTTTCCTTTACCTGCGACGTCATCACACCCATGGATACAGGATAGAAATTTATTTAACATGACAGAATTTAGGTATATTTCTCAACAGACGTCAAGTGTTAACAAATAAAAAGGCTTCACACTATAGTTCCACAATGGGATTCCCTATATAATTAATACTATTTCATTCAATTATCACGTACGCCAACATCAAGGCTCTTGAATACACATAACTGTTGATCATGTAAAATATTTATCACGATGCGAAATCAAGCCTACTTACTTCTAGCCTATAGGATGAACTTTAGTCTTATGTAACAAAACACAAGAAGATGCACCGATGTCATCAATAACGAATTAACATTACAGAAATCTTCAATTGCGTTTAGAAATAAACCTTCAATATGACTTTTTTTTATTACGTGTGAATGGTTCACTCTATTTCAAAATAAAATATTGCCTTTTACATGATATGATATAGACGAGAAGCTGATAGAATCCATTGACAAAATCTACAGGAAGAGAAGACTTTGCTTTTTCTGAGCAAATCATAACAGTTTATTTTTTCAGTGCAGTAATTAACTATGTCAGTGTCTGTTTTCCGGTTCAATCATCTCCACATTGTCTCTAACATCCTCAACAAATTCATTGATTTTCATAACTACTAGTTTATTCATCAGTTTCAATTTACTAGAACACAATTCTTGTATCACATCTCGGTTTACTAAGGACAATGGCATGGGAAAACCACAACAATGCGACCGAACTATCGACAAGGATACCCTGAATTGATTAGCAGGGAACGTTTTAATTGGTTATCATAACACGCGGTATTGTATGTTAATATTATGGTTCTATAACCTAATATTTTCATTACTGTCGCCTTATTGGTTTAGTGGTACATCGGTGGTACCTACTATGTTGGTTTTTTTTATAAGGAAAATGTAATAGAATTTGCAATTATGTCTTTTGTTGTGGTGCGTTGTTGCTGTCGATGATGTATAGTGATGATGTTATAGTTTTTCCAAAAGTTAGTACCTACTGTATATTCTCCACCGTACTTTTTGTAGGTTATGGGTTAGATGTTTACTCGTTATCTTGTATTGTTATTAAGATTTAATGCATTACATTGGTTTTGCTTTTTATGGTAATTATGTAAACAATAATTTAGCTTCGTAATAGGTACTCCTGATAAGAATTTCAAATATATACGGGAATATACGGTCCACTTTACTTGTACAACTATCAAAGACGCTATATTACGAGTCATCGTAGACGTCTGTTTATCTGTCATAGAACAATAAATCTTGATTGTCACAACATCCTAATGTCGTCGCGTTGACATATCAAGAGCAATCACAGAAATACGGACAAATAAGTTAATCTCCGACCATTTATTAGATGAATACCTACAGGACCGAACTGAGTTGATAAACGCCTTACTCGTATGAGGAAAATTCTTGAACGTATTGGGTGAATAGAATAGAGTATATCTTTATTTCATGTCCACCAGGCACTTATGAAATGTCAAGACTCCAGGTGCGCGGTTCCAATTAGTAGGTCCTATGGAGGAGAACCGGCAAGAAATTCCATGGAAACTCTTTTAAAATAATAGTTATTACAAACTTACAGAGACTCGCAGATGTCTTTTGTGTAGATAACACATTGAATTGCCTACAAAGTCTTGGCACAGCGGCCTTAATGACCGAGGTTGGAACTGGTTGGAAGCATGGAAGGTACTTCATCTATATAATACGTGAAGAGAAAACTTTGTACTTCTTTTTAAGCGTATTGCGCGCACGAAGTAGTGTGAGATTTGGCATAATTAATTAAGTTTATATGGAGAAGGAGTGCAGAAACCTAAAATTACGGTCGAATTTCGGCCAGTAGGCGACCACAATTATTTAGAAAAATAAAAGCAAATGAATAATAAACTTCGATTTTCAAAATTAAATCAAATTAAAATCTTGCGTATACAAACTAATTTGATAAACGTCACATTCATATAAGGAAAACAGTCGAGCCTATTGAGTCATTTCCTCATCGTAAATTACGTAGTAAATCCAATTGTTAGCTTTCTGTAAAAATTGTGAGGTGCCTGATACAAAAAGTACGAACAAATAAATTATTAAACAAAATTGATACGCCTTACTCGCAAGAGGAAAACACGTATGTGCATAATAAATTACGGAGTAAATGAAATTACAAGCACCAAGGAAAAGTAAAAAGGTTTATTTATTTTTAGGTTACTAGGGGCGGCTTTGCAATGACGTTTGCAGATTGATATATAGCGGAACCTATACAATCTCATATAGGCCGCACGGCCCATGACGTCATTTACAATTCATTTAAATTTAGATTTTAATAAAAAAAAAAAACACCATTTTTTTATTTATTTTTTAATATTTATTATTAATCCCCCGCCACTATTTTCATTTTTTTAAATCATCCGATTCGGCTATAATGGTTTTTTAGCGCCATCCGACGGGCCTAAAGATGAATTCAGTAATTATCGAAAGATCATAGGCCTCTCCCAGTAAGTGCCACTGAGTCCGGTCTTCGGCTCTCCGCATCCACTTTTTACCAGCCACCTTCCACAAGTCGTCGCTCCACCTGGCCGGGGAGCGCCCCACACTACGTCTGCCTACTCGCGGTCTCCACTCGAGAACTCGTCTACCCCAACGGTCATCGGTTCTTCGGCTTATGTGACCAGCCCACTGCCACTTCAGCCTGCTAATCCCATGGGCTTTGTCGATTAACTTGGTCCTCTATCTATCGGATAATCTGGTTGCAGATTTTATCCTTCAGACTCTGAAAGAAGCCATACTCAACCTGCGGCCCTAGCATGAAGCCCTCGCATGAAGTCCGCCACGCTTTTGTGGATGGCCCGGTCAGCTTGCCAATAGCCATCTGGATAATGTTTAGAGGGTAGCATGTAGCAGTCAAAAGCTGGATATAAAAGAGCATTCACAATTTCAAAAGTCTCATTATAAAACATAACAAACTGTTTATGCTATTATTTTGTCTTTTATAAATCCTACTTTTAGTTTTTTCGAAAAAAAAGTTGAGTATGTCTCCTTCAGAGTGACTCCCGAGTAGCCTGCTCCATATCTCGCTGAGCAACTTTGAATTAGTGGACTGGTCGCACTATGAGTGTTCACGTATCGAAAGATATCTTATCAAAACTCTCTTCTTTGACACCAAGTAATGATGCTTGTACAGGCCGGGCCAAAAGTCGTACAAAATTAAAACTGAATAAATGATGACGAATCCATTGTTTGAAATTATTCATAGTATTTTCGTGTACTTGATTCAAACAAAAATCTTTCTCAGAAAACGCGTTTAGTACGAACTACGAAGTTGTGTCGTTGATTTCAGTTAAATAATTAATAGGCCGAGAATAATTTATAATTTTGATACCTACATCTTATAAGAAAATACACGAGCCCTTTGACACATTTTCAGGTTATAAATTATGATAATAATGAAATTACTGGCTTTCTCATAAAGCCTAATTTATTAATTTCAGTAGCTTTTATAAATAAATACCTATAATAACGAGGAAAGATGATTCAAGCAGTGTTTCACACTTACCTATAGGAAAATGTATTAAATCCAATGAAATATTTCCGTATTATGTCACCTTTATGTATATGCACAGAAAGGTCAATTCTTTGAACATAATATAACAATCGCGCCTGTCTTCCCCAAAGTGTAAGATAGAGGTAATCTGTAATTCGCCGATGATGTGAACGCTTTTACTATCCACCAGGCACAATTCTTGTGTTATCCACCAGGCACAACTCTTGTGTTATCCACCAGGCACAACTCTTGTGTTATCCACCAGGCACAACTCTTGTGTTATCCACCAGGCACAATTCTTGTGTTATCCACCAGGCACAATTCTTGTGTTATCCACCAGCCACAATTCTTGTGTTATCCACCAGGCACAATTATTTTGCTGTCTACCAAATAAAGAGCGTTATAGGCAGGAGGATGGTTAAGTAAGTTTCAGGAAAATACATATATTATGATTTACACTAACATTCGCCAGCTAACAAAAGAAAAACAATTGATCCGACAATTTAAGCTACCGAGAAAGATTGCGTTATGGTTTTAAACCTTTTGAGATTTTTCCTCACAGTATAAATCATGTCTGAACCAGAAAGTTTTTAAGATCTTATTTATTATTATAAAAGTGAATTGTGTAGGTTGACTAAAGCTTGGTGAAATGATAAGCAAAATAAAATCTTTAATGAAACTGGAGAAAATTAATATAATAAAGAATACAATAAACCACACAATAAACATTGTCAAATGGAAGGAGTTCTCGATCACGATTACAAACATACATCCACACGCACTCAAGCCCACTCTCCACACACACATACACCCGACCCGGAACCACAATCAGTTAACCTTAGACAGTACACAATAACGCTGTGAAGTACATAATATAATTATATATTGTGACGAAAACTTGTGTTTCTCGTAACAACATGCTTCAGTTGAATCATACATACTTCAAGTCTTCTGTAAGATTTCATGGATCTTGGAACTGCGATTAAGAGTTTTCTTATAGAAAAAGCTTGATATTAAATTAATGAGTCAACAATTTTTGTGGAAACAAACATTCGACCGTGACCAAGAATCAAACCTACGACATTCTTGTTTAATACATCAGCCGCCCTCACCATCGGAGGTTTCATTTTCTTATGGACAGTGACGACATCTATTAGTACACTTTGCAGGCTTAATGCGTTTCATCCAATATAAGTAAATCAATGAGGCTGAGAATTATGAAGGATAGAATGGAATAGATCTTTATTTAATGTCAACCACGCACCTAGTAAATTGATTTTCTTTCTTTCCTCTTTCTAGTCTCGAAATTTCATAAGTGCCTGTATCTGGTTTACATGAAATACGAGTACCTAAAGTTATAAAATATTATATTCTAGTGTATAGAGTTTTTCGCGGCGGTCGCAGCTAAGTTATCCAATTGGATGGCTGCAGCCGCCTCAGTTCAGATGAACGCGAATGCAATCGATGTAGGTACCAGTGGCGAAGAGTCCATACAACCCGATTCCCATCGGCTTCCCTTTAGGAATTGGTTAGTGCGTAGACCAACGTAATGTTATATTATTTACTCATCCAACTGACAAAAAAAGGCTTGTTATTCAGTTAGGTCCAGCTCTTCCAGACATGACTATAAGATTACAAGATTTTTGTCTTGCAGCATTAATTGCAGCTATTTTTTAGAGGGCATTTTTGGGACGGCTTCCCCTTTTAAAACTGTCACCCTTCGCCACTGGTAGGTACCTTTGGTTTGTTAGGTGGATTGGTTACCTGACTATGTCTACCCAGTGCACCTACCGTAGTGAATTATTGTTAGTTTATTTACATTATCTAAAGGATATAATAATTCTTTAAGCTCAACGATCAAAAACCTGCATTACAATTAATATTTAACAAAAAAAGGGAGGGGTGATTCCGGGTGGTTTCAGAACGTTTCGACTATCGGGTTTTGGGTAATGATTTGCTTAATTTTAGTTATCCTATCATTGTTATAGATGTGTACTAAAAAGAATAACATTTTTGACACAGCTGCGACGTACAATCTGTATATATTTTAATTCATTTTTTTTTATATGTTTTTTTTTGTTTTTCTATCGTGTCTAATAAATACTTTTACTTTCATTCTTGGGTCTTACAAAGAACAAAGTTATACCTAATTCTATGCATTACATGCACATCAATATACACAGAGATTCTTCCATTACTATAGGTTCATCAATATTAATGTAAGTACCTAAATCTAAACGAAGTCTCGACCGGCCTCTTGTATGAACATAACTCTGTGAGCTCCGCCCAATAACTTCTTCCGGTCCATTGACTCGTACAACTTGGGCGGGCGGATAACCAGCTGATACAGCCTTATACTTAGCTTTCCGGATTGGCAGAGATTTATACTGACATTGGTTATCACAGTCTGTTTCCAGATAAACACGATCTAGAATCATCCTACAAGATCGATCGTCAGTGAATCGCAAAGTCAAAGTCAATGTTATTTATTTCAACTGGGCCTTTGCAGGCACTTTCAAAACGTCGTGATTCTAGGTGCACGGTTCCAAGTGGGTTGGTCCTGGAGAAGATACCGGCAAGAAACTCCATGGATACTCTTTTCATAAAACCAATTTAAAATAATATCTGGGCCAGCAGGAGTGGCTAAAATTCGACCAGAATTTACAAAATATTATAAAAAAAGAACAGCAACGATCTTAATAAGTACCACCATAATTAAACAAACTTAAATTTCCGTCATCAAATTGGTTTGTTATGCACCAGAGTCCGGAACATATATATTATATATTTTTATTTAATTACGTAATTTTGCTGACTATACTTTAATTAAACAGGACTATTTGGCTTTGTGTCAATCGACACTTACAGCATATTTGTCCATTGTTATACAAAGTAGCCGTCGCTTAACATCAGTGGGCAGAGCACGAATTTTTTGACGTATAGTAACTTTAACGTAACCAAATGTAGAACCAAAAATACACGTTTAATCTATGATATTTTTTTTGGAAATACATGCAATATTTTTACATTTTCATAAAACAAGTGTATTTGTTACATAAAATTGAACAAAAATGCGATAGATTCATTGTATTTTATAATCAAAATTTGCTTACGTTTACGTTACTATACGTCAAAACATTCGTGCTCGGCCCACAGGATACTCGTAATATTACCGTGCCACAGGTGAGGTAATCAAACGCAAGTGTATCTAAAAAAAATATGTTCTAAAGTTGCTTCAAACGATTCAATTTGTCATTTTATTTCTTTCAAGTCGCGCCATTGTCACAACAAAGCTTCGATCGGCGGCCATGTTTACAGATAATTCCTCTTCCTTCGTGTCGGCTCATAATTGATGTCTTTCCTTATCCAGATCATCACGGAAACCTGTTTCTTCTACATTATCTCATAGATTGTGTCATTCAGCTGCGAGATATGTAATTTTTCCATTGATAACAATTCATAATCATCTGATATGGATGTGTGATTGTACATTTTATTGTCATAATGGAAGGAAAATAGTGAATTGACATAATGGCCAATTATTACCTCTTAATAATAACAACTATTTATATTATTAATTTGAGTGTATATGTGTATTGAATTAATACTCAGTTCTACTTAAGTATGTTAACCTCACCTAATAATAATAATAATATGATTAGTTAATAATGTTCCTTGACACTGCGCGCATTGTTAGGAGCTTTCTCTCCCTAGAGCCCTGACCACCGGTAGCTTGGACCCCGTTCCTGATGCCGGTGGCCTACTACTCTTTTATATTTTTAAATGTTTTTTTTAATATATTTAATTGTAAAATTATTTAAAAATATCAAAAAGTATATTAAAAATTGAATAAAGGTCATAATGAATAGTCCATCTACCATGTTTTTGTCTCTACATCACTCTAAGGTTGTCTGGCAGAGAATGCCTTTGGCATTAAGACCGCCTTTGTACATATTAGTATGAAAAGCATTTAATTAATAAATTACTATGTTCATAATTTAAAAGTTACAAATGTGTCACTCTGTTGATTTCCGAATTGTTAGATAGAGATTTTCATATACCCAAAGATGACAATTATAGGACGAGTACTGTCAGAGGATAAAGTGCATCTAGTCAGAACTTGGTCCAGGATACAAATAAAATTATTTTCAACATAACTATACCAAGATTCATTGTTCTTGAATCAGAATCATTTATTTGGAAGACTGTAGTGTTATATGGTATGATGTTTCATTAATAAAAGCAGCTATACATTATACCACAGTTAACGGCGAACAAATATAAATTGTGGAGTTAAAATAAATTATAGAATAGAATAGATCTTTATTTTATGTAAGCCAGATACAGGCACTTATGAAATGTCGAGACTCTAGGTGCGCGGTTCCAAATGTAGGTCCTATGGAGAAGAACTTGCAAGAAACTCCATGGAAACTCTTTTAAATTAATAGATTATAATCTTGATTAATACGATTTTGTGGAAAGAGAGTAATAAATCAAATAAATTAAAGCAATCAATCAAACAAAATTATTCAAATCATTAACAATACTTGTATAACAATATTAAAAATTCAATAACATAATTAAACATAGGTAATGTCAATCTTTAGAAGCAACCTTGAAAGTAGTGAAATCCCTCAAAGTTCTTGCTACAAACTAGCCCAATGAAGTAACTGCAGAGTCTTTTGTTAAGTCCATTAAACTTTGCATCAATGCCCTTATATAAATAAATCCACTACTGGGCATGGGCCTCTTCTCAGAATGAGAAGGGTTAGGCTTCAGTCCACCACGCTGGCCTAGGGTGGGTTGGTGGACCACACACACCACCAAGGACTTTATGAGGCCCTCTCAGATGTGTAGGTTTCCTCACGATGTTTTCCTTCACCGTTAAAGCAAGTGATAATCAAATTGCGATCCGCATATAAATTCGAAAAGTCAGAGGGTTCGAACTAGCGTTAAAAGCGTTCAACCGCTAAGCTATCACTATTATCATTGCCCTTATCATGCTGAAAATTCTAGTAACGATGAATTTCTCAACTAAATGTAAAATAATTAACTACAAGCTAGTTAGCCGAGGTCAGTCACCTAAATGCAGGGCAGATGTCAGACGAGCGGTCGCGACCTTACTGACTTCCAATTAACGGCTTCAAATTAATTATGATATCGTTTTATTTGTGAGAATTCTAAGAAAATGGAGTGCATTGGCATCGTCATCCGAGCCCTTTGTCAAGTATCATAGGAGTTTCAGTGAAGTCTAAACAGAATTGCGGCCGTTTTTATTTTTAAGACTTTCTAACTATTGTTTTTCTTCCATAACCCAACTAAAGATAGATTTAGTAAGGTTAAGTTATACTCCATTAAATATAACATTAGACAAAAGTGGTTCACCATAAAACGAACATCTTTTGAACCATTATTTCAAGTGGAGTTTCAATTCATCTTGATTGACCGTTATGGTTCATAAAAGCTTTTTTATTTACTAGCTGTACTACTACTACGTGACTCCATCCGAGTGGATATCGAATGCTGCGAATTAAAAAAACATTGCCTATGATCTTTCTCATGATCCACACTGTTTCTTCGTCTTTCATCAAGATCTGCCATAGTGCGTTCTTCTTAACTGAAGATTTATAAATACATTATACTGAGTTTAATCCATGCTGGAAGAATAAAGAATAAGGAATTAATAGTTTTTTTTTTGGAAAAAATAATATTATTGTACTTTAAGAGAACACTGTTCAGAACGCCCCCATCTGTTAAGTCATAAATAAAAGTAATTATGTTGGTTTGCTTGTTTTCTTCAAGATCCCTAGTTCAGCTCCCACAGTATTGTTCTAACGTCATCCAATAGGATACGTAGCAAAACATTTTCCGAACAATACCAATTTTTTCATTGTATCTTATCAAGATTTCGATCTAAGATAACCGCAGAAGATAACCAATGATACTCGTAAAGTGGCACTAAGAACAAACTTGAATGGAGATGCGTGTGCAAATATAACCTACACAATGTATTGTACAAATAAATACAAGGCGCACGTTGTATGTGCTGAAGATAAGCGAGTTGTAGACGATTATTCTGATGAGAATGCAGTAGAAGGTAATTTTATTTGAATTTCTATTGTGGAATCAGATAAAGTTAATAAAGCATCGCAAACAATAGGGAATAGAGTGAAAAAACTATCTATAGACTCATTATAACTTTATAACAACCTATATTAAGGTCAAATGGATACTCAGAGTGAAATTAAAGACAGCATAGTTAAACCTTGAGTAAATAACCCAAGTTTAGTACTTCGTAACATTCCTAATGAGCTAACAAAAAGTCCCTCAATGCAACAAGTACTAGTAGGTAAAGGGTTAAAATACGCCATACAAATATGCCATATTTTGATAAAGAGGAACAACATACTATAGAAAATGGAGTTAAGTCCGATATGAACCGTCGGGCTTCAGCCCACCAGACAATAATCACCTCGCCTAGTTGGAAGATCTTCTTTTTTTAATGGAGAAACACCATACCTCGTTCCTCCACAGGCCAATACGACATCTTAAAACATTTTGATCAAGATACCCATAACTCTAACAGAATCAATTAAACCCGTCTAATAGTAAAACAAATGAGAATCAGACGTCGTAAGACAATAATTAATTAAACACGAACGAAGTCATACAAGTGGGTCAAATTCCTGCGTTACTCGTAGCTTTGAACTGAAATGAGAAATACTGTGACACACTTGTTAAGTAGGTTATTGTCGAAGGAGATTAACTTAATCGCATATTTAACAGGAACATGGAAGTCTTCTTCTTATCCTTGTGTGGCTTAAGCCTTAAGGGATCGATGAAAAAGACATTCGCAAGAATCATATGTAGATTTAATAATTTTTAATAATTTTATCATCCATTAATTCTTAATCCTGGACATGGGTCTTTGACTTAAATATTACAATCCGGGTCGCAGTCTTTTGAAGATAAATTTTACCAATACACTGATGATGTTAACATTATACCGATGTAAGCCGTAAACTCTTATCTACAAAAAAGAGATACCCTTAATTTCTACTACAAAACAAAATCTTACATTCTAGAAAACGAATAACTGCAACATAGTAAGAAAAGAAATTGTTTTGTCAAGAATTCTTCGTATCAAAATACTTAAATATAAAAATGTCAACATGGAAGCTACTGCACTCTAAGAAAGCTAATTTCTTCCACCAGATGGCATACAATCCATCTCTGCTGTCCAAGAAAATACTAAAAGCGTTATTTACTTAACCAAACCTAACAATGTTGACTATAATATAATTATGTCTGTTATAAAAGAAGACTGAGTGATTACAGAATTTCTTATAGACAAGAATGAAGATAAATGAATTAGTGAGAGAATCACTCGGACTAAGGCTGGATGAAGATACATTGACTTAAACAAAACTTGAATGTAACAAAAAGGTTGTCTCCTTCCAATCACTTGTTAGGTATATTCTGAGCTAGATCACAGAAATAAAAAACATTTAAATTTAAAGGTTTTGATACTAAAATTTCTACGGTAACGCACTAGCAGCCAGGTGATTTAAAACATGTCTATGAAGCAGCCTTTAAAATTCAGTCTTATTTATGCAAAACCAGGCGTATCTACATTTATTTAATTTTGAGGGAATCTGGGAAATATTGACTGTAATAAAAGACATTTCAATTCGGAAGTAATGCACCTGTACCTCTACTATGAGTTTTCCGTGCCGTCTAACGTTCACGTTCACATTCAATATTTGTATAGTGACTTTAGTTCACTATTTATACCGCTAGAGGCGCTGAAAAAATTCCCATACAAATATTGCATGTGAACGTGAACGTTAGACGGCACGGAAAACTCATGGTAGACGTACTGATTGGTCCAAGAAAATAGTAACAGAAGTAATTATGCACAAGCATTGCATATAACCTTACGCGCCTTCTCCATTCCATCGTGTACAAAAATCATACCATTTATATTGGGTTTATCTTCATCTAACGATATCTTATCTTGTAAAGAAGCCGCAAGATTACATTTTACTTTGTTACTGCCAATGTTTTTCTTGGTATAATTTCAACAGACTGATACTTTGCACTCGTCTCGATCTCTCCCTCGATCTCATCAATCAACAGCTAAATAAGTTAGTTGTTCAGCCACTCAGGCACGCGATATTTGATCGTTTTGATACCCGATATTCGCCTTTACAATTATCTACCGGCTGCCTACACAATACTTCTATCTACTACTATTTTATAGACCTTAATTTGCTAGTACTCTTTACCTTACTTTTCTTCACGTTGTCTACACATTGCTTATTTGCAAATAGATACAGTTGGCAACCCATTCGGTACTGGCATGGCGACATCATATTATATTCTTTTTTAAAACGCTTTTATTAGCTTCACTTGTAAGTAACTAACTATGTAAAAAAATATTGGAAGTTAAATTGGACCCACTTCCCGGTTTCCGATTGAGCTGAAATTTTGCAAACACGTTTAGTTTGGATGACAAAAGCGTTTTCTTTAGTTTTATTTTAAACTATAATATTATTATCTTCTCTTTTATGCCAATCCTTTTTTTCTCTGTGTATTGTGTTGTCTAGTCCGAATAAATATATTTTCTTTCTAAAAGTTGTCTAAAATTGCCTTCTTATTCCGAGTAAAATTAGGAGTACAATCAACATCAAACGTAAGTGATGAACAGGTGGATGTTAGAAATCAGAACTGGTAAATCATTGTAATATGAATAGATTAGAAATTTTGAAATCCGTCTGATCATTATTTACTTTTGATATTGACTGTACACATGGCTATAATAATCAAGCTATATATTTTCAATATAAGCTGACCTTTCATTATCAGGAAAGCTTACACAATACGAGGTCAGCTTATGCTGGTAACATATAGCTTGTTAAGTAGCCGTGTGTACAAGCAAAAGTGCAAAGAGTTTCTACCGGAACTAAAATCTGGTCACCTGATCCCTATTAATCTGCTGATCCCCCAAAGCCAACGTGTGATAGAACACGGAACCAATCCTTCAAGTACAACAGGCATGTCAATCATACACAGTGTAGAAACCTTTATCTAATCTCAAGTGTTTTGTAGAAAAACGAAGTAAACACTCAAAGATTAGCCGTTGTTTCTATGAGGCCAAGTTTTCCATAGAATTGGGTACTTACGAAGAATTAGTTTGTTGATAATAATAGATGGAAATATATGTGAAAACGTGGCCAACATCTCTACATAATATATAAACTAATCGTCAAAAACCCCCGACTCCAACTAGAAAAAGAGCTGTAACTTTTGAACGGCTAAACAGATATTTACAAAACAAAGCTAAGATGATACCCGATTAAACTAGCTTTCAATTAAAAAATCGGCATTGCAATCGGTCTATCCGTTTTGGAGCTACGATGCCACAGACAGACACAAAGATACACACTACAAACTTAGAACACCCCTCTGTTATGTCGGGGGTTAAACATAAAGTCGCTTTCCGCGTGTGTCTGTCTTTATATCCGTTAACTCCTCCTAAACCACGGAACGGATTTTGATGCGGTTTTCACTATCAGTTAGACAATTTTTCACGGAAGGTTTATATGTATAATACTTTAATATTTAATGTAAGGATAGTAGAGAAATTGCACCCGTGCGAAGCCGAGGACGGGTCGCTAATACGATATAAAGATGTTTTAAAGGAGCCCAAATTCTTATTCAATCCAGTCATGTGCGAAATTTAGGTGAAAAACAGTATATTTCTGCCTAATCCTTCGGGAAATACAGACGTCATCATAAACAAACCGAATTGATATATTATACCCAACTTCGCAAAAAGAAAATGATAGTTATATCGAAGCCCGTCCGTATGGATCATACGTGGGACGCGTCCCCGACGTCAACTTAACGTCATGCACGAATACAAGACATAGGTATACGATATCGAACGTGACCACATTTTTGAACGAAACTAGTTTAACCTAACCGTCAAAAACCCCCGACTCCAACTAGAAAAAGAGCTGTAACTTTTGAACGGCTGAACAGATTTTCAGGAAACATGGCTAAAATTATCTATGACACAAAAAAAACTAACCGAAAATCGGTTCATCCGTTTGGGAGCTACGATACCACAGACAGATACACAGACAGACACATTAAACTTATGACACCCCTCTTTTTTGTCGGGTGTTAAAATCGCCTCACGATCAATACGTCTCAGTATCAAAACGTCCAAATAATCAAAATGTCTGTTTAGCAATACGTCTAATTAGCTAATTGTCTTTATAGCAAAACGTCCAACTCTCGAAGTATCTATGTGGCAGAATGTCCAATGAGAAAATGGTCTATTTCTCATAATGCCTGGACACTTAAGCACGAAAATTTTAGGATTAGTTTTTGAGATCAGTTAAATTAAATAGGTACGTAAATTTTTTAGTCAGCAACGGCTCTTGGGCTGACCTCCGCCTGGGTGTACTGACCCCTACCGGCTAACTAGGTATATCTTCCAAAAAAATTTACATTGACGTTTGACATTTACATTGACCCATATGCCATAGTTATAAATAACTATGGCATATGGGTCTACCGCGTAACTAAAATGCCAATGAA
The DNA here is from genome assembly GCA_932294325.1 of Allophyes oxyacanthae. Taxonomy (NCBI): domain Eukaryota; kingdom Metazoa; phylum Arthropoda; class Insecta; order Lepidoptera; family Noctuidae; genus Allophyes; species Allophyes oxyacanthae. The sequence continues at coordinate 11,891,529 of OW028631.1, forward strand.
CATCGACTCTGGTAATAAACTTCAATACGATCGTGAGAGACTAAACTTTGAGCTACCTTGGAAAAAAATACAGACCATGAAGTTGGGACTCCTATCTTCATGATCAGGAAATTATGAAAACAAAAACTGAATTGGTCGCATCTGTGCAAAATAAAATATTATAGTTTAAAAAAAAACTATAGAACACGCTTTAGTCATCCAAACTGAACGTGTATGCAAAATTTCAGCTCAATCGGAAACCGGGAAGTGGGTCAAATTAAACTTCCAAGATTTTCTTACATAGTTAGTTACTGAGTTACAGGTGAAGCTAATAAAAGCGTGTTAAAAAGGTCATCGTTCAGCATAGTGCTGAGGTGTTGGAACGGAACTAACCCCCCTAGCGCTGGTTTCCAACGATGACCTGTCAGTATGACGATGACGGTTTCTTTTATATCTTATCTTTATCTGAGATTGCAATAAATAAATTACAAGTGAGAATCTTGAATTGCATACATAACAGTGCCAAGTTCGATATAAAAATAAATTGTGATGTAATGACAACCGGTAAACAGGTTCAACCTGTTCACCTCAACTAAAGGACCTTCTTAAGGCTGTTTAATTTCTATAATGAATTACTTACTTGTTACTTTCATGACTTATGCGTGTTTTTTTTTTAACACTAGCTCTAATACAAAATAGATAGACGCGTACTTACGGCGATTTCAAACCAATTCAGGATTTAAAACGAACGTTCGTGTAGGAAAGCATTGTGAGGAAGAACCAAAAATTCTTATAAACGTTTTTGTTTTTTATTAATTATCTCTTTTATAGTGTTTTTTTATCTTTTATTTTTCTCTCTCTCTTATTGTCAATGTGTCCGTGCTGAATAAATATTTTCTTTCTTTCTTTCTTTTGTATAAAAATATAAACAATAAATAAATATATTTCAAGAAGTTGTGAATATCACAAAAAAGTTTTAACCTTAAATATTTAAGGTATTGTGTGTGAGGGGTACAGGTAAATTCACAGAAAAAATGGCGCCGATATAAATAAACGGGTTGAAAAGTAAACATTACAAGGACATACAGATTATAGGGTACATTCTCAGATCACAGAGGGTACATGTTGGGTACATCCTTATTATGTCAAGTGCGTACTCGTAACCGGCGCGCATGTGTCAAAAGATACACAAATGTGGATCTGTAAAAGGTGTTCTCATTTACACTTTTACACGAATCTACATCATTATATCTTGAAGTTGCTTTGAGGAACACAAAATTGGCACACAAAATCAAATTTATATAAGACCGTACCTTTCTAATCCTTGATCGCTTTAAGGGGTTAGACTTTTACTATGGAACCAATGGAATCAAAGCGAATTGCAAAAGAAAAAATTGCTGTACCATACATTTAGTAGAGTAATATTAAATTATTTGTATAGAACAGCAGCTTTCATTAATCAACTGAAAAAAAAGCAATGTAGAAACATACAAAGAATTTATATTTAATATTGGATAGGAATAATTATGGAAATTGCTACACCGACAAGTGCCTAGCACTTAAATTTTGGATGGATGGACATAGGCATATCCACACAACACAGAAAACAGTTTCTGTGTTCTGTGGGCATATCTAATAATTATAATATACAACATGTAACATAATAAACGCAAGTCCTGAAATTAGAATCAATTTCAGTTATTATTTATAAAGTAGGTGTTTTCAAAAATTATGAATTTCCCCAAATTGGCGGTTGATTGAGTCAAAGAAAATTAAACCTTATTTCAAAGTAATAATAACTTAATTTTAAATGCAGTAAATAATGCAAAACTCAACACTATTTACGTAAAAATATAAGTTAGGTTTAAAATTCTTAAGTTTTGATTATTGTATTAAGCTAACTTAATATCTTCTGCTTCTTAATTCTTGCCGGTTCTTCTCCATAGGGCCTACTATTTGGAACCGCGCACCTAGAGTCTCGACATTTCAGAAGTGCCTGTATCTGGTTTACATAAAATAAAGATCTATTTTAATTCTATTCTATTCTAATATTCTAATTAGGGTGTATGAGGTGTTCGTTAATTAAGTTACATATTTTATATGTAACATATTACTATAACAGTACCTCTACCATGAGTTTTCCGTGCCGTCTAACGTTCACGTTCACATGTCATTTTTTCAGCGCCTCTAGCGGTATAAATAGTTTACTAAAGTCACTATACAAATATTGCATGTGAGCGTGAACGTTAGACGGCACGGAAAACTCATGGTAGAGGTACAGGTCAGTTAGCAAACTATTATAACCGTATCGTTACGTGAAATCGCGAATGCAATCAATAGTTGCATTCTCAGATTAGATAGATACCACTTTGGCGGCGTGTATTTGTGTATTATTGTGGATTTTATAACTTAAGGTCACTGGGTATTTACCATATTTATACTTTATTGCGAGGTTTCGATATTTTGGCACTGTTGCAAGCACCATAAACAAATACCTATACAGAGTCAAAGTCAAAGTTTTATATTTCAACTGAGCCTTTACAGGCACTTTCAAAACGTCGTGATTCTAGGTGCACGGTTCCAAGAGAGTTATTTGTAACTCCCCGGCAACGCTAAATTAAAATATCAGCTGTCCATACGTTTGAGTCGAGGTGGTATTGAAGTTTTTTAAGGGACAGCTGATTGTTTTCGTGATTACGATGTTGGTCCCGTAGAGAAAGTTGTTCAGTTTGATGGTCTGATCCACACTCTTAAATATGACAACGCATCTGTGGTAGGTAAACGTTGTTATTGTTCGTCGAATCTCTTTTGAATATCTATGGCAGTACTTTACGGCAGTCAGAATTCTGAAGAGTCTTACAAAAGGTCTAACCTTATGGAGTTGGTATACACGGAGCAACTGCTTTCTGCCCTCTGCTATCCAATTATTGAGTTGTCAGAATTTTCAAACTATCAAGAATACCACTATCATATTTAAGACAACCGTAACTGACTACTTAACGGACTTTCCAAGTTACGGAAGTCTCTCGATGTGGGAAGAACGGTCGCCCATCCAAAGTCTGAACGCGGCAAGCGCAGCTTAACTTCGCAGGTGACCAAACTACGCGATAACTCAAATTAGTTATCGGTTTTATCAAAATGATTATCAAAAATCTAAGTACGTATGTATTTCCGAATGTAATTAATAATTCATTCACGTTATAAATTACACAGTTATTTTTATAAATAAATAGATTTTAATCTATTTGATGACGGATATTGTTCCAAAATTGGCTTTTATCATTGTGATTTGATTATAATCTTTCATTCAAGAAATTATCAAAATGTTTATCAATTATAATGATTTACACACGTCACTATAGCATTACGGCTGCAGTGTTTTAGGATGTTAGAGTGAGATAAAGCTATAAGAGATAAAACATCAGTATCATGCCCCAATATTTTATAATTACCAGAAAATAAGCACTTGGGCTGTTCACCATTGTATACACGTTTTATTATAGGTATAAATAATACAGGATATTTTTTTATTTAGTGCGCAAAATTTTCAGAGTCATTCAGTGTCCAGTGTTCCCAAATCATCATCATCATCATCATTGCGGCCCATGTTGTACCCATTTTTGGGTGTAGGCCTCCTCCAAATTCCTCCACTATTGGCGGTCTTGAGCCCTTGCCATCCAATCCGGACCTGCGTGTCGCCGAATGTCATCCACCCATCGTTTAGGTGGTCGTCCTCGCGGTCTGGTGTGCTGACGTGGTCGCCATTCTAATAGTCTCCGCGTCCATCGTTCCTTTTCCATTCGAGCAATGTGTCCCGCCCATCTCCATTTGCGTCTGGCTGTAATGGATACTATGTCCTGGGTTTCCGTCTTGGACCGTACCCATTCGTTCGTCTTACGGTCACGTAAGGTGATTCCGAGCATAGCTCTCTCCATTCCTCTTTGCGCTACTCTCACCTTTTCTGCAGACAGTTCCGTAAGAGTCATAGTTTCTGCTGCATCCCAAATGCAACCAACAAATTAAAGTACCTACTGCATTCACCAAATTGCCTGCCAAGCGTGATCATACTAGCAACGCTATGACCATTAATTGCAATCGTCTTTCGGGACTGGTCAGCTTGTACCTACCATGGCAATCTTATTCAGAGGCAAACCATTTTTTTTAGAATAGAATAGATCTTTATTTCGTGTAAACCAGATACAGGCACTTATGAAATGTCGAGACTCGAGGTGCACGGTTCCAAATAGTAGATCCTATGGAGAAGAACCGGCAAGAAACTCCATAGTAACTCTTTTCAAATAAATAATAGATCTTGACAATCTTTATCAGTACAATGTTGTACCATTATCCTATTCTTATTTTTTATTCACATTAAATTACATTATTCTCGCAGCTCAAAATCAAAAAATCAAAAAGTAAAAATCTATAAAAACCCTAACAACTCTCGCTGGTTATCTCTCATAGTTTATAATCAAAATATCCTACTCATGATATCGTACGACGTAAATAGCGTATCTTTGAGTAGATATATATCTGAACAAGTATATAAGGACTCTGATAACAGATATACTGATACCAATTGATGCTGATCTCGTAATATACAACGTGTATAAGAAAATGTGTGGTTATATTTAAGGGTGTGGACCAGACCATTAAACTGAACAAGTTTCTCTATGGGACCAACATCGTAATCGTGAAAAAAGTTATCATTTGTCCCATAGAACACTTCAATACCTACTCGAACCGAATGTATTTTTTTAGGGTTCCGTACCCAAAGGGTAAAATGGGACCCTATTACTAAGACTCCGCTGTCCGTCCATCCGTCTGTCATCAGGCTGTATCTCATGAACCGTGATAGTTAGACAGTTTCAATTTTCACAGATGATGTATTTCCGTTGCCGCTATGATAACAAATACTAAAAAACAGAATAAAATAAATATTTAAGAGGCTCCCATACAACAAACGTGTTTTTTTTTCTGTTTTTATAGATAATGGTACGGAACCCTTCGTGAGCGACTTGCATTTGGCCGGTTTTTATAAATGTTGCCTCACACTATGATTTCTTCTGAATCGTAAGCGCGTTCACAAACTCAACTCTCACATGCTCACACACCCAGAACTGGATCAACTATTCTATAGGCCATACAAATATTTGTTCCGTGCGGGAATCGTACCCACAACACGTGGGGCAGAAAGCCAATTGCTTAGCCACTGCGCCAACCATGCCGTGAAATTATGCTAATACTACTACACCATCCTACAAGGTTGGCAACGCATCGGTGACTCCTCTGGTGTTGCAGATGGTGGTGTTCATGGGTGGCGGTGATCACTTACCATCAGGTGAACCGCACGCCCGATTGGCCCCTTTACTATAAAAAATGTCGTGCACTTGCTGAAATCACGTTTGGCAAAAATATTTAAGTATTTTAACCCACGGTAACTGTGTTGTTTTCAATTAGTACTTGGCACAGAATTATAGGGCAAGGTTGTGAGTGTAAAGTGAAACGTTTATTATTAACTAAACCATTAGTTAGATGGCCGCAACAATGCATCTTAATGTGTTACAGAATGTTCCACGATAATAGAGGTATATTAAGATCTGTCACAAAAGGATATTATTGTACTGCGCGTACTTTTAATTGCTAAGGCGAATAACACAGTGCCGTGCGGCGCCGTCTGCCGCGGCGGTGCGCAGTCGAGTGGATCAAAATTATAGTAATTATACTAGTATAGACTATTTATTTAATTAAAATGCTTTATGTGCAACTAGCGACCCACCCCCGGCTTCGCAAGGGTGCAATTTCTCTTCTATATTTACATTAAATATCAAAGTATTATACATTTAAACCTTCCGTGAAAAATTATCTAACTGATGGTGAAAACCACATTAAAATCCGTTGCGTGGTTTAGGTGGAATTAGCGGATACAGACAGACAGACGCGGAAAGCGGCTTTATTTTATACTAAGTAGAGATGTACAAAGACGGTCTTAATGCCCCAGGTATTCTCTACCAGACAACCTTAGGGTGATGCAGAAACAATGAAGGTAGATGCACAAAAAAACAAACTTAATTGGGAGGTGGCTACACATAATTATACAAATATATAGATATATAAATATATATATATATTGTATATAAATAAATTATGTTAAATAAACATACAGAAATAATAACAATAATACATACGAGTACAACTCGGAAAAATATATAAATATATATATATATATTGTATATAAATAAATTATGTTAAATAAACATACAGAAATAATAACAATAATACATACGAGTACAACTCGGAAAAATCAGAATCGAGATGAATCTGCCGACGACGTCTTGTCACGAAACTAGCAGTAGATGACACCTTTTCATTTCCACTTCTACCAATGGACCACACAGATCATACACTTATTAAAAGATTACGTACCTAGTGTAGACAATTGTCGTCTGTATGCAAAACAGCCAATACCACTGACCGAATAGGAAAACATAAATATTTGCATTCATGCAAGCGGCCGCATTTGGTTGCGGCCGTGACCGCGTGCACATCATTATTTAATCGATAGGCGAAGATGGAATTAATCTTGTGTTAGATACTATAGTGAAGCCTTCGAAACCGAGCCTTCAAGCCTTGCCTTAGGCATTAAGGCTTACATTCAGAGACGACAGAAATGAGTCTAAGCGTGAACTTACGCTTCCATATGTCAATTTTACGAACAAATTTTGACATATGGAAGCGTAAGTAAAACCAGCGCTGGGTGTTCCACACCCAGCAAATGCTGAGCTGGCAACCCTTTCGATATGGGCGTGCTCGTCAGTGCAGTAAAATCAACTTTATTATATTACTTATCCGTGTTTGTTTGTTATTATTTCTTATTATTATTTTTGTTTCTTTCTGATCTCTGTGTTTAAATTTTATTTTATTTTATTTCTGTACTGACGATGTGTCCTTTATCGAATAAATATTTTCTATTCTATTCTATTCTATTCTAAGTTCACGCTTAGACTCGTTTCTGTCGTCTCTGAATGTAAGCCTGAGACCGTCTTTGTACTATTTTTGACCCCCGATAAAAAGTGGAGTTTTATAAGTTTTTTTTAATGTGTATCTCTGTATCTGTCTGTGGCATTGTAGCTCCACAACGGATGGACCGTTTTCAATGTAGTCTTTTTTAATTGAAAGCTAGTTTAATCGGGTATCATCTTAGCTATGTTTCATTGAAATCTGTTCAGCCGTTCAAAAGTTACAGCTCTTTTTCTAGTTGGAGTCGGAGGTTTTTGACGGTCAGGTTATTATGAAAAGCATTAAATCGATTTCTGCTCACTTGTTCGCCCCATATTCCAAAAGTATGCCTATTTGCCCCATATAAATTTTTGCTCCTGTTTCACCCCAAAGACAAAGAAAAAGACATTTATTGCAGAAACTGTGTACAAAGCTATTTTTATAATCTATACTTATAATAAAATCGTAACGAAGCGAAAACTGTACATTGAAGATATAAAAAAAAAAAAAACTGCTACGTGATCTATAATCGACACTGATGCCAAAAATATATTTTTTAGAATTTTTGTATGTTTGTCTGTTTGTCTGTTTGTCTGTTTGTCTGTTTGTCTGTTTGTCTGTCCGAGCTTCACGGCCAAACCGCTGAACAGACTTTCATGAAATTTTAAAGTAAAATCCGCTAAAAGCCTGGTCAACATATAGGGTACAAATTATCACGCTATTGTCAAAGGGGGGTGAGCAATAGATCATTATGTCTACGTTCAATTATTACGCACTACATACATGAAGAATCCATTTAAAAAAAAAATGACGATTGTAGTTAATAGATCACACACATAATAACATACACACACAACATAACACAAAACAAACACAGAACACAATTACATATAATACAAATCATTACGCTACTTTTGTTGGGGGGTGAGCAAAGTAAATGTTAGTTTCAGTTTCACAATTTCCCTATAAATTTAAACTCCACGAGTGATCCAGTAAAGAATCCAGTCTTTACTGGGTCCAGTAACACAGAATGGCAGAGTAAATGGTATCTTTACATAAAAATTAAAATAAATTATTAGACGTTCGGTCATTGGCATCTTACTTTTACACATTATTATTATGTATAACACTCACTGTCATGTTCCAAAAATACAAAGCGTGATGAAATTATTCGACAGTTATCCCTAAACCACTAGATACATTTTATAAACGTGCTGTTTCGTTTAAGCTTTAGTCTTATAAATTTTTAATTCACCCGTTTATAGCTAGATGGGGTTAGTAGTAATTTATAGGCGAGTGTTTTTAATTTTATTTTTTTAGAATTTGATTTTTTGGCGTTCAGACGCCTGCAGGCAGAGTTCGGCGACTGCTACTTTTTACAGGTTTTATTGTTCACGGTTCAGGAGTAGGGTAATGTCGGAGTGTTGGAACAGCGTCTGTTGAAGAAGAGTTTGACGAAGTTCAGTTTTTTAATGGGTTCCGGACTGAATTTACCTGGGTAGGGTTCGAAATTGATCACTGCAATACCCCTGCAAGTCACCCTTGACAGAGCGTTAACTTTAAAAAACCATTTTATGAAAATTAAACAACAAGAAGTATAAGTACGACACATCTAAGTAGAGTGAGTAACTTCCTGCCAGATACGATCCTATAGAACGATCCTCTATTAAATCACATGGAAGTTATTAAAACGACTCCGGACACAATTGGGCAGATGCAAGTGCATTATAAGCAAGTGGGATGTATCGAGGAAACAGCGGCAGGGTGCAGAGGTGGCATTGCCCTTCAAACGATGTCACATCTACTGTTCTGCTCATTGTGCCCCAATACCTGTACCTTGAGCAACCTCTATTCAGCCACTAATAACGTCGTGGAGGTGATAAAATTTGCAGAGTATATAAACCTAGAGACGTACCATCGACACAAATAACAAGGACTATCATTACGCATTACGCTATTATCATTATTATTGAAATCCGGAGAACAGCTGAATCATTATCTTCTTCTATCGTCTCGCCATGAGTGTTCATATTGGATTGGCACATGCCATAGTGGATCTAAGTATAATAAGTCCGCAATATTCGTAACAGAGCTCACTGCCTAGGAAGCGCCGGATAGAATTACTATCAGATGAGATTGTTGATGTCATCAAGGTGATGTTTAACAATTGGCAGCAGACTTCGCGCTTACTAACCATTTCGTAGACAATATTCATACAATAAACTATAAATTGATTCTTCCCATTGTTTCATAACGGAGAATCAAAGTTTTATAAACTTTTATAACAACAAAACGCAGTGTATGCAAAATTAAGGGTTTCCTAGATTATCATCTATGTAGGTATGGGATGATATCTTACAACCCACAAAACAGAGTGAAGGCCATAAACCAGAAGGCACAGTTTTGCCTTTTTGAGTGCCTAACCATTACGACTATCATAGATTATTCGTTTAAAATAGTCGTGAAAGCAACCTGTCGTTCTCTTTGAGGGGTCTCAAGTAAAGAACGATCACCCATCCAAGTAAAGTGTAGATATTTGTCACTCCCATAAGACACCTCATTGTTTGTAAAGATCTCATTGTTGTAAGTTTTTGTCAATATAAATTCTGAAGGCTATGTTTTCTTTTTGTTAATTTCAAGTGACTATCATAGTTTAATCGAATATTGTCACGTGGGCAAAGCCGCGGGTACAGCTAGTTATAAATATAGGTATCAACAGCCTACCCAGTCGGGTGTTGTAATAGTATTTGGAGAGAGCTAACACTACACGTACACCCTAGCCTAAAAATAATTTGCATTACAATCAGGTTTTGGCAAAAAAATAATGTACATTGTTAAATAAATACATTTAGAATTAATAAAAAAAAAACTCTCTATCTTAGATTATTGATTGGTTGTCGCAGCCGGGCCGCGACAACCAATTTATAATCTAAGCACTCTATGTAATTTTTCACCCAGTTTACAGGTTAGTTTACCCACATTACCTATACTAACTCGTACAGTTGGCAAAAATAAAAAGACATTACCAACCAAGTCACAGGTGCGATTCTCGCGATGTTATTAATTGTGAGTTTGTGATTTTATATACTTAAATAAATAAATATATTAAAAAAAAAAGTTTTTTCTTTGTTTCTTTTTTCTTTATTTTGGATGTTTGTTAATCAATTGGATGAAATTTGGCACACAGGCGTAGATCGTGACCTGGATTAATAAATATAATACTTACTCCCACAAGAAAATCCTCTACTCCTCCCTGACTTGCGGCACTTTCTTCAAAAGGCTCTAAACAAAACATAATTTTTCAATGACAGCCACAAAGCCTCTGAAGCCAATAAAATGGCGAATCAATACAACCTTTGTTTAATGAGATTGCCAATCATTAAACACGGCGGCTCTGATAATACTTTGTAAATGAGACCCTGTTCAAGTAATTTCTTTTCAAAAATACCTGACCTATTTTTAATCCTTTTCTATTTCTTTTTATTTCGTGTTTTTACTTTGATTTCTTTTTTTGACCTCATAAATTTTCCCGAGATTGTAAAAAAAGTTTTATTGGATGAACGTTCCATGTCCGCAAGCAGTTAGTATTGGTGGCTGTACGACAGCACTAACTTCTTGCAGGCACTGCTGCGCTGCTACGACTTACGTGTTGACTGCTGCACGGCAACACTAATCTATACAGCGTACTTTGACTTAGCTCAGACTATACTTAAGGCATTTATCGTCATAACACGCTAAAATAGTGCTGTGACAAAGTCAATTAAAAAAGTCGAGAAGTACCTAATTTCAAAGCAAAGTTTGAGCCAGTTCTAAGTCCGCTCTATAGATCTCAGTCTTAGGGCTCAATTATGGAGAGGCGGAAAGTCGCGCGGCGCGCAAAGCGGCGTGTCGCTCTCTCGCTCACTCTCCATGAACGGAGATACGCGCCTTTCTCCGCATTTATCGCCGCTTTGCGCTCCACGTGACTTTTCGCCTTACCATAATTGAGCCCTAACTGCTTGCAGGCATTGCTACGCTACTGCGACGTATGTACCTACGTATTCGACCGCCTACGCGCTCATTACGTGCGTAGCTTTGGCGTAGCAGTAGTGTTGTGCGTACCCCGTACCCGCAGTGGCTACGTAGCTATGTGCTACACACTCGAACGGAAATCGAAAGCAAAGAGCGCCAGCTCAAATGAAAAAAAAAAAAACTTTATTCTTTGCTTCAGAATCTTAAAGAAAGAAGGTTTATTAGTCAACACAATACATTCTTAAATCAAACCATATACAATACAGAAACAGAATAGCCGGGAGTGAAGCAATAATTGCACATTGCAGCAGGCAACTACTTACACTACTACTTACATACTTCTTACTATGGCAATAGAAGGACAAATATATTAATTTATTTATACATGACCTGAAATTCAATCGCATTTAGCTTCGTGGATAAAAATATAGCAAATCCCTCGCGAAACTGTTACCTACTTTTAGTCCGCCGTCGGTTAGGAAGCCGGAAGCGACGACAAAGCCAATATGGCCTCAATCTATCACTTTGTTCGTTCACTATAAAAGCATTAGGTTTTTATTGAACTATGGTGTAATAATGTTGTAAGATGGTGATAATATGAAAAAGTAAGATACGTAGCGTAGAAAGCTAATTGCTTAGCCACTTCGCCAAACGTACTTTCCCCCCCTATTTTTCCCACCCAGGGGTTGAATTTTTCAAAAATTATTTCTTATTGTTTGCCTGAGGCGGAAAGTCGCGCGGCGCGCTCTCTCGCTCACTCTCCATGAACGGAGATACGCGCCTTTCTCCGCATTTATCGCCGCCGCCTACATTGATCAGCTGAAAGAAAAAGCGAATATACAAACATAAAAAGATTTAAAAGATTTGGCATTAGATAGGACCGAATGGAAATTGCTACACCGACAAGTGCTTAGCACTTAAATTTTGGATGGATGGATTGTTTGCCTACGATACAAAAGGAACCTACTCCCCAAATTTCGTGACTCTAGCTTCAGTAGTTTCGGCCCTGCGTTGATGATAAGTCAGTCAGTCAGGACTTTTCAATATTACTATGAAAAAATGTGAATTCTACAAAAAAAAAATTGCGTCTTTCCCTATTTCTTTTTGTCATAACATACGTCTTTAAATGTGCTTCCATAGTGGGAAGTAATCATCCCGATTTTTTGCTTATTCTAAAATAAAATTAGTCTTATTTACTTCTTATAAAATCAGCTATTTGCACGTGAAAGTCCCGACAAAATCGGTCCGGCCGTTTCGGATTAGTCGGAATAAATAGCCAGACAGACAAAAATGTTAAAAATTGTTTGTTGTATAAGTATCGCATATACATTCATATTAGTAAAAAGTTGTTAATTTGATATTACAAACAGAACTTCAATTTTATTTATTTGCATGTAGGTATAGATATCTGTTTATTTTTTTTATATCTTTGCCTCTCTTGAATTTCTCCTGTATCGAGAGTACAGTTTACAAACATACATGTCACATGCACACACACCCAGACCCGAAACAACTATCTGTAGATCATACAATTATTTGTTCAGTGCGGGGATCGAACCCGCGGCACGTAGTGCAGAAAGCTAATCGCTTAGCCACTGCGCCAACCGTGTCGTCGATATAATACCAATGTATTCAACCCTTCATGACTCGTACTTCAGTTTTATCGCCCTTCATTTCACTTCCTTGTGGTACGAAGAAAACGTTACGGGAAATAAAAAGGAAATTACGGAATCAAACGTAATAACATTATTTCCTTTTCTGGCGTGAATTTGTTGACAGCATGGAAATCTTATTTCACTAACATATTTTTAAGTAACGAATTTTCGGGGAAATCCATTTATTTCTGTAACTTTTGTTTATAACTTGATTCTTAGGAGTGTTGTTATTGAAGACGTAAACATTTTTTATTTGACATTATTTCTTTAATTTTTTAACCCGCGACAGAAAAGAGGGTATTGTAGTGTGTATCTATGGCATCGTAGCTCCAAAACGGATGGACCAATTTCAATGCATTTTTAATCGAAAGCTAGTTTAATGGATATCATCTTAGCTATGTTTCATGAAAATCTGTTCAGCCGTTCAAAAGTTACAGCTCTTTTCCTAGTTGGAGTCGGGGGTTTTTGACGGTTATTTTATTTTTATTTTTGGAATTACTAAATTAACCTGCCCGAACTGAGAGTCGCACCCAGGACCTCACGCTATTTTTATATTGAAACATATTCACGTTAGGTATGGGTTTAGCTTGTAACGTTACATATACCTAAGTATTATTATTATTATTACAAGCCTATGCTGTCCCAATACTGGGCAAAGGCCTCCCTCCCTTTCCTCCACTTCTCGCGATCCCGCGCTGTATCGGGCCAGTCTTTAAGGAAGGCGTTCAATTCGTCCCGCCATCTCCTTCGTGGTCTGCCGCGACCCCGTCTTACTGTCTCAGGACACCAATTCTGTGCTATGTGGGCACACATACCTAAGTAAGTTGATAATAATTATTAAACAGCGTATTTGGGACTCAATTAAGCAAACATACTGTACCATGATAATTATTGTAATCCTTAATTACACGTGGAGTAATTATAATTATGATACTAATACTAAGATTAATTAATGAACGGGTTTCAGTAATGACGCAATACTCGCCACGGATTTTTGTGTTTGAAGTTAGGTTCAAATAAAGAAATAATCAACTTACTTTGACCTTACTATGTGCTTCTATTATGTTGTGCAGTAAAGAGGATTATTAATAATTCCTTTATTCATTTTATATACATATTTTTCATATTTTTTAATGCATATTATCAATGATACCAACCAACGCGTTGGAGCGAGAAGCACAACGAAATCTGGGGATCTACCGCGTAACAAAATGGTAATGAACATCAGACTCTGGTAATAAACTTCAATACGATCGTGAGAGCATAAACTTCGAGCTACCTTGTAAAAAAAAAACGATCACGAGGATTCTTTATGATCGGATTTTTTTTTCAAGGTATTTCGAAGTTTAGGCTCTCACGATAGCTCTCACGAATATCCGGTGGTTAAACTCACAAACAAAAATACTTCTTAATATTAGTGTAAATTGAACCGAGGAATACTAATAAATCATTCATTACTCTTCGCCTAAGTAAATTTTATTACGAAAAGCAATAAAAGTCAGACTGATAATTAATTTCCATCAGCCTTCAATATTGAATTAAAAAGCGAATTGATAACATGGCGGCAAAAATGGCTGACAGTGATTTTTCTTCATTTTCGTAATTTAATTAAGTAAGGCTGTTAATTATTTAATTCAATCTTTCAGTGTTTGGATTCAAATGAAAGAAGGCGTTTATTTATTATCATTATTGAGTGGCATGGATAAAATAATTTAAGAAGAATATTTTTTTTACTGTAATATTAAACTTATTTTAACTTTTTGTAACATATTTTTTAACTTTCTTTTTAATTATCTTTTACAGTAACATTTCTTTCGTTTTTACGTTTCATGCCGTTTATACGGTGAAATATGCTGTACAAGTAACTATATAAATAACCTCTATAATCATATTTCATGCAAATAAATATTCATAATTCTTAATAATTAAGTAGCCTATGCGCATTCGAAGCAGCCTTAATTCTTTCTTTTTTTTAAAAACGTTGCCCCTCACTAGGATTTCTCCTGTATCGAAGGTAAAGTTTTACAAACATACATGTCACATGCACACACACCCAGACCCGGAACAACTGTCTGTAGATCATACAAATATTTGTTCTGTGCGGGGATCGAACCCGCGGCACTTAGCGTAGAAAGCTAATCGCTTAGCCACTGCGCCAACCGTGCCGTCATATTAAAACTAATGCGTGCCTCTTTGGCTTAGTGGTCACAATCTCGGCTGCTGAGCTAGAGATTCTGTGTTCAATTCCTAAGCCAGGCAAAGTGTTAATGCGGTTTTCTGTTGGAAAATCCTCATTAACAGCCTGCAGTTTTGGGAATTGTGCCCGGTGGATGAGTACCAGTATTTTTCACAGAGAGACTGCATCTGTCCTCCGCTATCCAATTACTAGGAACACAGATCACAGAAAGAACACTAGGAAAGACTAGAAGAGACTGATACACTAAGGTTACACTGGATATCAGACTTTTTGGACTACTATGACAGTCGTTACGGGAACGACTGTCATATTTATTCGTATGACCACCGGGACCAACTGCATAACGTGCTTTCCGAGACACAGAGCGGTTTTCGATGTTTGAAGAATCGGTTACCCATCCAAAGACTGACCGCGGCAAGCGCTGCTTAACCTCACTGATCGACTGACTAGCTACGAGCCTCTATTCTTTCTTTGTTATGTTTTCCGATACTCCACAAAAATATCTCGGCCTCTTCCAACCCTGTTGACGTCATGATTTCATATTCGATGCCCTAATACAAATATAAATAATAAATCGTAGCGCCCGAGGGATGCTACCAGGCTACCACGTCCGAAACGTTCATAAATTTACTATAGGAAATTATTTGCAGCGATCCGAATGAGGGTCAACCCGACTTGGCAATGTTGTATCTTCTCTGAACTCCTACTTGCCTGGTAGGTAACAGCTTGATGTACGTGTCTAATACGCTTACGGGTTCAGTTGAAAATTAGGATTTATGTTTGTTATGATTATTTTAACTTATTTTTTTATTTTATTCAGGTTTGTAACATACCTACTAAAATTGTTTTTTTTTAATTTCATGTTTATATATAAAAGAGTAGTAGCCCACCGGATTCGGGAACAGGGTCCAAGCTACCGGTGGTCAGAGTGTCAAGGAGTACTGCTTTCTGAATCAGGCCCTTGATCCAGCCACCTAACGAGAGCCTCTCGAGGTGTTGGTCGAGACTCTTGACAATTAAGCCATTAAGTATTTATTATTACTGGTGGTCGCCCATGGTCGAAATTCGACCATAATTTTAGCTTTCTGCACTCCTTCTTCATAAACTTTAACTATGCCAAATCTCACACTCGTCCGTGCGCGCAATATGCTTAAAAAGGGGAACAAAGTTTTCTCTTCACTTACTGGCTTCCGCCCGCGGCTTCGCTCGCGTGATATCTTTATAAATTATAGCCTATGTTACTCAGTGATAATGTAGCATCTGCTGGTGAAAGAATTATTAAAATCAGTCCAGTAGTTTTTGAGTTTATCCATAACAAACAAACAATCATACAAAAAATCAAATCTTTTCTCTTTATAATATTAGTTTAGATATACTTCCCACGTCGACTGAACGTTTTGCCAGTTGTATCGTTGGTGTCACGTCCACTACGTTCATTATAAATCCCGATTAAACGACGCCGGATCGGTTCCGGATTTAGAACATTTTCTAATCACGATTCCCGTTCCAAATTGTACGAGTAATTCCATCGGAAATTATTTGTAGCGTTCCCGATAAGGGTCGTTTATATTTGTAGGCGCTCTTTGGGAACGCAGGGTTGTTATATCCTTTCGGATTCTGCTTGCCTAGTACTTGGAACAATATTTTGATACGCGGATACACATGAGGCAACTTCTACTAACGTTCTGTACCGCTAGTACAATTCTGAGAAGAAACTAAATAATAATAATCCCGTATCAAAATAATTATTTTTATTTACACAGCCTAATTATTTAAACATTAAAACAAAAATATAAAACTGAGCACCTAGGCATCAAAGTAGGTAGATACTCCTCCTTATCGCTGTCAATTGGTAGCCTGCCCAGAAGACTGGCAGCATTGCCACGTTGAATGGAAATGCTTATTCTTTGATTGAAAAAAGTTCAGATTTGCATAGTAATAAAAAAACACATTATTAACTTTACGATCGCAACTTCGCTGTAATGTTTTTGCAACTTCAATAACAAATCGTGTAGCTGGCAGCTATTCCATTACAAGAAAAAAATGGTTTCCCGTACTCATTCTTACTCGACATTTAGTACTAAATAAACCACATTTTGCTATTGAATCAAAGAACTTTGTTAACGTGTCATTAAGTCTGATCATAACTCAAAGACTTTTTGAACTTTTATTTGTAACTTTGCGTTTTTCTTTTGTTTAGAAGTTGTAAATCTTTCTCTTTTGATGGTGAAGACAAACGACGTGTCTTCAGTTTGCACATTGCTTAGACGCAAAGCTTACACGTGACACAATTTGTCCACAAGTCACAGCAGTTTAAAAAGAAATAAGAGAGAGAACAAAAATAAGGATTTTGCGTTTGCCACCGAAAGCTGATACCATGGATCCAGTACCTACATTACTCTGGAGCCAAAAGGAAATTTTGCCAAAAAATGGACTTAGCATGTTAACGAATTAGGCTGACGAATTTGGAGTTTCTTGCCGGTTCTTCTCCATAGGACCTACTATTTGGAACCGCGCACCTAGAGTCTCAACATTTCATAAGTGCCTGTATTTGGTTTACATGAAATAAAGATCTATTCTATTCTATTCTGTTACGAAGTCACTTACATCCTGTATAATACGCCTGGTTGTGTGTTTCTAATTACTCGAATGAATTAGATTTATATGGAGTGCCTCTCGCTCGCAAATAACTCGATTAATTACGACCAAATGGTAGGCTCTTAAATAAGTTCAGACTTGTAAAGCTATTCAAGGCGGAACTAAATTGGTACTAATTGGTACTCGTTTGCTATGCTAATTGCGACGGTCGATAATGGCACTAAGTTGTACCGAGAACTTTTATTTACGAGCAAATATAAACTACAGGATTCCATTCAATTTATTTCATAAATATTTACAATATAAAATACCTTCCATTGGTCCCAAACTAGGCTAGGTCTGTATCTTGGATGTTTTCCTTTAGGATTTTAGAATATAGAATATATCTTTATTTTATGTAAATCAGACACAGGCACTTATGAAATGTTGAGACTCTACGTGCACGGTTCCAAATACTAGGTCCTATGGAGAAGAACCGGCAAGAAACTGCATGGAAATTCTTTTAAATTATTTGATTATAATCTTGATTAGTACAATGATGTGGTAAGAGCTGCGAGAATAATGTAATTTAATGTGAATAAAAAATGAGAATTGGATAATAGATTAGAATAGAATAGAATAGAATAGATCTTTATTTCATGTAAACCAGATACAGGCACTTATGAAATGTCGAGACTCTAGGTGCACGGTTCCAAATAGTAGATCCTATGGAGAAGAACTGGCAAGATTTGTCTCTGAATCAGATTGCCATGGCGGTTATAAGCTGACTAGTTCCGACAGACGACACCCGTTCACGAGCATGACGCATGCGTCAGCATCGCTAAGCTCAATCATAATATAGGGAACTTAACTTTTCGACACCACATAACCACAATCTCCCCCTTTAGTGTATGAAGTGAAACCACAAAGTCGCTTATTAGATATTTCAGCGTTTTGTGGTCACGGCTCGACTGATTGTGTGAAAGTTGGTCAGTGTAAGCTACCCGGTGGTAACCAAGTGCGCAAAGTGCGGAAATTATCGGTTTGTTCGGTAAAGCAGAAAAAAAAAACCTTTATTCTAGTTAAACCCATCTAACATTGTATTTATTTATTTTTTTGGTTTACCAACAGTTGTATACACTTTTTTATGCATAAAAATAATAGTACACAAACAGATTTGTAGCATAACAACCACTTATAGGTAAATACCACGGAGGAGAAATATACCAAAAAAGAAAAAAGTTGACTTCACAGTTTACAACACAATATACTAAGACTGTACTAAGTACTGTAATAAGACCAGTTTTATATTCACTATAAGATATGGAAGAGCGGAGTCTCCTAACACAGGCGTTATTTGCTTAAAAGGAGGCTCCAATATCTAGTTCGTAACTATGTAAACTTGCTTTAAGATTAAGACTAATAAATAAAATAAAAAGACATAATTTAACATGTTTTTCAAGATAAAATTGTAATAGACTAAAATATTGTTTGGTTTCTCAATTTTTTATTAAAATAAATTAAATTAAAATGTCAAAACAATTAAAATTAGTAAATAAATGTAACACATTAAATTAAATCATACTCAAATTAAAATAATCAGGACTGTAGTAGTAAGTCAACGAGGAGACGAATAAATTTCTCTCGCACACACACAAATAAATTTATTTCTCTCCGACAATCACACGAATAATTTTCTCTCCTTTATGTTTTATATTCCTTGAATTTCTCCATCGGTAAATTATTCTCTCTATTTATAGAATAATTTAAAACGACATTTCACTGAAATAAAAATTGTCCCTTTATCTTGTAATTCGTGGAATATATCGTTTTAATTATAATATCAAAAGCTTTTCAAAAGCAATTTGTCTTTCTCGCGAATATTCAAATTACGTCTAATAGACGTGCCTTTACGTACTTAATACGTAAATAGACGCCATATTTACGTATTAACAAGCCAAGTTTCCGCGAAAAATTTAAATGGCAAAGCTTTCAACTTACTCGCAACATTAAACAATTTATTTTGTTAAAAATAAATTACCAATTTCACTTAGATGAGTAGGTACATTTCTAACACATATAAACACATATAAGTGTATATATATATATATATATTTTTAGCACTTTGATAAACAACTAACAACCATAACAACGAGAAAATAAAAACAACAACTTAAAAAATTATATTATTTAAATACGGATGTGTCATAGAAGATTATGATTTAAATATAACATCCTACCTTTGTAGTCCCGATCCCTTCAAGGGGTTATTATACTCTTCATTATAAACAACTTTTAGTACCGGACCAAAACTGAAATTGCGAAATAAAACTGCTGTTCCATTCAAATAATTCAATATTACTATGACCGGAACAGCTGATTTTTGTTCGTGATTTCTGGTTTGGTCCCATAGTATTTTTTTTTTCTTCATAATTATGAGTACAATAAACCCATATAGGGATCGGGACTAGAAAGGTAGGACTTTGTATTTGTATTTTTCTTTTTTAACATGATAAGATAGTCCTAGTGAAGCGCACTTTTAATATTTAATCGGCTTTGGCAAGAAACCTAACATAATTCTTGCTTCGCTCGCCGTCGCTCTAAAGATCGTATCACACTCAATACTTTTTGCAGCAGAACCGTGCGTTTTCCCGTTCGTTGGCTGCCGTTTGCTTACAAAAAATGAATACATGGCATTATAGGGAGAAAACACAGCAGTACTCTAAGCTCCAAATACGATCATTATGGTCTTTGCAGTAGTCAAGTTAAGGTTTCGCGACACTAGTTCTGTAATGTTAATCCCGGTTTAAACCCCTAACCGCTCCCACATGCAGCGTCAAAGTGGCGGACTTAATTATAATCCCAGTTACAACCCTTCCCAACCGTTATTATAAAAATGGTGAGTCCACACTTGTTACCGTTAAGGTTAATTTAATGCCGGGATCGGGGCGTTGTGCAATCTACCCGATCCCGCCATTGTAGCGGGATTTACCCCAGTGTGTGAATGTACTTAGCGTGAATACGAAGTACACGTTCATGGAGGGTACGAACTTATAGTTGTTGAGAGATTAAATTCATTCTGCCTAGCCTTTATCCCAACTACGTTGGGGTCGGCTCCCAGTCTAACCAGATGCGACTGAGTAACAGTATTTTATACGGAGCGACTGTCATCTGACCACCGCCACCCAATTACTGGGAGACACTGATACCCTAAGGTTAGACCGGTTGTCAGACTTTTTGGGTTGCTGACTCCCGTAACGACTGTCAAAGGTATTCGTATGACAACCGGGACCAACTGCTTAACGTGCTATCCGAGGCACGGAGGGGTCTCGATGTTCGAAGAAATGGTCACCCATCCAGGGACTGACCGCGGCAACCGCAGCTTAACCTCGCTGTTAAGAGATTAAATAAGGAATACAATATTATGCTCCTTATTTCGCTCAGAGAAATACTTAGCGTCATCTGTGCGACTGTTGATCGCTATGCGCGAGTTCTTGCCGCAGATGTTGTGGGTTCATGTTCTGAAGCCATACTAAAAATAACTGCGATTTTCTTGCAAGTTATTTTTTGCAATAAATTTCACTCTGCTATCATTCGTCTAGGTGAAGGGACTCGAAGTAGAAATTTATGTCACCATTATCTGTTCTACACGTGTAAATAAAAATAATTTTGTTTAGAATACGCTGGAGACTTTTCAAACTATGCCTAGATATCGTGATATGTGTAAAATTATGAAATTTTAAATTACTTCCTATGACTAAACTACTAATTGAATTTGATGGTTTTTTTTTTGGGTACGGTCACAAGACGTGATACTAAATTTTGTAGTTCCTTTTAATGTGATAACATCACTGGCACCATGTATAGAGCTCAATATTTCATAAATATGTCGTGCTTATATCCTATTAAATAAATAATAAATAAAAATCATCTTTATTCAGGCAAATTACACCCATACACAAGAAATAATATAAATGTCACACCAAAAAAAATAGTAATATCGAAGTAATAATTATTAATAAATACAAATGTCAGCTAATATAAAAATGAGATAAGTACATAATACACAAAGGGATGAAATGTCAGACTAATTTATGTAATTACACAGTAAAATAAAATAAAAATAAAAATCAATCATATTACAGTTCGGAAATTAATATTAAGACGCCATATTGTCCACCTTTGGGCATAAAAATAAATGAATTAATGATAGAAAAGTTAATTAACTGACTGATATGCCCATGCCAAGCGACTTAAACGGTAAAATCTTGAAATTTGGACTGTAAATGCATAAGTTTCATGAGGAAGGGTTCCATAAAGGATTTTTGATAACTTCTGGAAAGGGATGGGGCTCGGATAAGAAAACTGGACCGAGCGGGCAATGAACCCACCTACCACGTAATCACAGCCGAAAGTTTATTATTTTCCTTATACGTAGACCCTTTTATACTGCAGGTAAAGGTTAACTTAATTCCAGGATCGTCGCGTTGTGCAATCCCGCTATTGTAGCGGGATTTACCTCAGTTGGAGACTAGCTTAACATGAATATGAAGTGAGTTTGAGCGCAGAGATTATACACAGTACCATACCTATATGAAAGAAAGAAAAGAAAGAAAGAAACATCATTTATTCGGACCAGACATAGGACAACACAATGCACAAAAAAACAAAACTATTACAGAAAAAAGACAGAAAATCAACAATTACAGAAATCAATGTGTTGTCGATATGCCAGTACCGAATGGTATATAAACTATGGATCATAATTATGGTGGTAGGTATATGGTGCATATTTATTTCTTAGTTGATAAAAACGTTCAGTGTAAACTGAAACAATTAGTTTAAGCGTAATATTTTTTTTTCTAAATATCAACATGAAAATAGGACGATATTCAAAAAAATATTACTCGAAAACTAGACATGCTAGTTAAATGGGGATACAAAATCATGCGTTTAAATGATTATGTCTATCAGCTTTTTTAATAAAAATGCGATGTCCGAAAAATGGTCTTCATAAAACACTGCGTTTTTTTAACGAGAGATTTTTATTTTTTTTATAAGCTTTTGAAGGTAAAATTTAATTTAATTGTTGTCCTTTTCTACGGTATCAGGTAGGTACCTCATAATATTATCCGTTTAAATTATGATTTTAATTAAAGTTTTCTTTTACAGGGTAAGCACATGACCTCGGCACGAACAACGCATATATGCGTAAGTAATTAGAAATATTAATGAAAAAAATCATGTACAAGGTGGAGGTACTTCCCCAGTCGGGCAGCTCCAGTTTTGAGCGAATAGTCCCGCTATGCCCCATCTCTCTTTATTTATATAACCTAACCGTCAAAACCCCCGACTCCAACTAGAAAAAGTGCTGTAACTTTTGAACAGCTGAACAGATTGTCATGAAACATAGCTAAGATGATAACCGATTTAAATTATCTTCCAATAAAAAAAAAGTGCATTGAAATCGGTCCATCTTTTTTGGAGCTACGATGCCACAGACAGGCACACAGATACACACTACAAACTTACAACACCCCTCTCTTTTTTGTCGGGGGATAATAAAAAGGCATTGCTTAAAAACGTATCAGCTAACCGAATTCAAAGATAAATAAAAATCATCTATTCTATCTAACTCATCAACATTTCAAACGCAGTCGAATTTCAACCCCTTCAGAAAATACTGAAGATTTAACTTAAGTTAACAATTTTCATGGCACGTTGACCTCGCCCGTTCAACGGTGGGTGATTCTCCAACATCTTACATAACACAGATAAACGTGACTTTAAAACTATTTCTAGTAAACTGCGAGACTAGATCTGATATAATAAATAGGTTTCTGAAGAAATAGCTCTGTGCGACTTAGTATTACAAAGATGGGAGGTTGTTTTCTTTGGTATCGTGCTTTATATTTTAGATAGGATACGTGTGTATTAGTAAGGTCGATAAAAAGACGAGCACAAGAACATTACTGATACAAATTGTATCAGGAAGGCCTATTACAGGATCAAAGACTATGTTGACGATAGAGATGTATGGAAGTGATTATCTTCTGCACATGCGGCTTCCCTGGTGACCCACTGCTTCCTGTCTTCACACACTAATTTTAACGCTTCCCTTGTACCTTTTTGGTACCTATTCTTAATTGGGTGACTGACTTGAGTGTTAAGTACGCACCTACTAGTATTGTATAATTATAATATTATAGTGGTACTTATGATCTTTGCTGTTCTTTTTTTTATTTTTTTATTGTAATATTGTGTAAATTGAGGTCGAATTTTAGCCGGGGCCGCTCCTGCGGCCCCACATTTGTTGTGTAGTACCTAAGCTTGATTTATGAAAAGAGTATCCATGGAGTTTCTTGCCGGTATCTTCTCCAGGACCAACCCACTTGGAACCGTGCGCCTAGAATCACGACGTTTTGAAAGTGCCTGCAAAGGCCCAGTTGAAATAAAAATCTTTGACTTTGACTTTGACTTTGAATGCGTGGTCATATTCAAGGGTGTGTGGATCAGACCATCAAACTGAACAACTTTCTCTATGGGATTAACATCGTAATCGCGATAAAATTATCAGCTGTCCCATACAAAACTTCAATACCTACTTGACCTAAACGTATGTATCCAGTCACTTGTTTTTTGATTCCAGCAAAAGCAAGTGGTCTAATTATAACCATCGAATGCGGTTCTTTGGAGCAAGTAAAGTAAAAAAATAAAATAATAGTATAAAATTAGTAGGTAGTAAGTAGTATACAGTAGTGTAGTATAGTATTTATTTTTAAAACGCTTTTATTAGCTTCACCTGTAACTATGTGAAAAAATCTTGGAAGTTAAATTTGACCCACTTCCCGGTTTCCGATCGAGCTGAAATTTTGCATACACGTTTAGTTTGGAAGACAAAAACGTTTTCTTTAGTTTTTTTTTTTAACTATTATATTTATTTATTTGCGGTGAAGGAAAAACATCGTGAGGAAACCGGCACACCTGAGAGGGCCTCATAAAGTTCTCGATGGTGTGTGTAGTCCGCCAACTCGCACTAGGCCAGCGTGGTGGATTAAGGCCTTACCCTTCTCATTCTGAGAAGAGGCCCGTGCCCAGCAGTGGGACAGTAATGGGCTGGATTTATTTATTTATTTAAATCTATAACATTTTTATTCAATGAAATGCAGAAAAAGTAGCGAAACAGCATTTCCATTGTTTCCGCACCGGAAGTTGTAACATCTGACAGATGAAAGTCTAATTAGTAGGTAACTAACAAGCACCGGCTAATTAACAAACTGATGCTCCATGTTGCGTTTTGTATTCTGAGCTAGCGCAGGTTTTAGAGTTTAATTGAACTGTAGAATGTGCCTCACGACTTTAAATCGAGTTTGTTTGAAACAGTTTGTATTCTGTTGTGTTGAGCTCTGACATTAAAATTGCTAATCGTGGAAAGACAGAGCAATTTATTTAGGTGATGCGCAGTCGCAGATACCCACATATTTTTTATTCTTTTAAATTATTATTTTTTCAACTCAATTTTACATTGTTGCCATCCTAAAATAATCTTAATAATCTTCTCTGTCTATGCACGTGTCCTCTTCTTATTACCTGTATCTGTCATTCTAGTGTGTCTTGTTTTTGTGGCAAATAAATGATTTTTCTTTCTTTTCTTTTCTTTAAATTTTAATGTCAGAATAATTTAAATTTAACACTGATATCGCGAAAAAAACACCTGTTCCATACATTTAGTCGAGTAATATTGAATTATTCGTATGGAACAACAGATTTTTTTTTCGCGATTTTTGTCTTGCTCCCACAATAAAAGTTGTTCATAATAATGAGTCCCTTAACCCCTTAAAGGGATCGGCACTAGAGGTTGGACCTTATATATTTTCTATTCGATCTGAAATCATAATTTTATACATGGCCCGACCTATTTGTCAAGGATTCATACTTTACCGAAAATCGGAAAATACAGAACAAGCGGAAAAAAACGAATTATTTCTCCAATTACGACTGTCCTAATTGTCTGCTTAATATCTTATTCTGTGTATCTATTGTTGACCTATAAAATAATTACAGGAATATACATAGATCCTAATTCTGATCCAAAATAGTATCGGATGATCGTGTTTTGGGAGCTAAACTGGATCCTGCATACTAATGACGGCTGATTAGTGAGTCGGTAACAACAGATCTCTAATTAACATGAGAACGAGTTAGCTACGTGACTTTGCAAAGAGGTTTATAACGTAAATGTCTGTCAATTAAGCCGGGCTTCCACTGTGAAAGGGTAATGAGCAAGTAATAGCTGGATGGAACGGACCCCAACTAGCTAAAATAGGTTTTACCTTCCATTAAGAAAGAGTTTTGACAATTGCCTTCTACTGCAAAAGACAAATGAAGAAAGAGTTCGTTATTAACTTGTTTTACTCGTTCAGTCTTCTTCGCTAGACTCTTTGTAGGTGGAAGCACTTCTATGAAGTTTACCGTTGCGAGTTAAACGAAGTCTGTACGGAGCCCGCTCCGCTGCCAGTGGAAGCCCAGCTTTACGTTGGCTGCAAACGTTTTTGGCTCAAGTGACTCATGCGCAATGGTTGTATCCAAAAGCTGGTTACTAATGATTGTATTTTGGGATGGAAACCGGGTACAGGTCCCCGAATACCTTATCTTTACGCGTCATAAGGCAAGATTGACTTATTTCAGGATCTCGATCTACTATGTGGTACGCGCCAAGCACTTCCGCCCCAAATCGCTTACCCTTATATCTACCACAATACATTACCCCCAAACTCTCAGCCAAGCAATAATATAAATCTGGTGAGTGTACTAATTTATAAGCCACCTCTACTTGTGTTGCTTTCTTCGTTTTTTCTCTGAAGGTAAGCCATGCGTTCGAATCGCGTGCAACGGTTTTACAAAAAAGATTTATAAAAAACTGTTTGTACAAAAAGTTTTATTTTTGACTACGAATTCTGTTTTAATCCTTGACAGAATTAACTAGTCCGCCATCTTTGGGAGTCCGCTATATTGGATTTAGAATGACGTCACTTAGCTAACCATGCATTGTCATCCAAACTTCACGTGTATGCAAAATTTCAGCTCAATCGGAAACCGGAAAGTGGGTCTTTAACTTCCAAGATTTTCTTACATAGTTAGTTACATGTGAAGCTAATAAAAGCGTGTTAAAAAGGGACAACAAACAAATGAAAATCAAACAAGTACCTAAATCTAAATTAAAAGTTAAGTGGGTATCACAGTATGAACGTAAGATACATAACACGTTAAAACAAAGGGCTCGGTGAAGTGCCCACCTGTTGGTAACGACTGTCGCCCTGCTGTCAGGTCTCAGGGTTCAAACCATAATATTTACATAACTACGAGTAACTAAGATTATTACGACTTCCATTTTTGTAGAGGTTTTTTTTCTCGTTCCCTTCTCCTATTATCTCCGTTCATTACGTAGCACCACGCCCTGAAGAATGAGGCAGATCAGTACACCTGTATGATGTGATGTGTTTTACTTATACCTACAATAAAACCGAGCCCATTGCGATAAGACCGTCCATCAGTGGCGAAGGGTGACAGTTTTAAAAGGGGAAGCCGTTCGAAAAATGCCCTCTAAAATTTGCTGCAATTAATGCTGCAAGACAAAAATCCATACCGTCTCTTGTAATCTATAAGTAGTCATGTCTGGAAGAGCTCGACCTAACTGAATAACAAGCCATATTACGCTGGTCTATTCACTAACCAATTCCTAAAAGGAAGCCGATGGGAATCGGATTGTATGGACTCTTCGCCACTGCCGTCCATTGTACAATCTTAAATGTTAATTCTAATTATGTTTATTGCTCCTCTTTTAACAGAAAGAAAGAAAGAGTAGAAAGAAAACAGTTTTATTTTGGAGTCGCCAGGAACAAATAAAATTGTAAAAGTAAATAATAATAAAAAACAAAAATATTAACAAAAGAAAAAAAAATATTAAAGCAACCTGGACGAGACCAAAAATTGCCCCCATCTCAGCATAATGCTGTGAAATTTAGAAATAGAAAATTTCACAGCGCTGGTATTCTGATGGGACCGTCAGTGGTGTACATTACAGGTGTACAATACAATACAAAACAGGTGTACAATAAAGAGTATTTTTATTCTATTCTATATTATATAAAACTGATTTACATCCGTAATACCTCACAATAAGTTCCAGTTGAAAACCAGCGCCTTTCACAAGTTGTCTGCCATTTTTGCTGAACTGGGCCTATAGGTAGGGTGACTTGTCCAACAGTTAACCACTTGTACACAATTAACCATGGCCATATTTCGCAAACGTGACGTTACTATTTCGTGCAACCGCGCAATTTAGACGTCAAAACGGCCCCGCTCCCCCCTCCCCAATTTGCAGCGAACTAGTGCGGGCGTCAGTTGTGTGACATCAAATTTTGTGTTTTTAATGATAAAAGTTAAAAAAATAGCGTGAGTAGTTTTTCTCTTAACTTCATTTGGTTTGATTTTACAATAATCATTATTTGTCGCCTGGGTAGACTGACTAAACATGCTTTATTTGGTATAGATATTACGTGTGTAATGACGCTTATTTAAAAGTGAGGTTAGCTCAACGGCTTTGGGAGCCGGGTGGCCTACAATTAACCAAATGCAGTTGGTACACAGTTAACCATGGTTGACTGTATAGGTTATAATTAAACTTAATGGATCTCCCTGGTTGTATGTTCTGTTAACATGAAAATGTTAATTTAATTACATAATTATAAAAAATAATGCTTTTAAAGCCTTGCTTGGATTTAAAAGCATTATTTATTATAATTATGTCTCAAATCAAGAAGTCTGATTGATAATGTTATAAACATGTAAATTTTTTCGTAATTATTATCAGAAAAACATATATTTTGTGTTAATTTGGACAAAATAACCTTTAATAACAAATAAAAGGTCAATTTAATAACATATAATGTTATTATTTCAAAATAATTAATTTATCATATTTAGTGATTAATTGTGTACCCCATGGTTAACTGTTGATTACCCCCCCTGTTAATAGTGTACTATAGTGTGGACACAGTTAACCAATTCTCATTTTGTTTTAAAACATTTTTTTCTCTAAATTCCTTTGGAAAATGAACAGTCCTTCAATGCCAATTTGTAGCTAATGAACCTGCCTTTTGACTAGAGTAGAAGAAAACATGTTTTTATTGAACAATTATGAGATATGGTGGTTTGAATTTTATGTGGTTAACTGTTGAACAGGTCACCCTATAGTGCATCCGTGTGGTACACAATTAGCAGTTATAAAAAAAAAATTACCAGCTGAACACAAAGCAAAATAACAAGGAATATTTGAAGAAAAACTTCGACCGAAAATATCTGAAAAACGCAGCAGAAATTTTTCACAAAAGCTCAACTTTGCGTCGAGAAGTTCTCGGCTTTTAGAGCCAAAAATTTGCGCGAAGCTTCCGCCTGCATTGATAAGGCATCCTTTACAAATACACACAAAGAATTTACGAGTCAATGGAGGGTTTTCTTACAGGAAATCTCGTAGGATGTTCTGGCGGAGTAGGTATTGAGATGTCATGCGCAAATCCCTTTTCGTAAGGCACTCGAAAAGCTTACGTTGAGAAATGATGGAGGATTTTCGAGATAGAGCCGTGTGCGTAAAAGTATAACATAAACTTTCCACGAACCAATGAGGATAGTAACTATGTTTTGGCTGAACAGTCTCAAATTGGCAATACTTACAGACTGCGCTGACAGAGGCAAGACTGTAATACAGACTATCGCTCAATAAAAATATAGGATGAAACTGTCGTGAAGCGGCAGTTGGAAGAAGAAGAAAAGGTGAAAACACTAAAAAGAGGAGAAAAGAATTAAAATTGGTATTTATTTACAGGGAATAAAAAATAGATATTTACAGGGTTCTATAAAAAAAGTGAAGTGAAGATGGAAATTAAGTGAGAATGGAGTTTGAGTGATGTAGATGTGAAGGAGCATGAGATCTTGTCTGCTATTTCAATTATGTCAGTATGGCCCCGTAATTGTTGGTTTTTGTCGTGTCGTTCAACCGATTTGACTTCTATTGCGTAGGTATTAGAAGTAAAAGTCGATAATTTGCCAGTTATTAAGTGACGTTTTATAGATTTTGGCTACTATTACCTACGCAATAAAAGTCAAAATCAGTTATCGACACCGTAAATCCAGCCCCGGATCTATGGGGGGGCAAGCCAGAGCCCATGCCCCGGGCGGCAAATTCAAGCTTGGCAGACGTATGGTCAAAGTTGCATTAATGATGAGTTGTAACGATACAACTCATCAATAACGCAACTTTGACCATTGAGACGACCAGTACTATAAGCACATAAATTATTTTTCGCGACTCGCGTAGGCATAGATCAACAACCAGCATAAGCCAAGTGAAACGCGCTCATATTCATATGCAGGCAGGCGGTTATCGTGCGTGCGAAAGGGATGAAGCTATATTTGTAAATAAATAGGGTAAACAGAAAGAGCAGCGCTAGATAGGTCCTTATGGCGTTCTATCCGCGAGGCCTATGTCCATCATCACGTGTCTGATGGCTTAAATAGTGATGATGATAAAGGTAAAAATATAGACGGGTGGGGGCGGCATTTTTTAGTTTTTGCCCCGCCTCGAAAATATTCAAGATACGGAGCTGTAAAACCCAACAATTATGAAACCATTCTGTCATGGCTATATTTCAATTGTGTCAGAATGGTGGCACAGCGGTGGCGTTCCACAGCAACCAACGTACCACTTGAAACTAGGCGTAGAATTGAATTTGATAAAAACCTAGAGTTTCTTCTTAAAAAATATCATTTGTAATTCTCGTATAGTTTATGAAACAAACATAACGTATTGTTTTTATTATAGAAACATCGAAATGTCTAGACACGATAAATACTAAATATCATGAAGATGATGCACTCATTGGATACATTATATTTCGTATTTTGAGTAAATTGCTCTGTGTGCTCCATGTTGTACAAAATCTTTCTTTGTTATTAAAAGCTTAGAATAAAAAGGAACCATCGTTTAAACTCACCGGTAAAATACACAACTTATACTTATATAAATATTCTCAACAATTTCTTTTCTTTTTATAGCTCCGTTCTGCGAATAAAATGCAAAGTTTTTCTCATTTCGTCGCTTTTCTTAAAATATCAAAGGTAACCCGCGTACCGGCTTTATTGGCACCGTTCAGTCACAGTTTAAATATATAAAAAAAGAATAATAACAGAAGGTTTACTACGTAATTAACGTGATGCACGTATCGATGCTGAACTAAACGTTGCATGACCATACACCAGGGGTCACCAATTCCTTTCGCTCAGGGTCCGTTTTAAGAAATGAAATGACCTTCGCGGTCCGCGCAACATTTTACAGAAAAAGATATTTATTAAACAAATGTAATTACGGAAATAACAAACGTATTTTTTTACATATCAATGAGAAAAATGACATTTTTTGTTGCGGACTATCTGTCTGTAGTACAAGTTTCTGTGTTCCAGCGGTCCGCAAAAATTGGCTCGGCGGTACGGACCGCGGTCCGCCATTTGGCGACCCCTGCAATAGACGTTCGATTTAGTATTTAAGTTGCTTCTTTTTTCAAACGGATTTCGCCTGTATCGTAGGTACCGTTTACAAAAATAAATCTCAAATGTACACACACCGAGACAGAACGATTATCTGTACGCGTGTGTAACGCAGAAAGGCAATCGCTTAGACACTCTTTTATATTTACCAATTTATGTGAATATTATGTAAGTGTATTTTAGAGATAAGTAACGTCGCTGGTGCCAAATATTTGTGGTTGCTTAAGAAATTGTGACTAAAGAATGACTGTTGACTGTTCCGTATTAGGAAAAGCCTGTTGTTTTTTTTGCGAATAACTGTAATTTTATTTTGTGGATATTTAAGCAGTTAACCTTCTGGTTCAGTAGAAATATTACCTGGCAGTGCCACGTTTATTGTCACCATTCTAATAATACTAGCTTCCGCCAGCGGCTTCGCCCGCGTCATATCTTTATAAATTATAGCCTATGTGCAGTGATAGTATAGCATTCTGCTGGTGAAAGAATTTTTAAAATCGGTCCTGTAGTTTTGAGTTTATCCATTACAAACAAACAAACATACAAAAAATCAAATCTTTTCTCTTTATAATAATTATTATTATCCTATCGTTGTGCACACAAGCCTCTCTTCCATAACATGCGTGAGCTTTCTATACACATTGTGTGAAGTGTAACTTCTGTATCTATATTTGGTGGTACTCATAATAAGTATTGATCTTGCCACAATGAGGCAACTCTTAAAGTTCGACCGCGAAATATCTGACGGTCGGATATTAAAAGTTGGCACACCTTTAAGAACTTTCTACTTAGGTATTTGCGAAGATATTAAAAAAAAAAAAATTGTGTATAAAAATATTTATTCTGATCATTAAGGGTGACTGTTCATTATAATGTACATTATGAACGCAAAATTTGCAGAGTGATTCAGTGTCTATTCCCAAATGCAACCGCAGTACTAAAATTCACTCCAAAACAAAATAAAAAATTGATTTTGTATGGCTTGCGCTAGTAAATTAAGTGTGTCCCCCATGCTAAGTCGAATTTTCGTTTTGTTTTAAAGTATATCCCAATACTGCGGTTGCATTTAGGAACAGAGACTGAATCACACTGCAAATTTTGAGCACTAAATAAAAAAATAACCTGTATAGATTAAATTGATTCATTTCTACGCTAAAAGTGGTACAAGACGATATTTATAATACTGACGCTTGTAGTAGGGTCGGCAACGCGCGAGTGATGCCCCTGATGTTGCAAGCGTCCATAGGTTACGGTAACCGCTTACCATCAGGCGGGCCGTATATTAGATTTCCACCTTAGCAGTTTTTTTTTTTTTAAATGCATCAATTGCTTTTTTCTTGTTTCTGAAACACATTTTTGTCACACAGATTCGATTATTTCAATGTTTTAACATCTGTAACATTTCTGGCGCATGTTATGAGATGATAACTGAAATTAATTGATTAATTATTTCTTTGCCAATAGATTAACAATTTTAGTTGAACATACTATTCACTTTTTTGTTTACCATCCCACATTTTAGTCTTTAAGCTGAACAGCTGATTCCTGTTTATACAATGTCTTCAATGCACACATACCTACAACTTTCCCGCAGCAATACACGTCATGTAATATTTGCAACAACACACACAAGCGTAACGTTCCCAAAGTTATAAGTATGTATGTGTGTACTTGACATGTGTGCGTACGTTGATCTTCTTCTTCTTCTTTCTATATGGCAATCGAGCCGATGTCGACTATTCTGCCAGTGTCAAGTAAAATAGTTAATAAGTTAAATAAGATAAAAAGTAAAGATGGTACGGACCTACATTTAACTGACACATTATTCTTGTTGACAATCCGCGTCCGCTTGCATCTTGGCTAGGGTTGGCAAGGCTACAGAAGCGCCAAAAAATTGTACTCGAGCTTACTGCCATTTTTTTTTAATTTAGGGTTTTCTACATTTCAAATATCCTCAAAATATGCAAGTGAGTACATTTATTAACAAAATGATTGCTTGCCTTAATTATGTAAGAAAAATTTGACAGCCACAGCGACCAACAAACAATGCATCCGTTTCTCGCTTATAGACGTTTGCATAAGAGGATACGGAATAGGAATCTTTTTTATTGATTTCGAGGCAGTTTCCGCAGTACCATAGCTGTGTTAAATTTATTCTAGCAATTAACCGGCCTAATGAGAAGTAATGTTTTATTTTAGACATTTCACTTTAATTTCAAAAACAAAGGAAGCCTTGTAAATTATACTTTGTAAAGGTAAAATTATATCTATGTATATCTGTATTTATTAGCATAAAATCGATTTAAGATTAGAGATAAATAGGTACAAAAGTCGGTACAAAGAATGAAAATTAAAAATAAACATGATTACCTTTACGTAAACTGTTATAAAAACAGAGAAGTTGTTTATTTTAAAGGTAAATTGAATTACTATGAACTGCGTAATGTCTAGACGTTTTAACAAACAAAAAACGTATTTTGTATTCAAGTTCATATAATATTCATTTACTTAAGGTAATAGAAGGGGAAACATACATTTTTTTTAAATTATAATTTTATTTGTTTTCTTACGATTTTTTTCTTCTCTGTGATAATAAAAACATATATAAATATTTTTATTATTTTATGAGGACATTTCATCAGGGTGATAAAATTAAATTAGGTACAGTGTAACAAAGATACAGGTATGCAGAAATGGATTTTTTTAATTAGACTTTTATTATAAAGTTCAATATATCCATTCTCAAAAAATACATTTCAATGTACACCAACATTTCAGTGTGTATATTAAAGCAGTGATACCCTATTTTGAATTCATGTGCGGATCAGAATGTGATTATTACTTGCGTCCATCTAAGAAGACCTCATAAAGTTCTCGATTGTGTTTGTAGTCCGCTGAACCACACCAGGCCAGGGTGGTGGCCTAAGGCCTAACCCTTCTCATTCTTAGAAGGAGGCCCTTGACCAGAGCGGTGGGACTGTAATAGGGCTAGATTTCTTCTTTCTTAAATTAAATTGCATACATTTGTGGCAGCCCTAACAAGAGCACAGTCTTGACCCAAAAACCGGTCAGCTCACACAAAACCGCGTTGATGACGTAAATAAACCCTTTGATGTCGTTTATTGCACATTTCACTATACTAATAATATTATTATAATGCACCGCCATATTTGAAACAATATTTATACTAAATAGTAATTAATGGTTTGTGGATTCAAGATATTAATGGTCGATTCCAAATTGATGAAAATATTTGTATGGACACGATGGAAATAGCCGTGTGGTGGACTAAAAATACAGTCACAACATTAAGTATGTTTGTGCTGAACAATTAGTTCACAATAATAATAGCACACGACTAATGTTGGTTTTAAGTGTTACGTCCATGTCCCCACCTTAGGCTATTTTCCCCTAAATTTAGAGGATTTTTGCAGCGTTAGGGGATTTTTTTTGGTACAAAATTATTTAGGGGCATTGTTAGGGGAAAAAATAAAGTATAAGGGACTCTTTCTTTGAATAAATGTTTAGGGGAAAATATTTTGAAAAGTGCCCAATTTAGGGGAATTTCACGAAGAGTCCGGGGAAAATCAAAATCAGAGGGTGGCAAATACTGGTTACGTCATCACTCATCACAGAACCCCATCGTGTGATCGTGAGTTCGGGTTTGAGAAAGTGATAATAGGTATTTTTCTGTTCAGTTAAAATAAATATAGCAAACAAAACAAAGATACAAAATATTATTATCACAAAGAAATTAATTAATTAACTATATTTTTTTATGTGCTTGATCAAAACCGGCAAACAAATCGTAAATAGTATCCATTGCATTTCTTGCCGGTATCTTCTCCAGGACAAACCACTTGGAACCGTGCACCTAGAATCACGACGTTTTGAAAGTGCCTGCAAAGGCCCAGTTGAAATAAAAATCTGACTTTTTCAAATTCAAATTCAAAATTTTATTGCATTCCATAATGTGTTACAAAGGTGGACTATAAAGTATAAAATTGATCATTATGGACCCTGTCGGGCACAGCAAAAATTAGGAGAGAGGAAGAGGGCTGCGTGGCAAAATTTGATTACCTTTGAATAAACTATAGGCACTGTTTTATGTATAAGATAGGCTACTCTACTCTTTTCATAGTTTCATGCCTAACCACACGACATACAAACATAGGTAATAATTAGGTATTTAGGTAGCTAATAGAACCACAATTTACTACACTTGATGTGGTTAGGAGCAGAAACTGTCTCTAAATGCAGCAGTTAATAATTTTAACCACTACTCTTATTTTGGGTACAAAGTAAAATACTTTTACGCGAAAAAATTAACCTGAATACATGTATCTAATATATTCGCGGTATTTTGATGAATTGAAATGGGAGTAACATACCTAGAAGTAGCAATTAGTCTTTCAAAGGAATTGCAAAATGAGGAATGATACATTGAGGAAAGAAATCGGACTGCTTTTTCAAATAAATCCCAAGTCACTTAGTAAGCCCTGACAATAAGAGTGAAAATTTATTAAAAAAAAAAAATTGCTAGGTATTTATTATGGGAACAAATATAACTGTCGTCTATTTATGGAAGAAAGGGTTATTATGTTTATGGATTATTTTCCTAATATATTTTTGTTTTCGACGTATGTCATCAGAATAATAAATAATACCGGTATAGAATGGATTCTCGTGAATCTCGTTTGTACCTGGCTAGGCTATTATCGTGACCTTGAACGCATTTAGCGCGAGAATTTCACATCTATTAATACCCGTATTAATTATACTATTATTTTATATTAAGTATTATTCTTATGCCTATGTATAGGAAGCCAGCAGTCAAGAGATAGTGTTAATAGTGACATTGTGTGAGTGTTTCCAGTAATTATATTTTCCAGTATCATTTTTAACCCCCGACAAAAGAGAGTGGGTGTTATAAGTTTGTAGTGTGTAGGGGAGTGTCTGTCTGTGGCATCGTAGCTCCAAATCGGATGGACTGATTACAATGCAGTTTAAAAAAAATAAAAAAATAGCTAACGTTTCATGAAAATCTGTTGAGCCGTTCAAAAGTTACAGCTCTTTTTCTAGTTGGTGACGGTTAGGTTATTATTTATTTATAAGAACTTGATGTAGGTACCTATATTCGGCATACAAATAATCAATCAATGAATCAATATTGTTATAACATACTAATTGGCAATAAAGTCGACCACCAATCAAATCTTTGTTTATTCATAATTCCCTCATTCATTAATTTTAATGCACTCGTAGATATTTTGTATTCAGCGAAATAATAATTTGCATTGAAATAATATTGTGTTGAAAGCGATGAAAGTGAATTTGAAGTGTTTTAATAAAGTGAATATCAAGAATGTTTGCTGAAATTCATGAATATTTTAAAATGATTGCTTGCTTTCAGCAAGTTTTCTTTTCAAGGGAACTCTTAATAATAACGGGCGTTTTTAGAATAACGATGCCAGCCATCGATGCAATTCAATTCTTTATAATATCGACTCTTTATTGTTTAATTTTGTATCGCATATATTTAAATATATTGTTTATAGCATACTGGCTGTACCCGCGACTACGTCCGCATGGAATTTAACAAAATTAACTTATCTTTAAATCAAAAGTAAAAGTAAAATTAGCCTAAGTTGTTCCTTATAACAGCAGCTATCTGCCAGTGAAAGTCGCGTTAAAATCAGTCCAGCTCTTTCGGAGATAAGCCGGAACAAACAGAGAGACAGACAGTTTTTTTTTTTTTTTTTTTTATGAGAGTTACCTTAATTTACTTACAGTGTTCCTGTCCATCTGACATTCATAACATAATCACAACCACCCAAATTCTACATAGTCTTCCATTTTATGATGTATTTTTTGTACAAATTGTACAATTGTATTTTTTGTATTCTTTGCTAGCAAAATTCATGAAGATACCAAATTTAATTTTTCGCAAAAGCTGGGTGTATTACGTATCTGATGTTAAACTCAAGATTACCATCCAATTTCCAAGCTAACTGACCTACTGAGATTCGAATACTAGGGTATCATAGCGCCGCAGCATCTGGGGGCTATCGATTCAATTACCGCACACTGCATATTCAGTGGCATTAGCTGCACGCCACTAGCTTTAATGGGTTTTTTGATTTAGTTACTTCGTTGGTTTATGCTTGCCTGGTAGCTGTAGGTGTATTAGTATGTAAAAGCATTTCGTGTTTTTATTTACAATTTTCTTCTAAACGTATTTATTATTTAGCGACTTAGGCACTGAGCAGACTACAGACTTTTTGTCCGGTGGACAGCCGTGGATAATCATCATCATCATCAGCCTGTAGCAGTCCACTGCTGGATATAGGCCGAGGATAATAATTTATACTAACTACATACCTCTTCAAAATCGAACGCAAAACTTCAGAAAATATGATTTTTTTGTGTGCCAAATCTCTCACTCCTCGGTGCGCGCAATATTCTGAAAAAGGGGTACAAAGTTTTCCCTTCACGTATTAATATATAGATATAACCCTTTCTGACCCGTGAATTATGATGTGACAGTCCAAAGAATAATGTCCTTCCAAACCACACCACAAAAGCAAGGTTTTAAAACATACCACAACCACTATGACCACATCCATATAACCGCTACTCTGTCACTTCACACACGGATATTAATTAAGTCGGCGAGTGGGCAATTTAAAACTTAAATGATGAAACTGCGCTCCAAATTAAGTGGATTTAAATTTTAAACCTTCACATGTACGTGTTATTTTCATGAAATTATTATGAGAGGCTGTGGTTAGCTGGGCTCAGATATATGGAGCGGTGGAAAATTTTGGGGTATTAAGTGTGGCTGCCATTTCTGTTACAGTTAGAAATTTTTGGTGAATTTCGAAGATATTAAAAAACCCAATACTTGGTAGGTAATATACAGTGGGCGATTTTTTTTTCTCAAAAGTCTCACTTAAGTGGGACCCGATCGACTCTATTTCCCAACAAGAATGTTTCCTCCAAACAACTAACGAAATCGTACTTACCGAAAGTTAGGAAAATACAAGAAATCATTTCCCATACATTTTCTATGAAAACATACCTTCATATGCACGTAATCTAATATCACTGTACTATAAACTGATGCTAAAATTGTACTACTGCTTGTTGATACTGCTTTTGAGAATGTAAACACAACAAACGAACAGATTTTTTTGGAAGTTTAGTGTAATAAGTTACTGTTACTGTTAGCCTACATCATTCCACTGCTGTGCAAAGGCCTCCCCCCATGTAATAAGTAGTTTTTTTTTGAGATTGAAAAAAAAAAGGAAATAAAAGAAAAATCATTTATTTGCCACAAAAGCAAGACACACTAGAATGACAGACACGGGTAGTCGGGTAATAAGAAGAGGACAGGTGCATAGACAGATAATACATTATTTTAGGATGGCAACAGTGTAAAATTGAGTAGAAAAAATAATAATTTAAAAGAATAAAAAATATGTGGGTATACATACCTACATATAATATGTGGTATGTATAATATGTGGGTGGGATTGGTGAATCTGGGTTCATTTCTCGGAACATAAGTTATTTAGAAGTTATGAGGGAACAGATAAACATACATACACACCGGTCAAAAACATAATCCTCGGCGTAGTCGGGTACCTAATAAATAGTAAAATAATAAGTCTGAGTAATTAATCCTTTGTTTCACATAATTTCTTTACTCAGGAAACACCGATAGATACCAGGTTGTCATAAAACAAAGTGTTCAATGAGTAAGTACCGACGGCGTAGTTCCCGTAAATCATACGGTCATCGTGACGCATTGACCGCAGCGTTTGAGGAAAAGTTTGGTTAGATACAAAAGTACCTAGTTTGTTTTGTTAGTTTTTTTGTATGTGGAATGACGATATTTAAGTAAACAAATAAGGTGTCCCTTCTGTTGCAGACAAAGAAAGAAAGAAAAATCATTGTACTAGACATCAGACAACACAATGCAAAAACATAAAAAAGTAAAAAAAAGATTAAAACAACGACAATGAACGAAAATCAATGTGCTGTCGATATGCCAGTACCGAATGGGTTGCCAACTCAGCATTTGCTGAGCATAGGAACACCCAGCGCTAATATTTTCAGTTGGCACCCTTGCAGTGACACACGGTAGGGGGAAACAAATATCTGTTACTTTTTAATCAACACTTTTTTTTTATATATCCACTGTGGCATACAGTCGTACGGCCCGCCTGATGGTAAGCGGTTACCGTAACCTATGGACGCTTGCAACACCAGGGGCATCACTCGCGCGTTGCCGACCCCACTACTAGCGTCGTGTACCCCTACTGCCAACACGGTTCTTCCCCAAGGCGCACTGGCGACCTTGCTCACCGTTAGGAACACAACACTGCAAAAGAGCAGTGTTATTTGACTACGATATTCAGCAAGGTGGAGGTACTTCCCCAGTCGGGCAGCTCCAATTTTGAGAGGAAAGTCCCGCTATGTCCTACGTCTTTTATACAATTAAACTAATTGGTAAAGTTACTTTATTTTCATTACGCAATAATTATTATTGTAAATGCTGTTAGAGCAGCTAAATCCTGTGGTTTTTTTGTTTGTTTTAAGTAGGCACTTCATTACGTTAAGTGATCATAAACAAACAGTTAAAATAATAAGTTAAGTTAATATTTAAAGTTTGTTAATAATCTGTAAGCTTTCTTTAAAATAAAATAGCAAGGGTTTGCAAGATCGTAGGCTAGCAGTATTTTCTGATATTTTCACATCTGTGGCTAGCATTTCGTACAGGGTAGACAAAAACAATTTGGTATTGTATTGTCAATTCAAATGATGTTTATGATTGGGCACCTCACCCTAAGACATACGTATAAATTAATTTATTAGGGAAGTAATGTCCTTTTGTCTTTATAGAGTGTACGGCGTACGCCACTGTGTGACGCTATTTAGATCCTATATGGTAATGCAAATATATTATAGCTTCAGCAATTCAATTCAATTTATTTCCATAAATACTTACAATATAAAATACCTTCCATTGGTTCCAATTCCAAACTAGGCTAGGCCTGTATCTTGGGCACCTTTGGAGGTAGCTGAGAAAACATAATTATTATACATATAAATACAAATAAGGCTTAGGACTATATTAGTAGCACTTCACTTTGCACTATATATTATGTCTTTGTGATGTCCTGTGGCAACCACAACATAAAAAAGAAAATATAATTTTTTACGTAGTAATTGCAAATTACTTTCAGCCAACCTTACCTAGCCAGGGAAATGACTGCCACAAATCAACTTAAAATTTAATTAATTTCCATCTCAAATGACGGTTTAATTTCCTCAAATTTTTCTTCATAAAAGTGGATATTATAATTTCCTACTAACAGCCACATTAATTTATTTATAAAAGGTTTTCATTTGCGGGTCGTGTTCGACCATTGTGTCCCAGCTCTAGTGGCTTTTCTTTAATTAAAGTAAGGGATTATTTGTTTAGGGTTAATAGATACTGTCCGGACAATGGGATAGATCCAAATCGCTAAGAGTTTTAGATAGAATAAGTATGTAGTTATCTACTATTTTCTACTAGCAACGTTGTTAAAATCAGAAGCTGTTAAGATTTTAAGAAAATTATTTTATCTTTTAGTATTTATAGAGTTGATTTTTACATTCTATAAAAGTTTATTTTCTTTTTCTTTTTTGAGTGGCATAAACAATACATAAACATGCGATTACAGCAATCGCGAGTGCTTTGCTGTTATCCATTTAAGAGTTCTATTGTCTATTTCCGAACGTCTACGTCAGATCTTCACTAAATCTAAATGAGACCATCTCAGGAGATTAATCTTACAAAACAAAAGTATTATTAAAATCGGCTCAGAATTGGCGAAGACATCGGTAAAAAAAACCAAAAAAAAACAGTCGAATTGAGAACCTCCGTTTTGGATGTCAGTTAAAAATATAATCTGTCACATTATACCTTGAATATTCGTGAAAACCCGCTGCCCCGCGTCCCGCAAACCATCGGGAGAGCCGCGCTTACTCGGTCGGGTCACGCTTACAGTGGTCGACCTTTATCTTAAATCAATTCCATTTTATTAAGTTTTCTCTAACTTCCAAATTTAAAAATCAAACAAAACAACCTACTTGCTATTTAATCAGTGGGATCCAGGCTTATATACTTGCATCGTGGTAACCTTGGGCGGTTGTGTATTGGGCATGTGCAATTGTATATCACGCTCATAGATTTTCCGTCGAGTTTTCGGACCGTATTTCCCCCGAGCTTGCTAAAGCTTCGCTGAAGCTCCCAACGTCAAGTTAAAGCAAGTTAATTTACAAAACTTACACGTGCGTTCATTTCCTTGCGCAGTTGAGATACTCGCGTACTCTGCTAATGTAAAGTACATGTAGGTATGTTTCTGTCAGGGTTGCCAAGAGTTTGAATTTAAATGCATAATAACTTTTAAATCTTTGTATGACTATAAAGACGTCCTTGGTCAGAAAAGTCACCAACAGTATCCAAAATTCTTGTGCAGTGGTGGCAACAGAAATTATCCGTTTTATTGACAGTCGAGAAGTGACAGCTATAGATACTTAATTATTTCAATATTATAATTACCTCAATTTAATGGTAATGATCATATAATTGCCTTTACGAGTGATGAAAGCCTTGATACCATTACTGACTGGCTAATAGAGAGTCCAAAATGTCACATGCACCATCGATATTTTAAAATAATTTTGTCATGGAGTGACAACTACAAAATCATCAATGCCTGAAATTGAAATCTCTCAATAATAACCATGACTGAATAAACGTGAAATTCGGCTTCGGCTGTGACATGACAATAACAAGATGACATGCAATGTGTGAATGCGGTGACATGGCAGTTCTAATCATTCATGTTTTTGTCATTGTCATGTAATCAGTGATATCGAAAAATCATGACTCAGCCCATGTCTACTACCTAATTCCACTACAGCATGAACGATTCCCTAGTGATAGATAGAAGAAAGAAAATACATTTATTAGACATCACAAAAACCAACACACAGTAAAATAAAAAAATCATTAAAAATTACTACGCACACAGAAAGGATAAGACATAAACAACAAAGAAGTACAACAACAATAATCGACGGTATCAGGCTACCGATAGTTTGTGCGCTGCGTGGCAGGCTCGGTGTTGTAATGTGTGTCCAATAGGTCTCAGCTCAGCATATTGCTGCATGTAACTGCAGCGCTGATTTTCAGCTGAAGCCTCGATAGTGTCGATTCAACAGAAGAAGATTCTTCCAGTTTGTCATACAAAGAAAGCAAACATATACGTACGGCTAAATATATTTTTTACTGGCGTTTTATTTGCTGAATATTTATAAATTCAGTGCACGTAATAAATATGAAAGTAAGTACATCGTTGTATTTTAAAACGTATGATTAAAAAAGAGGGTTTTACGATATGAAATTCTATTCAGCCCGCGCTTAAAAATGCATTAACTTTTATAATAGTGGAGAATATGCAGCATGTTGAGAATAAGAAGAATTTGAGAATATAAATACTCATGTACCTTCACAAGGTCCTGCCTTTCTAGTCCCGGTCCCTTTAAGGGGTTATTGTAGTCATCATTATGAACAAATTTTACTATGGGACCAAAAATGAAATCGCGAAAAAAAATTAAATGTAAGTCCCACACTCCCATAGTAAAAGATTTGGCAAGACTAGAAATCAAGCTCTCTATATTCCTAGTAGAGATGGGCTGACTGATGATTTTTCGATATCAATGACTACATGACAATGACAAAAAATATCGATGACGTGACAATAACAACATCATCAACGATTTTTTTCTAATTGTCACGGCATTCACGCGTTTCATGTTGTCTTGTTGTCATTGTCAAGTCACAGCCGAAGCCGAAGTTCACTTTCATTCAGTCAAGGCCAATATCGAGTGATGACTTTAGCATTGATGATTTTATCATTGTCACTACATGACGAAATGATTTTAAAATATCGATGATTTATCCATGTGACATGATGTGTCGGACTCAACTCTAATTCCTTGAGGTTAAATGAATGACATACCTCAGCGTCCCTGGCTACGACCGATACAACACAGATTCGAAGCAACCAGTTCCCTCCACCCTGATTTCTCATTTCAGCTTACAATTCTAAAATTGGAACACGCTCTACATGCATTCGAAATTCAAAAGGTCTCCCTTACAGTCATTGGGTAGGCTTCGCACGTGACTTATTCCGTCCAGTCCCATACATATGCAAATATTCTTGAATTTCACAAGTTCTCTGCTGCAGTGTAGGGTTAGAATGGTGCCGTCTAACTATCCTACTATACTGTACTACTCGTGTCAATTACATTTTACAACAGCGTAAACTTTACTATGGCTATACCAGTACATTAATTATATAGATGTTATAAAGTGCGGGTAGAATGGGAAAGAAAATGAAAGCCATCATACGACATATCAGTTATTAGAAAGAGATGAATAGACGCATTAAATGATACATTTTTTTTCTGTCATAGTTGCAGTATAGTTCGTGCATCGTCTATAGATAGACACAGCAAGGTAATTTTTCTGCAAAATGTCGCAAAAATTATACCCAAAAGTGACGTACAGCCGCGACACTGGTTGGTGCGTGACTAAGTGAATTCCGGGCAATTACCTTGCTTTAGTATTGCCATTATAGAACACGGCCAACGCATCTATTTATAAAATATAATTACGTATATCATTGACTTGTTTATAGTGCCCAAACAGGATCCATAATTATACCCTATTTAACTTTAAGTTTAACACTTCACATTGTGGAACTGCAAATAAGGAATATGAATATTTTCTACTAATAGGTATTTTAAATGTGAAAGTTTGGATGTTTGTTTATCAATCATGCCTTAACAGCAGAACGGATTTCAACGAAATTTGTCATAGAACTTAAATACAACCTGAGAAAGGACATAAGATTTTTTATCCTGGATTTACTTCAGGCATTTAATTGCTCGAAACGATGTTAGTTCGAATAAAATTAAAACAATCCCATAAAAGGTAACGTTCAATTGTTTTCTCAATTTAAAATAATTAGTTATTTATTAAAGATATCCATCCATCCATCCCGTCCATTCCT
Organism: Allophyes oxyacanthae; assembly: GCA_932294325.1. Taxonomy (NCBI): domain Eukaryota; kingdom Metazoa; phylum Arthropoda; class Insecta; order Lepidoptera; family Noctuidae; genus Allophyes; species Allophyes oxyacanthae. The sequence continues at coordinate 11,935,679 of OW028631.1, forward strand.
TTTTCCGACACGCCTATTGTATGAAAATTGTAATGTATTAACAGTCCGCCAACTCTTTATAATGCACACTGTACTAAAACAGCACAGATCCCTCACATATAATGCCAACCTTTCTACCACTAAGCGACGGAAAGATTTTGTTTGTACCTTACTTTCAGAGTCAAAGTTTGTCTTCACAAACAGGTTTTACACATTCTTAGGCCCTTTCCTTTACAATAAGCTTAATAAAAAACTATCCATATATGACCGTAATTATTCTAGTTCTAAGTTAACTCTGTATAAGTATTTACAATCTTTGACCTATGATCAAACGGAAGATCTGATAACCATTGTGAAATAAGTAAATTAGGTTAATTATGTCTATTATTAGAAATTAATTTATTTTTGTATTACATTTTAAGATTGCTAATGATAAATATTGTTAAAAACTTTGTTCCTCTTAAGTACATTATTGTAAGCACTTCTGCCGCCTGTGGCACAGGTTTATCCTAGTGCAGGCACACATCAGTATGATACCTATGTTATAATTATGATTTATATTGTGTTTTTTACCATAAGTAATTTTTTGAATAAATTTATCTTTTATCTTTTTATCTTAAAGAAAAAGAAAAAATATTTTCGCCTTTCTTTATGTTCCGCTAAATCTGCCGGCGCGGTGTGAGTATAACTGCTGATAAGTTATTATATTTGCGCCGTTTGGGTTAGTTTATTTACTATACAATATTATACGCAACATTGTACTGATAAAGATTGTAAATCTATTTTTTGAAAAGAGTTACCATGGAGTTTCTTGCCAGTTCTTCTCCATAGGGTCTACTATTTGGAACCGTGCACCTAGAGTCTCGACATTTCATAAGTGCCTGTATCTGGTTTACATGAAATAAAGATCTATTCTATACGAGTAGGTCACGGTCCAGACATTAGTTTGAACTAATTGCACAACTAGTTTACAAGGAAACAGCATCTGCCAACACCACAGATTGCGTGTTTAGACGATGTTAGTAGCTGTTAATTACTTTATTCTTGGATAACAATGGCGGACTGACTTTATATTGTTGCACCAGTTTAATGTGGTTAAATTATGCGTTTTACTGGCTTATAGTAAGCAGCGAAGTAATAAATAGCACGTCTGGAAATGCAAACAGTTAGTTTTACTATTATTATTAATTTTAATTATTATTAATTTAAATTGTTGTTTTTTGTCATAAAAGGTTTTTTTTTTTTTTTTTTATGTTATATTTTATTGTTTCGGTGTCGGTTACTTTGTGATGTCTTATAAACGCTTTTTCTTTCAAGCATGAAATTGCAGGAAATGCATTATCATCTTGATTTAAAAGTTAGAGAGAGTTATGGTGTTGGAGGAGAATGCTCAGAATTCCGTGGACAGCATTCAGGATAAATAATAAGCCCATCCTTGAAGAGCTGAATATTAAAGTGCGACGTTCTGTGAATTGCCACCAAAGAGTTCTGAGATTTCTCGGGCACATCATGCGATCCCTCAAACATAGCTTGGAGAGTAATCTCATACTGGGTCACGTGGAGGACAGGAGAGCGAGAGGTCGCCCGTCAGATGGAACGATGCTGTCAGGAGAGCGGTTGGCGGCAACATACAACTAGCCGTGCACTCTACGTGAGACAAGTATAAATGGAGATGAATTTGTGGTCGCGATCCTCAGTATTGAGGGACCGAGGAAGAAGAAGAAGAAAGAAAGAAAGAAAGAAAGAAAAAATGTTTATTGCCACATTAACAAAAACAAAGAAAACTTAAAACTCTAATACACGTCTTAAAATTAAAATTATGTAGTATGGCAATAGGAGTGGGCTCAGCGGATGTTGATCCGTGTGCAGCATGGCTACAGCACGGATCAACGCTGGTTTTCAGCCCGCCCCTTAGTCTCTACTTAACTTATTATCTACGGGTGTTCAACAACATCTGGATGAAATAGAGTATAGACTTATGGATAAAACAAAACAAAAAAAAAAACAAAAAATGCAGTAAAAACCCAAAACAACAATAAAATAAAAATAAAAATCCACACTTGAGAGTGCTAAGACACAAATATATGCTAGAATATCATGAGGACCTAATTTGTGCTTTTTAACTGAATCATCATCAAAAGCTTATATTAAAGCAAAGCTGAAGTCAAAATAGGTTGAACGACAATTTCGAGCCCATTGTGACACGGTTGAAATAGCAAAATTAGAGCCCTGTGTACATCGATGTAACTTCTTAGTTGTGTCGTATTATATGTCGGCGTAAGCGTGGGTAGTGAAGCAAAGAGACGAAATGTCAGTGGGATCCCGAGTCAAAGGTCACGTCGCCGCGTCGATATTTTAATACGCGAATGTAAACAAGGAGATTACTTCATATCTTTGGAAAATTATCGTGATTTAAGTTTCATGAGAAAGTTTGTTTCAAAACATCGACCAACTCCCTCTCTCTCTGTACAATACAGGGTGACCGGTAATTAACTATATTGTACTCATCATTAGAAACAAATTTTAGTATGGGACAAAACCTGAAATCGCGAAAACTAATTCAGCTGTTCCATATTCAATATTACTCTACTAAATAAATGGAACAGCAGACTTTTTTTTTGCTATTACAGATTTGATCCTGTAGTCAAAGTTGGTTATAATGATGAGTAAAATTAAATCCTTAAAGAATGTAGGTGACTAAATGGCCACCCTGTATATAAGGAAGTATCTGTTGATAAGGAATGTAGAACGCGCGCGAAGTCTCGAGGTACCTCGAGATTTCGTGAATTTCTATTGCAAGCACAATAAATACACGCACCGGTATCATAGACTCTCTCTTCGGGCAACGCGCGATTGATGCACCTAGTATTGCAGGTGTCCATAAGTTGCGGTAATTGCTTACCCTCAGGCAGGCTGTACGCTAATTAGGAAACTTAGTACTAAATTACCGGCGGCAAAAATCCGCCATGTGAGTGTTTGTTTAAATCGGTTCACTCGTTTAGGCTCTAGGAGGGAACATAATATGGTGGCTAACCAACTTTAAATCTTTATAGGTGCTAAATGGTCATTCGTAATAAAAAATAATAAAGAAAACCTAAAGATGTTTTTCAAATACCTATTCAATGATGCCTCACATAACATAGTTTGTCGACTTTATTTTTTTCTTTCTCACAATATGGCGTCTGTTTGTCGCCATATTGAATTTTGATTACTATCATATCTTTAGTGACACTCGCAAGATTAAGACAAATCGATTGACGTAAGAATCATCAAAATCGGCCCACGCGTTTAATCTCTAGAGTGCCACAAAGGAACAAACATACATACATAGACTGATAAACACATTACCCTCCTATGGGTCACGCAGCCGGGTAAAAAAAAATTCTTCGCTTCCCTTATCTTCCACCGCAATATAAACAAAAATAAAACGAAACGAAACAAAAGAAAATCGACGCCATCAATCCCATATGTGCGTGTCCATTTCACACAAAGCTTATATCACATTATCCTGTTCTAATGGGGATTTCACCTGATTTAAGTGACGTAGTTTCCTTCCCTCCCCTCCCCTTGTCCACCTTCATCCTGTTTTTGTTGACCGAGCCTGGATAAACATAGGAGTTGTGTTTACTTTACTTTTGCACGATTTTCTTTTGAAGACTGTTTCTTTTTGGACGGCTTTTTTCTTGTTTAAAATTCCGTTTGCGCGTTGACTCGTATTATTAAGATGTTTTCTTTATAAATAAATGCTGTGTGATCGTTACCTTATTAATGTAAGATTAGTTTTTATAAGCAGTTGGAAATGTCAGGGTATAATAAAACATCAAGCGGAAAATATAATAGTGAATTAATAATGAATCTCTTTGATGTCCCAAAGATCTTTGGAAAAGATCTCTTGAAGAGGTTTCAGAGGTTAATGGCAATAGCTTATTATCTTCCTTTGCTGATTTGGCATTGGTTCTTACATGGAAATTACTCATACACTGGTTAATATGCCAGTAAAAAGATTAGGTTCACCACTAGCTTTGCCAGATTCATTTTTCAAAATGTCGGTTGCCAGTCGAGAGATTAAGTTCGCAACAAGAACTGCCAGAAGCTTTTTTCCAAATGTTGGGATTGTAATAGAAAAAAAAAGCGGGACAGGAACGAGAAAATTGAGACATAGTTTTATTTCTTTAAACTCATGTTAATTAATAGTAAAATCACAGACTTTAAAGAAATAAATCAAATCTTAAGATTTACTATTACTTCTACCACACCAAATTGGCTACTTAGATGAAAAATCGGGATATTGGGCGTCCCGCTGAGGTTGCTGGCGGGACGCATCCTGAGAGGGCTGAAAAACGGTACGCTCCGTCAAATGCGAGACATCTGGCAACACTATTCGCAACGATGCTGACTCCCATAAAGTGTTGTCACTCGGGGACCTCTTTTTGCATAATGCAGAGGGCCGAACACGAATGTTTTAACGTATCGTAGCGTTAACATACATAAGCAAATTTATAATCAAAATACACGCTACCATGATATTTTTCTAAACTAATATTATAAAGAGAAAAGATTTGATTTTTTGTATGTTTGTTTATTTGTTTGTAATGGATAAACTCAAAAACTACAAGACCGATTTTAAAAATTCTTTCACCAGCAGAATGCTACATTATCTGTGAGTAGCATAGGCTATAATTTATAAAGATATCACGCGGGCGAAGCCGCTGGCGGAAGCTAGTAAAAAATAAAATTAGTTTCTCATTATAATTTAGATGAAAGTCCCTATTGTGTGCACCAAAAATATTGTCACAGTCGAACTGTGGATGTACGGCAATACAGCTCAACGACCTCTACGATAAATATGGGCTTGAGACGTAAAACACTGTCGAATTTATTCCTGAACGAAAAAAAAAGAGATTACGTTCAGAAAATTGCTTACGCCGACAAAATTGGTTTAGCCTGCAAATCTGTTATCAAAGGGTTTTCCGATCATGTTGGGGATCCCTAAGAGGACTAATTGACGTGTCGTTAGTTTTGGGTCCGTCGGGATAATCTCAGGTTGATTAGATAGCAATAAACATAAGGTGCGTGTTGATCAAGGTCAAATGGCTAATAATATCATGTTATTCGAAGAAATAGCTGCTTGACATACTAATTAAGAATATTGGTAAGAAAAAGTCCCGCCCTCCAAGAAAATATTAGATTTTGTTAAAATGGATATTGTTTATTATAGTGACCTCAAACACTTACTTTTTTTTTTTTTTTTTTTAGCGTGGTAATATCATCAAATGAGTCCTCCCACCCCGGGCAGGGCGGGAGGGACTGTCAGACTTGTACTGACTAAAATCCACGGTGTTCCTTCAATAGCCCTTTACGTTCCGGGGTCACGGTCATGAGATAAGTCCCGCGATCGACGTCAAACACTTAGGAAAACATCTATAAATATACCTACATTGTTAACATTATCATCATCATCATCATTAGCCTGTAGCAGTCCACTGTACCGGTGAACGGGGCACTCTATCAAGCTAAGACAACAGCACATGAAGATCAACTATCCAAAAAAGCATGAGAAGGAGTCATGATCTTCAACATTGAAGGACCGACACAGGAGGAAGATACTTTCCAAAAACATAATTGTTTTTTTAACCGACTTCAAAAAGGATTTTCTATGTATGTTCGGGCATAACTCCGTCATATATTTTTATATATGACGGAGTTATGACGGATTTGCAAAATTCTCTTTTTGCTCGAAAGGGTATACTTTCGAGGTGGTTCCATTTAAATTTGGTGAAAATCTGATGAAGACCTTCGGAGAAGGACAATGGAACTCTTGAATGGATATCAGCAAATCACACGCGATTGCTGTAGTAGCATGTTTCTGTATTGTATATGCCACTCAAAATAGAAAAATAAAATAAACTTTAAAAATGTAAAAACATACTTCAAAAAACTAAATGGTATAAAATAATTTTCTTAAAATACTTAACAGCTTCTGAAGTCGGGGCCTTTAATTTTTCAATGCACCTAGCTTGGCAGTCGTACCGACTTCAGAAGCTTTTTTAAGAAATAATTTTATACTTTTTAGTTTTTTGAAGTCGGTTTTTCGCTTTTTTTAAAGTTTATTTTATTGTCAGTCGAGTCAAAATAAACTGTATTATGTCAAAAGGATAAACAGTTCGGTAATTTAGTCACCATACCTTAACTTTCCTGCTGTATGAACCATTACATCATTCTGCCTTACAAGGCGACCAGAATTCGGAACTACTCGTTAGTATTCTGTATTGATACCATTTAACACTTGAGTAACACGTGCTGCGAACGTGTGTAGATTGTGTTAGCGCTGTGTAAGGCTGTGATAGGTTGCTAACCCGTTATTTCGTTACAATTTTACCTATTTTACAGTTTTATGTATGTATGAGAGTAAACTACGAGTATACATAGAATTGTGTAACCTACGTACAATTGGGTCGAGTAGGTATTAAAGTTTTTTATGGGACACCTGATAATTTCTTTGCAATTACGATATTGGTTCCATAGAGAAAGTTGTTCAGTTTGATGGTCTGATCTACACCTTTAAACAGGATATTTTTTTTGTAGTGCGCATAATTTGTTGAGTGATTCAGTCTCTATTCCTAAATGCAACCGCAGTATTGGGATACAGTTTAAAACAAAACGAAAATTCGACTTAGTATGGGGTCACGAATAGGTAATTTAGTAGCGCACGCCATACAAAATCAAATTTTTATTTTGTTTTGGTTTGAATTTTAGTACCTACTGCGGTTGTATTTGGGAACAGACACTGAATCAGGCTGCAAATTTTGCGCAAAACTTTAAAAAAATATTCAGTAGGTATATTATGATTCACGGATTTCTGATACACGTTATATTATTATTATTTTGAAACATTTTAGTTACATTTTAGTTACATATATATATAGTTACTTATTATGAGTAACTCTTTATCTTCCCATCTTCGTAATATAGACCAGGGTCGATATTTTTTGAAACCAAAGAAAATAATAGTAGGATGAAACCCATTGGAAAAGGAGGAGAATATTATAAAAATGAAAGGAAAAATAATTTACGGGCGATCTGAGGTCGGGAAGGGGGAGAGGGGGGGGGTTTTAGGGTAAAAAACGGTTTTTCTCGATTTCCGGCAAAACTAAAAGTCCTATGGAAAAAAGTCAAATGGCAAAGTTGTAGGTAATAAAAAGATCTAAAACTTTTTTATTTACACTTTTTTCACATAACCTCAAAATTTATGTGAAAAATTCAAAAAACCATGTTTTTGGTTTTTTATTTTTATCTTTTACAATTTTTTATTTTTTTTCATGAAATTTGGTGAAAACTTACCTTTTTATGTGCCAAATACGCTGTAATTTATTTGATTTGAAATATTTATTTTTTCACCTTATTTTGAATTAATATCGAAAAAGTACCCTAATTTTTAATCGAAAATTCACCCGTCAAAATATCAGCTTTTTTCTAAAAGTTGGTGTGCTTTCTGTTTGTTGAAATCTCTACATTCTGATGGTGAAAAAAAATAAAATATTACTATAGTAAATCTTCTCAGAAAATGCCAAAAACCGAAAATTTTTTTTTTTTTTAACCATTTCCTCATAACTTCTGAACTGCTTATCATAATTCGACAAATGAGGTGTCGTTGGAAGCGTCTTGATTGTCCGCTGGTTATAGGCTATGTGACGTCACATTTAATTTAATATGGCGCCCTCTAGAGGATATAGAGTGATGAACAAAAAAAAAATTTTGTTTAATGATGTCGTGTAGGGTATCAAATGAAAGGGCATAATTAGCACATTTCAAAAATATATATATTAATAGATGTTAAAAGAGGCTTTGAAAAAACTGGTTAAACAAATTTTTTTTTTCGGTTTTTTGCATTTTCTGAGAAGATTTACTATAGTAATATTTTATTTTTTTTCACCATCGGAATGTAGAGATTTCAACAAACAGAAAGCACACCAACTTTTAGAAAAAAGCTGATATTTTGACGGGTGAATTTTCGATTGAAAATTAGGGTACTTTTTCGATATTAATTCAAAATAAGGTGAAAAAATAAATATTTCAAATCAAATAAATTACAGCGTATTTGGCACATAAAAAGGTAAGTTTTCACCAAATTTCATGAAAAAAAATAATAAATTGTAAAAGATAAAAATAAAAAACCAAAAACATGGTTTTTTGAATTTTTCACATAAATTTTGAGGTTATGTGAAAAAAGTGTAAATAGAAAAGTTTTAGATCTTTTTATTACCTACAACTTTGCCATTTGACTTCTTTCCATAGGACTTTTAGTTTTGCCGGAAATCGAGAAAAACAGTTTTTACCCTAAACCCCCCCCCCTCTCCCCCTTCCCGACCTCAGATCGCCCGTAAATTATTTTTCCTTTCATTTTTATAATATTCTCCTCCTTTTCCAATGGGTTTCATCCTACTATTATTTTCTTTCACTTTTTATTATTTTTAAAGGCTTCTACCCTGGTCTAATAGTGATCCTCGTCTTCTCCTTCCTTCTCTGGGATACCACTCTGTTACATTTCTGGTCCATTTCTCTTCTTCACTTCTCATGATGCCTGGCGTACCATTAGAAGTAGGTTATAGATGTGTGCGCCGATGCCGGCTTCGGCGTAATCGGCGTCATCAGCGTGGATGGTCGGACGGATACGGTTGTTTTAGATACAGTGCAGACATATATGTACTAATAAACTAAAGACTAGAAATGTCTAAATATATGCATATTGGTTTATTTCGACGTATTTGTTTACGTAAATTCAATAAAATACCATTTTTATATGACCATAATTTAAATAGCGCGTTTTGCCGATAACTTCGTCCGTCACAGTCATTTGGCGAATACGTCTGCCATATTTTGTTTTTAATAAGATTTTCACCATCTACGCCGATGACGCCGATGACGCCGCCGCGGGCATCGGAGCACACATCTAGTAGGTAGGTAATTAAAGGCATATTGTACCTAAGCCTAGATACCACTCAGACAATAGGTACAGATCTTGCGGGACAGTGGTCGTCGCACTTTCCCCATTACGCTGTCCTGCTGAGATTGTGTAACGAGCACACAATTGCTTTATTGCCTAGTGTCGCTTACGCATGGGACATACGGACGAATGCTAATAGACAACGTGTTAGATGTGTCTTTGGTAACGTATAGGTAAAAAAAAGTAAAACGAGAGCTCAAAACACTTCAATAAATAAATGCAGCCCATTACTGTCCCACTGCTGGGCTCGAGCCTCTTCTCAGAATGAGAAGGGTTAGCCTTAGTCCACGCTGGCCTAGTGCGGGTTGGCGGACTACACACACCATCGAGAACTTTATGAGGCCCTCTCAGATGTGCAGGTTTCCTCACAATGTAACCGTCAAAAACTCCCGACACCCGCTGTAACTTCTGAACGGCTGAACAGATTTTCATGAAACATTGTTAAGGTGATACCCGATTAAACTAGCTTTCAATTAAAAAGCTACGATGCCACAGACAGACTCACAGATACACAAATACACACTACAAAATCACAACACCGCTCTTTTTTGTCGGGGGTTAAAAATACGCCCAAGCTCGTGGGCTAATCTAAACGTATCTAGACGTATGTGTCTAGACGCTATTAAAAATAACTACAAAAAAAATATAACGTAATAAAGTTATTATTAAAAGTATTCGTTCACCCTCCAACTTCTATAGAAGATAGGGTGATGAAAATTCAATTAATTAAGGGGGAACGAAAACTTTCATTTCTCCGCGACTTTACTCTTTGATTTGATTAATCTCGGTAATCTAGTTACTTCTATTTTGGTGCAAATATTTTGGTTTATTGTGGTATTATTGGTGGCGCTGTAGTGCATCAGGCATGTTTGCTGAAGCTCGTACGGATGGCTTTCACGCCATCATGCGTAAGAAAGCGGCTTCCTTTCTGCAGCGCTTGCGTGACACTCGGAACAGCATCCTGAAAATGATTGTTGATAGACCGGACTGACCCATCCAAAGACACTGGGTGGAGATAGCCATAGGTATACGCAGGTGAATGTCCAGTAATATAAGTACTAATAACACTAACATAGCATATAAGCACAATTTGTTACTAACCCACCACTAACAACTTATGGGCTTCAATGCCTGAAATAAAGGAATTTTATTTATTTTTTATTTTAAAGACGTAGGTACACACATACATAGGTATACAGGGTTATTTGTTATTTACCGGCAATTCTTTAAGGGGTGAAAGAACTCTTCAGTATAAACAAATTTTACAATGGGACCAACCCTAAAATAACGAAAAAAATACAAACTTTTCATGCAAAATGCTCGGGTGCATGACAAGGCAGTACATAATTTGCTTTAGGACCAACTTAATTCGTCTCGTTTATTTTCAACTCTTGTCGTTCGCATTTTGCGGTGTAATCTTGCTGTTGAGCCAGCGTACAGGAACAAAATGAGTCTGTTGTTCGGAATTTACGTGTACCCACTAATTTTTTATTGTCTTTTTAATTTATCGTTCTTGTTATAGGAAATATGTTTTATATTATTTATGTTTTTAATTTTTATTTTTAGTCGTAGGCCGCAACTCTTTTATTTATTTATCATAAGTATTAAATATAATTTTAAATAGTATCGTATTTACCTTATTTATATTTAAGTATATGAATATTTGTTTCCTTCGTCCGTGTGTCACTGCAGGGGGTGCCAACTGAAAATCAGCGCTGGGTGTTCGTATGCCCAGCAAATGCTGAGTTGGCAACCCATTTGGTACTGGCATTCCGACAGCACGTTGTTTTTATTGTTACCTTTTGCTTTTTATTTTTACTTTTTTATGTTTGTGCACTGTGTTGTCTGATGTCTAGTCCAAATAAATGATTTTTCTTTCTTTCTTCTTTCTTTCAAAAGGCCAACCTTTCAAGTTTGAGTAATTTATTCGTAATTTCAGTGTATAGTTATATTTTATAGTAATACAAATAAAACACACGGGTTAAACCGCAACCAACAATCATCACTACATACATAAACTTAGAATATTTTCGCTTCGTACATCCTAAATCTATGACTACATAGTATAAAACAAAGTCGCTTCCCGCTGTCTATCTGTCCCTATGTATGCTTAGATCTTTAAAACTACGCGACGGATTTTGATGCGGTTTTTTTTAATAGATAGAGTGATTCAAGAGGAACGTTCATATGTATAATACTTTCATATTTAATGTAAGGGTAATAAAGAAATTGCACGCGGGCGTAGCCGGGGATGGGTCGCTAGTATTTAATATGCCACAAATTATATGACAAAATTCATGTGGATTTATCCAAAAAAAGCCACCCTCTCTATGGTCGTATTACTTTCAAGGAAGTAAATACCCATAGAATGAATAATACCGCCCTCTAAAATCCCGGAATGATAATATTCTATTGATAATTTCTTTTCGCAACAATCTTCTTTAAATTTTCCTACATGTAAAACAAAGCAGTTTAATTTGGCACAATTTTAGTACGGACCCCTAGAAACGTAATAAAATTTTTCGAAAATATAATAAATTGTTACGAATGTATTCAAATTTGCAATAAATAATTCGTAATTTCTTAAATCCCGGGATAAAAACGTTATGATCATCATTCCGGGATTTCAGAGGGGGGGGGTATTTATTCGCTCTATGTGTTTTCCTTAGGGCCCATCCACACTCTATACTTTTAGCAGCGGAATGGCGCGTTTTCGCGTTCGTTATCCACTTTTTGTAAGCAAAAGGCAGCCAACGAACGAGAAAACGCGCTATTCTGTTGCTAAAAGTATCGAGTGTGAATGGGCCCTTAAAGTTGACGATTCAGCCTTTTCCGATCTCGGCTAATGACATATAATTGCCAAATCGACATCCCACTGAATGCTCCCCAATAATTAATAATTAATTGTACTTGTATGTTCGTTCTGACAGTTATTACGGCTCATGTAAAGCGTCATATTGCGAATAGTGTCGATATAATATTATGCCTTCCTCATTAGCTAACATCGACCCGAACAAATATAGGCTAGACTAATCTATATACTTATAATAAAATTGTAACGAAGCGAAAAATGTACATTGAATATATCTTGAAAAAAAAAAAGGCACGTGCTCTATATTCGACACTGATGCCAAAAATATAGTTTTTAGAATTTTTGTCTGTTTGTCTGTTTGTCTGTTTGTCTGTTTGTCTGTATCTCTGTCCGAGCTTCACGGCCAAACCGCCGAACAGATCGTCATGAAATTTAAAAGTAAAATCCGTTAATGGCCTGGTCAACATATAGGGTACAAATTATTACGCTATTGTCAAAGGGGGGTGAGCAATAAACCAATATGTCTGTGTACAAATATTAGTCGCTACCTATATGACGAATCCATTTGAAATATTGGATGATTGTAGTTAATAGATCCGATTAACATTTTATATACAATAGAAATCATTTCGCATTTTTTTAAACGTACTTTTTCATTTATTCTTTAGCCATATACATTTTAATTCGTCTGTTTATACCTAGATGGCATTAGTAGTAATTTATAGGCGAGTTTTTAATTTCCAATATTTTTAAAAGCGATATTTTTATTGATACGGCATCCAAACTCCTGTAGGCAGAGTTCTATATAATAATTGAATTTGTAACGTTCAAATATTCACAATAAAGGTAAGTATTTAAGGGTTTTCAAAATACTTATAGGCGTAAGGCATATTAATGACGACTGCTGGTATGGCACTTGTGGGTTGCAGCTGAAAACCAGCGTCAGGTGGCCAGTATCACTGCCTCCTGACATTATGCTTTATATGCTTTAGTACAATAACTCAACTTATTTTATATTTGTCCTTTGCTTTACCGTTTATTTTATGTTGTGCTATAAACTCTTTTTCTTTCTTTCTTGCTTTTACTTTTTTCCGATTTTATTGTTCAAGTGTTGGAACAGCGTTTGTCGAAGAAGAGTTTGTCGACGTTAAGTTTTCGAGTGGGATCAGGGCTGAAATCACCGTAGGGTTCGAACTAATCACAGCAATACCCCTGGGAGTCACCCTGGACAGAGCGTTAACTTGAAAAAACCATTATATGAAAATCAAATAAAAAGAACTAGGTACCTAAAAGTTTCGGTCGTCTAAATGACACATGTTGAACTATCACCGGCTGACTTAAACCGCTCACTCTCAATATGGGTATACCGTATCCTACGGTGAGTATAGCACTTCTACAAATTCGCAGAGACGTTGCGTACAAAAACACAAACAGAAGTCCGACACCAGACATTCACTATTCAGTGGTCAATTCAGTGCTTAATTATCAGCACAGCCTTTAAAAAGTCGGCTCAGTTTCCTTAGAACACTAGAGAGGCACTATCGGGTGGTTCAGTCGATGCCCATTGCAAATACATTGTGGTTGGAGAAACTTTCTTCACCAGTAATCAAGTCCACGGTGAGTAATTTTCTGCCAGATACGATCCGATCGAACGATCATCTCTTGGATCACATGAAAGTTATTTAACTGACTCTGGACCCAATTAGGCAGATGCAATTGCAGTATGAGCAAATGAGCATGTGGGGCTATATCGAGGAAACAGCGGTAGGGTGGAGATGTGGTATTGTCCCACAAACGATGTCACGGCTATTGTGTTGCTCAATATGCCCCAATACCTGCACCTTGAGCCACCTCTATTTTGCCAATAATAACATCATAGAGGTGGCAAAAGCAGATTATACAAACCTAGGGACGTAGTACCATCGACACAAAGAAGAAGGACTAAAGTCATTTGCAATCCGGAGAACAGCTGAATCTTCTTCCGTCGCCTCGCCATGAGTGTTCATATTGAATTCGCTCATGATGTAGTGGATAGATGAGTCAGCAATTTTCGTAACAGCTCACTGCCCAAGAAGCGCCGGACAGAATTACAATCAGATGAGATTGTTGATGTAATAAAAACCCATTTCGTAGACAATATTCATACAATAGATTTAAATAATTAAACTTTAAATTAATTTTTCCTATTGTTTCTTAGCGAAGAATAAGGTTTCGTAAACTTCAATAACAATAAAATGCAGTGTATGCAAAACTAACGTGTTCCTAGATTATTATCTTTGTATGGGATGAATATCCGACAACCCACAAAATAGCGAGAAACCGTAGAAAAAACTGTTTATATTTAAACCATAAAGCTGAAGGCACGGTTTTGTCATTTTGAGTGCCTAACCATTACCACTATCATAGATTATTCGTTTAAAATAGACGTGAATGCGACCTGCCGTGCTCTTTGAGGGGTCTCAAGTAAAGAACGATCACCCATCCAAGTAACGTGTAGATTGTTTTCACTCCCATACGTGCGGAAGATAAGGCATTTTATTGCACAGAATCTCATATTATTTAAGTTTTTGTTAATACAAATTCTAAAAACTATCTTTCCTTTTCTTTAATTTCAAGTGACTATCATAGTTTATTCGAATATTGTCACGTGGGCAAAGCCGCGGGTACAGCTAGTTGATCAATATGTACCGTATGTTTAGAGAAATTCAAACAACGTTTCTGTTCCTAGATATATGACGTGCAATGTTATGTTTCATTTTGATATTTGTTTTATTTATTTCCCAAAGGGATGCGGAAATCAGACCATTAATTTAGAGGGATTTTTTTTTCTTTCCCTGCTGTATTTTTTTCTTTTTTTAATCAAATTTTTATTGAGGCTTCAGTTCACCGTAGTGACTATGCCAGCCTCGTAAGGTCACTCGTAAACAATAAACGACAAAACTTAACATATAGGTACTTAAATTAATAATGACTACGACAAACTACCATAATTATTTAATTAAATAAAAAGACAAAGAAAATCTAATTAAAGTCTTCTGCGACTATAATCAGATGGGTTGTCTGATCGTCGTTATGTGGAGTGCCTCCTCCAGCGAGGTAGCTACTCCTCTATGCCAAACGATCGAAAAATTCATGATCAAGTCGGACAATACTTACAATTAAAATGGATGTATATCTGAAATAAATAAAATATTGCAGGGACGCTCGAACTTGACGCGAGCGTATCTTACTGAAGCTAAGAGAATACCAAATGTGTTGTTTTGATTAAAAAAATAATGGAACTAATCGGTTAGAAAATTGCCGATTTATCGGCGGACTAGTCGGCAATGCCGAATATTCGACTTTTTTACCAATTAGTATGAGCTTACCGACTAGTCGCTGACTAGGAAGCATGCTGATTAGTCCGTTTTATTGACAAGTCAGTCTGTAGTCGGCCCACCTCTAAATAAAAACCGGCCAAGTGCGAGTCGGACTCGCACACGAAGGGTTCCGTACCATTATCTATAAAAACGGCAAAAAAACACGTTTGTTGTATGGGAGCCCCTTAAATATTTATTTAATCCTGTTTTTAGTACTTGTTGTCATAGCGGCAACAGAAATACATCATCCGTGAAAATTTCAACTGTCTAACTATCACCGTTCAAGATATACAGCCTGTTGACAGACGGACGGACAGCGGAGACTTGGTAATAGGGCCCGTTTTACCCTTTGGGTACGGAATCCTAAAAACACCACCATTTTTATGACCTCGCTTAACATCCACCAAATGAATGACATGTTTATTCAAAACTACCCGCAACAATTTGGCAAATGACCTACAATTGTCGTGAGTAATGACACCCTTACAGTCGCATCAAAAATAGCTTTGGTAAATAACAGGCATTAGCGGGAGTAAGGCGATCTTTTGGAGTAAGGAGGCGGTTACTATTCATTGCGGGATCTTATTAGATACATAGAGATTAGATAGTAAACAAGGTAAAATATAGGGAAGATACAGTATTACGATTAAAGCAAGGCGCTTCGACAGACGTCGTCTATCTTCGGAAATACAAATAATAATAATAGTGATAAAAAATGTTAATTTAAAATATCAAAAAACCGCTTACACAGTGAACTTTAAATAAAAACTGAAAAGAAAAAAACAACAAAACAAATCCAGTTTAAAGTGATTATTTAATTAAAGTTCACTTTTTAAGTAGTCGGGTTTTAATTTTTATTTAAGTAACTTTTTGTTTTACACTTTTTAGTTAGCATTTCTCATTACAAATTACATTTAAACATATAAGTTGTATATATTTTTGTAAGCCATTTATAAAACCCTTTATTTTGATACCAAAAGATATATATAATATATATATATATGTGGGAATGGTTTTGATGATAAGAAGTAAATCTCATAAATTAAATCATTTATTTTAGTTTGCACACAAAAAATAATCCTCTCAACACCATACATCATATTTTGACAATCCTCTTCTTGACAAATCAAATGACACTAGTCTGTGTTGCTACTCATAAACTTAAAAATAAAAACATCAACCGACATATATATATATTGATAAGAGGAATAAATAATAAGACGTCATAACATGCCGCCAAAAATCGGCCATTTTTTTTTTATATTACCAGTGTTACTCTCACAATTAAGACGAATCTAACAACACCTGTCAAGCTAAAACCTATCAAGCCGTTTAGGATATAGAGCATGCCAAAGAAATATATACAGGGTGTAAGGGACATCGTAACGAAAACTGATACCATGGATTCAGTATATGAATCTGAACACCTGAGCATAAGAATATTGCGTCGGTCTTTTCAAAATTATTACGATTTTGTTCACAGATTTTTTAGGTAGGTATAAAAACTGCGAACAAAATCGTAAAATTGGTTACACAACAAAAGTGGTGTTCAGATTCATGTGCTGAATCCATGGTATCAGTTTTCCTTACGATGTCACTTACACCCTGTATACATACACTCGAAAAACATAACATCTTTAGGTATTTATTACAGATTTATTACAGATGCCACGAAAGAGATGGGGATATAAGCGTTATCAATGTAATGCATAAACATAACTGGCCTGTGAGTTGTGACGCGACGACCGGTTTGGTGTCGGTATTTGATTCTTGTCGTATTAAGTATATGGGGACTTTATTGATTATTATAATGCTCTTATGTATGTAATTAGAATTTATATATATTAGTAAGTATGCCTATTATAATATAATATTGATAGTTTCGAGCGTATGGCACTCGTGGGTTGCAGCTGAAAACCAGCGTCAGGTGGCCAGTATCACTGCCTCCTGACATTATGCTGAGCTGCGGCCTTTTGGCACAACAACTTTTTATTTTATATGTTTTCTTTGTTATTGGTTTTATTTATTTTTGTTGTGCTAATAAAGTATTTTTCTTTCTTTCTTTCTTTCTTTCTTTCTTTCTTTCTTTCTATTTAAAAAAATAAGAAGGATTTAAAACGTGTGGACATTCTGTTTTACTCTCTGGAAAATACCAGGCCCGCATATCATTACAAGCGATCTCATTGTTCAACTCTAAGAGGCTACTTCATATTCACAGCCACTACTGTCCGCCACTCCGGTAGTAATGACGTTTTAAGTACCGAAACTGTTTGATAAATAACATTATAATGTGTTCCGTTGATTGCTTTTTAACCGACTTCAAAAAAGGAGAAGGTTCTCAATTCGACTGTATGTTTTTTTGTATGTTTCTTACGCGATAACTCCGCCAATTGCAGACCGATTTTGAAAAATATACTTTCGAGGTGGTCCCATTTAAATTTGGTGAAGATCTGATGAAGACCTTCGGAGATAGACAATGGAACTCTTGAATGAATAACAGCATATCACTCGCCATTGCTGTAATCGCATGTTTATGTATTGTTTATGCCACTCAAAATAGAAAAATAAAAAAAAACGTAAAAATCGACTTCAAAAATCTCAAAAGTATAAAATAATTTTCTTAAAAAACTTAACAGCGTTTGAAGTCGGGGCCATGTATGTTTGTAAACTATACCCACGATACGGGAGAAATGCTAGTGAGAATAATTTAAAAAAAAGAAAAAAAAAGGTAATTATAACATTACGTAATTAATAAGCGATACTAATGTTTAGGTGTTCAAATTAAATAGGTAGCACAATTAATTATATGAATCATCGATCAATGTAATATCCCTCTGGAGCGTGTGTTGTGGCAATCAGCCGCGGAGGCTCATGCATTACGATAATGGATCCTTTACTAGCTTATTGACCCTTGGGTACCGTTAGAGACTCGCTGGACAAATATTATTTAGGTGGCTTGCCTTATTAGACCAGGGTCGATAATTTTTGAAACCAAAGAAAATAATAGTAGGATGAAACCCATTGGAAAAGGAGGAGAATATTATAAAAATGAAAGGAAAAATAATTTACGGGCGATCTGAGGTCGGGAAGGGGGAGAGGGGGGGGGGGGGGTTTAGGGTAAAAAACGGTTTTTCTCGATTTCCGGCAAAACTAAAAGTCCTATGGAAAAAAGTCAAACGTCAAAGTTGTAGGTAATAAAAAGATCTAAAACTTTCTTATTTACACTTTTTTCACATAACCTCAAAATTTATGTGAAAAATTCAAAAAACCATGTTTTTGGTTTTTTATTTTTATCTTTTACAATTTTTTATTTTTTTTCATGAAATTTGGTGAAAACTTACCTTTTTATGTGCCAAATACGCTGTAATTTATTTGATTTGAAATATTTATTTTTTCACCTTATTTTGAATTAATATCGAAAAAGTACCCTAATTTTCAATCGAAAATTCACCCGTCAAAATATCAGCGTTTTTCTAAAAGTTGGTGTGCTTTCTGTTCGTTGAAATCTCTACATTCCGATGGTGAAAAAAAAAAAAAATACAATAGTAAATCTTCTCAGAAAATGCAAAAAACAGAAAAAAAATTTTTTTCCTCATAACTTCTAAACTGCTTATCATAATTCGACAAATGAGGTGTCGTTGGAAGCGTCTTGATTGTCCGCTGGTTATAGTCTATGTGACGTCACATTTAATTTAATATGGCGCCCTCTAGAGGATATAGAGTGATAAACTAAAAACAATTTTTTGTTTAATGATGTCGTGTAGGGTATCAAATGAAAGGCCATAATTAGCACATTTCAAAAATATATATATTAATAGATGTTAAAAGAGGCTTTGAAAAAAAAAAAAAGTTCAAAATCTAAAACCCGACTACTGAAAAGTATGAAACAAGAAAATATTAATACATAGGTAGGTATTCATTCATAGTGATGTTCAGAGATAGCCGTGGTCGTATGCCACTTTGCCCTAAAGCTTATGATCGCTTACTACTGGTAGACTTTGTTTTGTTAGGGTAGGTGGCATACGACCACTTAACATAATTTTTTTTACAAAGCCGCTTTTTAATTCTATTAATATATATTTTTTTGAAATGTGCTAATTATGCCCTTTCATTTGATACCCTACACGACATCATTAAACAAAAAAATTTTTTTAGTTCATCACTCTATTTCCTCTAGAGGGCGCCATATTAAATTAAATGTGACGTCACATAGCCTATAACCAGCGGACAATCAAGACGCTTCCAACGACACCTCATTTGTCGAATTATGATAAGCAGTTTAGAAGTTATGAGGGAATGGTTAAAAAAAATTTTTTTTTCGGTTTTTTGCATTTTCTGAGAAGATTTACTATAGTAATATTTTATTTTTTTTCACCATCGGAATGTAGAGATTTCAACGAATAGAAAGCACACCAACTTTTAGAAAAAAGCTGATATTTTGACGGGTGAATTTTCGATTGAAAATTAAGGTACTTTTTCGATATTAATTCAAAATAAGGTGAAAAAATAAATATTTCAAATCAAATAAATTACAGCGTATTTGGCACATAAAAAGGTAAGTTTTCACCAAATTTCATGAAAAAAATAAAAAATTGTAAAAGATAAAAATAAAAAACCAAAAACATGGTTTTTTGAATTTTTCACATAAATTTTGAGGTTATGTGAAAAAAGTGTAAATAGAAAAGTTTTAGATCTTTTTATTACCTACAACTTTGCCATTTGACTTTTTTCCATAGGACTTTTAGTTTTGCCGGAAATCGAGAAAAACTGTTTTTTACCTTAAACCCCCCCCCCCCCCCCCCTCTCCCCCTTCCCGACCTCAGATCGCCCGTAAATTATTTTTCCTTTCATTTTTATAATATTCTCCTCCTTTTCCAATGGGTTTCATCCTACTATTATTTTCTTTCACTTTTTATTATTTTTAAAGGCTTCTACCCTGGTCTATATAGAGATCATGTAGATAGTATATTATACCTATAATACTATTTCTATGCTAGAGATAGATATTTGACATTTTGATATTTGATGACACTGTTTGCGCAGTGGCTATGCGATTAGCTTTCTGCGCTACGTGCTGTGGGTTCGATCCGCGCACGGAACAAATATTTGAATGATCTACAGATAGTTGTTTCGGGTCTGGGTGTGTGTACATGTGACATGTATGTTTGTAAACTGTACCCTCGATACAGGAGAAATCCTAGTGAGGGGTAGTCCTAGTAAGGTATTAGTTATAAAAAAATAAAAATCATATGGAGTACCGTCAACCACCCGAACTTTGCCTAGACTCCTAATATCGCTTAGGACCGTAAGATCAATTGTAGTTTAAACTACGGAAGGGCGTTTAATCTCTGGGCATCGATTATTTCATAAGATCAATAGTAGTTGATCGATTATTGGCAGTTTAAACCATCGATTAGTTTAAACTAGCCCAAAGGGACGGTCAAACTCTTCTGTATGGATTAAACTGACCGTGAACTGACCAGACGGCATAATTTGGCGTGACGGTCTTTCAAAATAGCTAAAAAAACACTACCTGCCTGCTTCAAACATTTCTACGTACCCTTGCTAGCTTTGTTTTGTGGTTAAAATGGAAAATTATTAGAGTGATTCGCATTCAGATATCGAAATAATACCTACATGAGTGGAACGATATAAATAAATAGTTATTATAGTAGACCAAATATCGTTAGATCAAGATACAATCATTAGAATCAATTCGGTTAAAAATACTTAAAGACATCGGTACATTGGAGTTTTAGTTTAAATAAAACATTGAACGTTTACATTATACATTCTAAATAGCAACAGACTCGACCCCTTTCTAGGCCTAATACCGTCATTTGTGCTTGTTTGACAAAACGTTCGGGAATCGAAGGCGTGACAGTTCTGACAAGGGAATTGGCTTGCCTGTTGTGGCGGCTTCAATTAACACTCGAGGTTAAATTAATCTATAAATTATTCTATTTATCTATCTATATTTTATATCTTCAATGAGAAAATTACTTAGTTCAATCAACAATTCAATAACAATTATACTTAACGTACACAATACACTAATCTAATATTGTACACACACGCATACACTGTTTGCCAATGCAGTTATTGTATATTAATTTTTTTTTTTTTTTTTTTACTATATTGGGAATCTTTATATTCTCCTTAGCATACTTAGTTCTCCATTTGTTGATTGTACACATCAGTTCTCTTTGACTGTGCATATTTTGGTCGCAGGAACGAGAAATAATACCCCACTGTAATACAGTACAAACTAGTACAGGGAGTATTGCGTTTTGTAATCGTGGCCTTAAGTTAGAAAACAAAAAATTTACTTGTAAAAAATGTAACTTGTAACTTATCAATAAATAAATAAAATAAATAAAAATTGTTTAAATTAATTTTGGTGCTAATTGACAATTTGATACGGAGCTAATCGACAGGTTTTATTTTTATTTCTATATAAGTATACAGGGTGTAAGTGACTGTGTACTGAATCCATGGTATCAGTTTTCGTTACGATGTCACTTACACCCAGTATAGATTAGGTTTTTTTTTTTTTACTTATTATTTATAATATAGTGTGTATTTAATTGTTGTACTCAGATTTAAGGGCTTTCGTTTCTTTTTACTTTGTTGCTATCTGTGGAGACTTTTTAATGGCTTTTTATTAACCATTTTAGGTTTTTAAGTCACAGACAGATACACATATACATAGATACACAGTTACACTCTACAAACTTAAAATACCCCTCTTTTTTGACGGGGGTTAAAAATAATTAATTTTAATGATATGCAAAATTTTGTTTTTATTCTTTTTTTAAATTAGTCCTGTGTCTATTCGATTTCACAATGTATACAATAAATTTCTGAAAATTATAAATAAAAGGATAGAAATACTTCGCGTTATTTCCTAATGGGAAAAATAAATACATTAGAAATATATAATGGGGTAAGCCGACCACATAAGTACTTTAAATTACTTTTTTATGGGTCTAAGCACAGAACACAGAAAAGAAGTGGTCTAAGTATTTATTGAGTAGTAGGTGTGTGTGCATGTGACATGTATGTTTTTAAACTGAACCATCGATAAAGTAGAAACAAAAGTGAGGGGTAAAAAAAAAATTAAATTTCATTATGACCAAAATGAGGATATTTGAGTACACCTAAGCAGGTCGGGCCTATCACGGTCCTAAAAATTCAACAGCCTTATCCCTTCATCATTAATTCCCTACCAACAAAAACACCCAAGTTATCACGACACCACACTGTTTTCCACTCCAAAACCCGTCAGAATTTGAATAAAGCACTCACAGGTACCTCATAACGAGACAATGTATCGTTATCCCATCTTACGGTAACCCGCGCCCAACCCAAATGGGTTTCGTAGAATTATATCACATAGACACGGTAGTGATAAATAAACGTACAGAAGGTTTACTATTAACAACGTGCGATAAAGAGGTCCTATAATTATTATACATTATAATATTATACATATATTGTAATATAAATATATTAAATTGTAGTAGTACTTAATAAGATCTTTGCTGTTCCTTTTTTTTTTTTTGTAATATTGTGTAAGTATATTCTAGTCGAATTTTATCTAGGGCCGCTCCCGCGGCTCCATATGTTATTGTTAGATAACTATCTTGATTTATGAAAAGAGTATCCATGGAGTTTCTTGCCGGTATCTTCTCCAGGACCAACCCACTTGGAACCGTGCACCTAGAATCACGACGTTTTGAAAGTGCCTGCAAAGGCCCAGTTGAAATAAAAACTTTCGACTTTGACTTGACTTTGACTACATCTACGGTACTAAACCGCAACAGCTTCAAATCATTGCAGTTTTTAACCGACTTCGACTTCAGTTTTGTTTTTTCGATGAAAATCAGCGTCATTGGTGTTGCCAATGACAACAAGCTGATCGATACCCATTTTCTTGCACATGAGGGACACACACTCCCGTGCATCGTTTTTTATTTTTCTTTATTCTTATTCTTTATTGTACACAAAATATTGAATATACAAAAAATAAACAATTAAAAAAAAAAAAATATGCACAAAGGCGAGCTTAACTCGGAATGAGTTTTCTTCCAGCAAACCTTTGGGTGAAAGAGAAATGAACATATTATAGAGTGAGAAAGTCAAGCGTACAATACAATTACATTACAACTTAAGTAACAAAAATAATTATATAACTACTTATATAACATAAACTCTCATTCTTTCTTTCTTCATTGTTTTAAACTTAAAATAATATTCTGTTTTTTTTTTAATGTTTGTTATGTATGCATGCTATTTGTGATTTTGGTATCCTGTGTGCAAAAAATAAATTTATTTTCTTTCTTTCTTCAAAAAAAGGAGAAGGTTCTCAATTCAAATGTAGGTTTTTTTTTTTGTATGTTTGTTACGCCATTACTCCGCCAATTGTGGACCGGTTTTGATTGAAAGGGCTCTCGAGGTGGTCCCATTTAAATGTGGTGCAGATCTGATGAAGAGCTTCGGAGATAGACTATAGAAATCTTGAATGAATAACAGCATATCACTCGCGATATGTTGTCCGTATCTGATGTGTATGAGCAAGGCTTTACGTATTGTTTGGTACTTCTGAACCTTTGTAATATTCTATAGCTCTACTGATATTCAAACAATTGTTAGTGTAAATGGCGCCCATAAACACTCAAGAATTATTGCCCAACGAATGGTGGAAGAGATAATATTGTAATAGACGTCGATCTATGTAATTGAGGAATTTTTATTTGGGTGCATTTTGTCTTTGCGTGTGGTTTTGTTGTTCAGTATTGATGTGTTTGTTGTTTTAGGGTAATGGGATTTAGCACAGAACACAGAAAAGGTATTTAGTATTTACGTCATCAACTAAGTGTTATGTAGTTTTTGGGTAAGGAATGTATTTACGCATCGCGTATAATTTTAGACTGTATTTTTATTTCTGTATATTTTTTGGATTTTAATTTTCCAATTTATAGGTAAGCAGTAGAGCCCATGAACTTCGATTTTAAATACCTACTGGGTCAATTTAATGTTTTTTTTTAACCCCTACCTAAACAATATGGTGTATTCGACATTAAATGCCCTGTAAACGGCATAATAATCTCTCTATTTTGCTAACACTTGAAATGAACAGACTAACCCACGGAACTTCGAATCAACAAACAACTTGAAACAATACCATCTATTTGTCTAGTCTAGTTGGACGCACGCCTCATTTGTTCTCTGTTTGTTCCCAGGTAATCGAACGAAACCGAGAGATGCCGAACATGCCCGAAGATAGAAACGAACCGAAAGTGTCCCGAAATTAAACTGCCATGACATCCGAGGAGCCTATCGATGTCGTCGCCAAAAAGGACGCTAAAAAAACAGATGAATGTGCTAACTTCGAAATACCAGAAAACAAAAAAGATAAAAGTGTCGTAGATCCAAAACAAAAACGTTCCCATGAACTTATGAGGTTAGTTTATGAACTGCCTGATGAAATAAAGACTCCAAATATAATAGAAAACAACAATATGTTGAAAGAAAACCCACCGATCACGATCGTGGAGATCACCGAACAGAATGGTTGTGCTGAGTTAAATGCTACTCAATGTGATAACGATTATTTTAAAGTAGACGGCAGTCCTGAGGACTTAGGCAATAAGGTGGTATACGACGTGCTAGCAACAAATGAACTGATAATGCACTGCGCTGAAGAATTTAAAGAAGTTATAGACAGATCATCACCTGATGATTGTAGTGAAGAAGATTTGGCAGAGTTAAAGAAGCTATTAGAAGGAAAGCCAAAAGTTTTGGAAAGATATATTCGGGAGTGTGCGAGTACGGACGAGTTGACGAGGCTGCATAGTCTGACGTCATCAGGGCCGTTGTCTCCGAGACCGCATCACGAGGCGCGGAGCACGTCCGTGACGTCAGATCTGTTCCAGCTATGGCTGTCGTCGTCTCCAGTTAAGGTGAGTGATAATTTTTAGGTTTTATGACGTCTTTAAAGTGCTAATACACTAGTATTAGGTATGTATAAATAGTGTGTTATACATATTATAGAAAATATGAAAAACGGAAAATTCTCTTAACTATCAAGCAACCATGAAGTGGTAGCGACACCTAGCGCAACATAAAGTAACTACGTATCAAGCTAACCACAAAGACATTTACAATTCGAATTCATCACACGACCAATCTGATTACGAAAAGTAAAAAGATTACCGTATGTAACACTTAAACAACTATCCAACATCAACCAGCGGGCATCAACCCGCCAGGCAATATCACCTCGCCTGATCGGAGGATCCTCCCTTTTCAATAGAGGAACACCATACCTCGTTTCTTGACAAGGTTATACATTATACACCATTATAACCCACACTATATACTTATAATGTTAATGTAGTTTCTACTAAAATAGAATTTTGTAGTATATGAATTAACACCCCCGTTAAAAACAAAAATATCATTAATCGATGCTATTGATTCCATCGTTGATAAATTCCGGGAACTTTTATTCAAGCATATTAACTGGATCTTAGGATAAGGGAAATAGGTTACTATTTCCCTTATCCTAAGTTCCCGTTAACTTGCTATGATTTGTACATTAAATGTTTTTCTTTCAATTCTCCTCAGTATTCTATCTAACTTAGCAAACATTCAAACATTCCTAGAATGAGATTGAAATTTCTACTTTCATATTTTCATTTAAGACTTTGAATTCCTTTGACATTTCAAATTTATATTAAAGTTAATTAGCTCTAGCTACAAAAGGAAACGCTTTCACAGAATAAATTGTTCTGTTATTTTAATCTTTTCATCGTAGAGTACTGCTTCACGACCTTTCTTTATGAAGGTCTATCAAGAGATATAATTATATTCAATAGTGAACATTTTCTGGTTGATAGTAATTATAATTATGATTCTAGAGTTCTTGTTGCTATGAGTTTTTTTAAGGAGTGTGTCTGTTATCTTAGAGTCATGGGAGCCTACAACTTTTATCTCCATGATTTTGAAATGTTTTTGAGAAAAGTAACTGCTATCTCTATTCCAGGACTCTGTAAAACACCTAAAATATTACCATTATTTGCATTATTATGGGCAATGTATATTACAATGTCCATTGGTCTTTTTGATATTATCTCCTAGTCAGTTCTAAATCTGCAAAGAAGCCGGTCCTTAGAGCACCAAAGATCAGTGGTTGCTTATTCATAAAAAAAAACGAGGATGATGGATCATAAACTTAAATGTTTAAATAAATGGATCTATTTCCACTAAAGAAAACATTTTCACTAAGCAAGTCTGTAACGTCGTGAACCTTTTTTTTTTGTAATTTTTTGACCCCCGACAAAAAGAGGGGAATTATAAGTTTGTAGTAAGTATTTGTGTATCGGTGTATCTGTATCCGTGGCATCGTAACTCCAAAACGGATGGACCGCTTTCAAAGCAGTTTTTTTTAATCGAAAGCTAGTTTAATCGGGTATCATCTTATTTATGTTTCGTGAAAATCTGTTCAGCCGTTCAAAAGTTACAGCTCTTTTTCTAGTTGGTGCCGGGGGATTTTTACTGTGACATTTTGTGCTGTCCCATACCTATGGAATAAAATTATTGTTCTGTTCTTTTCTTCTTTATAACGTGTAAGTAAGAAAACTGTATCGATGCAAGTAATTGAATTTTCTATTACTTTAGATTTTCTTTTAGAGGAATATAATTAGATGTTCTACTTTTATACTTTTATTCACAGAAAATCTTGTAACGAATTCATGGTTATTATAAATGTTCTATAAAGTAATATTAAAATTAGAAGAGAACTCGTGAACTTTGTTTCTATGTAATACTCGTAAGTTTTAATAATTGCCAGAAAACTTTCAAAAGGCGTCCTTCCTTTGGTGTACAACAATATTATATTATTGAAATTCATCTACCAAGCACTGAGGCCAATATTCTCTCCCAACTGAAAATCTGCGTTAGGTGTCCCACATCCAGCATATGCTGAGTTGGTAACCTTTTCGGTACGGGTATGTTCGATTGCATGTTTTTTTATTTAATTTCTTTATTTTTTATTAGAAGTGTATTAGTGTACTTATGTCTCATTTTGTGTTTCGTTGATTGTGAATGTTTCGCCGTCATCCTGTTAGGAATAAAATTATTTTTCTTTCCTCGTTCTTCTTTCCCTATAACCAATTACTATAGCTGCATAGGGAGACCTAAGTTCTTCATCATACTTATAACATAGCCGATTTCATTAGTAGTTCATCATTATAATAATAATAAATAAAATTGTTTAGTATCAAGACTTGTAGTGTTAGTTGCAATTTACATTTATTCGAAGGCACATACTCCCCTCTCCTCAGGCGAAACTCCACGGAACATAGAAATTGGTTTCGAGGAAACTCCATCGATGATTAAGAAGTATTTCTATAAAATCTACTACACATACCTTTGCCCACACACGGCAGTTCCGCGTATTAAGCTTTGATATCAGGAGTGGAACAAAGAGTGATTGACAGTAAAACAATGGCATCCTTTGGCCATAAGTGGACAACACAATGTGATGTAACTGTTCGCTCACAGTTCATACACAATCTATTACATAGCTATATATTAGAGCTTGACAGCGTAGTGTTATGATTAAGCCAATGTTTTGTTTCTTTGTGTTTAGTCTTGTAGCGAGATAATAAAGTGACATGAAACTTTTTTTATTTTTCACGTTTAGCCCAATTTTCTTTATGTACCTAGCAGTGGCGAAGAGTCCATACAACCCGATTTCCATCGGCTTCCCTTTAGGAATTGGTTAGTGCATAGACCAACGTAATATGGCTTGTTATTCAGTTAGGTCGAGCTCTTCTAGACATGACTATATTATATAGATTACAAAAGACGGTATGGATTTTTGTCTTGCAGCATTAATTGCAGCAATTTTTAGAGGGCATTTTCGGGACGGCTTCCCCTTTTAAAACTGTCACCCTTCGCCACTGGTACCTAGTGTCACGAAACTACTGTTAACTTGACCCTTATTACCTGTGATCATAATAAGAGCTTAGAGTACACCTTGTTCCTTTTTCACCGACTTAAAAAAAGTAGGAGGTTCTCAATTCGACTGTATGGTTTTTTTTTTGTATGTTTGTTACGCGATTACTCCGCCAATAGCAAACCGATTTTGAAAATTCTTTTCCATTTAAATTTGGTGAAGATCTGATGAAGACCTTCGATGATAGACAATGGAACTATTAAATGAATAACAGCATATCCCTCGCGTTTGCTGTAATCGCATGTTTATGTATTGTTTATGCCACTCATAATAGAAAAATAGTTTTTTTTTTTTAACAAAACTAAAAACCGACTGCAAAAAGCGAAAAAGTATAAAATAATTATTTTAAAAAACTTAACAGCTTCTGAAGTCGGGGCCTTTAATTCGTTAAAGCACCAAGCTTGGTAGAGCATTGACTTCAGAAACTGTTAGGTTTTTTAACAAAATTATTTTTTTGTAGTCGGTTTTTATTTTTTTAAAGTTTATTTTATATTTTCTCGCATGACTGCGAATTTTATTTTAAGGAGAAAACACAGCAATACATTAATCTCTAAATACGATCATAATGGGGGTCAAGTTTACAGCGGTCAAGTTATTGTTGTCACTAGTTTTGTAATGAAATTCTTTAGTAAAATTATTGCTCGTCACATTTTATTCTATCGTGACCCGAAACAACTAGGTATCTGTAGATCATACAAATATTAATTGTTCCGTGCGGGGATCGAACCCGTGGCACTTAGCGCAGAAAGCTAATTGCTTAGCCACTGCGCTAACCATGTCGTCGACTTATGCGTTATTTTTCGGTTTTGCCATCTTGAGATCAAATCCAGTCTCACCAAATATTACTAATATCACTCCCTCCTTGATTTATGGCAGATTTCGCTCCGGCAGCATAAATATAAATTACGATAAATTATGTCCCACTAGGCGGGATGTACAAGAACGAGAAATTTGTGTCTTGTCTGTAATTTTAGTCGATATAGTAAAATATTGTACTGTTGAATTTTTTCGAATGATATTTTTATGTCACTAGCCCCGGCAGCGCTTGCCGCTGTCAGTACTTAAACAATAATAATCATACGATCAGGGGGCGTACTATGAGCTCTTATAGCAGGGCAGAAATTGAAATGAAACCAGAATAAGGTGACCTTTCATTGTACCAAAAGCCTATACAATGCCAGGTCAGCTCATATTGGAAATGTGTAGGCAGTTCAATTTCAGCTATAAGAGTAATATTACCTAGCATGGTTTTTTTTTATTTTTTTTATTTAGCTATTGGGATTTTTCTAACACTTTTACAAGCCTGTTTTATATTGGCGGCATTTCCCATGACTACCATTGAGAAGAAACACCGAAAAAAAATTCAAAGGTCACGGTCTATTTTAAAGTCCAGACAAATTTATATAAGGCACTATGGGAGAACAATGTAGGGTAACGTCTGGAAAGGCCTTTTGAGGAAATTGCCATAGCAATTTGACCTCACACTATATTTCGTAAAGTAATCTAATATGAGAGCCAAAACCAGTTACGAACTGAAAGGTGGAAAATGAAAAACGAAAACCAAATGTTGGCTGTACAAAAGCATACCTTTGCCAGCTCATGCGTAACGATATTTAAATTTATTTTACCTACGTCACTATAACCGCCAGCTTTAGCATAAACCTACACAAGCTTTTAAACGCGAGCTCGCCGCATGGATTTGGTTCTAACTTTCCTATATACTAACTTATCTTCAATACATCATAATGGGCACCATACGGGTTGATTTTCAAAAAACCTTACTTACTCTGTTCCCCGTTGCACCCCATAATGGGTAGATTTATGAAAACTCTTCTTACTCAGTTCCCCGCTGCACCCTATATTCGTAGATTTACGAAATCCTCTCTCATTCTGTTCCCCGTGGGTTGACTCCCCATATCCCCGATCCCATATAGGTTGATTTTCAAAAACCTTTTTTAGTATACCTCTACATCTACACCCTCTAAGAAACATATAAGCTATATAATTGTCTGTCTGTCTTTCAGTCAGACACGGAACTGTTTTATACTATAGTATACGTAGATAAAATACAGAGAGTCAGTTAGATAGACATCGATGTCATCGCGACTCTCGCCACTCGATAAAAGATAATATTATAAAAGATAATATGGTAAAAGCATTTCGAGTGTTATGCTCACTTTGTGTTATGTCAGCCGTAATCAAGTTGAGGAACAATTGATGTGGCATATTTTTTTAGTCGGAATAAAAATATATTTTTGTGTGTGAGTGTGTGTTATAAAATCTTTTATTGAGAATAATGATCGGCTATTTGATAGATAAAATGGTGATCACTATGTGATATTTACGTTGAAAGAAAGAAAAAACATTAATATTATTCGGACTAGACAGCAGACAACACAATGCACAAACATAACATCACTGCACCAAGATTTGCTAGTGGCAGCGAGTGGCACGTGTGTCGCTACAGCGATCTGTCACGACTCCGTGAGTCGCAACCACGTGTTGTCGGAGTAACGTGTGTCGCAACAACGATCTGTCGCGACTCCATGAGTCGTAACCACGTGCTGTCGGAGTGACGTGTGTCGCAACAACGATCTGTCGCGACAACGTGCGTCGCAACTACGTGCTGTCGCAACAACGTTAGTCGGTCATTTGTTCGTCGCAACTATGAGGTACAGTCGCACCTATCACGCAGACAAGCCATATAATTATGTTTGTAATCTGTACCCTCGATTCAGGAGAAATAATAGTGAGGGAAACAATTTAAACAATAATATTTACCGGTGTGCAATGTTCCGTAGTTTCAACCTTTCCCTTAGGGCAGGGGTCGGCAACCTTTTGAGTCGGAAGAGTCAAAACTTACAATTTATAAAATTCTAAGTCTTTAAAGAGCCACATTTTTTTTTCCTACAATAAGTTGTACTTGCATTAATAAAAAATTTGAAAAAAAAGTCTGGATCTGGTCCGCTAGACGCCCGGCGGGAAAACTAGTCCGTTATTCGCCCGGCAGGAAAATTATATTTATATATAAAAAAAAATTGACTTTCGTCTATTTGGCAAATAATGCCAGGACCACCTAGTGATGTGCGTATGGAACTAAAAAGCCGCAGCTTCACATCCAAAGAGCCGCATGTGGCTCGTGAGCCGCAGGTTGCCGACCCCTGCCTTAGGACATCCTTAGCGTGTCGATATTAAATGAATATTGACAACGGTAAGACCTTACACTCCATTACCATCCATTACATGTTCTTGAGTTCAAATATGTTTCGACTAACAGTACGGCCAACAAACGTCAATCAAGTGAACATGGGATGTTTAAGTGATTTCTCTATGTAGGTAATCACTGTCAAATCAATTTACATGTATTTCCCTAAGAGGTTCCAATATATTATGTACAAGACAGAAAAAAATATTCAAAACATGATTGATTCGTGTTCTGTAGCTTATTTTCAATCTTCTTAGTCGATTTTCGCGATTTTTTTTTATGTAGGTACAGATTTTTCAACTTTTACGATTTTATATATCATAAATACTAGCTGTACCCACGGCTTTGCTCACGTGATAATACTTGACCTCAACGAAAAAGTGTTGGTTAAAAACTTACAAATTATGAGATCTGAAAAATAATGCTGAATTCTTTACTTATCGTCCGAAATAACGTTGAATACTCGTATTATTAAAGGCCATCCGGCTTGTACAGCGTTGAAAATATTGAACACGACGTTATGACGTCTGTGAAATACTGAAGAATAAAAAAGAAATGGTTTCTAAAATAATGTGACGCCACGCCAAGAACGCTCTAGAAGGACTGACATTGAAATTATTAATCGTGTTCCAAAATAGTCAAATGCGTAATACCGGTAAAAATTATAGGCAGCCGGTAAAAATTATAGGCGCATAAATCACTTAGCATTCGTTCGCACTCGATACTTCTAGCAGCAGAAACGCGTGTTTTCGCGTTCGTTGGCTGCCTTTTGCTTACAAAAAGTGAATAACTAACGCCAAAACGCGCGATGCTGCTGTTAAAGTCGGCCCTTAGGTAACCGAGAAACAAATGTTACAATTAAAAAACAGAAACCGACTTCAAAAAACTAAAAAGAATAAAATTATTTTCTTAAAAAGCGTTACAGCTTCTGAAGTCGGGGCCACTACCAAGCTAGGTGCATTGAAGAATTAAAACCCCGTTAAAAAATTTAAGAAAATTATTTTATACTTCTTAGATTTATTTTTATTCGGTTTTTACTGTTTTTAAGTTTATTTTATTTTTCTATATTGAGTGGCGTAAACAATACATAAACATACAATTACGGCAATCGCGAGTGATGTGCTGTTATTCATTCAAGAGTTCCATTGTATATCTCCGAAGGTTTGTCATCAGATTTTCACCAAATTTAAATGTGATCATCTCGAACAAAAGATACAAAAAAAAGAAACAGCATTCAGTTGAATTGAGAATCTCCTCCTTTATTGGAAGTTAGTTAAAAAAAGTGTTACAGTCGAGTCAGATTAAGCAATGTTTCCATAGGTAGTTTGATATAGCAGTAGTGGTGCACGCTTCAACAAAAGTCAATCAGAGCTAACAAGGGGTGTATTAGTGATTCTCTATGTTGAACGCCGTCGAATTGGTTCCACCGCATATCAGCCTACGAGTACAACAAGGGGCCTAAAAGGCCAAATTGAACAATTCATCTAATGATCTGCTTAGTAACTGTCAAACAGATGATTACTGAATATGAACCTTATGCGGATGACATTAAGTGTCGTCAATTAAGTAGATATTTTGACATTCGTAATATGAATCATATTGTGATTCATTTTAAGCGGCCTTTTTAGCCCCCCAGGTCACTGTTTATACTATTTCACTGGTTTTCCATTAAGAGAACTAATGGATTTTGGGCAGGTGGTTAAAAGCATCGGTTAAGTAGTTTAGTTTGTAGTCTACTTCTGTTATTTGACATTTAAATTAGTATCAACTGTTGTTAACCAATTAATATTTTACCTTCTATCATTCTCGTCACCATATAAGCTATATAATTTTTTTTTTATCGAAAGCTAGTTTAATTAATAAACGCTTTTGAATTTTCGAAGGTCTAGTTTGCAGAATGTTTTCTTCTCCACACGAACCTCCCTCATCCAGATTACCACATCACATTATTCCCACATCTGTGCCACGTCCAGTGCTAATATAACACTTACTTTAGTAGCAGTAAAACATTATCGTTATCAGATAAGATAGTCGCGCTAAATTGAAACGAATCCTGCGCTTATCCTCTTGTGAATGATGTGACATTGACATCTATCTATCCTGCCTACACACATCCCGGGATAAAAGCCTTCGTGATAATAGGCCTATTTACACTTTGTGACAGCACTTCCTATCGCTGACCATCGAGTTTTATTTTTAACCGACTTCAATAAAGGAGGTGGTTCTCAATTCGACAGTATGTTTTTTTTTGTATATTTGTTACGCGGTTGCTCCGCCAATTGCAGACCGATTTAGAAAATTCTTTGAATTTTTTTGTTTGAAAGTGTGTACCTACTCTCGACGTGGTCCCATTTAAATTTGGTGAAAATTTTATGACGGTCCGATCATATTTTAGTGACGCTCGAACTTGACGCGAGCGTATCACTGAAGCTAAGAGAATACCAAATGTGTTGTTTTGATCAAAATTTTACTGCAAGTGCGTGGCAACTGCACTTCTTTAGTTACGTGAATTAGCCTGCAGCCTTTGTTACGCCAAATTCACTCACATATTACATTTATAACAAGAATCAATATACAAAATGATATACAAAATAACCCTCTCCGTAGTCGGGTAATAACAAGAGTCCCTTTAAGTTTAATAAATAAAACTAAGTTCGTTTTCATAACATCTATAAATAGCTTTGGAAATTGAATTAATATTCAAAATACATCAGTTTGTAGCGTAGCCCGGAACAGCGCAAAGTTTATTATTGAATAAGAAATTAATCATGGTTTTGTTAGAACCCCTTTGAAGATCCGATTTGGAAGGAGGAAGGTAATAAATATACTGTGATTGAAAATTAACAACACATTGTGGTAACACCAAGATAACAGTTACGTTTTTTGCACGGTGCAGTGTTCCTATCGAGTTGATCTTATTTATCAAAAGAAAGTGAATAAAAAACTGCAATGCTCATTTGAACGCAAATAATCAAATAATATAACATGAATATGAATAATGAGTATGTTACAGTGACACTTGCTATTTACTATTAAGATCTTTTTTGTATTTACCTGTGACAAACAATAAATAACTATTCTCCTTATGAACTGAGACAGTTCGCTCAAATTTCATCCAAATCTGCTCAACCGTGGTGATTGAGTAACAAACATCCAAACAGTCGCCATTTTTTTTTTTCCTTTCGTTCTTGTATATGAAAAAAGTTTTATATTATTTATTTATGATTTCTTTGTAGGCCGCAACTCTTTTATTTATTTATCTTATGGATTAATTATAATTTTTAATAGTATCGTATTTATCATATTATTATGTAGATATTTGAATATTTGTTTCCTCCGTCGTCCGTGTGTCACTGCAAGGGTGCCAACTGGAAATCAGCGCTGGGTGTTCTTATGTCCAGCAAATGCTGAATTGGCAACCCATTCGTACTGGCATACCGACAGCACATAGTTTTTTTTTTTTTTTTTACTTTTTTTGTTTTTCCATTGTGTTGTCTGATGTCTAGTCCGAATAAATGATAAACCCAAGTTATAAGGGTTCAAAAAAATGGCAAAGCGCTTCGAGAACAGGTAGGTCCCTTGCGTTTCGCTTGGCTCGTCTTAGCGGGTTCACTGCCGTGCCCCCAGATCTTTCAAATTCACTAACTCACAAACATCCAAATTTTCACATACATATTTATAATATTAGTAGGATTTATTTGGTTGCATGTGGTGTCTCAGATAGACAACCAAATAAATTACTTTTCTTTTCTCTTTTCTTTCAACAGGTTAGGGTAAAGAATTGTTAGGGTAACCGCAATGAATGCGAACCAACCGCGCACATTGTTTACATGTTACGAAGGGTTCAAAGTGGCGTCACAAGGTCAAATGGGGAACGAATAGTAATGTAGTTAACGATAAGACCACCCATTGTACCATTTAGTAATTAAAATGTATCATGTTTATTATCCGACTTCAAAAAAAGGAGGAGGTTCTCAATTCGATTGTATGTTTTAGGGTTCCGTACCTGAAGGGTAAAACGGGACCCTATTACTAAGACTCCGCTGTCCGTCCGTCCGTCTGTCTGTCCGTCGGTCACCAAGCTGTATCTCATGAACCGTGATAGTTAGACAATTGAAATTTTCACAGATGATGTATCTCTGTACCCGCTATAACAACAAATACTAAAAACAGAATGAAATAAATATCTAAGGGAGCTCCCATACAACAAGCATGTTTTTTTTGCCGTTTTTTATAGATAATGGTACGGAACCCTTCGTGGGTCCGACTCGCACTTGGCCGGTTTTTTTTGTATATTTGTTACGTGATTACTCCGCCATTGCAGACCGATTCTGAAAATCCTGTTTTTGTTTGAAAGACTTTTACTATAGGAGCAAACCTGAAATTACGAAGAAAAAATCAGCTGTTCTATATATTTTGTTGAGTTATGTGAACATCATATTTCTTTTTTGCGATTTTCTTGTTGGTCCTATAATAATAAATGTTCATAATGATAGGTAGAGTCAACTCCATAAAGAATGCAGGTGACTAAATCGCCACCCTGTATATTGGATAATATACAGGGTGGATACGGACAATAACAGATTTTTTTTCGATTTCATTGTTGGTCCCTTAATGAGTACAATAACACCCTTTCAGTTTTAACTATATACTCTTTCCAACTAATCTTGTATAAGGGTTTTTTGTAAGGAATTTTTTCAATAGCCTGGAGCGTGGAATTGTGCCCGCTGAATATTATAATTAACATTTTCCTGTGGTTTCATAGAGCCGGCGGTATTTTAATTTGATGTTAGTTTAAGAAGTTTCCGTTTCGTATAAAGGTTTTGAATTATGGTTTTAATTATACAGCATTTTAGTAACTAATTAAATATTTTATAAAATTGTTGTAATAATAAACGCCTCAAAATAATTATACCTACTTTTATTTTGTGTGTATCCTTTTATTACACTGATATTATAAACGTGAAAGTTTATGGATGTTTTTGGATGTTTGGATGTTCGTTAAAAACACTTCAATACCTATTTGACCTAAACGTATGAAAGAAAGAAAGAAAGAAAAAAACGTTTATTAGACATCATATCTTAACCGACAATGTATGAGACACCTGATAATTTTTTCGCGATTACGATGTTGATCCCATAGAGAAAGTTGTTCAGTTTAATGATCTGATCCACACCCTTATATATGACCACGCTTTCTGATACACCACCGTGTATTTCAAAGAATTTCCTTAACAAAATGAAAGAAACACTACAATCTCTGCAAAATCATTTTTCCATACTATTCTATAATTCAATAGAATCCTGCCTCCCGGTCTAGACGTTCAGGCAAACTGTATTGACAGTCGCTCTTAAAAACCCCATTTGAATTCTGAAGGTTACATTTAAATACATTTAGGGAGTGCGGGAGTGCCTGGTACTTATTGTGCCACACCACAGAATATGCACAGAAGACTAACGACCAGTTTTGTCATCAAAAGTAACAACTAAAGTAAAATTTAACTACTGATACTGATGATTCAAATTAGGGTTTTAAATAAATAAAAAAAATCCATTTCAATTTATATTTTTATAAAACATATATTTTTAAGAAGGTTTGATTAGAAAGAGCGAAACCAAAGAAAGAAATTACATTTATCACAAGGCAACAAATTGCACACAGAAAAAAAAATTGGCAGAAAAAAGAATTCAAATAAAAAAACATGTGCTGTCGGCATGCCAGTACCGAATGGGTTGCCAACTCAGCATTTGCTGGGCATAGGAACACCCAGCGCTGATTTTCAGTTGGCACCCTTGCAGTGACACACGGACGCAGGAAACATACCTAAATACTAACACATATTAGCTATACACGCTGAAATTTTAATGGTCTTACAAAGGTCATCGGCTTCATTATTATCAACATTTTTACGACAGAACCACCATTGCAATTGCGAAAAAAAATCTGCTGTTTCATACAAATGATTACTCAACTGAATGTATGGAACAGCATATTTTTCGTCCCGATTTCATTGAACGTTTCTTAGTGAAAGTTGTTCATAATAATGAGTACAGTAACTTTTTAAAAGGACCGCCGCTACTAAAGTACACATGTATACAATACAATACAATACATAGCAATGGGATGACTATTTTACCTTAATTTTTTTATTTTGATCTCAGTGTCAGTTTTATTTTTTATTTTTTACTGTTTAAAGGTTTAAGTTAATTTTTATTTTATTTCTCTCTCGTGTGTTGTCACTGTCCTTGTTGAATAAATGTATTTTCTTTCTTTCTTTCTTTCTTATATTTTATGTGTGAATTGTTTCGCACGTTGTTACGTTTTAACCTTCTGTAGTTTATTGTTGTTAACTCACTGACACTTACATATAAGCGTGAATAATGTACTTACGCACTAAAACAGAGCGCTATTGTGAATAGTGGTTTGTGTATGGTTATTTACATCTTTTCAAGGTTTCTTCGTCATAATATTGTCTAGATGCGTGTCAAATTCTCTTAAAAATATTCAATTGAAAGAAAGAAAGAAATAATTAGAGATTATTAGCACAATAAATAAAAACCAATAACAAAGAAAACATAAAATGAGTTATTGTGCCAAAAGGCCACAGCTCAGCATAATGTCAGGAGACAGAGATACTGGCCACCTGACGCTGGTTTTCAGCTGCAACTCACGAGTGCCATACGCAATTGAAGATGCTCGTATTGTTATTTTAATGGTTATGGGCCAATGGCCAAGCTACTCGAAAAAAATAATAATAACAAGACTACCAGAATGCTTAGTAAGTTGCATCAACTAAACGTTAGTATTCCATATATTATAAAGACATAGCTTCCACCCGCGGCTTCGCCCGCATGATAAATGAATTAAAGCCTATGTTACTCAGTTATAATATAGCATTCTGCTGGTGAAATAATTTTTAAAATCGGTCCAGTAGTTTTTTATTTTATCCATTACAAACAAACAATCAATCAAATCTTATCTCTTTATAATTATTAATATTAGTATAGATATAGATAATTAGCGTTAACTTATTTTTTTAAATTTATATGTAGTACAACAAGGTTAAGTTTACTAACGGCTTACTGTCACATAAAGCACAAGAAGTTTTGTAATTACAACGAATTTTTTTTCTCGCTGTAGGTAAACCATAATAATTATGTCTATGGAGATATTTTTTTCAGCTTCATAATCTTCTCTAATTTTTAAATACCAGAAAACAGCTCATAATAACAACTAACGACTCGGTTGGCGCAGTGACTAAGCGATAAGCTTTCTATGCTACATGTATGTTTGTAAACTGTACTCTCAATACAGGAGAAATCCTAGAGAGGGGCAACATTTTTTCTTAAAAAAGAAAATAAGTCAGAAGAACTAACACTTTTCCCAACCCGGGAATTGAACACAAGACTCACAGTGCATGCGATGACTACCACCAAAGACTGTCTACAACTTTGAATTTTTTTTATTTAGTAACAAATGGCTGACAAAGATATTCGATCATCTCTCTTCATCGGCTTTCGATGATAAATGTTTGGGAAACGAAAAGATAAGATTAATAACATTTTACCTTTACTGAAATTACCTTTTAAGATAACAAAGGCATCTCATCCATCCAATCCACAATAACTTTCCATCATGTGCTCGTTCAGATTAGGAATCAATAGCTATTCAGTACGAAATAAACTTCGTGACGTCATAGAATAAGTGTCTATTACCTGTAATATGTACAATCTTTTGAAACGTTCATTTTATTTGAAGAAGGAAGGAATTTATTGCGAAGTCATTTTCGAAACTTGTTGTGATTGGTCAAAGAATAAGCATTGCCATTCAACGTGGCAATGCTGCCAGTCTTCTGGGCACGCTACCAATTGACAGCGATGAAGAGAGGAGTACTTTGACGCCTAGGTGCTCAGTTTTATATTTGTATTTTTGATTTTATGTTTTATATTTTAATAATATTAAGGCTGTGTATATATATGAGTTTAGTTGTAATTAACGAATATATCATTGTGATGTTGTATTTTTTATATTTTATAATGGTAATAATCATCACATTTGTATTTCCTGAAGGGTTGGCAGCCGATTATACAACGCTTATCAGAAATGCGTGGTCATATTTAAGGGTGTGGATAAGACCATCAAACTGAACAACTTTCTCTATGGAACCAACATCGTAATCGCGAAAAATTATCTGCTGTGTACGTTTGGGTCGAGTAGATATTGAAGTTTTGTATTTAGATTTTAGTAATGAATTATGTTATCAGTAACATAATTATAATTCTTATTCTTTATTGTACACAAAATACAGTTTAAAAAGCACAAAGGCGAGCTTAGCTCAGAATGAGTTTTCTTCCAGCAAACCTTTTGGGTGAAAGATAATAGAAACGTTTTACCTACCAATAAAACGCTTATTAATTTACTTACCTTATTCGAAGCTTATTTATTGAGATAGGCACTACGTTACCCGCCTTATTTCTCTTTCCTATATATCCATCTCTTTCTAGTACGTCACTTCCGCTTGGCAGTGGCGTGAAGCTCACGAAGTGAGACATGCCATTTTGATTTCATTGAGTCTAATAACCAGGCAGAGCTTGTTCATAAGCTTCGAATAAGGTAAGTAAATTAATAAGCGTTTTATTGGTAGGTAAAACGTTTCTATTAATTTGACTTGACCGTTATTCGAAGCTTATTTATTGAGACGTGTTTGTTATCGCCTGGTGGAAGTGACGGAGACGCCAATGTGAGAAGAGTATGATTAATAATGTGTGTAGTAAAACCAATATGTAATCATACAGATAAGTATTAAGACATAGGTCTTGAAAAATAATAATAATAATTAGTAATTAAAAGGGTTGGAATTCATAGAAAATATATATATATTTGATCCAAACCAAACAAAAACTCCTTATGTAAATAATGATAATAATCAGGTAATTACATATTTTTTTAAACAACTGGATTAAATAAAGCCGTTACTGAAAGTCGGTTAACCGCGGGCATAACCTCACGTTTATAAAATTTGCAAAATGTATTTTGCGACCGCCAGTTTCCCCTAGCAAGAATCTCCTCAAGGGGATAATTATCGAGCCAATTTTTTGAGGCCACAGCTGACCTAATACTCCCAGGGGATGCCTTTATACCAGCTTCCACTAATAAGGACTTGATCCAGCCTGCAATTATAGTTTTCGATGCAGGTCTAGGCTCACCTCTAATATTAATAAACAAATTACTGGAATTTGCAGCACTTCTACGATTTTCAAGAAGTGAAATTGTATGCTTAGCCCAGTAGACTGGGTCTAATAATTTGTTATCTTGATTAGAAATTAACCTCCAGCCGGATTGTCTGTAATCTACAGAATCGGTTTTCGATCCAAAAACCGGCCAAAACACTAATACATCATTTTGATTAGAATAATTATTAGAATTAACTCTGAGCAAGGTCAAATCATGGATTCTTCTCCCGGAGCACAGGAGAAGTAGAGCAGCTGTATGTCTCTGCACTTGAAAAATATTATTTTCATCAATGCGCTTACTCTCTAGGAAACTAGCTAGGTTGTTTATGTTCCAAACCGGGGGCTTGGCATGGGTGACCGGTTTATGTAATGCTATAGATTTTAGAACATGTTTTACTAAGACATTTGAACTTAACTGGCCGGATGTTTCTGGGTTGCAAAGGGTGGAGACCACTGATTTGTGTAACAAAATAGAATTGTAAGATAAATTGAAAACTAAATGGAGGTCAGATAAAAATCTAGCTAAATCGCTCGCTATTGGAGTTGAAGAGTTAATCTGGTGAGATTCGCACCAAACTAGCCATCTCTTCCAAGCAATGCTATAAACTTTACGTGTTGAGGGACGCCATGACTTCTCAAGAAGTTCTAATTGACTACTATTCCAACTTGTTAGCATCCCAGACCACCCCCACATTTCCACACTTCCAGAGTCATGTCTTGGACGTTCGGTGGTGGCAGACCTGTTGTCGTATCGATCAGGACTTTGTCTAGGTGATATAGAGTGAATGGGGCTGCTAGGGCACGCAATTTGATATCGGGGCGCCAAAAAACTCGATCCCATCGTGGAACTACTAGTAGGTAAGTTCCCTGTGCTTGATTGAGATAACTCAGGACCTTGGGGATCAGAAAGGGTGGAGGGAACACCCACGCTAACTTGTAATTCCACCTCTGGGAAAACGCGTCGTGG
Organism: Allophyes oxyacanthae; assembly: GCA_932294325.1. Lineage (NCBI taxonomy): Eukaryota > Metazoa > Arthropoda > Insecta > Lepidoptera > Noctuidae > Allophyes > Allophyes oxyacanthae. The sequence continues at coordinate 11,977,266 of OW028631.1, forward strand.
AACAACGCTTGGTCGTCGTTCTGATCCAAGGACACGTAATTCGTCACTACATGTGCTTGGTTGGACGCAAATAGGTCGATCAGTGGAACTCCCCATTTGGAGAATATTTTGTTCGTGCATTCTGGAAACAGATGCCACTCTGGAGTCAAGCGAAGCCTCGACAAGTGATCGGCGTGGCCGTTGTATATACCGGGTATATAAAAGACGTTCATGTGAATGTGATAGTTCTCTGTTATTTGGAAAACTCTGTAGGTTAGATCCAGGAGAGGAGTCGACTTGGTGCCGCCCTCGTGACGGAGATATGCGACTACCGACTTGTTGTCGCTCTGAATCAAAACAGTCTTGTGCTTCAGGAGCCGAGAATGATCTTGCAAAACTCTTATGATTGCCAACATTTCTTTTTGGTTGCAATGAAGATCCTTCTCGGCCTCTGACCACAGACCCGAAAGTGAGAGATTGTCCAGGCGAGCTCCCCAAGCGATGTCCGACGCATCTGTTGTGAGGAAATGAGAAGGAGGCCGCATATGTATGGCCGACGGATGCTGACAATTCTGGCGCCACCACATCAGGTCGTCTACAGCAGCACGAGGTAAGATGTGTAATGTCCTGTGATCCGACTTCAGAATTTGGTTCAGTAGGTTCAAAAGCGCTCGAAAATTGAGTCTTCCTTTCGGAACTGTAAAGCTGGCAAAATTGAGTAGACCAACGAGGCTCTGGAGTTCTCTGAGCGTTGTGCGCTGCTTCCACAGCATCTGACCTATCTTTTCTAAAAGTGTAGGTATTTTTTCGTCGGGAAGGCGCTTGCGATTCGACCATGGATCCCAATGAATTCCTAAAAACACTAGGCTTTTCGATGGTGTGATTATGGATTTTTTGTGATTGATCAACCAACCTAACGTTTCCAGAGTATCGAGCACAATGCTCACATGACTCCGAAGCTGGTTTTCGTCCTGATGAGCGATCAAGAAATCGTCGAGATAAACTATTATCCTGACACCTCGTTGCCTGAGTGTCTGAGCTATCCAATTTGTTAGCGCAGCAAAGGTTTTGGGTGCTGTACTCAGGCCAAAAGGTAAGCAAGTCATTTCTAGCAATTCGTTGCGATAAATCAGGCGTAGAAACCTTCTGTGGCTGCGAGCCACAGCTAAATGGAAATATGCCTGCGAGAGGTCGATTTTGCATAGCCAATCCTGTGGTTGTAGAAAATCGGGGATACGATGCGCATTTATCAACTTGAAACGATCTGTTATTATGTAATGATTCAGTGCTTTCAAGTTGAATATTGGTCGAGTCGAACCGTCGCCTTTGGGAACAAGAAACATCGATGATAGGAAGCTTGGCGAAACTACAGCTCGTTCTAGAACACCCTGTTCTATCATTTTGTTTATGACAGGTGTCATTTTGGCAGTTTCCGGAACATTTAGATTGGTTCCGATAAAGCTTGGGTGAACAAGCGGTGGCTTTTGACAAAAAGGTATGCGATACCCGGTTATTATTTTTAGAATGTAATCTGGTGCATTCATTTGTTCCCAGCGGTCTCGAAACTGTAGGAGACGGCCCGCCCTGAACGAGTCAATACTTACGTCGTTTGATGTCATTATTCTGCTGGGGAGGCGACGACGCGCGTTTTCGCCCATACCTTGGCTGATTGTTTTGTCTAGCATTCGGCCGGCCTCGAAAATTATTGCGATTATTCGGAGCAACCGAATTATAATGAGCAGCATGACGGTGAGCGTTACAGCCACCTTGCGAAGGTGGGTTACCGCTGCTGCAACCACCTTGCGGAGGTGGGTTACTGCTAGTGCAATGCGTAAGCGCATTATTATGATGGCACGCCGGAGCTGCACAAGAGAAACCCTGCGAGGATCTATTGTAAGGCTTTGACCCCTGCGAGGGGCCACGGGACTTTTTTGCATCCACCTGCGAGGCAGAAGCCGTATTAGCCCTTAGCAATGGCCAAAAACATTTTCTTACGCCGCCAGCTTTCTCTACAGCAGCAGTAAACTTCTCTGCGTTAAACAGGTTAGTACACGTTGGTGGAATTTTCTTTAAGTTAGCCTTCATCAGGGGGTCCTTCGCCTGTTTAGTGACACAGTCTCTGCGCATTTGGATAATCTCAGCACGATGTCCACAAACAATCTGTAATAAATCTGAGGAACACTTATTAAAGTCTCCTGTGGAGAAAAGTTCACCTACTTTATGAAGCAGGGTATCATAATTTAGAGAGTTACTATTCCTTGCCCATAGCAACAGATCTTGAAGGGTTCCTTGCAAAACCTCCTTTTGTTTGAGCACACACATGGTCAAGGCTGCAAAAGCCTTATCAGCATACATGAGGTGACGAGGTGAGTCATACGCTTTAACTTCGTCGTTCATTTCAATGTCTGTATAACCCGGCGAATAATTGTACAATTTTTGAGTGTCAGAATATCTAATTTCATTCCAGTCACTTTTATTTAAATGTTGCAAATCGCATAGCAACTTCAAATAATTTTCGGAAGTCTTAGGCATAGCAGGTTCCTTCAGCTTGGTTTCAAAAGTTAAAGTAAATTCTTTATCACCACGTGCACTTATATCAGGTTCAACATCAAGCATTTGCTCGTAATGGCTTTCACTAACACCGGACATAAGGGAGATGGCATCATTATCCAAATTGGTACTCACGTGATAATCGCTGCAAACCATTTGCTGACGAAGGTTGCGTACTTCTTTAGTTAGTTTACGAACCTTACGATTAGAACGACGCTTGCGTTTGCCCCCCTTTTTCTTATTGCGGCGCTTCCTCTTCGGGTTGCTTCCGCTAGACGACGAGCTAGTAACAGAACTCGTGCTACTAGAACTCGAGCTGCTAGAACTACTCGACCGAGCTCGCCGCTTATGCAGTGAAGAAGGTCCTGGAAGCACATCACTAACCACCTTATCGGCATTATTATGCGATTCTTCCATACTGACTATCGAAAGATTAAACTTTTGTCACTTTTATTCGAAGAAAAAATAAACCGTAAGGTACTATTAAGTATAATAATACTACTTAGGTCTTGTAGCAAAGTGTCGGTACGACCGATCACGGCGGGAAACAAGACGCCAATGAAATCAAAATGGCATGTCTCACTTCGTGAGCTTCACGCCACTGCCAAGCGGAAGTGACGTACTAGAAAGAGATGGATATATAGGAAAGAGAAATAAGGCGGGTAACGTAGTGCCTATCTCAATAAATAAGCTTCGAATAACGGTCAAGTCAAATTAATATAAAAGTAATGTCAGAAATAATTTCTATGATTAAAAAAATCATTTATTTCTCGATAACCAAGCGGCGAAAAATGCCGGTTTCAATAAAAAAATAAAAATCGCAACCACAACTAAACAAGCTGTATTTTTTTTTTATATTTGTATTTTATGGTTTAAATAATAAGGCAGTATAATATAGTTAAGTATAGATAGCGAATAAAATCTATACAAATAAAAATAAAAAAACAAGCTATTTACATCTATACCTATAATTATATTGAACATCTTCACCTTGGTGACTATGCCAGCCTCGTAAAGTACAGTCTGTCAAGAAACTCATGAAAAGGATTTTGAAGGAACTAAAATTCTTCTCCGCTCGCAACCCTAAATAAGTACCGTAGGTGTCAGTTTGGGTACAACGATGTGTTTATTTTACTATTCTGTGTAGATTTTTGTGATAAAAAAATGTTTTTGACATTAATATATTAAAAATAAACAAGAGAATATACAAGTGGCGCCCTCAATCCTTTTCATGACTTTCTTGACAGACTATAAATACGTAAATTAATAACAATTACGACAAACTACTATCCATAATGATGATGATGACAGGAAATGACTGTTTTATTAACATTACCTCGCTCAAACTACAATACCATTTATCACTTACATTAAAAAACAATTTCTCCTTGATTATCTCTTAAAGAGGAAAATGCGAGATGACGGAACAATTGGGCGGCCATTATGGATTCATTACGAATGACGCCTGTACGAACAGACAGACAATGTAGGTATTGTCTTAATGAAGTATCTTTGTCTAGTGATGGATCTTAGATATATCGACAGAATATTAATACGCAGTTGACAAAATGTAGCAGTAATACGTAGTAATAATTTAGTGTGTATATACAGTCCCAAAAATCGACGTCAAGTCGGAAACGGGTGATAGGCAAGGTGGTGATTGGAACCAGAAAAAATTTAAAAAAAAAAATCTTGGTCATATATTTATTTATTTAAAATGCTTCATGTACAATGTACAAAGGCGGTCTTAATGCCGTAGGCATTCTCTACCAGACAACCTTAGGGTGATGCAGAGACAATGAAGGTAGATGCACTAAAAAACAAACGTATAGTTTCTGAGTTGATGTTGATTTTTGGGACACACTGTATAAGGGCCATAGCCAAGAAGAAGAGAGAAAATCTTTTACTCAACATTCCATAGGTTACAGTAACCGCTTACCATCAACCGGCCGTATACTTTATTGCCATCTTAGTGGTATAAAAAAAGTAATTTTACTTTTACTTTTTATTTTTGTACTGACTATTTATGTCCTGTATCGAATAAATGCTTTCTATTCTATTCTATTTTATTCCTCATCAATATTTGTAAATCCAGGAGGCCTTGTTCCAGCAGTGGACGTTTTCGGAGTGACGATGATGGATAATAATCAAATGTTCACCACAAGAGCTGCATCGATCATTAGTAGGGTATAAGTGGTTATTATTTTAGGTTAGGTTAATTATTAACATGTAGACATAAATAATTTGGTAATCTCTTATATTTAATGTGACACTTCATAAGATACTATTACATTAATAATATATATATAATATTTTTTTTGACATTATTAGACATTATATCAGTACTTAAATTTAATTAATCATATTGACATTATATCGACATTTAATTGTAATCATTTATTTATAGAATTACTTTACTAGTACCTATGCATACAATAAATACTATGTCATTTTTTGCATGCCTAACTGGCTCAGTTTTGTGAAACAATATTTAACATAAGAACTTTTGTACCATGCTCTTGCAAAAATAAATTCATTTCATTTCATTTCATTTATATTTCGAAATACCTGCTATAAAATAGTAACCAGTTGATTTTTATTTAAATATTGGACTAAGATAAAAATCTGTTTATTTTTAAATCCGTAATCTGACCACTATTATTCAAATGAAATAGCTACAGATAAAACAAATCAATGCATTACAAAGTTGCAAGAAATTATTATCGATGCGTAGCAGTTCCCTGCGACGAAATCGTAGCCAGTGTAGCTTTGACGTTGCTACGTCTGCTACGCCGTAGCAACAGTGCAGTACAAGTACAGTACAGTGTTGTACTAGTTTAGCTACGCTCTGTCGCGAAGTGAGACAAGGCGAGACGTATTTCGTGACTGCGTGAGATGAGGTGAGATAGTGTACACTCTTGCTTTGCTCAATTCAATCAGCGTTGGGCTCTCTGCGCCCAGCAAATGCTGAGCTGGCTATCCTTTCGGCATGGCATGCTTGACGGCATATACATATTATTTAAAAGTATTTCCAAATTATTGTTAACTTTTGATGTTTTTTTTTTTTTTTTTTTTTTTTTTTTTATCCTCTCTCTCTTATGTTGTCAATGTGTCTGTGCCGAATAAATGTTCTTTTCTTTCTTTTCTTTCTTTCTCTTTCAATTCACGTGGTAGGTTGGCGCAATTGCTAAGCAATTAGTTATCTGCGATTCGGATCGGAGGCTCAATTTCAGCATGAAAAATATTTGCGGCCTACAAATACTTGATCCGCATCAGGAAAGAATCGTTCGTTTTGAAATTTATGTCTGTAATCTGTACCCACGATACAATAAGAAGAAAAGTGGGTCAGGGTGTAGAAAAGGGTGTGCAAGGATTTTAGGACTTAGAATTTTTTTCACATAATGTCATAATATTCTAGTATGGTGTAGACGACTTAAAAAAAAGAAAAAAAAAATTGACAATTTTTTTAAAAAATAAGGCATTTTTGGACTTTTTCATAAAAAGTAAAATTTAAATAAGAAATACGGACATAGTTCATACCTACTTCCTTTAACAAGGGCCAGAAAACCGACAAATATCGGTTCTTTAATAAGACAAGGCAAGGTTTGATGTCGTGACACCAACAACACTAGCGATGACGTCACATCGTCTTGCCTCGACAAGATTTACTTTTGCAATAAAGGATTGCAGTGCTACGGCGTAGCACTCGTAGCATTCTAGGCTACGCTTGTATGTAGCATTTTATAATTTCCGCCAGATACTATGGCAATACAGTGCATTGACCTCTCGATCAGGTGTTTCAATAAATTTTGTAAATGTAACAATAACTTGTTATATTAATAATAATAATAAAATTTTATTTCGGAAATACCATCCATAGAGTGTTAGTAACATGGTATCTTATTATCTAGTGTTAGTACATAAATATTAATATACATAAATATTAATTTTGACGACACGGTTGGCGCAGTGGCTAAGCAATTAGCTTTCTGCGCTACGTGCCGCGGGTTCGATCCCCGCATGGAACAAATATTTGTATGATCTACAGATAGTTGTTTCGGGTCTGGTTGTGTGTGCTTGTGACATGTATGTTTGTAAACTGTACCCTCGATACAGGAGAAATCCTAGTGAGGGGCAATGTTTAAAAAAAAAAAAATATATATATATATATTATATTGCTTATAATATTGCTTCGAATATTTATATAAAGTACAATTTTTTTTTAAAGAGACGGTTTGTTGAATTTTTGCTGGTTATGATATAAAATATAAAATAAAACACACTTAGCGTGGTGAATACCATTTTAAGTAGGTACCACAGTCAATTCTATTGAAATATCAATAAAATAAGACAAATAAACAAATCAAAAAAAAAAAAAAAAAAAAAAAAAAAAAAAAAAAAAAAAAAAAAAAAAAAAATCATGTGTGTTTCTAGTACCTTTTACATAGGATTGTGATTAATATCGATGCTAAAATTTATTTCGTCAAAATTGATTATTAATCGACTTCAAAAAAAGAGGAGGTTTTCAATTCAACTGTATGTATTTTTTTTTGTATATTTGTTACGCGGTTATTCCGCCAATTGCAGACCGATTTTGATTGAATGGGTATACTCTGAAGGTGGTCCTATTTAAATTTGGTGAAGGATTGATCAGACCTTCGGAATCGACCTCTTGAATGAATAACAGCATATCACTCGCGATTGTTGTTATCGCATGTTTCTGTATTGTTCATGCCACTCAAAATAGAAAAATAAAATAATCTTTAAAAAAAATGAAAAACCTACTCCAAAAACCGGCTTCAGAAGCTGATAAGTTTTTTAAGAAAATTATTTTATTCTTTTTAGTTTTTTGAAGTCGGTTTTTACTTACTTTTTAAAGTTTATACAATAAAGTATGGCATTGCTACGGCGCAGCGTAGCAGTCGTAGCAATTTCAAGGCTACGCTTGTGTAGCACTTTCGCATTCAATACGAAGTCGACGTTAACTTTCACATCCCTAACACTCCAGCGTCTTCCCACTTTTGTTCGCTACTTTAAATTTATTTGAGATTTCCCCGCGGAGGTACAGAACAATACGACGGGAACAATATGTGGTTACCAACCCCCCCCCCCCCCCCCCCGCCCCCCACCCTCTGCGTACCCCTTGAAAGATGGAAATTTATTCGTTTGTGGTTATATTATGTTTGCTGTTATATAAAAGCTGAGAATGGTAGAAAGTTGAGATTTTTTACGTATAGGCCAGGAAGGATATGAAAAAATTGTATTACATGGTAGGTACCTCTCAACTTCCTGCCCTAATTTCAGCCAAATTGGTTCGGCAGTTTTGCAGTTATAGCGGAACAGACGGACAGAAAACTCACAAAGACATGGCAAGACTGGGGATTTTCTTTTTTACCCCTGACAAAAAGAGGGGTGCGATACGTTTGTAGTGTGTATCTGTGTATCTATCTGTGGCATCGTAGCTCCATAACATAGACCAATTTCAATGCGGTTTTTTATCAAATAATTCAAAATTACTCTATTTGTATGTGTGTCGTTTTTGCTGCAGAAATAAAATATTTTTCTTTCTTTCTCTCTTTCTTTTTCTTTCTATTAAATTGTACTAAATGCTTTTTGTACACCCTGTATAGGTCGGAAATTCGTAAGTTAAGGAAAGTCGTGTATACGCACAATAAACTACGCTTATTATTTATGTTGCCCGAGGGAAGCGAAGTCACTATTAGTGGCGAGGCACTACACGGAACCTAGTTTACCGCAAATATTGTGGTTGAATAATATAGCAGTATCCAGTCATTCGTTTACAGTGCTAAAAGGACAAATATTCTGTAAATAAATATTATAGTTTAAAAAAAAAAACTAAAGAAAACGCTTTTGTCATCCAAACTAAACGTGTATGCAAAATTTCAGCTCAATCGGAAACCGGGAAGTGTGTCAAATTTACCTTCCAAGATTTTTTTACATAGTTAGTTACAAGTGAAGCTAATAATAAAAGTGTTTTAAAAGGAAAATAACTGCGCTTTTCAAAGGGTGTGCAGCCTTTAATACAACAGTAGCATATGGCAATATTCTTCCCACCTAATCCGTTCACCAGAGTACTGGTTATGACAGTATGCAAAGGCTCATTTTTAGCTATATACATATATCTACGGTCTGTCGTAATTTGCCGTTTATAGGCAACTAGCGACCCGTCCCCGGCTTCGCACGGATGCAGTGTCTCTACTAGCCTTACATTAACTATGAACCTATTATACATTACACAAACCTTCCTCTTGAATCACTCTATCTATTAAAAAAAACTGCATTAAAATCCGTTGCGTAGTTTTAAAAATCTAAGCATACCTAGGGACAGACAGCGGGAAGCGACTTTGTTTTATACTATGTAGTGATGATAGTGATAGTGATTTCGATCATGATGGACTCCGTCGGGCACAGCGATGTAGGAGAGAGATACAAACAAACATGTCACATGCACACAGAACCAGACCCGGAACAATTAATCATGGCCATACAAATAGAAGAAAGAAAGAAAGAAAAAGTATTTATTTGACACAGCACAAAAACGATTTTAAAGATAAATAACAAAAATAAAAGAATAAAACATGTAAAACAAAAATATGATAATAAATATAAAATATTTTTCCTGTTGGGAACCCGCGGCATGTAGCGCAGAGAGTCAATCGCTTACCCACTGCGCCAACTGTGCCTTCAATATTGATTAAGAAAATACATCAGCATTTCCAGCTAGTGGTAATATCACCAATAAAAATAAATAAAGCCTTATTATATCCAATTCTTTCGCCGAAAATATCTCAAATTAGGTTCAACATTGGGATAATGGCATTGTCCAATAATGAGTACTTAGGTTCCGTAACCCATTGTGCCACTAATGTTATCTCCATTGTTCTATCGGATACCCATTCGCCTGTCCGTTGTTATACTAGGTAATTATCGGAGATTCTAGCCTTAGATAATACCATTTTTAGCTTCAATCGACCACCACCCCTTACCGGCCCACGCATAGTGTTTTATCAGGCTAAAAAAACGGACATAATCTTTTTATTTCAGATATTGATAGATTTACTTATTTAAAATGTTAGAGTAAAACTCCCAGGTCTCTGCGACTTTTAGTTTATGAGGAATAAGAAAAAACTAAAAAAAAAAGTGGCCAAAAACTAAGCTATTTATTTTAGTTTCGCTCATCCTAATCAAAGGGCCTTAAGAATTAATAATTAATATAGAAACCACATTTTGATAGTTGTGAAGCATGATTGGTCACTTGACTAGACAAGATCAGCAGGGTAATCACGATACACACTCGCAATCGGAATCAATTCAATTTTGACAGTCCAACAAATTACATTGCGCGGTATGCTTTTAAAACCACTACGCCCTACAATTTGAGCAACGCAATGAACACTGTTGTAGTGTCAAAATTGAGTCGATTCCGATTACGAGCGTGCATCGTGATTAGGTAGCAGTTTATTACCAACATTCCAGAAGGGAAAATAGAGGCAAAAAGAAAAAGAGGAAGACCAAGAAGTAACTACATGAATTAACTGAGAAAAAAAATCAAATATATGTAGAAACATGACGTTACAAAGAATTAAAAGATTTAGCATTGGAAAGGAATAGTTGAAATTGTTACACCGACAAGTGCTGCACTAAAATTTTGTATAGATGGAGTACAGCCAGCAACAAAATATTGACTAACGTTGAGTTTCTTATATCAATCTTTAAAAAAAGAACACTGCCTAACTCAACCCACTTGGAACCGTGCGCCTAGAATCACGACGTTTTGAAAGTGCCTGCAAAGGTCCAGTTGAAATAAAAATCTTTAACTTTGACTCAACTCATGGTAGAGCTACAGTTTATCGTCTACCTTTTCTCATTTTCTGGGAGGTGATAACCATCGCGAGTTGAAGATAACTTAGAACATAACTTCTTCAGGTACACGTGGGTGCCGCCAACACTAAACTTTAGCATAAACTTAAGTTATCCTTTACAACGCCCACCCAGCACCGCAGCTCACAAGTTAATAACTTGGTAGGGTCAACAACAAAGTGTAGATTAAAATAGACTGAAATTAATGTTCTTAAATTCTGTTAATTTGTTCGGTGATTGTTAAAGAGCCTAGGTTCAAATATGATATCTATTTCTATCTCTACATAGTATAATATATAATAAAGTCGCTTTTCGAGTCTGTCTGTCTGTACATATATCCACTAACTCCTTCAAAGCACGCAACGGATTTTAAGGCGATTTTCACCATCAGTTAGATAATTTTAAGGCGATTTTCACCATCAGTTAGATAATTTTTCACGGAAGTTTTACATGTATAATACTATCACGCTTCTCGTATTCTTGGGCTGCTGATGCTCCTAGTAGATCCCACCTTAGAACTCTTCTTAAATTTACTTCACACAAAACGGATTTTTATTCTTATTCCTTTTCTGTCCATGCGGTGAGATTGTGGAACTCGCTTCCGCCTAACATACGTGACTCAAAATCTATTTCTGTTTTTAAGAAATGTGTCAAAGACCATTACCTTTCTTCTTTCAATGATTGTCCATTACAATATATATATATACATAATTCCTATATATAAGTATTTGTTTTTATATATTTAGATAGGTATTTATACGTACGGTATATGTAGTTTATTGTATTTGTTATCTATGTAGTTTATTTCATAGGTATTTAGTTATTGGTTTAGTTTAGTATACCATAAGTTTAAGTGGTCTAAAGTAGTTATTTTTGTAATTTTTACACACTGTGTCTACGTGTCTATCATCCTTATTTCCAATCGCGGGACTACTGGAAGAAATTTCTTTAGAAATAAGTAGTTCCATTGTGCTCATTTGTCTGTAACATTTTTATTACCATGTTTCCTTGTGTGTACATAAATAAATAAAATAATAATAAATAATCATATTTAATTTAAGCATAATAGAGAACTTGCACCCGTGCGAAGCCGGGAGCGTCACTAGTAAGATACAAATAATTGTAGTAACTTTGAACGATTTGTATCGATCAATACAGTTTAGAACATCCTTTAGTTTCAAGCCAAACTTCAACATCAAATATTCCATATTCCTACAACAGTTTGCAACAAGTACTCGATAGAGTACATACAATAGTTTTGAACTAACCCTCCATATTCCAGGTACATAACGATTGTTCTCAGACAAGCACATAAACTGTTGCTCCAGCTAAGCTGCGGTAAGCTTCAGGAGTTAGCGTACCTAAGTATATGGACCGCATATACAGGTTGTTATTTTAAACATGACTCAGTAAATAAATAAATGAGCATAGTAAAAGTTGTTCTTAATGATGACATTATGAACAACTTTTACTATGCGACCAAAACAGAAATCGCGAATAAAAAAACAGCTGTTCCATACATTTAGGGCCATGTTCACCAACAAAATATCAGACGATTAAAATAAAACCGACCGTTTATTAATACAAAAATTCAGCATGAACTACCATTTTTGCCTTCACTGCCAGTTTTTTTGTGGGTGAAAATGGCCCTTAGTCGGGTAATATTTAACTAGTGGTCGCCCAGTGGTCGAAATTCAATCATAATAATATACCTAATATTATAATTATAAATTTTAGCTGTCTGCACTCCTTCTCCATATAAACTTATAAACCGTGCGCGTAATATGCTTAAAAAGCGGTACAAAGTTTTCTCTTAGATTAATTTGTATGGGACAGCTGATACCTACGTTTTTCGCGATTTCAGGATTGGTCCTAAGTAAAAGTTGTCCATAATGATGAGTACAATAACCCCTTAAAGCAGACGTCCTGTTTAAATATACACCCTGTAGAATAACTATAAAGGGAGAGTATTAAATGGGAAATAATGAAACTTAAACTGAAAGAAGTGATAATGTCACTTAAACCAAGGGGCTGGCCTGGTTTAAGCTTAGTCCACAGATAAAGTGGAGTTCTTTCCTTAAACCTAACAATTTTCTAGCACCAGAGCCTTAAAAACCTGGGTTTAAAAGCTTAGACTTGGTTTAAACCTTGTTTTATAATAAGACCGATATGATATGTTTCCGAAATAAAGGTTTTCTATTCTATTCTAAAGCGTAATATTATTTGTTTACCAACATAACTTTAATGTGGAACTAAGTAATAATGTTACCTATACTATTTCAAACATGCGGTGTTTATTTAATAATGTTGCCTGCAACATTAATTGAGTACAGTGCATACTGACCACTAAGTGTAGTGCAGAGTGCATAGTCACCATCAATTTGCTACTGTAGCTCCACTCGGTTCACACAATGAATTTGAACATCGTACTAATCAAGATTGTAACATATTAATTTAAAAGACTTTCCATGACGTTTCCTGCCGGTTCCTCTCCATAGGACCTACTATTTGAAACCGCGCACCAGTCTCGACATTTCATAAGTGCCTGTATTCGGTTTACATGAAATAAAGATCTATTCTATGTAGTGTGCAAAATCAGTATCAGTAGTGCGGAATAAAATTCAAAGGCCGAATCAATAGCGTCGTAGCTTGAATATATCCGATCGGTGTCATGTCACCGTGCCGATGCGGATTTGTCAATGCTGCTTTTATTCTAGGTACTATCGCTTTACATGGATATGGTGGAGCATTTTACTAGTTCAGGACTCAGTAAGCAGGCTAACGGTGTTACATACCAGAGTGTAGATTGAAGTTGGCTTCAAAAATTAAAATATAAATCATTTTTAAAATAGAATAAGGAACATACTAATGAATAAATGTTATTATAATTTAAAAGACTTTATGAATGACTCACTTTAGACTTATGACCTATGCATGATGTATGTTTATTCTTGACATTTTAATTATTATTCATTTTTTTAATATTTTTTTTTATTTTGATTGATTTTACTATTTTGATTTTCAATGGAGATTACTCATTTTTGCACACCAAAAATACTTTGTAACAATGTATTATCACCCATGTTTGACACAAATAAAATGATTTGATTTGATATTTTATTTCTTCGCAAATGGGTTCTCCCAATTCTACGATTATTCTTTTCTTTCTCTTGTTTTTACTAATGTATCTGCCCAAAAGCTACTTTGAGAGTCTGGACCTCGCGCAGTACTCTAGCTGTTCTTAAGCAATTGTTTTTGTTCCTCGAAGAACTATTATTGTACCATAGTCTAACCTAATCATAGTAATATTATAAAGATAGAAGTCCTGATTGACTGACTGACTGATTTATCATCAACGCAGAGTCAGAAGCAACAGTCACGAAATTTGGAGACTAGGTTCCTTTTGTATTGTAGGCAAGTAATAAAAAAGGATTTTTTGAAAATTCAACCCCTAATGTGGTGAAAATATTATGTAAGTATAATTGTACATTTCTTTTTCTAATTATTGTATCTTTTCTTCTATTACTGGTGTGCAATAAAGTGTATTGTATTGTATTATTGTGTCTACAGTACCCACCTCTCAAATAAGCTTGTTTTTTGGTACATCTACCTTCATTGTCTCTGCATCACCCTAAGGTTGTCTGGTAGAGAATACCTACGGTATTAAATCCGCCTTTGTACATTGCACATGAAGCGTTTTAAATAAATAAGCAACAATTGTGGCATAATCTTCATCCTTCAATATAATATAGAGAGTCGATGGCGTCGTGTCGCGAGTACCGAACCGATCGGTGTCAATGAAACGGATTTGTATGACAAACACTGGTTTGCTTTTTATTCCTTTTACAATCTGTTTGTAGTATGACTTTAGATGAAGTGGTCGCTTTTATCCTTAACTAGCTGTACCCGCGGCTTTGCCCACGTGACAATATTCGATTAAACTATGATAGTCACTTGAAATTAAAGAAAAGAAAAGATAGTTTTCAGAATTTGTATTAACAAAAACTTAAATAATATGAGATCTGTGCAATAAAATGCCTTGTCTTCCGCACGTATGGGAGTGAAAACAATCTACACGCTACTTGGATGGGTCATCGTTCTTTACTTGAGACCCCTGAAAGAGCACGGCAGGTCGCATTCACGACTATTTTAAACGAATAATCTATGATACTGGTAATGGTTAGGCACTCAAAAAGACAAAACCCTGCCTTCAGCCGTCAGGTTTAAATATAACCAGTTTTTACTGCCACCGTTCACCGTTAAGACTACGCTTTCTCGCTTTTTGTGTGTTATTAAAGTTTACGAAACCTGATTCTCCGCTAAGAAACAATAGGAAAAAAATATTTAAAGTTTAATTATTTAAATCTATTGTATGAATATTGTCTACGAAATGGGTAATGAGTGCAGAGTCTGATGCCGACTGTCATAACAACGCCTTGATTACATCAACAATCTCATGTGATTGTAATTCTGTCCGGCGCTTCTTGGGCAGTGAGCTGTTACGAAAATTGCTGACTCATCTATCCACTACATCATGAGCGAATTCAATATGAACACTCTTGGCGACGCGACAGAAGAAGATTCAGCTGTTCTCCGGATTGCAAATGACTTTAGTCCTTCTTCTTTCTGTCAATGGTACTACGTCCCTAGGCTTGTATAATCTGCAAATTTTGCCACCTCTATGATGTTGTTATTGGCAAAATAGAGGTGGCTCAATGTGCAGATATTGGGGCATATTGAGCAACACAGTAGCTGTGACATCGTTTGAAGGACAATACCAAATCTCCACCCTACCGCTGTTTCCTCGATATAGCCCCACTTGCTCATTTGCTCATACTGCACTTGCATCTGCCTAATTGGGTCCAGAGTCGGTTAAATAACTTTCATGTAATCCAAGAGATGATCGTTCGATCGGATCGTATCTGGCAGAAAATTACTCACCGCGGGCTTGATTACTGGTGAAGAAAGTTTCTCCAACCACAATGTATTTGCAATGGGCATCGGCTGAACCACCCGATAGTGCCTCTCTAGTGTTCTAAAGAAACTGAGCTGACTTTTTAAAGGCTATGCTGATAATTAAGCACTGAATTGACTTCTGAATATTGGATGTCTGGTGTTGGACTCCTTTTTGTGTTTTTGTACGCAACGTCTCTGCGAATTTGTAGAAGTGCTATGCTCACCGTAGGATACGGTATACTTACCCATATTAAGAGTGATCGGTTTACGTCAGCCGGTGATAATTCAACATGTGTCATTTAGCTGACCGAAACTTTTAGGTACCTAGTTCTTTTTATTTGATGTTCATATAAGGGTTTTTTCAAGTTAACGCTCTGTCCAGGGTGACTCCCAGGGGTATTGATGTGATTAATTTCGAACCCTACGGTGATTTCAGCCCTGATCCCACTCGAAAACTTAACGTCGACAAACTCTTCTTCGACAGACGCTGTTCCAACACTCCGAAATTACGCTACTCCTGAACCATGAGCAATAAAATCGGAAAAAGTAAAAGCAAGAAAGAAAGAAAAAGAGTTTATAGCACAACATAAAATAAACGGAAAAGCAAAGAAAACATATCAAATAAGTTGGGTTATTGTACTAAAGCATATAAAGCATATTGTCAGGAGGCAGTGATACTGGCCACCTGACGCTGGTTTTCAGCTGCAACCCTCAAGTGCCATACCAGATGTCGTCATTAATATGCCTTACGCCTATAAGTATTTTGATAAACCTTAAATACTTACCTTTATTGAGAATATTTGAACATTACAAATTAAATTATTATATAGAACTCTGCCTTCATCAATAAAAAAATCGCTTTTAAAAATATTGGAAATTAAAAACTCGCCTATAAATTACTACTAATGCCATCTAGGTATAAACAGACGAATTAAAATATATAAGGCTAAAGAATAAATGAAAAAGTACGTTTAAAAAAATGCAAAATGATTTCTATTGTATATAAAATGTTAATCGGACCTATTAACTACATCATCCAATATTTCAAATGGATTCGTTATATAGGTAGCGACTAATAATTGTACACAGACATATTGGTTTATTGCTCACCCCCATTTGACAATAGCGTAATAATTTGTACCCTATATGTTGACCAGGCTATTAACGGATTTTACTTTTAAATTTCATGACGATCTGTTCGGCGGTTTGGCCGTGAAGCTCGGACAGACAAACAGACAAACAGACAAACAGACAAACAGACAAACAGACAAACAGACAAAAATTCTAAAAACTATATTTTTGGCATCAGTGTCGAATATAGAGCACATGCCTTTTTTTTTTTTCAAGATATATTTAATGTACAGTTTTCGCTTCGTTACGATTTTATTATAAGTATAGATTTAGAACGAATGTGTAACATGTGTTTTCAAAATTCAAAAAAATCAAATCTTTATTTCCAAATAAAAATTCATACAATAGATAATAGGATTTCCATTGGCCCCAAACTAGGCAAGCCTGTATCTTGGGAACCAATTAATTACACATGTCCACAATGGTTGAGATGTTCGAATGTACTACAATAAAATAATTTTAACAGTAATAAAAATAGAAAGCAATAAATTTTTCGTGAATAATAGTCACGTACTGTACGTATTAAACGTTTTATTCTATACGTTTCTAATTCACTCTCATTTTTTTTTTTATTGAGGTTCGGATAGAATAGATCTATTATAGGTATTTCATGTAAACCAGATAGGCAATTATGAAATGTCGAGACTCTAGGTGCGCAGTTCTAAATATAATGTTGTGGAAAGATGATAAATGATATTTATTTCAGTAAGTAGGCGATTACAGTTTTTACTAGACACTAGCTTTATATTAAAGAACTTTTGTTGCGAAAGCGAAAATGTATCTACTAACTCGATTTTCTACCATGATTTTTTTTTTTTTTTTTTAACGCTTTAGCAATCGCTAATGTTGTGTCTCTTTCAAAAACCTCAGGGATGTTCAACGAGAAAAAATTGCCGATTGTACTTACTGCGATCGTTCGGAAATAAAGTCAGTTCTTAAAACCCTTTTATATAATACCTCCACAGATTCTTGAAAAAAGATATAAATAACTGAAATTACCTGTCCCCCGCGAAACAGATTACGGTAGTTCCTAAAAATGTGAACGGGAGTGGATGAAAGCCTTTTTCACAAAATAAACTTCGTTATCGACACTCCGGATGCCACGCTTGAAAGTAATTGGGTAGGCAGTACCGCGGCCGGGCGGTAACCAATGTGACAGCTGTAAATAGGTAACGGGCAGCAAACCTAACTTATTTTGAAAGGACATTATTTTTTAAAATTGATTACCTGGAAATCCTACAGCTAAACAAACAAATATAACAATAAAAAAAAGTAAACACTGACTTATAAAACTAATATTTTTCTATTTTGAGTGGCATAAATAATACAGAAACATGAGTTTACAGCAATCGCAGTGATAAGCTGTTTTTCATTCAAGAGTTCCATTGTCTATCTCCGAAGATCTTCATCAGATTTTCACCTTCCGAAACAAAGCCGTTTCGAAAAAAAGAATTTTGCTAATGAATATATGACGGAGATAACATACATAAAATAAAATATAAACATCCGAATTGAGAACCTCCTCCGTTTTTGAAGTTGGTTAAGAAGGCAGAGACAGTAAGCCAAAAATTATTTTTATTTACTCGTGTAGAACAGATAAACAGATACATGTGAGAGAGAACAGATAGATGTGACATAAATTTCTACTTCGATGTTCTTTCAGATGCAGAAAAAAGTTGCGTAAAAATCGCAGATGTTTTTATGTTTCATTTAACGTGATAACCTCTCGGCACCCTGTATATTATATACCATGGCTACAGTTCACAGATCACTTCTGTTCACGTTTAAACCATGCCCTTAAAATATATTATAGGTAAGTTCTATAAAATCATACACCAAAGCGCTTCGTGTCAACAATTTGTACCAGCAGTGAACACCGTGTTATGACGTAACTAAGTCGATACAAATTTTATGGCTTCAGCTCCGTGTCCAACCCATAGAGTATTTAGTAAATGGAGTGCTAACTCACACAATTTTTTACTGCGTAGAATGAAATATCTGTTATCGGACGATAAATTACAGTACCTACGTCATTGACCTTAAATATGATTCTAAAAAATAAGCCGTGCCTTCTCCCATCTGCGAATACCGTAAAATATGACAAAGGAATTATGCAAAAAAAATGGGAAACTGTGTTTTTCTGTATATTACGAGCAACATACTGCGATCAATCATTGCCAAGTGGTGATTATATACTATAATATTATGAGCAGTCGATGTTTACGGACTAAATAATGGCGTCGCGACATACTCAGTGTATATTTAGATATCTTTTGCAGTGTTTGCCTGCATATTTGTATTTCATTCACTACTTGGTTTGTGTCACGTTGCCATTTAACAGCGCTGCGCAGGGAGTTAGATTTCGATTACGTATATTGTTTCCCTTATCCCGTGGGGGAAGGATCGACAGATTTTTATGCGTTCTTTTTTTTTCGTTGGCACGATTTTGTATTCACGTATATTCCCGGGTAAAAATAGGCCACTCTGAACATTTCAACTAGGCTTACCCGGGAAAACGTGACGCAATGGTTATTACTTTGGTAGATACTATTATTACATACTATGGAAAGCTGGTAGATATATATAGGCTACGTACGTAGGAGTACGTACATACAGTGGACCGAGCACGAATGTTTTGACGTAAACGTAAGCAAAATTGGATATAAAATACGTTGAACCTATCGCATTTATGTTCAATTTTATGCAACAAAGAAAGAAAGAAAGAAAAGAATGAAAATTAATTTTATTCCGTACGGAATAATGACGGCGCCACATTCACAACAGACGAAACACAATAAAAAAGAAATAGGTACACTTCTAATAAATAAATAAAAAATGAAAACATGCCATCGAGCGTGCCCGCACTTGTTTCATGAAAATGTAAAACCATTGCATGTATTTCCAAAAAATATCATGGATTACACGTGTATTTTTTGTTCTAAATTTGGTTACGTTTACGCATGGAGATAGTATAATATATACCTTACTATTTCTATGCATTTACGTTACTATACGTCAAAACATTCGTGCTCTACCCACAGATCTATAAAAAAATACGCAAATATTTTCGCCACAAGTTTTACGCAGAATTTTGCTTGCGTCTGTTCCGATGTATACAGTGACAAAAATATGTTTGTTGGCGCTTAAAACTGCGTCGAACAGGACGTACGTACTGCGCCACTCTTTATCACCATTACTTAGACAGCTTTAATAACTTGGAATGTAGCGCCTATATGGTCGACGTCATTTGACGTCACGGTCGGCGCAGTGGCTAAGCGATTGGCTTTCTGCGCTACGTGCCGCGGGTTTGATCCCCGCACGGAACAAATACCTATTTGTATCATCTACAGATACTCGTAGTTGTTTCGGGTCTGGGTGTGTGTACATGTGATGTGTATGTTTGTAAACTGTACCCACGGTACAGGAGAAATACGAGAGTGGGGCAATGCTTTATTATAAAAAATCGAATTTATATTTATATAGATAGCCTTCACAAATAATTTTAATTACTTTATGAATCTCATTTTTTCACTCATACTTACGTAGGTACCTAGATAGATACATAGGTAAGAGAGTGTTGAGTAAGATAATTGTTTAACCTTAGAATAATGCCATCTGACATAACACTATACGCAATAATTTAATTATTATAATTCAAACGGCCGGAGGCCAATTATATTAGTTATACACAATCATGTTCTAAAAATAACATTCATACGCACATCTGACAGTACTCCAAGCATACCAACATTAGCGACTTCCATCCGTCCGCAAACACGTCACATTCTGGCTTAGCTTCCAAGAGGCCGTTGAGCGCGGAGAGTACGAGGATCGGGCGATTAAGCTCGCGAGACAGTGCGACACGGGGGCACGGCAAACAATCTGTGCCTCCTACTACGAATATAGTTGTCGGGAACAAATAGTTGGGTCAGCTCATTGTGTAGTTCATGAGCATCAATATTCCCAACAATGACTTTGCACATGGCCATCATTTGATCATTTTTTCTTCTGACCTCCAGAGAATTATACCCTAAACTGCCTAGTAAAAAGTTTGTAGGATATATAAATGGATAAAATCCATAATAATATACACGCCTGCGAAACGAACTCAAAGGATACATTATAAGTTTCACAAAGAAATTTTAAATCTTTTAACACCCAAAGCAAATACAAAAATCTTCAAAACCATTTATCAAACACTTTTATAAAGGCATGGATCGACAGTCTAAAACTCTTCGATAGCTACACGGTAGAGGATTTCTCCTGTCACTTTTAATAAGTGAACTCTGAGCCTTATTCAAGTTGACGGGAGAAGTCGCGAATGAATTCGCTTGGAGAAAAGGCTTTTAAAATTGCAACGTGGGGTCGTCCTTTGTTATACTCGTATATTACTATAGTCCCTTTTCTTTGTGCCATTTTTTAACCTATTGGAAAATTCTCTTATTCAAAGGATCTGCCATGATCAAGCACATGATTCTTTAAAACAGCTACTTAGCCAGTAAATTCCATTTAAGTGGTAGTAGATTTCCATGTTACGAGGTAGACTGGGTTAGTACTACAGTCTTCCTGTTCCACCCATCATAAGAACTATGTTATATATAGTACATAACGATTAGAACAAGGCTGTAATATTCATAGAGATAATATTAGTACCTATATTGTGTAAATTCATGTCGAATTTTAACCGGGGCCGCTCCCGCGGCTCCACATATTATTTTTAACTTGATTTATGAAAAGAGTATCCATGGAGTTTCTTACCGGTATCTTCTCCAGGACCAACCCACTTGGAACCGTGCGCCTACAATCACGACGTTTTGAAAGTGCCTGCAAAGGCCCAGTTGAAATAAAAATCTTTGACTTTGACTTTGCTGAAATCCAATATTATTAACGTGTTTTATTCTGTAATTGATATTATCAGAAATTCATTCAATAACCACAATTTGCCCACTAGTCATCAGTGCATTGTTTAAATGTCTACGTAAACATAGTACGTTCCGTTATCAACAACCATATTATGTCATAACTCATTCCTAATCATTTATCATTGAAACGTTAGGTACAGTCTCCCGAGTAAAATCTTTCGCTTACAATTCTTTGTTGTGACGAAGGAAAATGGAAAAGACAATAAGCAAACATTTTTATTCAAAAAGATTCGAATTTAGATTAAAAAGATGTACCTATATATCGCAGGATAATAAATAAATCTAACTAGAGGTCGCCAAGTGGTCGAAATCTCACACTCCTCCGTGCGCGCAATATGCTTAAAAAGGAGAACAAAGCTTTCCCTTCACGTATTAATATATAGATAATTTAACTGACAAAATGCAGATTTATGTTATAGTTCTAGACACGTTCAATATTTTTAAGAAATGACGGATTGGCGTTTCCTAATTTCAACTAATTTTGACTGAGAAGCGTCAAAATACTTTTAAAATAATTTGAAATTACTGAGTGTGGATCGCACATAATTTAAACTATTTCGAAAACTATCGTTTTTCGGGTTCACAAGATAGTATCCAAATTACGTCTTTTCTTATTTTCCTGCAACATAAATTAAAAAGTCATTCGGAGAAAACATCTGTCAACAATTTTTTAAATTCTTGTCTCATATATTTACATATCAAGCTGCGTACATACACAAATCACATGCACAAACATCCAGAAGACCCAACAAATATACCTTGGATATAAAAAAATGTGTTCCTACGCAACCGAGCCGGAATTCAGATGCCAAATATTCGAATACCGGATGAAGATCGGAGTACTGAGAACCTTCGACAATAAAGATTAGTTCACAACACCTTTCACGACACGAGCGGCCCAGTCCCTTAGCACCAGGCTTTCGGCGCTACGTGTCGCGGGTTCGATTCCCGCAAAGAACAAATATAAGTATAGCCAGTATTTCCGGGATTGGGTGTGTAATTTTTTGTTTTGCAGTTTTTTTTTTTTTGGGTTTTTAAAATGTTTTCATCCGTTTTGTATTTGTAGATTACATACCTATTTATCCTAAAAACTATCGGTCGTATTGTCGGTTTATGCGAATGCACATCATGACTCGACCAACATTAGGCGTTTTCACATTTTGCCCTTTCTTCTGACTTCCGCCACTTAGGACCACCAGGTGGTCCTAACCACCCAACAAAACCTCCGATCCTAACCTATCTACAAAAATAATTTAAACCCATTTGACGCGTTCAATCAGATTGTTCACACTCGTCCTCTTTAGCATATATAGTACAAAATATTCATGGCAGGACGTCCCCAACATCTAAATTAGCTCCAGCAGATTGAATTACATTTTTTCCGAGGAATTTCGGATGGTACGTGCTTCGCATAGATATGCGGATAGTAATCAGGTTTGCAGATTCCGAATGCTATGAATTTTTTCGACGGCATCCATATTGGATGGGCGGGATTTAAGTGTGCTTATTGACTAAATATGATTTTGGTGTTGGAAGACTACTAAATGGGTGTTGTATACGTCATCGGGTGGTAGTTCATTCAACCCGTATATCTCAGTCCGCTTCTTCTTCATGCGGGTGGTACATTGCTAAATTTCACCAGCCTTTGCCACCTCTTCGGCTTTATTTGTGACAGCAGAGGTCGCTCAGGGTTAGGGCACAATGAGCAGAACAGTAGATGTGCCTTTTTTTTTTTAAACTTTGCCTCTCTCTAGTGATTGTTGAGCTCGACTTAAGTAACCAATTGATTAGATATTTTTTTTGCGAGCTGTTTGGATTGCTAGAACTTCTGGCTAAGAAGACAGAAAAGTAGATTGAAGTTTATAGTATTTTTTTATCCGATTTTAACCTATCTAGCTGATCGAGAATTATCTTTTCCTTCTTTAATATATTATATCCATCCATTTTATTTGAAAAATCTTGATATACAAAACAGTACTCCCTTCAAATAGTCCTCCAATCACAAACTTTCTACTCATATTAAATATTGATAGATTCGCGTTTAATTGGAGTGGGCATCAATTTGTGAAATGCAATTTTGTCAGCACTGCTGCAGATTGCGCTTCAACTGGTAAATTGGCTCGTTATTGCGATGCCAATAGCACAAATAGCCATCCATTTTTATAGAGTTGATAGGCTCGCTATTTATTTTTAATGATACAATTGAAGTAGAAATTACATGGAAAGAAAGAAAGAAAGAAATAAAAAAAGAAAGAAAAATATTTATTTTCCGTACGGGAGAATGACGGCGCCACATTCACAATAGACAAAACACAATAAAAAAAAATAGGTACACTAATTCTAATAAAAAATAAAAAATGAAAACATGCCGTCGAGCATGCCCGTACCGAAAAGGATGTACCTTTTCGGTACGGGCATGCTCGACGGCATGTTTTCATTTTTTATTTGGAAGGCTATTTTTTTTAACTTTAATTCTAGGTATTTCTGTCTTCTGATCTTATTTAGAAGGCACAGTTAACATAAACTCCACATGTATAAACATCCAGACCCGGAACATAACCCCACGGAGAAAACTGGTTAAGTATGAGTCACTTCTTGTATATGTACATATATATAATTCTTGTTATTTATTCATAGTAAAACAGTTATATAACTTGGTCCAAGTCACATAACTATGCGGGAATCAAATCGAGATTCGTGACCCCTTTTCGCAAGTAGCCAAGTTCTTAGCCACTACGATAAGCAAGCCTAATTTAAGCATTTAATTCCACTCCAGTTAAAAAAAATCTTTTAAAAGGTTTGACTGCAGAGACGTGTTTTTTTTTTTTTTTTTCACCCTAATCAGATCTTACTAAAACCTCTTCGTCAGAGATTGTTTGCTTTAACTTCAAGCGGTATCAATCTCGGGTCGCTAAAAGATACAAATAGACACCGCAAGAGATATCCTAGCCGATTGATATTTCTTAAATGTCCTAACTTTCGGCTTTAACTGCGACATCATTTCGAACTTAAATACAAAATATCAAGTGTCAAAAACTTGAACCTGTAAATTGTAACTTTGAAATAAGACACTGAGTTTGAACCCCATTACGAAGGTCTTCTAAATTTAAAACTTCACAAAGGATAAGCACTGCTCTATCAAACTCGCTAATGGCAAGCAACGTAGAATTCGTTTAAAACTTTATACACAAAGGAATAAATAAATTCCAATTTCAAAAATATACCACTTCAAAAATCAGTCATGTGGAAATGTATTTCTATTGTTGTAGAATTAAAGTCTATTTTTGTCTGGCTCAGTACAATTTTTTGATCATTTAAAGTATATTTTTTTAAATCCGTTAACAATAATCAAACGAACGCTTTTAGTTATCCCTTTGTGTTTAGATACTTAAGACTGGATTCATGTTTTTTTTTCATACCCATACGGTGGCGTTCAAGCATATAGCCCGCCTGATGGTAAGCAACAACATCGCCTCATTTTTACAATACTTGCGTTTTTATTAATGTATTCGTGACAATATTTCATATTGTAATCAATTTCCTGATGGATGTATAAATAATAAAGAACACAAATTAATGGAGTAAACTCTACATTAACGTAAATAAATTATGTAATTTTTCGTTGAAAATAATTCTTAATTCAAAAGTTTTTTAACCCCCGACAAAAAAGAGGGGTGTTATAAATTTGTAGTGTATATTTGTGTGTCTTTCAGTGGCATCGTAGCTCCCAAACCGATGGACCGATTTCAATGCAGTTTTTAAATTGAAAGCTAGTTTAATCGGGTATCATCTTAGCTATGTTTCATGAAAGTCTGTTTAGCCGTTCAAAAGTTTTTGACGGTTAGGTTATTCAGTATATTGACCTACTGAATCGGTCAACTTGTCAAAAGGTTAAGAAACGATGCTGCCAATAAATTCTTAGATGGTTGATCAACAAACCAACTTAAACTTCAACAAACTTGTGCAAATAGCCGCCTACTATAAAGTTTACGAAGTACAGTCGTGTACATATACAAATACGTTACCGTTTTCTTCATCTAAAATAAAATGAAAAATCCAGCCCATTACTGTCCCACTGCTGGGCACGGGCCTCCTCTCAGAATGAGAAGGGTTAGGCCTTAGTCCACCATGCTGGCCTAGTGCGAATTGCCGGACTACGCACACCATCGAGAACTTTATGAGGCCCTCTCAGATGTGTAGGTTTCCTCACGATGTCTTCCTTCTCCATTATCTGCATATGAATCCAAAAAGTCAGAAGTGCGGGCCGGATTTGAACGCAGACCCTCCTGCATGGAAAGCAAGCGTTCAACCGCTGGGCTATCACTGCCTTCATCTAACTTTGAATAAAATATTGATTACGTTCAGCCACATAGCACATAGAGGGCACTGGTGTCGATCTCAGCATACTTTAAAAAAGTATATTAAGTTTATGTAACTGACATAATCTACGACTCAACGTAAAATAATATCAAAGCAATGACCTAAGGTACACTTACATACAGCGGTGGTTTGGCGACTTGCCATGGATTGCAGTTGGTGCACCTCTGCAAGTTTGAAATCGATTAGTTATTGCTGCAGGCTGCACCACTATAAAAGTGTAGGACTAATAACATACTATGAGGTTTTGAGTAGCTAACGCAGATATTCATAAGTCTTTATGTTCTGAAAATATGAACTGGTAGCGATATCTATCGAATATCACCTCGTCCGGTCGGAGGATCCTCCCTTTTCAATGGAGAAATACCATACCTCGTTGCTCTACAAACTTATTAAACTATAATTTACGTAAACAGACACGGTTATATTGTATAGCTGATACGATCTTTATTCAGCGTAAAATAGAATAATATCAAAAGCAGAGACCTCAGGTACACTTATGTACAGCGGTGGTTTGGCAACTTGCCACGGACCACGGTTAGTGCCCTTCTGCAAGTTTTAAATTGATGCACCACTACAAAATTATAGCACTAATAATAATAATCTTCATTTTCAGACAACAATGGGTCTACTGTGTTGTGAACAATGAAATTTATTCTCTGTAACTTGCAGTGACTTGGTCCGGTGGGTCAACGCCCACACAAGCGGGTAGCATGGTGTTGGGTTTGTTGCGCAGTCCGGGGATTAGTAATTTACCATGACGTTTTGGATAGTTAATACTGAAAGAAAGAAAGAAATAAAGTTTATTGGCACATAAATGCTAAAAACACAGAAAATAAAAATAAAATAAAATCAGTAGTTGTGCCAAACGGGCCAGCAGCTCAGCATAATGTTGGGTGCCAGTACGTTAATACTGATTACCCAACGCTGGTTTTCAGCTGCAACCCAGGGTGCCACTGATACTGATATGTATAGAGACTAGTGGTCGCCCAGTGGTCGAAATTCGACCATAACTTTAACTCTCTGCACTCCTTCTCCATATAAACTTTAACTATGCTAAATCTCATACTCTTCCATGCGCACAATATGCGTAAAAAGGGGTACAAAGTTTTCTCTTCACGTAGTATATACATAGATTAGGATAATGGTTTAGTAAAATATTTGTATGAATAATCGGAAAAGATCTACAACTCATCGGAGAATAGAATAATATTAAAAGCCGTAACCTCAGGTATAATATGCAGCGGTCAGCAATGGTCTGGCAACTTGCCACCGGACAGAGGTAGTGCACCTCTGCAAGTTTTAAATTGATAAGTTATTATTGCTGGTATTTTCGTTATGTAAAATTGGTTATCGTCGTTGATAATCCCATGCCGCGTGCCTAAAATTGTTAAATACCACGTCCATACACTGTTACTAAATATATAGGAGACCAAAAATATACAAAAAATTCAAAAAAAAATATCTAAAGAATTTTGAAAAACATTTTAATGACCCCTCATTAAAATGTATTTTTAACCCAACAACGGTTGCTACGGAAATCACTCGGTCTATAATTTGAAGCAACATTGCTGCCATCAAGTTTTGGATGAGATCATTTTTATGCACCAATATTTGTATATACAATATTTGTATATTGTACAATATACAATATTTGTATATTGTACAATATTTGTGCTTCAAAGAGTACGATTTAAACATTTTATATTCTGACATTTAACTTTTCATAAAACTGGCGCGTGGGCGGCATAACATCAAAGGCCCTTTACTTTTAACTGAAATAGAAACGCCCATTGTGCAAACCGTAATAATAATAAACTTACTGTTAATAATACTAGAAAATAGAGTTTTCATTTCTATTCATAGCACCTCTATTTATTTACCATTTTGAATATCTAACTGGAAAAAAACGGTTCAGAGCGGTGGAAAACGGTCATTTCTTTTTTTTTTTTTCTTTCATAACGACGATTTCATTGTGTAAAGGTCTCTTTGACTGTTGGAGCGTTTACACGTTGAAAATGTTTACTAAAGGTTCATTTGAGAGCGTGAACTCGTCTACAAAAAGCGGGTATTTTAGAATTTTTTGTAAAGCGTTTTTATTTGAGAGCGCGGGGTTTGATAATGGAGGGGAGTTTCGATCAAATTTGTTTCCATTGATTTGGGGCTCAAATTAATAATATTTCCTTGAAATTGTTATGGAGTCTTAGAAATAAAGGGATGAGGACAAACGCCCTACATTTTTTCATTCCAATTTTAGTCATCCTGCCTAATTATACGATAATAAAGAGAAATATTTTTTATTTTATTTTATACGAGGCATCCTTAAACTCAGACGATTCATTATTACTTAGATATTAATTCAATTTTGTTTTTTGTACCAAAACATGTAGAAACTTCCTCAAACTTAATAGCTTTACACTTGTATTGTTTACTCATGTTTTATAAAATAAACATATCTTTATCTTTAATAAATGCTGTTCATAAGGTGTAAGTAAATAAGTAAAAAATAATAACAAAAATATCTCTCGATAATTCTCGTTTATTCCACGGAACAATAGATTTCTTAAAGAAAAGAAAATGCCCGGTCACCTGATTCTCATTGAAGAATATTTTCACTGTATACAAAATACCTATGCTGAAGCTCCTTTACAATTTCCGTTTAAAACGAATAGATTCCTGCTGGAAGAAATAAGCACTTAATACCGAACAGAAATAACATTTGTCGATCTTGACAAGGATAAGTCAGTGTCTTACCAACTTTTTTTATATTTAATCTTTGTCCCTCTCTAGGATGTCTCTTGTATCGTGGGTACAAACATATATGTCACATGCACACACACCCAGACCCGGAACAACTATTTTTAGGCTATACAAATATTAGTTCCGTGCGGGGATCGAACCCGCGGCATTTAGTGCAGAAAGCCGTTTAGTCACTATGCAAACAATGCCATCAAATTTTATTTTTATTATAATATATAGGTATTTCTGTTTTTCTGAGACCCGCATGTTGTCTCCATAAAATGATTTCCGGAACCATTACACCTTCAAAATAGGGCCCAACTTCTTCATAAATCAAAGACATTTAGTTTAAAATCGTTTATCTTTGTTGCAGAGATCGCGTTCTCCGAGTAGCTCTGCCCAGAGGCAGCTGGATGAGGCTGACCTGTTCATGGACCTCATCAAAGACGTCGCCAACGAACTGGATATCGACGTGCTGTGTCATAAGGTAAGGACTGTTCAAATGTATCGAGGGTACAGTTTACAAACATACATGTCACATGCACACACACCCAGACCCGGAACAACTATCTGTAGATGTTACAAATATTTGATCACGAAAGAGATAGCGGGACGAACTTGATAAAATAATGAATGGTCACACTGGCTCTAGACCGAAAAGCCTGAAAACCAGGAGGCCTTTGCCCAGTAGTGGGAAGATGCAGTAACAATAGCGGGAATCGAACCCGTGGCACGTAGCGCAGAAAACTAATCGCTTAGCCACTGCGCCAACCGTGTCTTGAGTCGTCTATATAATAGATCTTTATTTCATGTAAATCAGACACATGCACTTATAAAATGTCGAGGCTCTAGGTGCGCGGTTCCAAATAGTAGGTTCTATGAAGAAGAACCGGCAAGAAACTCCATGGAAACTCTTTTAAAATATAATAGATTACAATCTTGATCAGTACAAGGTTGAGGTAAGAGCTGCGAGAATAATGTAATTTAATGTGAATAGGATAATAATGATTTGCCTCCGAATAAGATTGCCATGGCAGTTACAAGCTGACCAGTTCAGATGTTTGTTCTACATTTGGCTGAAACTCAAAACACGTGTTAATAAGGAATTTATCTTGCTAAACAATGGATCTAGCTTGACTGTTGTTGATGAATGTCAAATGTAAACCTTGTCAAAAGTTCCGGCGAAGTTTGATGGCTGTTGTGTAATGGGTAACGGATGTGTGAATGTTTCAGGGAACTGGTTAAACTCGTATATTGGAGTTATATCCCAAGAGTCGTTGCCATGTAACTAAACGTCAACTTGTGATGAAGTCCTCCTTTTATCACCTCATTTACCATTTATTCCTGGCAATCATCTTATAACTGGCCACCTTTACCTTCCAAATTTAAATCCAAAATTAAAATATTGCGCCTCATACAAGAACCTATCTAATATTCTTGGCCTCATATTTTTCAGACTCACTCTGCAGTCTGTACCTCTACCATGAGTTTTCCGTGCCGTCTAACGTTCACGTTCACAAGCAATATTTGTATAGTGACTTTAGTTCACAATTTATACCGCTAGAGGCGCTGAAAAAATTCCCATACAAATATTGCATGTGAACGTGAACGTTAGACGGCACGGAAAACTCATGGTAGAGGTACTGTTATTTTTACAATAAAACACAGCTGCTGTCCAATAGATATTTTATTTGCTTATTATATTTTTAACAAGTTTCCATAATAATATATTTATCGAATCATGTCTAACAGTTTTCTTTTCTATTAATTATTTCATAACAAGATGTAATTTTCTGTTCCTGTCTATTTCCTGTTTTATCTATTTCTCAACGTTGTTCCATGAGTCCCTCCCAGAGACTGAGCATAGCCGAAGCACATAGAGGGAAGGACTCCGGGACAAACTTAGGGACATAACATAGTCAATACTTTTAGCAGCTTGATACAGCGACTGAGCGTTACACACCGCACACATTCAGGGCCCCAGGTCCTTAGGGCATCTGGCGGAGAGGTGAAGCGAGGGGGAGAGCGGGCGGGGTGGTATCACAACAAAGACTAGTATCAGAGCCCTAATTCTGCTATTTCGATCGAGTCTCAATCATGTCAGAATAGTCGCGTAATTGTTGGTTTTTGCAGTCGTTCAACCTATTTTGACTTCTATTGCGCAGGTAATAGAAGTAAAAGTCGGTTATTTGCCAGTTATTAAGTGTCGTTCTATAGATTTTGACTACTATTACCTACGCAATAGAAGTCGAAATCGGTTTATTATCACTCAGGGATAGGTTTCTATCAATGAATGAAATTTTAGAATCGTTTCGTTTCAGTAGTTCTAGAGTTTAACCCCTACGTACTACAGGTGTGCGCCGACCGGCGTGGCGCACGCCGCCGCCGCCAATTTATTCTTCGGCGTGATCGGCGCCAACGTCATAGTATGTAATATTCTAGTTTTAGGTACAATGCAGATATATACTAGTAAACTAAACACTAGAAATGTCTAAATATACGCTTAAAGGTTTATTTTGACGTATTTGTTTACGCAAATTTAATAAAAGTCAACAAAAAATATGTAAAACATACTAATCCACTTCCTTTATAAAAATTTACAAGTATTCAAATGATTTGCTCGGTCTTCAGCAGTAAGTACATGTACCCACGCCGCCGGAAGAAAAGCAGGCAAGTGTTAATTTAAACTTCAGTTTACGACCCCTATCAAAACGCTTGAGGAGAATAAAAGCGGAAATGTGCTTTTGTTTACTGCTCAGCTCATCCTAATACGATTTACTGCTGAATAAGTAGGCAATCTAGAATAGAATAGAATAGATCTTTATTTCATGTAAACCAAAATACTACTACTACTATTTATACTATATTTATACTTAGAAAGAAAGAAAAAACATTTATTTGTCACAAACACAAGACGCACTAGTATGATAGACATAGATATTAAGAAGAGGACAGGTGCATAGACAGAGAATACAACTTTAGGATGGCAACAGTGTAAAACTAAGCAGAAAAAATAATAATTAGAAAAAATAAAAATTATGTGGGTATACTGCACCGACTGAACATCAACAGCCTTTTGACTATTCAGTGTGTGTCCCGAGCTGTAGCAAATGGGTGTCCAGCTCAGCATGTGCCAGGCTATGAAACCTGACGCTGATATTCTGCTGGAGGTTACGACATACGGATGTCGAGCAAAGCAGTAATAAATAATTAGCGTTTTGACGAATAGTGCCTGTGAAATTGAAGTAAGTATTATGTATAATTTTTTACTTGTAATGTGTAAGCATGCGTGTGTTGTATATGTATAAGCTTTTTGCCCTGAAACTGAAGTATAGACTATCTATTCTAAAGCCTTACATGTTACCACGAGACGAGTAGTATATCGACAGAGTCGGAGTGTTAATTTGAACTCCAGTTTACGAGCGTCCCTCGTTACAAACATCCCTCGCTGATTCAAGAAGCTTATTTTAGAAAAGTTCAAGAATGTAAACTGTACATTCGTTTGTTTGTCTTTGTTTGAATTTAACTTTAAGGAAATAGTACGTGAAAGAGATAGAAAAAAAAAGAAAAAAAATGTATCTAGCCCATATTTGTCCCACTTCTAGGTACAGGCCACTTCTCAGAATGAAAAGGGTTAGGCTTTAGTCCACCGCACTGGCTTGGTGCATGTTGGCGGACTACACACACCATCGAGAACTTTATGAGGCCCTCTAAGATGTGCAGGATTTGTTACGATGATTTCCTTCACCGTTAACACAACTGATAAAAACATTGCGATCCGCAATGATGATGATGATTATGAATTCGTAAAGTCCGAGGTGCGGACCGGATTCGAGCTCAAACCCTCCTGCATGGGGTGAGCGTTCGACCGCTAGACTATCACTGCTTAGATCTAAGAACAAAGGTTTAATTTTTCAATGAATTTTGTGCATTCTGTGTTTTCTGTTTTTAAATCATATGTAAATGCTTGATATTAATGACCGTAATAAAAAAATATCTAACAATGGCGGGCTTCTCCCGGGAGAAAATCTTGCAGAACCTAAAATCATGTTACTTTTGTTTTTAATAACAAACTTGGAGTAGTAGCAAGGGACTTAAGATTTTATATTTAATCTTGGTTCTTCGCAAGCTTAAAACTTAAGAGATTTAACAGCGTACTGCTCGACGTGGACGGGGGATGGGCCGCAGTCGAAACGGGGACGAAGAGGGATCAACGCGCCGGATTTTTTTAATAAGCTGGTTCATGCAATAGGATGACTATTTTTTTTTTTTTTTTGTTCTCAGTGTCTTTTGTATTTTTTACTGTTTAAAGGTTTAAGTTAATTTTTAAAAGGCTTTTATTAGCTTCACTTGTAACTAACTATGTAAAAAAATCTTAGAAATTAAATTTGACCCACTTCCCGGTTTCCGATTGAGCTAAAATTTTGCATACACGTTTAGTTTGGATGACAAAAGCGTTTTCTACAAAAGCAGATTGTCTAAGACTGACTGTCTTAGAAAATCTGCTCAAACTGCACCGTGGGTTGTAGATTCTATTCCCACACAGAACAAATTGTATGGCTTACAGATTTGGTACCGCTTAGCAATCCATAAATATGATTTATGGCCGTAAATTGTACAGTCAATATCAAAATATGATGTGTACATATGAGAAGTATGTTTGTAAACTATACTGAATGTACTGTATTGAAATTTATTACCCGTGTCGATGTTCATCACCATTTTAGTTTTTTTTTTTTTTTTGTTGTAAAAACATTGCCCCTCACTAGCATTTCTCCTATATCGAGGGTACAGTTTACAAACATACATGTCACATGCACACACAACCAGACCCGAAACAACTATTTGTAGATCATACAAATATTTGTTCCGTGCGGGGATCGAACCCGCGGCACGTAGCGCAGAAAGCTAATTGCTTAGCCACTGCGCCAACCGTGTCGTCGTAGTTCCGCGGTAGACCTCCTGATCGGTTTTACGAAGTTTCACGATGCTACTTCTTAGTTGTGTTGTACTAGGTACTAGTATAATTGTCATGTGAGTGATCATCATTTACTTTTACCCGACTACGGCGAGGATGTTTTTGATATTGACTTTACCTCACGTCATGCTCGGGACGTCATGAACGTCTGCCGTCTGTCGGAACTGGTCAGCTTGTAACTGCCATGGCAATCTTATTCACAGGCAAATCATTATTATCCTAGTCTTATTTTTATTCACATTAAATTACATTATTCTTGTAGTTCTGACCTCAATATTGCACTGATCCAGATTGTAATCTATTATTTGAAAAGAGTTACTATGGAGTTTCTTGCCGGTTCTTCTCCGAAGGATTTACTATTTGGAACCGCGCACAGTCTCGACATTTCATAAGTGCCTGTATCTGGTTTACATGAAATATTCTATTCTATTCTACCTACGATACAGAAAAATCCTAGTTGGGTAAATATTGCTGAGCGGACTTGGCAGGAACGCCAGGCTATCAAATAAACAGCTATTTCACAGTGAGCTATAAAAGCGCAGTTTAAATTACAAGAACAACGTCCTTTTGTCTGTTCATCACTCTTACAACAGTTTTATAGGGGAAGCGTCCCGGTTTTAAATTGACTTATTATGTTTTAGGGCTGTTTTCTTCAGAGAATTATATTAAGGCTCCATTGACATCATTACGATTTCCTTCAGTATATAACGTCCGAATTGTCAAAAGACATTTCATACATATATATTTTCAGAAAGACTTCCTCCCTCTCACGATTATTTCAATTGTTTTTGAACGAACAACTTTCATAAAACTTTATCGTTTCTTGCCCAAAAATAAAAGCTTTGTTCAGCCCTCCATACCCTCGGGACCCAACTTAGTGTCTCCAACCATGATAATATTACTCCATTCCATTTATAGGGTACATTGTACCCCAGGGAGTCAATTCAGCTAAATCGGTTATCTAGAAGCGGTTTGGTATTTGCCCTTCCCTTAACGATATGTTTTACTGAAACAAATATGGGTCAGACTGGTCGGATTTTGGCTTAAAGATGTATTTAAACTGGTTTTGTATGTTAATCTTGGGGAGATGGAAAATATACTGTGCGTAGGTATTTATTGTTATTGCTATATGAACACACTTATCGGGCTTTAGTGAAGATTCATTTCGGCGCCATAGCCCGAATAACATATGTCCCAAGACCTTTTTTAACCTCCGACAAAAAAAAGGGGTGTTTTAGGTAAGTTTATAGTGTGTATCTGTATATGGCATTGTAGCTCCAAAACGGATGTACCAATTTCAATGCAGTTTTTTATAATTGAAAGCTAGTTTAATCAGGTATCATTTTAGCTATGTTTCATGACAATCTGTTCGTCCGTTAAAAAGATACAGTTCTTTTTCTAGTCGGAGGTTTTTGACGGTTAGGTTATCAGCTTATGTCCTTATCGAGTAGATAACCTATTCAGTGCAAGAGTTCTTAGCCGATAAATTATTAATGTTTGTTTTGTTAATTTTGCATGCGTTATGGATCCGATAACAAAATGTATTATCAGATTTTTTGCACCTACATTAAATAATCTAATCTATTCTATTCTGTATATCAAATATCTAATTCCTTTCAGCCGTTTATACTTGATTGAGTAACAAATATATAAACATCTTCACAAACGTTCACATATACAATATTAGTTATGATAACGATACGACCACCTCGCAAAAAGGATCACAGCAGACTGCTTTAAATTCTGCTCACCCATAATCGAAGGCAACACAAGCTTCCAAAGATAAAAGAAAATATCTTACACGCAGGGATGCTGCGATAAATGCTAAACACGTCGCGTCTTGAGTGAGGTAGGCAGCGCTCCCCGTCACGGCCCGTATAAAGGAGAAAATAAAAAGTAATAAAAACTTAGTTGCTTATCATCCTACCTAATTGTAAAAGTACCTGAGGGGCAGCAGGAACCATAAACTTATTATCCCCTTACATGCCAGATTCTAGACGCCAAAAATGATTAGTGCCAGCGGCGGCAGACTCAGCGAAAATTACGACCGGAAGTAACTTTTGGATTGCGCAAAAATGCCGAAAAAATTAATAATATTTTTTTTTATAAATGAAAGCTCCGTATTTAAGGAATCTTTTAAGTCATACACGAGGCGAATCGGTCCAGTAGTTTTTATACTTTATAGAATGTAAGCCGACGCGCCGACCGCAGCAGCCGGCGACGGTGGCAGCCGGCGGTGAGTGGCACTCGCACCAAATTCGGCAAAACCGCCGGCTGCCGACTGGCACGCCGCTGGTAGTATAATATGTTTATGGCAGGAACATAGAAATAATAAGTAGGGCTCTCCCCTAGGCAGGAACAGTCGTTTGACGTAGACCTGACACTAGCTGTCACTATTTACGCTCCCTATTGGTGACGTGAAGTTATTAAAAAACTTTTAAAATAAGTAAAATCCAAAACTTAACAGCTTCTGAAGTTGGGGCCTTTATTCTTCAATCCTCCTAGCTTGGCAGTGGCAAAGACATCAGAAGCTGTTAAGTTTAAAAAAAAAAAAAAAATACTTATAAGATTTTCGAAGTCGATTTTTACTTAAGTTTATTATATTTTTCTATTTTAAGTGGCATAAAAACACATAAACAAGCAATTACAGCAATCATGACAGCAACAACGAGCGATAAATGAATAACAATTCATTCAAGAGTTCCATTGTCTATCTCCGAAGATCTTCATCAGATCTTCACCAAATTTAAATGGGACCACCTCGAGAGTACCCTTAATAACAAAAAAGTCCTCTGTGCGCGCAATACTTATGCTTGAAAAGGGGTACAAACTTTCTCTTCACGTATTAATAAATAGATAATATAAATTTTAATAAATAAATTAAACATATACACATAAATATAAAAATATACATAAATAAATACAAACACATACATAAATGGCAAAAAAAGTACTTAAGAACGACAAGGAGAGATTTAATGATCTTTTACAGGTTTCTTAAAGATTTAAATTTACTGTTTCTTATCTCAGGTGGAAGTGAGTTCCACAACCTAACGCTATGCACAGGAATAGAAGACAGTCGTATACGACAAAACACTGTAAAAAATAACAAAGTGATTTTACCGACGAATGCACAACAAAGACAAAAGATACGACAAAAATAATTTAAATTCCGCTCATCCTGAACGCAGCTTCAAAAGATAAGCAGAAAATATTAAGACATTTTCTTTTCTCTTTATCCTTTGAAGCTCGGATTTTGTAATAGATGTGAAACACGTATCGTTTTGGAAGTTGAAAAATGTACTTGAGTATGTACCGAACGACCCTTGTCAGTGTCCAAAGGAAGAAAGTATAACTTAGTTGTTTGTCATCCCGTCTAATTGTAAGTGACAACATGAAGAAATTGTGTGTACAAAACTTTTTGAAGATTAATGCTTGATTAATACTATAAGCTTGTTAATGACCAGCTTCCGCCCGCGGCTACACCCGTGTGATGTTTTTATAAATTATAGCCTATGTTACACAGTGATAATAAAGAATTCTGCTGGTGAAAGAATTTTTTAAATCGGTCTATTAGTTTTTGAGTTTATCCATTACAAACAAACATACAAAAAATCAAACCTTTTCTCTTTATAATATTAATTTAGATTGCATAGAACGTTGAGTTGTACCCTAAAATAATTATATCAATTGAAACGAACCAACAAATAGACAAAGTAAATACCTACTACTAAAGACCTAAATTATTATTATTTATTTATTTCAGATTATAGATCACATAGCAGTTTTTTTTTTTTTAAATATTCAATGTACAGTTTTCGCTTCGTTACGATTTTATTATAAGTATAGATAACAATGCTAACTATGTTAGCGTGACATGTGAAAAGACAGTGACAAAAGATTTTAAAAATAAATTAAAATAATTTTTATAATTAATAATTTTATTAGATTAATAATTATTAACACCGGTAGCTTGAACCCTGTCCCGATACCGGTGGGCTACTACTTTTTATATTTTTTAATGTTATTGTGAAAATATTTCTAAAAGTAAAGTATGTATTTAAATGAAGAACATTAAAAAAAATACAATTGAATAGAATAAATAAAGTTGTATTTCTTCCTTTCAAATGTAACAGCAATTTCTATAGTCAACTTAAAGAAGAACTCGGCTGCTGAAGTCTTTCTCAGAATACGAATTTCGCCCGTAATTGCCGTAGAGGCACAGGTAGAAACACACAGGACAGGACAGGTGGAATTGAGGTAGAGGAGAATTAAGGAACATTTCCATTCACTGTGAGCTATTATTTATTTATATTACTATATTTATATATTTTGGTTATAGTATATTGATATTGTTAGAAAGTATGTTTATCTTCTGTTGTGCACTTGTGTCTATCCTCTGAACTTGTTTTCTTCTAAATTTTTTTTGGTTTGCTGTAAGAAAACTCAATTTTGAGTTAAGCTCGCCTATGTACAAGTTTTTCCTTTTATGTATTTTATTTGTGTTTATGTGTACAATAAAGAATAAGAATAAGAAAGAGGCCTGAGAATAGTACGTATAGACATAGACATACCTACTCTTTATTATACACCTGATAAAAAGGAGCAATTAATATAATAATTCCAATTAATCTTAATTAAACTTGGCTGGAATAGTCACCTAGAGCGATTGAAGCCCCGTAAAAAAAAAATTAAAAAAAAAGATAAAGCTTGATAGATATCTTGTCATCTGATTAAATTATGTTAATGGCTATAAGACAAGAGGCAGATCAAAGAAAAGATGGATGGATTGTGTGAAATATGACATGAATTTGAATAAAGTTAATCCGGAAATGACGTCTGATTGTGATGAAGGAAGAAAAAGACATATTGCGTCGACCGGAAATAAAATGGAATAAGAGCAGGAGAATGACGATAATGATCCCGCCATCTGTTGGGCATCAAAACCTTATTGACCATCCGAAGAATATTATACTTCTCTACTGCATCTTTATCCAATTATACAGGATAATTGGGTAATGATGCAATGGAGAACTGTATAGTATTCTTCCAATGGCTAGTAGATGCGTTAGCATCCCTATATAGTTTGTGGGCTAGTATAACAGAGGACATATAGACGGATGGCATCAGGGTTGCCAACTGTAGAACTTTTTTTCTCGTATATGTACACCAAAAAATCTCGTACTTTGGCTTTGCAACCTCGTATATTCCCCTCAAGCAGATAAAATGCCAAAAAAAGACAAGAAAAGAATCAGACCGTCTAAAAAAAAAGGTCGTCCGGCGTAGACTTTGTTTTCTTAAACAGAGAATGACTATATTCAAGATAGACTGGGCAGTGGACAAGCGTGTCTAAATTTCATTTAGTGCACCCATTGTAGGCAAAACAGTGAAAACCCATCATAAAATGTCGTATATCAAAAATCTCGTACAATATTGTACGAGGTTCATTGTGTCCTCGTACCTCGTACAGCAGACCACAAATCTCGTATTTGTACGAGGAACCTCGTACGTTTGGCAACCCTGGATGGCATTGTATTCACCATTATGAACAACTTATATTATGGGATCAAACACGCAATCGTGAAAACAAAATCAGCTGTTCCATACATTTACTCGTGTAATCTATATATTAATACGTATATTGCGCGCACGGAGGAGTGTTGATTTGACATACATAGTTAAAGTTTATAAGGAGAAGTAGTGCAGAATGTTTAAATTTTGGTCTGGAATTTCGACCACTGGGCGACCATTTAGGCAATTATTTCGCAGATTTTTTTTCGCGATTTCCTTATTGGTCGTATAGTAAAAGTTGTTCATATTGAGTACAATACCCTCCTTCAATATTTCTCTCACTCAACCGGTCACCCTGTATACCCAAAAAAACAGGAAAAATCTTTAAAAACATCAACAGAAAAACATAACCGCAACGTTCCTACAATATGTTCAGCCACATGACGCCAGCCATTAACGGTTATGAATGAAACGATATGAAGGAAACGGTATGATATTGAAGATTATAACGAAGAATCATGGTTATGTCGTGATGTTTGTCTGGCAGGATTTGGCGAGATTGGCCTTTTTATTTGTTGTAAAAATTCTTCTAGAAAAATAAGGGCGCAAGCTGAGCTTATATGACGTAACACCACATTATATAATGCTTGAAAGTAGCATAACTTTAATGCTTAGCAGCACGTAAGACACGCCAAAGTCAAAGATTTTTATTTGAACCTGGCCTTCGCAGGCACTTTCAAAACGCAGGTTCTAGGTTCCAAGTGGATAGCTATGATTTTGGGGGATATTTTTTTATGTAGTGCGCAGCAGAGTATTTCATTGTCCGTTCCTAAATGCAACCGAAGTACTAAAATTCACTCCAAAACAAAATACGACACGGTTGGCGCAGTGGCTAAGCAATTAGCTTTCTGCGCTACGTGCCGCGGGTTCGATCCCCGCACGGAACAAATATTTGTATGATCTACAGATAGTTGTTTCGGGTCTGGTTGTGTGTGCATGTGACATGTATGTTTGTAAACTGTACCCTTGATATAGGAGAAATCTTAGTGAGGGGCAATGATTAAAAAAAAAAAAATGTGTGGCTTGTGCTTGTTAATTATGCGAGTTCCCCTATACTAAATCGAATTTTCGTTTTGTTTTAAAGTGTATCCCAATACTGCGGTTGTATTTTAGACTGAATCACTGTACAAATTATGCGCACTACATAAAAAAATATCAAAACAATTAGAAATTAGAAAGCTCCCAATTAGAAAGCATATTGCAATAACTAAAACTTAGATTTTAAAAAAAAATTTTTTTTTTTTTATATTGATTGGAGCCTAGCATTACTTAATGCATTTAAAATTGAGTCTTATAATAGGGAAAGAATATTTATTTTTTAACACGCTTTTATTAGCTTCACCTGTAACTAACTACTAACTATTGTAAGAAAATCTTGGACGTTAAATTTGACCCACTTCCCGGTTTCCGATTGATCTGAAATTTTGCATACACGTTCAGTTTGGATGACTAAGGCGTGTTCTATAGTTTTTTTTTTTAAACTATAATATTTTATTTCTCATACCAGCATAGCAATGGCGAATATCATATTTTTTTGAAAAATAACTTTATTCAAAGATTCTGAAATTGATTCAGTAGTCATTATTTATTATTTTATAGTTTTGAATTCTTTGAAATAAGTACTTTTTTTTTTTTTTTTCTTTATGCCAATTCTCATTATCAGCCCGGAGTCTAACTCGGCCGTCTAAACGGGCTGTTAATGAGAATTTGAATTGTACCTGGTATATAACACCTTGCGACATTAAATGAAACCACGTATTTGGTATCACGATCTGAAGCCCACTAACATGGTCATCAACATCATTCATGATAATGAAGTTCTTCTTCATAAGCTCACCAACAACCGCATCAATCACATCGCAAACCAGCGAGCACCAAAACCGAAAGAAAAAAATTGAAAGAATTTTTAAATTGTAAATGTTACTAGGTATACTTTGAATGATTTTTTTAATGACAAATTTTGAAAATAATGTTAATTTTAATAATATAGTTACCATAATAATCCTCATGTTTATCTGTATAATTAATTAACTTCTGATTTATATTCCTTTTTGACATTCTGAATTATTCCGATAATGTTTAATAACTAATTTCAATGTACCTATTTCAATTGTATAATTTGCACGCCCTAAATGGCCGAATATGTTGTTACTATATTTTAAATTATAAGACCTGTAAATGACCATATTCAAACAAGTAAAGTTATTGTATTGTATTGTACCACTTTCAGT
Source organism: Allophyes oxyacanthae (assembly GCA_932294325.1). Classification (NCBI taxonomy): domain Eukaryota; kingdom Metazoa; phylum Arthropoda; class Insecta; order Lepidoptera; family Noctuidae; genus Allophyes; species Allophyes oxyacanthae. The sequence goes on from OW028631.1 coordinate 12,018,581, forward strand.
AAAATGTTGATGTCGAACACAAGAGACTCCGCCATATTACCCTCCGGAAAGAATCGATTGGTACGGAGAAAACTTACAGTTCCAATCTTGGGAACCCACATACGCTCCTAGAAAGTGCATTAAGTAGTCCAGTTACTAGTTTACGAGCTTCGGAGTTCTATGTTAAACCAATTAGTCTTGCAAGTTAAGAGCGAACAACTGTAGGAAGTAGAGAAAACGAGATGTTTCTACGTCAAAGTATACTATGGTATCTTCAGGCAATACTACATAAACAACGTGTATCAGAAACGGGTGGTCTTGGATGGGTCTACCGCGTAACAAACTGGTAATGAGTATCGACTCTGGTAATAAACTTCAATACGATCGTGAGAGACTGAACTTTGAGCTACCTTATAAATAACCTAACCGTCAAAACCCCCGACTCCTACTAAAATAATATTATATAGTTTAAAAAAACTATAGAACACGCTTTAGTCATCAAAACTGAACGTGTATGCAAAATTTCAGCTCAATCGGCAACCGGGAAGTAGGTAAAATTTAACTTTCAAGATTTTCTTACATAGTTAGTTAGTTACAGGTGAAGCTGATAAAAGCGTGTTAAAAGAGCTGTAACTTTTGAACGCCTGCACAATTTTTTATGAAACATAGCTAAGATGATACCCGATTAAAATAGCTTTCAATTAAAAAAAACTGTATTGAAATCAATCCATCCGTTTTTGAGCTACGATGACACAGACAGACACACAGATACACGCTACAAACTTATAACACCTCTCTTTTTGTCGGGGGTTAATAAATTGCATCTAATCTAGACTACAGTCTTCAAATTCATTTCCGCCATCTTTTATAATAATAATAATATAATATTCCATTTATTTCATGCAACTTGGCCCATACAAATAAATACAAAAAAATACACAAATATAAAACAATAACAATAAATTAATAAAATAATACATATTACATAATAACAAGAAACTTTAAAACTACTGATGCACAGTAGATGACGGCGTCATGTTTCGCTGACTTTATGGTTGCTTCAAACAAGATACATTAAACAAACCACCAAGTTTTTTAATACGGGTTCTTAATTTAAAGGGAAAATTACTTTTTCCTCCTTGCGTCGTCCGTCCGTTTCAAACAAAACTGTATCGTCCATCGCTCTCTTAATCCCGCACTTGTCTCGGCGGAGTTTTGAAATAAAACGGTTGGACTTGAAGTTTGTCAGCCATCTTGAAGGGATTATGTAGTTGGGACGCTTTGTACAATTTTCAGGGTTCTTCAGACAGACTTGGGAATGTAAGGGTTTACATTTTATAGGTTTAGTGGAAGAACTTTGTGAGTCCAGTTTTGACTTCGCAGAACAATGCTAGGTTTGGTACAATTAGTTCGAATGATTGGCACTCATTATGAAGTTCATTATAGCAGCTTAGTTTCTTTCTGTATTAAACGTATAAGAAGTTCAAGTTTTAGGTTAATTTGTTATACAGGGTGCAGATGTTATCACATTAAAGATAAGTTATGATAAAATTTATTCAAAATTACAATGGTAAAAACACAATACATTATAAATCTTAGTAAAAATATAGGTATTTCACTGCCTAGGTGCCTGTACTAGGTTAAACCTGTGCCACAGGCGGGAGAAGTGCTTGCAATAAGATACTTAAATGGAACCACGTATTTAGTATCACGTCCCGACTTCTGTGACCGTACACAAAAAAACAATCAAATCCAATCGGTACTTTAGTCACAGGAACTAATTTAAAACTTCATAATTATACACAATTATATACATATCACGATCTCTAGGCAAAGTTTCAAAAGTCTCCAACGTATTCTAACCAAAATTATTTTTATTTACACATGTAGAACAGATAAAGGTGACATAAATTTCTACTTCGATGTCCCTTCACCTAGACGAATGATGGCAGAGTGTTTATTGCAAAAAAAAACTTGCGTAAAAGTCGCTGATTTTTTGAGTACGGATTCAGAACAGGATACAAAATACGTGGCTTCATTTATTTTGACGACATCTGCGGCACCCTGTAGATCAGCTGTATCAAAACCCAGCGCTATGTCATGTCAGAAAATATCATGAAAGTAACGCAATTAGTGCCCTGCGTCTTTATCCGATACAATACCTATCGATATCAGACGCTGTTACAATATCGTGGCACATAATACGTGTATACTTATACATACTTGTCCCACATAGTATCCAACGCGATATCGGATCCGATAATTACATACATAAACGTTGTTAGACTAAAAACCGACCCCCAACATAGTTCCAAAAAAGACTGTTAACAAAGTTACGCATAGCCATTAACGCCATCTATCGAACAACACTTAATTAAATCACCTGAACGTACGAGGTAATTTGCTCGATCCACCAATAGATGGCGTTATTAAGGAAAAGTTAGCGGCCGTAAAAGCCCCTTAATTCCCGGCTATTACTCAAGCTAGGCTATTTTTATGCCACGTAATACGAACCCTTGGTAAAGTGAAATACGGGGCCCTTTTGTTGGCTAGACCTACGGAAGGATGATTTAGATTAGGTAAGGACCCTACTCTGTCGTTATTATGCTGAGTTTTATCCGGCTTTTAGGATTATTTTAATTCCTTTTGTTGTTAATGAGAACACGCATGATACGTATTGTCTCCGTTTATTTTATTTTATTTTATTTTACAATCTATGGAAAACTTACAGCTAGACAGACACAATAGTTACATTGTTAATAAAATAGATAAAGCCAATTAAAAGTTTAGGTAGATATGGACCACCTTCTGTTCAGTTTGAGGAGCAGCTAAATATACCTACTGCGCATGTCGATTAATTATAAATAGAAATATCTTTATTGACACAGGCATGAGAGAAAGAAGAAAGAAAGAAAAATTATTAATTTGACACAACTTAAACACGATTTTAAAGATAACATAACAGAAAAAAAACGTAAAACAAAAAAAAGAAAATCTTAAATAAAATGGATTGTCCGTCGCAGCTGTGTCAAAAAGGCTTCTGCTCAGCATAATATGCTGAGCAGAAGCCTTTTTGCCACGCTGCTAGCAACCCGACAGCGCTGGTTTTCAGTGGGAGCCACAACATGTTACACATTAAATGAATTCCCTGGCCCCTCAGCTAGTATAAACTGTATTACAGGAGCCTCGTATTATCCTTGATGAGGAGGATTATCCTTGGATGGGTTCATTCTTTACACAACGAGACCTCTCCGTGCCTCAGAAAGCGCGTCAAGCAGTTGTCTTACGATACCCGCAGCTGGAAAAGTCTGATGACTGGTCTAACACTGGCAATCGGCCCGTGTACAATACAAATGTATTCAGCTGCATCTGGTTTGATTGGAACTAGGCAAATGAATGATAAAGCCATCCTCTCTTTACAACAGGTTTTTTAAGGGGTGACTCACTCTTGAACGGATGTCGTCTGTCGGGGCTGTTCAGCTTGTAACTGCCATGGCAATCTTATTTAGAGGCAAATCATTATTACCCTATTTTTATTCACATAAAAGTACATTATTCTCGCAGTTCTTACCACAAAATACTACTACTAATTAAGATTGTAATCATCGATGTCTATAGATACGCTCTGTCATACAAAGGGAAGCTAAAAAAATGAGACGTATTTTTTGAAGACGTCAAATTCTAAATTCAATAATATTCGAATTATATTTAAATAGAACAGCGATACATGCACTAATGGAATAGCTACAGTTATTATATATTTTTTATTCAATACACAAATAAATAATTATGTTTGTAAACGGCATTTGACTGGTGATCAACTACTCCATTTTTCTGAAAATGGAGTACCTGACACGTCTCACTTTTTGAGTTCACTAAGCATATCTATAGACATCGATGATTGTAATCTATTATTTTAAAAAGAGTTACCATGGAGTTTCTTGCTGGTTTTTCTCCATAGGACCTACTATTTGGAACCGTGCACCTAGAGTCTCGACATTTCATAAGTGCCTGTATCTGATTTACATGAAATAAAGATCTATTCTATTCTATTCTACAACTTCCACACACCCTATTTTATAAGCGCCGACAATAAGTAGCGAAAAAACAAAAGAACGTAAACCGTTCCCTTATCTTATTGCATATAAATGACGGGACGGGACTGATTTAGTCAAATGAGAATTGTATCGATTCGTCTCACTGGCGCGGATGTCATAAAAAAGCCTTATCCAAATGTCACTTAGTACAGACATTTCTGTCTTTTTCGACATGAGAACATGCACCAGAACTTTTTTGACATTGTAGTAATTATATAAAATAATATCTGATCAGCCCAATGTTTTGAACTCCTTTCATGAGGCCTCATTCCATCCTGTGATCATTTGATTTTTTTACCCGACTACGGAGAGGTTTATATGTTTGACCGGTATGTATGTATGTTTAATAGTTTTCTATTTATCTAGTCCCAATCCCTTTAAGGGCTTATTTTGCTCATCATTATGAACCCCTTTTACAATGGGACCAACCAAAATATCGCGAAAAAATATCAGCCTTGGATTTAGTTGAGTAATATTGAATTATTTTTGTAATAGGCTTGCGTTTGACCACTATGAGATGGTGCACGCTTGCCGAGAAGTAACCTATAGTTTTCCTGTATTTTCAGAGCCTTTTAAGAGACCAAAAGACCATTCAGGTACCTTGCTTCAATTTTGCAATACTGCATTATCGACACGTTTACACGACCACCAGTCACAAATATTTTTGTGTTTGCTTGTCCTATGGTATATTCATGGTCTACTTTGTCCTCAGATCCTGGTCAACGTGTGCCTACTCACGTCAGCAGACCGAGGCAGCTTGTTCCTGGCGAAGGGAACACCACCCCACAGATATCTGCAGGCGAAACTCTTCGATGTGACCAGAGACACAGGTAAGGCATATTTCTATGTTACCTTACCTTTTTGGTTCATCAGCTCCACCCTTGTTTTGTAAGTGCCTGCAAAGGCCCAGTTGAAATAAAAACTTTTGACTTTGACTTTGACACCGTTTTTAGTAACCGTGGTCTTCTTCAGGGGACATAATTTAACAACTTAATGTTCTTATAGTCCACGCGCGAGCTCCGAGGAATCAGGGGCAGAGGAAGCAGGCACTGTGCGCTGCGCCCGACCGTCACTCATACCCCGTACTCTCCCAGTACCAGAGGTACCCCGAACAATGGTACTGGGTGAGTGTGGAGTATGAGTGACGGTCGAGGGCAGCGCACAGTACCCGCTTCATCAGCCCCCGATTCCACGAAGCTCGCGCGCGGACTATAGGTGTCCCATCTATGTTCAAAGATCATGCGAACGCACAACACTATTTTTCACTCTCAATTTTCTAAAATGATAGTACAAGGCGCGATTTTTTTTTTTTTTTTTTTAAACGTTGCCCCTCACTAGGATTTCTCCTGTATCGAGGGTACAGTTTACAAACATACATGTCACATGCACATACAACCAATAATATTAATTTATTATTATATTATTTATTTTATTATAATTATTTATTATTGTATTTAATAAGTTGTAATTCTGTCTGTAACATCTATTTTTCTATCAAAAGAAACCAATTAGGTACCTAACTTAAAAAAAAATTTGGCCATATAATAAGGACCTCCTTTAATAGCGGATGTCCTTTAAGGGGTCATAGTACTCATTATGTACTCATCATTAAGAACAATTTCTACGATGCAACCAAACTTGAAATCGCGAAAACAAAATACGCTCTTCCATACAAATAAACCAATATTTCTCGACTAAATATATGGAACAGCAGATTTTGATTCGCGATTTCAGTGTCCGCTAACAAAGTGCGACTTTATTTAAAGGTAAGGTATTATTTCATGTAACTGTTTACGTCTTCGAATCAAGGAGTCAAGGTCGTTAGCGTTACGTTCTTCGAAAACCAAAATAATCTCGTACATACGTCAAACATTAATTCTTAGGCATACAACCTAAAATCCTTGTACAAATAAACAGATAATCCCGCAAGGGGTGGCGCTCCCAAATTGTTATGATTCATGAATTCAAACCCTCCACCGGAAAATTACACGGCAATCGATTCTGTCGCACCCCTAAACACTCGGGATATTAACACAAATTGAGGAAATAAATGTTAATAACGGTTTTCATCTCATTGTTATTAGATTTTTTTCGAGGAAATCAGATAAATTGGGAAATATAACATTGAATCGTGCTTGAGTTTTTATTATGTCCAATAAAATAGGGAATTCGAAACCGAAATAGTGTCAAGCCTAATAATGCCAATACTGACAATTTCCTGACAGAAAACCCTAATAACATTTAGCCTGGTCTACTACTGGACCGATTTTTAAAATTCTTTCACCAGCAGAATACTACATTATCTATGATCTTTATAAATAACAAGCAGAATTTTTATTATGTCCAATAAAATAGGGAATTCGAAACCGAAATAGTGTCAAGCCTAATAATGCCAATACTGACAATTTCCTGACAGAAAACCCTAATAACATTTAGCCTGGTCTACTACTGGACCGATTTTTAAAATTCTTTCACCAGCAGAATACTACATTATCTATGATCTTTATAAATAACACTAGAGGTCGCGCGGGTGCGCGGGCCGCATGCGGCCCGCGAGGGCTTTTTAGGTGGTGCTTGTAACATGACTTAAAAAAAATATGATTTTTGATTTTGTATGGCAGCCATTTTTTTTTGTATGGAAACCATTTTTTTTTAACCGGCTCGTCAATCGGCCCAAGGTCCTTGACATTTTTAGTTCCGGCACTGTAGGTCTGCGACTTGTCGTTTTCGAGATCCGTAGGTCAGTTCCGGTCAGCGTTCCACTTTCAGGTCATTTCGAACTTTTCCTAAACTCACAGGACTCCGTTCTATACGACTCTCATACATCACTTTTACCCCCGGTGGCTCCTTCTGGGAGAACAATTGGGTGAAAATCCAACATGAACACTTGTATGGCGGCCATCTTGAAAAATGACGAAAAAAAAAAATTTACCCTGGATTATGAATCGATGCCCCTGAAAACCCCCGGATGCCAATTTTCAGCCGGCTCGGACCATTTTTTTTTTGGCCACCATTTTGAATCCGCCATCTTGGATTTTTATGAACCCCACCGAAAAGCCCCCGTCGTCCTTTATGACATTTGGTCGAGCACCCCCCCGCTATCTCCAACGGTTTCGGAACGGTGAGCGTTTCAATTTTGTATGGCCGCCATCTTTTTTTGTATGGACGCCATCTTTTTTTCACCGGCTCGTCAAACGGCCCAGGGTTCTTGACATTTTTAGTTCCGGCAGTGTGGGTGTTCGACTTGCCATTTTCGAGATCCGTAGGGCAGTTCCGGTCAGCGTTCCACTTTCAGGTCATTTCGGATTTTTCCCGGACTCACTGGACCTCAAGGTTTATGGCTCCCATACATGACTTTAACCCCCCACGGCTCCTTCTGGGAGATCAATTCTGTCAGTGAGTCAGTGGTAATCGAGCTTTATAGTATATCATCATCATCATCATAATTTATAAAGATATCACGCGGGCGAAGCCGCTGGCGGACGCTAGTAAGTGATAATCGGACAAAATGTGTAGGCAAGTCTGTATCAATAATTGTTTACATCAGCAATTACTGCTTAATAAAATTATACATAACAGAACGTTTCTGACAATAATTAGATTACCTACATTTAGAACCTTTCCCTCTCAGTCGAGAATTTACAGAATGCGAGGCATCTCAAATATGTTACGTTTCCCTTTCATCTCTGAAAGTGAAAATTACTTGGCTGTAGAGTATTCGCAAAAATTGGGAGCATGTTGAACATAGGCGTATATTCGATACATGTCGGGCCAATCATTTAGGAAGCGCGCGTCTATATTGACGATCCAATTGGAGCGGGGAGCGACAGCTTTTGAGATCAAAGTGAATTGACGGTTCGATTGGCTCGGTGGCTTGGTGATTGGCATTCTGTGCTAGATGCGGGTTCAATTCCCGTACATGTACGTAGAATAGAATAAAATAGAAATACTCTTTATTGTACACCTGATACAAAAGGAACAATAAACATAATAATTACAATTAATCATTTTAAGATTGTACAATGGGCGGTCTTTTCGCAAACGGCGATTTCTTGCAAACAACCTTTAGGTGGTTGTTTTTTGGTTAATGTATAACCAGAGATATGTTTGAGCATGTGAGTTTTGCGTTTGATATAACCAATATATTGGTAAACACTAAATGATAGCTTTTAAAACAGAGTTTTTAATTCAGACATCAGTAATTATCAGGTATCTGCGGTTATGTTCCCACCATCCGGAGTGGGAGTATCCATGGAGTTTCTTGCCGGTATCTTCTCCAGGACCAACCCACTTGGAACCGTGCGCCTAGAATCACGACGTTTTGAAAGTGCCTGCAAAGGCCCAGTTGAAATAAACAACTTTGACTTGACTTTGACTTTGACTGCTGGCAATCAGGTTTCCTCTTTGAGAGAGTGACTGAGCCATAATCCACCGCGCGGGCGCAGTACGGATTGATGAGTGTCACTTATAAATTTTTTGGTGCATGACATGGCGGTTTCCTCGCCATGTTTTTAACCCCAGCGAAAAAGAGGGGTGTTATAAGTTTGTAGTGTGTATTTGTGTATCTGTGGATCTGTGTATGTGTGTATCTGTCAGTGGCATCGTAGCTCCAAAACGCAAGAACCGATTTCAGTGCAGTTTTTTTTAATTGAAAGCTAGTTTAATCAGGTATCATCTTAGCTATGTTTCATGAAAATCCGATCAGTCATTCTAAAGTTACATCTCTTTTTCTAGTTGGAGTCGGGGGTTTTTGATGGTTAAGTTATTGTTTACACTTAAGAAGGCAATGAATGAGGTCTTAAAGGAGTAAAAAGGCGTGTTGTGTGTGGTCGCCATAATAGGGTAGCTTTAACGTTAATTTGATGTGGCATTGTGTCGGCCATCCAAACGCAATAAAATATTGAATGGACAATAATATTTATTAATAAACGTTAGATCATTGTTCATTTGTATGTACACATTGATTATGAATTGTTAATTAATTATTAGCTATTACTAAATATATTGCTAATGTAGTTACGGTGGCCTGTGGTCGTGGCGCCGAATGCGAATTCAAATTGGGTTCAAATCCAGACAGGCGAGTACCAATGTTCTTTGTTCAAATGTTTAAAAAAACAATTAGTAAACATTTTTAATTTCAGCTGGGCCTTTATCCGCACTTTTAAATCGTCGAGACTCTAGGTGCACAGTTCCAAAGTGGGTTGGTCCTTTAGAGAAGGGACCGAGTAACCCCAAATAAACAAATATATCGTCCTCAATATATTAGTATGTTACTGCATTTTAATTCTAAAGATATAAGTTATATTTATTTTACATAATACATAATAAGGTATTGACATACATAGACTAAATATTTACAAATAAATTAAAAATTAAAGATAAATAAAAACAAAGAGAGAACACTTAGGCGGCGTCAAAGTACTCCTCCGCATCGCTGTCATCCGGGAACATGTATGTTGCTTTTTTATTTTTATTAAAGCTTTAAAAAAGTGTCATACTTACAGAGCCTGCTCTTTACATAGAATAGAATAGAATGAAATCTATATTTATTTCATGTAAACCAGATACAGACACTTATGAAATTTCAAGACTCTAGGTGCGCGGTTCCAAAGTGGGTTGGTCCTATGGAGAATAGACCGGCAAGGAACTCGAAATAAATAAATATAATAATATCAATATTTTTATTTTTTTTATTATTTATAAATATTTGAATAAATTGTCATACTTGCGGAGCTTGCTCCTTACATAGAATAGAATCGATTTTATTTCATGTAAACCAGATACAGGCACTTATGAAATGTCAAGACTCTAGGTGCGCGGTTCCAAATAGTAGACCCTAATAATGGTAACGGTAATTTTAACCCCCGACAAAAAAGAGGGGTGTTATAAGTTTGTAGTATAATATAATATCTGTGTGTCTGTGTATCTGTCTGTGGCTTCGTAACTTCAAAACGGATGGACCGATTTCAATGCAGTTTTTTTTTAATTGAAAGCTCGTTTAATCTGTAATCATATTAGCTATGTTTCATGAAAATTTGTGCAGTCGTTCAAAAGTTACAGCTCTTATTCTAGTTGGAGTCGGGGGTTTTGACGGTTAGGTTATTGCCAAAGATTTTCCAAACGTATTCGTGCAAATATTCGAAACCATCTCTGATACCGACTTAACTTGTATAAGTACAGAGAACTGTCTAAAAATAGAACCTTTGAAGTGACGACATTCGGATCAACTTTGAAAGTGTTTTCGGATCAAGATTTAATACGTCAGAGATTGGCGGATGGCTTCGTAAGACCTATCATATTACGATGCTTGTATAAAGAATTCGCTTCTAAGAAAACTTATAGCTTATATGAAAAGGTATTAATAACTTGTCTTGTAAAAGTTATACAGAGTGGCGCCGAATGTATCACACTAAAAAACCACGTATGTAGTATATTGTTCTAAACACAGAACACAGAAAGAGGTCTTTTCTGTGTTCTAAAGCCGTATTAAAAAAAAACGAATTTCACGCAAGTTTTTTTTTTGCATAATATTTGGCTGCTATCACTCGTTTAGGTGACGGGACATCGAAATAGAAATTTATGTCACCTTTATTTTGTATACGTGTAAATAAAAACAATGTCAATTAGAATAGGTTAGAGATTTTTTTAAACTTCGCCTAGAGATCATGATATTGTGTTAAATTATGATATTTTAAATTAGTTCCTGTGGCTAAACTACTGATTGGATTTGATTGTTTTTAAAACGCTTTCATTACCTTCACCTGAAAAAATCTTGGAAGTTTAATTTGACCCACTTCCCGATTTCCGATTGAGCTGAAATTTTGCATACACGTTTAGTTTGGATGACAAAAGCGTTTTGTTTAGTTTTTTTTTAAACTATAATATTACTTTGTGTACGGTTACAGAACGTGATACTAAATACGTGGTTTCATTTAATATGTTAACATCTTCGGCACCCTGTATAAACATAGCATATAATATCACACCCGTATTCCCCGGCGGGATAGGCAGATGTGTAGGTACTTTGTACGCCTTTATCACGAACGAATTCTTTAGCAGAACTGCTCAGACCACTTGCACTGAGTTCTGCTGACCCTGTTAACGTCAACACTACTGTACCTAATGTACAGAGGACTGAACACTAACCAGGCTAATTGTCTGCACAACCACTGGAACCTGAAATTAATGATGTCACTGACCTTTTACCTTTTGTAGGAAACAATGTTGAGATTCTGTTGTGCTTACTTTGAGCCATTTCCTTCGTAATCCATATATAAGGTCTTATTTATTTATAAAAACATGGAAGACTTACAGCTACATAAACCTAAAATAACGCAATTTTTATCAACAGAAAGCCAATGACAAGTCTTCACTTATAGAGATTGTATACAATTTAAAATTCAAGCACACTGAAAATGCTCTAGCTAAATTCATTTAAACATAAACTAGGTACCTACCTATTTAAAAAAGTCAAGGCTTAAGCACCTTCTAGCCGATGACACACTTGTTACAAATAATAATACTTAATAATACAAAATATTCTAAAGCTAGGCTCTATGAATGGTATAGAATTAATTTCAAATATCAAATTAAAACTGCAGTAGATTCAAAAATTATGTGGGCATTATGGTTAGGCGGTGCGGCGACGCGATGCCTGTGTGTGTCAGAGTGGCCGTGCGCGTCAGGTTATCTGGTTGAGCTCATGACCTTAGTGCCATTCAAAATCATAGAGGAATAAAGGTTTTATGCAAACGGAAACGTCAATAACGCCTATCTTTCTTTATTCTTTATTCTTTATTGTACACGAAAATGAGATAAAAGACAAGTACAATTGAGATGGTATGTACACAGGCGAGCTTAACCCAAATTTGAGTTTTCTACCAGCAAACCTTTGAGTGATAGAGAAAGCACAATGGTAAATGAGGGTACAGTCAAGTGCACAACTATAAATACCTATTACAAATTAAAATATAATACCTACTACTAATATTTTATATATACTAAATAATACCTAAATATAAATACAATGATCTTGATGATCTTTAGCAGTAATCCTTCCACTACCATGATAATAATACCAATTTAATACTTTTTTAAATAGGCATATATTGTAGTAAGTATAATGAAACCGTAACTTGAAATTACTTTCTTTGACAGAACTAAACGACGCGCTCCGCACTGCGCGCACGCAAGAGATCAAGATTCCATTCGGCGTAGGAGTAGCAGGACTCGCCGCGCAAACTAAACACCCCATCAACATCAAGAATGCATATGCTGATCCCAGGTAAGCGTCCTGTTATTCTAAACTGAGCGCGCAAAATTCAACCCCCATTAACGACCTAATAAAAACACCATCTTGCACACGTTTTCTGCTTGAATTTATTGGATTGTCAAGTTCGTCAGGGTTTTATCAGCTTATTGCAGCATGCATGTCATACATTTAGGGTTAATGTTCTAGGGAGCTTGATTTTAAGCACTATCACTTCTAATATACACAGTCACTGAAAAAACGTTAACGGTTAGAAATAAACAAGTTACTGTTATTTCCAACCGAGTACTTAGTTCAGATGGAGCCTGTAAGCGTAACATAACCAAATGTAAATAACTTAACAGCTAGAAATAAACAAGTTATTACTATTTACAACCGAGTGCTTGGTTCGGATGGAGTCTACAAAGTCATTTTTCCGTGATGAATCACGAAACTCAGCCTTAATTCTGCAATGTGACTTTTGCTATAAATAGAATAATTTATTTGCTAGAATATGAGTATCATGGTTAAAGAATTTTTTAATAAACATTGAATAAAATACCTATAGGTAATTGTAAATCATTAAAAGCTATCAGGACAACTAAGAGCACAAACTTAGAAGAGTTTAAAGTCAGCTACACCACATTATCTCTCATGTATCCTTGCAGGTTCAACAGCGAGATCGACGCGCGCACCGGCTACAAGACAGAGCTGATCCTCTGCATGCCCATCTGCAACTACGAGGGCGACGTGGTCGGCGTCGCGCAGATTATCAACAAGACTGATGGTAGGTTTTGACACTGTAGCGACATCTATCGTCACATAGAAGAACTACTTAGTAAGGTAGCAGAAGCTAACTACAGTGGCGTGAAAATATGAATTCGACCAATCAGATACCGAGGCTTGCATCGCGCAAGGAAAAAGAATATCGTATCTAACACATATACAACTGTCCGACATCAACCGTCGGGCTTCGGCCCGCCAGGCAATATCACCTCGCCTGGTCGGAGGATCCTCCCTTTTCAATGGAGGAACACCATACCTCGTTCCTCAACAACACTAAAAATTATATTACATAGCTACCGAACATATCAGTCGATCAGCATAGTAAAGCAGTGCTTGCCATGATCAGTTCTTGGATGGGTTTCCCCAACGTAGTTGGGAAGAGGTTAGGCAGATGCGTTATATCGATAATGATCCACGTCATATGATTCACATTACGTGTGTCAAAATATCCACTTAATTGGTGACTCTTAATATCATTCGCGCAAGGGTCATAATCAGCAATCTGTTTGATAGTTAGATTTTTTAGACCTTCTTGTTTAGATCTTTTTATCAGTTAGCGTCCTACTTGATTTCATAATTTTTTCATACCAAGGGTATCGTCACCAGGTTTATATTCCCTTTTGGTAAATGATTGACTCTAGTTACGAATTGTCATAGCATTCTTTTGACGCTTCTTTTACTCCCCTAAGGTAAAGTCGGCATCAAAATTCAGTCATGTCAGACGTCAAAACAAATAAATCGTGAGTTATATTAACTTTAATAAATAAGTTTAGCAACTTTTAAAATTCGACTGATCATCACTTACTTTTGATGTTGAATTTACCAAGATTTGCATAGATTTATTAACATCCTTGTGGCGTCGTAACTTAACTAAACATTTATAAGAGAGCTCTTAACGACACTAACAATCGTTTAAACACTTAATTAAACCAAATTATCCAATATTTGGTTTTCTTCAGTAACACTATTTACTACATTGGAATTTAAATTAAATTCCTTTAAGCCAATTTCTTGTATACCAATCTATATTCCATCAGTTAATCATAATTTAATTTCAACGAGATTCCAAGCCATCAACTTTTCGCCAAGTTTCCGATGCTCACAACTTCGAAAGCCTTTGTTAGATCCTAACTGTATAACCAAATTTCTGATAGACTAGCGACTTAGACATACTTCGCTATATTTTCAAGGCAAGTTTAATTTTCTTGCAGTTTAGACTGTAGTTTTTATTTAATGAGTTTAAAACTTTAAAAAAGTTAATATTCTTATACTGGATTATATTTGTCTTTGTTATCGAACCGAAGACCTAGTTCTGCTCGCAGCGTTTTTTAACATAGACTGCAGGGTTTCAGTGATCATTTTTTTATCATTCTTTCCAACACTATTAAAATACCTTCTTCTCAATTCCAGGAGCCAAAGAATTCTCCCCTCGAGACGTGGAAGTCTTCCGCCGGTACCTCACGTTCTGTGGCATTGGCATCCAAAACGCGCAGCTCTTCGAATCTTCAGTCCTGGAGTACAAAAGGAACCAAATCCTATTGGCACTCGCCAGGAGTATATTTGAGGAACAGAGCAACTTGGAGTGTTTGGTCACGAAGATCATGACGGAGGCGAGAGAGTTGCTGAAGTGTGAAAGATGTGCCGTCTTCATATCTGATACGGATCATTGCGAGTCGGTTAGTGATATCAAAAATACCTACCTATAGAGTATAGAATCAGATTGAGCAGGAAGATGAAATAAACGTAAGAAATAACTCTTCTATAAAATATCTAATGAGACAGTTAATCTTTTTAATTACAACTGATCGCCTACGACCGCGACACTACTAATGTCTGTGTTTAGTCACTCAGTGAATTAATTGTCCCTATAATAATCGTATCAATAGGTACCATTTTGTAACCAGCGTCGATATAGTTGGAACTAATTCACTTGGAGTTTCATCCAGAAGCTACCACATAATAACTGTGGTCTTCACATGAATTAAGACTCTTTAATTTTTCATACATATCATACTGTCACTTAGAAATTAAATTAGGATAATTAACAAGAATTTTAACCGCTATATTATAAGCAACTGCTACTACAACTAATACACCTACAAGACATGCTGAGTATTCATATTCAGCTACTGAATCTACACCCAATCCTGCACCGACGAACTCATGAATGTACTTCAACGTTAATTCTTCTCTTTCAGAGTCACTTAGAGCGCATAGTCCAGCGTCCGGGCGGCCAGCGGTCAGCGATGCCGGCGCTCCCTCCACCAGCGCCGACGCGGTTCCACACGCTGTTCGAGCTGGGCGCGCACCAGTCCAGAACCACGCTCACGCCGAGACATGACCACAGGTCTACACTCGCATCTATTGCTTTGGCGGTAAGGATACTTATAACTGATGAATTTCTGATGTATTTATTCCTACAAATATTACTGCTACTGTTAACCTATATCATCCCACTGCTGGGCAAAGGCCTCCCCCCATGATTTCCAGTATTAAACAAGTAAAATTAAGTAAGTTAGTATCTCGATTTTAAACGTTGCGTTGTTACTAACTGCCGAACTGGTATTCATGAAAATGTTAGGTAGTTAAAACCCGAAGACGTAGGGTGTTACATCACAGATTTATTTACTTACTGCCTTTATGTAGACTAAGCCAGCACAGTTTGATAAAAAATTATGTTGAGTGATGAAAAGCTGCATTAATTATACTTCAGCAAGGCATTTCTGATTTATATATTGTATAAAGTTACTAGCGACCGTCCCCGGCTTCGCACGAGTACAATTTCTCTACTGCCCTTACTTTCAATATGAAAGTATTTTAAATAAGCTTTCATGAAAACCGTATCAAAATCCGTTGTGTAGTTCAGGAGGAGTTAGCGGATATACAGAAAGCGACTATATAATATAAACTACTTATGTAAAGAAGATTGTACCAAATGTTTTTCCCGAGTCTTTAGTAATCTGACCTCTTCTGGCCTTCCAGGTGGCTCAATCAAACAAAGCTCTTAACATCTCCGACGTGGTGGAATGGCGGCGAGAGAACGGCATGTTCGTGGCAGACGTCACGCTTGATGACGCTGCCAACGTCAGGACCATGCTCTGCATGCCCATCGTCAACGCGAACAAGGATGTCATTGGAGTTGCGCAGCTTATTAATAAGGTATGTTTTGTGATTTTCGGTTTGGAATTACTTAACTAGTTCATAACAACAGTAAAAATATTTCATTATGGACATATTGTTTTTTAATTCCAGGAGAACGGGTGTCAGTTCACAGATGGCGACATTTCGATATTCGAAGCGTTCGCCATCTTCTGCGGCCTGGGGATCCATAACACGCAGATGTACGAGAACGCTTGCAAACTGATGGCGAAACAGAAGGTAATACGTCGAAACATTTTAACTGTCATGAAAACGATTACCTTTTCCCGTAGACTTAGAATATTTTCGTATCCTACATCTATTATCCTCTATCTGGCTTTTCCAATTAGACTATTGAAATAATCGGAACACATATTGAACTTTCAGATAAAAATATATAATTAACTGTGTTAACTTCGTAAACCGTTTCAGGTCAACTTAGCTCTGACTTTTTTTTTCAAGCACCTATTTATAAATTATATAGGTACATCTTGTTAGAGAAACAACAATCATTAATTGCCAGCGCCTGATTCAAAGGAGAAGAATTTTCTAACTGTTATTGATCTGACCTTAAAAACTACTTCTACTCCTACAGGTGGCGTTAGAATGCCTGTCATACCACGCGACAGCGTCCACAGAGGACACCAGCAGGTTATGTCAGGACAATATCCCCTCAGCAGAGATCTACAACTTGTACAGCTTCCAGTTCCATGGTAAGTCACAGAGTAAGAAATTAACTTAACTCAAGACATCACTATGCTTGCGGTTGATTTAGAGGCAGCTTGAACTTCCATGACTGAACATCGACCTATATGTAGTTAAAGTCTGAAGTTTAGGCCGCTACGAAGAACAGTTTTTGGTAGTATTGCCATGATTCAAGTATATACTATCTCCACTCTTCCTAATTTTCTTAACTGCTTGACGACCACTGTAAAGCAGCCGGTTTTTAATCAAAGACCACACTCCAACACTGACAATTTTTCAACAAAATCGTTTGTTTTTTTCAGACTTCGATTTATCAGATGAGGACACGTGCAGAGCGACGCTACGAATGTTCCTTCAGTGCAACCTCGTTGAGAAGTTCCACGTACCTTACGATGTAAATACATTTATTTTTACTTTTACAACTTGTTTATAAACTGGGCAAAGTGAACCCAAAAGATTTTTTTCTTTCTAATACATGCCTCCCTTTCTTCTTCTTTCGCTGTCATTAGGTCTATCAAATGAAATTTCTCATGCCGTAGTAGAAAGACTAGCTAGTTAGCGATGATCCTTTCAAGGCTGACAGCGCAGGGTGCGCTAGACTATCTCAGACTTCGTCACTGTTTCCTTGCACCCTTTCTTCCTTATGGTCTTAAACCATGAGATTTGCAAGTTTCTTCCAAAAGCTTTCAAGCTGCAGTTGCATATGTGACGTATCTCTAAAATGTTTTCAGGTCCTTTGCCGCTGGATTCTCAGCGTTAAAAAAAACTACCGACCAGTAAAGTACCACAACTGGAGACACGCCCTCAACGTTGCTCAAACTATGTTCGCGATGCTCAAGACCGGCAAGATGGAGAGGTTTATGTCTGATCTGGAGATCCTAGGCTTGCTGGTCGCTTGTCTGTGCCACGACCTGGACCACAGAGGGACGAACAATGCGTTCCAGACGAAGACTGAGAGTCCGTTAGCGATATTGTATTCGACGTCCACGATGGAACACCACCATTTCGATCAGTGTGTTATGATTCTGAATAGTGAAAGCAATAATATTTTTCAGGTGAGTAGAACATTACCGATGTTTGAGAACTTTTGAACGTCTGCTTACATAAATTCTATGTTACATCTACTGACCTACCTGACCAGTTACCACCTGAATCCGCTGGCGGCTCTTGAAGATTCAAAACCCAGGGCAGGAAAACTGTTTCCGGAAATTTCTGGTCTGGAAAAGCCTAATACCAAGAACAAGCTTCTTTGCAGGTTTTGTTTTAACCATTATATGAATCTACATACAAGAAGCTAGAGAGACGGGAGACATCGTAGAGTGGGGCAAACTTTGTGAAAAAAAACCATTAATGACGTTAGGTTTAATTCAATCACTAAAATCCTGTCTCCTTAATTATTTGTTATGTAAACGAATGATGTGTTTATGCCTCTGCCTTACACTTCAATGGTCAAAGGAGTTAAGGTTGTATATTATAGTGAAAATTAATCATGGAATAATTTTCCAGGCCCTTTCTCCATGCGACTACAAAGACGTGATGAGGGTAGTCGAAACTGCGATCCTCTCGACGGACCTAGCGATGTACTTCAAGAAGAGGGCAAAGTTTCACGAGCTGGTGGAGAATGGAGAGTTTGATTGGCAGAGTCCGGAGAAGAAAGAGTGTAAGCATAAGGAATTATTTTTAAAGAACCACCATTTTTTGCGAGATGGGGTCTGGTAGAGATGAATGGAAGAAGACATATTACGCCGACCCTAAATAAAATGGGATAAGGGCAAATTAATTGTTAACCATTTTTGGCTACAGAGATTTGTTTTTTTATTCAGAATGTACTACAGTTTAGTACTTGTTGCCCACTCTTACATTTTCTGAACTAAAATTCACTTTCGGACCACAATAATTCTTGCGTAACTTATGACTAAAACACCATTTCTTTCTTCCACCATAATTATGGCCGAGCCAGTCGCTGTCATTGTCTCTTAGATGGCTCTTTATAAGTTACATATACTACGGGATTCTACACTCATTTTTTCAAGTCTTCAACCTTATAAATAAACAGGTTATCTGACTGAATGCTAAGACCAACAATGTAGACCGGATTAACTTTGCATTCTCATGCAATTATATTCATTTTTTCCTCTCCAGTACTCTGCGGTATGATGATGACAGCGTGCGACGTGTCAGCCATCGCGAAGCCTTGGGAGGTGCAGCACAAAATTGCCAAACTGGTGGCCGACGAGTTCTTCGACCAGGGAGACCTGGAAAAACTGCAACTGAACCAGCAACCAATTGCTATGATGGACAGGTACTGAATGACTTCAAATACACAGCTTCGTCTTCTTCTATCGTGGCAAAATTAGCTCTCACACAGAAATTGGCATGCCAGGATAGAAATCACGATAGAAATAATCATCCAGCCAACAAGGTAGTGTGACCACGAGCGCTGTACCGCCACACGCCATACGCACATAAGATAAAAATATATCACACATTTCGGTGCAAATAACGCATGTTACCGCCGCGAATGTCGTCGAAGGTGACATGACAGAGTAGAGCGAGCCGCTTCCCTCTCGTGTCTCGCCTCACAACTACTTGAGCGGTATAGCGTTCGCGGTCACACTATACATAGCTGACTGCTCAAGGTGTGCCGGATGTACATAATAAATCATTAGGGGTAAGTATGGTAGTAACACTGTCTTGCTGAGTGCTAATAACAACATCTGCGATCATGAATCCGATGCCAAGAGGGACTGTTAAGGCAATATTCCCCAAAGACCAAGATGATCTGTATACAGCATGCAGTGGCTTTTAAAGTCCTTTCCATACGGTGAGATACCGACCAAATTGAGCATATCAAATACTCTTTTTTCCAAAGAAACTTCTGTTAGCAAAGCTTTTTCTTATTTCTAGAGAGAAGAAAGACGAACTCCCGCAAATGCAAGTGGGTTTTATCGACATGATCTGCCTGCCGCTGTACAAGGTGCTCTCAGACACCTTCCCCTGGATCCAGCCGCTGTACACGGGTACCATGGATAACCGCCAGCGGTGGCAGGACCTCGCTGAGAAGGTGGAGATGGGGTTGACGTGGATCGACCATGACACTATTGATAAGCCTATTGAGGAGTTTACTGGTAAGTTCATTGTTATTATCCTTTTTGTTTTTTTTTATGTTATAATAGGGAGCACCTGGATCTCCAATTTAGGCATTTTGGGCATCACGTAAATGTCGCACGGTGTATTAACAGATATGTGATAGGCCAGCGAACCTTCATCTTAGCCGATCAGGTGCTGGATTTAGGCCTCTTTCCTTCTAAAGAAAGCCCAATACTGAGTTTTCGAATCGAATGTAATCTCAGTATAGGAGTACTGATCACGAAGCAGTCTACAAAGTGTAGGTACTTTTATCAAAGTCTACCACGATTATGACCTACGCCAAATTTTATTTTAAAATTAGGACGATCTTTAGCTCTCATCCATTTCAAATTCTTTCCAGCATTAAACGAGCCAATAAAAGACGTGGAGCTGACAGTCCAGACCCTGAACTGTTCCAAGGCATTCCCTGAGAGCAGCAGCAGCATGGCTCTGGTGAAACCTCTCAAGACCTCCTTCCATTCTCTGAGGAGAGGCAAGAGCACCAACTTCACGACGAGGCCCGCGAGGAGTAAGCTGACCAGGTAAACATCGTGTTTTGGTTCTTGGATGGTTTGCTTGAATGGTGAAATAGGCAATAAATATAGCTCAGTGATATTTACTTAATTTTTTTCTTATAAACGGAGCTAGAACTAGTATTGAATGCTCTCAACTGCACTTTGATTTGAATAATGCCATATTTTAGCGGAAGCACCACCATAAGTTGCGATATTTTAATGGTTAGCATGGTCTCTTTAAAATAACTTTTTTCTTATTACAAGCTTCAAAGAGAGTATTCTTTTATTTTTTGCTGGACACTCAACTTTTATTGATCATTTCTTACAACACTTTTAAAAATAAAATTTTGTGAACTAGGTAACTAAATATGCAAATACTATGCAAAACTAGCTGGTGAAAAGCAGATGGCAAAACCGGAAGGTCATCTATTAAAAATGGTTAAAACTAAAGTGTAAAGGACGTTGTTTTCACACTAGCCGGTGGTCACCGGCTAGTGTCGGTGGTGTAGTGCCGGCGTCGTGGTAGGTCTACCACGACGCCGGTATCCATCTTTCAGATCAGTTAGTTTCGAGGCTGCCGATACCTTCTACGTTGAAGATACAGTCGGCAATTTTTCCGGTAGACCATCTTTAAGACTAAAATCGTTAGCGCCTGGCGTCGAAATGCAGAGTTTTATAACTCAAAGCTGGCCGCAGTCGTTCAAAGCATTTTGTTTGCTAAATATATCACCGCAAAGTATTGTGACTGTACATGAGTTCTTACAGTCATGAGAAGTGCTCATACTGAGGTGTAAAGGATAGCCTGTCAGCAAGAATCGATGAAGACAGCTCGGATATTGGGCAGTATTGTGGTGCACGGAGAAAGTCTTCCCAAGCACGACAATAAGACTATGTAAATAGATGACGTAATCATCGACGTAGCTCAAAAAGCTGCTAATTTAAAGTGGGATTGAGCTGGCCAAGTCTGCCGTATGCCATCTGAACTTTTGTCCAAAATAACCACGCAGGCAGACGCGGCAGACAGCGAAAGAGATGGCGGGACGAACTAGACACGTTCAACAAGGACTGGTCATCACTGGCACATGATCGAACAGCATGGAAATCAAGAGGGGGGGCTTTGCCCAGCAGTGGGATGATACAGTAACAGTAAATAGATGACACAAAGCTGGAAGAAACAGTTGTAAAATAAAAGTAAAACCAAAGCATGTTCCAGATCAATGTACGCGGCAGCAAGTTCTCGGGAAAGCGAGAAGCCTCCGTTGGTGAAGAAGAGCACGGTGGTGCACGACAACCACACCACGGTGGTTGCTGACGACCAGCCCGCCAAGACGAAACATAAGGGGAGGCTGTGCCACATGTTGTGACGGTTGAGCTTGAACTGGTGAGTGGATACATAAGTAAAGATACGCACGACCATTAAGTAGAGTAAGGATACCATTTTATTTTATCAACCTACGACAAAAAAGAGGGGTGTTATAAGTTTGTAGTGTGTCTATGGCATCGTAGCACCAAAACGGAAGGGCCGATTTCAATGCTGTTTTTTAAAATTGAAAGCTAGTTTAGTCGGGTATCATCTTAACTATTTTTCATGAAAATCTGATGAGCCATTCAAAAGTTACAGCTCTTTTTCTAGTTGGAGTTGGGGATTTTTGACGGTTAGGGTATGATATTTTCATGAAAACCTGTGGCCGATAAAGATATAGTAGTAGTAGTTAGTTGACTATGACTACTGACTTCACGTTCACACTAGGGCTCATAGTGAGCCTGATTAATGCCGGTGGTTGACAATACGTTTACATACACAAATTAACTTTACAAAAAACAGCATAGAATTCAATTACGAAGTAGGAATGATATATATCTACAAAAATCACGCACAAACTACGGTATAAAAAGTATAATGTATGAAGGAGCAAAACTATATAATCAGTTACCAAAATCCATAAAAGAATTAAATAATATGCAAACATTCAAAAAGCATCTAAAACTTCACACACAAAATAACATCGCAACAAACAAAACGTAACAATTACATTTTAATTCTCCTACTTGACACAAACCAATGCCACATCTAGGTACGCTTGCTCCATGTTAACTGGTATGATCGAAACTATTTGGATCTACCCACTGGCAGTGACGTGCACGGACATTTCTTGCAGGGTAGACAGAAACAACTTAGTGTTGTATTGTCTGGTTAAGTGATGTTTGTGATTCACCCTGAGACTTAAATAAACTGATATAACAGATATATTAACGTGTGTATTACATATATTACATTTGTTAGAGTTAACTGTTTCTTTTTGACTTCATGAAGTGCGCGCCACTGCACACTGGACTTCTCTTTTGGTGTGAGGATTTTGTTTTTATTTGGTTTGCTTGTGTTAACCGTGCCTAATAATTACTGTTACCGCCAACATTTTTAAACTATTAATATTAATTTTCTCATACAAGTGAATGTAATTCTTTTGAGAAAATAAAGTTATCTTAAACCTGACGTTTGGTGTGAACGCGGCCTTTATCTGGAAATTATTCTTGATAGTCAAAACACATAAATATGAGAGAGGTGAATTTCCTCTCCTATCTTTATTAAAATCGTTGCAAAATGGAAGCGTGTTGCCTAAATAAATAATAAAGCAGGAGTCATAAGTAATTTTCAAATAATACTAATTTATATTCCTATCGAATGTTCCAGGGGCAGCCAGAACAGTACAGAAAGACCGGAGAAGCTGGACAGAGTGAAGCCGTCCAAATCAATTGATTAGACAAAAGGGGGTCGTTACTCTAGCGTCACTTAGTAGAAAAAGCATTGACGTCAGGTTTAACATTTGATAGGCTGACGTCGGAAATTGCAGTTATAATGTTTGGAACAATGGAATACGAATTAAAAGATATACTGTATAATGATGACGAAATTGCGTCAGAAAGCTGACGTCAAACTTACATAACATATTTATGTAAGGTCGACGTCGGAAAAGTTGACGTAAGTTCTACAAAGTGACGTGAGAGGACTGGGTTGTACTCTCTATTTCGGCTCATGTGAGTCAAAATGTCGTTTTACTAATAGTCGTTACCGTTGTACATTTCTACTATTAGACACTTCGTATTAAGTAGATTACATGGAACTTGTTTCTTGTTGTGGCTGAACAAAATTGGGAAGACATTAATCATAAAAAGATTTCGTGACTAAGTAGAGTAAAAAAAATTGTTGTGACATATTGTGTTAACCAAAATGTATTCTAATGCAATAAAAAATCCTATAATGTGCAATAAAGTCGACTTTATTATATTATTTTAAGATTTCTTATTAAACTATTACATAATTATGTCGGAAAACCCGGAAACGGAAGTTATAATATTTTTATAACGTAATTTTGTTCAGCCAAACGAAATATTTAGAGAACAAAAAATAACTAAAAATAATTTTTAGTATTTTAAACTCTGCGTCTTTTTGACGTTAACATGTTTCCTGTAAATCAAACTGTAGGTAAATGTTTATCTAATTAAATGTATTATTTACATAGACTGTGATCTAGTATTACTTCACGATGTTCTATTTTAAAAACAACAGATACGATGGATTTTTCGGGATTTGTAACTCGAAATTCCGAGTTATTTGAAAGTCAATAATTGCGGGTATTTTTAGTACCTGTTCGCATATTACGAGTTACATTCCAAATATATTACTGAAATTGTCTTTTTTAACAAATGAGCTATTACCATAATATTTTCTGTTGATTACACGACTCTTCAGTATAATATATCAGCTATTATTATTATATTATTTATCTCTATCGACTGTTTAAATTTTAAAATAGAATGATCGTTTCTTGGCCTGTGAAATAAGGTGTACGATGTAACTACTAAGTTTGTAAGGGGATTTTCGTAATTTACATTATAAACGTTCAATTAAATTATTTTTTTATTTATTGGAGCTAAAAGTATTATGATGCTAGTCGTGTGTTATGTTATATAGATATTTATTAATGTTACTGTCGAACGTAAAGTGACGTCCATTTGCTTATGAAGCTTATTTTGTGCAATATCTTATTGAATTCAGTCTTAATCTATTTGAGATTATTTTTATTACCAGTACTTTTAAGTGACAGCAATATTTTAGGATTTTTAAAGTGTAATGATTTCAGTACAAGAATGATGGGCTCATATTATAATAGCCCATGCACACAATCTCTCATATCATTTGAGTATATCACTCTATAGTTTGAGTATCCATCGATGATTTTTTAAGTTCTTTTGTCGATCTCATGATGGATATTGAAAATGTGCTATCGTGGGGATTGTGTACAAGGGCCATAAGTTTTTAAATTCGATTTTAAATCTTTTTGGATTAACGGTTTTAGCATTAAAAAAATAATTGTAACAAAATGTCATACTTTGTATTTTACCAAATGAAGTAGTCCGAATAATGTTACAAACATAATTTTGTCATAATGAAATATTAAACAAACATAGATTATTGTTTATTATTTCATATTGACTTCTTTTATAGAATGGAATATTAAGAAAGCCTTTTAAACAATATTATCGATGTCAAATATTGTGCAATTTTTACTGTTGTTAAAAATAGTTTAGATGTTTGCTATTACATTAGCAAAATAATAATGGTTGTATTCTTCTATCAGAGAAAGAAAGAAAGAAAGAAAAATCATTTATTTGGACTAGACATCAGACAACACAGTGCACAAACATAAAAAAGTAAAAATAAAAAAGCAAAAGGTAACAATAAAAACAACGTGCTGTCGGAATGCCAGTACCAAATGGGTTGCCAACTCAGCATTTGCTGGGCATACGAACACCCAGCGCTGATTTATCAGTTAAAATTCATTATATTTTTGCCATGATTTGTTTATCAAGCAGACTTATTAGTATTAATTTCTCTCATGGTGTTTTTACAAAGCAATATATCACGAGTCTCGTGTTCATCATAACCATGATGATGAGGATAGTTTTGTTTTATTTTTAACTATGGCTACTGATCGTCTGTTCTTCTGATAGCTGTTATTTTAACTTTAAACACTGATTGAGATGTGGCTGCTACGACACGTTATGTATCTTTTATTGTGGACTTCTTTGGACCATTAAAGGAAATAACTACTTCTATCAATCTTTCTATTTTATGATGCTTGTAGGATGGTAAAAGATAGTAGATTTTTTCTTCGAGTTTTTATTCTGCTAATGTAAAGCCACATAGTACAGATGTTGTGAAATAGACTATACTTAATATAATACATAGTATTACGACTGTTCTTTACTAACTTGATATAAAATTCTTTTGTTTTTCAATTAATCTTATTTTGAACTAAGTTCGGATTTTACGAGGTAATCACAAATTCAAATTTAAACGTTCCAAAGACAAGTAAAAATACCTTGAAAGTTTTTGTTGCAGTAATTTAGTAAAATAAAATGTGTTGATTTAAGTAATTAACTATGTCTGATGGGTAAAATGCTAATGCTTATCAGGTCATATTTTCAAGAGATTATAATAAAATTTACTGAATGTGACCATGACAATGTCAGCCAAACGTTAATTGTCAATATTTGTAAACTCTTTTTCATTCATAATAATTATTTTATCGATAATAAACTAAGCACATGTAAGTGACATTACTTATTCATGGATAATGTATAATTTAGTCATTTGAATGGAAAACGCTAATTAAGTATAATATTATGAGATCTTATAATTTTTTTTTATGAAATTAACATTTGGATGACGTCATTGTCGCAAATGGCTTTGTTGATAATTTAATTTATGTGATTGGAATTTTAAAAAGTATTGTGTACGTAGTTGTTTTCATTAAAGGACAATATCTTTACTACGCTTTTCCAGAACAATAATTATGTCTTCGTTATGATTCGATCAATTTGTAAAAATACCTACTGAATGTGTTTCGACGAATAAAACTATTGTGAACAATATTTTTCTGTTGTTACTGACCTAATTTTTTTTTTTTTTTTTACGTGTTAAAATCATCAAATGAGTCCTCCCACCCCGTGCAGGGCGGGAGGGACTGTCAGACTTGTACTGACTAAAATCCACGGTGTTCCTTCAATAGCCCTTTACGTTCCAGGGTCACGGTAATGAGATAAGTCTCGTGACCCCGGCAGGCTTCGGCCCTCTACAGGGGGGGGCCCCGTCATCTTGCTGACGTTCTTTGAGGCGCGCGTGGAACACAACGCGCTGTCGACCCGGGCATGGTCCATGGTCGGACAGCGAGTTGCCCTTTACTCGCTGTCCGCATGCCCGTTGTTACTGACCCTTGTGTTTTGTTTTAGAATAATTGTCTTCACGTGGATGTTGATATAGGTGAGTAAAATATAAAAGGTATGGCAAAGGCAAAGCACCATCTACTTTAACTCTAATAAAGTCATAGGTATTGAGGTCACGCCACTGCTTGTTCAGCGTAATGATTTTTGGAAGAAACACTTTCGTATAGCCGTGTGCGATATTGGTCCGAATTGGTCGTAGTGGTAACTTTTTTAATTAAAAAACAAAAGCTACGCGTAATTTTTTTATTGTCTCACTTCAATTTTCACGTTATGTCCAGATATAGGTTTTAACATAACTTTACAATCTAGTTTCATTTTCGTATGGTCAGCTGTGAGTTTATACTTCCGCAATATAGGGACTAGAGTAGCCTTGCAGTACATAAGAGCGTATGTTTTACCTGAAAATATAAAACAATAAATGTAATAAGTATCAAGATTAAAGAACATGGGTCACAAGATACTACCCTGGGGAAACCCTTGCTAGAAGTTAAGTGACTCAGTTTACCGGGCTGTACTACTCTAGTAATTTAAAGTCACCGACAAGGCCTACCACTACTAACAATTTCAATATGTATATCTCGAATACCTATTACATAAATGTTAATAAGATGAGGAAGAGAGAATGTCAAATGCCTTTTCAAAATCTACAAATTAAGTCTAAGTTAGAATTTCTTGCTTTTAAATGATTTTGATGGTGAAAATCTATGACCCCAGATTACTTACCAATGCACCCTCTCCGTCCTGGTGAAAAACTGGCATAAGCAGCTGGATGATCTGGCAAAGTCATAGGATGTAGCCATCTCTCTGGTTTGAACTCATCGGCGTCTGAGCCCCAGTATCTGGTGTTCCTGTTGACAGCCCATACATGGACAGCTATGCTGCTACCAGCAGGAATTGTGACATTACCTAGATAGAATTTAATATAAGATAGTGATAGGTTCGCACCTTTTTACACTTTTTACAATAGCATCCTTTTGGGTTTTTTCTATCAAATCCTATCCACTGGCAAACTACTACAATTATTTTTATGTTATTTTTTTGTTTATCTTTATAATAAGAGTAATACTTACGTAGTTTAGTATCTGTTGTAGCTTGGCGACCCACGACTGGTGCAATAGGATACAATCTTACGGTTTCTTTAATAACTGCTTCTAAATACACTAGTTGTGACATATTCTCTTTCGTCACTCTTTCATCTTCACCCAAAACTTGTGTAATCCTAAAATTGAAGAACGAAATTGAAATAAGATGTAATCAAAGACGTTATTCGGTTTCTTTGGATAGGAAATGTGGCTTTATTTGAATTCTAATGTTAATGATCTCGATTCTTATCTTGTCATTTACAGTCATTTACAACATCCATGCTCAATTCTATACCAATAGATATATAAATTATATATGTATAAGTAAGAAAAATTAATTCACGCTTACTCCTGACAAATCTTTTTCTGTACTTCAGGGGAACTGCCGATACACACTAGAATAAACAATAGCTCATAAATAGTGGTGTCGAATGCAGCCAACAACACGTTGTCCACAATATTCCTCAGTCCATCATCCGTGAAGAAGCTGCTCGTCTCAGTCACGGTGTTTCCTATGAGGATATCTAATACGCTCTGGAATTTGCCTCCTAGAAAAAATACAATTAAATGAGATAACTGATGTAGGAAAACAAGGAACAGCAAGCAATCAATACTAAACCAAATAATCCGACCCAATACAGTGGTTACAATATCCAGAAACCAAATCTTAATGACCCTGTAGATTACAATGAAATTTTCACTACCGACCTTTATAATCAAAATCTTGGTTGTTTTTCAAACGCTGTAAGTGTTCCAATTTTCGTAGTCGTACCATCTACATAGAAAATAAGAATTACATATATTTAGATGTTTCTTACTGAAATATTTATCTATAGCTAGTTATTTTAGCAAAGCAATTATAAATGTAGTTCTACGATGATTTTATATTTCAAACACGTATCTATGTTCACTCGATTAATATCTTAAGTTGTCTTTTGTCGTTGAATATTTAGTTAAGTTTATCGTACCCACCTGATCAGAAAGACTAACAATTGTTTCAAGCGCTTTAGACATTTTTGTTTTATAACTGGATAGGTTGAAGATGAAGTCGGAAATAAGCCACGGCTTCAGGAGCCTAGAAGTAAGAATCTCTAGGAATTCATTGACTGCTTTCACATAGTTCTCGTTCACGAGGTCTTTGCCGTCAACTCTGGTGCCCAATGTAGTTCCTAGAAGAATATAATTTTATTTAATTATACTAGGTTTACCCATTGTGGTATCTATAGGATCCTACCCTTTCTTTCCACTCATCTAATTCTTCGGAAAAGTCAGCAGTAGATTTCTTTAGACCATTAATGCGTATTTTAATACCAGTTCAATATACTTAAAACAACATCGATGGAAATTGTGCGAAGGTTGCTTTGTAAACTGTTAAATTCTTCAAAATTCAGATCAGTACTTATTGTAAAAAATACTCCAGTCTAGATGTGTTTGTATCTATAAAATAATTAGATAATATGAGAGCCCACAACTTAGTCCTCAATTATTTTCTACTCACGGCATGCCGTCTCCAAAACACTCCTGGTGAGTTTGTCCGTCAGATCTACTTCACCTTTGCCAACATCTTCAGCCATCGATTGCACCAGATGATCAGCTTGATTGCTAAATAATTCAAGATAGTCATCTAAAAGATACTGCTTAAATCCCAAGTCTAAAATACGTCGATTGCGCTTCCATATTGGCACTGGAAAAGAACAGTTTGAGATATTACTTAACTGACTTCACGGAAGACCAGCTCGACCATGCGTTGGTAACGTAATTTACGTTACGTTAATTTTCGCGCTAGCATATTAACACTATAGGTATTTTACGCGCAGTTTACGTCGGGCCTTATATATTTATTTCTTTCTGAGTATGTACAGTAAGGGGACAAAAGTCCAGTGGCATGTTAGAGTTCATAATCGCGTGCTACGGGGCGTACGTGCTGTTTGTGTGAGTGATGACTCAACGCACACAACGTAATGAGACGTCACCACACACACTGAGAAGCACTCAGAAGTTAAATAAAACGAAAGAAAGAATACGTCTGTTTCGCTTGTCAGTATGAATGACCTTGGACGGCCCATTCCACTGTTGTAATCCTATAATTCAAGAAATTGCAATAATCACCAATAGCTGCATGCGTTATGCGTAGGATTTCGATTTACGAGGCGTGTGGGTTCGAATCCTTGACAAAACATTGTATTTCTTTTTTTTCATTTTTATTAATTGATGGATTCGCTTAATGATTTAATACTATAAAGTAAGTGATTATTTTCTAGGTCATTAATGCAAAATTAAGAAAAATAAAAAGAATTATAACAAAATACGTTTATTTGTTTTAATAATCCTTACAGTAACACTTATTAGTTATTGAGGTAAGCTTAAAGTATTCGTTTTCTTGACGAAAAGAAGATTGAAACTAAACCTCAATCTTTTAATTATTTAACTACCGACTAACTTTAATATGGCCAACAATTACAACTTAAATCTTTTACCCCTCCATCGTTTACTAATAAACTCATGGTTAAGTTTATTGTTATCTCTTTTCTTTGATATGAAAATGACAATGAGTGAATAAAAATGAAGTGTTTAATAAGGGGGTAAAACACTTGCAAATTTTCAACATTTAGTATGATCTCCATTGTTCTCGATACAGTCAAATAAGTGTCGACACATTGAGCACAAGATTAAAACATATTTACGTTCCTCTTATATTTTCTCATATCTAAAGAAAAGAAAGAAAGAAAACACATTTATTCAGCACGGACAGTGACAACACACGAGAGAGAAATAAAATAAAAATTAACTTAACCTTTATACAGTAAAAAATAAAAATAAAACAGACACTGCATGCAATACGACATCATATAATACTTCCACATAACTATGTATTATTCACTATAGCGTGTGTTATCCTTACACCATAAATGAAGTTTTCCCTTTTGGCTAGATAGAATATTTTTTTCATCTGAAAATATAGTAGTTAATTAAGTGTCTCAGTTGAAGTAAGTATAAATATTCTCTTGCGAAACGTTCTTGATTTTCTATCAAAAAGGGAGCTGGTCTTCGGTGATGCACACCTTCAGCGTGGAGTGCATGGCGAACAGTAGTAATGACGTGTCGAATACTTCTGCAAAATATTTAGTTGGTATAAAACCACTTGTTTGATGTTTCATATTCGTTCACCATGTGTCGTCGCTGCCCGGCCTTCCACTTCGCTCTCGACTACCAAGGCTACTTTCTTCCTCATAGGTATCTCTTAACCCATCGACTCATAGTATTTTTCTAGAACAATAAAAATAAATACTATTAAACATCTATAAGCAAAATACTAAAACTGATTACTATTATTATTATATATTCTATATTTAATATTATATTATATAACCTAACTTCCTTTTCCCTGGGGGTCTAGGGCGCCGGGGTCGGGATAATACACCGGGATTTTAAAACTTGTGAAGAAAGTCCGTTTCTATACATTATATTATAATGTATAGAAACATATTAATATATACTTATATATAACCTATATAAGTATATATTATATATTAATATATAATAAAAATATATAATTATACTTATATATCTAATAATTAAAGAAACAAAACAATATTAAGAATAAAGTTATTAGAATTCTTATTCATCATTCAATAATCTAAATAAATAAACTTATAAATGATTTATCTTTTTCTTTTGTTTTATTTGAACATCATGATCAATAATAAACATTTGAAAAATAATTAAAGGATCATCAATCTTTGATTTAGTTTTATGTTTAACAAAATATATAAATTACTCACAGTCAGTCCGATTTCATTCGATATTTGTGTTTTATTTATAACGTCCACTTTTAGGCAGAGCAATAATAGGTATTCGCTCTCGCTTCGATAATAATACTATTGCCTGTATTTTGACAACTTTATCCACAACACCACTATAATAGATTTAACACAAATCACTAACCAACAATAACTTCCAACAAAGTTCTATCCGATCTAAATGACTGAGTCGTAACTGCATCTGTCTACCTTACAGAAATCGAAATAATTTATTAAATTTTTTGTTGTCTACCTACTTACTTTACAATTTATAATTGAACAAGACAACGCGATAGGCTTGTTATTATTATCGAACCATATTTTATAAAACTTTACAAAAACTATAACCGCACGTGAGATTCGAACCCACCGCATACCTTTGTTTAAACACACCTACCACAGCACCTGCCCGCTACGCTTGCATGCCATATTCTAAGCAAATTGAAATTATGTAATACAATCGGTTGCAGACTTGCAGACAACAGTGCGTGTGTGTGAGTTTCTATAGTATGAACACGATATCGAGTATAGAAACTCGTAAAGAAGGTCGTAAGTCAACTCATTAGTGTTAATCTATTGCTTTGTGAGACTGCTACTGCATTAATGACCGAGACTGTACAAATGAGAGTGAAAGATTGATAAGGCAAAAATTACCATAGGCAAATATTTTACAAAAACCATCATGCTGCTGTGTAATTAAGTATATGACGAGGTTGGTCAGCAGCGTCCTCATATGGACTATCAAAACATTCAGCCAGTGTTTATACGGATTGGAGTATCAAAATATCACTGCCAATAGCACTACTTTACTCCCTGGGTCGACGCCAAACCATATTAGGTGAGTTTTTGATATCACACATACTCCAAGGCTACCGTGTGTGTCTGTCATCATCAGCCTATTAATGTCCCCACTTCTGAGAATCAAATCTCCTCTCTGAGAGAGGACTGGGCAATTCATCACGCGGACCCACTGAGGACAGGTGGAAGGTCTTAAAAATTTTAGTTCTTGGACATACCGGCTTCCTCACGATGTTTCCCTTCACCATAATAAATACATTAAAATATCAGGTACCTTCAGCAGCTACCAACACTTTGCCCACCATTGGTTCAATGAATCTGTACACAAACATTTTGTCCAGACACCTGTTAAGAACTGCTGATACGTCGTCAGGCTCTGTTACTACTGTAAAATTAATAGAATAGAAGTATCAGTATTACAGAATATTAATATGATAGCGGGTCCGCTCAAAATTAGAGCTGCCCGACTGGAGAAGTACCTCCCCTTGCAGAATATTGTAGCCAAATAACACTGCGCTTTTGCAGTGTTGTGTTCCTAACGGTGAGCAAGAGGTCGCCAGTGCAAGTTTTTCTTCATAAAAAGTTGTATGAAATTTTATACAATCACCAGTTATTATTGATGCTGATTCTACAAAGTGAATCGCCTTTTATTTGCTGACTGTACTATTAAAAATGTCAATTCACTCACCGTATAAGGGCACAGGGCCAATGAAAACTTTGCTCACTCCTCCATTATTTAGGGAAAATCTTCCAAATGACAACAAGGTTTGATAAACATCTGAAGAAAAATACATACAAGTTTGGAAACCATGGAACGGCTGTTATAATTACTTATATAATAAAGTCGCTTTCCGCGTCTGTCTGTCTGTATATCCGCTAACTCCTGCTAAACCACACAACGGATTTTGATGCTGTTATCACCATCCGTTAGATAGTTTTTCACGGAAGGTTTTTGTGTATAATACTGTCATTTATTGTAAGGATAGTAGAGAAAGTATACCCGTGCGAAGCCGGGAGAAGGTCGCTAGTTCTGTATATAAAAATCTTTAAATGCTTACGTGTAGAACAATTTATATTAAATATTTGTATGATCTACAAATAATTGTTTCGGGTCTGGTTGTGTGTGCATGTGACATGTATGTTTGTAAACTGTACCCTCGATACAGGAGAAATTCTAGTGAGGGGCAATGTTTAAAAAAAAAAAAAAAAAAAAAAAAAAAACAAAAAAAAAAAAAACAAAAAAAAATTTGCATTTGATCGCACAAATAGTAAGTACCTAGTAGTACCTACCGACTCTCTTTTCTTCTAGCCTATTTCCGAATAGGTGTTGTTCCTAGAGGTATACTCGTACCTCCAGGTGTACATATACTAGAGAGGGTGTGCCTGAACGAAGGGATATCCGGACCATGATTGGCTGATTTGGAGCTTCAAAGCCGAACGCATCATTGGCATGGCGGTATCTAGCCTCTAAATTTTTTAATGTAAGAGATCAACGAATTACCGTCAAAATTCATATATCGTGCGAGCAAGTAAACAGTTTAATGTGATTTGCAAAAAACATGAGTTAGATCCATATACAGTGGGTGTTGTAGCAGTGAAGAGGTGTTTGAGCCTAGATTTTTTCTCCTAAACGTATTAACTATGTTGTGTCGTAATAATTATGTGTAAACTGAGAGTCTCGAGTACGCACCATGGAGTAATAATTGCTTCGTTGTACGAAGTAATTATTGCTTCCTTAGGGTCACCATATACAATCTACTCAACATCTACAAGCGAAAACCTGTAATTGGCTTACTGTTTCTATCTTTTTGTTTTACTTGTTTGTTTAGCTGTAGGTTTTCCGTGTAATAAATAAATAAATATAATATATCTTACATTAAAAAAATTGTATTACACGGTTGGCGCAGTGACTAAAGCGATGCTTTACTAGTAGGTACCTTTGATTAGTGGAACTAATATTTGTATGGTCTACACTTAGTTGTTTCAGGTCTGGGTGTGTGTGCATGTGAGATATTTATGTTAGTAAATTGTACTCTCGATAGTACTACAGGAGAAATCCTAGATAAACTTTATTTTAAAAAAACACGTACTTTGATTACCACTAAGGGGCTGACAAACCCGTGTATTCACTTGTAATAACCTTTCTAGCGAATGTGAACATTTTGTATGTTACATTCCAATGAAAGCTATAATATATTATAATCTATTAGTCTAAAAGAGTTTCCATAGAGTTTCCTGCCGGTTCTTCTCCATAGGACCTACTATTTGGAACCGCGCACCTAGAGTCTCGTCGTTTCATAAGTGCCTGTATCTGGTTTACATACATGAAATAAAGATCTATTCTATTTATTATATGAAAACGGCGAATGCTCGATGTTCTGTTACAAGAGTATGTTCAGATCTATCAGCACCTCCAGAGGTGCTCCTAAAATGTTAAAATTCTTCATATAAGTAAAAGACAACTTACCATCAACTCTTGCGAACAAGTGGACATGCCCAATAATGGGCAACTTTCCTGGATGCGATGGCACCGGCTCATTCGTTGCGGGGAAATAATGGCGACACACAAATACGTATGCGATACACACACACACAAACAACAGTGTTATCGTCAATAACATTGCTATTGCGGACGTATTTTAATTAATATAAATAGATTTTATTAATATTAGATTATTTAATTGTTTTGTACGAAATTATTTTCAGAAAAGTTTCAATTTTTATTAAATTTTTGTATTATGATAGATACACGCAACTCTATTCAAAGTCGAAGTAAGATTTAACTTTTGATTACCAATGTCTACTGTTTTATAAAAAATTACGCGAAAATACTTGATGTCCACTAGATCGTAACGTTCACTCGAAAAACGAGCTCATTCACACTATGCACGCGTCATGCTCATGAACCGATGCCATCTGTCGGAACTGGTCAGCTTGCCACTGCCATGACAATCTTATTCAAAGG
Source organism: Allophyes oxyacanthae (assembly GCA_932294325.1). Lineage (NCBI taxonomy): Eukaryota > Metazoa > Arthropoda > Insecta > Lepidoptera > Noctuidae > Allophyes > Allophyes oxyacanthae. Next base: position 12,054,111 of record OW028631.1, read on the forward strand.
TACATTATTATATTATTATCCTAGTCTTATTTTTATTCACATTAAATTACATTATTCTCGCAGCTCTTACCACAACATTGTACTGATCAAGATTGTCATCTATTGTTTGATCATATCAATATGATTCTTATTTTTTTTTTAAAGAGTTTCCATGGAGTTTCTTGCCGGTTCTTCTCCATAGGACCTACTATTTGGAACCGCAGCACCTCGAGTCTCGACATTTTATAAGTGCCTGTATTTGATTTACATGAAATAAAGATCTATTCTAATAATGCATTGCAAAACACGATAAAAAAACCTTCCAGTAAATAAAAGGCAACAAGTGTGGCTACTAGCCATAGATTTTATAAATTAAATAGAGGATTTATTTAATGTTTACCGATAGACCGGACATAATGTTGTATTATATTCCTTTATTTTCGAATTTTACATTAAGATACATACAGTTAAAATATTTTGTGGTTTAAATGACTGTTGTTGTTGTGGTGTTTATAACCCTCGAAAAAAAAGAGGGATGTTATAAGTTTGTAGTGTGTATCTGTATGTCTGTCTGTGGCAGCGTAGCTCCAAAACGGATGAACCGATTTCAATACAGTTTTTTTAATTGACAGCTAGTTTAATCAGAAACCATCTTAGGTATGGTTCATGAAAATCTGTTCAGCCGTTCAAAAAATACAGCTTTTTTTAAAACGCTTTTATTAGCTTCACTTGTAACTAACTAACTATGTAAAAAAATATTGGAAGTTTTTGACACACTTCCCGGTTTCTGATTGAGCTGAAATTTTGCATACATGTTTAGTTTGGATGACAAAAGCGTTTACTTTAGTTTTTTTTTTAAACTATAATATTATTCTAGTTGGAGTCGAGGGATTTTGACGGATAGGTTAGTTGCTCCAGCCGTTGAATGCCCAATTTCAAGTCCTCCAAGTGTTCTATGTCCAAGTGAAATTCTATGAAGACAGGAGTAGGCCTTATTACCTTTTATATCATTAATATTATAAAGGAAATATAAAATAAATATTAATATAAAATAATAACTTTTTAAATAACATTTCCTAATTTTTTTCTGTAAATATGTTTCCATAAAATATTGTATTCCATATAAATTATAATATAGTTAAATTATGTATTGTTGACAATAAATAAAGTATATATTTTATATAAGTATTTGAGTATAATTATTTATTACACTATGCTGGCTTCGATACAATCTAGTGTGCACAGTCCCTAAAGCATTAAAACCCTTTCCAAGGAAATTCTGAAATCATGAGCTGAATAATATTAATTTTTAGATACATTGAATTTTAATAACGTTAAACTACTTCGAAATTAAAACCACATATATTTATGCTAAGAAAATGTCTTCTCTGTGTATGCACCTGTCCTCTTCTTACCACCTAGTCTATCATTCTAGTGAGTCTGGTTTTTTGTGGCAAATAAATGATTTTTCTTTCTTTCTTATATTTATATTATAGACTTATTTATTTATTTAATTAATCATAATCCATTATTTTATACGGAGCTACTGCTCTGCTCTGGACGAACTCTAAAGTCCTATAATCACGTGTGGTTTTTTATGCCACTTTTAACCCCTACCTACTCCTCCCACCATCATGGTGTATTTTTTTATCGATCGATATTTTCAGTATCTGTTTTAATGAAAAATTTAATTAGGTATCATAAAATCAGTTTGTTAAGTTGCTTTTTAGCCACAAATTCGCTGGGTCGGGATTTCACGTGTTCACACGGAAATATACACGTGATTGTCACTACATCCCCTCCACCATCGTGATCAAACGTGATGTTATTCCCCTGTTTGAACCTCCGTGATTAAAGGAGGAACCCTTCCAGATTTAATATTGGAACCATAATCATTTTAAAAAAAAATGTTTAACTAAAATTGTATTATATCGAATAATGCGTTAAGTATAGGTATAAAACTAATATTCACATGCATAAAATAATATAGGTAATAATAATAACTTGAGGTCGCCAAGTGGTCGCAATTCAACCGTAATTTTAGCTTTCTGCACTCCTTCTTCATATAAACTTTAACTATACCAAATCTCACATTCCTCCGTGCGCGCAATATGCTTAAAAAGGGGTACAAAGGTTTCCCTTCACGTATGAATAAAATATAGATATTTTTTTTATTACTTTATTTACCTACACTTAAACTACAGCTAGAAGTCTGTTACAATGGCAAAAATATATAAATCAATAATTTCTTGAACTAATATTTAAAGGCCTATTCAAACCTGAGCGATATTCGCTGCCGCTGTGGGTAGAGGTACATTCCGCGCGGGTTTCGCTCAGGTATTTAGTATCAAGTACCGCGACTAGAGCGACCTGAGCGATATTCGCTGCCGCTGTGGGTAGAGGTACATACCGCGCGGGATAGCGAAATCCGTTTTGGTGTGAACAGTAATATTACCGCATACCCACTGGGTTTCCTCTGCCGCAGACGGTAGCGAATACCGCTTAGGTCTGAACAGTAATATTACCGCATACCCACTGGGTTTTCGCTGCCGCAGACGGTAGCGAATACCGCTTAGGTCTGAATAGGCCTTAAACTAGCCGTGTCCGCGACTTCGTCCGCGTGGAATTTAACATTTTTTTTTGCGTGGTACCCTTATTATTGTTTCTTTTATTAAATTAATTAATTACTCCTTATAACATCAGCTATCTGGCAGTGAAAGGTTTATCAAAATCGGTCCAGCCGTTTCGGAGATTAGCCGGAACAAACAAACAGACAGACCAAAATTTAAAAAAACTTTTTTTCTTGTTTTTAACACCGTATCTTTCAAATGTGTTTCATGCGTCACTGAGTAAATTATTATTTATAAGTTACCCGCGATGAATACCTTTAATAAATTATTATTTGAAAATGTATTAATTAAGGTGGCGATGACGTATTTGGTATAACCTTCTAAAGGTACACAAAATATTTCTACGTCCTTCGTTCAATGCTGATGTAATGTCCTGCATCTGGTTTGAGCATGACATCTATCTTGAGTATCAGCTTGGTATGGTCGGCGGTGATCCGGTAGCGACGTATCAAGTGCGCCAGCGACGTCTTCATGGACATCAAGGCGTAAGCTTTTCCTGGAAAAAAAGTTATAGACATAGTTATAGAAATAGTAATAGAAATTTATTCGCAGCATTAATTTATCTTGAGTTAATGACAGGAGAAGGCAACCGCCTTATTGTCCCGCCTGTAAGGGTCTATCACGCTACTACTCCTGCCTGTCCCCATTACACTAGCAGTCTTTGGGGAGCCAACGCTCAAAGTGAAATGGAATGGGGCTCTGGATGTCCACCAATCATTGGAGTTCCCGGACCTCCTCCACATGTGCTGAAAACGGCCACGTAGTTAATTATACTTAGCGATGATGCCGACAAAGGTTGCGAAGATGTTCGATGTCAAGAGTCACCATTGTGGAGAAACGAGGTTTAGTGTTCCTCCGTTGAAAAGGGAGGATCCTCCGACCAGGCGAGGTGATTTTGCCTGGCGGGCCGAAACCCAACGGTTGATGTCGGACAGTCGTATTATATGTGTTAGATACGGTAATCTTTTTCATTGCTTAATGTAGGCTTCTTAATCTGGTTGGACCATTCTAGTTAGCTTACTACACTGCTACAAAGTTCCTTTTTGTGTCGCTAGGTGTCGCTACAGTGAGTAAAAATCCAACACTCCGTGGCCTTACATCTAGAAGGAGGGATTTTTTTGTCACACCAATTGAAGGAAAAAAGTGAAAATAAATGGATATATCGCACGCAGGTGAAGACTGAAGATAACGTTGATGGATACTGAATATTGTGTGGTTTACTTTCACAGCTTGTGATAGAATTAGTTATCACTTACCAATACACTGTCGCCTGCCCACACTGAAGGCAGCAAACGCGTTGGGGTTGTCAGGCAGCTTGCCTGGATCGAGCCAGCGCTCCGGCTTGAACTGGTGCCGGTCTGGGCCCCAGACGGGATGCCGGTGCAGTCCAAACATGAATAGGAAACAGGTTCTGCCGGCAGAGAGGGTGTAGTTTTCTGGAAAAGAGATGGAAGTTCATTGTTATAGCATCGCATGGTAAGGCATAACAATCAATTAGGTTGTTTGATGTTTAGAATTTTCCGCTTATACGCTGCACACAGTTAATTATGTCATCAACCTGAAGTTGAATTATCCTGGCGTGTTGTATGATGGTATGTCCTCCACTAAAGCAACCTCTGATTTAACGAACTTTGTTAATATTGCTTCTTCTCCTAATAATTCGTATTATAACCTATTGTAAGTAGGCACTGGATTAATGTGCGCTTTTCCTTCAAAAAAAGATATCCCGTACTGGCTGTACTACCTCATACGTCAGTAGTAAAAGCCTTGCTGATCAGGAGCAGCATAGATCAAAGTTTGAACATCCTGGATATTTAGTGCTTCATCCATAGTACTGCTACCAACGTAAGTATGAAAAACTTACTAAGTTTCACATCTCTATCAAGCTTCCTGGCGAGGACCGGCACGATGGTGTAGATCCTCATGCTCTCCTTCAGAACTGCTTCCAGGTACACCAGCTTCGACAGGTCTGTCTTCTCCATATCACGGTCTCCTAGAACCTCTTGTATCCTGAAAACAAGTTCCTTTGAAATCAATATATATTCAGTATAATCTGCATACAGTATAGCTCGCCCTTCACCTTTATATATCGTCACTATTTTCCCAACCTTTAGCCAAATAGTTTACTTGCCACTTTGGCATTTTAAATTGTGTCAAGGTCATCGGTAAACTTAATTCAATGAAATTATTTTTATTTCTGGACTGATCCACTGTCATAAAATTTGCAAAAGGCACCATCTCTGTCTACGGGCACCACCCAATACCATAACATCAAATATTAACTCAAATCCTTCCAGATTTAAACCAGGCGGGTTTAAATCTGGAAGGATTTGAGTTTGCCAAATGCTATCAAAATCACATACAGGCAAACTCACTATATTAGTAAAAGGATATTTAAGAATTCCCTCCAGGTCCTAAATTAAACGCGCCTGGGGTTGACATTTCATAGTGCCTGTATTTGGTATAAATGAAATAAAGATCTATTCCATTCTATTCTAAACAAAATTATTAGCAACTAAAATACTCACTCAGCGAACATCTTCTCCTGCACCTCAGGGTGCGAGCCCAACAATATCATGGTGAACATGAGCACGTTCGCGGAGGTGTCATGGCCGCCCACGATCATGGTGTCCACGTGCTCCCTGATCTCTCTGTCGTTGAACACGCCCTTCTCCATCGATAGCTCCAGCAGGAGGTCCATGAAGGCTTTGAATTTGGTGCCTGGAGTCGGAAACAAAGTCAAATGTAAAATAATTTAATAGTTTTTGTATTGAGCTTAAGCCGGGCTTCCACTGCGAAAGAGTAATAGGCAAGTAATAGCTGGACGGAACAGACCCCAACTAGCTGAAATAGGTTTTACCTTCCATTAAGAAAGAGTTTTAACAAATTGCCTTCCACTGCAAAAGACAAACGAAGAACGAGTTCGTTATTAACTATTTTTACTCGTTTAGTCCTCTCCACTACTCTTTATTATTGGTGGAAACACTTCTATGAACTTTACCGTTGCGAGTTAAACGGAATCCGTACGGAGCCCGCTCCGATGCCAGTGGATACCTGGCTTACGTCTTAGACGTGAAACTGTTCGTTGAATAAACATCTTCTAAGAAGTTTATTCGACGAACGGTTTCCCGTACCTATATGAGATACGAGATTTTCTCGAATACGAATTTTTACTGCATCGATGCAATCACGCCTATAGTATTGTCCATAACTTGAGGCACTGGAGCAATGATCATTAACCGATCATGCTGTAGATACATACTTAGTTAGTTCCTTTTTAAATTTACCTGGAATTATACTCCTCTCGGCACACACGTTTCCATCAAACTCTGATTTTCTTTTTTGAAGAACCTGTAAATAATTTATTTTTAATATTTAGTTTCTGAAGTTTCAAGTTCAGTCATCATTGATTACTTAGATAAATTCTTTACCAGGCCTGATAAGTCGTTTGCGCTTCAATAAATAACAAGATAGGACAATATAATTATAATACCCTGTCAAAGGTCAGAGAGACGCCATAATCACCACTTTTGGTAGACTGCTATCTATCCTCTTGTCCATAATCCCTCAGAACACAGAAGCCATTTAGGACACCCACGAAAAGAATAGGCTAAGTTTATTCTTTGTCGGCAACCACGTGGTCCAGCTGACCATTGAAAATTATTGCTAGATCCTCACCGTATAAGACATATTGTGCAGAATCTTTAGACAGGCATCCTGCTTCTTCTTAACGTTGCTCCAGGCGAAGGTATATGGACTGTGCCACCAGAACTTCATGAACCGCTCCACCATGGTGTTCAAGATCAGCTCCGTCGCCTCCACATACTTGCTGTTCAGATTTTGGTTTGTAAAATCTACTCCTAAGGCTGTCACTGTAAAGAAGAATATCTTTAATAAAAAAGGCATTCTGTTTCTAAATATGAAGGTGTTTTTATTTAGTTACAGATTTTATTGCATAATTATTATTATTTACACAGCCTAAATACAAATATAAAACTGAGCACGCATGTTGGCGTCAAAGTACTCCTCCTCAACGCTGTCAATTGGTAGCGTGCCCAGAAGATTGGCAGCATTGCCTCATTGAATGGCAATGCTTATTCTTTGACCAAAGAATAGGCCAGCCCTCGGGTCACGCGTAACGTTTTGCAATAATTATGAAGGTGTATCACATAGCCAACAGTATTCGGAAAATCCAGAATATATATCGTACTTCTTCTATCAAGCTTTCACCTGGAAATCACTCATGATTTTAGTGGGAAGATAGGCTAGCCAGCAATGGTGGTATCGAGGCTGACTGCCCAGGGTGCGCCGGATGATCTCAGGTATTGTCACTCGTGGAGGCTCTTTCCTAGCACCCTAATATCGTCCTGAAACAACTATTTAGCCTGGCTTTGCATCATCTCCGTAGGAGATCGTGGTTCAGATGCCTTAAAACGCAATATCAAGTACCGTCAAATGGGGCTATTTGGGAACCGTGGGGTTAATTAGGATTTAGTAGAGGAATAATTATTTGTGCTTCTCATGGTTAAGGAATTTTAACCGGTAGTAGTACCTATTGAATAATTTTAATTCTATAGGTATTTTCGATTTGGTTTAGAAAATGTGACCAAATTCCTAAAAACAAGTATTAGTCCCAAATAGCCCCATGTTTCCTAAACAACCCCGTTTTACCGGTAGCTGATTTCTGAGTTTACTTCAACAGATTTTTATAAGGCCTGCTCATGTTCATTTGAGGGCTTTTCAGCGAATGCTATTTGCATGAATTTTGTCATCAGCTGTAGTATTAAATTAAAGGCCAAAGTTAAACTTACAACAAATAGTCTCTAAGGCGTTATGTCGGGTGTAGGTCCAGTGGTCGAAGGAACCCTTGCCGACCTCCTTCTCCAGGTCCCTCACCAGCTTCCTGGACTGGCTGTTGAAGACGCCCATGAACGTGTCCAGGAGTTTCTGGCTGAACGCTGGGTTGAGCAACTTGCGATGATTCCTCCATATCGAAACTGGGAAATTATGTTGTTGGGTATAATCAAACATTTAGTAAGTTAGTTTTCAAATTCCTGCGAATCAAATAGAGGATATTTTCTTCTTAGATAATGTTTGTGGTGTGGAAAAATTGTATCTTTACTACTTCTTATTCGTATACGTGACTGGTAGAAGTATAAAAGGTGACCATTGTTAAATTTAAGTCTTTGTTAACTTTAAGTGTAATCTGCTCAGCAGTTCACATAATATGATTAGAGACAGCGTCCAAGACCGCGAATTTTATTTGTAATTAAATAATTCTATTCCTTCTGTAAATAATTCCTTAAAGGAAGCTTTTACAAGTATTATTTTTTTATCAATATGGTCCTGGATCCAATGCCAAATCTTTTAAATCTTTATATTATGTTTCTAGATTCGCTTTATCTTTAGGTCTACTAGGTACAGCATCATATTTATGATGCGTGCCATACTCACTTTTGCCAGTGACTAAGCCTTCACCCAGCCATGGCTTAGCGAAGTCGTAGAACCCGTCCTTCTCGAGGCAAGTGTTCGCGATCGTAAAACTGTCATCCGGGTCTGTTACAACTGGAAATAAATCATATTATTATCTTAAGTAAAGTCGCTTATGTTGTTGAGGCAACATAGGAATTATGCATTCACAACAGCCATTCCTGAAAAATATTTGATACCACATCGCTTCATATTCACCACTAGCTACGCCACTAATGGAGGTGAATAAATTTATATTTCCCGTCTGTCACTATTGGAGGCAACTGGGAACAATAGTACTGGCCATTCCCAATTATCCCCCTTAGTGACGCCACGACGGGTGGCAAATGGGACATATTGGACATGGTGGCGTCGATGGTGGGGGCAACTGGGAACAAGTCTCATCCAACTGCAGATTCTTTTTCACTTATCAATACCTGAATTATGAAAGTGGGTACTGGACAAGCGGTTTGGTGACCACAGAATCTGGATCATTAACTATAGTCCAAAGCGCCTTGAAATTTGGACAAATATTCTGACAACAGAATGTTTTGAGAGGCATTTTGGCTATCAGTATACCACGTGAAGGCAAGGAGTGTTGAAGAAACCACAAAGTAAATAAATATCAATTACTATACACAGTCCGTGGTCCGATGTTGGCAGCCACCACTCCCCCGATGTCGTAGCTCTTGTTGGCCAGGTCAGTAATTTCATTCCATAGTTCTGCAAACAATCAATTACTGATCAATTCACCTTGACGTCAATGTTGAGAGTTTGGCAAAGTTACAAAAAAAAATTGACGATACGGTTGGCGCAGTGGCTAAGCGATTAGCCTTCTACGCTACGTGCCGCGGGTTCGATCCCCGCACGGAACAAGTATTTGTATGACCTACAGATAGTTGTTTCGGGTCTGGGTGGTGTGTGCATGTGACATGTATGTTTGTAACCTGTACCCTCGATACAGGAGAAATAATAGTGAGGGGGGGGCAACGATCATTAAAAAAAAAAACTCAAACCCACTTGGATATTCGATCATTATTCGATCATTATTTCGAATCTTCTACGAAATAAATCGAACTTCAACATGTAGATCAAAAAACATTCAATCACGTAAAAAATTCCACTGTTCCATACATTTGTGTCGAGAAAATTGAATATTAAATTATTAGTATGGGACAGCAGTTTTTATCGACATTTTCGGGGTGGTCCCATAGTAAAAGTTGTTCATAATGATGTGTACTATAAATGATGTGTCCCTTAAAGGGATCTAGATAAGAAAGGGACGACCTTATTTTATGGAACTATTGCACTAAACTACCCGTAATTAGCTTATCTTCTCTTCTCCTCTATCTCTACATAGTATAAAATAAAGTCGCTTCCCGCGTCTGTCTGTCTATCCGTCTGTATATCGGTTAACTCCTCCTAAACCACGCCCGTTGCGGCATTTTTATGCGGTTTTCACCATCAATCATAATTAATAATTTTTCACGGAAGGTTTATATGTATAATACTTTGATGCGTGCGAAGCCGGGGACGGGTCGTTAGTTTGAAATATACCTAAATATATTATGTCCTATACGTACTGCAGCTGTCCCCAATAAGCGACGGCGCATGTCCCACGATAGGCCAGCCTCCTGGGATGGTCGGTGGCTCCGTGGTCTTGATGCTCTTCCAGCGCCACGCCCAGTACGCTGCGCATGCGGTGCAGAACAGCGCTACACCGAACATTGTGGATTCCTTGAAACTGTAATAATACAGTATGATCATTTTGTACGTAGTAAATACTTTAAACTTGTCGAAATCAGGTCAGCGGTGTCAAAATACAAGCCAAGTATTCGGAAGGGGTGCACTGAGATAGCCTCCCTGAGTGATGACGTCTAAGCAAAATAGCTGTAATCATTTTATTGGTCACCTTCCTCATGTACTTTTTTTTTACTAAATTAATTCTTTTGTAGTATCTAATTATAGTATCTACCTACTGGTAACCAATTTATCCCTTCCCTTTCTTCTTATTAATATACAGGGTGACTGGTTAAAAAACCGTTGGAAAAAGCGGTGCATTTCATTTTGATAGTGCAACCAAACACAACCACCTCTCAACCAAACACAACCACCTCTCAACCAAACACAACCACCTCTCAACCAAACACAACCACCTCTCAACCAAAAATTCTTGGCATAACTAAAAAAAAAAAAACGGACTTCCACAACCTAAGCTTACCTTATACCCTGTATTACAACACCAATTATATTAATTTTATTTTGGTTTTATCTACATCGGCTAGAACTATACGACTGTACAAATATTACTCAAGCCCTGCTATAAATATCCTAAGGGCAAGCAATTCCCTAGGGTTGGCGAAAGTGAGTAAACAAACAAATAATAATTATAAGCCACATGGTCTACGAACATAGCATTTTTTTTGTTTTTGTCCGTTTTATCTACTATTTATTATGATGATGATTGAGTGTAAATGTATGGATTTTAATTATCTGATAAAAATAAATCTATATATATATATTTATATACGTGAAGAGAAAACATTGCATCCCTTTTTAAGCATATTGCGCGCACGGAGAACTGTGAGATTTGGCTAAGTTAAAGTTTATATGGAGAAGGAGTGCAGAAAGCTAAAGTTACGGTCGAATTTCGACCATTGGGCAACCACTAGTTATTATTATTATAACGCCCCATAATTTTCGAGTGTCGCAAAACGTGGCTTATATACCAAGTGATTGATCAGTACTATCTATCTAGCTACTATTAGCAGTCCGAAGTACCTTCAAAGAAAATTCACTTCTTTAATTATTATAATAAACTAGCTGTATCCCGCGGCTTTGATCGCGTTGAAGTCGATATTACGGATTTCATTGAAACATAACAAATTTTAAACAAACTTTCGTCCCCTATCCCCTTAGGGGTGGTATTTCCAAAAATCCCTTTTTAATGGATGCCTACGTCATAAAAGGAATCTACTGTCAAAATTTCAAGTTTCTAGCCCCAGCTGTTTAGGCTGTGTTGATAGATCAGTCAGTCAGCCAGGACAAGTGTTTTTATATGTGTAGATTATATCAAAAGACAAAGTCAAAGTTTCTATTTCAACAGGGCCTTATCAGGCACTTTTAAAACGTAGAGACTCTAGATGCACGGTTCCAAAATGGGTAGGTCCCGGTAGGTCCCAAGGAAAAGAGCCTGGCAAGAAACTCCATGAATACTCTTTTAAAAAAAATTAAGAGGAAAGAAAGAATAGGCAGCCTCAGTTACAGCAATGTTTTATAATGTGATTTGCCCTTAGATTATTGATTGGTTGTCGCGGCCGCTCCAACTAGATACCGCACTACCTTAGAAAAATGGCTCCTTGAATGCGTCAACTCATTTGACATGTGATTGTCATGGTGGTGATTGTCATTCATGGTTTGTTTATTTATTGTTGAAATTATTTCGGAAATTATACAATCTTTACTGATGGTATCTACATATCCCAGTGTTTTTTAAATTTTGGTTGTATTGTTTTTGCACAGTTTTACTACGCAAACCGGCATTTTAATCTGACCGACTCACTCGAGTACGCCTATTCTTGCGTAGTATGTTTTGCCGCATTTTATTAGTACGCCGGCGGAATCTAGTTGGAGCGGCTGCGACAACCAATCAATAATCTAAGGATTTGCCATTATATGACATAGTCTAAGATTTTCTGTATTTTATCGACTTTTTACACGCGCCGTTTCCCATCCATTGTTTGCGGTTAAGCCAAGGATCGGCTCCACCTTCACTTTTTTTATCATTATTAATTAATAATATTAATTTTCAGCCTGTGTTGTCCCACTGCAGGGCAAAGGCCTCTCCTTTTTCCACTCACCTCTGATTTTTGCTAGTAGGGACCAGTTTTTTCGGTAGGAGTCAAGCTCGTCCCGCCATCTTCGCCTCGGTCTGCCTCGATGCCATTTAATATTTACTGGCTTGTTCTTTTGGCATTTTCACAACCTTCACTTTAAGTAACGGAAATTATCTTACGCTTGCTAATAACCTAATACGAAGGGGTGTCGACAACACTCCAATACTCCTCCAACTACTACTACACTAACACTCTGGAACCGCTTTTTCAAACTGTAACGCCATCTACAATCTAGAAGGCTCTCGTGACAGACAGATGTAGGATTTACAGATTAGTGATGGTGATCTTAACGTCATTAACGTGTTTTACCGCATCGCAAGTTCCACTCTACATCTTTCTGCACATCGCCATCGATCTGCTTCATTCATTGATTCAGTATTCTCTGCAACTAGTCAAGTATTTTCTCTATACCCAACTCAATGACATTTTACAAATAGACGCGTTGCCCGCGCTCTATATTGGCAAGATAAATGATAGGTAAATGCCAGTGGCGTGCCTATGGGTTGACTATAGGGCATGCCCGACAAACCTACTGGACTATAATATATTATGTGTGCGTGTCTTAAAATATGAGTTCCTTTTATAGTCAGTTTATTTCACTCAATTTAACGACATCTAGCGACACGCTCACACGGTTTTATAGATTTGTTGTAGTTTACATGAATTGATAATAGATGGCAGTATAATTCCTCATACATGTAATAAACAATTTACGCCATCTAATTAAATCATTATAAAAATATAAATAAAGATATTTAGTTGAAACCGAATTCATAAAAAATAGAAAAGGCACCTACCCAGTTCACTTTTAAAGTTTCTACCTTTCCGACGGCGTCAATGATTTAACTTTAACCTCACTTATAGAACCCGGTTAAATTTAAGCATTTGAATGACAACTATACACACATCTTTGGGATTATTATTTTGTTAAACACAGCGAGATATTTCTCTTAAAATCACGGTGAAAATGTAATCTACTAATAAGAGCAACAGCTGAACAGTTTATAAACCATCACAAAGAACAAACAATTAATACGTTTGTTTCCGCAGTCATTTTCTTCATCACAACATAAATGTTATATCTCTAAATCAACACAAATACTACACAAAAATAACGATATGAAATTGCAACACCAATATTTCGTTCAAAACAAAAATACATCTGAAGTATGCAACAGAACGTTAACTCAACTCCAACTGCTCCAACTTCACAGGAATGCATGCAGGGCTTTTTCCTAGTACAAATTGGACCTTATCTATAGGAGATCTATAGATGTAATGTCACTAGTTTTGTTCTGCGCTAGAGCGAGAGGTCGGGGTTAAATGAGGTCAGCATAAGCCCGAATCTGAAAGCGCAAGTGCGAGCGTGACGCATGATTCTACTCTTTTCGTTCGAAATATTGTTATAGGGTGAATGTATTACTGGCGGGCGAGTCGCGACATTTGGCGCGCAATATTTAAAATATTATTTTATCACGCGAATGAATAAGTTCGTTTCGGATTAGGGCATGCCGGGCTTTTGGGCTTGTATGGAGGTACCGCCACTGGTAAATGCCCTGCACCGACTGAGAGAATGAGTATGCAGCAGCTAATGCCACGTAACTAAACGTCTATATTCATCTTTTTCTAACAACCGACATGGCGTATGGTGCCTTTCATTTTCTTTCCCTTTCTTCGCGCACTGTATAATTATATGTACTGCTATGTAGCTATAGTAAAGTTTATGCCATTTTCTAGTGCGTTAATGTTGGTGTATGGCCCGTCTATTTGTAAAATGTCATTGACCCAACTACGCAAATCGATCTATTATGCAAGAAAACAAAAGAACTAACCAGACCGTGGGCGTTTTCATATTAGACAAAATGATACTGAATCGGTATCAGTATACCGATACTGGTGGATACAGAATCTCAAACAATATCAAACCCGACACCGATATTTTCATCAGTTTTCGTTACTGCAGACCGCCCCATGTCGGTATCGTGTCGTTGGTGTTATCGGCCAATGTGAAAACGCCCGCGTATAATAATTATTGAAAAAAAAAAGAAAACGAAACTAGATTTATTAAAGCACACACACAATCTATCTAAACTAATATTATAAAGAGAAAAGATTAGATTTTTTGTATGGTTGTTTGTTTGTAATGGATAAACTCAAAAACTACTGGACCGATTTTAAAAATTCTTTCACCAGCAGAATGCTATATTATCCCTGAGTAACATAGGCTATAATTTATAATAATATAATAAAATGCCAACCAACAAATAAATAAATGAAATTTTAATACAAAACACTAAAATCCACATATACAAATAAAAAAAGTTAAAAAACAAAGTAATTATCTACGCAATATTATTATTATATTGCTCTTTTGCCAACCCTTTGCTCTGCTTGCGACAGATGCCTATATTCGGACCGAAATTTTTTCAGTTTCCTAAAATGAATTATTTATTATACGAATGTTCAAACTTCCTTCAGTTTTGTAACTTGGGTGATTTAATGCGATTCAGTGCGTGTAGCATCGCGTGCTATAAGTTAAAGTATGTTAATATACACACACACACAGACACACAGCCCACGCACGTCACAGGTTTAGTGGGTAATCAATTATAGACTTCATGTTTTTTTTTTTTTTTTATATTTATTCCTATTTTTTATTTGCATTCCACAATGTACTGGTGGTAAAAATCAAATTTGGTAGGTGACAATCATGGACCCTGTTGGGCACAGCAAAATATAGGAGAGAGGAAGATGAGTAGGTACTTATACTTATGTATATAAGATATTACTAATTTTAATTTTTAATTTTTATAGGTATATTTAATTATTTATATGAAATATAGCATTTTAAATAAGTACAATGTACAACGACGGTCTTAATGCCATAGGCATTCTCTACCAGACAACCTTAGGGTGATGCAGAGACAATGAAAATAGATGCACAAAAAACAAGCTTAATTGAGAGGTGCGTAGACAATTAAACATAATTAAACTTGAAAATTATTCCATAGTAAACAACGACTCACCCACACATGCTATGTCTTTCTTACTATTAGTTCTTCTCAGCGTCTTAATTAAGGCATGAAATGAAAAATTATATCTGGTGGGCAAACTGTATATTTCATGTTTGAATTACAGACTAATATTATAATTGTACACTATAATAACATATATAAAAAGTTTCGGGTGGGAACACACTGAGGATTCAGTACTAAGAACAAATATATGGCACAATTTTAATGAACAAAATATAGTAGTTATTATTGTAGTCATAACATTATAATAATATATTCATACTAGAAAAGAATAGAAAAAAAAGTAATAAGTTTTCAGTATTACATGTCTATATACAATGAGCCTACAAAATAAACTAAATAGAAATGACAATTAATAATTATTAGACTATTTCACATATTGACAATTAATATTCTTTGGTATTCATTTAATTTATAGAAGTAGTGATAGCTTAATGGTTGAACGCTCGCCTTCCATGCAGGAGGGTCTGAGTTCGAACCTGGCCCGCAACTCTGACTTTTCCAATTAATTTGCGGATCGCAATTCGATTATCACTTGCATTATCGGTGAAGGAAAACATCGTGAGGAAACCTGCACACCTGAGAAAGCCTCATAAAGCCCTCGATGGTGTGTGTAGTCAGCCAACCCGTACCAGGCCAACGTGTTGGACTAAGCCCTAACCCTTCTCATTCTGAGAAGTGGTCCGTGCCTAGCAGTGGGACAGTAATGAGCTGGATTTATTATAATTTTTATTCATCTTCTCCGCTCTTCTCTGCATAATATAAAATAAAGTCCCTAATATAATGCAAACATGCCCCTTAATTCTATAGAGCCCCAGAAACCAATGATTGCTTCATTAATTACCATTTGTGACAAATGTGATTAGAATGTATCAAGTGTTAAAGGTAATATAAGTGGTGGTAAATCGTTCCAGCACTTGGAAGCAGCAATTTTGAAGCGACCTTTGATTTTGAACAAGGAGAGCCTGTGTAAGATTAGCAGGCGATTGCTTGATTCGTTGTTCGTATGTGTGTACGTCAGATGATGACTATATTAGTTTATCGTACAGATATACTAGATATAAGCTGTTTTTTAGGGTTCCGTACCCAAAGGGTAAAACGGGAACCCTATTACTAAGGCTCCGCTGTCCGTCTGTCTGTCTGTCTGTTACACCAGGCTGTGTCTCATGAGGCGTTATATTTAAATATTTAAGGGGGCTCCCATACAACAAACGTGATTTTTTTGCCGTTTTTATAGATAATGGTACGGAACCCTTCGTGCGCGAGTCCGACTCGCACTTGGCCGGTTTTAAATAAGGACATCTAAATTAATTAACCAACGGCACTGGAATACTGCTAGGACTCTGATAATAATGCGGCGTCTCATTCAACGTGGTAGCTCCGATCACGTCCCCGCCTGCGACGAGGAGCAGTCTCCTCTTCCGATGATGACGTAGCAGTGACGTCACGCTCGCGAAGCTCTGCTCGCCGCGCCGAGGAAAGCCGAGCGCGAGCCGACCGTCTGGACGACGACGGACGCCCACGTTGTGGACTGCGTTGGCGCAGGATACACTTAGAGTGTAGGCGTGGTCCGGCTGGGAAAGTAAAGGATACTCATAGTTACAAATGGCCGGAAAAAAAAAATATTTTTGGAAAGGGTCCGATAAAATTTATCTTAGAGAGGAGACTTGACCCTCAGCAATAGAATAGGCTGATAATTTTTGTACGAAAAACATCTTTCAGCCTACTACTCGTATAGCTTGACCACCGTAAACACGGCTCTCCCAGTGGCTTTCCATTTTATTAAACACATCTATACAGGATATTTTGTATGTAATGCGCATAATTTGCAGAGTGATTCAAGATTCATTTTCAGCTGTCATCTATTTGACAGTGATTATGGAGATTCTTAGATGAATTGCATAATGTGGCCTTTTTAAGCCTGCAGTTCAAGGGAGCCACGGTCAACCGCAGGCCCTAACGGAAGCTTATTTAGTAATATGATACGAACCTGACTAGAAGGCCTCAAAATAAACGTCCCATCAGGTTGTCCCTTCAGCAGGTTCTGTGCTTCCCCTCTGTCAACATTCATGTAATACGGCTCGTTCTCCACCGGCACGGGGAGCGGCCGATCAGCCATGTTCGTGCGGCCGGACTTGCGGTCCTCCGGCCACTTGCGGCCCGCTTCATTGCTCGGTGTGCCCTCGGCTTTATGCGAATCCGGTTCGGAATCCTCCGAATGGTGATCGTCATTTGTTTCTGAAAATAATTTAGACCGTGGTTATAAATAAATTAAAGAAGTCGGCAAGGTATATTTTCAGTATAAGCTGACCTCTCATTGTACGGAAAGCCTATACAATGCGAGGTCAGCTTATACTGGAAATGTATAGCTTGATATGTAGCCGTGTGTACATGTTGTTCCAGGACTCTATCTATACTATAGTGCAATGTTGGCATAATATTATATGGAATGAAGCGGAATGTAGGTAGAAATAAACTACGATAACATGGCGCGCCCCTCCAAATTACTGTAGTCATATCTCCTTACCGAGCAACAAATCCTTGGATTTATTTTTGTTTGACGGCCGTCTCAGTACACAGCACACATGCGTTGTGTGTGAGTCTTGGTGGCGCTTTGTAAGTACTTTCACAAATACTTTAAAAAGTTTTGAATTTTGGAGGGGCGCGCCATGTTATCGTAGTTTATCTCTGCGCGATCCTTAAAAGATTACATGATACACTCATATTTCGCTTAGGTACGACGGTGAGTCGTTCCGTGGAGCGATGGTGCGCCCCGAGCTCGCCGCACCAATCTGAGGCCCTTGCATTTGGGAAAGACCCTAATGCCACAGGTATGTTCGCATTTCCTTTCTGGCGTTGTGTGTCGGGTCGCTGAGTTCCCTTTATTGTGGTCAAGCTTGGCGATGCTGACGCACGCGTCATGCTCGTGAACGGATGCCGTCTGGCGGAACTGGTCAGCTTGTAACTGTCATGGCAATCTTATTTAGAGGTACATTATTATTATCCTATTCATATTTTTATTCACATTAAATTACTTTATTCTCGCAGCTCTTATAAACCACAACATTGTACTGATCAAGATTGTAATCTATTATTTTAATAGATTCCATGGAGTTTCTCGCCGGTTCTTATCCATGGGATCTACTATTTGGAACCGTGCACCTAGAGTCTCGACATTTCATAAGTTCCTATATCTGGTTTACATTAAATTAAATAAAGATCTATTCTATTCTATTCCTTAATAATAGGTATCGTACCTGCAACCACGTCAGTAAGACAGTGCACTACATGGTAGAACAAGTCCACGACTGTAGTGCCGAGTCGGCCACCCAGGTTGTACATGAGTGGGACACTCACTTTTATCCACCAGCACATTTTCACAACACTGGCAGTTTTATGTTTACACCTTTTTACAGTTCATTATTTGTAACCTACTCCAGTCAAAATCAAAGTCGAAGTGATTTATGTGCTAGAAACTGGGTTTATAAGATGTTACAGTAAATACAGGAGTTTGGTATACATGTTTCATCAATGACTGGCATACAAATATTGGATAATCTATATACTTATAATAAAATCGTAACGAAGCGAAAACTGTACATTGAAAATTAAAAAAAAAAAAAAACTGCTACGTGATCTATAATCGACACTGATGCCAAAAATACAGTTTTTAGAATTTTTGTCTGTCCGAGCTTCACGGCCAAACCTGAAATTTTGCAGTAATATCTGTCAAAGGGCTGGTCAACATATAGGCTATAAATTATTACGCTATTATCTATGGGGGGTGAGCTAAAGTGCATTATGCCTGTGTACTATTATGAGCTACCACTTCATTATTAAGAGCCGAATCTTAATGAAATATTGTATTATTATAATTCATAGGTCCGGTCAAAATATGTAATAATAATCATCACCCTATTCGTCTAGGGGGCTAAGCAAAATTAATCTTCGTTTTAGTTTCACAGTTCCTGTTTTCATTTTAACTCCTCACTTGATCCAGTTCTTAAATTAGTAACATGGTATATTTAGTAATGCCCAGTATTTTTTTTTTACTGATAAACGTTCTTTCTTCGGCATCTTACTTTAAGGTACGTATTTCACTGACTGCTATGCTCCAAAAGGTGAAGCGTGATGATAGCAAACGACATAATACCTTACTCACGAGATAATTACTTTTTTAAATGCGCTACCAGATATTTCCACGTAACTGTGATTTCATTATTTTTTATTACATTTTTCTGAAACTAGATGGCGTTAATAGACTTTTTAACCAAGACCGAGATTTTGAATTTCCAGTAAATATATTGAGATAAGATAATTATTAAGATTTTATTAGGATTGGGTAGATTTTTTTTTATCAATAGAAGTTGTCGGAAACCTGTAGGATGGGCTTTTTGGAATCGAATAGGTAATTAGGAATTTCAAAGCCTTATTGGCAGTATTATAATAACGTGTGTTTGCTGTTTACTGCTACCATTGCAAATTGATAAGGGCTAACATCGTTTGCATTCTGGAGAACAGCAAATTAAGTTCTTAGAACATTCTTTTTACAAATTATATTTTTTTTTTATTAATTAAATATTATTGTTTCTTTAAATTTGTCTTCAGTCTCCCTAGATAGCGTTGAGATCGAAATATGTATTTGTTCTTTTAATTGGGTTTATGTGTTTACGAAAATGTAAAGTTTTTAATTTGGATGTTTTCTCCAAGTATTTTAAATAGCTACTATTATATCATCATAGAGATAGATAGATAGATAGAGATAGAATCATTACGAGGGGCAGTAACGGTCACCGAATTCTCACCGACTACGTCGTTGTCGTTGTTAGTCGTTAGTAGAGTGCAGGCAAAATAAAGATATCGCTAGATCACCTACTTTGTATTTATGGGATGAAAGTCTGAGAGCCAACAAAAAAAAAAGAAGTTACCCTATCTCGGGAAAACAGCGAAAAATATTTCAATGAAACTTTACAGTACCTAATCGTATAGTTATTAGTCTAACTTAACAACTTTCATTTGCAACAGTTGACTAGATCCGTAGATACAGCTTGATCGCTCTATTGTAAGCAGTCCCATACAAAGCAGAGGTCACGATTGATTGGTTAAACAAAATAATGTTGTATTGGACCTACTTTGATACGACTTTCACTGTAGTATAATTTGTTAGGGATCGAGGACTTATAGTAAACATATTTCATCGCACTATCACTCATTGGAGTCGAGCAATGTAAAATATTTTGTGTATAATGTATGATGGTGATGAAACGTAAGAATTTAACAATTTCGATAGGACTTTCACAGTAGCGCTACTAAGGGGTCGACTTTTTAACATAAATTTGTATCATCACGCTACGCTAAGCTCACAGGAACTGAACAGTGTAACATTTTTTTTTGTGTTCACACGGCTACTATCAAGCTATACATTTCCAGTAAAAGCTGACCACGTATTGTATAGGCTCCCTTTACAATAAGAGGTCAGCTTATTATACTGAAAATTTATAGCTCGATATGTATCCGTGGGTACTAAGGTCGATAGTTAAGAAATTTGTGATTTAAACGAGTATATTTAACATTTTCGGTAAAAAACCATCACGGCAAATTACTATACATATGAAGGAAACTAGATAGTTTTTTAACATTAGAAATGTTTATTTCGACACCCATCGTAACTAGCTAAGTGGAGCGGTAAATAGTAGAATAGAAGCCGACAAATATCAGGTTCAAATCCGGTCCCCGTGTTTTTATTTTTTGTATTTAATACTAATTGATAAAATTTTACATTATTAGAAACCTAATTCGAGCACCCCTACAACACGCGAACGACGTCGCGGGCACAGCTAGTGTTGAATATTATTAAATGATTGTAAATTGTACCCATGTTACAAAAACGTTGATGAAGTAGAAGGATTTTAGTTTTTTAGGGTTCCGTACCCAAAGGGTAAAACAGGACCCTATTACTAAGTCTCCGCTGTCCGTCCGTCCGTCCGTGTGTCTGTCTGTCTATCTGTCACCAGCCTGTACCGCGAATCGATAGTTAGACAGTTGAAATTTTCACAGATGATGTATTTCTGTTGCCGCTATAACAAAAAATACTAAAAAACAGAATAAAATAAATATTTAAGGGGGCTCCCATACAACAAACGTGATTTTTTTGCTCGATTTTAAAGATAAGGGTACGGAACTCTTCGTGCGTCATTCCGACTCGCACTTGGCCGGTTTTTTAAATCCCCGCCTCGGCCCTCTTCCATTATGATTTATTAACTTTGATATCTAGCTAAGTTTCTACCACGGCTTGAACAAAAAAAAATATGTTTATTTGATACAGACACACTGAAATATTGAAAACAATAAAAAGAAATAGTTAAAAAAGAGAAAAATAAAATTGTAGTCCGTACGTCGCAGCTGCCAAAAACGCTTCCATCAAGCATTAAATGCTGCTTTTAATGCTTTTTTGCTTATTAATGCTTGAGCAATTTTAATGTGGGAGATCGGCAGAAGAAGACAATTGGACCCTAAGCTGATGATTGCTAAAAGGGAAGGTGACTCCAAACTGTCAGGTTCAATTAAAATCAATTGTAATGGATACAGTTATGTGAGTCACACGTGACGCACTGTCTCCAGCGTTAGCTTGTCCACTATTCAATTAGGACTATCAAGTTATCTGGATAGTGACTATAGTCAGACAGATAAAACAATTTATAACACGTTATAAAACCCACATTGTACCCGCGGCCCTAGAGGCAGGGTTCTTCTAGAGGTAGAGGAAGTAGAGGACGGTGATCTTATTATTATTTTAAAACATTTCTGTACTTGTGTTTTACAAAATAAATGATTGATTGATTGATAGAGTTGTATTTTCTGGAGCCAAAAGACAGCTTATCGCTATCTACCGAGCTTGAATCTACCATACATACAAAATTGAAAAAAAAAATGTTTTTACACATGCTTCAATAAAAACTTGGCAAAGACGATTTTTTTTTTTCAAAACTTCTTTTATTATTGCCATATATTTTGAGTCGTTTATTTACTAATAAACGACAAAAAATGTGATTCCTTATCAAAATACCTAACCTTATTTTCATTTGCGTAATCAAGAAAAAAATACACCAAATTTTTTTATTTCTTTTTTTTTTTTTCATCTCAACCAAAAACCTTTTTTGTACAACTCTAGTTTTACTTCTTACTTCCAACTTTGCGATTACTCGCCCAATAGAAAATATCGCGTGCAAATTGAACTTCAAAAGGTAAGTACCTAAATGTATGGGTTAAATCGATTTTCTCATAAAAAAAAATATTGCTTAAGTAGTAATTAAATTGCTTTGTACACTTTTTTATTCACACACACTATAACACTGGATCCACTATTATTTTAAAGCTAGTGTTCGGCGCACTTCCATACATTTTACTCCAAAATGTAAGTAAAAGAAAGTCACCGCGCACTGGTGTCAGTCCGGGCCACTAATAAGGAGTAAACAAATAATTGTTCCTCGCTGTAAAGTTTTTTATTATTTTGTTCCAGTGACTAGCTTCGACCCGCGGTGTCCCTTACAACGAAAATTATAAAATCCTAGCGACTTGTCCCCGGCTTCGCACGGGTGCAATTTATCTACTATCCTTACATTAAATTTACATATTTTACATTAAATAAATAAATAAATAAATAATAGTTTTCTGCACTCCTTCTCCATATAAACTTATTCTATACCAAATCTCACACTCCTCCGTGCGCGCAATATGCTTAAAAAGGGGTACAAAGTTTTCTCTTCACGTAATAATATATAGTTAAAAATTCCGTGAGAAATTATCTAACTGATGGTGAAAATCCGTTGCGTGGTTTAGGAGGTGTTAGCGGATATACAGAAAGACGCGGAGAGCGACTTTATTTTATACTATGGTAGTGAAGAGAAGATTTCTGTAAAATTATATTTAATTACGATTTAAGAAAATGTTAGTCTCTTTCTTCTTACGGGTTCAGTTAGAAGCAAGATCTATCAGTATCGATATAGAAATAGAAATAGATATTTATTCGCAGGAACATGTGTTACAAAAGTTCTTATAATAGTAGGTATGCAGTACAATGTATTCCGCCTTTTCAAAGGCATGCAAATATTAATTTCCACAATAATTAAATAATTAAATACTATGTAATTATTTAATCATTATGGTAAACGTGGGCAAGTGAGTCCACAACAGAAACAATTAAATTCAAATCAAATACAGTAAAAATCTGAATAATACAATAAACCTATACTTGAAAATCGGATTTTCTTAAGGATTCGTCTTCTTCTTCGTGTCGATGGTACATGACTTGAACACTTCGCCGTTCTTCCAAGGATATGCAGACAATATAACGAATTATCTAAATTTGAGGACTGATAGACTGATTCGATTGAAACGATATAATAATCAAAAATATTCAACGCACAGACATTGTTTAGTGAAAATTTTATTATACGTATAGATGTGACACTATGTCCACAATGCATAAAGATGATGTAACAAACTTATCGATATTAAAATAAATTAAAAAGACACTCTCAACTTCTTCTATACAATACTTCTTCTATGATATAATATCAATACGTGAAGAGAAAACATTGCATCATATTGCGCGCACGGAGGACTGTGAGATTTGGCATAGTTAAAGTTTATATGGAGAAGGAGTGCAGAAAGCTATAATTTACATATCCAGTAGTACAATTCAATGAGTTAGATTAAATATCGATAAAATAGTAAGACATAAACAACGCTCGACATGGTATCTATTTAAAATTGAATTATTCTGGTTACCAAAAATAAAATTGACAATACCACAGATTAAAATACCTAACACTAAAATCTAATAAATAATGATTAATTCATTTTTGCTAACCTACAACGAAAATTTTCCGTTATAATTTCTACCCAAATATCCAAGAAGATCCACACACATTTTATGCTGTTATCGATATTCGTAATGTCCCATCCCTACACACATGTCCCACACCCGACACATGTTCCTCAGGAAATAAAAGAACAAACAAACGTATGAGAAAGTGTGAGCCCTTTGTATTGTTATTAATATTAACCGTCTGCCTACCTACGACAAATACTTACATAAGTATAGGACTCCTGCACAAAATAAAACCTTGATTAAGCTAGATGTAGAACATCGACTTCAAAAATCTAAAAAGTATAAAATAATTTACTTACAAAAACTTAACAGCTTCTGAAGTCAGTGCCACTACCAAGAATTAAAGGCCCGACTTCAGAAGCTACACCTTTCTTAAGAAAATTATATTATACTTTTTAGTTTTTTGAAGTCTGTGTTTACTTTTTTTTAAGTTTATTTTATTTTTCTGGTTTTAGTGCCGTAAACAATACATAAACATGCGATTACATCAATCGCGAGTGATATGCTGTTATTCATTCAAGAGTTCCATTGTTTATCTCCGAAGGTCTTCATCAGATCTAAATAGAACCACCTGGAGACTACCCTTTCAAACAAAAAAAGATTTTTCAAAATTGGTCGGCAATTGGCGGAGAAATCACGTATCAAACATACAGTCTAATTGAAAACGTCCTCCTTTTTTGAAGTCGGTTAAAAAGAGGAGACCTGGCCTGTTTATGTATGTGGTCTACCATATAGGTAGGCTGGGTTGAAACTATAGCCTATAGAATAGAATAGATCTTCATTTCATGTAAACCAGATACAGGCACATATAAAATGTCGAGACTCTAGGTGCGCAGTTCCAAATAGTAGGTCCTATTGAGACGAAAAAAGGAATCAGCTGTTCCATACGATTCGGAC
The DNA here is from genome assembly GCA_932294325.1 of Allophyes oxyacanthae. Classification (NCBI taxonomy): domain Eukaryota; kingdom Metazoa; phylum Arthropoda; class Insecta; order Lepidoptera; family Noctuidae; genus Allophyes; species Allophyes oxyacanthae. The sequence goes on from OW028631.1 coordinate 12,078,910, forward strand.
GAGTAGGTATTGAAGTTTTGTATGGGTCAGCAGATTATTTTTTCTCGATTGCGATGTCACTCCCATAGAGAAAGTTGTTCAGTTTAATGGTCTGATGGACCCTTAAATATGACCACGTTTTTCTAATACACGTTGTAATAGAGAAGAACAAATCTCTTGTGATGTGATGTTTGGGTGTTATTAAATATAAGTATGTTTAAATGTTATACATAGACGCATAACTTAACAACATAACTTGCATAAGACGTCAAAAATTAGAACATAATTTTAATCATTTAAAATAGGATCTAAATTGTCAGTTGTATATTTTGTTAATAATTATGTACTTAATAAATAAAGAAAAATTTCATAATCAAATATTTAAGTGAATGTATGAATGCACATTGGAAAGCGTCTTCTTTCGCCATTGTATACAAGACCTTAATTGGACCCTTTAGCGCCCTAATTTTTACGACACAGTTTCATGAATGGGCAGCTGCATCGCATTAAACGGTCGATTGACAAATGTATCGATACTAACCCAAATAAACAATAATTATACAACTGACAGCTATATGGTTGCATTTCTCTCGAGTCTTTGTTTTCCAGTCAAGCAATGTAACTGTTTTGCAAACGAAACAGTTTCTTGAAAGACTAGTAAAGAATAGCAAGGAAACGCATTTTTTACATACTCTTATTGCAGTGAGATGACCTCTGATAGAGATGAATCGAAGAAAAAACATAGGTATTCAGCAAACCCAAAATAAAATAGGGTAAGGGCAGAATGAGTGAAGACCGTGAGTCTTATTGCAGATGATTCTCCTCTCGCAGGTCTGCTGGAAGAGATTTCTTTTGTGAAATAAGCAGTACCTTTGTACTTTGTTCTCCTATTTTTAATGTTTGCTGTGTCTTTTCTTGTGTGTACATAAATGATTAAATAAATAAATAAATAAATGATTTTTAACCCCCGAAAAAAAATAGGGATGTTATAAGTTTGTAGTGTGTATTTGTGTATCTCTGATAATATGTGTATCTGTCGGTGGCATCGCAACTCCAAAACGGAGGGACTGATTTCAATGCAGTTTTTTTGTATTGAAAGCTTGTTTAATCGGGTATCATCTTAACTGTTTCATGAAAATCTGTTCAGTCGTACCAAAGTTACTGCTCTTTTTCTAATTAGAGTCGGGGATTTGACGGTTAGGATAATGCAGATGATTTTTACGAATTCAGATTTGACATGTTATTAATTAATTACTATCACACCTACTCATCCCACTCTATACATTCGTAGTATAGTCTGTTGCGCGCGTTACATTGCGAGCAACAGCATATAAAAATCGTATCTCAGCAATTATTTTTGAACAATCTTTCTTGGTTTGCTGTGCAGTATGTGTGAGTTTCAGCTTTGTTAGCGGTCTTTTTACATTGTGACATATAAAGCTTACCTCTTCTAATCCCGAATCGATTCTCGAAGATGCTCAGAATATATCCCAGTAGTGACTCGTCCTTCTGTCTGTAGTTGACGTCGCAGTAGTCCTTATTTAGCTGTACTGGCTCCAAGTAGTCCTCCACTGGTAACTTTGTCTAGAAAGGTTAAAATACTTTAAACTACAGCAGTGAGTTATAACTTGAAAGTATTTTGGGAAGATAATGCCATAATAACCTATCGCGTTTCACAAATAGATTAATGGTCGCCTTTATGAATTCATTATAATAAGATTTTACATAAAAAAAGAACATCTTATTCTTGAGCGGGACACGTTGGAGTAAGTAATTTTTCTGTTAATAAATTCTCTGTTACTTTCGTTTGAAAAGTGAGTGAAATATGAGAATTTATAAACGATCTCTAGCTTGTTGCTTTTATCTTTATATTCACATGCAATAATAAGCACAATTGCACTAACACTTACTTGATCTTTCACCTCGTTACCATTAACAGATTGCCTGTTAACATGCACTGAGTCATACATATTAGCAACACTGTCACTGTTCTCATACAAATTAGATTCTTTCTCACTTTCTACTCTTTTATCTTCTAGCATTTCATGTTTCTTGAAGAACGGCACCTTCAAAGACTGGAACAGTTCTTGAATCTTAACCATACGAGGTTTAACACTAACTACTCTGGTCTCTGCAGGCTTTTCTATTTCTTTTTCAACTTCATTATAACATAAGTCTTCGTAGAAATGATCTTCGGGGCACTTTTCAATTAATTCTTCTGGAGTTGACAGTGATTTATATTTGGTTCTAGATTCAGGTTTTTTATAAGTTCTAGCTATGTAGTACCTACTGTTTCTCTTCATTGAGTAATAGCCTCTGTCGTTTGAGCTTTCTTGTCTTGAAAATCTGGCTCTGATATCAAAGAAAGGGTATTCATATGAACTTAGTCTAAACAGTTTCTTTTTCTTTGGAGTGCCAGCATCCATAGGTAAGTAAGATGGAGTTCTTTCAACCTTTTGTTGGTTCCTGTATAAGAAACTCTTTGCTGGTACTATTCTTCTTATTAATTCTTCAACTGTGCTCATTGAACTATGTGTATGTACATTTTCCTCCTTTCTTCTATGGGTCACAGTTTGATATTGACTTTCTATATCAGCTTTTTCTGTTATACTACATTTTTGTTCAATTCTGAGAGTTGCTGTGTTATGTATTGAGTCGAATTTCTCGATTGTGGCAGTATCGTCTTGCGTATTTAAATATTTGTGCGGATTTTGTTTCATGTCTTCGATGAATGAAATAAATTTCTTAGCATTGACTTTAGGTCTCCATAACTTCACGATACCTTCGCTGACATCCTGAAAAATGGTTTATTACAACTTGTCTTTTTAAATACAAAAGTAAACAGCTGTGGTTTCTTTGTTAGTGACTGACCATCATCTCTTATGATGACGGTATTTGTGGGAATTCCCCTTTATCGTACAGTTTGTTTTTTGGTTGTCGTTATATTAATATTTGACATTCCCATGTTGCAATTTTAGTACAGATTAGGAAGTGAGATGCTTACAGATACACATATCACATTGCGTTTGCCTATCTATGAGTCGAACTATAGTAACGGCATTATCTTCCCAAAATTAATAGTTAAAGCATTTCAGATTGCAGCTAGCAATCTATAACTTCAACTATGCTTCAGTGTCTTTAGCATTAGACGTTAACTGTACCTCTACCATGAGTTTTCCGTGCCGTCTAACGTTCACGTTCACATGCAATATTTGTATAGTGACTTTAGTTCACTATTTATACCGCTAGAGGCGCTGAATAAATTCCCATACAAATATTGCATGTGAACGTGAACGTTAGACGGCACGGAAAACTCATGGTAGAGATACTGGTTGCTGTTGTGTATGAAGGTAACAAAAGATTAACATGATACATGATTATTTCTAGACAAAACTAATTTGATTACTCTACGCTAAATTGATAAGGTTAAGTGACCATTTAATATTGTATTACTTATGTCATGGACGGTCATCGCATACGTGTGTAAAATATATGAATGTTACACTATTAATATTCCCATATTTTATACATTCGTATCACGATAAACCTATTATACAAAAAATCCCCTAACGACATTTGTCATTAGTAATTAGTCAAATCAAACAATAACACTGCGGTCATTGCGAGGCCCATATTCGGCAGTAGATATTAATGGACTGACATTGTGATGATCAATAACACCGATCACCAAACCCATGACATTATAAGTACCATGACCAATTTTATAATAATCTTACTAGCCAAACATGGTGGTTATCTGCAAGTGTACAGTCAAGAAAATTGTTTCTTTCACGAAATCGATCATCTAATGGATTATTTATTATATTCACTGCTAAAACTAACATAATCTTAAAAAAAATTATCATCGTTTAGCTTATTTTGGTATCCAAAATCAATAACAATACAAAGTATTTTATCTTTTAGATAGTCTGGTATTAGATATTCGTTTCGTGGAGGATCACTACGTTAGTATGATTGAGGTGACTCACAAGTAGTCTCCTCCCATCCAGCTCCTTCTCCTTGGCAAACTCTGCGAACTCCTGCAAGCCCCACCGCTCGAGGAGTGACACTACTCCTTCTTCGTCTAACTCCTCCACTTTCTTACTCTTCTTCTCTTGTTTGTCCATTTTCTAAGAATAATCATTGATAGTCATTAGTCATCTATCAATAATGTTAGTATCTATTGCTAGATTTCCAGATTGATTGCCAAAGATAATAATAATTGGTATTGTTGCCTTTTTCCCGCAGAACTTCTCTCTAATACTTCAACGATATCAGATGCATAGATTGAATGGTTTATGAATCAAAATAAAATAAAACTGCAGCTGCTGATGATAGCAAAATCAAATTCCTTTGAACAAGAAATGTTTTTATACCTTTGAAAATGATATAGGTAAGCAGGTGCATACGAAAATGCTCTTGTACTCGATGGACAATTATTATAAGAAATTGAAATTTTTAATTGCAATAAAAACTTACCATAAACACCAATACACACTATTAAAACCACATTATCTTTATCAAAACTGAAAAATTCACTTCACCTCTCTCACTCACACTTCCAATTTTTTTATATATCTGTCTCTATCGTTTATAAAGTGGACGGAAGCTACCGCTCGGCTTAGTCTCATACAACAGAGTCATAGCGAGTGAGACAATGCAGTGGACACAATTAGCTTGATTGGACGTCAGCTATGGTTTAGGTGTTATTAGTACTGGAAAGTTGAAGTTCGATTCTGGGTGAGTCAAATTATTTTTATGGATTAGAAAAGTTGTGGTTATTGAAGATATTTAACTTGTTGCTAGAGTGGTATTAGTTAGCCTTACTTAAATATTATCTTTTTTTGTTTTTGTAATCCAAAAAGAATACGATATTATTATTAGTAATACTAAATATTTTACGAGTCATTAGAAGGCCCAAGATCAGCAGCGATTGATTCTTATGTTTTGGAACCCCAAATCAGTTAAAACACTTCTAGGTATCCTAACAGTACTAACATAAATTATGAATATATCTATTATTAATAGCACAAAAACTTTAGTCCTATACAGATTTATTGAACGTCAAATAAATAAATTATTATTATTAAAAATCATAGCAATATGGCCATTGCAGTCAAAAGACCAGAATACGATCCTACAGACTGGACTTCGAGAATGAACTCTGTGTTGTAATGTTAACTATTCAAAATAGGAGAGGAAAGATGATAAGCCATCTTATATGTCATGATAGATTAATTAAAAACATAGAATAAAATAGAATAGAATAGAAAGCATTTATTGGATACAGGACATACATTGTCAGCACATAAAAAATAAAAATATGAAACAGAGATCACAAAGAAACAGAAAATATAAAAATAAAACAAACACGAATAAAAATAAACTTGGCATAATTAAAGGAAATATAGAAGGAAGGAGAGGTGGAAGAAGGCCATGCATAAGTTACATGAGCCAAATTAAAGAAATAGTTGCTGTCATGTCGTATAAGGAGGTTAAGGAGACTGCTCTGGAGAGGAAGAAATGGAGAGATACATTAGCTACACCGACAAGAATAACCTCTTTTTAACCGACTTCAAAAAAAGGAGGAGGTTCTCAATTCGAAGCGTATGTTTTTTTTTCTTTTATGTTTGTTACCTCAGAACTTTCGACTGGGTGAACCGATTGATGATTCTTTTTTTATTTGAAAGCTGGTGCTTCCCGTGTGATCCCATTTCAATTTGGTGAAGATCTGATGAAGAATTGCGGAGATATACAATGGAACTCTTGAATGAATAACAGCATATCACACGCGATTACTGTAATCGCATGTTTATGTATTGTTTATGCCACTGAAACTAGAAAAATAAAATAAATTTAAAAAAAAAGTAAAAACCGACTTCAAAAAACTAAAAAGTATTTAAAATAATTTTCATAAAAAACATAACAGCTTCTGAAGTCGGGGCCTATAATTAGTTCTTCAATGCACCTACTCGTAGCTTGGCAGTGGCCCCGAGTTCAGAAGCTGTTATGTTTTTTATGAAAATTATTTTATTCTTTTTAGTTTTTTGAAGTCGGTTTTTTTAAGAAGAAAAGAAGAAGTTTAAATGTTCAATCCAAGCATGGTCGCTTTGGATACCTACTGCTTCAATAATTATATAGAAAAGACCTCAGCTCTCATTGTCACCTCATACAAACTCTCACACTTACTTGACGAGGTTAAATAGAGTTATTAGCGATTAAATGCATACCTGTTCATACCATATCATACATTTACGTTACAACCTTACATCAACGAATTAAGGATCATAATCGCGTGATACAAGTGCATCAATATAATTGTATACCTTCTGATGAAATACAACCACTCTTCCATCTACTCTAGATCTTAGTTCGTCTGTTTAAGGTTCATAATTGTGTGTGTCAGGTGTATTCATAATGTGGTGGTGATGAATGGGAGTCAATTGTCGAGGTGATGTCATTATGTCTGATTGTTTCAGAGTGCGTCGCGTTTATTTTTGTGGGTTGATAATGTTGATAAAGCCATACATTATTTAAATCACTTACAGACAATATCGTCATTGTTTTCTTGAGATATTCCCTCACATGATGGGGCCGGCACCCAGTGTCACCAGATACAACCAAATATCTCTGTTTAACCTAACCTTATTTCTTTGTTTCTTTAACCGTCAAAAAACCCCCACTCCAACTAGAAAAAGAGCTGTAACTTTTGAACGGCTGTACATATTTTCATGAAACTTAGCTAAGATGATACCTGATTAAACTAGTTTTCAATTAAAAAAAACTATATTGCAATCGGTCCATCCGTTTTGGAACTATGATGCTACAAACAGATACACAGATCCACAGATAAAATGCACACTACAAACTTATTACACCCCTCTTTTTTGTCGGGGGTTAAAAAATGACTTTCCAGGCTCCATCCGAACCAAGTTATTCGGTTGTAAATACCAATAACTTATTGATTCCTAGCCGTTACGTTATTTCAATGTAGATATGATAACATTGTAGGCTTCATCCGAACCAAGTACCTACTCGGTTGCACCTAGAATCAAGACAAATCACGACGTTTTGAAAGTGCCTGTAAAGGCCCAGTTGAAATGAAAATCTTCGACTTTGACGTTGTTAATAACAATAGGTTATTTATTTGTAGCCATTACGTTATTTGAATGTAGATATGTTAACTTTGCAAGGTCCATCTGAACCAAGTACTCGGTTGTTAATAGCAACAACTTGTTTATTTGTAACCATTACGTTATTTCAGTGTAAAGACACCCATCTTCAGCAACGGCCCAATATGTTGATGATGGCTTATATATATAAAAATATGGCACAATATTGAAAATCATAAGTAACTGCGTATTGACATGTAACACTTTATCATAGATAAACGGGCAATAGCTAATCTTTTAATACTCATCGATAAGATATCGACACCTACATAAGTTCCAATGGGACAAAGAAAACAATCGCGTATGAATAATTTGTCATATATTTTTATAACAGAAATATTATCGTCACATTTCCCCTGCGGGGTAGACAGAGAGGACAACTTCTAATCAAAGAAGATACACGTTACATGAAATAATTTTCTAGAAGACCCGCCGCCTGATTTCGTATGAGAAATATGACAGTTGCTGTCGCAAATAAACGTCCTATTCCGTATCCTCTTATGAAAACGTCCATAAGCGAGTAAGGGATGCATTGTTCGTTGATCGCTGTGCCTGTCAGATTTTTCTTACGTAATTATGGCGCCGTTTGCAGACATGTCTAGGCAGTAGGCAGTAAAATAAAGACATCCTGCCGTATGCAATCCCCCTTATTACAAATGATGGTTTAAAGTAAATCTAGTAAAACCCAAGTTTTAAATATAACCGTCACTTTCTAACGTCATATGACAAAAAGAGACGGGGCTATCTTAAAACCTGGGTTTTACAAGACTTGCTTTAAACCCTGTTTTGTGATAAAACCAAATATGTCTCATCCAGATTGGTAGACATCTGAATCCTAATCTTCCACTGTAGGTACGCCGTTACATTTAACTTATATGAGGTCCTACTTAATTAGCAGAGGTCCTTTTAAGGGGAGGTCTCATCATTATGAACAACTTCTACTATGGGACCAATTCCGAAAACGCCAAAAAAAATTAACTGTTTCATAGATTTAGTCGAGTAATATTGAATTATTTGTATGGAACAGCTGATTTGTTTTTAGTGAGTTCAGGGTTGGTCAAATAGTAATAGTTATTTGTTATACAAGAGTGCAAAGTTGCTTTTTAACCGCGTGTTCAATTTTGATGACCGAGCAAGCGAAGGATTCTAAAATTGAATCACGAGCGCAGCGAGTGATTCAAAATTAGAATCCTGAGCGTTAGCGAGGGAATCAAAAGAGCACGAGGTGAAAAATCTTTGCACTCGAGTGCAACACGTAACTCAAACTTAGTGCACACGATGTTCTAAATTCAATTTACTTTATCCTCTAGAGAATAAAAACGGCTTTTCCACTCAGATATTGAAGATTAAAAATACTCTTTCCGAGATGGTGGGATGAAAAAGTTGTTTATAATGGTGAGTATAATGAACCCTTAAAGCGATCGAGTCTAGAACGGTTCGACCTTATACAGGATATTTTTTATGTAGTGCGCATTTGTAGAGTGATTCAGTCTCTGTTCCTAAATGCAACCGCAGTATTGGTATACACACTTGAAAACAAAACGATAATTCGACTAGTATGAGGGACACGCATAATTTACTAGCGCAAGCCATACAAAATCAAATTTTTATTTTGTTTTGGAGTGAATTTTTGTACTGCGGTTGCATTTGGGAACGGACACTGAATCACTCTGAGAATTTTGCGCACTACGAAAAAATATCCTGTAAAATTATGCAATCAAGAACAACACTTATAAAACATAATTAATTATAGCTCGTTTCACATTTTCAGTCCAAATCGTTTATCACTCAACTAATCCTACACAGAACATCGTACATCTTATGGGCCACCTCTGTTCCAGCGAAGGCGATGTAACACGAATGGTGACTCGGATGCACCTTCCCAGGAGTCACAGACAGCTGGTACCTGGCCCTACCGATGTACAAAGTCTCCCCTGCTGATGTTCTACCTCCAGGAATCGCGCCGGGTGGTACACTGCCATTAGAAGCCGGAACCCAACGAAGATTATCAGGTTTGGCGCAAAGGACTTCTATGTTCTGCACTGATATCTCCTTTCCTTCATAAACTACTGATGCGGAATTGTGTCTAACGGATAACTTGCCAGGCAACAAGTCTCCGTTGTGCCAAGACCTGATCACCCATAGAGGACTTCCATCCCAACCTTCGTGCCCTCCGACTACTGCGCGTCCAGTCAACGTACTCGCCATCATAGCAGTCGTCGGAACCCAGTCGAAATCTCCTGAAGATTCCACCACCTGCACTTGGTCCCCCACAGGAGTGTTGGACGTCTCTCCGTGGTAAATATAGTTGGTTATGTAAGTAGGTTGTCCGCCATCTGGTGGCGGTGGTTGCATCGAACCCACTGGTACGGGAACCATCATGGTCCCGGGAACGTAGTAGGGCTGTGGGTACGGATGACCATGATCAGGCGGTGGTGGTGGGTGGTGGTGGCCTGGCGGTGGTGGTGGGTGGTGGTGGCCCGGCGGTGGTGGTGGGTAGTGGTGGCCCGGTGGTGGAGGCCAAGGCCCAGGCGGCGGCGGTGGTCCGTAATATCCATAAGGAGGAGGACCAGATCCAGAGTAACTCATTTTTGCACAGAATTTCACACAATACTGAGGTTTTGTAGTGAGTGTATGTTTTATATCACGTACTTGAAGCTAGTCGGTATCTTATCATGGTGATAGGTTGATGATTCATGTGTTTTGAGTTAGTCACAGATAAACAATATGCGTTTTACTAAAATTATTTATTATTTGAAGTTAATATTACATAATAATAATTTATTATATCTAATTTTAATACTAGATCTACCCTTAATTAAGTTAAAAGATATTTTGTACAAGAATTAGTTCGTGAAAGTCATTCCGACAGTATAGTAACGACGAATAAGTTATACATAAATAATCGTCATAATTTTATTGATAGTGATAATAAGCAAAGAAACTGCATAATCTCTCAATAATGAATTATTTTCACATACAGATGACGTGTCTTCCATTTAGTTCCGAAATATTGACATGCGTCATACTTCGAAGTAAAATACATTGTTATGCTATACACCTTTCAATAGTCATACCGACGTGTTGCCGTGACGTGAATTCATACAATAGCGACATGATATTTCAGAGATGCGTTCATCATCAATATTTGTCTGGTTCTCATATCGGGGCAGATATTATTGGTGGTGCTAAGAGTCGCAAACACTAGATGTAAGGACCAAAATATAAAATAACTTTTTAATCAGTCATACTAGATATCCATGGCATTAAACATTCTACTCGAATAATTTGACCACAAATGTAACATCGGAAAAAAATATTTGTAGACCTGCAGAATTTATTTGAAGTATACAAAACTCCGATGTCTTATGCATTTATAGGTAATCACGACACAATTCAGATAGTAGTTGTTCCGAGTCTGGGTGTATGTACATTGTACATGTGACATATGTGTTCGTTAACTGTACCCACGATACAGGAGAAATAATAAGGTGGGCAAAGTTTTTTTTTTAAAATACAAATGCTTCCTTCGGTACGGGCAAAAAGGTGGAATTTTAGAGCCTGATTTTTACAAGTCCATCGTGGACTACAATAGAATACTCCATGTTATGCAGTTTCCCGTCCCTTATATCCCGTGTCAGGTGAGCACCACGGCTCCCAAGACACATCATTATGCCAGCCCCATCAGGTCAGCACCACGGCTCTGAACACGCAGCGGCTGCCATCCATGAGCGCGGGCCACACAAACGACTTGATGAGGTCGGAGCGCCGGTCGCGACCCTCGCGGCTCTCGGGGGAGAAACGGACGTGCTTCTCTGGGTTCATCACCACTGGAAAGAAAGGAAGTCAAGTTAGTTTAAAAAAAACCAAATGTGTGTTGGGACACATAGTAGAAGTGAAACTTCAGCGGATATATCATTTACCCCCTCCACACGGCCGTAACGCTCTTTTTCGTGACGGAAAAATCCTAATACGTCTATATAGAAGTTTCACTTCAAAAAGGGGTGTTATTAATTAATACTACCTCTTTATTAAATTCCATTCCCATAATCTACTACAAATACCAACCCTTTATCGTCTTCCTTATATCGTAATTGGTGTCTAAAGGATTAATATTTGACTATAGAACTAGACAGCAACGTCTTCGTTTATGGTACAGAATACATACTGTGTCTATGGACTACATAAGGCATTTAAACCGAATCTCGCTCCAGGATTTTAGTTACAAAAAACGTGAAACACTATGCAAACTAACTTTTATTTAAATGTAAAAGATTGGATGTTTGTGTTTGTTAATAAATCACGCTTTAACGGTTGAACGGATTTCAACTAAATATAATATTATATTATATGTTTTAAATTTTATTTCTTATTTGTTTTAATGTGTTATTTTGTCTTTAATCTCTCTCTTGTGTTGTCAATGTCTCTTGTATTGTCTCTTTTTCTTTCTTTCTTTCAATGTGTCCGTGCTGAATAAATGTTTGTTCTTTCTTTCTTCTTTCTTTCAAATACAACATGGGAAGGTCATAGAATACTTTTTATACCGGAAAATAATTCAGTTTCCAGGACGTCCACGTGGACGGAATTGCGGGTACAGCAGCTAGTATGTCATAAAAAGACAGTCAATTTTATACAGTAAACATAATATTATAACCTGTAGATACTTAGTGATGTCTGGGTGAAGCGGCGAAGGTATTTCAGTAGTCGTTTGAAGGATTACCTGGTGTAAAGTCGGTGTCGATCCTGAGCGGCGGCGAGTGCAGGCTGATGGTCCAGGCCGCGCGGCACGCCGCCGCCACCAGCGCGTGCAGCGCCGCGCACGACGACAGGCACGGGTACTCGCGCAGGGTGCTCACCACCTGCAGGGTGCAAGGAACAACAGATTGGTGAACATTGTAAAGTTTGATTTGTGAGTCTAAAGGTTGTCTGTAGGATAAGACCGCCCATTATACAATCTTAAAATGATTAATTGTAATTAATAAGTTTATCGCTCTTTTTTTATCAGGTGTACAATAAAGAGTATTGTATATAGTATTATATTCAATATATTCTTTTCTAGTTATGATCATTAGACCGCGGCGGCGGTTCCTATTTTTTTTATTCCCTATTTAATAGTCTGATCCAATTATCAAATGAGAAAGTGAATATCTGAAAGTGGCATTAGCGAAAATCCTATGATATTTAGAACTTCAGACATTTTCCGATTGTCGGTACACAATATCGGACTAACATAATATGGGAAATATACATCATTATAATAGGTCCTAACTTTATTAGTGGAAGTCATTATAAGGGTTTATAGTTCTCATCAGTATCAACAACTTTTACTTTAAAACCAACAATGATTTGCGAAAATAAATCTGCTGTTCCATACCATTAATTCATTTTATCGACATATGAAATAGTAGATTTTTTCCCGATTTCATGTTTGGTCCCATAGTAAAAGTCATTTCTCTTTTGCAGTGGCAGGCACTTGTCTAACTTAAACCTATTTTAGCTAGTTGGGGTCCGTTCCGCCCAGCTATTACTTGCTCATTACGCTTTCGCAGTGGAAGCCCGGCTAGACGTATGACTGTCACCGCAGCTAGAGTACGCAGTATCCTCACCTGGTTGACTACAGTCCGCTCAGCTTCCCCGAGCGGGAAGCTATGCGCAGTCGTGTGCAGCACCCTGGTGGCTGCTCCCAACAGTCGCGCGACGCTCGGCTCGTTTGCGCTGATCTCGGCGTCTACACCCAGCATCGCTTTCATCTCGTTCAGACGACGGTCGCGGAGGCTGATGACTGCGCGGAACGATAGCTGTGGGAGACGAAGAATTTTAATTCTCTTTTCTCTCGACATGAGCTCTGGTAGATGTTTATGCTATGCGGTAGTGGAAAGATTTTAGAAATCGACTTCAAAAAAGGAGAAGTTTCTATGTTCTGCTGTATGAATTTTTTTAATGTATGTATTTTCACAGATTTCTCCCCCAATTGTGGGAATGGGAACAACGGTCCACCCTTTGAAATTTGATGAAGACCTAATGAAGACCTTCGGAGATAGACGATGGAACTCTTTAATTAATAACAGCATATCACTCGCGATTGCTGTAATCGCATGTTTATATATTGTTTATGCCACTCAAAATAGAAAAATAAAATAAACTTTAAAAAAGTAAAAACCGACTTCAAAGAACTAAAAATATAAAATAATGTTCTTAAAAAACTTAACAGTTTCTGAAGTTGTAGCCCTGCATCTTAGCTTAGCAGTAGCACCGACTTCAGAAACTTTTGAGTTTTTTAAGACGGTTTTTTTTACGTTTATGATAGCAAACCGTACCCACGATACAGGAGAAATCAAAGTGAGGGGCGTAGTTTAATTTTTTTTAATAATAATAAGCGAGTCACTAGATCTTGTCGATAATACTCACGACTACGACGGAGAAGACGATCTTATACTTGAGGTGCGGCGTGTGCCGGAGCTGCTCCAACGCTGACAGCGCTGGTATTGCTTCGTCAGCCGCTCGAGCCCAGACAGCCGCGTACTGGGAAACCAGCTTACTCCTGGAAATATTTGAGAGATTAAGTAGAATTTCCCTGCACACCTGAGAGAGCCTTATAAAATTCTCGATGGTGTGTGTAGTCCGTCAACCCGCACCAGGCCAGCGTGGTGCACTAAGGCCTAATCCTTCTCATTATGAGAAGAGGCCCGTGCCCAGCAGTGGGACAGTAATGGGCTGGATTTATTTATGTATTTGTAATATTTTCATCTAGACGGGACAGATATTATATATTATGACCCCTTGTGAGAATTCATCTGGGTTAATTTCTTTTGGTAATATTACTATTATCAAACGGAGTGATATACATTTTTTTTAAAGCGTCATCTTCTTCCTCTGCTTCTCTGATTGAACAACTGGGTCTTTCGCAAAAAAAGTGTAATTTCACCTGACCGAAACGTTTTGTTTGTTTGTAGGATAGACATGATATAAAAGCCTACATTCTAGTATTATATCGTTTTTGGAGTACTTTTGTTATAGAGGCCAAGTATTTATTAAAGTATTGTTGTAGTATTTTTGTTGATATTACGTGAAATGTACCGATAATCTAATTTACCTGCAGCGATTTTGGTCGACTATCGAAGTTTTTGGTCGAATTAGTTGCGAAACTATTATAAAAGTGTGCAATATTAACATTTATCGGAAAGTGTACTGTCTAAAGATTAAATTTAGCGTGTATTTGAATTTAAAAAATACATTATTATGCAAATAAAATGTCTGTAACGTTTTGTCGGGCGACTTCCTAATTAACCTGACGCAAATCAAAACACATCACAGAATAGCCAATTCTAGTAATTTTGAACCCCGCACCCCTCAGTACGACCGCAGTTACTGCGCTACCAAGGATTGTGGGATAATCATGTGTTCAAGTCTTTTAAAGTATGAATTATAGGCAACACACGAAATTGTAAGAAGTAAGTTCTATTTTATTTGGTCATTATTTCTTCCTGATTTAAAGGAACTAATATTTACCGTTAAATATATGTTATATGATAACCTGCCATGTGTGAATTTTTATAAATAAAATTAGCGTAAATCTATTAGTTATGTTCAAATTTAAATTTTAACTGCAATATCTCAACCACCTGGACATAATTGACCTGAACAAAACGATCAGGTGAATGAGCTAGTGTGCAGGTTGTTGAGATTTTCACTATAATATACCAGATCATAAGGCATGTATTTTCTATTTCGAATATTTGAGCTGTAATTGTAATCTGATAAAGTACGAGTATGTATAATCTATCTATCAACCAATCAGTGAAAGTCTATTAATGATTTCCCGATCTCATACAAAACTGCAATTTATAACAACGGGCGAACTTTTTATCTTTTATTGGACTTATCATAATAACCGAAATTTATTGCTTATTTTGTTATACCTACCTAAATCATAAAAATACCCTACTTGTTACACGCTTAAATTGGAATGTAAATTCATATTGAAATTATTGCGTCCGGTAAAATAGGAAGGCCAAAATCATCAAAATTAAAATCGTGAAGAAAAGCTTAAGAAGTACCAAAAAAATAAAAAATAATAATAAAAAATGTGAATGATCTCCCGTTCTATATGTTCAATATAAAGAAAGAAATAAAGCTAAATACCAAAAGAAGAAAGCAGAGATTTTTTTCTCTACATTCCTCTTTTGGTATTTAGCTTTATTTTTAATAAGAAGCACTTTTGTTCTTCCTATTAATAAAATGACTCTACGACAGCAATACAAAGAAAAAAGTGACTCGGAAAGTTTGGTTCAAGATGTTAGTGAATTGACCGGAGGAAATCCCCAAAAAAACAAAATAATTTTTCAACGGTTTCTTAGATTTTAGAGTTAGAGTATGACTTAATTCGAGATTTGTTACAAGATTTTTATTAAGAGGAACAGTTGTGTTGTGGGGTTGTAAATTAATACCAGATTGTTAATTATTATTCAATTGTTTTTTTAGATGTTACAACTGGGTTCTGATTGTATACTAGATTCAAGTACTGAAGCGATTATAGTTTGACTTATAAGTAATTTTGTTTTTCCTTTTTTTATAATATTATTATAATAGTTATATGGTGTTTAATATAATTTCGAATAAAACTTGTTTTCTACGAAAAAGCAGTATCTTTAAATGTATTTAAACTATGTGTTTCCATACGATTTCTCACCAACCTGTAAGTATCTACTTAACCTGATACCCTTTTCTCATTAGCCTGGGCAACTCTTTTTTCTGCATTAATTATTTCAAAAATCTATTTCTAGGGCATATCTTCCCTTCGCCAAATCATCAATCTAGAGATGGTTCTCTTTCAATTCGTATAGATAATTTTGAGTATATCGAGAAATCGTACTTTTTTGGCAAATTTACACTTTTTTTGCGAAAGACCCAACTATAGATCTAATAAGACCAGGGTATACCTATCAGGATGCTGCTGCGAGTCATCGCTGTCGGAGTGGTAGCCGTCGCTGGCGGAGTCTGTAGAGCGAGGAGTGGCAGGGTCATTACTACTGTTCTGTTCCTCTGACATCTGGCTGAGGACTGCTGCGCAGCCGCGGGAGTAGTTCATCAGCACGCCTGCTACCGGCCTGGAAGGACAAATTGTGGCGTTAATTTTTTTATCTACACTCCTTTCGTAAAATTCTGATTATTAATTCAAAAATAGTACTATAATGACAGTCTTATGGCAAACTAGGCAACTGCCTATGGTACCATGGTTAATTACCCCGAGACCGATAAAGAAAAATAAGCTTCAATTTTTAAATAAAGGACTAGAGAAAAAATACAACCATATTCATTTTTATTAGTTTTTTTACATAGAAATAATAAGGAGGGCTCCCCTTTTTTTCCAAAATTCCAAAAATCGTGTGTTATGAATTAAGAAAATTTGGAATTGAGATGTGGGTTCTTGATTCTCCGTTGCCTATGGGCCACTACAAAGTTGAATCTAGCCCTGTCACTAGGAGACATATCCTGCAACACGTGTCGCTAGAGAGTCAAGCAACGTCAGGCGACGTCAGGCGACGTTGCCCGACTTCGCTCGACATCTCTACGAACACGTGTCGCGGGACATGTCCCCTAGTGAATACGAGGATAAATCCCTCAACTTAAGCGACAGCAAGGGACAAGTCGCGCGATGTTGCCAGACTTGTCGGGGGACGTCGCCCGACATCTCTAATGACACGTATCGCGGGACATTTGTCTCTTAGTGAATACGAAACGTTACACAATTAGGGGGCCGGTCTATAGAAGAGGCCTCTCGCAATAGACACCTACTTACTATTACAGCACAGCACCAGCATTTCTCCAAATCCAATTCACATAACCCGAGTTCAACCCTAGCATTAATTAGTATGATTCCCACAGATCGTAAACTTGCTCTAAAACAATGGCGAATTCTACGAGCTACGCAAAAACTTACACAACGGAGAAATGGATGAGAAACCATTGTTAACTAGTTTCATAAGAGACGGAGAATTTTAATACGATTGTGTGGATTCGTTGGTAACGGGGTTTGGGTTTGTTCTTATTTGATTCCCAAGATCACAACCAGTCCATCATTGGCGCCTTCATGTACGGTTTTTCAAAATACTAATAATGGGGTTTTTAATATTTTTAAAATTTCCTAAGACCAGAACTCTCTAACGATAACAGAAAGGGTAGCCATGCTTAATGCCCCTAAATTTTGCGCCACACTGTATGTTATAAGTCTTCTAAGCCTAAATGTTCCCAATTTATCCATCTCGTAAGACCAACCGTATTTTACCTATTTTATTGTTATTATTTTACTGCTATTTTATCGTGTACCTACCTATATTCAAATACAATTGTAAAGTGTTTGTGAATAAATGAAATGAAATGAACCAAAACTTTAGAAGTATTAGTTAAATAAAATCTAAAAAAATCTGTTGATATGGCTGGCTTTCTACTTAATAAAAAAGACAATAAAATAATACTAACGTGCGCAACAAATATGAAATCGTTGATTTTGTTCCGAATAAAAGTAATTATTTATCTATTTTCCAATTACATACAAAAAAATTTATCGAATAGCTTATCAATGAGAAGACACAAGCATAAACACTTCAAAACCTTGACCTAATTCACGAACTCATTAACAGGTCGTTAAAAATACTGCTCATAAACATATCTAAAGATCGACATAACTACTTAGATAATCTGTTATCTAGGGGACCATCCATAAAGTACGTCACACGTTATGGGGGCGAGGGGGTCCACGAAATGTGACATTAAGTAACAAGGGGTGGGAGGGGCTCTAGGTTTTGTGACGTCACATTTCAAAATCTAATACAAAAATGCGAAATTTGAACTATTAACGAAACACTTTAAAATATTTCTAACTCTATTTGTATGGCAATTGATTTATTATAGTATATTAAAAAATAATTTAAATGGAAATAAAACTAATTTCGGAACTGCTGTTTTAATTTAATAATTTCTTAAAGATGTAAAATTGCAAAATATGTGACGTCACACTAAGGAGGGAGGGTCTAACAAATGTGATCAACTGTGATAACGACGGGGGAGGGGTTAAAAAATTACGTAATTAGTGTGACGTACTTTATGGATGACCCCTAAGAAACAAATGACAGTTACGTCATTGACGTAACAGTTGCGTCAACGTTCGTCAATCGTCTGCCCGAGCCCTTATGTTACGAGACTCTCAAGTAATACCTAACTTAAACAAAAGGTTTTCACATTTCAAGTAAATTGACGTTTGTGTTCAGTTATCTAACCGTGCCTGCGTTACTTTGGTTATATGATTTTCTAACCAGTTTGGAAAGTAAGTGGAAACTTGACTTTCCATGTTTCCATTCAAACAATGCTGTTTATGGTGCTATAAATCCATCTTTTACTTTTCTTTACACATGTGTTACTTAATGAAATTGAACTCTATTGTGTTTTAGTAAGGTTGGGTTTCCAGTGGGAGTGTTTCCCATCGTTTAACGCTTTTTATAGTGGAAAGTTGTAAAGGTAATCGGCAATACATTTAGTGGGATTTATATTCAATGCAATTGTAAGTGCTGACTGGTGATTGGATTGACACTAACACTTCTATCGGCCAATCGAGGATCTAACGAGCCTGTATAAAGGTAGTAGGTATAACTACTGCTATAGCAGTAGTTTGCAACCTTTTTTGACCAAGGAGCACTTTTTTTTTTTGTTTTTTTTTTAGCGTGGTAAAATCATCAAATGAGTCCTCCCACCCCGGGCAGGGCGGGAGGGACTGTCAGACTTGTACTGACTAAAATCCACGGTGTTCCTTCAATAGCCCTTTACGTTCCGGGGTCACGGTAATGAGATTAGTCCCGCGACCAACCAAGGAGCACTAGGGCTTTTTTAGTAGGTGCCGACAGCACAAGGAACAAATATAAATTCCGATAATTTTAAAATAACTTTTAGTTAAACATTCAACTAAGAATAATATTTGAATTTAATACTCCATTACAATAAACTTCCTTTCAATTAAAAAAAACTGCATTGAAATCGGTCTATCTGTTTTGGAACTACGGTGCCACAGACAGATCCACACTACAAACTTATAACACTCCTCTTTTTTGTCGGAGGTTAAAAATAGAATGAGCCAACTATCGGCCTATGCTTAGTTGGAATCATCATGGAATCATCACAGTCATTTATTTGCATAGGATAGTTTTTTGGATTGTAATAATAAATGTATGCGTCCAATGATTCATTCATGCACTCTCGGCCAATGATTCATTTAATCGTAGTAAATATTGACAATATCTTCAATAGCATTCGAGCAGTAATTTTACTCTATTTTTGCCGTCATAGAATATTTCACTACTCATCTCTACATAGGATAAAATAAAATATTATACTTAAAAAAAACTATAGAACACGCTTTAGTCATCCAAACTGAACGTGTATGCAAAATTTCAGCTCAATCGGAAACCGGGGAGTGGGTCAAATTTAACTTCCAAGATTTTCTTACATAGTTAGTTAGTTAGTTTCAGGTGAAGCTAATAAAAGCGTGTTAATAAAGTCGCTTTCCGCGTCTGCCTATCGATCTGCTCACTCCTTCTAAACCACTCAACGGATTTTGATGCAGTTTTCACTATCATTTTGAGTATTTCTTCCGGAAGGTTTGTATGTATAATACTTTCATATTTAATGTAAGGATAGTAGAGAAATTGCACCCGTGCGAAGCCGGGGACGGGTCGCTAGTAAGTATTTATATACATGACTTAGTCATTCTGTAAATATAAGAACTAAGAGAAAGTCTAACAGTTACTTTTGCAGTAAATTCTGACTAATGCTGGTAGGAAAAACTCTCACTTAAAAGGAAAAGCTACTCGTATATGTATTTTATAGTACTAGTGGTCACCCAGTGGTCGAAATTCGACCACATATTATTATATAATATGTCGCAGGGATATTGTCAATCCAGTGATATTATAATTTCACTAGTGAAATTATAATTTGCACGAAACTTTTACAACCGCCTCCATGTCTCACAATTTCACGGGCTCATTTCAGTGACATTATAATTCCACTGGACCCCGCAGTGATATTGCAAGGCAACATTATTTTGACAATTTCACTGTATGTGCATGTGCAACGCCGTTAAATTGTGAGACACTGTTTTGACAATAACACGGCCACATAATTATATAAATTCTAGCTTTCCGCCACAATTCTCCTCCATGCGCGAAATATGCTTAAACAGGGATAGGTACAAAGTTTTTTCTTCACGTATTAATACCTAGATTGGAGAGTGTACATTTTTAATGTACGTTTTCTATTGCCTTTGAGATATTATAAATTTGTATCTGATCGTCACATTGCAGTTGGTTTAGTGGCAGTAAGAACGGTTGCGGATTCATGAATTCAAAAGGTCGTACGCATTTCAGGGCGTTTTCTGTAATAGCAAATCCCGCTTTATCAGCTTGCTCTAGGATCAATTTCAGGCTTTACATGTTTGGTTTCGTCGCTGCTTATGCTGCTTTTTCCTGGTATCAACCAGATAATAGAAGTAAAACTGGATGTGTTTAATTGTATTATATTGTATTTTCGCATGCCTATTAAAAGGCAAGATATGACGGACCTATGTTCATAATAATGTAACATCTTCATGTACGATATCTTTTGGCGAATAAATGATTTGATTTGAGATAATAAATAGTTTTTTTAGAAATACATGCCCAATAAATTTATTTATTTATTTATGTTAGGGCCCATCCACACCCGATACTTTTCGCGTTCGTTATTCACTTTTTGTAAGCAAAAGGCAGCCAACGGACGCGAAAACGCGTGATTCTGCTGCTAAAATATCGAGTGTGAACGAACACTTGGGGAAACATAACTAAATAAATAAATACATAAATTTTGTTCACCATAAATGTTGAAGACTCACCCTTCGTCGAACTCAGGGTGAACTACGGGCGTTCGTCTTCTTCTTCGCAGCGTGGTCCCGCCCTTGTTGTTAGCTTCCCCTAAACTGAGATAAAGGAAAGACTAAGGTATAAATATTTAAATTAATTATAGCAAGCAACGCTTGCCGTTTGAACGCAGCGCCGACATCACGTCGGGGTCACCATAAGGTGGAAACAGAAAGTAATAAAAAATAAAATTACAAAAATTTAATTATCATATTTTTCCCAAACTGTTGATCCTTTGAGTATGGATCGAACCAAAGATATCATCCATGCAGTATATTCTTGCTACCACTAAACCAATATCTAGATCTATCTACTCTACATTATAAGTACCTACCTACATCCTTTTATTTTATTAATAAACAAATATTTTATAGAGAAAAGATTTGATTTTTTTCTTTTTTATTTATTTATGAACACACAAGGAAATATAGTAATTAAAATGTTACAGACATTACGAGCACAATATTTGTTTATTTATAATAGATAAATTCAATACTACAGGACCGATTTTAAAAATTCTTTCACCAGCAGAGTGCTATTTTGATATTGATTATATACTGAGTAACATTAAACATAGGCTATATTATAAAGAAATCACGCGGGCGAAGCCGCTGGCGGAAGCTGGTATTAAATATTTTAATCTTCTTCTGTCATGTCGGCTGTCTTCTCATATCGTAATGGTAGGATTAGCCAGCCATCACTGGCATCTAGGCTGACTGCCCAGGGTGCGCCAGATGAAATGACTAAATGCTTACAGTAACCAGTTCTTTGCATAATATACAAGTTTTAAATAAAAGCTTCAATGATTTGCGTTTTCCGAGAAAGATTTCACTAAACATACACAAAATAATTCACATAACCTGACGTAATGTTGTCACACGCTACTCGAAAGCGCGCTTTCACTGTTACATCACTGTTAAATAATATAACTGCTACTAATACCTGTTCACTTGTGATATCTGTTATTAAATATTAATTTATGAGTCCAGGACGTTTTTATCACCCGTATAAAGAAATGTATACTCTATAGAGCTTGTGTTAAGGTTGTTTGTTGGTTGTCATGTGTGTTTGTAAGTAAGTAGTCATTTAAAGCGATAAACGGTGCGTTTATGATAATTGCAGACAATTGTAACTGTGATATGATACGTTTAAGTAGCTCTCATAATTACTTATGTAATCGAGTACGATCGTTATTAAATGTACTTTGTATGGGAAATATTTTGTATGAAGAAACAAAAGTAGTGTCGAACATTTCATACAATTTGGATTGATAGACAAATAACACGGTAACATTATTTTATACAAATACAAATTCGTTTATTTGTAAAATACAGGTAATTGTGCAACACTCATGGTAGGTACAATTAGTATGAAGTAGCACTGTCTGTTTGTTTACCATTAACATGGTGTGCAAATTTTACAATTATATTTATATTAAAATTTATAATTTCTTTTATTCATTTTTTATACATATTATTTATATTTTTAAATATTTTTACAAAACTATATTAAAAAACATTTAAAAATATGAAAAAATAGTAGCCCACCGGTATCTAGAATAGGGTCCAAGCTACCGGCGGTCAGGGCTCCAGAGAAAGGAATCTCCTGACAATGCGTGCTGTGTCAAGAAGTACTGCTCTCTGAATCAGGCCCTTGATCCAACTGCCTAACGAGAGCCTCCTAAGGTGTCGGTCGAGACTCTCGGTAATTAAGCCATTGGCCGAAACGACTATCGGCACAATGATCGCTGAATCCAAATCCCACATGTCGACAACCTCGCGAGCCAAATCAAGATATTTGATCTGTTTATCTTTCTCGGCTTTCACGAGGTTCTCGTCATGCGGGACCGTTATGTCGACAATCATTGCGCACCGCTCTGATCGATCCACCACCACTATATCAGGTCTATTGGCTACAATAGTCCTGTCAGTGATGATGGATTGATCCCAGTATAGTGTGATATGGCCTTTTTCAAGAACTGGGTCGGGCACATACCTGTAGTACGGCACTTCCGATTCCACAAGGTTGTATTTTAGAGCAATTTGCTGATGGATAATCCTGGCTACAAGGTTGTGTCTATGCAAATACTCTCCGTTAGCTAGACGAGAACACCCGGAGATAATGTGACGGATTGATTCGCCTGGACGGTGGCATGCCCGACATATGTCAACCGTGCCGTCCTTCACAATAAATCTCCGGTAGTTATTTGTCATCATAACTTCATCCATAATTGCACAAACAAAACCTTCGGTTTCTCCAAAGAGGTCCCCGGAACGTAGCCAGGCTACGGACGCTGAAAAGTCTACATCGGGCCCATGGAGGGCCCGGAAGAAGCGTCCGTGGAGCTCCTTGCTCTGCCATACCTCCCTGCGATCGTTAGTGTCAAGCACTACAGGTTTGCGCCAGTTCTCTTTAGCCAAGGAGAGCGGGGTGAGGCCCTTGTCCACCGCTACTTCATCTCGATGCATCCCCACGTTGGCTTCTAGGAAATATTCCCTGAAATTGCATATCTCGCGATTGTGGATAGTCTTAGCGTTTAGAAAGCCTCGACCTCCACATCTCCGCGGGATATACAATCTCATAACCGAAGACCGTGGATGATGCATTCGATATGCCGTCAGCAATGTACGGACCTTCCTATCCAGGGCGTCAAGTTCTGTTTGAGTCCATTTGAGTATGCCAAAAGAGTACATCAAAACTGGCATGACCCAGCCGTTGAAGGCGCGCACCTTATTACCGCCTGATAAAAGACTATTAAATACTTTTTTCAGTCGGCCAAAGAAGCGTTCCCTCAACGACTGCTTCATGTCAACAACATTGATGCCCAACGCTTCGGACATACCCAAATACTTATAGGTTTCGGTTGCTGAGAGGGATCTAAGGTTTATGAAATCCGAGAGTTGGGTGCTCACAGATTCCACAATCTCCCCTCGCTTTACATGCATGACCGCACATTTGTCCACACCAAATTCCATCCTGATGGCGCTACTGAAGGTTTCAGTTACCTTCAGTAGTTTCATCAGCTGCAAATTGTTGGGAGCAAAGAGTTTCAGGTCATCCATGTAAAGGAGGTGAGATATAACCTGACCGCCTCTCCTCAACCGATGGCCTAGACCTGAATCCTCCAGCAGTGTGCTAAGGGGATTCAGGGCTAAGCAGAACCAAAGTGGACTCAGACTGTCACCCTGGAATATACCTCGCTCTATCCTTATCGGCTCGCTAATCCTCTGGATATGCCGACATCCTGGATAGCGAAGGACTGTCCTCCATTGCCTCATACATGACATCAGGAAAGTGCACAGAGTTGCGTCAACTTTATACAACTCTAGCACCCTCATGAGCCATGTATGTGGCACCGAGTCATAGGCCTTCTTATAGTCTATCCAACATGTCGACAGATCCTTTCGAGAACGGCGAACCTGTTGGCTAATGGCCATATCAATGAGGAGCAACTCCTTAGTACCGCGGGACCCGTTCCTACATCCATTTTGAGAAGCGGACATGATAGAATTGTCATCAATGTGTTTGCTAATTTTAGCTCTCAAAATGGATGTAAGAACTTTATAAATTGTAGGGAGACACGTAATTGGTCTATAATTTTTGGGTTCCGCAGTACTACCTGATTTATGGAGGAGGTGGGTTATTCCTGTCGTCAGAAACTCGGGCAGTAATCCAGACTCTAAGGCTGACTGGAACAGAGCCGCCAGGCGGGCGTGCGATCTTTTAAACCATTTAATCCAAAAGTTGTGCAGCCCTTCCGGTCCTGGAGATTTCCAGTTAGGCAACATACGGACTGCACGTGTTACGTCTTGGGGGCTGATCGTAATTGCCCCCATTTCTGGTATTGGACCGCACGCTCGCTCGACATCCCCAGTCCATTCACCCTCGGTATGGCTGACAGGCACCGACCAGATGTTACGCCAAAATGAATACATGGTGTTATCATCTGGTAGGCGCATGTCAGTTACACTTTGGTCTGGTTGCTCCCAAGCCCTGTAAACCCACCTTTCATCTCTTTGGAACGTGCGATTCTGAGTGTATCGCTCCACACGCCGCTTATACCTACGAATACGGTTTGCCCATGCATACACTTTCTGTTTCAGGAAGTCGATGCGCTCCGTGACACGGGAAAAGTAGTCTCGAGGGCTGATATCAGTCCCCGAGAACGCCCGTCTCACAAAGCGCATCACTCTAGGACGAGTGTTGCCCTCTCTGAAACAGATTAGTTAATTTATAATTATTATTATAAATAATAATGAATAAATAACTAAAAAACTATCATTAGCTTCACAAAATAAATTTTATTTTATTTTATTTGGGTGCCTGACATCTACTCTAAGTGAAATTATATTGTTGCTAACAATTCTAACAATTAAGAATTTATTAACATACATGATAGCTTTTTATGTAGCAGTGATTCAGTGTCCGTTCCCAAATGTTACCGCAGCACTAAAATTCACTCCAAAACAAAATAAAAAAATGATTTTGTATGGTTTGCGCTAATAAATTGTGCGTATCTCCTATACAAGTCGAATTTTCGTTTTGTTTTAAAGTGTATTCCAATACTGCGATTGCATTTAGGAACAGAGACTGAATCACTCAACAAATTATGCGCACTACATAAAAAAATATACTGTATAAACCCAACGAAACCGGGTCTGGTTGTGTGTGCATGTGACATGTACCTATGTATGTTTGTAAACTGTACCCTCGACACAGGAGAAACCCTAGTGAGGGACAATGTTTTTATATTAAAAAAAAAAAAAAAAAAAAAAAAAAACGCGATTTGGGAAAATCTCGCTGGAGGTTATCTTAACAGGGGAATAGAATAAATAACAAGTTCTATGTTAACTTGAAATTACCTACCTGTTCTTTTGTCTGTGGGAAATTATACTGTGGATTTGGTCTAACCCAATCTCTATTTACTAGAGCTTTATATAATGGGAAATAAACATTACATTAAACTCGATGAAATTCCAAAATATACATGAGTTGACCAAAAAATATCGAAACTGCACTTTTTAAATAACAGACTGTTACGTCTTGTTCATGGCCATTTTGTTCAATTGTTTCGAATTCGATTTTCTCACGGAATTGTAAGTAATATGAATCGTTCTCGTAAAGTTTCATCACCTCTCTAATTAAAGGTTGATCGTAAAAGAGAAACTTTTTGTAGAAAATCGTATTGTTCACACAAAAATAATAAACAGTAGACTATAATTTTGTTTTCATGCATAAAGAAACGCAGGCCACAAATAGCCACAAATATGACCTTTCATTGTACGAAAAGCCTATACAGTGCGAGGTCAGCTCATACTGGAAATGTCTGGGCAGTTCAATTTCTGCCCTGCTATAACAGTTCGTAGTACGCCTTCAGTTTGGTGGATGATCCACACCCTTTGTTGCGAAATTCCGAACATGAGGAAGACAAACAATTCCTTTGCTTGATATTCGAAATTCGAATGTCGTATTTTTTATTCTTCTAAGCTAATTGTACTTTTTTCAAATTTGATTATTCCCGCTTTTTTGCTGTTACTAATTATACACAATTTTTTAGTCGAAATCAAAGTATTTTATTATCTAATTGTACCTGCCCCGTACACCGTACAACGTACACGTTGTAGAAAAAAAGAAGAAAAGATGATCATTTGTTAGTTTGGTGTCATGGCGATGATTCAGTTCCTTGAGTAGATAGTCAATCAACAAGTTTTATATAATTTGCAATTAAAATGTTATGCAACCAACGGAGCATTAACATTTAAGGTAATTATTATAGGAGCTATAACGTTTCCATGTTGTTTTAATACATAAACTGTATAATTTGCTCTGTAATCTGTATCGCAATCTCAAGGACACTTTAATGTTGATGGCCGTAAGATCCCGTCAAAATGATTCATGGTCCAATTAAATATTGTTACGGTCCTTTGGAGAATTATAATATGACTTGGAAATACAATCAAAATTTCAATCTACGAACACTCCGCTTTTCTAATTTAAGCAAGATTCGTTTTCATAAAATAAATCCAGCCCACTACTGTCTTACTGCTGGGCACGGGCCTCTTCTCAGAATGAGAAGGGTTAGGCCTAAGCCGCTGGTGGAGCGGGTTGGCGGACTACGCACACCATCGAGAACTATAAATTCTATACTATTGTATTCTATACTATCCATTCAATATCATAAACATTGAAAAATTCAACCTGATTTAGGAAGCTCAAGCATTTTAACCCCCGACAAAAAAAAAGGATGTTATAAATTTGCCGTGTGTATCTGTCTGTGGCATCTTAGCACCAAAACAGATGGACCGATTTCAATGCAGTTTTTTAAATGGAAAGCTAGTTTAATCGGGTATCATCTTAGCTATGTTTCACGAAAATCTGTGCAGCCATTCAAAAATTACAGCTTTAGGGTAACTTCTCAGATTATTGCAGTCAAAGTTGAAATAAAAATCTTTGACTTTGAATTTCAAAGTCAAAGATTTTTATTTCAACTGGGCCTTTGCAGGCACTTTCAAAACGTCGTGATTCTAGGCGCACGGTTCCAAGTGGGTTGGTCCTGGAGAAGATACCGGCAAGAAACTCCATGGATACTCTTTTCAGAAATCAAGCTTACTACACAACAAATGTGGGGCCGCGGGAGCGGCCCCGGCTAAAATTCCACCTCAATTTACACAATATTACAATAAAAAAAAGAACAGCAAAAATCATAAGTACCACTATAATAATAAAATTATACAATACTAGTAGGTGCGTACTTAACACTCAAGTCAGTCCACTGAAAACAGGGGGCTTACCATGAGGTCTAATAGCAGGGCAGAAATTGAACTGCCCAGACATTTCCAGTATAAGCTGACCTCTTATTGTACGAAAAGCCTATACAGTGCGAGGTCAGCTCATACTTTATATGTCTGGGCAGTTCGATTTCTGCCCTGCTATAAGAGTTCGTATAAATAAGTCGAAATAAGTCAACATGTAAGCAGGTTCGTCACGGTTTCAATTTCTCAAATACCTTTTATCAAAAATGTAATCTACTATTTGTTTCTTTGGTTACTGATCCAAAACTGTCCCATGATATCAATACAAAATCTTTTCTACATATATTAAATTTAGAACATCCACTCATCAGTGATAAGTGTGTATCCATCATCATCATCATCATAAACCTGTTCTCAATCAATATTAATGACTTCTTACATAACATCATTAACAAATGACACAATCGTTTCAATCGAAATGAGATGAAAGTAATCTAATTAATCAATAAATCAACCGAACTTATAAAAACTTAACTGCGATTAATTTGTGACTCGCATGATATACTGGTCGGAAAGTCGATCGACCACTTTCTAAAGCAAATTACGATTTAAATCAACTTTTCAGACTCATTTTGTATTATTATTTTATTATTATAACAATCTCCTGTCGCATTGCCGCTTGGTCTCCATGATGGTACGGGTATTCTTATATCAGTCCTTTCTCTGTTCCTATACCAGTTAGCTAATCTGGGCCTTTTTTAAGTTTTCTAGAAGTTTTAACTGTATTATCCTTGTAATCATTATGTTTTTATAAACCAACAACAAAACCATCAACGAGCAAATGTTCAAAAATACATTCTACATCAAACTGAAGAATGACATTATAAGAAGACCTTGTTACCTAGTTACCTATGGGTCTCAAAGCTACTAATGAAATATTTAAATTTAGAGAAACTAATGTTTATAACATGGAAGTGAATATAAACAAACTTATGAAACTAAAAGAAAATGCAGTCTAATTTGGAGCAGCACCAGGATATTATTAAATTAATCTTCAAAAACCTTACCTCGTATCACTCAAATCCAGCGTCGGATCACTCCTCTTAATCTGCCCGATGCAGGCCAACACCGCCTTGTCGCTCTCGACCCTGGCGGCCAGGGAGTCGACCAGCGTGGGCAGCTGCTTCAGAGCCGGCTTGTCCACGATGGTGAGGAGGGACTTGTTGTCTATCAGCCGCCTCTCCACGTCGGCGTGGGAGAGCGCCAGGAGACGCTGGTGGGATGAAGACGCTGGGTCCTGGGTTATGGTTACTGGTGACTGGGGAGAAAAAAGGTAGTTTAAAAACTAGGTTATTTCAAGTCACTAACCAGCAGTTATTTATCAATGCTTCAATATCAACACTTATTTACTTACTGGACCTAAAAGTAGCTCAGACATCTTGACTCTTGAGGCATCAGATATTGTTTTTGCATACTGTAGACTCAATATGAGCTATTTGACGAAGCCCTTAACGGTTAACCCATAACATGACGATACCCTATCTTTACTTGTCGCTTATAATATTTACCAGTAGACATATAGATAGTCATCTAGAAGATACTGCATTTTCACAAACTGCTGTGAGTCATAAAAATACCTACATACAGTTGCAGATCATGAGTTTCGAATTCTAAATTTCCGTTCCAGTTTCCCCCAAAACTTAAGGAAATCTGAAGGAAATTGATCATCAACATCATCTTCAGCTCTTACCAGCTCTTCCAGTTTGTGCAGCGCCTGTTTATAGACATCAACGTGCCGCTGCAGTTCATTCTTCAACGCGACGTGCAGTGAGATCAGGGAACCAGTGGCATCAGCTGTGAGACCGTGCGTACCAAGACCTGCAAATGTAAGAACTGTCAGATCTCTGGGTACAGTTCTATGCAATGTCAGGCTTCTGGCGGCATATTCAAAATTGCTATTATTAAAAAAGTAACTCAAGGACTTGAAATATTATATAAGCCGCCTTGTTCTGATTTGACGTGAACCTTAGTAAATAAACAGGATTTCAGGTCATAGAAAATATATATATAATTCAATATCTTCAAGATTTGAACCTATCTAAGAAATACAAATCACAACAACATTTTCAAAGTCAACACCTAAAACAGTCATTACAGTAGAATACAACACAGAGCATTCACAGTTCCGCCCCAAAACACAGACGATAAGAAACCATCTACATAGAGCAAAGGAAACAGACGTAATTACTGTAATATTTCCTCGTTCTGCTAAATTATCGCTTCCACTGCAGGATGTGCCTTATCAGCCATCTTGTTATGCTTATGTTTATCCTCCTAATCGGTTTCAGATCGACCTTTTGGCATCCTTGATTGTTACACATGGACTTTGTGGATAAATATTATAATATCATCTTTCACGGTTTGGTGGTTTATTTAGATGATGTTATTATTTGAGGTGATTTTTGTGTTGTGAATTATGTTTACCTACTTTATTTTTGCCATTCTTCGTTAATCCAATCTATAATCTTCCAGATTCTTTCTTCGCAACTTTAAAGCTATCGGGAATTTAGCTATTGTCTTTTCTTAAGAAGAATGGTGACCAAACTAGACTCGTAACTCTCTTCGCCCCATCTTTGCCAAATCTAGATAACAGCTTTTTGGCCTATTCACATCTAAATTTTGTCATGAAGACCTAACAACCCTTTGTTTTAACCTCTTCGCAATCATATTACATCGTTATCCAAATTAATTCTACTTCACGAAGATTTGATGGTCCACTTACCCTGTACGGCACCATCTAACTGTCGTCTCCTCGCATCGATCGCGTCTCTGGAATCCGGTGTGTAGTGCACCAGAGCGGAGGCCAGACGTGCAGTCCTCGCCCGGAGACCTGACCCTTGGTCTGCCCCGAGCAGACCGACCAGACGCCACGCTATTGTCTCGCATTGCACGTCGGGACGGGGATTCACTTCTAGGGATATTAATCTGTGGAAAAATTAACTGTTAAAAAAATTGTAGATTATGGATACGAAAAGTACTATAGCACAGTGAACCCTAGTTTAAGTGACAGTGTTCATTATTATGTAAACTATTTTTTTAGAACCAATAAACGATTATGTTGTATGTTATGTTGTTATGTTGTCAAAGTAGATGAATCTGCGAGACACGTTGAAAACTAAGCACAATATCGATATCGTGACGTGACACGTGTGTGTCAAACTTTGTGTGGAATTTCGTGCACATTTTTTTTATGATGTCCGCCGCTTCTTCTATACATGTAGTCATAAGCCTTTTAAGCACCACGCCGAACAAACGGATCTGTGATAGTAGTGTTATAGTTTTATAAACACGCAGGAAAACAGTGTAATCTCATATTTTTATACTACTAGGCAAACAGGCATACGGCCCGCCTTATGGTAAGCGGTTACCGTAACCTGTGGACGCTTGCAACACCAGGGGCATCACTGGCGCGTTGCCGACCCTACTACCCATGCCCTCCTCATCATAATCTGTGTAACGGAGAGGACGACGCCTATATTCGGCGCGAACTACCAAGGCCTTCATTTAGGTAGGTAGGTAAAAAAACGGATTGCATAACAAGCAACAACAAATTCCTTATATTAAGGGCATCCTTTAATTAAAAGATGGCGTATCAATCGCAGGCCATTGCGTCGGCTTCGTTAACATTCTTCGCGATATAATAATGGCTGCCGACTGCTCCCATTCCTAACATCTTAATTGCTACATATTTGTTATAATGTTGCATTGAATATTACGTGTTGCAAGGACGGACGCGCTAGCTTTGATGGCCCCAAATAAAGTTTATACTTTAACAAAGTTATGACTCATATTTCACGTTTTACTGCCGTATTGGTGTAGTGGTCAAGCGCGACTGCGCTTCTCCGGGTGGCATGTCATATTGATCAACTAATCACAATAGCTAAAAGATTTGGCTTAATCAGAGATTTAATCAGCCTTTCAGAAAACGTGGGTAAGATCACTAATCCACCTGCAAGTATCATCTGTCCAGACTATGTCAGGACTTTTCGACTTTAGGGGATTTTTTTCAGAATCATATTGTGTAAATGACTTCAAAATCAAAAACAAATCAACTAGTAATTGCTATTAAAAAGTACCTGGTTTAGGTATTAAACAACAAAAATAGCATGAAATCGCATTATGTTACTAAAATGTCCGAACTTTTTTGCAAATGTCAGGAATTTTTCCATGATATTTCAAATTTCAAAATGGCATCCCTATCTGCAAGCATTTTAACTGAGGAAATATGCCTCATAACCAATCTTCATAACGGTTTATGTAAAGACCTATGTTCAAAGACGTTTACGGGCTGTTATAATAACGATAATGCCACAAACTACCACGAAATAAGTGCTATCATGGCTTTAACCAAACACCATTATTATAACACCTACAATGACCATACACCATCAAATGAGGCGTCATAACTGCGAGTAACGGTGTTAGATACAGATGCACATCACCGTCGCTCTTATTCTCACATGATACATTCTATGAATTAACAATGAGACTACATACAGAAGGCAGCTTCGTGATAAGAGCTGAATGTTATTGAAACGGTTTTTCTTTGCGTTGATAGCTTCGGTTAAATTCTATTGTTTGTTTGACACCATTTGAAAGATTGCTTAGATTCCGATATAAGATATACCGTATAAACGGGGTTATTTTTAAGGGTAGCGAAATTTTCAGTTTTTTTGTTCTCATAATTATGAACATCACTGGATTGGCGATAAAAATCTGCTGTTCATATCAAAGTCAAAGTCAAAGTCAAAGTCAAAGATTTTTATTTCAACTGGGCCTTTGCAGGCACTTTCAAAACGTCGTGATTCTAGGCGCACGGTTCCAAGTGGGTTGGTCCTGGAGAAGATACCGGCAAGAAACTCTATATTAGCAGAGTAATATTTAATTATTTGTATGGAACGGAATTTTTGTTTTAGCTCAATATTTTTATTCTGTAAATGCTCTACTATAAAGGAATAGAAAAAAAAATTATACTTGATTTAGATAAAACTATAGTTCTATCAATTAAGTTACTTACCATTGTTTCAACGAAGGTATTTTTAAGCCCCGACAAAAAAGGGGGATGTTAAAAATTTGTAAGTGTGTGTCTGTACATCTGTGTATCTGTGTAGGTTTCTGTCTGTAGCATCGTAGCTCCAAAACGGATGAACCGATTTCAAAGCAGTTTTTTTAATTGAAAGCTAGTTTAATCGGGTATCTATCATCTTATATTATCATATTAGCTATGTTTAATGAAAATCTATTCAGCCTTTCAAAAGTTACAGCTCTTTTTTTTCTAGTTAAGTTGGGGGTTTTTGGCGGTTAGATCATTACAGAAGTTTTTAAATTCACTAAACTACTGATTTAGGTGCAATCGGAAAAATAGACTTACTATATACTAAAACTGTTTTGTTTTGATAAAAAATTCTAAAAGTTAATGTTTTCCCCTTTTTCTTGAACGGAATTCTCTGACTACATCCATCTAATTGCATTACAACTGCTTATCTAATTGCATTACAACTGCTTATTCACTTTTACATGCATACATTCGTGAATACCTTTTAGATTTCGATTGTGAGTGAAATTCTTGAAGTCAACGACACACGATCATTTGTTCACGTTATTGTCAATCATTTCTATTTCTATTCAGGCAATAAGTAATATTTATCTGTTTACTACATCTTGGTTTATTGACTCTGCTAATACATTAATTATTCATCATTTCTTTCAATCAACAGATTTCGCAAGTAACGGAAAAGCGATAATTTTATGAGGATAGTTTGTAGCACCTAGATAAGAAAGAAACAAAACAGTATTATTCTGAACTCGCCAGAAACAAATGAAAGTACAAAAAAAAATAACAAAAGAAAACAATAATTAAAGCAACCTGGATGAGACCAAAAATGGCCGGCATCTGAGCATAATGCTGTGACATTCAGAAAATGTCAAGCACAGGACAAAGGGAGAAGCATATTCTGCTATGGATATTTAGGACCAGCCTGAATATTCTTATGTAAGTATTATCATCGTATGGGATGAGAAGAGCTCGTAGCATAATCTAACCATCAAAAACCCCCGACTCCAACTAAAAAAAGAGCTGTAGTTTTGAACGGCTGAACAGATTTTCATGAAACATAGCTAAGATGATTTCCGGATAAACTAGCTTTCAACTAAAATTAACTGCATTGAAATCAGTCCATCCGTTTTGGAGCTACGATGCCACAGGTAGACACACAGACGCACAGATATACAGATTCACAGATACACACTACAAACTTATAACACCCTCTTTTTTGTAGGAGGTTAAAAATGGATGACGTTGGAATTACTGCAAGTCCTCTTACGGTGGCAGTCAGTGATTTATTAGCATTGTGCACTTCAACTTATACAATGTACAATAATGAAAGGGATATGCCCATTCGTTAAGGAGGTTTTGGCCAAGTGGCGTCCATAAATACAGCAAATCATAGGCATTAGGGTTGACATCATAGATACAAAATCAACCACAATTTTTTACATAGAACTTGGACAGAATTTTAAAATTGTATGAAAAAAATTCAAGTTTGATATAAAACAAACATGGAGTTGACTGACAAGCCAGTATCATCGTGGTAAGCGGGTACGGAATCCAATGTAAAGCGAAGGTTGTCATCGCCATAATACTAATCAAAGTCATCGGATAGAAAATAGCAAAACCGTGGAGGAAAAATCACAACTCAACAAGCACAACAAACAACCCGCAACAAACAAAATGGTAACTGTCAACACAGACTGTCAATTTTAATTATCATTGACGTAGTGATGGCGATTCGGCATCGATTTATCAAAAACCGATGTTATAGAGCTATGAATCGATATTTTTAATAAACTTGAACCAGCACTGCATAGATTTCGGAAGACAATCAATAGACATTTATTTTACCTATTCTATAGAAATTAAACGTTTTAATATGGGAAGCGAAACAAAAGAAAAAAGTTTTTCAGAATATCATTCAGTTCTCGATTTATTTGATTTCGATTTTTGTGACATTTGCCATCACTACTTTTATAAGATTGACATACCGTGCGGAAATGAAGATTGCATCACATGCTTATTTGATTGAATATCTTTTTATTATAAGTTTTTAATTCCCGAGTGTTACAAACAAATAAATAATAACAATATTTTAGTTACTAAATAAGATATTTTTTTGTATTTTTCACATTGGTGTAACGAACCTGCCTACCTACTGGCCAAGAGTGGGCGTTTGCCTTTAAGCACGATTTATTTGCCTTTCATTTGCTAACTTTATGAAGGCACAATCTTATAAGTTGTATTACAACAGCATAAGTAATCTTTTCACGCTTCAGAAAACATCCAATTTACGTCCGATGTGTTGCGTGTTTGATTGTAACATTATGTAGAGATTGTGGCGTACATAATACATAAATCACCATTTGAGAAATGATGGGGTCCCATCAAAGTATTTGCCAATGAAAAAACGCAGCAAAGATGAAGTGGAAAGACGCCATCGGTGCATCACCGTAATACAGTCAGAATTTTCATCGAAAGTGACAGCTAAAATTGAACTTGGTCCCTTGGTCGGTACCAAAGTAAGAATTGTTCATAATGACGAGTACAATAACTTCCTTTCGGGTTTCGCATAAGCTAAGATTTTTTTTTTTTTTTTTTTTTAAACATTGCCCCTCACTATGATTTCTCCTGTATCGAGGGTACAGTTTACGAACATACATGTCACATGCACACACAACCAGACCCGAAACAACTATTTGTAGATAATACAAATACTTGTTCCGTGCGGGGATCGAACCCGCGGCACGTAGCGTAGAAAGCTAATTGCTTAGCCACTGCGCCAACCGTGTGACTTAGACGTAGACGTAGATTAATGTTGTATATGAGACTTGTCTTTACAATAAAGTCGACACGGTTGGCGCAGTGGCTAAGCGATTAGCCTCCTGCGCTACGTGCCGCGGCTTCGATCCCCGCACGGAACAAATATTTGTATGATCTACAGATAGTAGTTTCGGGTCTGGTTCTGTGTGCACTGTGCATGTGACATGTATGTTTGTAAATTGTACCCTCGATACAGGAGAAATCCAAGGGAGGAGCAGTGTTACAAAAAAAAGGTTAACTTAAGAATGCGTTGTCGAAATTAAAGTCTGTCAAATCGGAAGTCGAAGAGCTTGTAGAATAGAAGATTTTTATTTGTCTTTCGAAATACATAGGCAGCAAGGGAATACATGAAGGTAACAGACAAATAGGTCTTGGACTCAGCGTAGTAGTTAGTGGTTGGTGGCAGTGGTTATGTAGAAAAGGAATCAGTAGTTAAAGTTTACTTTAGCTGTTACTTTCGATGAAGAAACGTGCTGTTAGATTTATCAATAGTTCTCAATTAATAGTCATTTGGCGTTAATCTGCTGGTTTATAAATGACACTTGTTACGGTGAAATCAATGGTATTTCTTTCTTTTTAACCGACTTCAAAAAAGGAGGAGGTTCTCAATTTACTGTATGTTCTTTTTTATATCATATATCCTATTCCGACTACTTTTTCTTGATCTACCTTCAAGACAAAGACAAATCTAAGTGCCATGGTTCATAGTAAAAATTCCTTGACCAGTTTTAAATTCATAATTATCCACGTTCTCAAATGCAACATCGAGGAACAAAGCTATATTTCAAGTTAACCAAGCCAATTAATACAGGTACATAAATTTCACTAGACCGCCAAAACTTCGAGGGCCTGGAACAGGTCTGACCGGCGCGGGCGCACTTTCACCTGCCCGAGCCAGACCAGACCCACGACCAACGTATAATTATACCATTATGGCCGTAAAGACCATTGACGGTGCCGGCAGACCCAAAGGCGGCAAATGGATACATTTTGTTTTTGTTGCTCATAATTATTGGTTCCGCGGATATGAGATGTCAATGTGGACTTATATATCGGGAAACCGTTTTTATATTTTATTAAATCAGTTATTTTTAACCCCCGACAAAAAAGAGGGGTTTTTTATGTTTGTAGTGTGTATCTGTGATTCTGTGGATCTATGTATCTGTGTATCTGTCTGTGGCATCGTAGTTCGAAAACGGATGGACCGAATTCAATGCAGTTATTTTAAAAGCTAGTTTAATCTGGTTTCACTTTAACTATGTTTCATGAAAATCTGTTCTGCCGTTCAAAAGCAACAGCTCTTTTTCTAGTTAGAGTCAGGTTTTTGACGGTTAGGTTATAAAAATTAACTTGAACTTCTAGAGAGTTGATAGATACTCGCTGATTTATTAATATGGCAACTACCTAATACTTACGACTCAATAAACATTTTTATAAGGCTTACATAAAAAGATAAGTAATAGATATACGATACTTAAACCACAGCACCCGGCAACGATTGCACTGCGATACGCCAATATAAAACCTAATCAAGTAATATATCATGTAGAACTGACGCACGCAATCAAGCATAACTGACAATAAACTGATCATCTGCATTAGGGATCTTTCTCGAAAGTCATAGACTAATGTCGAAAGTGAAACCTCATGAACTGTCAAATTCTAGGCAGCAAAAGTGAATGCCTTGGTCACTTAAGAAGTTAAGACAGGTACGAAACAAGATGGCGGTTTTGGCGGGAGATGTAATAAATTGTTATTGGTAATCCGACATCATCGGAGCGTGAACGTTTAATTAATCGTTGTCTCAACTATATTTGAGCTTTCCAATCCCATGTCTGGGCAATGTGTGTTATATTTTGGTACTCAGTTATTATATTAAATGATCCTTTCTATTTAATGATGCAGCAAATATTTCCTCAATATTTGATTAATGAACTATTTGCAGCATCTACACATATTCCTGCCGCGGAATAGGATGCACACACAGATGTACTAGATGTTTTAATTAATCTTTAACATTCCATTGACATAACTATCACTTCTCCATACAGCCTGTAGTCACAGTATACAGGATGGAATTTTCGAAGCGTACCTGGAGGAAAAGTACTCAAAGAAGACATTCCTTTTTTTTTTTTTTTTTTTAAATTTGATCGTTATGATTGACCCTATAGATTGGTGCCATAAAAGTATAGGATGCAATTTTTTCGGATTTTAGTCGGTTCGATTCCAGGGTGGGGCAAGCGTATTTTCAAAAATCTTTAAATGCAGTTTTCTTTCTTTAAAAAAATAATGGAATGTTTCCTTTGAGTAAAATTTGCTGTCTTCAGTATTTAGAGTACTTTTCCTCCAGATACGCTTCGAAAATTCCATCCTGTATACATATGTAGGTAAAATTTAAACTGTGGTGTAGTCGACCGCTACTAAATATGAGTTACTGTTTGCTACGAGTAAAACTACTAGGTGTAAAACATGATAAGT
This sequence comes from Allophyes oxyacanthae, assembly GCA_932294325.1. NCBI lineage: Eukaryota > Metazoa > Arthropoda > Insecta > Lepidoptera > Noctuidae > Allophyes > Allophyes oxyacanthae. The sequence continues at coordinate 12,117,167 of OW028631.1, forward strand.
ACTTGTATCGACAAACTGTTCTACTGCCCATGTTTGTTTGATGTTTTTGCCTATAACATTGACATAAATGCTGGCGCCTTTAAAAATATTCCCTGGAAGAAAAGAGGTAGCATATTGACTTAGCCAAAGACTAAATACTGACTCAGCAAAGTTACGTTACCTATATCCACAGACCTGCCTTCGCTAACGCTCAAAGTCTATGCCTATATCGTATCTTATTCACAGAATATGTGACATAATTGCAAGCATAGTGCAACATTCTTTAATCAGTTTCGATATTACGCATCGACCGCGGTCGCAACACAGATTGGTGAAAAGCTCGGAGCGGGCCGGTGAAACTGCAATCACTTACCCACGTGTCGTTCTTGGTGACTGTGGGTATTAAATTACCCATTTTGAGACACGTCTGTATTCTAATTTAAAAAGCTCCTGTGAGTCTCTCCTAGGTCTCCGATTTCTCTCCTAATCCTACTGCCCTGCCCTACCTGCCCATACTTTCTCCCGCCATCGGAAACCATTTCACCTGGACATGAACTGCCATGGCCGACTTGAAATGTCTTAATAGACTACGATCAGTACGATCCCAAGTCAGCCGAAGCAAAGGTAATCTTCACAGGTGGAATTTCACAAATGGATTGGACCTGCGGTGCGAGTGCGAGTGCGGCGTCTCTCCGCAAACCATGGCCCACCTTCCATCCTGCGCCGCGTGCCCTACCACCTCCACGCGTGAGGAGCTAATGTCCGCTACTGATTCTGCTATTCGCGTGGCGGAATACTGGGCCAAGTATATTTAATTTGCCATCGACACGCTAAGAAGAAGGTGACTACCCTGTCGTAACACTATCTCACTCTCATCCCAAACACATTGCTTTCAAATGCCATAACTATAGGTATATTAATAGACCCGTAATATTATTAAATTGAAAAGCCTTTACAAATCATTCACACATCGTCTCGCTTTTGTGTTAGACTTCTGACCTTTGCGCCAAGCTTAGCTGAATCATTTCGCATAACTAATGTTATAACATTATACAATGTTATTCAATATTTGTAACAAACGATTTGATTATGGAAGATGTTATGTCATTATGATAACAGAGCATGAGGTTATTATCTGGGGGCCTACCACCATCTCTTAAAGCAGTATTGTTTTAGCCTTACGTCATAATTTCGTACTATAACGTCTTTTACACAAAGATTGCATTGCTAAGAAATTTTGTGACCTCATTTTGAAACCTAAATAAACAGAATATCAATCTGACCTTTATAACTTTTCTCTTTCATTTGTTCCTAGGTAGAAAGAAATCACTATATTAGGCGTGAAGTTAGCAGTAAAATGACTTAAATGATACCACGAGTCATGGTAGATACAAGGTATCGTTTTGAACGTAACGTTGAATTCTTTTGAGATTTCAGTTCCATACCATTACCGCTAGAGACGCTGAAAATTTTCCATACAAATACTAAACGTTGACCCCGCGTGAACGTTGACGCTGCTGCAACGTTCAACTCATGGTAGAGCTACTGATCTAAATGTCTGATTGTTGCCCACTAAATTAAGATACAAATATCTAGATAAATCAAATAAAAGACTTGATAAAAGTAACTCGGGTTACGGTCATTGGATGTAGAAGACAGGAGATTATAGGGATGCTTGAGTCATGCCTATTTTACGTAGGACTACTAATAACGACAACATCCTCTACAGAATCAAAGTATATAACGAGTATCTTTTAATTTCAAACAGGAAAAAACAGCTCATTATTAAAATGAAGTGACTGTACGCAACTTTCTTGTTCAATGCGGGATGTATTATGTTACAAACTTCCTTTGCAATTAATAAATTCGTTTCACAATTGTTATTTACATAACTTATATCCTCCTTTGTAAAAACAAAGCCGGTCTCTTCATACGAAAATAACGCCTTTACAGGCTCCATCCGAACCAAGTTATTCGGTTTTAAATAGCAAGAACTTGTTTATTTCTAGCCTTCACGTTTTTTTAGGGGAGGGGCTTGCTCAATGGGTAAAAATTTACTAACCTTAATTCTGGATCCAGGATTTACTTTTTTTATGATAGAGGAAGACAAATAGAAAAACATTTTTTGGTTAGCAGTAGGGTGCAAAGGAGAGGTACGCTTTTAAGAAAGCTGGATGTCACGCGGAATCGCACTCATAACAAGGTACAACAAAAACATGAGCTACATTTTATTCCATTGCAGTTTAAATACGCAACTTCGACAGCTTCCACGATTTTCTTTGTACTATCTGCGCAATGAAGTCAAAAAATTGTAGGACTTTCTCAAATTCAGGTTCGTTCAAGTATCACAATTTTGAAGGTCATTAGCGTTATAAATCATGAGAAAGTAGTCTGAAGACTAAATACCAGGGAACCGGTCGACAGGCACTTTCGTTGAGAATCCCGTAAATTATCTCATGCCATCCTTCAACCTTAATACCAGGACATAAGGACTGTATTTGCATGACAATATTGTAATTTAACGTTAAGTAATGATAAGTGTTTTTGATTTTGGACTTTATATACCAGTTTTAAAAGTTGTTATTTGTTTGTAGGTTGTGTTGCATGCGTGTGTCTGTGCATGCTTGTAATCTTAGATCAAAGATAGTGTAGAGCCGTATTGGATTATGATCTTACTGACAAGGAATTTGGAAATTGAGTAATCAACAACCAAAATTGTGGTATATCGTGAGATTAAAATTGTGGTAATCCATTAAAGTGACGAATCAGTCTCATTATATTTGATGAGAAGATTACCGAAGCCCATTAATATTTTAAAAGATTTACTAGATTTATTTAGTTATTTAGATTTGCTAATCGGAAGTCTTTTTGACACAGCTGCGACGTACAATCCATTTTATTTAAGATAAATATTTTTATTTTTGTTTTATATGTTTTTATCTTTTATTTTTCTGTTAAGTTATCTTTAAAATCGTTTCTTGTACTGTGTTAAATAAATACCTTTTTCTTTTCTTTTACTATCTCGTCGTCTATTTATATTACCTTACATAGGGAGAGCTTTGGCGAGCTACACGTCCATATTTTAGTCGTTTAATACACGTTTCGAAATAAGCATGTCCAATTCCAAATGAATTATTAACAAAATAAAGAATAAACAAAACACTAAACGAATCCCCTACTACGACTATTCTGTTCACCGCACAGTTGACCGCGGCCGCCTCTCAACCGCAACCGTCGCCGTCGATGGTACCAAAGATAACGGGCGTCGGAAACGTAACTCCACGGTAAGTACTCGAATCATTCCGTACTCGATGACTTGGCTATACCTTGAAATATTGTCTTCAATTCAAATTTTAGGATTATGGCTCCATCGTTTTGACGATGATTCTGCCAGTGTCAAGGTTGAATAGAACATGTGATAAGTTGAGTGGAGATTGGCCGGAGAAATGGTTGCCAAAATATCGATTAGAAATTCGTTTTGATATTGCTTGTAAGTGATACTTTCTAGTTTTGTAAGAGTATAGAAATGTAAAGACCCTTGCGAATCGCGCAAAGTGGAATGTTAATTGTCTTATACAGAGTTACTAAGCTTAACTTATTGATTGTGTACAAGAATATTTGTAATATTTCCTCTGAGTAGGTATTTTTTACGTATCATTTAAATACTGTATTGCTTTCTGATTTAAAATCTTCCGGACATACATACCTATTAGTAACAAAATTTGTTACTAATAGGTATGTATTATGTAATTGTATTGTACGCTTGACTTTCTCACTCTATAATATGTTCATTTCTCTTTCACCCAAAGGTTTGCTGGAAGAAAACTCATTCTGAGTTAAGCTCGCCTTTGTGCATATATTTTTTTAATTGTTTATTTTTTGTATATTCAATATTTTGTGTACAATAAAGAATAAGAATAAGAAAGTAAAGTTTGTCTGATTTGTGACTCGCCACATCTTTACAATCTGCGGCTGGATGGCTCAAGTGATTATTATTATTCCGATTATAATAAAGAGTAATAGTTTTACCTCCAACACTAAATAAATAATAAAATCATGCCTATTAGGCGGAACACAACATCACTAGCTACAAAAATCACCGTGAATGATTTTATTTTATAGTTGTCTGTCCTAACACATACATAACTTATATTACTGTTTAGTCATGAACATGCGTCGGGTGTTGTCGCTTGTTATCTTAACGAAGTCATATCTATTTAACCAATACCAATAAACCTTATTTATTTCTTTCTATTTTATTCTAAAGGCAGATTTTTCATTCGCCAGATAATTTGACCCGAAATTTGAATTTTTCTCAGCTTTTCTATACGAAATCTACACTCTTTACTTAGGTTCTACTTAAGTATATTAACTTCTCCTAATAATAATGACTAGTGCATCTACCATGTTTTTGTCTCTGCATCACCCTAAGATTGTCTGGCAGAGTTGCGTTAGGCATTAAGACCGCGTTTGGACATATTTGTATGAAAAGCATTAAATAAATAAATCTGTCAAGTTTCAAATTTATTTTTTGAAAATTATTTAACAATTGAAAAAGCAGCTTACTTTACTATTTTACCCGAGAAGTAAAAAACCTTACCAACAAACTTTAAAGACTCACCTGTTCAAAAGCGTCTCAATAAGATGCGAGGAATGTGGAAGCGCTTCCACCAGCAGGTCTATGGGCAGCTCCGACGCCACGCTCTGCAGCACTCCGGGTCCTAGCCTGGACAAGATGGCCGCCGCCTCCCGAAACTGCCTCCCCTCAGCCAATAGCAACACGCGACGCAACGCGAGACGAGGTGATGTATATGTGTTTTTCTCCCTCTCGCGCTCACGACGAATTCGCTCACGACTTTCGTTCATTTTCACTTCGAGTTCCACTGGTAGCGCTAGCCCATTGTATTTTTAATTTTCAAAGTGCGTCTCCATCTGTGAAAGAAATAAAACTAGTGAGTTGATACACTGTGTTGTTATATCATAAAATGAAAGTTGATAAGAAATACGTACTAGATAAGAATCTATATCTCAATATCTATATCAGGGTTGTTGCGAACATCAGCATCAGCATCAGCATCCGCTGATGATCAGCATCATTTTCAACATCAGCATCAGCATCCGCATTGATCGATGCTGATTATTAATGCTGATGTTCAAGTCGTGACATGACCGCAGAGAGGGCGGGGCTTATAGCACGTGTTGTTTTCGTTTGCGAGTTTTACCAACTACAACTAATTATTACTTCTTCTTAGCGTGTCGATGGCAAATTAAATGTACTTGGCCCAGTATTCCGCCACGCGAATAGCTGAATCAGTTGCAGCCATAAGCTCCTCACGCGTGCAGGTGGTAGGGCATGCGGCGCAGGATGGAAGGTGGGCCATGGTTTGCGGAGAGACACCACACTCGCACTGCAGGTCTAATCCATCGTGAAATTCCATCTGTGAAGATGATCTTTACTTCGGCCGACTTGGGATCGTAGTCTATTAAGAGATTTCCAAGTCGGCCATGGTAGTTCATGTCCAGGTGAAATGGTTTCCGATGGCGGGAGAAAGTATGCAGGTGGATCGATTTTTTCTCGCCAGAGATTACACCTAGCTTTAGAGGCATCAATATCAGCGGGATCCACGCACTTTAGGAAGTTCTTGCGACTTCGTAGCCTTTGGGGCACTGTGGAGTTATTGTGCATTGGGTGACGTGGGTCATCTTCCGCCTTTGCTCTCTTGGTACGACTTGCTATGGTTCTGCGGACTTCCGGGGGCGCAATACCAGTCAGCGGGTACAGCATTCGTACCGGGGTCGGCTTTAGACAGCCAGTAATAATCCGGCACGTTTCATTTAGAGCTGTATCCAATAACTTTGCGTGGGCGGAACGGCTCCATAATCCATAATTATTACTAAACTACTTAGTTTGATTCTATTTTTTATTAAAAGTCACAAAATTTATTTGTATTTCAATATCAAGGAAAACTGCAACTTTTAGATATAAATTCATAATGGTCACTGCTTTTTACCCGACTGCGCCAGTAGGAGGGTTATGTTTATCGAGTGTACCTGTATATTTCTTTGTGACGCTCTGTAGCCTAAACGGCTTGATGAATTAAAGCTTGAGAGGTGTCGTTAGATTTTTCTCAATTGTGAGAGTGACACTGGCTATATCAAAATTATATAAATTGAAATGGCTGATTTTTGGCGCCATATTATATACTCGTCAAAACAAAATAAGGGCCACCTTATATTTTTGATCTTCTGGGAAAATTATGAGGTTCCTGGGTTTCTAAGTTGTAAAATTCATTGCAATGATTTGTTTTTAATGAAATGGGCTTAAATTTTACACAATCCACAGGAAAGAAAAACAATTTTACAACATTTTCGAGAAAAAGTGCAATTTCAGCTAAAAGTACACTTGGACTAAAAATGCAATTAAAAATGAAATTCCAGGGCGTTTATTCTTCTTCCTTTTTGAATCAATATCTGGTGTACCCTCCTCTTTTCTGAACATATTCTTGAAGCCTAGAGGACATTTTCTATCTGATGGCGCATTGTTTCTTGAGAGACTTGTTCCTAGCTCGATTTTAGGACGTTTAAGGGCTGTCTTACATTGTCCAGTAATCAATCTGTGTCTCATACTCTTCTTTTCAACAGATCCCACATGTGTTCAAGCCCGAACTGTTCGCTGGCCTCGGCAACACTTGTATACAAGCCTCTTCTAGTGTCTCTCTGGTGGCTCTAACAGTATAAGCGCGTGCATTGCCGTGCAACAGCTTGAAACCTGCACCCACTTGCTATGCAAATGGCACCACATAGAGTCTTATGACCTCCTGGATGTATCGTTAAGTTGTTACTGTACCCTGGTTCTGAATTATAGGCTCAGTTCTTCCAGTTTGGCTTATGCTTCCCCACACCATAATATCGGGCCCCCCAAATCGATCACTGTTGTGGATGCAGGCTTCTGCAAATTGCTCCCTTTTCATCTCCACACCCTTATGCAACGGTCAACACTAAAAACTTTTACTTTGCTCTCACCTGTAAAAAGCAATGTGCTTCAGTCACTTACGCTACAGTCCAATTGTTGCCTTGCGGATATTTATTGATTTGCATGATGAATACTGGTCTATGAAATTCGCACCACTTGACTCCTGGACAATTGCTGGTCTTCATAAAACTGGTTACTAATTGTTTGGTCACTAAGTCACGTGCCTGTGGTCAGGCACCAGCGGGTTTGCAAAGAGCGGGAAGTGACGGTGCTCTCTCTGCGTGCATGTAAGTCTATGTAGCGGTCTTCCTGAGCGGTGGTTCCTCTGGCTCTGCCTAATTCCTGACTTCTGACAAAATTTTGGATCTCATAAAAGCAATTCCAGGCATTCTGAATCGCTCGCTGCGAAAATCTCGGCTGTAAAACTACAGATCGCTACGAATAGCCTTCTTGGATGAGTGTTATGGTCCTGGTCGTTGTAGTCAAGTCTATTTGAAGTCGAACCTGTGGAATTACGTTCTTAAAATGCCGATGTAGGCACTAACTCGACACACTTAACTGTTCTCAGTACAATACAAATGTTAAATGAGCCTAAAGCTCACGTTAAAAACAGGGTAAAATTAATTGGTTTCAAAAAAATTGATAAAATCTACCCATTTTAACGGTTTTTCAAGCGGAATGCTGTTAAAATGTTCGCAAACACTTAAGATAATACAACGCTGTACAATTTACCACATGGATGTAGTTAATGATCATTAAATCACCCATAATGTCGAAATTTGCAAGTGGCCCTTATTTTGTTTTGACGAGTATATTATGTCATAAAAAAAATATTTTTCCTCAAAATCAAAATAAAGGGTTTTATAAATAGCTTATAAAAATGTAAACAACTTATATGTTTGAATGTAATTCGGAATGAGAAATGCTAGCTAAAAAGTGTAAAATAAAAAAAGTTAATTTAAAAAATCTAAAAACCCGACTTCTTAAAAAGAGAACTTTAAATATAAACTGAAAAGAAAAAACAAGTCCAGTAGAATTCTAATGTGGAACATAGCGACTTTATCTAAAAGTCGGGACCCATTAAAAATCGAGACCGGCTCAAATCTTCCCAATAACGGGTCCTGACTATGTTCCACATTGGGATTCTACTGGACTTTTATTCTTTTCCGTTAGTATTTAAAGTTCACTTTTAAAAAAATCGGGTTTTTTTATTTTTTGAATTCATTCCTTGATTTTTTAAGAAAATAACGAAAATCAGCATCAGCATCAGCATCCGCTGATGTCAATGATAAAACATCAGCATCAGCATCAGCATCCGCTGATGTGATAAAAACATGCATCAGCAACAACCCTGATCTATATCTGTTGCCATCCTAAAAAAAATTATTCTCTGTGTATGCACCTGTCCTCTTCTTATTACCAATGTCTATCATTCTAGTGTGTCTTGTTTTTGTGGCAAATATTCTTTCTTTCTTCTTTCTTTTCTATACAAAGCTATCACAATACTCTGCTTACATGACGCTAGATTGAAAAAAAACCTATTCATCGCTTTACTTGTGGGGTTACATGGAAGGAACATAGAGGAACTCACCAATATGAGGGCAATTGCTGATAGTATTTTACCCTGGAAAACCGTAACCCTGTTTTATTATAAGAAATGGTAAAGCAAGTCTTGTGATACCCAGGTTTTAAGATAGCCCCGTCTCTTTCTGTTATATGACGTAAGAAAGTGACGGATATATTTTAAACCTGGCTTTTACTAAACTTACTTTAAACCATCCTTTTTAATAAAGGGTCACCCATAGATATCCGGAGATATGCCTTCACTCTATATTTGTTCAATTTCAAGTGTCGCCACTTTTTCCCCACTCCTGAAACGGATGACGGGTTGGTATAAATATTTTATCGATAAAAATATCGATGAAAACTGACTGCAAAAAAGAGAAGTGATTTTTTGCTATATGAGAGGCTAACCAAAGACTACCGATTTTGGTACCTATATTGTAAAGAATTTGTAAAAGGAAGACAGATAATACAGGGAATTCTAATCTGTGACAAAGTACTCACCTCACTTTGTGTTTATTAGTCTATAAATATTTTTAAATATTACATAAATAATAATTTAAAAAAGTACAGAATAGTAGACATTTAAGTTTTTTATCTACACTCATATCGTAAAGTTCTAATTATGAATTCAAAAATAGTACTTTATTGACAGACTTTATGCACATGCAAGCAAGCAAAGTTTTATAATGACACAGTTCTTTTTTTTAAATTATGCCATAAAATAACTTCTTTTCTATTAAAGTACATTTCGGTTCTTCCAAGAAGTTTTCATATCAATTTTTATAGCAGCCGCACATTATCTATGATGGCGTGAGCTAGGGCGCAATTGTGTTAGATACGATAATATTTTTATTAGCGCGATGCAGGCCTCGTAATCTGATTGGTCGAATTCATCTATCATCCATTTATTTTTTATTTCTGCATCTTTCAGGAAACTGAAATAAAATGTATTCATTCTTGTAAAACAGGGTTCTCAAGTATAATTACTTATTTAAATCCTTTTCAAACAATATAACTACAAGGATTAGTAAAATAAAAATAAAACTATAAAATCTTTTAATTTAGCCTAATAAGTAAATAGGTACTACAAAAATAATAGATACCTAACATTATTTGTTATTATTAAGCAAATGTTAATAATAATGAAATAATTCCGTAAGAACAACTATCAATTAATTATATCGATATCCCTCAGCGCTGTACAACACTAATACCCTGCAGTCCGAATTGCGCTAAAAGTGATAATATCGCGAATCCGACCAAAGTCAAAATTATTATTATTACTCAATAGCCCTTATATTTTGTGACTATTCAATTTGGTCGGATTCGCGATATTATCACTTTTATCGCAATTCGGACCGCAAGGACATTGATTTGACAATTTTGACATGGGTCACTCAATAAATGATTAGCCTGACGCATGTCAAAAATAATTCACAACTAGATATTTGTAAAATCTTTAAATAATATAATTAATGCAGTGATTTTTTACATACCGGTGGTAGGACACGCCACTTGTCTTAAGGTTTGTTGTTATTGTCCTATTTTTGCAAATAAGAACGGAACAAGTCGGCGTTTTGTAAAAATACGAAATCACACTACACGTTCGGATGCAAACATATGACTAATAGGTGCTCATCGACGTCACACGTATTTTGGGTCAATCCGACCAAACGGAGGCGACATGTGTCACGCCTACATGCCATATCCCTCGATATCCGTGGGGTCACCCATAAAGTACGTCACACTAATTTCGTGGTTTTTTTACCCCTCCCCCATCCTTGTCACAGTTGATCACATTTGTGAGACCCCCTCCCTTCCCTCCCTAGTGTGACGTCACATATTTTTTAATATGATTTTGAAATGTGACGCCTCGAAACTTAGGACCCCTCGTCACATAATGTCACACTTCGTCGACCCCCTCCCGCTCCCCTTAAAGTGTGACGTACTTTATGGATGGTCCCTAAGAGGGCTTTAGTTTCTAACCGTTGTATTTTAAAAATTGTTCGCAGTCCACTAATTCAATTTACAAACAGCCTACATTATTTGGCACTTATATAAAAGGCGTTGATAAAATGTGTTGCGCCAGACACATTTTAATACGCCTACTCTTCAATTAGAAAGATCGCAAGAACACAAATAGTTTAAAATTGTGTAAATAAGGTGTTAAAAAATTAACCCTAATTTCGTGAAGTTGTTGAACAACTTTTACTATGGGAAGAAATCTGAAATCGTGAAAATAAAATCAGCTGTTCCATACAAGTTATTCAATATTACTCAACTACCTAAATGCCTGTACAAAGAAACGAGATAATAAAACAAATACAATTGAGATGGTATGCATAGTATGTTTTGTTTATGATCATAATAGTGATTGATTAAATTTGTCTGATTTGAAATGTATATCTATACCAAATAGTAAAAAATTACATTTGGACTTCGCAGTGCGGGAAAATGTATCTGGGTCTTTAATAATTTATTATATTATTACATTAGCAATTAAATCCATTCTATTCTATTCTAAGCAAACATTCGGTATCAAGGTTCCCTCACAAACCGAAAAAGAAATCATGACAATTGACTAGTGATGCGATGACCTATAGACCGATACCAGTTTTTACCGACCCAACTGCTGACGGAAAAACGTCATAAACTCGGTATCACCGTTGTAGATTAAAATGAGCTGCATAAAAAGTAGTTTGTTCGATTTGTGAGAAATTCCGCAAATGTAGTGTCGAGGTAAACGTAATGATGATAACTGGATTGTAAGGGCGTGAGGTACAGGAGGAGGCGATATTATCGGCCGGAATTTATTATTGAGAATTTATTTTGTTAATCCTTTTTTGCACGTGTGCGGTGTGGTTGCCTGTAAAGTATATAACCCCTCTCCCCCTACCCCCTCGCCACCTATAGATGTCGTTAATGCCTACAAAGGGATTATGCCCAAGAGCAGGGGGGGGGGCAGCAGCATCCTCTGTGATTATCGCAATTTTAATAGACGGGACTACAGATGTAAGTAAAAAAAAAAAAAAAAAAAAAAAAAAAAATTGAAAAAATTAAATAAAATGTTTTTTCAACAAATGTGATAAAGATCAAATTATGTTTAGATCAATGCACTGAACATATAAAAGCTTTAATCTTCAGCCTGTGTCAGTATCAGTAGTGGTACTTACGCTTGTTCTATGACATCGGAGAAATTGTCATTCATGCAGTGCCAATTATTTTAAGCTATTTATGTTTAATTTTGCAAAGGTATTTAATGTCAACTCATATATAACGATAACAACCTGTACCTACATATCCTTTTTTAAGTTTTCTTCACTTCAGAAAAATCCCGTTTACAACTCTAGATGGGATACACCTAGTATGATTTGTATATTTGTATATTTTGTGTTTGTGTATTCTGTGAAGACATCTTTATTTGAAACGCAGTTAGGTATATAGGTAAAGCGAAACTACAACATGCGCCACAAGATGAAAATCTGGAAACTATCTAAAAGTAAAGATTTATTTGACAGAGTAACTGTTGCATAAGTGTGTATCAACAATCCAAGATATTATTCTTATATACGCGCAAATAAATGATACGATATAATATTATTATTATTTGATGTATTAATAATAATCTGACACCCAATCAATTAACAATATTCCGAGTAAAGCCACGAATGCCTATTACGTGTGTAAGCTGACGCCAAATTTAAATAGAATGGCGATTTGAATAAATTAATTACTTTTAGCCTTTTTTGTACCACAGGTCGTTGCTCTGAGACAGAAATAGAAACTGAATGTAATAACGAAAGTATTGTGTAATAATACATTTCGGCTTTTTGCAATAAAAGAAAAAAAGTAACATTCATAAGAGCTTTTTGTTACCTTTTAATTAAATAACTGGATTCCTGTTCGATTACGCCTTCTATGTTAAAGACATAAGAAATTATATTATATAATATCATTTAAAAAAAACATGAGCATGAGCAAATAGGCCATAAAAAAGTCGAAAAGTAAAAGCATGCGTTTCAATGGTACACTATACCAACATTAAAATGTTGCCACAGCGGATAAAAGCTGGTTTATACCAATAAAATATTATCAAGTTTTTTTTTTTTATTGGATTTTTTAAGTGAGCTGGCTAGCCTGTTATTGGCTAGTACGTAAAACTGAGACCATTAATTCTAACATAGTAATTAGTAACCTACTTATACATACAAGATGTCCGAAAACATAATTAAAATTAATTTAAAAAAATTGTATTCCTTAAGGAACTACCAGTGAATGACAATTAGAAAATGGACTCGTGCTACAGGTCAGAATTACACTATCAAACAATAAGCAAAGCGAAGAATCAAATCGAAATACGGCAATTCAAGATAAAATACTGAAAAAAAAAAGCATTTTTCATCAGTACCTACATTTCCAAATCGTGTAACTAGTACCACGTCCACAGCTTACAACTTGCGCCACTCTATAATGCCATAACTGTACCATTGTGACAGCTGACAATCGGTATCGCATCGACACCTCACTATTTCTACGATTACTTATATTTCTCGCACCGTTCCATTTTGTAGGTCAATGTCTGTAATTAACTGCGACAGAGAAGTTTTTGATGAAAAGGGTGTACTTTTTAATGTGTCAGAGGTAATAACTGCTAATTGTTTTGTCACAATTATACCACTATTAAGTAATCTGTGATATCACGTAAGGAACCTTCAATATTTGCGTGCGGCAGGTATGAGGAAGACTTGAGTATCAATTTCATGTAATTATCAAATATGTAATTGGTTTTCTTGTTTGCCACATTAGTGAAAGAAGAAAGAAAGAAAAACGATTTATTTTATACACAAATTACGACACACAAAAAGTAAAAAAAATCAAATTAAAACAAATAAAAAAAGAAGTAACAAATGAAGACAAAAAAAAGTAAAAAATTAAAAACACGATCCAAAAAAAAAATATAATAAAAGTAACAATTTTTTAATAATAAAAATCTGTGGCTTGAATTCATTCGATTCATTCGTCCACGCTTTGAACTCATCATGCGTCGCATTTGTCAAAAAACTACTAGTGGTATAAAATACATAACAAACTGTTTACATATGAAGGGTACAGGAAAAAGTGTTTTGAGTTATGAACAAACTAAACCGAAAATTTCATTAAAGATTACTATAATATACGAAATTAATTCATTATTATTACTTTTTAGTAATTAATATAATACGGGAAGCCTGTGGTGTGGGACGCAACCTATGTCAACATCCTTGTGCCTTTCCATCTACCTAGCTCGGCGGGCTGTACTGACGCTGCGCTGCTGCAGCCATAGAGGCACTCAAACGACGCAAATCTCCTACCAAATATTATACGTTTGGCGCCGAAACGCTCGGTTCATGGGGTCCGAATGCACGTCTCCTTTTTAGAGATATTGCAAAACAGTTGGTGGACGCTACGCGTGACCCGAGGGCTGGCCTATTCTTTGGTCAAAGAATAAGCATTGCCATTCAACGTGGCAATGCTGCCAGTCTTCTGGGTACGCTACCAATTGACAGCGATGAGGAGGAGTACTTTGACGCCTAGGTGTTCAATTTTATATTTTTATTTTATGTTTTAAATAATTAAGCTGTGCCAATAATAGGGTAGTTAACTACTGTTAAAAATGGACAAATAATTTTATGATCCATTCCATTCTATAATATTAGTAGATATCACAAGTCTTCGAATTTAAGACATGCTGGTTCCCTCACAATGTTTTCCTTCTCATTTAAAGCAGTGGTGATAAACCTTTGGTCTATCACAGTTAAAAAGTGACTCAATCTGGCGGTTATTGGGACTGGCAACGAGTTAGACAGTTCAAGCTCTCTTTACGATCTCTATACGAAAATTAATCGAATAGTGCAAATGACTATAATTTAATGACATAAGAGACTACATTTATCAACTCGCGAGAGTTCCGAGTAGATTGAGGGAACTAGGTCGGTATGCTCGTAGATTATTGACCAGCCCGCTGTGGTTCAAACACAGTCTTTAACTCCAGCTGATTATTGATCATGACTTCAAACGATGTAACAACTAAAATATTTGGCTTTCCTCGTCCTATTTCCTGGCTTTAATGGATTTATTACATAGCACATGATTAATTTCTATCTCATTCATTCTGATATACCTTCAACATCCATTGCAGAAATTAGCAAACTTTTTTTTAACTTATGCAGAGCTGCTGCTGCTTGAGCTTCGCAAACATCTGCAAAACTTATCGCTGTATTTAAGTGTACCATGAAAATGTTGTTGCTACCTATCTCCCTAATAAAAACTTTTCTCTTTTACCAGTACCAACGTACTGTTTGTTAATGTCTGTTTATTATCTAGCCTGATGGGTGCAATTTCATTTTTCGGTATAGTATGAACAGTATAGAGATTATATATCTTTATTTCATGTATAATTGTCAAGTATTCGAAAATCTGTAACATGAGTAAATAAATGATCGTTATTTAATTAAATCATTATTAGCGCAATGGGCATAGTGTGTGTAGTATGTACCATAAGAAAAAAATACTGTTGCATGCCCATAACAGGCGGAACATGATGTACCTCTAATATTGTTAACATCCCATAACCATGTTTCTTGCAAATAAACATTTCTATTCCTATTTCATGTAAACCCGATACAGACTATAGATGCGCGGTTCCAAATAGTAGGTCCTATGGAGAAGAAACGGCAAGCAACTCCATGGAAACTCTTTTAAAATAATAGATTACAATGTTGTGGTAAGAGCTGCGAGAATAATGTAATTTAATGTGAATAAAAAATAAGAACAGGATAATAATGATTTGCCTCTAAATAAGAATGCCATGGCAGTTACAAGCTGACCAGTCCCGACAGACGGCACCCTTTCACGAGCATGACTAGCGTATGATTTTGGTATGTGAATCGGAAAGGTCGGGAATATTTCGGAACGAAATCTTTCCAGAGTAAAACGAAACCGCGGCATTATTAAATCATGAAGTGGCTTATGGGATAGTAGGCAAAGAACAACAGCTAGTACCGGAACCCATACATTCCAAAATTGGTCATAATCTTCAAGTAACCGCGTCATTGTGCACAACATTGTTCACACAGTCATCCTGAAACTTAAACACTACGGAGTTCGTGATCGATCAATAGACCTTGTAACATCATACTTGTCGAATCGGGAACAAAAGGTGGCAGTTGGTAACGTTACTTCTACCGGCTCAAAAGTTAAAATTGGAGTACCACAAGGATCAATTTTGGGCCCTTTTCTGTTCCTTGTTTATATTAATGACCTCCCTCACATGATCAAGGATACTATGTCAAATATAGTCCTATTTGCCGATGACACATCACTCATATTTAAAGTAAATAGAAAGGATAGGGATCTTGTAGAACCTAACAATACACTGAATACAGTATCAAATTGGTTCTCTGTTAATAACCTTCTCCTAAATGCAGGGAAAACGAAATGTATTAAATTTTCGGCCCCAAATGTAACTCACATTGATACTCATGTAAAACTTGACGGCAAAGTGTTAGATTTAGTTTCCTCCACTGTCTTCTTGGGCATAACAGTAGACTCTAAACTGCAATGGGGACCTCATATCAAGGCTCTTGCAGGCAAACTGAGCTCTGCTGCATTTGCAGTTAGGAAAATAAGACAGGTCACAGATGTGGCTACGGCTAGGATAGTTTATTTTGCGTACTTTCATAGTATCATGTCCTACGGTCTTTTACTGTGGGGATCTGCTGCTGATATTGAGACTGTCTTTATATTACAAAAAAGAGCAGTACGAGCTATCTATAATTTAAGATCACGTGACTCGCTCCGTGAAATATTTAAAAAAATTAATTTAATTACACTACCGTCGCTGTATATTTTACAAAACATTATGTATATCCGTAAAAACATAGTTAATTTTGATAAGTTAAGTGACATACATAACTTGAATACTCGCAATAGAAACAAGCTAGTTGTACCTGGTATTAGACTTAGCAAAACTAGCAAGTCGTTTATGGGAAACAGTGTTAGGTTCTATAACAAAATTCCAACTTGCATTACTGAATTACCAGATATAAAGTTTAAAGCATTTATTAAGCAAACTTTAATGTCCAAAGCCTATTACACCATAAATCAGTACATCGAAGATAAAGATGTCTGGCGTACGATTCCGTCCTGCACACTGCGACCCTCTGGCACTGTCTGAAATTTTGTATGTAGGTATTTACATAATTAAAATGCGATTAATCGCATTAATCTTTACTATTATTACGATGGAGTAATTTATTTATATTGGTGATTAAATTGAGTATTTAATTGGTTTACAAACTTATTTTGTGACATTGTGTATAATGTCCCTATTAAATTTTATATTTTGAAATTATTTTTGGTGTACCAAATGTTTTATTTTAATACCTAATCTTATATAATTGTAAATTCAAATGCATACAAAAACTTGTAAACTGTGAGCATGATGTAAGTAATAATGTTATAGATATATTTACTAAATACCTACCTACATGTTGTCTGGTACTATGAGTCTGTCATGCTCACTAAAATGTCTCGCTGATGGTGGCGTTGTGTGTCGGGTCGTTGAGTTCCCTTCATTGTGGTCGAGCTTGGCGAGGCTGACACATGCTTCATGCTCGTGAACGGGTGCCGTCTGTCGGAACTGGTCAGCTCGTAACTGCCATGGCAATCTTATTCAGAGGCAATTCATTATTATCCTAGTTTTATTTATATTCGCATTGAATTGCATTATTCTCGCAGATCTTATCACAACATTGTACTGATAAAGATTGTCAAGATCTATTATTTATTTGAAAAGAGTTTCCATGGAGTTTCTTGCCGGTTCTTCTCCATAGGATCTACTTTTTGGAACCGTGCACCTAGAGTCTCGACATTTCATAAGTGCCTGTATCTGGTTTACATGAAATAAAGATCTATTCTATTCTATTCTATTCTATTCTATTCTTATTCTATGTTATGTCGCGATATTTCCCAACTGCGCGAGAATGTGCGTTTGTGTTCGTTCCGTTATTCCCATGGTAACGGGATGAGCTGAGAATTAGTACGAGATCATGTTAAAAATTAAGGTGCACATTTTTCGTGAATTTTGTTCAAGACCCACCGTCCGTCCGTAGGTCAATGCCACTAATGAATACTTTTCAATCGGTTTATTTTAACTCATAAATATAACTGTACCTACTCTGTGCCGAGCCCCGAAGCATGCAGGGTATCCCCTAATTGCATCTTATATTTATGTGCTAATTCTGAGACTAGGTTTCTGTCTCTCACGACTGGGACTCACGACTTCATTTAATATGCATCAGCCGCTTCACCTAGACTAGACTGTAATGGTTTTTATGTGAACTCCAGTTTTTATGAACACACGAAGTCCCATAATTTATTAAAAATGAACAGTAATTTTTCTATGAGTCTGCCCTTGTATAATTAAGTAAAGACAGACAAAAACAGATAATAGTTTTTTTTTTAATAAATAGCCTGGGTAAAGCCTAAATTGTACGGTAGATGGTAGGTCCTAGCTGGAAGCCAGTGTATTGCCAAGAAGAAATTATATAGAAGGTGCCTATGAAAATAGGACAACTGCTTTAATGGGTTATTGTACTTATCAACAACAACTTTTACTATGGGACCAACTATGAAATCGCGAAAAAAATATTAGCAGTTCCATACAAATAATTCAATAGGTATTACTCTACTAAGTGTACGAACCAGTAGATTATTTTTCGTAATTTCTGTGTACACCCCATCATAAAAATTGTTCATAATTATCAGTACAATAACATGCCATCCTGCGCCGCATGCCCTACCACCTGCACGCGTGAGGAGCTTATGTCTGCAACTGATTCTGCTATTCGCGTGGCGGAATACTGGGCCAAGTACATTTAATTTGCCATCGACACGCTAAGAAGAAGTACAATAACCCTTAAAGCAGGGTTCCTATTTTCATAGACATAATGTATATACCTCATATTATCTCGCACGGAACAAACAAACAAACAACATTATCAAGAAATACCACATGACGAACAAGCAGCATATACAGGGTGTAAGTGACATCGTAACGAAAACTCATACCATGGGTTCAGTACATGATACTGAAAGACTAAGCGAAAGAATTTTGCGTCGGTCTTTTCAAAAAATTTACGATTTTGTTCGCAGTTTTTATACCTAACTAAAAAATCTGCGAACAAAATCGTTAAATTTTTGATAAGACCGACGCAAAATTCTAACGCTGAATGATCCAGTATCATGTACTGAACCCATGGTATGAGTTTTCGTTACGATGTCACTTACACCCTGTATACATATTACAGTGTTTCAGTCGAAGAACATGTCCAAATCTGCTTATAAAAATTCCGTCACGGTTTCATGACGACGAGCACCCAGCAAGGTGCTTCTTTGCCACGTATGACTTAAGTAGTACCTACTTTAATGAGTCGCGAATCGCGCTAAGTCAACTATTGCCACAGTGCAGTTAAAACAGTCACGCAACAAAATATATTATAAAATTAGGAAATAAAAATTAAATGTTAAAAAACATGTTTTGTTACACATTAGGTACCTATATGTAATATTTTAGTTATTTCATACCAATGAAAATGAGAATTTATTATCATATTTGTTTAAATCATGCAACTGTATAAATTATTTTTAATTGACTTACATAGCTTATTTAGTTAATCATTTTGTATGTGAAACATTTCACGAATAAGATCCATTTGTATAATTACAAATTCATTCACAATTTAGCTTATCGCTGGACCTAAGCTACTCCCAAGTTGTGCTACAACACCCAGTTCTTCTCCACTCTTCACATTAAGACTGTCCTAGTATCGTTCTTCTACGCCCCAATTCATACATTAGGTACCTATCATTATATTAATATGTTCGTTAATCTGTAATAGTATAGTTAAACACAATTTATGTTCACCACAATCTGCCCCATAACTTGTTTGTCACTGTATTCCTTCCAATCAATGGTTGCCTGGAAGAAATTGCTATATATGCGATAAGGCCACCCATTGTACTATAATATTATTTTTATCTCTTTTACTTACAAACTTTATATATATTATTCAGGTGTAAATCGCCCAATGGTCGAAAGTCGACCGTAATTTTAGCTTTCTGCACTCCTTATCCATATAAACTTTAACAATGCCCAATCACACGCTCGTGCGCGCAATATGCTTAATCTATCGTTCGATTTTGATCAATACATTATAAATCTGATGTCGTTTGATCGATTACACAATAAATATCGATACTGATAATATCCGTTTCCGGTAAATTGATACTAGAGCGAGAACGGCGCGACCATCAACATGAGCGTGTTTTGGCATTACATTGACTGCCAGTCATCGTGTGACTATACAGAGTATAATGTGACAAATAACGCTTTCTATGTTATTTGACGAGCTCTGCGGTATAGTTTATCAACATTCACAGGTTTAATATAAACTTAGAAGCGTTAATATATAGCGAGACGGCTGTTATGTCCACACACACCCACATGAACGGGGATGGAGGCGTGCGATGTTAAGATAGCTGATTAGATTATTTCGTTTTTTTTCATGTGTATGTGTGTTTTTTGGTGTTTTGTTGTTGTACTTTTGTTTGTCTGTAACCTTGTTTATTTATTTATTCGTTATCGCATATTATTTATAATTGTCTGTCTGTGTGTTGTTGTGGTTATATAAATATACATGTAGTTTCTTTCTTTCATTTTATTCTATATTTATACCTTTCCCGGTAAATAATTTTGTTGAAGATTCATAGGCCATATTATTTTATAAACATAATGGTAGTCTAATCAATTTATCTGTAAGTATACCTAAAATGACTTATCACTATTAAAGTTTGTAACATAAGAATATTTTCTATTCTGCCTTCCATCATAGACATATTATGAACCAAAACCAAGAAAAAGAACTTAAATAACAACTATAACATGTTTGAAATAATTTGACATAATTATCATAAAATAAAATATTAGCTTAACAATAAATAAATATGATAAAGCCATCGTTAACACAAACTACTAAATCTTTCTAAAGAAGGCGATAGCTTTAAACATCAATTCGAAATATCTTTTCGCTCACCTTGACACGGAAACTCCAAAACACTGTTGTTTTTGACCTACACACTACCACATTAAAATTCTCCACTTAACCGAACTATAAGGATTAACATAATCTGGTATGTGTAGGTATCAAAAACGTACGTGTTACTATTTGCAGTGTTAAATCGGAATTGATTCACTGCTCTCATTACTCTGTGGCGTGGTGTGAAGCGAACAGATTCAGTATTTAATCAAAGGTTGATAAGTGGTAACACACTGCCATCTGGCTTGGGGTTATCTAACGGTTATTTAATTTTCATAGTTTTCTGTTTGTTTTACTAACAAGATTGTATGAGATAATTACAGGGCTGATTTTTCGGTAAAAAGCTATATTAGTGCACTTTGTTCCCATCTGAGGACTTATATCTGAAAACGAAGTTGACGCCACGGTTCGTGCCTTCCTGCGCAATTTATTTATTTTTACCGTAATGATAACGGTCTGAGACCAATTACAGTGATTTAAGTATATAAGCTATGAGCCGCGGATACGATTCCCGCACGGAACAAATATTTATAATAATCTACAGATAGTATTTTCGAGTCTGGGTGTCTGAGATGTATGTTTGTAACTTTGTACCCCCGATACAGGAGAAATCCTAGTGAAGGGCAACGTTTATAAAAAAAAAATATCCTCTATACCAATTTTCTTGAGCATTTTATCAAAAATACTTCCCATAGTCGTCTTCAGTTTAGCTGCCACACCCAGGCTAGTGCGTTCTTCGTAAGTAGGTGACAACGTGAATCAGTT
This sequence comes from Allophyes oxyacanthae, assembly GCA_932294325.1. NCBI lineage: Eukaryota > Metazoa > Arthropoda > Insecta > Lepidoptera > Noctuidae > Allophyes > Allophyes oxyacanthae. The sequence continues at coordinate 12,138,587 of OW028631.1, forward strand.
ACCGATATCTTGCGGTATTATGGCGAATGATCTAGTCTGGGCGAGGTGTTGATGTGCTAGCTAGGCCAATGACGACCATGCATAATGCATGTATGTAGCCCAGAATTATCTGTACTGAATAGGACAGAATTCCCAAGAGGTTGAGAGATATCGCGACAAATTCTAGGTATTGGTCATAACCTACACGTATTTGTCATGTTAATGATCTCTGAACAGTTAGGCAGAAGTGAGCTAATAAGATGCGTCGCCATAGTTTATCCAATAATTTAGATCTCAGCATAGATGTTCAATAAGAACATCTCGTATACATGTCGGTAAATTCAATCATTTCATACATTTTGATCGATCGAACAAGATTGATCTTTTGTATGAAAAAGTTCTTTTCGTGATTTCATGTTTGGTCCCATAATAAAAGTTGCAGTATTGATGAGTACTTTTACCCCTTCGTATTGAAATTTATTACCAGAGTCTGATGTTCATTACCATTTTAGTTACGCGGTAGATCCTCTGGTCTCTGTCGGTTGCCTATGGCTACTATCTTTCTCGAAGTACCTACCAGTACAATTAACCATCATAAATCATCACATCCGACATCCGATCTCCACGTCACACATCATCGCGACTTTCTACGGTGACTACAGTCCCAAGGTTGTTCCACTACTCTTACTGATACATATAACGGTGAAAAGCCACAACCTGCCCGTCGGGACAGGCTTTCATACGTGTGTGGGACATTAATGGATTCTAGTTAACATGCAATGAGATCTGTTTATGACGTTTTTACTCCGACGTGTGGGAAAGTACGATCGAAGGTCTTTATTGAAACACAAAAATTTTTAAGAGAGGATGTTAATCAAGTCTGATAGGATATAGTTGAGACTTTCTCCCCCAGCAGTCAACAGTACCTATACCAGTGGCGAAGGGTGAATATTTAACTGTGGCTTGACCTCATGTAGCAACTTACTCGCCTTTAGATATTTATCAATATATCTAAAGATGTCATGGTATTGATGCCTATTGGTTGTGGCCATGTTAAGGGAAGCCGATGGGAATCGTGTTATTTAGACTCTATGTATGTACCTATACAAACGTATGATGTATTAGCAAAGAAATTAATATCGAGAGAATAATAATTGGGAGAAGAGCTTCGTAGGACTTGCTTGGGACCGGTTGGTGGAAGCCAGAGTGGCACAGTTTTGGCAGGACTATCCTGTGTCTATCCTGTGTCTATCCTGTGACTATCCTGTGTCTTAAGTTGTGCGGTGTTTAGTTTACTTTTAGTTACTGGCCACCATTTGGAATTCCAAAAGCCATTGCAAACTTTGGTATGGTTTTCAAACCCATTTGCCCCCCTCCACCACCAGGCGATTTAATGCTTCTTTTTTAGGCCCCGACAAAAAAGAGGGGTGTATGTGTATCTGTCTGTGTCATCGTAGCTCCCAAACGGATGGAACGATTTGAATGCATTTTTTAATCGAAAACCTGTTTAATTAGGCATCATCTTAGTTATGTTTCATGAAAATCTGAGCAGCCGTTTTTTTTTAAACTTGTTGCAGCTCTTTTTCTAGTTGGAGTCGAGGGATTTTGACGGTTATGTTAGTCTTTCAAAAAACTGCCTCAATAGCTATACAATATTACGATAGCTTATAACGAGACACTTTCAAACAAGAAACTAAATCAACGCTCTACTTGGAACAAAGGCTGCAATTAAATTTCATATAGACAGCGATGTGAGATGCGGTATCGTTTGCCGGGGAATCGAACCCGCAACCTTGATCTCTAGTGAGGCGAAACTGTAACTGATGAAGCGGCAATGTTCTTATAGCCAGAAAAGATTAAGTGTTGTATGATTACTGTATTACGAAGGAGAAAATACTTAGATATAGGTAATTAGATATCTATGTTTGTATGGCTGTTATCTGAAATGATTATGGTATGTACTGAAATAAATCAGACTTAGCTTGTTTAAGTTAAAATACATAATTATTATGTACTAGCGACCCGTCCCCGGCTATGCCCGGGTGCAATTTCTCTACTATCCTTACATTAAATATAAAAGTATTATACATATTAGTATTTACCATGGATATAAGTAAACAATTTTTTTCATTTTCATTTTCACATATTAACATTCCGGAAGAAATGCTCAAAATGATGGTGAAAACCGCATCAAAATCAGCTGCGTGGTTTAGGAGGAGTTAGCGGATATACAGACAGACAGACGCGGAAAGCGACTTTATTTTATACTATGTAGAGATTTTTAAAGATAATAGATATAGATTGTTTAAAGTACTATAAATAGTACTTTAAACTATAAATTTACAAGAAAAAATATTTTTGTAATTAAAATACGGTTTAAAACTAATATTTAATTAATTAATTTTAAAAAAATCCATACTTACAACAAGAAAACGAGACAAATCCAAAAAAAAAAAAAAGAATCCAATCACTATACACTCGAATTCAGTCCACTGTGCACAGTCAACAAAAATAAATTAAAATGACATCCAACACACGCTGTCAGTTCATACGCGGAACACGGATGCGCGTGCGACGTGCGCGGGAGTCAGTTCACGAGTAATGACGAGCTTGCGGCTCGCCCAGACGGACGAGACGCGTGAAAGCTTTTGGATAGTATCATGCGAGAATGAAGAATTTATTCCATTGTTTATTGACAACTATTGCTTATGTTTTGGATATTTCTAGAAGAATGAGAGCATTGATTCGCTTTGTTTTATGTCTAGGAGATTTCGGAAAACAACAGTATTGTGTTACCAAATTATTGTTCTTAAATATACGTGATTAGGAACTATGACAGTTATTGATTGGAATTTATGATTTTTTTGGGTATAATGAGAGAGGAATGCGTATTTTATCAATTCAATTTGTGAAAAGTGATGGAATGGTATATGACGTGTTAATCCACAAAAAAGTTATAATACTCGTTCAAATAGAAGCATTTCAACTTTACCTAACCTGACCATTTTTGTTCAGCTGATCCCTACTAAATCATTAGGTTATCATTGACAATAACGACCAGGCGGCGTACCACGCTACGAGCTCTTATAGAAAGGCTGAAATTAAACAGCCCAGAAATTTCCAGTATAAGCTGAACTTTCAATGTACGAAAAGCCTATACAGTGCGAGGTCAGCTCATACTGGAAATGTCTGAGCGGTTCAATTTCAGCCCTGCTATAAGAGTTGGTAGTAGTGCATACAGGGGATGCACTACTGGACGTGGCATCTTCCAAGTTCCTTAAGTCTACCCCAGCTACCTCCTTCAAGTCATCAGCCCATCTGGCTGAGCGATCTCAAGGATTGGTCATCGCTAACGGCCATTATTACTGCTCTATGCATGGCAGTTTCCTCAAAAGGCCTTTCCAGACGCTACCCTACATTGTTCTCATACTGCCTTACAAAAAATTGTCTGGACTTTAAAATAGACTATGACCTCTGAGTCTGTTTCGGTGTTTCTGCTCAATGGTAGACATAGGAAATGGCGGTACTATCAGTCAACAATTAAATTTCATTTCAATGCAGACAAACGACTGTTACTATATTTTGACGACGTTGTTTGCGGAACGGAGTATGTTTAACATATTAATAGGAATTCGTCTATTGTTTCAACTACTGGCAACACTAACTACGCTACTATCAACTCTAACATATTGTGTAAATAATCTATTTTATGTTTATTTGTAAACAAATATCATTGAATAGAATCATTATTTAAAACAATAGCTGCATTCCAATGATGTATTATTTACTCAACAACCGCTGGAAAATTAATTAAATGTCCATCATTATATTTATTTTGTTATGAAAACAAAGATTTAGCAAACTGTCTGTCGCAAATAATTCCGGTCGATCCGTATATTAGATTTAAAACAAGCGCCACTTTAATTTTTTTGAGCAGATCTTCTTTTCCATGTGCGATACCTATCCTCAGCGGATGTCCGCGACCACCAAACGCTTCCCTCAATGTACCAGTCTGCACAGACGGCAGCGTCGCTGATTTTGGTCCAGATTTTGATGTTATCAATCCAGGTCCAATTACCTTCTTCCCCAGCTGCTTTTGCCCTTTATCTTGCCTTCCAATTTCCCCATTCTTTTTAGTTTTTTCATTTCTTTACGTGTGCCCCAAATATGAAATTCTCCAGACCAATAAGGCAATTCATTTTTAAAAATCAACAAAATATTTTAAATACTTGTTACCTACAGTATAACGCCCGCCAAAAGCGACAGGTGGTCTTGCCCGCTGTCGGCTTCCGCCCCGAGTTTCCCATGCGTCGAGACTCGAGACCCGAGACTTGATTTATTCTCGTGATGGAGTGATCAGTGACGCTGGTTCGATTACCGAAGCGGATCGCTAATAAAATTGTTAATACGCTTATCTAGCTGATTTGTTTATAAACTTGGAGATGAATTTGAAGGCTGATAGCAGCACCTAGCGTGGGTGTGGTACTGCATAACGTAGGATTGATTCCAGCACCCATCGGGATAAAAGTTTGGGTCTGCAGATTTGTTCCAAGTCCAGACTTATGTCCAAGTGTGCGATGATATGGAAGTTTATTACCATTTTCGTTACGCGGTAGACCCGCTGATCCGTTTGACGAAGTTTACCGATGCGACTTAGTATTTTACAACAATAACACAAAAGTATCCAACCTCAATATCTTAAGTTAAACGAGCCGTGAATTGCTGAAGTTATATAACAATAATTTGTAGCAACCTTTACCAAGGTCACATTACTGGGAACATTGAAGCTAATTACTAATTAATTACAAGTGTGGAGTGCCCGTAAATCATCGCAGAGCTTCCTTATTCCGGTGTTGAAAATTAAATAAGTAATAAAATACATCTACATCATTACATTGTTATTTTTCCCATACAAGTAAAGTCCATCAGTGATTCTGATTTGAGACATGGAAACATTACGCAATATATCTGAAACTTTCCAGTCATGGTCATAGTAAACTGCAAAATTGAGTTTCTTGCCGATCTCTTCTCCATAGGACCAACCAACCCACTTTGGAATCGTGCACCTCCTTGGTTTAATGGCAAAACAAACAATTAAATGTAATAGAATGTGTTTAAATAAATTTAAAAAAAAACCTAACGTCTCTAAGTTGTAAAAGAGCCTGTAAAAGCCCAGTTGAAATAAAATGTATTGACTGAACCAGCAGTTATAATAGATCAATCGAACTACCGATTTAAATGCCCTCTTTAACCCCCGACAAAAAAGAGGGGGGTTATAAGTGTGTAATTGTGTACCTGTGTATGTCTGTGAAATTGTAGCTACAATACGGATGGACCGATTTCAATGCAGTTTTTTTAATTGAAAGCTAGTTTAATCAGGTATCATCTTAGCTATGTTTCATGAAAATCTGTACAGCCGTTCAAAAGTTACAGCTCTTTTTCTACTTGGAATCGGGGTTTTGTGATGGTTAGGTTATTTGTAGGTGTCCCAGTCAAGGCGACCAACTCTCGGATCATTGGAAAGAAATCCTATTCAGGAGAATACCGAAAAATAATTTTCATATAAGTTTGCGGAATTCGGCTCACATATTGAAAGGCCAACTCGCAGTTGGCCACTTTTCTAACCAATGACCCCACAAGTCATAAACATAACATCGCGATAACCACAACTAAACAAACGCGTCGCTAATGTGAAGATAAACGGCGAATTAAACTGAGATTACATGCGGTGCGATAATGTTGCGTGAATAACCTTTCTGTGAGAATTTCTTAGTGAGATATCTTTATGCACTTTTTACTTTGTGGGCTGCTAACTAACTAGTCATTGTTTATGTTGGACATCGGCGAGGGTGCAGTTGCTGGAGTCGCGCCGCAATGTCAACTTCAAGGCGTTCGTGGTGCGAGTACCGAACTGTTTTCTGCCCCTCGTCATGGAAGAAGACTTTTGGCCGCAGGGCGTGGTGTTCCGTCGCTTTCGCGGACAAGTGCCACAGGACAGCACAAAGACATATTATATGGTGCAAAGGGAAGTGCTACTAACATAGTCCTAAGCCTTTTGCTGACACAATTTTTGTATTTAACTTATATTTTATGTTTTGTCACTTGATTAGGCATGATAAGTTCAATACCAACATTCCAGAAGGGAAAATAGAGGCAAAAAGAAAAAGAGGAAGACCAAGAAGAAACTACATTGATCAGCTGAAAGAAAAAGCTAATATAGAAACATAAGGATTTAAAATATTTGGCTTTGTATAGGACTGGATGGAAATTGCTACACCGACAAGTGCCTAGCACTTAAATTTTGGATGGATGGATGTTTTGTCAACTACCTCCAAAGGTGCCCAAGATACAGGCCTAGCCTAGTTTGGAACCAATGCAAGGTATATTGTAACTATTTATGGAAATAAATTGAAATTGAATTAAATTGAATTGTGACATAAATGCCAGTGGTGTGGGCATGGACGGACATTTCTTACAGGGTACAACAACTTAGGGCCGTGTTCACCGACGAAATAACAAACGTTTAAAATTAAATCGGCCGTTTACTAGTACAAAAACTCATTGTAAACGCCTGATTTTGTCTTAATCTTCTGTTATCTTGTGGGAACATGGCCCTTAGTGTGGTATTGTCAAGTTAAATGATTTTGTGATTGGCCACCTTACCCATCCCATCTTCCTTAAATAATAGATCTAAATCGTTATAGAAAGAAAGAAAGAAAAGAACATTTATTCGGCACAGACACATTGACAACATAAGAGAGAGAAGATAAAAAAATAAAAATAATAATTATAAAAAAATCGCTAATTGATAAACGTTTCGTAACTAATTTTACTTTTATGTAAGTATTTATGTTTAGAACATCTTGCATATAAACATCAAAATAATTTTTTAACATATTTCACGACTAAGTAATTATTGAACTGTGTCATAACGGTAATTTACAGTTTTTATTTCCATACAAAATAATGTGTTTTAAATCGACCGAAATATAATAGCATCCTAGCACAGTGGGTCACTAAAGTTCAGATTATATCACACCTAACATACAAACCATTTTCACCTTTATATCTTTGTAAATTAAGTTGATAATAGGTTGAACGTTTTAGTTTATGGTATGCAGATAATTGTATAACTTTTGGAAGAGAGGTGCTAATGGCTACGCAACACACTTGACGTCTGTCACATTTTTGTATTATAATCACTTAGCGATAGGCAACATCCGTCCCTCCTATAGAATTGGAAACTATTAGGTAAACTGACAATAATTATTTCGAGTATGCTATCGAAAAGTTTTGAAAAGTCGCATCTTGTCTATAGTCCGCGCGCGAGCACAGTGCCCGCCAAAGACTACAATAGTATATTGGGTGCCCGCTGAGGATGCACTGTGCGCTGCGCCCGACCGTCGCGTCGCGTCGCGTCGCTCATACCCTGCACTCTCCCAGTACCAGTGTCTCGGGGTAATGCTGTTCGATATTTGAAATCGTAACCTAAAAAAGTAAAAAGTAATAAAGACTTCATCAGCTGGCGGAAATTGTCTTCCCTTCCTGTACATACAAGGGGTAGGCGCGACGAATCGAATTTTATTCGAAAATAGTTTAGATTAGACACGCTACGTTTACTTTTACGTTTGTACGTGCCGACTGGTAAGTGACAGCCGACTGAGTTCTGTGAGCGACAGTAACCGCAGAGGAAGTGCATCGACTTGCTGGTGCTAGGCACTTTTTCCGTCATGTCCGGCATCCTCTTACCTACATGAGAATAGGGTATTTGACTGTAATTTTTATCTGCAACATGAAATTTTTCAGAAAAACTTAAGCAATAGTGTAAAAATTAATTAAATCTATATATTAATACGTGAAGAGAAAACTTTGCACCCCTTTTTAAGAATAGGTATTGCGTGCACGGAGGAGTGTGAGGCATAGTTAAAGTTTATATGGAGAAGGAGTGCAGAAAGCTAATATTACGGTCGAATTTCGACCACTGGGCGACCACTAGTACTTATAAATATGCCTAAGTTATAAGCTTTTTAAACTTCGGAATAGACAGAGATGGCACTACTGAATTGTGACATCATAAACTAGTAATTTCATAGCATAAATTTTGACAGTTTCAAAGTTCAAAGTTCCTGACGGTGTGTATAGTCCGCCAACCCGCACTAGGCAAGCGTGGTGGACTAAGGCCTAACCCTTCTCTTTCTGAGAAGTGGTCCGTGCCCAGCAGTGGAACAGTAATGGGCTGGATTTATTTACTTATTTAAGTACAATAATATTATATATTTGAACCAGGTAACTAGAGTCCGACTATCAATAAGTGCCTAAATTGATTTACATGAATAAAAATATGTTTTATTTCATTTCATGATGGAGACGAAAGATTTTTATGATAACTTGTAGACAGTTTACATGACCGGCAGTCAGCCGAGTCGGTAACCACAGGAAGTTCATCGACACTCGACAATGTCGATCGCCATCTGCGCCGGCGCACTCTCTTGTGAGGCATTCTACAGTAGATGTTAATCTCTAGATTTACCTTGCTTTACGAATTAGTATTGTTATAAAATTAGTTACTTCACTTCTATTGTACCTTTTCATAGTCATGTCATGCATTTATCCTGTGCTTGCGCAAAATATAGTCTGAAGTATGGTCTGAAGACTTAGGAGAATCTGTCATCTCTTTCTGCATGAACAACTTGTTTCTGTTGGATTGATTTGAAGCTAATTTGAGCCATTAATCATCTTCATCGTGATCAGCTTCTTGCCCACTGCTGGGTATGCGCCTCCCCTTGCCAACTGTCTCAGACGGCGCGTGCTGTTGTTATCCAGTTAAAGAGTGCGATTTGACTGCATTTCTTTTTTAATTTTTATATTTTAAAATATGATCCTATTGTTATTAGGAATAGTCTAAACTAATAATCTATATCTATACTAATATCTATTATATAGAGAAAATATTAGATTTTTTGTATGTTTGTTTGTTTGTTTGTAATGGATAAACTCAAAAACTACTGGACCGATTTAAAAAATTCTTTCACCAGCAGAATGCTATATTATCACTGAGTAACATAGGCTATAATTTATAAAGATATCATGCGGGCGGAGCCGCTGGCGGAAGCTAGTGATGTATAATTTTTATTAGATACCATCATCAATCTGTGTCATTTTTATAGCATTGACCTCTGGCTTGTTATTTATTATTTTGCACGCAATTGATACATATTCTGGTAAGCTGAACATGTGGACATTATATTAAAACCAGACTGTAACACCTTTATACCATGTTTAAGGCAACTAAATACTTATACTATAAAAAAATAAAAAATTGAGGTGCATCTTAATTAATTTTGCTTTCGTTATTGTAGTCATCATTATAAACAACTTTTTATTATGGGACTAACCCATAAATCGCGAGGAAAACAATAGCTGTGCCATACAAATAATTCAATATTATTCGACTAAGGGCCAAGTTCACCGACAATATACCTAACAATGTTTAAAATGAAATCGGCATCCCATACAAAAATTCTTGTATCTATAAAAGGTAGATTTTGTTTTAATCGTCTGTTATGTTATTGGTGGATTTGGGCCTAAATCTCCTTTCTCAAAATCCATTACATAAATTACAATAACCTCATAAATTATAGACTAAGATAAAGCCTAAAAGATTAGATAACGTGTAATTGACACCGACCCAATCACCAGGATACCACAGATGTGTGCGAGGTATTACCTAACCGACAACTTTCGTTCGATAAACACTTTAGTCGGGTTGCCGGTCGTTGCGCAAGCGTCGCACGGGTTATAAAAAAATTTGGTGGGATTGGTAGAGATTCCGTAGAGGCGTATTGCGTGTAGTACCTATAAGCAATTTTATAAGAAACGAAATAGTTATTTTTTTCCGAAAACATTTTTATTAATTGTGCAGTTGTAAAAGATATTTTTAGTTACACACATAACCTAATTTAACCTGTGTAAATAATAACAATTATATGTGGATAATAAAATTTGAAAAAAATAAAGACAAACCTGACTTGGATAATTTTACTATCACTATTACTAAATTCCATAGATTAACTAATACTAGTGGTCGGCCTGTGGTCGAAATTCAACCATAATTCTATTTATTTTTAGCTTTCTGCAGTCTTTCTCCATATAAACATTAACTATGCCAAATCTCACACTCCTCCGTGCGTGCAATATGCATAGAAAGGGGCACAAAGTTTTGTCTTCACGTATTAATGTAATCTATGTACCTATAGATAATAAATAAAAGTATGGTCCATGAAGAATATCAGCCATTCACTTTAAAATGTCAATAATTTATCACTAGAACTAAAGATTGTTTTGACTTTCTGCATAAATTAAAAAAGAAAACCTTTTCAACTTCGACTAAAACTAAATCTATCAAAACCAATTTCGACTAAAACTAAATACTACCATCATTCATGTTATCACTGAACCCCAACTCCCGCGCAGCAGTAAAGCATCTCTTTGGTCACGCACGGGCTGGCGACCAGACGGTGATGCGCATGCGCGACCTCTCGACACGGACTTTCAAAGAACATTATCGTACTTAAAACAATGCTATTACTTTATTAACATCAACATTACGGGCGAAAGATGACCTGCTGATATTTAATATGGACGTGACAATCGTTCAAAATTATTATACAACATAAATATGTTACGTGCTAACTACCAAAAAAATGATTTATTTAAAAAAAATGGCGTTCTGATATTTTTATTATATATCCATCACCATATTTTTAACCCCCGCCAAAAAAGAGAGGTGTTATAAGTTTTTAGTGTGTATCTGACTGTGGCATCATAGCTCCAAAACGGATCGACCGATTTCAAAGCAGATTTTTTAATTGAAAGCTAGTTTAATCGGGTATCATCATAGATATGTTTCAAGAAAATCTATTCAGCCGTTCAAAAGTTAATTAACATATTGAAGTGTGTGCTAAAATTAATCTGTAAAGAAAATTTAGAGGCTTGAATCGGTCTCTTTTCCATGTAGAATCATGTAAAACAATTACCCAAATGAAAATGTTGATCCCTGCCGCCAACATTTCCAATTCGTCGTCTTAGGGCCGTGTGCACCGACATCATAACAGTTGATTAAGATTAAATCGGTCGATTACCCATACAAACATTCATGTTTAAACGGCTGATTATGCTGTAATCGTCTGCCATGTTTTCAGTGAATTTGGGCCTTAGTTTAAGTAGCGCCAGCCCTATAATACTCTATTACCGGTTAGCGGTTAGTGAATGAATGAAGGCACGTCTGCCTACAGCTTACGTAACAAACGTACCATGAAGTGAGTGTGTACCCGAGTCAATGGACGTGCAGCGAGTGAACCTTGCACCTGAGATCAACGTAACATTTGTACTAATCGTTCTTGACAATAACATCCGATTATACGAATACGCTCCAGCGCACGACTGATGGACATGGATCGTATTATGATCTGACTAATTATTGTGGTAAATTAAAACAATTATTAGACCCATGTCAAATAAGTTTCTCCTGTCATCATTCATAATTCATAATTCAATGTAATTTTAATCAAAATATTTGCATGCTGCATGGTACAATATAGAGGACTGTATCAATATTATCTGTAACATCATTGTATTTACCTATATTCAGCGAATAAAGACTATTCTATTCTATCAGTGGCGTGCACTCCATTGAGACAAAAAGACACTGCCGACCCAAATTAAGTAATAAGTAATACAAACAATAAAATGACTGTAATATCAGTTAATTTAAGTCTTACGGTGAGGTGGCCAATCACAAACATCATTTAACTAACACTAAGTTGTTTTTGCCTACCCTGTAACAAATGTCTGTGTACGTCACTGCCTGTCATCATCAACAACATCAATAGTAATTCCTCTTTGCCTGCAGCTAGATGGATGATAAGTGATAAGTCTACTTTCTTCTATGCCAACCTGCCTCCTTACTCCCAAAATAATTAAGATCGATGGGTATTGAATGCAAGGAAAGATACTTCACCAGTGATCTTATACGCAATAGAAGTCAAAATAGGTTGAGCGGCACTGCAAAAACCAACAATTACGACACCATACTGACACGATTGAGACACGATTGAAAAAGCAGAATTAGGACCCAGGTAAAGTTTTGTAGTAGTACTTAATAAGATCTTTACTGTTAGTTTTTTTTTTTTTTTTGTAATATTGTATAAATTCTGGTCGAATTTTAGCTAGGGCCACTCCCGCGGCTCCATATGTTATTGTTAACTTGATTTATGAAAAGGGTATCCATGGCGTTTCTTGCCGGTATCTTCTCCAGGAACGACCCACTTGGAACCGTGCACCTAGAATCACGACGTTTTGAAAGTGCCTGCAAAGGTCCAGTTGAAATAAAAACCTTTGACTTTGACTTTGGAAGTTACCGAGGGGAAGCTAAGAGCTGTGCGGTTCCCAACTTATACATTATTAATCTTTGACACCCGGACTACCTTCAGTGATTAAGTGTGCTGTTAAATCGTTTGCCGACAGGCATTACAGCACCATTTCTAAATCTCTACTGTTCAGTTTGACAGGCATACTATCTAGCTAGATAAGAATCACTACAGCTGCACATGAGATTAGATCTAGTGGTTATGTAACGAACTTGCCGGTGAAGCACCCACTCGAGACACCACACGATCGAACTGTTGATATATCGTAAGATAAATATTACGTATGGGCTCGCAAGATTAATGGTCTGATCTGAAGAAAGTGTTGAGGATAAGATCTGTAGTCAGCCTATCGCACTCTTGATAGACAGGCTTCGTCTAAAATATTATTTATTTATTTATTAACTACATTATAAGCTTACGGTATAAAAAACACCAAAACGCTAAATATGCTAAAAAGAAACAAAAAAAAAATACAAACATCATAAATACTCATACATTACACATTTAAAGTACTATTAAGAAACAATTATATTTTAGTTTTCAGCACATTAATTTTATCTGTAAATATGTTAACCTCTGGAAAGCTATCAACAAATTTATTTATCAGATCGATTGCCTTGGCAGTTGGACTATTGCTGGAATGAGGTGCGCGCCAGGCAATGGGAAAATACTTATTTATACTTTATGCACTATGTACAGAGGCGGACTTAATGCCTTAGGCTTTTTTTTCCAGTCAACCTAAGGGTGATGCAGAGAAAAAGGGATGGTAGGTGCACGGACAAGATAATTATACCTACTGAAAAAAGTAAAATAAGCATAGTAAAATATTGTAGTGCCCGCTAGGTAAGCGGATTGCCCAGACTAATAATAAGATCTCATAAGAATCACCGTGGGAGCTCTTCCAACAAACAAACCGACGCGACGAGCGACGATCCGAAATCTGAAGTGATATCGATATATCAGGGCCGGAATCGGATAAACTGGATACGAAAGGTAGCGATCCGAATATCGTTGTGGAACTTGAGAAAGATCTAGTATGATATAACGACACGGTTGACGCAATGGCTAAGTGAGCTTTCTACGCTACGTGCCGCGGGTTCGATCCCCGCATGGAACAATATTTTTTATGATTTATAGATAGTTGTTCCGGGTCTAGGTGTGTGTGCATGTGACATGTATGTTTGTCAATTGTACTCGCGATACAGGAGAAATCCTAGAGAGGGGCAATGTTTTTTCAAAAATAAAAAAGATTTTATCACTAACTGATTGAATTTAAATGATAGCAGTTGACGAGGAGCAATTATTCGATTCAAAGACAGACTAGGACTAGATAGTCGCTTAGAATAGTATACATATTATATAAGTCACAAAAGCTTACATAGAACCCGTTCATCGTCTTTCGAATTGAATATAAGTCCTAACATAATTTTTAAGATAATTGTTATTAACAAAATATGGACAGTAGTCTGAATTAAAGGATTTTTTTTATTTATTTTTTTATTTATATTTACTCTATCATCCAACTTGTCCATATTTCAGTTATATTATCAAGATATTCTGATCAGCTTCCAGTATTAACAGATGCGGCACACCAGTATCACAACCACATCCATCAGTATTTCAAGTTTATTCTCAACATACGCCACAAACTCTCGATGTCAACACAAAAAGCCTGACATTCAGGCAAACGGCGCGGGCGCAGTTATCGCGAATCAATCACCTTTCACCGCACACTACACATTTATTATTATAATTAATTGTCGCTTGCCTGTCTGTGTGTGTAAACTTTCACTACTGCGTTTGTTTTTGCTTTTGTCTCATTGACCGTATCTTTGATCTTGGAATGAGAAATATCATGCTGATGCTACCTGTCATGTCAAGTTGAGATGGCTTCTGTAACATGTTCGACATTAATATCCATGGCGCTATAATAATAATAAATCGTATATTTCAAGTAACCAGACTCATTTTTGTTAGTACTAAATAAAACTTAACCTATGTTAGTATTAAAAACTCGAAACGAAATGCCGCAATGTCTTGTCCGAGAATCACCGCTGCACCACTCCATGAGAGATGGCACAGCAGCGACTCACGTACACACAGTCCAGCCTGTCTGTGATCATGGTCAGTAAGCTGTTGGAACTAGCCCGCACTCTGCGCACCAGGGATGCACACCGCGCATTATGGTGAATAAACAATCCACTCGAACCTCAGCGAACATCCCCGACGCACTACAAAAGCGGGGCAGCCCCAACAGCCTTCTGAAAGCCTTGTTATATTGGATACGGAGAGAATTGTAAGCTTTTTGAGTATATCTAGCCCACAGGCTGCAAGTGTAAAAAGATATGCAGAAGGCTTTGAAAAGAGTAACTTTAACACTTACTGAGCATCGCGCAAGCCTGCGAGCTAGCATGTTCGCTCTCACCGAGAACGCCCTCTGTTCCCTTTCCACATCATCATCATTTGCTATGTATGCAAGTCGGAGGTACTTCCCTAGTCGGGCAGCTCCAATTTTGAGTGGAAAATCCCGCTATGCCACTTCTCTTACGATACGATGAATTGTAACCTATATGAAAAAAGAGCACCTTTGACCAAAGTAGGTGCGGTACTTATACATACTAGTGGTCACCTAGTGGTCGACATTCGACCGTAATTTTAGCTTTCTGCACTCCTTCTCCATATAAACTTAAACTATGCCAAATCTCTCACTCCTCCATGCACGCAATATGCTTAAAAAGAGGTACAAAGTTTTCCTTTCACGTATTAATATATAGATTCTTTTCCATTCTCTACTACATTTTGAGTCGCGTCTTAAATAAAACACAGGAGAGGAGATACCACGACAAGAAGTTCAATTTGGGTACTATGTAATCAACAGCCATGAAATATTTGCATTGATGTGGTGATCTTACCATAGTAATGTAATCCGTGAACAAATTACAGATTCGTTATGCATTAATAGCAGATACCTATTTTTATAAACGAAAGAATTACTCTTTACACAACGTGCTGGTTGTAAAACCAATTTTATTTCGCAATTAGTATTGCGAAATGCAAGTGGTGTTGCAAGTGGGGAAACTTTCTTGCAGATCTTGGAGCGAAGTAAAATATTTTTACTTTTGAAGCACATGAGTGTCTGAAGCAAGAAGAAGAGTGTTACTGTAAAATGAAATGTACTGTTGTTTGTTTCAAATGTTTGACTCGTATGATTTCAAAACTCTGCTACTATTATCGGTATTATTATTTCCTTTATTTAATCTTATATCATACCTTGATATATTTTTAAATAATTTTAAAAAGAATTTAATTTTTATTATATTTAAAACATTTATAAATATAAAAGAGTAGTAACCCATTGGAACAAGGTCCAAGTTACGGGTGGTCAAGGCTCTAGATAGAGGAACTTCCTAACTATGCGCGCAGTGTCAAGGAGTACTGCTCGAGCCACCTAGCGAGAGCCTCTCGAGGTGTTGGTCGAAACTCTTGGCAATTAAGCCATTAGCCGTTACGACTATCGGCACAATGATTGCTGACTCCACGTCCCACATATTGACAACCTCGCGAGCCAAGTCCAGATATTTGATTTGTTTATCTTTTTCGGCTTTCAAGAGGTTCTCGTCATGTGAGACACTAACGTCGACAATCATTGCACGGCGTGCTGACCTATCTATCGCACTAAAAACTGCACTAAAATCGGTCCATCCGTTTTGGAGCTACGATGCCATAGACAGATACCCACTACAAACTTATAACACCCCTCTTTTTTGTCGGAGGTTAAAAACCAAATGTGTATGATGGATGGATGAAGAAGAATGGATGTAAACCAAAACAAATAATACCTTACTCCCATCACTATCACCTTCAAGAGTGTCCAATGCCAAGTTCAACAACAAGCTGTCCTTATATAAGCGACGCCGGGCAATTAACTTGTCAGCTACATTCGTCACTGTCATAGTACAGAGACTGCTATTATACTCGTATGTCTTTTTATTTGATTGTAATTGGCAAGTGATGGCGCCTTGTTAATGAATGACAGAGAAAGAGTGTGTGAAGTGCTTGTCATCGCAATCAGTGGGATACATAAAAAGAGCTTCCCCGAGTGAATTATCACTCGGGGATTATTATTAGGTATTAACCTAGAGGATTACCATCATCTTTTATAATATAATATAAAATATTATAAAGAGAAAAGATTTGATTTCTTGTATCTGTCTTTGTTTGTAATAGATAAACTCAAAAACTACATGTCCGATTCAAAAAATTCTTTCAGCAACAGAAAATGCAGGCACAAGTGCAGAAAGCACAAGTTTTGAAATTTCTGTTTATGCTAAAATGCAATGAATTGAAATGGCTTCTAAAAGAATTTAAAAATACTTATTGTGTTGTTTATCTTCTTAAAAAATAAGTACCATAATTTCGTAGTACCTAGTAAACACCTCGCTGACTGGCCTATGGAGACTCTTTCCGCCCAAAATAATATGATGATCATGATATTTATTGGTGATGATGTGACTAGCAGTGTCAATGAACTTTCAAATCAAAACCGTTCACAATTCGCCTGATTGCGTAAACTGTAAAAATGAAAACAAGCGTAAATAAGCGCAAATCTAAAACAAACTAAAAATCTTTAAAGTTAACACTATTTTGGTACGAATTGATTAAGTAAATCCATTACACAGATTATGTTTGCCAATCGATTTCTTTTCTAAACACGTTAGTTATATGATTTTCCGTGTCGAACTTGTATATTTTAGGTGAACAACGCACTAGCCAGATAAAACTCTACCAATCAAAGTCTACTTTTATCGAAAGCCGAGTTTCCTAGGAAGGAAAATGCAACATAAATAAGGAGTTTTAGTTGCCACTTCTGCTTGCTGATTCGGCTAGCAAATACACAATAAATAAAAATACATTGTTATTACATTGTTACCAATACATTGGTAACAATGTATTTGCTAGCCGGATTATTAACAAAAATACCTACATAGGTTCTAAGCAAATCGATATAAGCAGTAATCCACGGGTAGGACGTACACAAAGACTACTTCCATGTCGATTTTAAACTGCCGACCTACAAGCAGTACATGAAGGGGTGCCCTTAACCGAGTTGCTGCTTAAATTCTAGCCTGGCTGGAGGTCTTCTGGTGTCGCCACTTGACCTATTAAGAATAACTCCCTGATTTACTCGCGAGAGACATGTACTCAAAAAAAAAACTAAGCATTTATGTTGGTGAGGGACCAGAAGAAAATACTTACTTATCCCATCAAAAACTCAATAACACGGATGAAGCTACTACAAAATTCTGAAATTCAGCCAATTCAGAAGCGAATCAAAAAGTAATACCTACGTAATTTAAAGTACTCACAAGTCTAGGCAAGGATTGGTGACCGCAAAGGGGACACGACCCGCCTTAATATACGACCTAAACATACTTATTTATTTATTTACCTTGCTCAAGCACTCTCAAGTGTGGATTTTATTTTATTTTATTGTTGTTTTGGGTTTTTAAGCCTTTTTTTTTTTTTTTATCCATAAGTCTACTTTATTTCATCCAGATGTTGTTGAACACCCGCACCCATAGATAATAAGTTAAGTAGAGACTAAGGGGCGGGCTGAAAACCAGCGTTGACCCGTGCTGTTGCCATGCTGCACACGGATCAACATCCGCTGAGCCCACTCCTATTGCCATACTACATAATTTTAATTTTAAGACGTGTATTAGAGTTTTAAGTTTTCTTTGTTTTTGTTAATGTGGCAATAAACATTTTTTCTTTCTTTCTTTCTTAACGTTTTGATACCTACTCTTGTATTTAATTACCATTTTCACGTTAGACGTCCTGGCGGATAAAGGTGTATCCTTTGCTGGGAACTGCTGCAGCTTAACTACCGAGTGCGTGTACCAAAGTGAATCGCGTTTATACCGCTAATATTGCGTGCACGCACCGCTAATCGAAATAACGTACATTTGCATAACAGTGCGCAGATAATAGTTACACAGATAATAGTTACGCAGATGATAGATTTATGATACACTGTGCGTACTATACAACGTGTACCACAAATGTGTGGTCATATTTAAGGGTGTGATCAAACTGAACAACTTTCTATATGGGACCAACATCGTAATCGCGAAAAATTTATCAGCTATCCATACAAAATTTCAATACCTACCTGCTCGACCCAAATGTATGTAGGTACAGTTGAAATGCTGCTCGATTTTTAAAGGAATTTCCAAAAAAAAAAAAATTTTTTTTTGGGTGGAAAAAATATAAATGAACTCTTCAAGCTTCAGCTGAAAATTAGCGCGACAGTTACATGCAGCGATATGCTGAGCTGAGGCCTATTAGACATGCATTACCACACCGAGCCTGCCACGCAGCGCACAAACTATCAGGGTAGCCTGAAAACGTTGATTATACTGTTTTTATATTGTTGTACTTCTTTTGTTGTTTCTGTGTGCGTAATTTTTATTGATTCTTTTATATTATTTTTGATTTTTTGTGATGTCTAATAAATGTCTTTTCTTTCTTGCTAAACAAGCTAATGTAGTATAACTAGGACCTGTTTATTATGAACATGTACCTGCATATCAGCTGATAACATTTACGATTTCAATGTAGGTATATATTATACTGATTTATACAGCGTGACTAGCTGAACAATGTACATAATAATATACAGTTAGTCAAGATAATTAGAAATAAAATGTTCCAAACAGTTAGTATTCCGTCCAAAATTACAAGAAAACAATAATTTTTGTCAATAAAGAACTAGGTACCTACAGCCTACATAAATGATTTTTATATTTATTTTTTATTCGCAACGACTGTCAGTGTGACAATGCTATTAGCCGGTATGCACTTTATATTCTTATTTATCTTATTTCTAATTTACAAGTCTACACTATCTACTATATATCTATACTAGGCTTTAATCAAACATTTTAGAATAGAATAGAATATTCATTTATTTGCTCAGAATGTAGGTATTTACAATAAGGTGGTTACAATAATGTCAAAGAATCCTTGTACATTCTACCATTTTGGCATGCAAACATTGATGTAGTTCATCATCAAACTACAAACATTCTTACACAACTAAAATTTATCAGCTAGGAAATCCGATACGGCATAGTAACACCAAGTAATTGTCGACCAAAGAAGCAAAGAACCAATGCCCAACGTCTAGAGTCACAAGTGTAGGGTTCGCCCACGTGCCCACGTGCCCACATTCTTGCCCACACCTGCTTTCCAACATGCCGCGATATTGACTCGAGCTAGCACGGTAAAAGTAACGCGGTGCCGCTTATTTAATTTGTTGCACAACAGTGTTTCTGAATACACATTATAAGTGAGATTGGAAGATAAACATAGTGGTGTTTATATGCAAAGTGTATAAGTCAGTGATGTAGTCGAATAAATAAACTCAATACGATTCTAATAACTTCATTAACCTGTGCTGCCTCCTTGGTCAAGTTTTCTCGGAGTACCTCCCTCTACGTTCTTCAGCTAGCCCTCTGGAAGGAGGACTCATGGAAACAACATCGATGAGTAGTAGTTCAGAGAAAATTGAAAAGAAAAAGAGGAAGACCAAGAAGAAACTACTTTGATCAGCTGAAAGAAAAAGCGAATATAGAAAAATATAAAGATTTAAAACATTTGGCATTGGATGGGACTGGATGGAAATTGCTACACCGACAAGTGCCTAGCACTTAAATTTTGGATAGATGGATGTTTTGTCATCTACCTCCAAAGGTGCCCAAGATACAGACCTAGTCAAGTTTGGGACCAATAGAAGGTATTTTATATTTTAATAACGTTTCCCTTGTTTTGAAAACTGGGTGGCTTGAGTGTTAAGTATGCAACTACTTGTACTGTTTAAATTGTAGTGATCTTTGCTGTTATTTTTTTATATTTTTTTTGTAATATTGTGTAAATTCTTGTCAAATTTTAGCTGGGGCCGCTCCCGCGGCTCCGTATGTTATTGTTAACTTGATTTATGAAAAGATCCATGGAGTTTCTTGCCGGTATCTTCTCCAGGACCAACCCACTTGGAACCGTGCACCCAGAATCACGACGTTTTGAAAGTGCCTGCAAAGGCCCAGTTGAAATAAAAACCTTTGACTTTGACTGGGAATACAGATTTATTAGTAACTTATTGTAGCGTGATCTCGCTACTAACTAGTACATAATAATCTCTTAGTGGGTCGGCTCTAGTCCACAAGTATGTCGTCGGAGGCCATTTAAATAAAATTTCAATAATCATAGCAACTCCTCCTCCCCCTGCCCCGGTCAGTGGGTGCCTCACCCCCGCGCTCGTCATTCCGCTAATAAGTGAAAGTCTATCATTGATAATGGAAATATCAGTTTGGTGTGTGGTACAATGTGTGGAGAGAAACAGGATTATTTATTATATAAGGTCCAACCCTTCTAGTCCCGATCCCTAAGGGCTTATTGTACACATAATTATGAACAACTTTTAGTATGGGACCAATCCTGAAATCGTAGAAAGAAAACAGCTGTCCCATACATTTATTCAAGTAATATTGAATTATTTGTATGGGACAGCAGTTTTTTTTTCGCGGTTTCAGTGTTTGTTCCTTAGTAAAAGTTGTTGATAATGATGAGTACAATTGTGTCGGCGATCTGGCTCAGTATAATCGTTTCATCTGCTACAGCTTGTAACTTAACAAATCTAATCGAATACATTGAACCTATTATAGGGAATAACTTGTATAAGCAGCCCATAAGGTAATAAACCACAGATCATATTACATTTCAAACATAATTACAAGATTCTTAGTATGTGTGCGCATATAAAACAACATTTCAAATTTAAATAAATTAATGGTAAAAAAGCTTTTACACGAATCATGACGTTTTGAAACTGCCTGCAAAGGCCCAGTTGAAATAAAAAACAAAAAAAATAGGGTCCAAACGGCATCGGGAACATGGTCCAAGCTACCGGTGGCTAGGGCTCCAGACAGAGCAACCTCCTCACAATGCGTGCCGTGTCGAGGAGTACCGCCTTCTGTATCAAACCCTTGATCCAGCCTCCCTACGAGAGCATCATATGATGTTGGTCGCGGCTCTTGGCTATTAAGCCATTGGCCGTAACGACGATCAGCATTACGACTGCTGAGTCCACAATTATTATTATTATTACTTTGCAAATAGGATTTTTCAATCACTTTTACAGATCGTTTTTATATAATGGATGTCACCGGCATTTCTTTGCCTTCGTCCGTGCGTCACTGCAGGGGTGCCAACTGAAAATCAGCGTTGGGCTCTCCGCGCCCAGCAAATGCTGAGCCGGCTACCCTTCGGCATGGCATGCTTGACAGCATATACCTATTTAAAAATATTTTATTTCTTATTTGTCAACTTTTGATGTGTGTTATTTTTATTATTTTTTATCTTCTCTCTCTTATATTGTCAATATGTCCGTTCCGAATAAATGTTCTTTTGTTTCTTCTTTCTTTTTCGCATTTCCTATCACTACCTGAGAAGAAACACCGAAACAAACTCCTGAGTTTTAAGTCCAGACAAATTTTTGTAAGGCACTGAGTGACAACTCGCTGTCCGACCATGGGTTGACGGCGCGTTGTGTTCCACGCGCGCCTCAAAGAACGTCAGCAAGATGACGAGGCCCCCCCTGTAGAGGGCCGAAGCCTGCCGGGGTCGCGGGACTTATCTCATTACCGTGACCCCGGAACGTAAAGGGCTATTGAAGGAACACCGTGGATTTTAGTCAGTACAAGTCTGACAGTCCCTCCCGCCCTGCCCGGGGTGGGAGGACACATTTGACGATTTTACCACCTATATAACACCTTTTTAAGATTTTACGTGGCCTCATAAATAATCCTCGCGTATTAATGTGTTTGGAGTTGTACGTACCTGATAACTATCTCCGTGCGCGGCGACACTCTTTGTTCGCGGTGCCGGCCGCTAGGACTAATATGCTACAGCAAGCGCCAATCACAAGGGCTCTTCGCATTTTAAATAAAATTTGCGAAGATGAAGATATCGACATTTTCACATGTTCTTTGATGAAATTCACGGATACTGCACTTAAATGTATTAGTAGTTAAGAATACTTACACTGTCGTATTGGTTATGTACTGTAAAGGCAATGTAAAGATTAATAAATAAATAAATAAATAAATAAATAAATAAATAAATATTTTACTACCTTCATATGTTATGTATTTAGATGTAAGTGATATGTAACCGCATTCAGTATATTATAGACTGTACACCTAACAAGACGTCTCTTTATTAGGCGCCTATAGTCCCCATATTGCAGAACAATGTAGGGTAGCGTCTGGAAAGGCCTTTTGAGGAAAGCGCAATAACAGTTTGAGCTTCCTCGGACAAACTTTTCTACAACTTTTTCGAAATCCAATAACCTTCACATTTGCGTTTACTGTAAGGGAAAGCCCTACCACACGATGGACCAGGTTCACCATAGATCATGGATTGATTCAACTTTCCCTTTTGTCTCGCGTGATGGGCTCACTGCCATAGCTTACTGCCATAAACATCTTTGTTTATGTTACACCGATGTTTTGTTGTATACAATTCTGCGCTACGTGCCGCGGGTTCGATCCCCGCACGGAACAAATATTTTTGTATGATCTACAGACCGTTTTTTCGGGTCTGTGTGCATGTGACATTTATGTTGGTAAGCTGTACCCACGACACAGTAGAAATACTAGTGTGGGGGTTTTTTTTTATGATTATTATGCTGTTTAGCCTGTTTTGAACTTGATGTAAGATTGAATTATTATTTTTTCACATTCCTTTTGTGTTATAAGTTTTAATTATTTATACAAAGTAAACACCAACAAGTTACCTTCAGTTATTAGCTTTCAGTTTATATCTACTACCGCTACTGTATGGTTAGCTGTAAATTATCCTTCAAATAAATAAAATTTTATATCAGTCACGTCAAATATCAAGTAGCGCCTTATAAACCTTGGAGTCCCAGTTTCTATTACCAGCTGTTATGAAGAATATTATATTGTGCCAGCCAAAATACCGATTTCACGAGCCCACGGGTGCCCACGGGCAGCAGTAGGTACCTAAGTATGCGACTGGATCTGCGGCCACCAAATTGTATTTCCAGCGCTTCACACCTTCCTACTTTCCAATCTCCTGAATATAAGAAAAAAATGGATCACAAAGATATTTTTTTATGTAGTGCGCATAATTCGCAGAGTGATTCAGTGTCTGTACCTAAATACAACCGCAATATTGGAACTCGTTTAAAACAAAACGAAAATTCGTCTTAGTATGGGGGACACGCATAATAATATACTAGCGCAAGCCATACAAAATCAAATTTTTATTTTGTTTTCGTGTGAATTTTAGTACTGCGGTTGCATTTGGGAATAGACACTGATCATTCTGGAAAGTATGCGCATTATATAAAAATATATTCTGTATATCCGTTGCTAAACACCGTATACTAGACCTACTTATCATCACTACTTATTATAAAACAAAGTCGCTTTCCGCTGTCTGTCTGTCCCTATGTATGCTTAGATCCTTAAAACTACGCAACGGATTTTAATGTCGTTTCTTTTTAATAGATAGAATGATTCAAGAGGAAGGTTTATGTGTATAATACTTTCATATGTAATGTAAGGATAATAGAGAAATTGCACCCGGGCGTAGCCGGGGACGGGTCGCTAGTCAGAAATAATCAAGTGTCCCATACGTTTAGGTCGAGTAGGTATTGAAGTTTTGTATGGGACAGCTGACAATTATATCGCGATTAGGACGTTGGTCCTACTGAGAAAGTTGTTCAGTTTGATGGTCTGATCCACACCCTTAAATGTGACCACGCATTTCTGATACACGCTGTTATGCTCATCATCCAACCTTACATCTGCAGTCATATGCCTCCCTTATAAAGCACACTAACAACATTGACTATAAGTAAAAACCTACTTTTGATAGGAATACGTATAACAAACGCTATGCTATTTTTATTGATAGCACACTTAAGACCAGTTCTCACAGGATTATCGAGCTCGCTAGAGAAAGCGTCTTACTTATGAATGAATAACTTTGTTTATGAGAAACAAAAGTAGCTTATATTTAAAAATAGGTGCATTTCAATTAATGTATTGCTAAGGCATTAGGTCCGAACCATGTCTCCGATTTGCTGACGGAATAGTATGATCCGACAGAATTACTAACAGCTTTGGATTCTGAATTGTGTGGCATCATCGCAAATTCTATAATATTTCTGACTGTCTGACAATCGGATTAAACAAGGCTAACGAATCCAAAATATGAAATCATAGTCAATGAAAAAAGTAGGTATCTAATTCTAAAGTAAAGTCTGAGCAAAGTCTTAGTACGCTCCATAGGTCTGAGGCTTCCGCAGAGAAATATAAAAATTGTTTGTAAAAAATACCATATATACAAGATATTTTTTTATGTAGTGCGCAAAATTTACAGGTCCGTTCCCAAATGCAACTGGAGTATTAAAATTCACTCCAAATCAAAATAATAATTTGATTTTGTATGACTTGCGCTAGTAAATTATGCGTGTTCCCCATACTAGGTCGAATTTACGTTTTGTTTTAAAGTTTATCCCAACACTGCGATTGCATTTAAGAACAGAGACTGAACACTCTACAAATGATGCGCACTACATAAAAAAATATAACTTTATAAAAAAACTGCACATAATAATTATTATCAAAGTCAATGTAACTTGTCGTTCTACTTACCCCAAAATGGATAAAAACTTGAGTGCAAATCGATATTTGTGACGCTCAAAAGTGGAACAATTTATGCTTATTTTATGACTGAATGTTGACGTAGCTCCAAAAATATTCGAGAATGTAGTTCAATGGCCGAACAACTTTATTAGGCAAATTAGTATTGAAATAATTAATCACTAATGATAATGATGTAGCAGTGTTTACATGGACACCATACATTGCAAATACAATTCGAAAGACCTCAATCCAGAAGTAGGTGAAATGAACTGGATATGGATGGTAAAGAACAAATTTTTTAAAGTTGCAACCACGAGATTTCTTTTGGGTCGAAAAAGACAGCTATTGATGCTTACAATAGTGATTGCGGACTAGGATCACATGACCAAAAACTCCAGAAATATTGTTATGCGATACAGGGAGTAAAAAAAATCGTTATTAATAAGGATAGTAATGGCAAAGAATACTAACTATTACTACGTGTAATGTGCTGGATTTATAATGCACCTTATATACCCACAAATCTGCCTCAGCTCATAACAGAAAGCATCTCTGATTAAGAACATTGTCATAACTCCTGTACATCTCAGATATGAAGCTACCTGTGTTTATATGAATATTATCTGTTCCTTACATCACGGAGGCAGTGGGTCAGCAGAGCCGGAGGTCGTTTGTTACCTACATTTGTGTAGCTATTAATTATTCATACAACGGGATACTAATTTGAATGTTGAATCAGCACTATTCTTCTTCGTTCATATAATTAAGACGTACGACAAAAACCTGATATGACAAAGAGGTATTCTTAAAGGTTTTGTAACATTCAATTAACATTCAGTTCATATCCGGCTCGAAGGACCAAAAAGATGAACGGTCTTCACCGTACGCCTTATACTGCTTGATACTGATAATGATGGATATTGAAAAAAACTATGTTATTGCACTTGATACGTGTATTGAGTCCACTTGTCATAACTAATGATAATGAGGTGTTGCTATGACGTGATCCGAATGTGATCTGAATGTGAAGAGTCATCCCGTAGTGGAAAGCCAGTCCAGCAATGGTGCTATCGAAGCTGACTGTCTAGGATAGTTTTAAAAGAATTTAAATCTAGAAACTTATCATAATTATTCAGGCATCGACAAGCACACTCTGGTCTCAGTTATTTTTATCTTCTTCTACTTAGTATTTTTCTAGAGCAGAAGAGTGACTTTTACCAGAGATAGAAGCTCTATCACAATTTTTCGTGCTGTTAGAGCTGACACAGGTGTCTTAGATAGACAAAGTAAAAAGGTCTTCCTTTTCAAGAAACGGTAACCCCACTACCAATAAAAGAAAGAAAGAAAGATCAGTTTATTTGTCGAAATATATAGTACAATCAGTGTTAAAATAATTTTAAGTCTTGGAATTAGGATTAGCAAAGTATAGGTGGATATCTTATTTTTTGGAAGGTGAATAAAAGACTGCACAATTGATATGCGACCTTTATATGTCACGAGTTATAACAACAATGATATGGCGTCTAAGAATCCTGCGTGTAACAACGTCCTTACATACATAGAGTACGAGACATTGTGTACACTATTATTTACAACTTACATCTAACTTAACCTTATCCTAACACAGAGAGACAAGTGGACAAGAACAGAGAGATTATAAAACACATCTAGTGCTAAGCGTTTTCCCGGCTTTGTATGCTGCTAATAAACGACCTTATGTATAAAAATAATCTATGAGCAACGCTTGAGAATATGTCCGCCTCAAGCGTTGCTAGCAATACGGGTTGAGGTGGAGGTGGCGCCCTATGAAGCGTCGGTTTGCTGCTCCGCCGCCCCGTGCGCCACGTGAACCCTGATCCCTCAGTCGACTCTTACGACTTGCGCGGGAGGACAAGCAGCTGATCCTTCTATGTTTTTTTCTCATTCCCAGACCAGCATGGAAATTGACGGTTGGAATTCATCACGTGCAAAAATATGTAAACGTCTGGCGAAATACGAATTTATTTGATGAATTGATTTGTAAATATGAAATATAATAATCATATTTAAAAGTTACTTAGTTGTGAATAATCTTATACATGACACAAGTTTGTACGTTTCTATTCCTCTAGAGGCTTGCATTTCGCTTTGAATGTGTCTCATCTTTGTGCACGTGACTAGTTTATAGGAGCAATAATTCCAATGGAATATTACCCCAGAAAGGAAGCTCCGTATATAGTGATCCTGTTGTATTTTTTACCCCTAATAATATAATGCTTATAAAAGAAGACAATAAAGGTAAACTGGTTGGTATAGTCTTACCAATATTGCATAACCATGTAAGTTCAGAGACTGGTATCTTTTGACATTGATACCAGAGTTTCCCTGTATACAATTTATTCGCTAACAGTGATAGTTAGTTGCTTGCTCCTGTTGGTCTCGAAGCGGTCCATCGTCTTTATATCCAAGATCATGGATATTGAGATGCCTAAACCGATCAGCATGATGAATGTTACCATTAAGCCGGACCTGATGATAAAAAGGAAAACAATGAAAAAGATACCACGATAAGTAGAGCTGCAACATTCTGATCGCAATGTCTCCATGAAAATGAAAATTCTCAATTTGGATACAGTAGCTAAACCTAATATAAGTACTTAGGAAACGCTAAAGTATGGAGTAAACTAAAACTTACCAAATAGGTACAGTAGTGAACCCAATACAGTCGAAGGCATCGGCAAACTTCTCTGTGCTGTCCATGAAGATTTGCATCTGTGAACAAAGTTTAAATATCTTTACTAATTAACTCCTAAAACGGGAGGGTTTACCAATAATGCACAGGAAGTGGTTTGAATTTCAATCGATCACCAGTCCAGCGTGTAAGCAGATAGACTAAAGTTCCTTCGCAGTAATCGAAATATATCTAGACCAGAGCTTCACTGCCGATTCTCTTACCTGTACATCGGGCAACGTCAAAGTGGCATCTTCATTGGAGTAGACGAGAGGTAGCGAGCAGTGGTAGGATCGTCCGAGCACGGCGGATGGTGCGTCGGGTGGGCTTGGTGCCTGCATGCTTATCCCCGTCGTCTCCAGCCCGAACTTCACCTCCACTCCTACTGCCGTCCACCACCCCGCTGACTGCTTGAAGCTGAACTCTAGTGTTATCTGAAAAACAATTTTATGATGAAGAAAACGCCAGTTCTTCAAAATTTAGAAATAATTCTGATTTCTAGAAAATCCCAGTCTTTTGTGGTTAACATCCAGCTTGCCAGATTCTAACCTATCCTTCCTGAACCAAAGTTAAAGTCCAAGTCAAAGTTTTTTATTACAACTGGGCCTTTGCAAGCACTTTCAAGACGTCATGGTTCTAGGTGCCGTTTCTTACCTTGTCCCTACTATCACCGTCGACGAATCTGACGACCAGCATGGTGTAAAGCCGGGTAGGTTTGACGGTGGGCTCCCCGACGGGCGTGCTGAGTCTGATGGTGGTGCCATTAGCGCGACGAAGCTCCGGCCAGCCTGAGGAGTACAGCAGAGCACCTTTGCCGGGAGGACCTGAGGATGATACTTCAGTATTAATTAGGAATTTATAAACGGATCTCCTACTCGGCATACCACCATATTGAAGAAAAACTTCAACCGTAGACTATAAATTAGAATTTCCGTCTAAAATACACCGTGCTCCAACCGGGCACAAAACCGACCTCAACGTCAACCCCTGCTTCCTATCATTAGGCCTTGGAATATTCATACACCTCGAAGTGCCAACGGAATTTGAACCTTACCTGTGGCATTATAAAGTGCAAACTTCTGCATGTTCTTCGAAGGCTTCTCATCTTCAGTGGAGGCTGTCGTAGTAGTGGTATCGTTTGACGCCTGGCGTCGAACCCGAGACCATGGCTCACCGTCCATATAGTCCACTGACTGACTTTGGGATACTGAGTTACCTAAAGAAAAAAAGGTTTTTATTATTTTTGTCACACATCTGTATACAAACCAAGCATGTTTCTGTCACACAGATGTATGTTGCGTGCATAAATGTTGAATGTGTCTATGTTGCTTTTACCCATATTGCTAAATGAATATAATAATATAAAGAAATTTTGAAAAAAAATTAAAAGAAAATTGGAAGTGCCTGTAAAGGCCCAGTTGAAATAAAAAAAAATACTTTGACTTTGACTTTGAACTATGTCAGGATAATGCCGTAAATAATTGCACCTTATAATGTGGGATGTATTGCATGTTTGATGCGTATTTGACATCAACTTTAAATCTACAACCCTGTTCTCTATATTTGTTAACATAAATATCAATCAAACTATTTATAGATTTACTCTTAAACTTAGATATAAGTTTTAAGAGTTGTACGAGAATCAGACAAATGCACCGAGTTATATCTATTTGTATCTCGCCGTAGAATAGCGTAATAATTTTATTCTAATTTCAGTAAATCGCTAGGAGTTTTAGTTTTAAACACGAAATAAAGCCTACGGAATCAGGTTAAGTACCTAAGATGCCCAGAACCCTGCCAGCTCCGTAGATGTCCTGCAGCCGGGCAAACGTCTCCGTCATCTGCGCGTCGCGCTCTGACCATGGACCCTGAAGAGTCAGTACCTGTGGGAGAAACCTTGGGTGTTCCATAAACCAACGATAATCTTGTAGTTGCTGAAAGACAACCCATGATGGAACAAAATAACTTCATATGACTTTTAAAAATATATCTAGATTTCGTGGTATTTGGCACTTGCAGTTTGAATCAATTTCATATTTTATCTGCATTATCTGTAGCGGTATAGTATGTTTAAAAAAAAGTCACAAACCTCGAAAGTTATTACATTTCTAAAAAGGTAATTTTTCTGCGATTCTGTTCCGTCATCAGCTGATCATTAAGCACCCGCAAGATCATCATTGGTTTATGAAACACCCCTAACACTAAATTTGTTTTATTCTAAATTAATATTAATATTAAATATAACACTCCTTCCACTTATTTGCTCCAATCCACACCAATTACACTAACTTAATATGTTACTGTTTCGGTTAGCCCACATCATCATCCCGCCCGTACTTATTCTAAATTAATAATAATATTATTATTACAAATTAAAGTACTTAACCTATTAATAAAAACTTGTCATATCTCATTCATAACTGACACACACACTCGCTCTCATACATTACTGTTGTTATACCTACATTCATTGCAAATAAATATTACATCAATTCTATCCTGCATCAACATTTCACAATCACTTTTGATGTTATTGACTAATGTTGTTATTATTCACTGGGACATCACCACAAATGCCAATTAATAATATATTTCAGATACTGAAAATATTCAAATCAAATCAAATCATTTTATTTGCATGAAATGTGGTATAGGTAAAGATGGTAAATAGATTATTATTTACCTTCTCTTAAAATAATCTAGTATTATTCGTACTCCATTGATTTAGGAAGTGTTTTAACTTTCACCAGTACAAGTATACATACAACCAACTCCATAATTGTTATGTATTATATCACCACCACACAATGAATGAAGGGTCTCAATGATCTCATCAATATTAAATAGTGACTGAATGATTTTGTCAGGCTAAGTTATAAATACAAAAGCACTTTCTTTCTCTTGAGAACCTCTCTCCTCATACACACTCCGGCACACATCTTGATCTGGCATACGATCCTTACCCACCTGCGTCTCATTGCTGATGTAGTCCGGATGCACGTCGAGAAAGTCCTGCGGCAGCACCAGCGTCGTCTGCCGCTCCAGCATCTTCCTCAGCCTCGGGAAGTACCCACTGGACAGCGGCACCGAGTCCTGGTTGTTGAACACCACGATCGCCGCCTGCTCGCTGTAAATTCGCATGAGCTCATCTTGATCCAAGTACTTCAAGGCGGGCCGCTTATACTTTTCCAAAGACTTTGGACCGAAGAACAGGAAGGGGCCTTCTAAATTGGCCTGAACTGAGTATAGGAAGAGCAGAATGAGCTGCACTTTGTAACGCATGTTGCTCGGGCGGGGTGAGGCCCATGTCTGAGGGCGCGGACGGCCGCCGGGGCTAGGGGCGCGTATCGACCGGAGCAGCGCGCATGCGTCGACTGGGCTCTAAATAGACCTTACAATATATTATATAATCGCCCCCTCCGTACCTAAGGGTTACCTGCAGACGTCTAGACTGACATATTAATGAATTTGTGTGGGATAATATCGACAGGATGCTTCGAGGGGAGACGAATGGTCAATCTGGTGTGCGTCGGAAGTCGCGGACAGCTCACCTTCTGTAGTGTAACTGTTCAAGTGTTAAGTCAGCTGAAGGAGATAGATTATCGTTATTATTGTATCATACTTCGAGGACTTGGCAATCTATCTTTTTATGGTGTTGTAGTGAAACAATGCACTTATAGACCACAGATAGACGTATGGATTTTTTTAAAGTTGCATATTGTCTGTCTCCCCTTAACACGGATGCACTGTGTTATAATATAGTTCTATTAGTACATAGTAGGATATTGAAGACTGTATTGAAGACTGTATCGAAGGCAATATAAATAGTTAATATAGTAGAGGCGGCATTCAATCGCTGTTAAGGGTTTGATATTGAATACATACATTTATTGACTGCTGGAACGTCTATTGGTTACTAAATTATGTAAAGCAAAAGTAGTGAGGCGTCTTGTAGTGCGGTGAATACAAATACAAATATACTTTATTCGCAGTGAATAGGATATCTTTTACAGTGCATCTTGTAAGTTGTAATACAGCGTGCGGCAAACGCGAGCGCTTAAATTGTTAGTTAGTTTGTTTTTCTATAGAAAAACAAACTAACGACTATTTAAAAATATGTTCTCAACATGACCTAAAAAATAATAAAGTTCTGTGTTCATACAGCACTTGACCATATCTCCCGACATGTGAAGTTGTAATTATTAATATGACCTTGCAAAACAAAGTGATAAATTGAATTGAATTGAAATTTAAAACTTCGCCACAAATCTTCAACGACAACTCGCATTATAGCAGTTTGGTGGACTAAACCTTTTCTACCTTCATTCTGGAAAGAGTCCCATGCCCAGCAGTGGGACAAGAGAGTCTGGACAAATTATTTTATTATTATTATAATATTTATTAATAGTGCGTTTTTTTTTTTGGCCCACCCACCCAAGGGCCTTGTATCGCGTGGATACGATTTACAAACGTACATACATCCCCGGAATCCCTCAATTAGACCAGGAAAAACTATTTATTAATCACACAAATATTTGCTCCGTGTGGGAATGGAACCGCAGATCGTAGCGCAAAAATCCAACTGAATTACATGCCTTTGAGCACCAATTCTGGGAAATCTATTATGTTTTCAATTTAATAGGACCTTAATCAATCGAAGAGGTTGAACATGACACCAACTGTACCATCAAGCCTTAGGCCGGGAAACGCTTATATAAGAAAGGATAGATCGTCTTCTGTCGCTGTGAAGAATAATTCATAATAAAACAACGCATTAGTAACAAGTAATGTATTAAATACTTATGTACAGTTTGGTATACTAAACATCTACAGTCTATAGGCGAATGTGTCTGAGAGCAACGATCAGTAACAGTAGCAGCGCGTGCGCCGGTGACGTCATCGTTGCCGACGACGGACTCGACGAGAAGAAGTACGAGTTCTCTGGAAAAAACAAAAAGAATATTATTATAAATTATTTGTTTTAGTTTTTTTATTTGTACATTGTTGAAGTAATGTCGTAGAAGACGTACGAAAACCGGGAAGCGGCAAGATTTTTTTACATAGTTAGTTAGTTACAGGTGAAGCTAATAAAAGCGTTTTAAAAAGAAACAAGGTGACTCCTACAAAAAATCTAGTTTCTACCAGCAAACGTGTTCCTCGAGGCAAACTAGCAACCTGTTGAGCAAGAAACGTAACTTATTGTGGTAGGTAAGTACCAGTGGCGAAGAGTCCATACAACCCGATGCCCATCGGCTTCCCTTTAGGAATTAGTTAGTGCATAGACCAACGTAATATTGCCTGTTATTCAGTTAGGTCGAGATCTTCCATATATTACTATACATATCTATAGATTACAAGAGACGGTATGGATTTTTGTCTTGCAGCATTCATTGCAGTAATTTTTAGAGGGATTTATGGGACGGCTTCCCCTTTTAAAACTGTCACCCTTCGCCACTGGTAAGTACTTGCCTACCACAATATTCTATGTTGTTGGATTCCCATAACTTTTAAGGAACAACAAGGAGCAGCCCATGATAGAAACAGTGGCAAGTTGCCAGCCTGTTGCTCGAATGACAAACTATGGTAAGAACAGCAATAGATTCTTCGGCTTACGGGGCAGAAAGGAAAGGAATAAATGCTTCACGCTTTTTAGCCACGGTCCCACTTGATAGTAATGTGATTTGATTTATAGGCGGAAGCCTTGATTTAAGAAGCCTATGTACTCTCGGTTTGAAAACCTAAGTCTACTAGCCTAAGAATACGGCAAGGAATCTCTCCGATGAGAATGGTGAAGGAGAACTATTCAGTTCGAGCGTATATTACCTATAATGTCGACAGTATTTTTTGTCGCCACTGGAATCTTAGAAGTACCAAACAAGTTAATAATTTAACATTCCTGCATGTAAGTTGCCCTCTATTGATTTAAGTTCCTATCTGCCAGTGTATGTGCCGCGCGGACAGAGCCCATGTACCAGGCTCATATAAACCTAAGGGAGTATTGATTGAGTGCCCGCCGCGCATGCGTCCCGCGGTCTTCGGGCTGGACCCACAAAGAGATGCAGACAAGAGCGCATCCCTATATATTGTATTTATGTTGTTGCAGGATACAGTGAAACTATGAAGAAGTGATAAATCTAATAAGGTTGCGAATCTCCTGATTATAAGGATCATCATGAGCTGTTTCCCAATTGGGGTCGACTTTTAGTTTAGCCAGATGCGGTTGTGTATCATAATTCCATACAGAGCGTCTACCCTGACCTTCGCAACCCAAATAAGATTTACGGGAGTTCAAGGTTACCCAGATGTCATATTTTCGGACTCCTTACTTGCATTACAATTTTTTTATATATTTGTTCTCCAAGCATGGATGTGACAAGATAACATGATTTTTTTCTCGTGTATATATCAGAGGCATATTTTTATTGAATGACTTTTTATTTGTAAGTCTACAGGCTTTTGTCACGCGCACTTTGCCACGTGAAGGGGTCATAAATAAGAGTTGGACAATTTCCAAACTTAGTCGTCACTTACCCGAACATGCACGTGAGTAAAGCCTTACAAATTCATAAACTGAAAAGTTGCCTAACCGTGATTTTATTTCGGCACATTCTGAATGTTCATTCTTCTTGTAATCTCGAATTCTCGACTGGGAAAAATAACGCAATCATTTTTTTAGGGCTTTATAAATGGTAACAAAGCATTTGAAGGCCAAAAAAGTGTTGAAACTGTATTTCAATTGAAATTTTATACGCCTCCGCGTAATCCTTGCTTTATGATCAGATTAGTGGTTAACAGGAAAAGCTGAACGAAGAAAATATACGACTTTTAAGTACATTTTCCAATACTAAAAATAATTAAAAAACAGGACAAATGAAGCGTCACTAGCTCAAGAACCTGTGCATGTTTGCATGCTCATGTTGTACTGCTTATATTTTTCGCACGCCACGTTTGGCAAACAAATTGGTAAATGCAACACGTTGTTAGCTTCCATTATAACAACACGACAGAAATATTTATGTTTATGTGTCGACTTACTTTTCCTTTCATTGGGGTCTGTGGTGCCGCACTGCCGGAACGATATGGTCTTCTTTCGCTTCGTGTTCACGTAGCCAGGGATGAAGATACTGGGCGAGTCCAGGCGACCTGAGGCCAGCAACCTGAAACACGTGTTTAAATTGTAGATAAATATAATATATTAACTAGGTGCCTATGCACTATAAGCTCTTCTTCTCTCCTACATTTTGTTGTGCCCAACAAGGTCCATAATTATTGTTATTTACAAAAAAATACAATAACCTTACGGTAAGGTGTTTTTCTACTGATAAGTTTAGTCTTATTAGATCTGCTGTATGTCAGTCAAAGTGTTAGTAAGCTATAATTATTGGCGTTCCTACAACATGAGCTCAAGTTCATGTATGAAGCCAGCATAGTACAGGCGTGCTTGCAGAATTACAACGAAGAGGAGATCCGCAGAGCAAGAATGCTGATGTACGAGTCACTGGACACGGCCACACAATAACGGACTGCAGCAATAATCCAGGAGATCTGTTTTTGGTGATCGCTAACTCTCTTGCTTGATGTACTCGTATATTTCCTCTTTCGGGAGATCTTTCACCAATGGACGACAATGTACGTACTTGGTAAAGTCGAGCTCCAGCCTGCTGGCCTGAGGGCCGGTGAAGTGCAGTAGCAGCTGTATACAGGTCCCTCCGTGTAGCGTCCTCGTTTTCCTCGCGTCGACGCTCATCATCCACTCAGGGACACCCAACACGCGACGCATGTCTTCCAGGAACATGCCACTAACAAATGAATAATTTAGTTTTTTTTTTTGTATAGCTGTTGCCCGCGGTTTCACTTGCATCCTAGGGGAACTACTTCATGGACCCGGAAAAAAAGTATCTTATATGTTAATCTAAGACATGGGGGGCTAAAAAGGCCGCTTTAGATGAATCACAATATGATTCATATTATGAATATCAAAATATCTACTTAATTGACGACTCTTATTGTCATCCGCATAAGGTTCATATTCAGTAATAATCTGTTTGACAGTTACTATGCAGATCATTAGATGAATTGCTCAATGTGGCCTTTTTAGGCCCCATGGTCTACCCATCAGCAGATGCGTGATTGTTTAACAAACATCCAAACAAACAATTTTCTGAAACTTTCATTTATAATTTTATTTTTATACGCCTGCATCACCATGAGGCGGTTAAATGTGAAGGAAGAATTTGATAAAGTAAGCAGGGGCGCGGTAGCTCGGTTGGCAAGAACGGCTGGTGTACTGAACCAGAAGGTCAAAGGTTCAAGTGCTGCTCGCGGTAGAATTTATCTTTCCACAAAATTTTATTCATTTATTTCATTATTTATTAACTGTAATAATTAATGAATGTATACTCACAGCACAAACCTCGGCGGCTTCATAATATTGACATACTTAATAATATCCTTATCGGGCTCGATGTTGGCGCACGCGAACCTCTCGGAGCTCTTCTCTGGACCGAA
This sequence comes from Allophyes oxyacanthae, assembly GCA_932294325.1. Classification (NCBI taxonomy): domain Eukaryota; kingdom Metazoa; phylum Arthropoda; class Insecta; order Lepidoptera; family Noctuidae; genus Allophyes; species Allophyes oxyacanthae. Next base: position 12,174,949 of record OW028631.1, read on the forward strand.
GATCACGATGGACCGGCCCAGGGCGCTCACTGTGCCTTCTAGAGGGAAGTTGCTGTCCATAAACATCTGGCGGTTGCTGCCTATGTCTGGAAATTGAGGATAAATTGGTTAAGTTCTAGGGGAGTTGAAAGTGGACTGAATATAAAAGACTAGAAGATTTACATGGCAGGATTCGTTTTGGTCCTAAGGTACGCGGGTTTGATGACTGCGTCGCTACTTATATTAGTGGAGCGTAGATTTATTTTTCGCGTACAGATAATACTCGTTTTTGACCAAGTGAATAGTTTTTTGAAGATTCAAGATAAACTGTATTCCAGTGGTGTACAATTTAATAAAGGTAATAAACGTAGCAATTATGTTTTATATGCACCATAAATTGGATATGTTCGGCCACGGGATTTTAAAAGCAAAACATTCCTTGACCATAAGCTAAGATGAAGCTAAGTGATTATAATATTAATTGTTGCGTTCATTGTAGTTGGTATACTTACTGATGGTACCGAGTCTAGCGGTGAGGTCACCGACGTCGCACCTCAGCGGATTGTCTGGACCACACTCCTGACTGTACAGGTCGTGCTGCGAACGATATACACTAATATTAATAAAGTGATTGTAAGCATCACATCAGTGATCACCATAGATATAGGCGTATTAATATACGACCACGGTTCATTTGTGTGTGGAAATCCAATCCCGTGTAAAATGGGAGCGAGACCTTCTCTATTTGAAGACTACAGGATCATTCCCAGGGTGTTACTGAGATCAATTTGCTTTATCTGGAATTTATAACTCAAGAACAACTCCTACTCCTTTTCTGTGCATGCGGTTAGGTTGTGGAATGTGCTCCCCGCCCGATGAAAGAAGCTGTAAAACTGTCTATTTGTTCAAGAAACGTTTAAAACAGCACTACCTTTCCTCTGCTACATAGTTTTTATTTTATTTAGTTAGGTATATTTAATGTATGCATTTTTATTCTGGCGTGTTAGGTATGTATTCATGTATTTTATGTAAATTATTTATACGTATCCTTACACACTGTGTCTACATTTCTTCTTTTTAATCTCTCTTCTCGCAGGTCTACTGGAAGAGATTTCTTTGGCAATAAGCAGTACCTCTGTACTTTATGCTCCTACTTCATATTTCTTATGTATTCTATGTGTGCATTAATTGTTAAATAAATAAATAATGCTCCTTTGCGACCGCTGGATGAATAAGGTGGTTTCATGAATGAGGTTCATTTGTACTCACGTTAAGTGGATCAGCCAGCTGTGTGAAGTACGGGTTCCACCGGTAGCCTCCCGCGACGCACCGCGTGTTGGTCACCTTGACTGCGGCGTCCACGCCGACGGGGTTCACGAATATGGCCCAGTTGTGGTTCAGCGTCTGTAAACGGTAATATCAAATTAATATAACACTTTCCAATTATCTCCACATACGCCTAGGCCTTTCTAGTCCCGATCCCGGGGTACTTGTACTTGTACTCATCGTTATGAACAACTTATTTTTTTTCGCGGTTTTGTCTTTGGTTCCATAATAAAAGTTGTTCATAATGATGAGTGAGTGAGTGGTCTAATGGTGAGTGGGTGATAACCTCTTAAAGGGATTCGACATAGAAATATTGAACCTTATATATACTTACGACAAAGTCTGGAACTCTATACCTCAGATGTAGTGTAATGACCAACACTACTTCAAGAAACAAAATATTATACAAGTTAGGGTAGTCGCTCTTGTACCCTCTGATCGTCAGCTAAGAATGGCCTACCACTTCCTTTTTAATATTGTCGGACCCTACTTAGAGGTTAATGGATGTTCAGTATCATCCAATATGCTTATCTTCAACAATGATTTCTGCCGAACTTTAACAGAATGACGAAGAGCTAGCTGACTAACACTATGTTATAATACATTTGAAACAGGAAGAATTAATTTTGAATCAATTTTAGTCAATGCATTCTACAGAGATCTACAATGGATGAAACTGTATGGCCCTACTTACCAGATTAGTGTCCCTAACTCCCGGATGCCTCAGCTTGACCTCTATGACCGTGTCACTGGCGCTGCCGTCGTTGTGGATGAGCTGCGTGAACCGGATGTAGCCCGATGCGAACCCGCCAGGGTGGTGGAAGGAGGCGATGGCGCGGAGCTCTCTAGCCTCTGAGGGGCTGTAGCCTCGCTCTATTGAGGAGCAGGCCCAACGACGGTTTTTCTGGAACGATAATCAAAATTGTGGTGAACTCAGAGGTACAGTTTATTTACGTGCGGTTTCTGACAAACATAATGCCGTCCCCTTTCATCTCGTGGATATGAGGAATTATGTCAAGAAGATAGCATATAGCAGTCATAGCAGATAGGTAGAAGCACGATACGATACGATGCAATACGATAGTTGATTGATTGCTTTTTTAATTTTTTTTCTCATGTGTATTTGTTTATTTTGGTATTTTTTTATCGTGTTTGTGTTTTGTTTTTCGGTAATCCTGTATTATTTATTCGTTATAGCTTATTTGTAATTGTGTGTGTGTGTTTTTGTGGATAATAAATATTATTTCTTTTCTATCTTTCTTTCTTTCATCCTCCGGTGTGCTCATAAAACAACATACTGCTAACACCGATACATCATTTCAAGCGTTCTGATTATGCCAATGTTCGTACACGACTGCTTTTGGCAGAGGACTACAAGGAACCCTATGCTCAGTAGTATTTAGGAGACACAAGACAAGACTTCTTGTAGGCCTGCGGTACGTCGACATAACCTACCAATGTTCACCATACTTTTGACAGCATTTGAAGTAAACTGCAAATTGAGCCAATGGAGGCCAATGATAACAGATCTCAATAGAATAATCGAAACACAAACCTTTTTATGTAGCACAACTGATCTTCCGAGCACACTGTGAGGCCCGAACAGCGTCAGTTGCGTCTCGTTGTAGTACGTGGTGAGGGATCGTGATTCCACTAGACCGTATTTAGACCCCAGGTCACCCAGCTCGTACTGGTCTGCAGTTCCTGTACCATATTATAACACTTAATATTATTTGTAGAAATATAACAACTGTGGAATTTAGATCATGGGAAGACGAAGAACACTGCAAAGTATCGAAACAATTTTACTTATTTATTTGCTTTGAAAATAAACCGACCAAAATCAGTGGGTTACCAAATACTAGTATTTATAATATTCCGATTTCCGAACAGGCAACACATCATGGACCCAAACTGATGGATATCTTAAGCCTTTAGTGAACCTATTTACTAATTCATGGTATATCATCGTTTTACAGGACAAAGACTTATTTCTAAGTCTATCGCGTGATGAAATTCATAAAAATCGCAGACCTTACCTTTAGTGGGTGGAGGACTGAGAGACTTGTTGACATGGTACGGGTTGAAGGTATCGTACAGCGTGGTCTTCTCGCACGGAAACTCCAGGTCCTTCTCCACTGGCACCTGTAATATGGTAAGCAAGGCTGTAAACGACAAGCTATTGGAGGTTTGGTGACGTAGACCCAGCCTTCTTGAACGACGCTGCTGCTCAAACCCCAGAATGGATGGCATAGATTTTGACTGTTACGGTCTTCAGAGCCTCTCATTGGTAGGAGCCATTGTTAGCTGGTGAGCTTTAAGTTGAATAGTGTCAAAAGCGTGCACAGAAATTTCTCATAGGCGAAAACAATTTAGTGGTTTACTTCAAGTTAAATTATGTTTGTGATTAGCCACCTCACCCTAAGATGACGTACCGACCCAAATATCCTTAAATTAACTGATAACACAAACATATTACCGTTTGTATTACATAATACTTTATTTAATAGGGTTTAATAGGGCGATTTAGTGATTATGTTAATAAGAAAGGCAGCTTTGTCCTCCTGTATTCTTAGAACGACATACTGTGATTACTAATCCATCAACCAAATCTGTGAATTTTCAGGAACTTTTCCTTCTTTTTCCCCTATACTCATATTATTATCTACTCACCACGTGTATCTTGTAGTTATTAACATCCACTAAACCGTCCAGCGTGATCTGCACGTTGGTGACGTCGTACTCGGACTGTTGCGTCATCTCGATGCGGCCCTTCAGAGGAGCAGGCTCGCCGTTGCCGAACCAGTCGCGGACTACAGCCTTGCGGCGGTGCAGGCCATTTACACTAAAGAAATGAAAAGAAAAACATAAAAAAAATTATTAATCATATTATGAAATGCTCATTGTTGGAGGTTTTTAGGGCGGTAAAAATGAGAATTTTTTGTTCTTTTTTTGGTCCTTCGAGTTGGATTTGAATTAGTAGCCCATGGAGTGAACAAGATATGAATAGAAAAAGGTGACATTTATACAATCTTCTGCGTAGAGTGCCTCTCCATCGTTGGAGGTTGGCAGTCAGCAGGTAGAGAACATAGCAAACTTCAAGGCTCTCTATTCATCTCTATCTATTTATACATAGAGGTAGGTAAATTTTCATATTATAATTGCAATAAAATTATTATCTGATTCAAGGTGATCAAATGCCTGTTGTAATTGACTGAGCAATCAGTGTTATGCTGTACTTTAAGCATTTTTTCTTTATCTGTCTTTATTGTATTTTCAGCACGCTTCGAAGCACATAGGGAAGGTTCCAATTTCTCTTAAGAAAGGGGACTGTATAACAGTAGACTGTTTTATATAAACTCACATAGAACACGCCATCCGCTCTCCCCGGGCGACAGGCCCGTGGTCGTCGTAGATGACGAGCGACTTCCTCATGATGGAGTGCTTCCCCGCTAGCCCCACCACGGTGTCGGTGAACAGGCGCCGCGTTAACCGCGCTGAGTCCACCTTCTTGCCTGCTACTGCCAATGTGCCGTGTCTGGAAATTAAAAATGTGAAAATTGACTACCTGAACGTGACTTATATTAATGCTGCTTGCTGATATAGGATGTATGGTAAAGGCATCTATCTATTGCTACTTCTAGATATTACGACAGCAGAGACATGAATTAGCGCAGGTTATTACCAGAATTACTATTTCACTAGATGCTTCTTGCCACTTACCGGACACATATAAATGTAATACTTGGAATATAATATTTAGTTATACCTTTACTTCTAGCTTTCTAAGATTTAGACCCATCAGGCCCAACTTGATCAGGTAGATTAATAACATGACACTTGAAGAAGTTTCATTTCTCACCTAAGACTTTAGAATAGAATAGAATAGATCTTTATTTCATGTAAACCAGATACAGGCACTTATGAAATGTCGAGACTCTAGGTGCACGGTTCCAAATAGTAGACCCATGACATCGCTAATTACTTCGTCCATTTGAAACTCTAATTTACGTCACAATTAGTAATACCTGGTGTTAAAGTCTCCGAGCCTGCAGAGTCCCTCGAGCCCGGGTCTGCAGTAGGACTCGGGGTGTCTCGTGTCTATGTCAAGCGCGTGTGGCTGGAACACGCGGCCTGCACTGAGGCACCTAGCCGTCCAGTTGTAGTAGTCTGCTCCCGGGGCGTGCTCGTGGATTGCCCAGCGGTGGTCCCGCGTGTTGTTTACGTTAGCGCCGTCAGCGTGAACCTGTAACATGTAGGTTCAAGAATATTAATAATTATAAAATAAAATTGAATCAATTTCGATAATCGAAATAACTGACTGACTTTCAAGCTTGAAAGGTGTCTACAACCTATTACGGATGTAGAGTAAAGTTGGTATGCCTTGCTTTCCGGTGATTGCACTGACTGTTCCTAGCCTTCACCCGAAGTACAACTACAGGTAGGACTGTAGTACCGCCCCAGTCGACCTCGTAACATGGAAATCTGCTACCCACCATGCTCTCGATGATGATGGTGGTGTCCTCCCAGGGCTTGTCCTGCGGCTGTCTGAAGATCACGCGTCCCACCAGCGGGTAGCGGAAGATGACCTGCGCAGAGAACATCGGCGTCTGGAACTCCGTGTCCAGCTCGTACTGCAGGATGGTGCCGCAGATGTCACGCTTTGGACGACGTCTGTGGGGAATGAGATACTTAGTCATTACATTGTGAAGACTTAAATAAAATCAGCATAAGTGGTAGGTACAGATCAAGGATTCGTTATGTTTATAGGAAACTTTTGAACACTTTGCCCTGATTTAGAAGGTATACTAAATAGTGTGCCTGGAAGTAATTTCCTGAAGCACTAGCTGAATTTTAACAAGGTTGGATTCTCCACTCTGATTTTGTTTTGTTTCGTGGTTTCAGTCAGATAAATGCACAAACAACCAGACTTGATGTAAATATCTTTAGTTCCTTAAAATAAAAGCTTTGAATTAAATAATACGTTACCTCTCCAGCACCAGCGCTCTGTGCACCACACTGTTGACCCCCTGCAGAGGGAGGTACACGTCCCAGTACGCTCCGCTCAGCTCATTAGCCAAGCCAGGCAGAAGGTACTTGTGGTTCAGGTACTCTGTGCGGTCCTTGTGCTTGCCCAGCAGGTCTCCCACTGGGTACTGGTCCTGGGTGCCCATACCTGAAATTAATGGAATTAAAAGTATAGGTAAAAACATAGATACAAGGATTACCTACCTTACCTACCTCAAGGAATGCGTACCTTAGCAATAAGTCGAGAGAAACTTTGGACCAAAAAGACGTATTTGCATTTAAAGTTTCCGAACTATGAAACAAATTTTTAGTTAGTATCTTGCTTAAGAATTTCATACTTCATGTGCTTCATATCATATTTCATCCGTTTAGTTTCCGAGAAAATAAGACGAAACGTTAGTTTCGTACTCAAGTTGAAACTACAGAACTATTATACCGGATAAAATTATATCATTTTTAGTCGACACCATCTTATTACTGTAGAAATACCTTCTCTGCATCCGTCCACAAATTCCTGTGCATCTTCCCTGGACAATCTCTTTAGAAATCATCATAATATCTCCTAAACAAATCCCAAACAACGGCGCACCGTCTATGTAAGTCACGCAAAGAATTCGTTCAATTGACGTATTGAGTACGAATGGAGTTATTTTGGAAACAAATGTGGCGATCGTGAGAATACCGCGGGACGTTGCCTGGCGTCGTAAACACCTCTGTTTGTTGGCGACCTGGCCACTTGGCCCGCCACCAAACTAACACGGTACAACGCGAGCTACGAGATTGTTCTGATTGGAAAAACTTCCATGACAGATTATTGACGGCTTCATTAAACTAGTAGCAACAAGCGCGACTGTGGAGAGGAAGCTCTGGGTTCAATAACCAAATACGGAGACTTGTTTTTTAGATTTAAGAAATGATGTAGACATAGATACACAAATTCCTTCTTTATCACAATTGTCATACGATACACAACATTCATAAATTCCAACGGATAGAATCTTTGACCTAATTTCTATTCATAACATGAACCGATGTTCTATGTTTAGAGGCGGTTCTGAAATAGAAAAACTTTTGTATCTGATTTGTCGTAGGGATTAAATCCTCCTTTATTTAAATATGTAGGATATCTCCCTTTTTTCTTATCTTCTCTTCTTTGTCGTTTTACTCTTGACAGAGCGGTCGAGGTCGTCATGTAGTACCCTTATCAGAGGCAGACTGATTTGAGCCTCATTATATCTCGCCATCGGTTTCTGTTGGCACACATTCTGATGCAGCACTCATGCAAGGGCTCACCCACACAGAATTTGATTTGGTCGACTCATCATAGGTGACCTTCCACGCTGTCTGGTGTCTTCCACCTCGCCGAAAAGACACTTTCTTAACTTAGATACAGTAAAATATCATACTTATCTACATCTAAATTCAGAACTCACCAGGAGGCGGTATCTTCTTCAAATCAATACCAGTAGGATTATAAATCTTCCCTGTAGTATTGCACACGGAGTCCACGTCATCATCCACGACCTTCGGAGGCAGTTCCTGCACGTTGTACTGGAGGACGGAGCTGACGAAGCGCAGGTTGGACTCGTAGTCCTGGTCGGTGGCTGCCAGCTGGAAGTTGGTCCAGGTGGGGTCGAAGGGGGAACGCTGCGTGAAGTCTATGGAGCCTCGGATGCCGTCCATGTTTATAAGAGCTCTGGAAATGTTTATGATAAAACATAATCAAGGCTTTCTGTGCTACATGTGATGGGTTCAAAACTCGCAGAAAATATATGCTTTTGGGGTACTGGTAGTTGTTCATGGTCTGGGAGTGTGTGCACTGTGCATATTGAGATTTATGTCTGTAAACTGTACCCACGGTGCAGCAAAAATCACAGTATCGTACAAAATACTTTTTGAGAACTATTAAAAAGTAATTGTCCTTTGCGAATGTCGTTAAATGTCGTTAAATCTTATATTTAGCATACTTACGCGATCTAATTGCGAATCTTACAAATACATTTTAACAGAGCATGTCATCTGACTAAGTACTGCGTTTTTTTATTTTTTACTTTCTTTATCTATTCTGTGCTATTTTTACCCGACTGCCCCAGAAGGAGGGTAATGTTTTCTATCTTCGTGATACACATGACTGAGAAATCATCGAGTATCTTCGGTATGTGCTACACTGGGCATTCTTAGGAAGTATTGCAATAATATCCTGATCTACCGCAGTTTGTTGTTATTCGTAAACAATCATTGGTATCATCTGCTATCCATCCTTCAGATATAAGTCTAATGAATTCTCCAACATGCAAAGAGAATAATAGGGTGATCGCAACGCCAAAGCAGAAAGCCTTAATTAAATAAATATTAAGCCTAGGTGATCTTAGAAATTAACTTCGCATTATTTTTGTGAAATTAAACATAAGTACTAATTACGGTACAATCGCACTAATATTACAAATGCGAAAGTAACTCTGTCTGTCTGTCTGTTTGTTAACTATTCGCGACTAAACGGTTGAACTGAAAATTTGACAAAAAATAGTGTGCATCATGACTTCATGAGGAAGGACATAGGCTACATTTTTCAATAATCGCAGCATACAAAGTCCTCTCGGCCTAAGTCACAGCCACAGCTATAGTTAGAAATATAATATATTAATCGGCAAATTATGGGACCAGTGCATAATCGTTTTAAAAACATAGCAAAACAAATAATAGGCTAAAACTAAAAAGGTATCAAGCAAGAAGAAATAATCTTCAAACAGAAACATAGCTATTGAATAACTTGTTTGTTTTGGTTAAATAGTTTGTTCTAGAATATAGAATTTATAGTTTGTTGATCTAACGTGTGGCCGAAAATAGCTCGCCAAGGACAGTATTATTCTCATAATATTACCAGCAGCTCACCGTTGGGTTTTACGTGTAGATTTATTTTAAGTTCAATAATTTATTCATTGTTTTCATAGGGAACCATCAAATAAACCCATCGATGCCAATTACCTACATGGCTGTAAGAAAAAGGCGATTAACATTTTAGTTTTTGGTTCTGACTTGTAAGTTAATATATATCGAATCAACTACTCACTTGGTACTTTTCGGCTGCATCGGCCTCAGCTTGGCACACGCCAGGAAACTATCCGAATGTCTGTTATCATATATCACCACATACAAACTCCTCCGAGTCACTTCCATATCACTTCGCAGAACATTTATCACTTCATCTTTAAACAGTGTCTTTGTCTTCATCACATTCGCGTCCGTAGCCACCTTGATCAGACCTAGCCTACTGTCCAGGTCTCCCACACTCATACCATCCCCACTGTTTTCAGGATCAAACACTAGTTGAAGAACATTACAGTTATCTTCATAATTTCCTTTGTCAGCATCAAAGATGTCCGTCACAAATAACTTCCACTTATGTTCAGTAAATTCTACTTTCTCTGATACAGCTTTGGTATGGTACAAGTCTGCTTGGATGTAAGAATCTGTTTCGTCAGACTCCTTGGCTGAAAGCCATCTGAAATGCAGCGTCCCAGCCACTGGGGACGTGAACCTTGCTATAGCATTCTTCTCATAAGTCTTGTCGGTTGATAAAATTGATGCACAAATAATTCTATCTCGCTCAGCAGTTTCAAAAACAATACTCTTGCCCCACAGTCCATTGGGGCCTGTTAGAGTGGTTTTACTTTCGAACTCCGCGTGGTCTTTTCCAGGAATGATGAGGTAGCCTAATTCTTCAGTGAGATCTATTATTTCCCTCCCTAGATTGTCATCAGAGCACCTCGCCTCGGAGAGATCTCGGTAGTCGACGGGGTACTCGTGGATGGTCCACCGCCACACGCCGTCAGGGTACTGCAGGGTGGGCTTGAGGTTGGTCCTGATGCTGATGAGCGTGTCGTTCTTGTGGGAGAACTCCACCTCGCCGTGCAGCCCGTGCTGCGACAGGTAGGCTCGAAGGACCAGACATTTTGATATTTCTGTAAAGGAAACAGGTGTTATGATCAAAATTCACTTTTTTTCATATATTGTTCATGATTACTGATGATACATGATGACTCTACATTTGTATGATGTAAATGGGCAGCGGAATAAACTTTAAAATAGCTTTTATCCAAATAACAATAACCACCATTATACCACTAACCACTTAGGTAGTTAATGTAGGAATGTACCCATTTCCAGATCAATAAACAGTTTTATTTTGTAAACAATATCCTACTATACTGCTGCCTATTATTGCAATAATTATCACAATCCGAATTCCGCGCCTAAACCATACCACCTATACCTACTACCTACGTCGGAAAGAAAATATTATTATAAGCCAACGCAAAATGATTCCAAACTAAACCCAAAACCAGTTTCAGCCACTATATTGTAATTATTGTTTTTATTTTTTGTGTATTTTGTAAGCTGTCCCACTCTAGGAAATTTATTCTTCTTATTCTATAATTAATGATGTTTTTTACTAAATGTAAATAAATTTTTGGGTTTATTACCAGTCCTGGACCCTTCAACTTGTCTTAAAACTCAATATTTGCCTGACCCGGGATCGAACCTCGGAAGCGTCGCTTGCCTCATTATGCAGTCATTACTTAACTTTCCCTTCACGTGCAGTTATGCCACTGTCTCCAAACGTGACTGTAATAACAACCAGTTCGAGTCCGGACTCGGACAGTATGCCCTTGAGACATTTTATGTTTTTTGTTGTATTGGAAACAAACAAAGAAATAGGTAGGTATTGGTAGTTCGAAAGTTTGTTTCGAAATAAACTTTTATAAGTTAATTTGCCTATTTATATGCTTGCGGATTTTGTTAATGATGATTTGCTTAATGTTTCCGCTATTTCTATAGTTTGTTAAGTTATATCTAAGTTATGATCAGTTTAAACGTAAGTTATGCATAAGTTCATGAGTAATAAATAGTGATTAATTCGAAAATTATTTTCTCGGAGCTAAAAAATTACTTTACACACCTTTAGTTTAATTTTAATATATCTATTACCTAAGCTTTGCAACTAACTCGTTAAACTTATAAAAGTTTAATTTCGTCAACTAAATCCAAAACTTGACCATGTCTAATAATAGAAAAATCAACTTAAAACCAGTCAATCAAGGTTCAAAACTTGGACCAACTTTTGATCAAATGTATGCCAACGTAACTTACCAACACTTATCAACACAAAATACACTATACACAAGAACTTTGGTCGTACATCACGATACCCGTAGATCATTGTAACTAACACTATAAGTTTTCTATACCAACATCGTAACAAAAGGCATGGTACCACCGCACCGATTTCTCTCGCGGAGTGAAAGGCACTGGCCAGCACTGACTTACCTCAAGTATAACTTAACGGATGAAATGGACAGATAGTTAGAGCAGGATGGAAGACATTAAGGTCGTAGTCAGTAGTGGAAGTGACGAGACGTCACGCGAATTTGTTTTGGAATTTACGCGGTTATATCCGAGCAATTGTTAAAAATTCTGATCACAAACAATCGCCAAATGCGTAATCGAGATGGATGGGTCTTATTACCCTTTTTGCTTAAGATTTAGGTAATGATGGAAGAAGTTAACCTCTAGTAACTACCAGTGCTTGAGGACAAACAACAAACTATTAAATTCCGACTGACCATTGATCGGTAAAGAGAAGATCTACAAAGAAAGAGCATTTTACAAAAAGGTCCTACATTAACCTTTTAAATTTATTTATTTATTTAAATATAAGTTAACAGAATACCACCAAAGCATTTACATTTTAGTAGAAAATCAAATAAAAGCTATTATAACGGAACAAACTTAACTTAGACAAATTAAAATAAATATTAATATGAACTACTAAATATAAATATTAACAAATTTGATATGGCTTATCATGAAATTTATCGATATCTGTGTGCTGCGTGAACAGTTTCCTTCGTCGACGAAGACCATCGACGCCCCCGAATAAAGTAAACTTTCGGCACGCCCGCGCCCCCCCGTTTGGTTTAAATATTTTTATTTATTCGAAAGAACAATGTTCACTTAATGAATAAATTATACAGTACCTAGGTTAAAGTAGGTGCTATCCAGTAGGCAAGGGATTTAAAACGATTATCATATTACACAATACGCTCTCTTCAGAAAGACATGCCAAAACCATTCAACAAAAAAGAAATTTGAGAAAAGACACAATAGTTAGATACTTTTGTATGAATAATATTCATACAAAATATAAAGCCAAAGTCAAAGTCAAAGTCAAAGTCAAAGATTTTTATTTCAACTGGGCCTTTGCAGGCACTTTCAAAACGTCGTGATTCTAGGCGCACGGTTCCAAGTGGATTGGTCCTGGAGAAGATAGAGCCTTAGGCCTGGCCTGGAGAGCCTTAGGCCTGCCCTCTCCAATGTGGTCGGATACGTTAGTATCTAGTAGCCTGTGGGTCGGATTATGCACTTTGTTTGTCAGGAGATGGTAGTAGTGAATAGCTGTCTAAACCTACCATCCCCGTAACAAACAAAGATGGGTAGGTAGTTATGAATGCACATTTAGAATCTTAACTTATGTGCGCTCCGTCAGTATGCGCGAGTTGCCCCTTGTCATTCATCAGTTACTAACGTAGATTATCTTTTTTAGCTATAAGAACCTAGAAAGTAGTTTCTTTTGTAATAGAATTAAGTTGGTATGCATTAAACCAGCATCGTTAATAATACTCCTTTCGTTTTCTTTTAAAAAATACCTCCGATGCTCCCCGAAACTTAACTAAGTAACGGCGCACGAACACGTCTTAGGTATTCAAGGTTTGCAGTGCCCTAGCAGGGTTCATGTACTCTAATATAATAATGTTATTGTTATGTGTTGTTGTTGAGGTACAGCGGGTCTACCGCGTAACTAAAATTGTAATGAACATCGACATCGGTATTAAACTTCAATACGATCGTGAGAGCCTAAACTTTGAGCTAACTTGTAAAAAAATTACCTATCATATAGTTGGGACTCCTATCTTCAAGATCGGAAAAAAAAATACAAGTTAGCTCAAATTTAGGCTCTCACGATAGTATTGAAGTTTAATACCGATGTCGATGTTCATTACAATTTTAGTTACGCGGTAGACCCGCAGGTTGGCAAATAACTTCCTTTATATTCGTTCGATCTATTGGATTGGATGTATTGGTCTATATTTATTTAGTACCGGTTGTGCGTCATCAGAAGGCTACATTACAACTATTACAAGGCAAGTAACACTGACACTGGATCCGCGCGTGCGCATGCAGTTAACACTACAAGAATTTTGGGCAATGATTTCAACCCAGACTAATTACTACTCGTAAGCAACTACTATTTACTAAATAGGTATAGAGTGTATTTAAAGAAAAGAAAAAAAGAAAAGCAATTTATTTTACACAAATTACGTCACTAAAAAAATAAAATATTTAAAACACGTTCCAAAAAAATAAAATTACAATAAAAAATTATATAAAAATATCAATGACTAAATGAATAGGATTCTTAATCATCTTGCGTCGCATTTGTGCAAAAAATAGGTCATCGTTCAGCATATTGCTGAGGTATTACTAACAATTAATGTCCATTACGATATAACTAATAGCTACTTTTGCCAATTAATGTTCTTCTACAAGTTCACTTCAGCCAAGAATTTGTAAAGATCTTCTACTAATGCAGATGATGATGCTGAGATGCCTGTAATTATGTTCGAACGCGGCCCGCACCTCAGAATTTTCGAATTCATGTGCAGATCAGAATTTGATTATCACTTGCATTACCGGTGAAGGAAAACATCGTTAAGAAACCTGCACACCTGAGAGGGCCTCATAAAATCCTCGATGGTGTGTGTAGTCCGCCCGCACCAGGCCAGCGTGGACTAAGGCCTAACGCTGCTCATTGTGAGAAGAGGCCCGTGCCCAGCAGTGGGTCAGTAAGAGGCTGGATTTATTATTATTTTATTACCATTTAGAGTGCAGATTTAATATGTAACGTGAACTTTATGATCATAAACACTTATCAAAGAAAGTTCAGTACACGTTCCAACGATAGCCCTTCAACATCTATTGCTGAACATGTGACTCATCCGAAATCCGTCATTCATCTGACAAAATCACACATTTTACGACAATATTGATAAATAAAAATAAATAAAGATACAATAATCGGTTCTCCAGAATTGAACCTATGATCGCACGGTGGATAGTCAAGCTTTTTACCAATAGACGCTTCACGCGACTTACGGATATAGCTCAACATTCAGCGCAACTAAAACAAATTTTAATGCGACAATAAACAACGAGAACAATGGAGGCAATCCAAATACTTGTTGCCATACGGTTTAACACGCTCTATTTTAATTATACTGAACTCTATTTCAAGTAGAGCACTGATTCTACCATATTTTTGTAACACTGCTTGACCACTCAGCGATATAAGCGTGAATATTTTGCCATCTCATTATAATAAATCTTATTAGTTCTACGAGAGGCGTTCATGAGAATTTTATTTATTTTATTTGAAAATGCGGTACAAACTCTTTGGAAGTTAAAAAAGTACCTAAATACTGGCTAGCAAAGCTGGATTATCTGATAGAAAAATAAAAGTTACCTGTAACCATCGTGTAACCCAAGAATATTATCTATAATATTCTTGCTGTAACCCGTCTGTAAACACAGACCTGCCTTCGCTAACGCTCACCTGTAACATACTCATTTTCCCTTTTTATTGAATGCCCCTAATAAATTTGAGCAGCGTAGCGTGTTTGTGGAAAAGCTAAAAATCTTAAAAAAAAAAAAAAAACAAAATAATAATAATAATTTATTGGTAAAACAAGTATAGGTATCATCATCAGGTATCAGGTATCTTGTTTGTCTTCTGCGAAGAAAGCCCAGCACGAGTGACGAAACATGAGATAGTCTGTAGCACGCTGCGCAGTCAGCCACGATACCACTACTGCTGAATGGCTAATTGTATGAGTGATTCCCATGTGCTGGCTTCTGCCGACAAGACAGAAGAAGAAGTCTTCTGTAAATGATGATAGACCAACAACCACTATACATGGTGTATTTTTAAACAGTACACCTGCTTTAAAAGGTTATTGTACTCCTCATTATGAACAACTTTTACTATGTGACCAAGCTTGAAATCACGAAAACAATCTGTTGTTCCATACAAATAATTGAATAATACTCGACTAAGTTTTTGGAACAGCAGTTTTGTTTTTTTCGCGATGAGGTCTGGTCCCAAAATCAAAGTTGTTTATAATGATATACAATAAAAACTTGATAGGATCGGGACTAGAAATGTTTGACCTTGTATTATCATATCTTGGTTGCTATAGTTACCAGTAACTTGGCAGAAGTGAATGTTATTCGAATTAATATCCGCGGCTGACAGGCGCTGCTGAGAGATTTATCTAAACTCATCAATATTATGTTTACACAAACCCACAAATAACCACGTAAAGCTGAAATTTTACGTGCAATATATTATTTTGAAACATGTTGACCTTTGAAATTAATGTATCATGGATATTAGTGTAGGCGGTGAAGGAAAACATCGTGAGGAAACCTGCACACCTGAGAGAGCTTCATAAAGTTCTGGATGGTGCGTGTAGTCCGCTAACCCGCACCACGCTAGGGTGGTGGACATAGATATTGGTGGACAACCCTTCTCATTTTGAGAAGAGACCCGTGCTTAGCTGTGCGTCGATAATGGGCTGAATTATTATTATTTATTTATTATATCAGCGTAAGTTTTCTAATGTTGGGTCCATTATCTATCTAACTAGATGTGGTATCAGTATTTTAAACAGAGTGACTGTAACGCAATTCTTGGTTTGCGGAGTTCAAATGGCAGTCTCAGAAAAATCTCACTACATTGAACGGTGAACCTGCAGAGCTCCCAGTGAGTCACCAACTATCGGTGGCCCGCTGGACGTGCAATATAGTCAAATTTCTCTGATACTGTATTAGGTGACTGCTATCTCACCTCTGCAACTCGAAGGTTGCATTTGCATTACAGTCACTCTGAGTAAAATATTGATATCAAGTGCATGTATTACACAGACACAAAGCGACTGCTTACCACACAAGATGCCTCAGTTCTTATCCAGCTCACTGTGCATGGCAGTGAACAATATCATCCTATAAGTACCAAGCTTGATAGACTAAACATTAAACATATAGACAAAACGATGTCGCTGCTAACCCTCTTCCAGATATCTATCCATTATCTCTTGGCCTCATGTTACGTCATCACCGAACTGTTGGAGATCTCTATTACCTATCACAGTACAACTTTAACACAGTTAAAACATGCTATCTGGCAGTAAACCCATATCAAACATGCATTTGAAGCTTAAAACTCTAAAGTAGAGCATAAACATTTTAGAGTTTCTTATAACGCGTATTGTATAATGATTTCATCCGCATATTATATAATAATTTCATCAACACTGCTATAATAGTGAAGAAAAATATCGAGAATAAACCGCAGAGACATCAAATGAACCATCAAATCTAGCAAGGAGAAGTTGACTTTGAACTATGACTATGAAGACGATCGAGCAATGTCTGCACTTGGCCCGAATGGTAGATTACGGCCCATTCCCTGTCCCAGAGAAGAGGCTTGAGTCCCAACAGTGGGCCAATAGTGCTGATGCTGTATACCTAGTCAGTAAATGGAGCGAGACTAAATTTACCAAAAACCCGGTATTATGACCGTTTTTAAAAAAAAAACTTCTAAATCAACCCCATCGAATTACACCATTCGCTAGCCCTCGTTGATACCTATCCATTGACAGCCCATTTTTAAGGGGTAGCTAGACGCAAAGACATTGCATGTATTTGTATAATTTAAATCTTAATTTGTTCGCATGATTATGATATTTCCCGGTAATTTGCAAGTATTCATTTAACATTCATCTTGCGAAACTATTAAGATTTCTACACGTCACATATAATCACAGATTACAGATTTTATTATATGCACAGCGTATTATAACATCTAGTTCGGATTGACACATTTACACAAAATATAGACAGACAGTCTGCAAGCCGACTGCTAAGCTAAATGTGTACCTACGTGCCTAGTAGTACTAAGTTTATGGTGCAACCACTGTGCCGATACAAAGCAATCGGCCAGACTGCACCTGTAGCCGATTGCTTTCCAAATGACACGGCCTTTTTCGCGCCATTCTCATAAACATAGTACTATGAAAGTTGAATATTGGGACGTAAGATAGTTGATACGAATCTTACTCCTATTGTGGGTTCATAGTTGACGAATGGACATGCGATACTAAACGGGTAACTTAATAACAGGAGCTGTGAACATGACTAGAGCATGTTCACGTCAATGCGTCAATAGGTATCAACCGACAATCAAAGTGAGATTCGCATTAAGATGCCAGATGTTCTATTAAGCAGAAACGGAAATTTTCGAGCCAAAGTCATGGCTCAATAGATCTATGAGAAGATGGAAAGAGAAACCGAATACGATGTTGTAGACAGACCCGAAGGTGTGATTTTATGGGAAGCAATATCGAAGTCAGAGGAGAGGCGGTCACACTCGAATGCTTATACAAACTCAAACTCAAACTCAAAATTTTATTGCATTCCATAATGTGTTACAAAGGTGGTAAAGTATAAAATTGATCATTATTATAGAGTGAATGCTTATACATTAACAGAAAACATAATATGTTACCTATCGTTTAGGATAGCAACATGTCCGCGAAACCGTCGACCTTCCTATTACGTGCTTTGATAACGGAATAACACCAGGATAGCGATTCTGAACACAATACAACAAAGAACAGAAGTTCTACGCAACACTGTCCTCACTACTGTCAAAGTATTTTATTTCAACTGGGCTTTTACAGGCACTTTCAAACCGTCGTGATTCTAGATGCAATACATACATAGACATACCTATGTAAGCATACTGTGAGCAAAATACTGCAATCAGCTTAGTGATTATAACAATGGTCTATGACTGAAATCATACAATTGTAGGGATCATTGGGAGTCATGAACAAACAGCTGCTACGTCTAAAATGACACCTCGAACTTTGGTTACGTCATTGTCCCTTGCTCGAGTGAGCTCGTGCTAAGCCTTTCTATCCTAGCAACACCCTGCGATCTAAGTCCATCAGGTAGATAGCTGCCGCAGCTTAGTGTGTTCTAAGTAAGGCTGGAAACTCTTATGCTCGTCCTTTACAACGGTGAAACAAAAAGCAATCTAGAAGCCGGGTTTCCACTGCGAAAGGGTAATGAGCAAGTACCTAATAGGTGGACGGAACGGACTCCAACTAGCTAAAATAGGTTTTTCTTTCCATTAAGTAAGAGTTTTGACAATTGCCTCCCACTGCAAAAGAGAAATGAAGAATGAGTTAGTTATTAACTATTTTTACTCGTTCAGTTCTGTCCGCTAGACTCTATGTTGGTGGAAGCTTCTATCAAGTTTACCGTTGCGAGGTAAACGGAGTCCGTACGGAGCCCGCTCCGCTGCCAGTGGAAGCCCGGCTAGAGAAAAGAGTCTTGCATTTGTGTTGCTATTTACTACACACGGTTTAAAGATAATTTGTAGCCACTTCAATTCTCCTACGTAGCCTGCATCAAGGCCTCTCGGGAATAGCTAATATGGGGCACAGCACGCAAAACAGCTGGCCAATTAATACTCATAACCTAACCTAATCGTCAAAAACCCCCGACTCCAACAAGAAAAAGAGCTGTAACTTTAGAACGGCTGAACAGATTTTTGTGAAACATAGCTAAGATGATACCCAATTAAACTATCTTTCAATTAAAAAAACTGCATTGAAATCGGTCCATCCGTTTTGGAGCCGATGCCACAGTCAAATATACAGATACACAGATACATACATCCACAGATACACACTACAAACTTATACTATCTACTATTTGGAACCGCGCACCTAGACTCTCGACATTTCATAAGTGCCTGTATCTGGTTTACATGAAATAAAGATCTATTATATTCTATAACACCTCCTTTTTTTGTCGGGGGTTAAAAATTACTTATAAGGGCTTTTTACTTGAAAAGAAGATGCGATAATTTGGTTTCGTTCGTCGTCTATGTGTGTAATTTCATGCATTGTATGAAACGGGACTTCTGTTTCCATCTTTCTTTGTGACTTGATGAAATTATGTCTGTGACGTAAGTGCGCCCGCGCCGCTCGCCGCCCGGCTATTCTCGGCTATTCCCGGTGACTGACTCATGCGCTGAAATAAGGTCATTGTAATCCACACCAATGGTATCGCCGTTCGATTCCCGGGTTGTGACGTGTACGTGCATTTTAGCGTGTATGAGTATAGTTCAGAGACGTGGGTAATGCAATAATTTGCAGCGTTTATAACGCCTTCATTTCAAAAAACTTTAATAAAATCATCATCCTTGTTAAATATAGTTATTTCTCATTTTAATCTTTTATTTATTAATAGATATAAGGAATCTTATAAGTAACACGTGTAAATCCGCCACATGAATGAATGACCGGGAAACTTGTGAAACATGAAGATCATTAAAGATATGATTTAATTAAGATCCGTCAACATAATCTTAAGATCACATCTAAACACACGCCTACATACTTGAGCTTGATCTCATCATAACACGTTATATTAAATTATGTGACAAAATTATACATAATTTCTCATCTCGGCGCATCATCAGCAAGTTTTGACGTTAGAATAACTCTATAAACTGTCACTAGTCTAAAGCTACGTACAGACATGCGAGCGTGAACTCTGTGAGCTGCAAATTGCTGCTGCGAATTGCTATGAATTGTAAATTGTTTGTGAATAAATAAATGAAATGAAATGAATGAAATGCTCATGAGCCGCTCAGCTCATAAGTTTGAACCTTTCGCTCACAACGTTCGGCTCGTTCCGCGCCGGTCGGCTGAGAGCAGCGCGAAGTTGGTATATTGTCGCTGCTCAAAGGGAACTCAGTCCCCCTTATTACAAAAGATGGTTTAAACCAAGTCTAGTAAAACCAAGGTTTTAAATATATCCGTCACTTTCTAACGTCATAATTATGACAAAAAGAGATGGCTATCTTAAAACCTGAGTTTGATGAGATGTTTTAAACCAAGTCTTCCATCTTTTCGGGACGGAAGTGTTTCATGCGTAGCTTGTAGACAGCCGTGCTCGCTCTAATTGAGGAAATAGATGACGATAAAGAAAAAGACGCGACTGAGGCTCACATCGGGCTCGGGTGCTCAACTAGAGCATGCTCATGGCATTATTTATTGCCTCAATTTGAGCAGCTCGCATTGAGCGGCTCACAGCGTTCACACTCGCATGTCTGTACGTAGCTTTAAGGTTATCAGAAAACATGTTTTGTAAACAGAATGTGATATTTGCAACAGTTTTGGGTGCCCCGATACAGATCATCTACGTCGGCACGGTTGGCCCAGTGGCTAAGCGATTGGCTTTCTGCGCTACGTGCCGCGGGTTCGATCACCGCAGGGAACAAATATTTAATTTTGTATGGCCCACGGGGATTTGTTCTGGGCCTGGTTGTGTGTGCATGTGACATGTATGTTTGTAAACTGTACCTACGATACAAATAATACAAATAAAACGCACAGGAGAAGCCTCGGATAACAGCTAGTGTATTATAATTTCTTCAATACATAGGTAACGTAATTCAAATTATCCAATCTGTCAGACATGGTACGAACGGCACGCCACTACAGTGCCAAGTGCCACTATCTCAGCTGTCTGTATGTCGCAATGGGCACTTTCTCAACAATCGATACCGTTGTGAATCTATCTATTCATGATAAATTTAGGTTCATGTAACACAATCTCTACGTCACTCTCTAGTGTCTCATGATTCAATTCAATTCAATTTATTCATAAATATTAACAATATAAAATACCTTCCATTCGTCCCAAACTAGGCTAGGCCTGTATCTTGGGCACCTTTGGAGGTACTTGAGAATACATAATTATTATACATAGATATTGATACAAAATTGTGTTAGCAAATAAGGCTTAGGACTATGTTAGTAGCACTTCACTTTGCACTATATGTCTTTGTGCTGTCCTGTGGCACTTGTCCGCGAAAGCGACGGAACACCATGATGACTGAACACATTACGGTAGACCACACAGAATACGTGAAGATGGCTTTCCCACGCACGAGACTGCTAAACAGAACGATCATAATTTTCCATAATCGTTTGCTTGTCTAACAAAATTATTTGTGCCAAATGGAAATCGCATGTGGAACTTGCTGACCAACACATATTTAATTCATGTTAAGTATTATGTTGTTGTGCCCTTACCGGGTTTCATGTTGGAACCTTACTATACAACTTTGTATGTACCTACACATACCTAAATCCAGTAAATATTTTGAATCACCTATATTTCTGTCCTTTTACAAAAGTTTACTCGTACAATTAATTACCTTGTTTAATATTTGGGGTGATCTTTATGAATTCGGGATGATACTCAGCCACATCCTTACTCTCATCATTATAATCAACTCTGCAGCTTACAGCGTATCGCAGTACACTGGACATAGGCTTTTCCCTAGTTGCGCTTGCGCACTTACTAAGCTCAGAAGCACTTTTTACAATTTGTAAACAACTTGTTAATAACTATCCACTTGATATGCTGAGTTCAAACTATTTATTAGAAAAAAATCTCTGAAGCTGATGCTGGATATAATTGTATTTACGGAGCCAATTTACGAGATCGTCTCCGTGAAATATCTATTGTTTAATTATTTGTTATGTTTATATATTTTATATTTATCATCTTTTGTCATTTTCATTTTGGATGTACGTGTATGTTCGTAAATCTGGAATTAAACGATTTCATTTCATTTTATTATTCGACTTCCGATCCGCGGATCGAACAATAGAATGTTTTGGTCCTTTCATACAAGAATTATTAAATATCAGTATATTTGTCAGCTAAATGGCGCGATGAATAAGGTATAATATTATGTCACAAGACCTCGATACTCCGTCAGCTGTGGAAGCCCTGGCCTGAATACTGTTTCACCAAACGCGTCAGAATCTCAGAACAGATGCAACCGATTCATTCTGCGTCATACCAATGAGAGTTAAATTATTTCGCGTAAATAAGTCAAGTCTCCGAGAATATTCCCAGCTACAATAGATCAGCATTGCCCGGATGTTAACGACCACTCGATAGGTACATAGTACCGATCAAGAACATTATAATGTTCTTGGTACCGATCTAATGTGGTAACAGCTGATAATTTATATTTTGTATCTACCACTAGTGTAAATTATTTAAGTTAATGTAGTACAAACATTTTTTTTGGTAAATAAAAAATATATAATATTTTATTTACACCTAAAAGAATAAGTATTATAATGGCGGATCGGAAGGATCATAGATATAGATATATTAGGAAGGATCTGGAAGGATGGAAGGATATGGGAAGGATGCACTCAATAATCAAATAATAGACAATGGTTATGCATTGATGTTCTATGACCACTGCGCAGAAATATCGGAACTCGCAGCTTATTTCTGATAATGTTTTAAAGTCTCTTATCTAGATAGATAGAAATGTTAAATACTAACATACTACTAAGTAGTATTATTGTCTGCAAGTACCAAGACGTATACTGAACACAGCCGTCTGCCAAGCGTATACCAACACGGACTAGACGGACAAGGATAGCATTAATAGTTTGTATATAACGACAATAGTGTCCCATAAGTGACTGACTAAATAAATTTATATTTCTTTCTTTCTTTCCTTCATTACGACGTCTGGCGCTCGCCTGGTTCTATCCTCAAGCTACGAGTAAAACTGCTTATTGATCAAAAGCGCAAGGGGTCCCTACACAGATAGGTATGGATATCCATATATGTGGGTCCCTGTGTCAGTATCATTGAATCTTTACTGACTCTACGAAATACTGGATTAATATATTATATTAATATAATAAATTAATGTGGGTAATATTTCATTGATTGTAATTACGTATGAGTTATTATGTTATTTGTTAGCCACCTACATTATTGCGACTGTGTGCAGAATGGTACCTACTCACTGCAATCTGTACAAACCTCCGTGGTTTTTAGATTGTAAGTTATTAAATGTTCTGTAATAAAGCCGTTATAATAAATAAAAAACCATTTTAATACAATAAACACCCCATTTTTTTTAAACTTCAAGAGCATTCTCTCGTCTTTATTCTACACAAGTTCTATATTATGGAACCATCTCTGAAATCAGGAAATAAAACAGCTGTTCTATACAAAAGTGGCTCTAATGTATGGAGCACTCGTTTATTTTTTCATCTAAAATTTATGTTGTATACCTTTTCTCTCATTTTTAATTCAATAAACTAAGTTGGTCACTCGAGTGACATCCTAACTAGATTCAATTTCATTTTCAAGATTATTAAAACTAGGTCTCTTTAGTTACACCCTCTCGTCTGGTAGCTGGCAGACTGTCAAGAATGTTCCATATCGAAGGAGTTTCCAATACAAACTAATATAGAATGTAGAGCAGAACTCAGTTCCGTTTCCATATGGTGCAGCCAAGGAGGGCAAATCTATATATTAATACGTGAAGAGAAAACTTTGTACCCCTTTTTAAGCACATTGCGCGCAAGGAGAATTGTGATATTTGGCATACCTAGTTGAAGTTTATATGGAGAAGGAGTGCAGAAAGCTAAAATTACGGTCGAATTTCGACCACCGGGCGACCATTAGTATGAATAAATACAGGCAAATGAGATGGATAACCTGCAAATAACAATTCGTCGCGTCATTGATGCAGTATAAAGAGCGGTCAAAGATATAAATGTTGATTTATTTCAGGAAATAATTATAGATTACACTTAGAAAAAATCTCAGTAACGACGATGTTGCAATGGTGCCTATCGCAATAGGCTTGCCCTCAACAGTGTCAGCACTCGCACGCACAGCGACTTCGGCACTCCGTGGAGATCGAGAGCCAGGGTTATAACAACCTATTAGGCCTTACGTAGTACTTACCGACATACATACTACATCTACATACATACTACACATATACACGTAGGTACATACATACATACTACACGATTCGTGCTAAGCACTTTGCTTTCTGCGCTACATGTCAAGTATTCGATTCCCGAACGGAACAATTAACATTTGTATGGTCTACATTAGTGGTTCCGGGAGAGTGTGTGCATGTGAGATGTATGTTTGTAAATTGAGG
This sequence comes from Allophyes oxyacanthae, assembly GCA_932294325.1. Classification (NCBI taxonomy): domain Eukaryota; kingdom Metazoa; phylum Arthropoda; class Insecta; order Lepidoptera; family Noctuidae; genus Allophyes; species Allophyes oxyacanthae. The sequence goes on from OW028631.1 coordinate 12,199,487, forward strand.
CAACGATTAAAAACTAGGGCTTTCGGAGTTAGTAAACGTAAGATAGTATTCTAAAGATAATTGAGCAGCGCAGTATTCCTGTAATTACCTATTGATGATATTGAACCTCAAAAATATAGATTTCGCATACACTTTCTATTCCTCCTATTTCTCGTCCGATCTTATTTGTTTTGAATTCAAAAAAAATAACATAACTCTATTCCCTGGCTACGAGACAAACATCACTGCTCAGTTTGTCGTTAGTGGTTATTGTAAATCCATTACAAGGGCGTAGATCCGAACGGTTGTTGGACGATTACCTTTATTTATATCCTGTCGTAGCTTCCAACCAAGAATTAACAGACATTCAACCGTTACCAACGATTAAAAAGATAAAAGCTCTGATAAGTGAGATAGACGACTGTTCCACGCTTTTCTAGACATTCCAAAATATACATTGACTTTCATTTTTTTATATTAATTAATCTACTGATTAACATAAAAGTATTCTGTTCAATGTATCTTGAGGTACTCCTCAAGATACATTGAACAGAATACTTTTATGTTCTAAAATATACACACAAATCTACAGTTTAGCTAAATAGTTAACATGCAGATCAATCGACCTGTGAGCTTGCCGTAGTCAATTCTGTGATGAGTGAACGACCTTTATATATTGTAATCTATGTCTTAGAGAGCACGTTAAGTAGTTAGTCTCGGTTTAAATACCTTTGGCAGTTAAGAGCCAATCAGTAGTCCTGAAAGTCGGTATCTATATACCCCAGTAATCGGAATTTGGGGGTCAAATGGCAGTAGTGTCACCGCATAAGGTTTGACTTTGGAATCTTAGAACCTCACATAAGACCCAAAATTATAGGCTGGTGAAATTTAGTGACGTAACATCGATATGAAAAATATGGGAACAGCCTAGATAGATGAGTAAACACAGCTGTCGGACGTAAACCGTAATATAAGCGATATATTTTATACTCGAAACAAGTATAACCGAGTCATGAATCACGGAGCTATTCCTAGTTTGAAAATAAACAAACCACTATCACAAATCACTACTGTATGAAAAATAACATCCTATCATAACACAGATTTATGAAAAAATTATAATTATTTCAAAGATCTACGTTTCTGCAAGCACTAATCTCCAAATTGTACGCGAAAAGACAGACGATAACTAAAAGACTTTCCACGGTAAATTAGCAGCTGATCCTCAGCCAGCAGATGTTCGGGATAAAATGTTCTAAGTGACAGTAGATACGATCGCGTTAAAGTTCCATTCAATAAAGTTATATTTGAAGAGAATTGGGTGACGTTCGTTATACCCAGGAAACTGCCCCACCTCAGGTGAGCTGATTATTTTTAAATCCAAACAAAAGCGTTGCCACGGCTGAGCCATCGAGCCGCCCAAACCGTTCTGATGCCGATTCGAACACTATCGTATTTGTCGAACTAAAAAAGGAATGGCGAGCGCAGCGGCTGGTGGGAGGGGAGAAACGGAGGGGGGATTCTCCTGGATCTCTGAGAGGGAACGAAAACTCGGAGTCAGGGTGGGACTGTCGAGCGGAACAGTCTCTTCTTCGTCGGTCGTCCAACACACAACACAATGGTAAGTGTTAGACACAGTGACATACCAGTGAACATACAAGTGATAGTAAAGTGAATTGTGATGGAAGTGGTGAACACTTTGAAGAAATTCGCGCTGCAGATACCAATGAAGACATCGCTAGTTTAATAAATAACAAAGCAAATAATATGGAACAACGTCGCGATAAATGCAATAGTGAACCAACCGATACTGATGGTGATAACTTAGGAACTTTAAACAGTTTAACAATCTTAATAGAAATCGCGAACAAAAATTCCGGCCACCGAGTATCTTATACGATAAACACAAACGATCTCCGAATTTATATTAACGATGTTACATTCAATAAAAAATATATTTCCTATTAACGAAGGCAACATAATAAATGCTGATTTCGGGGAATATCATATACTAGATCACCAGAAAATAATTAGAAGAATACAATATAGTAAAATTAAAGTTTATTCAAGGTCTAAATATCCAACAGTTAAATCTAAGCTTTGAGCGAAGTCTATGTGAAATAAAACTCAATACCGGAAAGAGATTAAGAAATCAGTTATCAATTAAATCAATCATGGTTAAATTAATTAACGGATTAGTAATAAGTGCAAATGGTAAATTCAAACCTGAAGCTGAAGAAATGAGAACACGCGCGCTTCTATAAATAAAGTTCTGTAACTGAATAGTGGAGATGAGGCGGGCGTAAGCAGAGCCGGGAGAGTGCTAAATATAGAGGCGCTAACACGCCACGCCTAAACGGGAGGCGGCCGGTGAAAACACGCATGATCGCGACAATAAGCAATTAATTACCGGACGTCAATTAAAATCAAAAGCAAACAGAATTCCGCATTTTTATTAAAAATCTAAAGAATCTAGAACTTTAAATACAGTAAATAAAGAGAAAAGGGAACATCAATGATGAAGTAGTGAAAAGTAAAGTCTGATAAAATGGAACAGGAATAGAAACACTTTAAAATAAACAATACAGACATCGCTTAGAGAAATGTAACGCGGAAACCAGAATTCAACGTAACATAAATAATAATTTAGGACACCAACATGTCGACATGGAACATAGACTTAGGGTGAACATGACACAAAATATTTTAACTTTTAAGACTTTGTGATAGATATCTAATGATAATAATTGTTTACAGGCGGATAAAGATAAGAAAGTAAAGAAGAAGAAGGTAAAGGAAGATGCACCAGCAGAAGAGGCGCCAGCAGCAGCTGCGCCCGCCGCCACTGGTGGCAGTGACAGGCAGTCGTCGCGTGGAAGCCGCAAGGCCAAGCGCACCGGCTCCAATGTCTTCTCCATGTTCTCACAGAAGCAGGTCGCTGAGTTCAAGGAGGTAAGCATCAGAACACAAAGTCATTTTCCTAGCCTTTTAGTATGTTAGATTTATCTATCAGGTTAACCAAAACTGATATCAATATCACTTTTAGATCTCGGATAACGTTCAAAAGGAGGTTCTAAGGTCTAAGGTCTAGCACGTAGAGGCCTTTTGGGAGAAAGTTTCATTTTATTAATATGTTGATCTCAAAACCATAGAAATGTGATAGAGTATGTATGGAAAAGGATTAAATCCTGTTCATCTGAAAGGATCTTCTGTAGCAACAGAAGAATCTTGGGACCTTACTATTGTTTATTATAAATATTTCTCTTGGTACCGAAATCTTGATAGTCAAATTGGCAACCATATCGGAGAGTGATCTTAGCGAAATCTTCATTCCATGAATCGGAACAATTATCTACGTCAATTAACTAGAAGCTCGCGACTTGTGTCACAATCGTGTTTAGCTCGTGCTCGTCCGCCTGTTTTGTAAACATGGCCCGCTATCTCTTGTTTTCATTGTCTTTAATAATGCATACATTTTCAAAATTGTACGCTCGTGACATCATCAGTTTAACACAGCTAACTACGGTGTTAAGGATTTAAAATCAACTGTTGCGGTAGGACTGCTGGCTTCACAATATCTTTAAACATATCTTTGTGTTCCCCATAAACCTTTTCCTTTTTATATATTCTGACGTTCTATCTCTCTTCCACAGGCCTTCCAGCTAATGGACCACGACAAAGATGGCATCATCGGCAAGAACGACCTGCGCGCCACCTTCGACTCGCTCGGCAGACTGGCGTCAGAGAAGGAGCTCGATGAAATGGTTGGTGAGGCGTCCGGCCCCATCAACTTTACCCAGCTCCTGACCCTCTTCGCGAACCGCATGTCCGGCGGCTCCGACGAGGATGACGTCGTCATCAACGCCTTCAAAACCTTCGACGACGAAGGCAGGATCGATTCCGAGAGACTGAGGCACGCCCTCATGACCTGGGGCGACAAGTTCTCCGCCGACGAGGTCGACGAAGCGTACGACCAGATGGAGATTGACGACAAAGGCTTCATCGACACCACGAAGCTGATCTCCATGCTCACCGCCAGCGCTGAGGACGAGGAGGGCGGTGAAGCCGCGTAAATATTCCATCAAGACCATCATCGAAACAACAGGTGTTGAGACGCAGCGCTACGCAGGATACCGCCCGGCCGCCGCACGGTTCAAACTCATCGGATTAAAGAACACGATGTGAACCGACAACAACATTTTTTATTTAATTTCTTTATGTAATTAATTTATTGTTTCCATTTTTTAATTTATATATAATGAAAATATAGTTCTACTATTACCAAAATATTGTGTAGTACTGTCCCCGTACTATGTTAACTAGCACAAGTGCCAGAGAGCTATAATAATTAAGGAATACTATGTATTCATATTATTTCAAATAAAGAATCTATAAAGTCTGAACTAAATGACATGTGTCCAGAAGGTCACACTTTTACAGAAACATAATCTTTATCATTGCACACCACACATAATGCACCTGCATAGTCAGACATGCCCCCGAAACATAGGCATCTAGAATAACGTCTAGAACAGCAGTAGGTAGATGATAGTAGACTTGAAATCTAGGCTCAGTAACATTGCACTCCTAAATGAGAATCAATGAAAAACATACGAGTGCAATGTCCTGTTGTTAAATTCGTAATTGTTGCACACAAGATGAAAGTCAATTATAGGAATTGGTGTTATAGTGGTACCTATACCAGCAAACTATTGTTGCTGCAGATACAGAATAACTAGTGTCACACTCACTGCGCTACTTTTGATCTTGAAACCCAACACCCAGCAACAGTACCTATACATATAGTGTTCCACAACTGCGACACAAATCAGAGATACAAAAATATCCACCTGGGCTATTATTAGCATCATACACGTGAAAGAAACGATACATATTTGAAAGCTATATTCGGTTATCTATAGATTGCTGTATGATCAACAATCTTGGAAGCATACCAACATTACCAACCTGATAGATTGGAGTTTGCTGTATGATGCGTCGTCAGTGCGTCTATGGATTACATAATTGCAATAATTCTATAGAATTACCTATAGGTCATTACCACAGTCATCAAATCCACGGCAAACCGCCGTGTTGGTACAGTCGCTCATCGCGGCGCGGCTTAGCTTAGTAAAATGCATTATTTGTACCTATATAATTATAAGGGCTAAGCGCGCAATATCCAGCTCTACCTAACGCAATAGGCCTGTGCGGGGATCGAGGGTCGTTGGGAGATCGCTCGTTACACCTTCTTCTTGTCTAACCACACGCCCAGAGGCTCCGTTAATGCCTTATATGATGTTGTCGTCGAAAAATTAAAACAATCCTCCGACGGCTTCGTAAACAATTTCAGAGATACAATACTCGGACCCAATTTCATCCCTTTGCATTGTTTTTGGCTAGCTAGCTGTTGGATTCGTTTTGTCTTGCCCTGGATCATAACCGCCATGCAGTACGGATAGAGACCTCAGTAACTCTCAATTAAATCAATTCAATTTATTTCCATAAACTCTACACCACACCACACCACGCACCACCACGGTTGGCAATGGTGCACTGGTTTAAGGGTTCGTTAGGCGATTGGGTGCTGCAGTAGGCACTGAATACTACTAAAAGACTTCTGTCACCACCAGAGTGTTCTCTGTGTAAATCGAGGTATTTTAGGTACTATGTATTATCTCTATGATTTTACCAAATAAACTTTTTAATCACCGATGAGAGATTTTCTGCCCCCATAAGGATTTGATAATACTACTCACCTATATGATTATTAAAAGGCCTGCCTTCCGGTTTCCTTTCCAGTTACTTACAACTATAAAATAAAATACTTTCATTTCTTAAATAAATATTTTACTAGAAAAACAAATACTCAGACTATTAACGCCATCTATCATTTACATCTGCTTCAATAATATGCAATAACTAAAGAATCCTGCATGGACCTTCATCGAAGGCCTATGGACCAATAAAATATAATAAGTTAGTAAATATTTTCTGTAATCAAACCTGGCAGCCCTTTGCGCTCCACTGCTGGACATACAGAGCCAAAGAACCCTCTCGGTCTCGACTCTCCGAATATTCGTCAGGTTTTCACAAGACCCAAGTTTGCCTTCCACATCCACCATTTTATTGCGTGTTACTGTGCGTGTTACGAATCGTGCTCTAATATTTCCTCCGTCCACGAATATTTCTAAACGAAATATCAACTGTCATGTCAATGTCAGTGTCACTGTCACCGAAATGTCACAGTGCAGTCAACTTGGGAATGTTGTGTTGTGAATTGTGATGAATAATGTCTGCGGAAACTAGCCAGAATATAACGAAAACTTTCAAGTATTCCTTCCCAACATGCACCAACGAAGAAGTGCTGTTCAAGCTGGAGGTGCCCGTGGAGATACCGCACGCCGGCTCCACAAGGGAACTAGTACAGAGGGTCATCAACATGTTTCATATCCCTGTCTACTTGGAAGACGGTAAATAGTGTTTCACGCATTTACAGACGTTTATACCATTAATGTGTACGTTGTAGGAGCTGTGTCAAACAAGATATCCCAACTGTGCGGTGGTTTGCTTCTGTTAGAAGTACTGTAATGATTTCAATCCACCCACTTTCTCGTATGCGGTATTTGCTTTGTTACAGTTTTAAAGAAGAATTTCACAGAATAATGACGTGGTGTAGCAATCTCTATCTCCATGCAATACAGTCCTGTGTATATGATAAGGTGCACTACATCATCATTGCTTCAATAAAATATTTGTTGTTATAAACATGTTGGTACTTATAATTCAACTATAATAAGAACTATAAAAGTACATTTAATTTAACTGAATTTAATCAGATACCTACCTTCCATATTTTAACCCTTTGCACACCAATTCTGAAAAATCTATTATGTTTTCAATTTAATTGGACCTTAATCAAGCAGAGAGCTGGATGCATGATAAATAGGTAAATAAAACTATATTTTATTACTTTCAGAACTAAATGAAAAATTTGCCCAATTTGTAGTAGATGAGACTAAAAATTTCCACAATGAGAGAGACAAGAAACTTCTGAACCAACTGAAGAACAGTGAAATCAATGTAGAAGGCATTGTGAAGAACTGGGAGAAGCTATTCAAAGACAATGTCATGGAGTTTGCGGAACAGAAGGGCACGTCAGACGAGGAGGTGTTCGCTGCTGCATACCACAAGCTTGTGCACTCTCCCGCACTGGAAACTATCCTGCAAGTTGAGAACTCCTATGCTAAGACTGTCATGAACACGCTGAAGAATAGGGATGAAGATATCAAGAAGCTAACACAAAAGTATGTTAATAAGCAGAATATTAATAGTTTGTGGTAGTAAAATTCTAATTGTAACTAGTAGTAAGCATGCAGTTTGTAATACAAAGGATAGTTTTCTCATCACCAATAATATATTTAGTACATGACCCAGAATAGCCCCCATGTATTGTACACTGTACCCCACTTTGCAGTTTTGTCTCACTGAGCTACAATCATAGAACACAGGCTACAATAATGGACCTTAATACAGGATGGTGCAAAATTTTGGGTTGATTTAGCCCCACTTAAGTTTTTGAGAAATAACAAATTTCTTGCTATCTGAACCATTTTCTTTTTAAAAATATCAATAATATAATACTTTATTTTGGGTGGCATAGACCTATAGAAACCTTAACCTAGTACATAATTATTTATTTACCAATTTTTTTTTTATTTGCCATTTTTAATAGGATTTCTAATATCTTCAATATTCACTTAGCTAAGACCAGAACTCCACTATAAGTCTATAACAGGAAGGGTAGCCACCCTGAATGTCCCACAATTTTGCACCATCCTATATGTATACTGTAATAGGCATTGACAAAGCAATTTGTCAGAAAACCAAAATGATCAAAAGCTGCACAACAATCTTTTTTCTTTACTACAACTAGACAAACTGAAGATATGGAAGAGAAAGTCCGCCTTCTGAACACATCCACAACAGAGGAGGAGATCAACGAGCTAGCCGCCCAGCAGTTCGAGCAGCAGGCGCTGGTAGCGGGCCGCTGGGGATCACAGTTAGATGCGTTGAGACAGACGCAGCGCGCACAGCATCGCGCCTGGCTCATGACCACGCTCGAGGAGTACCAAAGTACATCTGCGCTCAATACCCCTAGGTAACAACAGATTTTTGTATAATACTAGCTATTGGCCGTGATTTCACCCGCGCGTTTTATTTTTATCCAAATAAAATATAACCTATATCACTCCGGGATAGTGTAGCTTTGTATTAGTGAAAGATGTTTTAGAATCGGTTCAGTAGTTCCAGATACCCCATATATACAAACAAACAAATTTTACCTTGTTATAATTTAGTATAGATTACCTCTTAATAATATCTTAGCCAAAGAAACTTTACTACAAAAATTTTGGGCAAGCAGGTAGATGACCATAACACTGAATGTCAGTGGCGAAGGGTGACAGTTTTAAGAGGGGAAGCCATCCCAAAAATGCCTACAAAAAATTGCTGCAAGACAGAAATCCATACCGTCTCTTGTAATCTATATATAGTCATGTCTGGAAGAGCTCGACCTAATTGAATAACAAGCCTTTTTTTGCCAGTTGGATGAGTTAAAATAATATAATACTACGTTGGTCTATGCACTAACCAATTCCTAAAGGGAAGCCGATGGGAATCGGGTTGTATGGACTCTTCGCCACTGCTGAATGTTCTAGCTTGTTGGTACACACGCTACTGGCCTCGGGTGTTTCAGCTAGTATGCTGGTTAGTTAGCCCAACATTAACATACAGGTTTTGTTGGAAGCTGGATAAGGATAGCAATTACTGTACAAGCACAATATAAAAAGTATACATACACCTTACACCCTAAACTCCATTTGAAATAACATTACAAATTTAAATAAGTTCATTTACAGTTTATTTAACCGATTTTGACTTCTATTGCTTTGGTAACATGTTAAAACTTAAATGACAGCTGCAGTAAACAGTTGTTATTGTAAATATGCTTTTGCTTTTAATTCCATCCTTATGCCTACGGAATAGAAGTTATAATCGGTTGAATAAAGTCTAAAAGGGATTTGTTAAAAGTATATCATCCATCAACAAAACATGTGTATTCCCAACAGACAACTTCATGTTACCCAACGCAAGCAGCTCGGAAATCAAGATGCTGCTCATCATTTTATCTTACGTCACTCTCAGGAAACGAGGCAGCAGCATATACACCGATGTATAAAACGAAGCTTATTGTTGCAGTAACTCGCCGCTAGCGACATTTTCTCCCGAAGCGGTCTCTATACCTGCCCCATTATCAGCGTCGACGGGCGAGCGCCTGGAGGAGAGCTTCACCATCCACCTGGGCAGTCAGCTGAAGCAAACGCACAACATACGCATCGTGGCCATGGACCTGCTCGATCTGTGCAGCGTTCAGCCGGTGGACAAGTAAGGGAAACATTTTCCAACTCTTTATTATAACATACATAAGCATAGTATTCCTCGAAGTTTCAATGGTGTTACCGGTGTCACTGGTTGAACATTGTCTAACGCGTTTGTCAATGGGACTTAAAATAAAATCGCGAAATAATATCAGGTGTTCCATGCAAATAATTCAATATTATTCGAGTGTATGGAACAGCTGATTTCTTTTCATAATTTCAGAGTTGTTCTTATAGTAAAAGTTGTTCATAATGATGAGTACAATATCCTCCTTGAATATTATGTCTATTGTTCAAACCAGTCACTCTGGGAGGCGCAACATTTTGGGGCATTAACGGTGGCTACCCTTTGTGTTATGGTTATAGGTCAAGTCTTAGGGAACTTTAGATATATCTATTTTTAAGACATTAAAATCTCCATTATTACTGTGTTGAAATAAGGTACAATCAGCGAGAAAATTTCTATTTCTCAAAAAAAAATTGGGGCCCAATCGACCCCTCTCTTCTTCCAAACAACCGATGAAATCGCACTTGCCGAAGTTGAAAATAATACAAAAAATCTATTTCCCATACACTTTCTATGATAATGATAACATACATACCTTCGTATGCACGGTATTTTAGCGATTTATTGAATACCTTAATATCTTGTTAAGCTACACTAAGACAGTGAATTGAATGACCGAAGTAAAAATCACATTGTACATATTGGAGTCTGTCTCATAATACGAATCCCCCTTGCGTGTCCCAGCAGCCCGGCGGAGTCGTCCCGCCGGACGCAGACGGCGCTGTCGCTGTACTCGGGCGAGCTGGGCGGCGCCGTGCTGCTGGCCGACAGCCCCCCCCGCCGCCCCGCGCCGCCCACGTCGCTGCTGCTGGCCGCCGCCGCGCGCAGCACGGAGCATCACTTCGCCGACGTGGACCACCAGCTGCGGGACATCAGCGAGCGAGTGCAGGAGCCGGTAAACAAATATACTATTTCTACTTGAAAAAAAAGTTGCCTCACTAGAATTTCTCCTGGATCGAAGGTACTGTTTACAAACACCTAGACCCGTAAAAACTATATAGATCATACAAATAACTGCTTCGTGCAGGGATCGAACCCGCGGCACGTAGCGTAGAAAGCTACTCGCTTAGCCACTGCGCCAACCGTGTTGTCAATGTGACTGTGTCGTGCACGGATGTAATCCGTGATGGTTCAAGAGTCTCGAGGGCGAAAAGTAGGTCACAACATCCCGCTTGGTCATTAATATATCTAAGGCACGAAGGCAATCGTCATTGATTCTGGAACAAATTTCTACTTCGAGCTGACAAAACTTTCTCCCAACAAGATCCGAACGCAAGACCCGAAACTACAACAGCTCTTACTAGTCTGCAAATGTGATATTTTTAATTCCAGGTGGAGCGCCGCAACACGCAGCGCCTCAAGGAGCAAGCAGAGAACATCAACAACGGCTCCGGCGCCAGCGCCAACGGCTCCCGGTTCCGAACCAAGCGCAACCTGCAGACCGGAGACATCTTCATCACCAAGCACAGCAACCTGGCCGAGGTGCACGTGGTGTTCCACCTCATCGTGGACGACTCCTCGCTCAGATCTGGTGGGACTTTGATTTTTACTTTTACCTGATAAATCCATGAATATTTAGAAGTGGATGAGGTGGAACGATGTTTGTTTGTGATAGGTAATTAAATCATATTTGTACCGGTTTATAAGTAGGTCCGTGTAAAGATAATGTTGGATTGGGCGAGAAAAGAAAGATATATAAACGGATCAAATATGATTTAATATAAGGCTTACAGTTTGGAAGAAGAGCAATAGACTGAGAGACGTCATTAAGGTGACGTTCCTAATTTAAAAAGTGGCATCTAGTTTATTTTTCTAACACTGGCCCTTAAACTAATGCACTTTTTACTGAACATAAGTTCCTTACATTTGCTTATTTTAATTATACAAAATTAAAATAAAATACCTAGTTAGGTGCATAACTATGAACCATAATAACAAACATAACAATATTAAAAATATGTTATACATTAAAAGACAAACCTAGTTCATTAACTAACTTGACAGTTTTATCTTTAGGAAGAGGCTTTGTTAGTATATCTGCAACCATATCATTGGTTGATATGTACTTTACATTAATAATATCTTTATTTATAATGTCTCGTATAAAGTGATGTCTCACATCAATATGCTTCGTTCTAGAGTGATACATAGGATTAGAACTTAGTTTTTGCGCAGATTGATTATCGTTATACATCTCAATCTTATAATAAGTATTTAAACACTCAAATAAGAAGGTTCTTATAAATAAGGCCTCTTTGCAAGCGTCTGAGAGGGCCATGTACTCAGCCTCCGTGCTGGAAAGTGCTACCGTCTTTTGTTTCCTACTTTGCCAAGATACTGTGGATTTGCCAACCTTGAAAATAAAGCCAGTGAATGACCTGCGGTCTAGTTCACTAGAACCCCAATCTGCATCAACATAAGCGCTGACAGTCAATCCACCCTTTTCATAAGTAAGACAATGATTCGACGTACCTTTTAGATAGCGCAGCACGCGCTTTGCGGCTTTCCAATGAGTCTCATCGTGACATTCATTGTACTGACTGAGAACACTCACCGCATGGGAGATATCTGGCCTCGTACATACTGCTATAAACATTAAGCAACCAATTAATTCTCTGAATTGTAATTTTTCCTTTTTACATTCAGCTTTCACCAATTTTAGTCCACATCCCATTGGAGTAGCTGATGGCTTACAATCTGACATGTTAAACCGTTGTAAGACGTTTTTAATATAACTAGATTGATCTAATGTGAATCCTTCGCCCTTTCTGCACAATCTCATCCCTAACATGTGATGTGCTGGCCCTAGATCTTTCATGTCAAAAACCGTCATCAGTTGTTGCTTAATTTTAAGCTTTTCTTCTTTATTGTTTGAGAAACAGATTATATCGTCGACATACAGACCTATGATGGTCATACCTTGATCATGTCTCTTCATGAAAACGCAAGGTTCAGACAAAAATTTCTGAAAACCTAATTTTTGTACTAATACTTTGTTTATTTTCTCATACCAACTTTTAGATGCTTGCTTTAGACCATAAATTGCTTTGTTAAGGCGATATACTTTATTTGGAGCTTTCTCATCACGAAAAGCCTCCGGCTGTTCCATGAAAATAGTTTCTGATAAATCTCCATTTAAAAACGCAGTCTTAACATCAAGATGATCTACCTCCATACTATGTTCAGCAGCCAGAGCAAGTAGAGTCCTGATGGTTGAATACCTGACTACAGGTGAGAAGGTTTCAAAATAGTTCACTCCATATCTCTGTGTATAGCCTTTGGCTACCAACCGAGCTTTGAATCTCAAAACCTTTCCATCCAACCCTTTCTTTTTCTTGAATACCCACTTACTCTTTACAGGCTTTTGTCCATCTGGTAAGTCAGTCAAAGTCCAGCATTTATTGATAATAAAAGATTGGTACTCATCATGCATTGCATCTCTCCACATCTTCGATTCAGGTCCCTCCAGAGCCTCCTTCACTGTCTGGGGCTCACCATCAGCAAAGTCTGCCTCAGCCATGTACAGCGACTGCATGGCCAGTTGCACGGTGTCACTGTACTCGAGTGAGTCGTAGGATGATTCTTCGTCTGGAATATAAGATTCATCACGGGGATCATCCGTTTCACTACTACTGACAGAAATGATACTCTCTCTCACGTCCCCTTGCCTAACTAATTCATCAGATCCAGCGTTACTTGGTGATCCGGTTTCATCATCTGAATTTAAGTTAGGGGAACATGACTGGTCAGACTGAATTAAAGTCTGACTTTGATCAAGCTGGTTGGTACCGATTGGAGACAACGCATGATCGGAATTCTTCAAACTTTCATTTGAATTATAGAATTCATTTTCCAAAAATGTTACATTTCTAGCTTTAATAACATTTTTTATGTTTATAGGATCTATGAGCCTATAACCTTTAGTCTCTTCGCAATATCCTACAAATATGCATTTTTTAGATTTCGAATCAAATTTCTTTCTATTTTCTATGAATACGTAACCTAAACAGCCAAAAGTCTTAAGGTGAGTTAAATTTACCTTTTTATTTGACCATTTTTCTTCAGGTGTGGTACCTCTTACTGCCTTCGTTGGACTCCTGTTCTTTAAATAGACAGAGGTGTTCACTGCCTCTGCCCAGAAGCTCTGGTCCAGACCCGCATCAATCAGCATGCACCTGGCCTTCTCCACAATGGTGCGGTTGGCCCGTTCAGCTACACCATTTTGTTGTGGTGTGTGCGGCACTGTAGTTTGATGGCGGATTCCATTCTTCTTCAAGAACTCTTGAAAGCATGTATTTACAAATTCAGTACCATTATCACTACGCAACATTTTTATTTTCTTACCAGTTTCATTTTCAACCAAAGCCTTAAACTCAGTAAATTTCTTAAAAGTTTGATCTTTAGTTTTTAAAAAATAAACAAATGTTTTCCTTGAGAAATCATCTATCAATGATAAGAAATATCTAGCTCCGTTAATTGAATTTTTGGGCATAGGACCACATAGGTCCATGTGTACAAGCCCTAGAACTGCTTTTGCACGACTCATGGTTTTTTGTGGGAAAGGCAACCTCGTCTGTTTACCCTGAATGCACGAAACACATGATACGAAAGTAGAACTATCAAAATCAATACCAATATTCATACCTTTTAATAGTTGCATACTGCGTGCATTAAGGTGTCCTAGCCGTTTGTGCCACACCGCCTGTGTCTCCTTAGACACAGGTTGTGACACAGCTGCAGCTACCTCTTTCACCTGGTTACACAAACTTGGCAAATCCACACGAACACCCGGCTTTTCTACTGAAGTTGATAACAATTTACCGATATTTAGTACATAAACACCATTTTTACAACTAGCAGTAGCTACAACCTCTTTCTTGTCATATATTTGACATAAACTATCCTGAAATGTTACTTTAAAACCTTTTTGTGTCATTGAACTTACTGAGAGTAAATTCGTTGATAAATTAGGTACATACATTACATTACCAATAGTTTTTAATCTATTCTGCAAATATATTTTAACATTACCATGACCAGCAGTCCACAGAGTTTGTCCATTCGCAACAATTATGGCAACTGGTGTATCCTCTTCATAATCGTGTAAAATATTTTTGTTATTACACATATGGCTAGTTGCCCCAGAGTCAACACACCAAATATCACTACTAACACTTACTGATAATGCTGCTGCCAATAAAGAATTATCTGGGTGTTTCTCTTTCTTAACACCATCACTGCTTTTCTTTTGGCAATCTTTTATGCTGTGCCCTGGCTTCTTACTTCTGTAGCAACGAAATAATTTTTCTTTCCTTTTTGCTGTTAGTGCCGTACCAGTTTCTACAGTTTTGTCGTCCCTCCGCTGGTATTCCTGACACAATTTTGACCTCACCGAGTCGGTTGTGAGCTTCAAATTGGAGTTTTCGATGGCCATAATAAGCGGGTCATAATCAGCTGGTAGACCACTCAGCATAATTATTGCCAGAAAATCATCTTCCAAGGCGGCACCAATATCCTGTAATTGTTGCGAGATATCGCCGATCCTTGACAGATATGCCTCCATATCAGGAAATGCGTCCAACTTTATTGCAAATAGGGAGCGAAGAAGTCCCAGTCGTCTGCACAGACCTTTATCTTCGTAAGCATTCTCCAAGTTATGCCATGCCTCGCATGCTGTCTTTGCATTCCGAACATGGTTCAGTACGTTCGGTTTCAATAAAAGACAAATGCGTGCTAGCGCCTTATTCTGTTTCTTTTCCGTTTCTTTTGTTTCGACCTGAACCGCATCCCATAAATCCTCGTGTATGAGGATCATTTTAGTCATGAACTTCCATGTAGCGTAGTTTTCCATACCGCGTAGTTTTTCAATCGAAATTGATGAGCCGGCTAAACTACTTACATTGTCCGACATCTTGGGAGCAAAAAAATTTTCAAACTCGAAATAAACGATAATCTATCTGACTCGCGAATAATAAAAATAACTGCAGAGTGTACGATCAGAATGCACTCTGGGCCCATAACCTGTTGGATTGGGCGAGAAAAGAAAGATATATAAACGGATCAAATATGATTTAATATAAGGCTTACAGTTTGGAAGAAGAGCAATAGACTGAGAGACGTCATTAAGGTGACGTTCCTAATTTAAAAGTGGCATCTAGTTTATTTTTCTAACAGTGGACGACTCCTCGCTCAGATCTGGTGGGACTTTGATTTTTACTTTTACCTGATAAATCCATGAATATTTAGAAGTGGATGAGGTGGAACGATGTTTGTTTGTGATAGGTAATTAAATCATATTTGTACCGGTTTATAAGTAGGTCCGTGTAAAGATAATGTTACCATTTTAGGTTTTTAAATGTGATTTGATTTCAGGAAGACAATTTAGTTCTTGGCTGTTTGTCAAACTTTTGCAAGTTAGGGGTCAATCATATAGAATTAATAGCTGCCAGTATAGTCGGATATTCATTACATTTGCAGGTGATATAACATCTCGTCACCCAGCTATCCTGGGTCTGCGGAACATACTGAAGGCAGCCTGCAGCAACGACATCACCAGCATATCGATACCGCTGTTGTTGAGACACGAGCTGTCAGAGGTATATTCTAATATACATCATTGAGATCACAGTCGAGGATATAAATATTTGTTGTTTTGCAAGAGACCAAAGAGTTTCACCATTGTAATCTTTGGTAAATGCATAATATGAATAGCAACGAATTATAGGCAACAAAATTCTTCAGTCTTTGATATGCCTCCATAGTGCATACTCTCGCTTTTGCTGTGTATGAAATGATCGAAATGATACAATGACCTGTATTAAGAAAAAAACGTGACATTTAGTCTGTCAAGAAAGTCATGAAAAGGATTTTGAAGGAACTAAAATTCTTCTTCGCTCGCAACCCTAAATAAGTACCGTAGGTGTCAGTTTGGGTACAACGATGTGTTTATTTTACTATTCTGTGTAGATTTTTTGTGATAAAAAAATGTTTTCGGCATTAATATATTAAAAATAAACAAGAGAATATACAAGTGGCGCCCTCAATCCTTTTCATGACTTTCTTGACAGACTATACATTTGTGTTGTTCAGGAAATGACGGCCGCGTGGTGCGTGCGTCGCGCAGAGCTAGTCCTCAAGTGCGTGAAGGGCTTCATGCTGGAGACGGCCGGCTGGGGCGGCGCCGAGCTGCGCACGCTGCACTTCGCGCTGCCGCCGCACGTCGCGCCGGCGCTGTTCGCGGCGCTGGCGCAGCTGCTGCCCACCATCTTCAGGATCTCTAACCCCGTCAAGTTTAAGGCGCCGGCGTAGCCAAAGATTAGACATCGCATCTTATCGATGTTATGGGAGCGTTCTTTGTAAAACCTTGTATAGTAAAAAATTAAGGTCTAATGAAATATTTTAATTACGTTCGATTTTAGAAGTTTTTATGATGTATGGGATGGGATGAGCAAATTGTCCAAAGTCCAAATTGTTAGACTGTCATTAAGTAAACATTCCGGGTCAGTGTTTGGTAGGAGAAAGAAATAAAATCGCCGATACATAATTCACGAATTTATTTATTTATACGCTATTCAACAATATTTTTAAAATATCAATTCCGCTTCTTAAATATTATTAATAATTTTGACGCGCATCAACATTCTATATCTGTCGTTTCTCAATAAAATTGTACATTGTTCCCAATAGGTAGGTATATTGTTTTCTTACATAACATAATCTTTCAACTACCTATAATACCTACATAGTTTTGGTAGCGTCAAATGAAATAACATGCCAAAAGAAGAAAACTGAAAATTGAGTTAGAAATAAAATAAATCAAGAATAGTAAAACTCTGAACATAACGTGCGCTCCGAGCACCGACTATGTTAACAAACTAAATCATATTCATTCCTCGGATTCTCTCGAACCGAATCCTTACAGTAAAATATTACAAACAATCGAAAGGCTACGTTAAAATTGGCGTCACACTAAAAAATAAGAAAATACTTAGAATAAAAAGAGCTTTAAAACAAAATTATAAATAAATTGGAGTTAACATGATTCAAAGTTGAGGATTCTTTGAGTGAGGCTAACATTTGTGCTAATATTTCAAACAATATTGTGCTAAGCCAAGCGATGTACTACGATGTTCCACAACATTAATAACTGGCATGATTGTATTATCACGTCAGTGGTAACGAACGAGCACCGCGCAAGTGCGACAGAACCAACTGTATTTCTAATTAACTATGTAACAAAATTGATACAGTTCAAAACATTAATAACGATAAAAAAGTTAATTTTACTAAAACATTCCTGCTACTAGCACATCATTAGTGTCAGGGAATAGATAACCTATGTGAAACTGGAATATCATACCAAAATAGATTCGTTGACGACTCCAAAACCGTATGAATAGAAATCACTTGGATATTAACTATTACTTCATACTCTTGTACATAACATTCTGTCACAGAATTGTATGTATTGAACACGTGCGTCCCCGACGTCACTAAATCTTAAAAATACTCTTAATAAAAATTCTTCACAAAATATAGGCGACTCAACACACCTGAAACAATAAATGTATGTATGTAAGTCAATATATTGGAATATAATATTTATTTCAAAAGTGTTATTGTGGTAGGCTAGTATATAAGAAAGCCTGATAAAAGTATCGATGTAGTAAATTATAAAAAGAAAAAGATAATTAATATAATATTATGTTCAATTAAGTAAAATGTTTGTTTTGATCATAAATATGTCTACAACTTCATGGGCTTTTAAGAGGCCTCTTGAAATAACTCTTCCTTTTCAAAATATGATCACCTAGTTATTGACAACGAAAAAGTCGTCTTCAAGCTTTAGACGTGTCCTAAATTCCAAGATGTATTAAAAATATTGTCCCTGACAAGAATAGTTATGAAAGATGTTACTGAAAAATCAC
Organism: Allophyes oxyacanthae; assembly: GCA_932294325.1. NCBI lineage: Eukaryota > Metazoa > Arthropoda > Insecta > Lepidoptera > Noctuidae > Allophyes > Allophyes oxyacanthae. Next base: position 12,217,900 of record OW028631.1, read on the forward strand.
TATATTGGGGCTAATCTAGTTCATAGTTTAGAAAATAATCCTGTCAGTAATTCAGTTGCTCCATTTCTAATAATTGTTTACTTATAATTTATGCACTCACCTTATTTAAGTATAGTATTTGTACTTGTGCTGCCGTGTACGCTGTCATTTCGTTATCTCCGGCGGCTGCGGCCCGATGTCTGGCTCACAGCCACTGCAACAAACGAATTGTATCACTGATAAGCGTCACGGATGTTTAAACATGTATGGTGGACCAAAGATCTCATTGAGCTCATTGACGTCATTACAAAATAAAAGACGTATGTACAGTCTCGATACGTTGCGACTTGCGGTGATACATTTCGCAAACAAAATGCTTTGAACAACTGCGGCCCGCTTAGAGTTAGTAACTCTGCGTTTGGACGCCGCACGCAAACGATTTTAGCCTTAAGGATGGTCAACCGGAATAATTGTCGATTGTACAGAGACAAAGCAATAGGAATCTCATCGTTATATTATATGACATAGAGTCTATATTGGTAACCCAATTTTTGTCTTATTAGAGATAGATTTGTATGTGTTTACGTATAGCCCCGGTGTTCGCGCGAGTGTTGCGTACAGTCGGTGACGTCACGACTGACTTGTTGCCGCCGCGCTGCTTCTTACTGCGCTCTGTAAAGGTGTATTAATTACTTCACCCGTTTCACATTTCACATTGGTAAAGTATTAATGGCGAGACGTGTACGTGTATTCTTTTCAGGAAGAAAGATTCAACCAGAGACGGTGCTTTGAATTTACTTGCATGACTAATGTGGTCAACATTCGTTCTGTCGGCCGCAGCCTGAATCTACCGCCTGTTGTATATAGGCCTGTCTTTGCTTGTGTCACATGTCGTAGCCTCCACCATACATCAAAAGTCATCGCTTAACAAGTGTGGCCTCGGCCTGTGTACGCCCCAATATTGGTCACAGTAAACACCACGACATGAGCAATCAATGTGCGACAGAAGTAGATATTGTATGCGTATCACAAACAATGCTGCTTGCAATCGATATGCAGGCGTTACTACCCATTATTGAACACTCCATACACCACATCCACTTTGTATGTACTCATTATAATAATTAACAAAACAAGTCATATACTCACGTGCTGCCGGCGATGGCTCGGCGGCGGTGGCTCTCTTACGCTTGCCCGTCTCGCGATTCACAGGAACATTCTCAATATTTGCCTACAGACAAACAAAACACATTTTCAATACTCTGTAAATAAACATAAACCTCTTAAATAAATATTCTGAATAATAATATTAATACATAAAAAAATACTATTGCATTTTGGACGTAACTAATGCGACGACTCTGAAGTTTCTTTAATTTCTTGACTTATTAACATTTTATTATCCTAATCGATATGTACAATCTCACCTTTTTCCCTCGTGCAGGTCTCTGGTCTGCTTGCGCTGCCTTCACAGGTTCCACTTCCACCTGCTTGCGTCGAGTGGTCCTGACGGGTGCATCAACCTGAGTCTTCCCTACTTTGGCCTCCTTAACTACCTTTTTCTTCGTATTAACTGTGTCAGATTTCGCTTCGGCCTTCAACTTCTTGCCTCTACCATCTTTTGAATTGGACTTGCTAACTTTAGGAGGTATATCATTGTCCGGGGCTGTAGTCTTTCGCTTGCGAGTTTTAACTTCTGTTGTTGTGTCAGGTTTCGCGGCCCGACGGCCACGTGTGGTCGGTTCTGATTCCACACTCTCTTGCGACTCTACTTTCTTACCGCGAAGTCTTCCTGTTTTTTGTTCTTCTACAGATTTGTCTTGTTTATTTCTTTTCTTATTAGCAGGTTCGGCTGTTTGACGTTCTTTCTTAGTTTTAGGTTCAGGCTTTACGTTGGCAACATTTCTTCGTCCTCTAGTTTTCGGACTCTGTACTTCAGCTGCTCGAGTTTTCCTTACATCTTGAGATTTCTTAGGAGATTCTACTTTGTTTTTAGCTTTATCTTCGACGATAACAGTTTTTCTTGTCTTTCTCGTGTCTGTTTCACTCTGGTCTTCTTGACTTCTAGTTTTGATAGCACGTGGTTTTATCTGCGGCGAAGGTTTGCTAACGACTACGGTCGCCTTCTGGACTTTAGCTCTAGTATTCTTTGGTGTTTTAAGCTTGTCATGTTTGCTGACATCATTCTTGCGAGTAGCTCTCGTTTTCTTAGGACTAGGTTTGGGTGTCGGTAAAGTTTCTGATACTTTTCGTTTTCGTGTCGCTCTTGGCTTAGGACTCATGCCTGGCGACTTTTTGGCGACAATTAATATGGCGCCGCGCTTCTTCGTGTTTGATTGTGGGATCGAGACATCCTTCCTGCGCGAGCGCGTCGTTTTAACTTTAACAGGACTGACTTTGGCTGGGCTGGGATTTTTAGTTTTAGCGGGACTGGTCTTTTTGGCCAGACTTGCGGCTTTAGTCTTAGCAGGAGTAGCAGTTTTCTCTTTGGTGGGGCTGGCTGGCTGAACTTTAGGGCTGGCAACCCTGGCCTTACCACGAGTCTTCTTCGGCGAAGGCTTCACAAATTCAGGAGCATTTGATATATCAGTCGTAGCTCTCGTGCCTCTCCTGCTTCTTGATCTTGCTTCAATAATTTCATTTGTTCGTTTAGACCTGAAAAATTATTACGAGTTATAAGTTTAATACTAATACCACCACGCAGATAACACGATACACGCAATAAGTGATTCGCGGAAAGGAAGAAATAAATAAGGTACGACGACTTTAGCGGCGGGCAGACGCGCATTTGTGTGTTTATTACCATTACCATTTATTATTAGCCGGTGAAAGTAAATATGTAAAGAAACTTACGCGACTTCCGTATCGTGCAGCACGGCGGCGATGGGCGACATGCGCGACAGCGCCGACGCGTCCAGCCGCGCCCCGCCCGCCTTCAGCGGCGTCGAGTGCGGGGGCCGGGGGGCGGGGGGGCAGCGGGGGGAGGGGGCGGGGGGCGCGCGGGGGGAGCGGGGGGCGGGAGCGCGGGGGGCCGCCAGCGACCTCTTCTTGATGGGCAACATATGAGCACTGTACAGCTCCGAAGCAGACTTCTTCCGGCCGATGTCACCGTCGTTACTTTGTACAATAGTACTGTTCCGTACTCTCGAGGTGCGGATCGGAGCGTTTCCTTCGACCGTCTCGGTCGCTAGCATCTGTAACGCGCGAGTCTTGTTTAATTTAGATTTGTTCGCCGACCTCGATGATGTCGACGCTTCTTCCGTCGCTTTGTGCGCTCGCTTGTTCGACTCTCGCTCCAGCCAGTCTTCGACGTTGTCGTTGATTACGTCCAAAGACGCGTGGAGAGACTTCGTCTTGCGACTCTTTGTTTTGCGGACAGTCTTCGACGAAAATGTTTTGGAGTAGACCGCTCTAACCTGTGGCTTATCAATCAGCTGATCGAACAAACTCTCGGCGGCTCTGTAAGATTGATTCGATAAGTTGAACAACTCCTCCACCCCGCTGACGTCGTTCAGATCGACTCGTTGTTTCTCTTGTCTGAACATTCGCCTCACTCCTCTGACGTCGCTCAAATCGTTTTTCGGACTTTGTCCTCGTAGAGTTCTCTTCACGCCGGATACGTTCCGCAGATCGTTAACTGGACTCCTTGTTTTGAACAATTTCTTAACTCCTCTGACGTCATCCAATTCGTTTCTGGGCGACTTTCTCTTCTTCGTCGATTGGAACAGAGGTTTGACTCCCGACACGTTCGTCAAATCATTCTTGATGGACCTCCTCGTGCGGGGAGTACGGAGCAAGCCTTTAACTCCTGTGACGTTTCGCAAATCATTTTCAGGAGTAGTTTTAGCGAACAGAAGCTTGATACCGTCCAAGTTAGGACTGTGACGAGGTGTGCTCAAAGGACTGACGAATATTTCTGGTGTGTACGACTCAGTGTGGTCTACGAGGGAACTGTCGGGAGATTGTCCTGTCATGGCGATGGTGTTGCGAGTCGGTCGCCTCACTTCCTCCAGGTCATCGTCATCAAACAGTTGTTTCCTCGAGAACTCTGTCATACTCTGAGACAGCTTCCTCTTCACTGGGCTATTAAATAGTTGCTTCACAAAATCAGACTCATTCAGATCGTCGATCATGGAGCGTTTCGACTGCGGTTTCTTTGCTGTAGAGTGTTTGTTTTTGACGCCCTCTGGTACAAGCTTAACAGCACTCTTTGGTGTTACTATTTCACTGTCTTGGCTTCCACCTGTATTATTTAAAACCTCTACGGAATCTCTGCTCAACCTCAACCTAGTTTTTCTGGCACTAAAGTTCATAGACTTCGACTTAGTACCCACTCGAGTTTTCGGTCTTGTGAAGCCTCCGATAGTCTTTCTCTTTGCGTTGAATGAGGGTCTGCTTCTCCTGGTCGATCTTTGCGACGCTATGGAGCTTCGACTGGAATCTAATAGACTTTGAATGCTAAGCACTGGAGTACTAGCTTCCTCAGGACTGTGTCTGTTCTCTGGTGTACTGGTGCCCTCGTTTGGTGAGGGACTGTTGATGGGCGTCATGTTTACGTCAATTTCAGTCTGTCTGCTGGACCGGGTTGATTTGGAAGCTGTGCTGATCCTCTTGGAAGTCTTGGGCGAATCATCATCGTCATCCATCAGCAACAAATCACTATCGTTGATCCGCGATCGACTGCGAGAGGCGCGCGATATTCTCGTGCTGTTCACAGATATGTGTTTCTTAGCGTTTTCTGTGTTTTCTGGAGTCGACAACGACTTTGATCGTCTAGACGTCGAACTTCTAGTGGAAGACTGAGAAGCATTGAGCGAAGTTCTGCTCGAAGTGTTGGGGTCTGATCGAGACCGGGGAGTCGACAATCTTGAACGTTTCACATACGGCGTGCTCGAGCCGAGGTGTGTTGGGTCAATGGTGGATCTAGTTTTCCTGCCGGCACTTGTTTGCGGCGTCCCAAACGCAGTATTATCAGTGGAACCAGCAGAATCATACACCGACGTAGATCGGCCAGACTCGTCAGTATCTATCGAAACTAAATCGACGATTGAGTAGGACTCCAGGTCGTTGCGAGACGTGCGCGGACTCAGCGTCCGAGTTCTGAAGGCAGACGCGACGGTCGAGTTCTGACTATTATCAGACATAGATTTCGTAGTGCGGCGGGAGAAGGATAGCGTTTCGGTTCCGTTCAACGCTTTCTGTATCATCATGCTGCCGCGGAGCGATCGCCGCGGTTGTGGAGACTCCAGCGCAAGCGTCCGCGATGGCGGCGACTTAGAGGAGCGACTGAGCGTTGTTCCGAGAGACTTCTGTAACATCCGACTGCTGCGCGAGTGTATGGACCGGCGCGGCGACGGCGACTCCGAGTAGTGCAGCGTAATATCATCGTCCGACGCACTGTCTGCTTCGTACGAGTGCTTGGTAGTGTCAGTAACCATCAGTACGTCGGTATCTTGCGAATAATTTTCTAAATTACTCAAATCGAACTTAATCGACTCTGTTTTCCTAGACCCTCGTTTAGCTGAAGGATCTTTGAGCGAAGATTTTTTAGGGCTCAGCAGCGCGGGCGACTTTTTGGGGCTCTTTTGCCCTGAACGACGCGACACTGTACTTGTGCGTAGAGAGGAGACCCGCCCGTCTGAATCGGTGATCTCTAGGATCGATACCTAACAAATAATGGGAAAATTTCATTTTCATTAGATTTTTTTTTTTTTTATTGCTCCCCTCACTAGGATTTCTCCTGTATCCAGGGTACAGTTTACAAACATACATGTCACATGCACATACAACCAAACCCGAAACAACTATCTGTAGATCATACAAATATTTGTTCCGTGCGGGAATCGAACCCGCGGCACGTAGCGCAGAAAGCTAATCGCTCAGCCACTGCGCCAACCGTGTCGTCTTGTCAAAATAATCTTTATAAAATGGACTATAATGGAATATAACCTTTTAAAATGTACAAATTGAATAAATTGTGAACACGATAACCAATAAAGTAGTTTTAATAGCTCCGTGGTCGTAACTATCGGTACTATGACGAGACTTTACAGCAGATGGTTTTACCTCAATAAGGCCCAACTTCACTGACAACAGACGGTTCCGACACAAATCAGCCGAACTTTTATATGGGTAAACGGCCGTTTTCAGTTTAAACATCTGTTATATTATCGGTGAACATAGCCCTACATGGTTGCACATTTGTGTGAGAACACCAAAAATATGCGCGATACTAACTTGTAAATTATTTAACTGTTACTAGTGTTTCTGAATCAATTTGTTCGCCACTTTAGGAAGAACTGTGGCTAAGGTTTTTAGTTTTTACTTATTTTAGGAATCTATTGTTTGACCTTGAGCCTTGCTGTTGTCAATTCCTATGATTTTTATCATAGGTATTTTTGACATGACATCATGCAGTTTACATATTACACAGAGTGATACAAGAAAATGCCTGATATCAACACGAGCTGCGCAAACAACAGTAAACTTTAGCAACAATATCAACACTTTCAGAAAATGATGAATGACGATGAATGATGATTCGATGTTATGTTGTACACAACATAACATCAACTACGTCATCACAGTACATAACGTGCACGTGTCTTTAACGTTTCAAAAGTGGCTAATATTTGGTTTACCCTTCGAGTATAAAGAGTATAGAGTGATAACGTAAACTACATTACCTTGTGCGAAGCGTGAGCAGTTTGCATGTAGATGCATTTATAGATATATGGTACACTAGTGACTTACCGTCGTACAAAACAATGTCGATAAGAGTTGTTCGTCATTAGTTCTCGATAAAAGTATCGATAAAGAAATGAAAAAATTGGTGAAATGATGTTATCAATCCGTTTGTTTTCTTAAATCATTCTTATATAAGTTTACGGAACAATTCACCATTTTTACGGCTAAAAACTACATTTTGCGCTCCGGGAAGTACTCGACGCGCTCTTTTGAACTATGAACGCGGAATTCGTGTCGCATCTGCGTTTTTCATACTGTGCTCACGGTTCATATTCCTGTAGGATCTCTCTATACTTATAATACTCTAAGGGTTTATTTATTTTATCCTCCTAATATTATAAACTTTAAAGTTTGGATGTTTGTTAATCAACGGTTCAACCTGGTTTGGATGAAATTTGGCACACAGGTAGAAAATGTCCTGTAGTTCCTCTAGGACGTGCGTGGAACCGCGGGCAACAGCTAGTTTCAAGTGAAAACTTTTCTAATCTATTGTATACATAGGTACTTTAAAACCGACATGTGAAAGCAATTAAAACCATGTTAAAATCGTCTAAATTTAAACGCGCTAAGAAATACCAGGTTAGTTCAACGTGGTTAAAATTTTGTCAAATCCGAATATTTTCAATGTATACTTTTAATAAAAATGTTAATACTCACAGATCGATCGGCAACACTTTTATTAACGGGTGTCGCACGAGAGCTGCCGGGTGTGCCGCGCCTGCTGCCGGGGGAGCCGGGGGAGGCGGGCGGGGCGGGGGAGGGGCGGGAGGCGGGCGAGGCGGGGGAAGCACGGGAGGGGCGGGAGGCGCGGGAGGGGCGGGAGGCACGGGGCGCGCGGGGGCGGGGCACGCTGCGGCGCTTGTTGGGCACGAAGGACGGCGAGGCAGCCGGGGGCAGTCTGCACTTGGCCGCGTGGCCGGTCATCAACAGAATAGCTGCTTGCTTGGTTTGATCTGATCGGAAACAAACAAAGGAAAATTAAAAAAGATCGTAGCACGTGGCGGCCTGCAGTTTCTGCCTGTCCTCATTAAAAAAGGCGTGATGTTATAAAGCGTACCTTACACTTTATTGTGGACAAACAAGCAATTACGTTAACAATGATTACGGCTTACGACCGAGTTTGACACAAAAAAAGCATTATTTAAATTCTTACTGCATTACTAAGTAGAGTCATAGTTATAAAAATAAAGATGCAATGGCTTAGAAATATGTAATGCATCAGTTCCGACAAATACAAGTGATTATGATTATTTATTATTAGCCAGCAGGTGAGAACTTACTGTCTGATTTTAGTTGAAATAAAACAAAACTATTCAACTAAACACGTTTATGTGATGAATTAATACACTAAAGAAATGTACAACTCAGTATTCGATGACGTAATAATATGTAAATCGCAATGCGCTCACGACTAATATTCACCGTGTGAATATATAGTAATGAATGACGACCGATACGCCGCTGAAGTGGGAGTCACTGTGGCGAAGTTTCAAATGTGAATGTAATTCAGGGTCAGATGCACTGAAGTATTTTTTTGGACAGTAATGTACCGACTAGTTTTGTAGTCGAGTCTACTGAATACTGATGTCGCGCGTTTGGTTTTCGGTTCAAGATACTGGTTGGATACTGTAATTGAATTTTCTGGTATTAAAATGTTCAGTATTAACAGGAATAGTTTTCTATTCCTGTTAATACTGAAGGCCCGGGACGCCTTAGAAAGAACAGAAAATCTGGGCATTTCATATTAATTTATTATTAATGTCATTAAAAAATACCCTACAATACGATTTCTCCTGTATCGTGGGTACAGTTTACAGACATTAATCTCACCTGCACACATATCCAGACTTGGAACAAATAACTATGAGCTATACAAATATTTGTACCGTGCGGGGATCGAACCCGCGACATGTAGAGCGATAATCGCTTAGCCACTGCGCCAATCGCGTCGTCATTTCTCCACTAACAGAGCATATAGTCTGTCAAGAAAGTCAGGAAAAGGATTGAGGGCGCCACTTGTATATTCTCTTGTTTATTTTTAATATATTAATGCCGAAAACATTTTTTTATCACAAAAAATCTACACAGAATAGTAAAATAAACACATCGTTGTACCCAAACTGACACCTACGGTACTTATTTAGGGTTGCGAGCGAAGAAGAATTTTAGTTCCTTCAAAATCCTTTTCATGACTTTCTTGACAGACTATATATACTGTTGCTATCGAGTGTCATCCTCTGTTCGACTTCTTGGGATAGAGGCGTGACGATTGTATAAAGAGCCCGGTGGGAAAATACGTACCCATTTTGAGTGGAGCTTCGATTTTAGTGACTTTCATCTTCTGAGCGCTCTGCGCCCTCTTCAACACAGTGAGCCGTAGCGGCGTGCTCTTCTTAGCGGACGCGGTGGTCCTGCGCAGCCTCACGACTTGTTGTTGCGTAGGAGTTTGTATCTTGGACTTCCTCGGACTGGTCTTACGGGACTCGATCCAGAGCGTCGCTTTCGTCGTGTTCTGTAAGTTAGACAGTGCGTTCTTCGGGCTCACTCGGGCGCTCGACTTGCGTTTCGCGTTTTCATTTTCAGTTTCGTTGACGGATGTGTCCAGATCGCTCTTGGAAGTTCTCGGCCGTTTGTTGGATTGAAGCGGCGTTCGCGGCGGGGTTTTATCTGGAATAGTTGATACTTACAACACAACTATAATCATTTAAACTTTATATTGTTGAGAGTGCTACTTTGTCGGGCCTTACCTATTTGCTCGCTAGTGTCTCTTCTCTGGGGCTGTACGATGGCCACCTGCTTTCCGCCAGCGCCACCTGTCGGTATATGCTTCCATATTTAGGATGACATAATATGTATTTTTTATGAAAATGGGATCTTGTAGCACAATTTGGGACAAAACTTTATCCAGCAGTGGTTTGTAATAAGCTCAGTTGATTGATTGATTGTGTACATATAGGTATATCCCAAAAAGGCAATTAGGGTGCCATTAAACATTAAGCAATAAGCCGCGCTGCTGTAAAGATACTGTGGGGCTGATGCGGCGCTTTAGTCACGCGGCTTTTGCTTGGTTCGAGTTGCTAGATGTACAGCCGCAGTGCGTTATAATGAAACATAGCATTTATTTATTTATTATAGTGTGTCTAATTGTGCTTAATTGTCTTGCTGTACTTGTGTTATTTTTGTGTTTAAATTCAGATACACTATATGTATATGTAGCGTACGTACCGGGCATGGAAGCTCGGTGCGTCATCTCGATGGCGCGCTGCAGCGCGGCGTCCCTCGGCGGCGCGGCGCCGGGCGCGCTGGGCCGGCGCGGCGCGCGGGCGGCGCGGCGCGGCGCGCCCAGCGCTGGAACGGGGGGATCACACAGTTAGTACTCCCGCCGGGGCATCAGTGTTGCCAACTAGGTTAACACGAAATAAGCTAACTTGCTGTTAAAAAAATGCCAAAAATATGCAATTTTTTTTAAAAAGTGCTAAAATAAAATGCCAAATTAATTTCAAAGGACAATGCAACTTACTGGCCCAATTTTTTTAAAGTAGTTGCCCAAATGTGAAACCAATGGTAATTGACAGATCTTATTGCCACTAGTAACTTTTACTATGGCAACAAAAAAATCTACCCGAGTAAAAAAAAGATACGACCATCAGAAGGAAAATATATTATTTATTATAAAATTCGTTAAACTTGTTTTTGATTATGAGAACAAGTATGGTAGGTAAGGAGGGAGGCATTTATAAAGAAAATAGAAGGAGTAAGTATTTTTGGTATAATAAAATAAAAATGATTTTATTCAAAAATAATTTTATTTATTTTCATTAATATTTTTACAATCATTATGTAATGAATTTATACTTATTAATTAATCATTAACGATAAATACACTATCCAAAAAAAATAAAAAAAACTCGCTTCGAATTGAGAACCTCCTCCTTTTTTTTGAAGTCGGTTAAAAAAAGTGCGGAGCGATGAATCACATTTTGGTGTCCGGCCCATGCAAAGGACCATTAGATATTATTTAGAAGTGGTAGGGTCCTAAGCCCACTGCGACCTGCGAAGATCTATTGTGGCACAAAGTACCATACGACAGTAATAACATGGGCTCAAACACCAATTGCTCATCTACCAGATATACAACTGCAAGAGCAATTATTTATACATCTATACCTGTAAGGTACCGTTAACCAATACATGGCAAAAATATTTTTTCGCACTGCTGTGGCGAGTTTTAGTTCGTGTTCTTATAAATAAAACATCGGAATCAGGCAAATAAAAATCATTTAAATCTGTTAGTTCCGCTTCGGCATAATTATAATATTTCAATTATATAGTCGCCACCGCGTATGTGCTCACTATAAAGTTTTGATTATGAATTCAAGAATAGTACCATAATGACAGACTTTATGCAAGTGCATGCGTGGTTGACTGCTGGGTTTCGGCGCCATTATTGTGTTTGTTTTTATATCTATTGCAGTGAGTATAGATAAAGTAGTGTATGAAACTGCAAGCGTAGCATAACCACCATAGATGCGGGTTTCTTCTACGGAAGAATAGAAAAATAGACCGGTTATGGAAATATTTCTACTCGTCGGTAGGATTTGGTAGCCAGCTACTTCACTAACTACTTACCCGTTGCTGTGGAATAGTTGTTTGTTATGCAAGGCTGCAAAGTTGTTATTTGGTGCGAGTGCTTGTATTGAATACCGAGCAAGCGAAGGATTCTAAGAGTAAACCACTCGCTTCGGTCGTGGTTCAAGAATATTATCCTGAGCGTAGAGTGAGGGATTCAAAGGCACGAGACGCAAATAATTTTACAGCCATGCGAAACACACAACTTTTCATCTCATTAAAGCGAGGAAAATGTTAGATGCCTAATTATATTTGAGTTATTCTTCTTCACCACTGTACACTTGTCCAACGCGCCAACCCCTCACTCGCGGCAGAATGCTCTCGTGATTACAAGACTTGGGGCCCGGTCTGTGCTCTACACCATAGTTCGTCACGTTCGAATTTCGAATAACTTTTCCACGCTAGCGGATAAAATAGACTTTTGCGCTCGGATTTCGAAGAATAAAGAAAGCCTTTCCGAGCTAGTGAGATGAAAAGAATATTTTATCTTTGTCTACGTAGAAACCTGAGTCTGGATGTCGAGATGGATAGAAAGAGCTTTGTCTATTCTTTGAAGAATAGAAATAGAAACGGTTATGCTACAGGTGCTACACATAGGTACCTTACTAGATATTAAATATGATACTATTAAAACCCTTGCCTCAGCTCGGTTTTACACACACTCGTATTTTAATTACCCCTTTTATGCAGCAGTTTCTTAAACTACTATTATTAGATTGCAGGTATTACCCAAATATTCTTTTCATAGGAATCTAATGCATAAAAAGATTTTGTAGTAAATATATTTTTATTTCACTAAACAAGAATTACCTCCTACTTTTTTCTTTTTAAATAACTACTCACTATACCTTATACAAAAAGTAAATAAAAGCAATAAAAAACCCGACTGCTTAAAAAGTGAACTATAAATTAATAAAAAATCACTTTAAATAAAAAATGAAAAGAAAAAAACTAGTATTAGTAGTAGAATTCTAATGCGGAACATAGCGAACCCATTAAAAATTGCGATAGACTCAAATCTTCCCAATAATGAGTCCCGAACTCCCGACTGTTATAGTCGGTAGTCGCGTTTTTTTCAGTTTTTATTTATAGTTGACATTTTAAGCAGTCACTGTATTGTTTATTTTGTTTAGTTTTAAGTGAGAATAGTTGCTAACCAACTTTAAATCGTTATAGATCCTAAATGGTCATACGAAATGAAAAATGATAACAGAAACCTAAAGATGATTTTCAAATACCTATTCAATGACACCCCACTTAACATAGTTTGTTGACTTTCATTTCTATCTTTTCCACAATATGGCGTCTACTTGTCGCCATATTGAATTTTAATTACTTTCAGGTCTTTAGTGATACTCGCAAGAATAAGACAAATCTATTGACGTAAGAATCATTAAAATCGGCCCACGCATTTGGTGTCTAGAGCGCCACAAAGGAATAAACATACATACATAAGCTGATAAACACATTACCCTCCTTTGCATCGCGCAGTCGGGTAATAAGCAGTCACGGCAGTCACTAATTATACGTTTACTTTGAATCAATATCGCATAATCAAATCAAGTTTAACCGATGTTATTATAAATATTTTATTTTGTCTCTTAGGGTCGTATCTTTTTTTTACTCGGGTAGATTTTTTTCTTGCCATAGTAAAAGTTACTAGTGGCAATAAGTTCTATCAATTACCATTGGTTTCAACTCTGGGCAACATGTTTCAAAATATTGGACCAAGCTTCTATGGAAGAGTTGCATTGTCCTTTTAACTAAACTTTAAAAACTTAAAATCACAACATTTGCGATTTTTTTGCAATATCCGGAAGTAACCTTCGGCTGCCATGTATTCTTTTTGATGTTAAATTGTTAGTAGCATGGCGTGTTTTATTGTTAGCACGTTAGCTCTGTCTTTTGTCTTCACTTTGTTTTATAGATAATCGCAACAGTGTCGGACGAGTAGGGGTGTGGTTGTACCGTGGCTGTACCGTGGTTGTACCGTGGTTGGACGTACGTTACCTACCATTCTTCAAACTCATGATTTGGATGTTAATTGGATTAGAAATTAATCTTTTAAGATTTATCCCCCTAATTACAAATTCTAATAATTTTATTTAGCATAAAAAATGCTAAATTGGCAACACTGCGGGGCATGCAGCGCCGCCCCACTCACCCGGCAGCGCGGCCGGCTCGCGGCGCGCGGCGAGCGCGGCGTACTCCCAGCGCAGCTGACGCCCGCCGATGCCGATGACGTCAGCGTGGCGCAGCGCGGCCACGCTCACGCGGCACCCGTTCACGAGCGTGTCGCCGTCGCCCACGTTGCGGACTACCGTCTGGTGACATTCATATTACTGTTACACGCGTCTCCCCGTTAAAGATCGCTCTTAGAGTGCTAATAGATGTCGCCGGTCTGTTTGGACCTTTAAGGGACCATGTACACCATACAAATTTGTCTAGTTACCTGATTAGCATGAACGACAACAGTGGCATGGTGCGGGCTGACGGTGGACAGCATAATGCGAATGTCGCAAGCCGGGTCGCTGCCCATGGTAGCCAGCCCCTCGGCCAGCGGAAACCGCTTCACATCGCGCCCAGCTCGGTCCAGCACCACCAGCTGACCACCTGACATTGCTGTCACACAAACAAAATATTTGGAGGCCTTTCATCATAAGCTAGTTGTAATCCTTGTGAAGATGGTACTCACACAAATGGGCCAACTCTAAAATGGCAATAAATTGAGATATGACTCTCTCAGGGGTCGAAACTGATTACATGGTCAAAAATACTGATTTTACTGACTGTACGACCCAAAAATACTGACCTATTACTGACTTAATTTCAAAGTCTGAAAGTGTGAATAAACGGATGATAGGCCAAGTCATAACAGTAATCAGAAAAAAAAAAAAACTATAGGTTAGGTACGCATTTTTAAAATTATAGGCATAAAAAAATCGAGGAAATCTACACGCTGTGATGGTCTTTATCTCCCGTTACTACAAATCATTACTTTTTTCAATTTTATTTTTATTATGACATCCTGAATAATGCTGTAAACTGTTACCTAAAATGTAAAGCCAACTGCTCCAGCTTGTAAGAAAATGTCACTACCAAGTTATTCAAAATGAATACTTCGCCCATTTTTAATTCACTGTACTGAAAAAAAATGCACCACGCTAGTTTAGCAAGTAATTTTAAAAGTTGGCGTATTTAATAAGTATTCCAAAATTGTATGACACTTGCTAAATTATTTCTTAAATTATGGTTTTTTTTTAAGAAACCCAATTTTTTACGAATTTACTTAAAATGATTCTAGTTTGAGTGAGATGGAGAGAATCATTTTACGAAGTGTGAGCGAGACAGATAGTGATGCCACTATATCAGACGGAGAGACACGATTTTAAATGGGTGAATCATTGAACCTTTTGAGCTGCCAGGGGTCTTGAATGGTAAATTTTATTTGGATTTTTTACAAAATCATTTATCAAATTTATTGGAACACGTGCCACTAAGCATTTACAGAGACATTTGGTTCCAGCAAGACGGCTGCCCAGCGCACTATGCCCGCTCAGTTAGAGAATATCTCGATGAGGAATACCCAGGCAGATGGATAGGGCGGTCTGGTACAATCTTGTGGCCGGCTTGTTCACCTGACTTAAAACTACTAGATTTTTTTTACTGGGTAGCGGTGCAAGAAAAAGTTTAATCAAAGCCAATCGAAAATTTAGCTGAGCTACGGCAAAGAATAACGGAAGCAGTTGAATTTGTTAATAACGGAAGATTCGCCTGTCTGATAACCCGATCTTTTTTAAGAAGATGTCGAGCTTGTATTGCGGCTGAAGGAAGGCAGTTTGAACATTTGTTGTAAATGTATTAATCTTAGAATCCAATAAATTAGGCGTAATTTAAAACTTTACTAACATTACTATGGCCCGTGGTGCGCTGGGACTATTTGAAAATAGGATTTCTGTCTCGCACGTTACGCTTCGTAAAACGACTCCTCGTCTCGCTCAAACTAGGATCTTAAAGTTACGGCCTTGACGAAAACGAAAGCCTTGGGTACACTAGAATCATTTTAAGTAAGTAAGAGAAATTGGTTCAAAACTGGATTTCTTTTCAAAAAAAATATTGTCGATAATTAAAGTAATAATCTAGCAATTAGTGTCATACCATTTTGGAATCCTTATTATATGCGCCAACTTTTAAAGTTACTTGTCAAACTAGCGTAGAACATTTTTTTTTTCAATACAGTCAGTTAAACTTAATATTAGGCAAAGTATTAATTTAGAATACTTGGTTGGGCAAAAAGTGACATTTTCTTCCAAGCTGGAGCTAGTTGGCTTTAAATTTTAGGCAACAATTTACAGAAGCATTATTCAGGACTACTTGTTAAATAAAAAATTGAAAAAAAGTAAAGATTTGTAGTAAAAGGAGTTAAAAGACCATCACAGGTTGTAGATTTTTTCGATTGATTTTTAAATGCTTGTAATTTTAAAATTAAACAACTTAGATAATTTTTGTATTTTTCTGATAACTATTATGACACCCGTTTCCAACTTGGCGTCGACTTCTAGGTCAGCCTGTATAAGAAAATCTGTAGCGAAAGGAACGTAGATGCCATAAATACTGACTTTACTGACCATTTTTAGAAAAAACTGACTTATACTGACCAATGTTAAAAATACTGACTTTTACTGACTTTACTGACCAGTTTCTGCCCCTGCTCTCTTGATCACTCTTATTACATAGGTATATTTTTATGATGAACACAAAAAGTTAGGTTGACTTTCGTTTTGGGATGGAGAGATTTAATCTCATCCGATGAGATTAGGTGGCCTCAGATGTGCTTGCTTCTTGTCACTACTATGTCACACTCGCATAAGATATGTATAGGCGTCTCGTCCTTCGTCAAGACAAAAAAGTCTTGTCCATTTTAGACACCAACAACTAAATGACAAAATCGTGTATGTTTGCCGTGAATATCACAACAAATGAAATCAATATGGATATAACAATGCCTAGACTTACGAAAAAATTAAATATAGCTAAGGTTTAAACTACTTTACTTTTATCTGAATTTGACATAATATTATAAATAATCAAAAAGTATTTTAATGAAATTATTGTGTTCCATTTCTGACAAAAAATAATCCTCAGTCTTCTTCTTAAAGGTACTGCTGGGTGGGAATATCCGGTGCGAGTGAATTAGCCATAATAGTAAATTAAAACAAACAAAATAAAAATATCAAATTGATGTTACACAAAACGTCACTACTGGGTAATTTTCACCTAAGACGTCTGCAGTGACCAAACGCGGTGCGCGAATTGAGCGATACTCGACGTGTGCCCTGGTAATCTATCTGCAGGAAGGTACTTGACTCACAGGAGCCCGAGTTGCATCATCACAAAAATCATTACAAAAATGTTGACCATGTGGTATTTTTTACCCGGTAGCGCCTCCTGCCGTGTTAAAGAAACAATGGGACATTGAAACTAAATTATGAAATTAACTTTATAGTGTTTTTAAGGTAAAATAATATTTTTAGTCGTGAAAAGTTGACAATTCAGTAAGTGTTAGGACTCGCTACCATTTATTTTGGCCGTTAGTGCTTATGTGCACAGCGCCCCCCGCTGCGTCAACTTGTGCTCAAGTTATTTGCTGGGATTCATATGTTATTCCACTTACACTTGACTGGCAACCCTGGCACTGTTGCCACACATTTTTAATGGCTGTTTTGTGTGAACCCCATTGGTATCAAAACAGTAACAGCAGGTTAGTTGCAAACACATCACCACACCAATTTTATTTTGGTTGGAGTTGGTATGCAGCTTGGGACAGTATCATAAATTTTTATCTCATTTATATACCCCTGCTCTCGCAATTTAGGAAGTGCCATTAAATATTTAGCCCTGTATTAAAATCTGTAGTTTCATCAGATAACAGAAATTAAATGTAATTTTACAGCAAATTCTAAGGCAATTTCTTACAATTTCTGAACGATATACTTAAAGTGACAGACAGCTCTTAGCTAGTGAGTAGTGTTTAGTCTTACCTTTTCCCGCCAACAGGTCCCAAGCTCTCTAAAGACACAATAATCTATCTATACATTACCCATCAATTCTAATAAAGATACACATAATTTATGGTTATATAAAATACTAACGAGAATAACAAAATGACAGGCATGAAAACAAATTCAAAATAAAACAATGCGCACCGGCTGCGATGTGTTAATTAAACTCACCGATATCAAATGTATCCCTTAAATTTTAATAATATGTTGCACATAATCCGTATTTAAATATGAGACGTATTCAATCACTATGCAACAAACATAAAATAATTCAATCAGATTTGTTACTATCACAGTCACCAACAACGACAAACACGAACATAAATAATGTAATGGCGTCGTTCGGCCTGCGGCGGCCGTAAGGGATGTGAAAAAATAATCGATTATGGAAATAATCTATTAAAAATCGATTTTATTAAAGTAAAAATTGATTTTAATACGTGATTTTATTTTTATGAATAATTGATTAATAATCGATTTTTTATAAGCAATCATTCAATCAATTATTACCGATTTTTCATCTGCACCGGCTTCTTCGGCTCCAGCAGAGAGATTGTTCTCGAAAGCTGGTGCCATATTAACAAAGGCCAGGAGCCGTATATTATCCAAACGCTTACCTCTAAGCTAATATTCCTGAACTCGTTGCCTACGGATTTGTAGTTTTTGAATAATTTAATTTTGTTAATTTATGTGAAAAGCATTTGAATTTGAACCTTTTATAATTTGATTGCTAAAACTTTAATTTGTGATGATTTATATAATCATCACAAATTAAAGTTTTAGCAATCTTGCTATTTCTGTTGTTTATTTTTAATGAATAAATCTATTGATATAATATTTATGGCGTTTATTTTGAACTTAATTGATAAATTAGCAAAAAATCTATTAATATAACAAAATCGATTATTTTCTTAAGAAAAATTGATTATTTATTAATCGATTTTTCTTGCTACATAAAAATCGATTGATGAAAAAAACGATTTTTAGGTACAATGTCACATCCCTACGTTCCGTATTCAGTGTTGCCAACTCGATGACAAGTATTCAAGCCACAGAACAAGATTCAAGCTTAGAGATAAATAATGTTAAAGTACTTGTAATATTTCTATGGATTCAAGCAGGCTTCTTACGTCATTGATTCAAGCCCAAGCCGATTCAAGCTAAGTCAAACATAAAAAAGGGCTAGATCCATAGGCTAGATCTTTGAGCATTTATCTCTTGCTTAGCTAGATTGATACAAAAAAAAACAAAGTAGAGCTAAAATGATAAAAAAATACTTTTTTTAAATGACGATTCTTTTTAAGTTATACTTGGTAACCTTTTGTGATGATCTTCAAACGGCCATGGTTACCTTACCATATACTTTCAATATAATTGAAGTATCACGGTACCTAATTTCGAATCAATCGGACATAAGGAAGTTAGTTAGATCCCCTCATCAACTAGAAAAGAGCTGATGATCTTAATGAAACATGGCTAAGAACACTCGGGATAAAATTATCTATGACACAAAAAAAACTAAATGCAAATCGGTTCATCCGTTTGGGTGCTACGATACCACAGACAGATACACAGACAGACACGTTAAACTTAAAACACCCCTCTTTTTGCGTCGGGGGTTAAAAATGGCTAGTTCTAGTCCTGACAGCTAAGAGCCTGAAAGGGTTGAGTTGGCAGCACTGTTCCGTTCCGCTTTCGCACTCCGCAGTACAGCAGCGGCACAGTAAAAAAGTTATTATTACTATTACCCATATTACCACTAGTAATAATAACTTTATGGTTTCAACTAAGATCTTGCAACAAATAACTGTGATAAAATGATTAATTCAACTAACTTCGTATTTGACGTATACATTACCTGACATTACCACTAGTAGTATTATCTTTATCGAACTTTATGGTAATATTACAAGAGAGGCTTCTTACGTCATTGAATATTACCGTGGCAGCGCAGCGGTGCGTACAGGGTGCGTATCAAACGCACAGACTAAATGACCAAAGAATCCTCATTGGTATCAAATCTAAGAGAGGCTTCTTTGGTCATTGGTATCAAATGCCGTAGTGATGTAACACACTGAAAGATAATGCTGAAAGACACTAAATAGCTAAATAGGTATACGAGATATAAAAGTAAAGATGAGTACACATCTTCGAAATCAATTACACAAAATGAACCATACATTCAGGGTTGCCAAACGTACGAGGTTCCTCGTACAAATACGCGATTTGTAGTCTGCTGTACGAGGTACGAGGATACAATGAACCTCGTACAATAATGTACGAGATTTTTGATATACGACATTTTATGATGGGTTTTCACTGTTTTGCCCACTAAATTAAATTTAGATACGTTTGTCCACTGCCCAGTCTGTCTTGATTATAGTCATTCTCAAAGAGTATGTCATTCTCTGTTTGAGAAAATAAAGTCTACGCCGGACGACCTTTTTTTTTTTTATACGATCACATTCTTTTCTTGTCTTTTTTGGCATTTTATCAGCTTGAGGGGATTAAACGAGGTTGCAAAGCCAAAGTACGAATTTTTTTGGTGTACATATACGAGGAAAAAAGTTCTACAGTTGGCAACCCTGCATACTATTACCTCAATTTTATGACTTTTAAATACCTACCTAAAGTATATGTGTGTATGTAGATAGTTAATAGCAAAGACTACAATAGTATATCGGACAGTTAATAGCAAGGAACTCTTTGGTTAATAGTGGTTAAACGATTAAATACTCTTAGAATTTGAAATCGATTTATTATAAAAATTGATATTTTTGGTTACCGATTTATACGCTTCACATCCCAAATTATAACTCAAAATATAGCTGTCAAAAATGGCTTTTTACCACTTTCTATTGGAATTGGAGTAATAAATTCTCTCGAGGAGTATAGGTAGAGGTATAATCCGAGGTTTACATAATCTATTATACCTACTTTAAACAACTAACAACATCTCTAAACGTAGGTTACACACTCTTTGATTCTCTCTAGAATATCTCGATTTATGTTTTATGAGATTGCTCGACGCTTTGGTAATGAGCTTGAAAGCGCTTTTAGATAATTTTACTTGTAAACCTTTCAGCTCTCTAGTTAATTATGGATATTAACAATGCCAACAACCAAAGTTATTGGTTCGTTCTCAGAGAAGATCAAAGTAATGTCATATTCAGCAGCAATAACTTCACTTTACAAAATCCTCAAAGTAAGTTTTATTTATTTATTTATATATTCTTTAATAGACACCAGTAAAACAAATAGGTACTTATTATACTCATACAACTTGCGCGAACAGAGGTAATTGTACAATGGGCGGCCTTATCGCACACGGCGATTTCTTCCAGGCAACCTTTGGATGGACAAGAGTGAAATGATAATGATATGAGTTGTTTTCCTAACCTAAGAACTTAAATATAATTGATAAACATACCTATTGACGTGCAAGGCTTTCCTCATTTTATAGCTTTGTTATATTTTACGATTCCTAGTTTCACCTTCACAACCATTCACTTTTAGACATCAATGTTTATATTATAACCCACTGAAGTCCTAATTAAAAGGAAGGTTATGCGTTTTCTATAGGAAAATCTAGGTATGTCTATTTAAAAACATTTGTGGTGAAAATTTTCAATTTTAGTTGTAACCTATGTATATTATATTCCTTCACAATTCAATATACTTATTATTTTGCCAGTTGTATGTGATGCTATATCTCATTGTTGCAGTTGCAGGACAGGAGGCCAGATATATTGTAGACACTGGTGACAGTAGACAATACATACAAATAAATGAGACCCCTGTAGTTGTCCAAGAAAGTATTTCTGAAAATAGTGATAAGGAAATAATAAAGACCAAAGATGATGACAATTTCTGGGATAGGAACAAAATTAAACTACTGCTCACATTGTGCTTGGAGAACAGATTTAGAAATGTAACAAAAGACAAATCTCTTTGGGTTGAAATAGCTGCTCACTTGGGTACAAGTTCTGATGAATGTAGTAAAAAATATAGAAACCTGAGGAGAACTTACATAAGACTCTTGAAAAAGAAAAGGTTAGGTAAAGAGATAAAATGGGTTCACTACAATACCTGTGAAGAGGTATTCAAAGAATGCAAATCATTGCCCCCCTCGGTGCTCGAACCCTGGGAAGAGCACAAAGTTAGGAGGTTGCTAAGTCTCTACATAGACAATCTGAACAAATTTCGAAGTCCAGATTGTTTGCAAAAAGATGTTTGGAGGGAGATAGCTTCTCAGTTAGGAACAACAGAATACAGCTGTTACCATAAGTTCAAGAATTTAAAAAGAGCTTATTTCAATTGGAAAGAGAGGAGTAGAGAAACAGGAAAACCAATCAAGTGGCAATATCATCTTTTTTTTGAGAGAATATTTTACAATTATAATCCAAGCATAGGGCCCTGGGACAAAAATAAGACTAGGTTGCTAATAGATGGATACATACAAATAGCTGATAAGTTTAAGAATCCTAGATATCAAAAAAAAGAACTGTGGAAAGAAATTTCGACATCCGTAGGTGAAAACCCTACAGATTGCGACAAAAAATTTCGAAATTTGAAACAGACATACATTAGACTAAAAATGAGAGCTGACTCTGGGAGATGTATTACAAAGTGGCGGTACTATAAAGATTTTGAAGCAATATATGGCGGACCCACTAGTTACTGCGGCACCGCTGATGCAGTGCCTGAGATACAATACAAATCACAAGATGATTATATCAAGGAACTTTTAGCATTTTATGTAGAAAATAAGGAAAGATTTAGAGACCCTCTAGTGAAAAAGAAGAATGTTTGGCGAATGCTTGCTCCAAAAATAGGTCTATCACCAGAAGAGTGCGATCGAAAGTTCCGCAATTTGAAACAAACTTACATCAGACTAGTTGAAAAAAAAAAGGATTCTGGTAAAAATAACAACTGGCCATATTACTCATATTTCGAGAAAATATTTGAAGAGTCCAAAGGATTAGTAGGTAACACATGCAGGCATGGTGTTGACATAGATGATATGACACTGACTGAAATAAAGAGAGTGATGCAAGAAGTACAAGACAGAAAGGATACTGACAAATTTGAAATGTTGGTGCAGGCAGTAGAGGACTCCAACAATATACAGCGTGAACGAAATAGAATTCTACAGGCACTACTAGATAAAAAGTGACATATTTACATTTAGTACATGGCCTGCTTCAACACCAACCTTCATAAATAAGTGGTATAGTTCAGATGATCTTGTGGATTATAGATCTAAACAAACAGTTAAGCTGTGTACCAATATCTATGCAATTGTTTGAACTACGCCCTATGGTGGATCATTTATGACCCAGCGACAACTTGAGCTGGGCACTGACTAGGATGGCATACACAATAGTTGACAAGTGTCTGTGGAGAGAAATAAAAGGTGTGAGAATGTTTAGAAATGCTTTTTATTGTTACCGTTCTTATGCTTTTATAATGTATATGTACAAACAAACTATAATAGATTATCAGTTTTTTCATTCTGAAGTGAGAAATCGTTAGCAAATTCAATTACATGTCGACCGGTAGCTACTCCATACAAAATGATCAATGTCTTAATAGTACACTGATTATGCTTAATTATGTCTTAACTTAAAAATACATCTGTGAATTTAAGACTTACTTTAATATTAAATTTGACATCCATAACACTATACCACAGTAAGGAATGGAAATTTAGTTAAGAAAAATAAAAAAAATAAGTGAAGAAATCACACTCGATCGTCGGTAACCACGCGGGATCGGATCGATAAGTTAGCAGATACCTCGACCAGTAAGTCACTATCACGAACAAATACTCACACTTCCACTCACCCAGACACGCTCGAGTCGATACACGCTAACCTAGACTGAATTACCACACTATGTCGTACAACTAAGAGATCCGCCGCTCGCGCCGCGCCCGCGCCGCCCGCTCCGCGCCGCACTGCCGTCTACTGGCCTTTGGTGCAAACGTAAACGAAATACCTCCATAATTACACTAGGTAAGTATACCTAAAATTAACTGGTGATCGAGGATGTAGTCAGTCTTAAATGGAATTGGTCTATCTGACTCTTGATCTCAGGCGCGGAGCGACGCGGGCAGGCGGGGCGGGCGCGGCCGTCGGGCGGGCGCTGCAGGCGGTTCACTTCTTGGCGTTCTTCTTGGGCGACGGAGCTTTCCCTTTGGCGTTGTTCGACATTTTCGCCTTCTTCCCCTTGGGCTCGCCCTCTTCGTCATCCTCATCCTGTAATAACAGTTCATTATAACATTTACTTAACTTTAGACATCTATCAAGCCCATCCGGTCTGTTATACTATATGGAAACATCTGTAACATAATAGCAAAAAAGGCCAGTTATAACAATAGATGTAAAATGTGGGTTTTTAGTTATGTTTAAAAGATTTGTTTTCAAACATGCAAGTTGGCCTTTATCACTAATCATAATGAGTTGTTCAGCTATCAGAAGGTAAAGGTAAATTGAATGAGTATACAGAAAACCAACAGCAAATATCAATAACATTATCAAGAAAAAAAAAATTGACACCACAGTGCAAAAGCCCAGTTATATGAAAAATGACAGTGAAATGACTTGGTACATCAAACTCAGCAAGTATGCCCGATGACTTTGTAGGTAGTATCTTACATGAACTGTCATTGTTTAACAGAACTGGGCCACAGGTCCTTTTCCCTCTGTAGAGCATGTATGGAACCCGTCACTTTGTAATTTTTTATTAGTTGAAGGTTTTCAGTACCTCATTCGTCTTGCGCTTGCCTGCTGATGCTTTCCTTTTATTCTCATCTTCCTGTAAATTCAGCAATCTACTGTATCACTGATGTATATACAATGAAAATAAATAATAACTTCGTACAAACAGCATGCACAACAATCTTAATATTGGTCACAACCCTAAGAACTGATAGATGTTGAAGTGACAATATAAATAAGTAAGCATCATAATAATGTACCTTGAACTGAGAATCATCACCTTCCTCTTCATCTAACATCTCTTCTTCCATCTCTTCCATATCTTCAAACTCCTCCACAAGGGCACCAAGCAGGTGCTGACCAATCAAGTGCACTGGCCCCGCTCCCTGAACAACACAATGTAGAGCATTAATGTATGTCACTTGAAGCCATCAAGTATGAATTGATGAAGAATTGTAGATCAGACAAATGCCTCGAGCAATCATAAGCAGGCGGTGCAACAATCAAAACGACGTCGCGCGCCCATCAAATTACCAATGGTTGTGTTTTTATCATCATCTCAATGTCCCGTGAGTGTGTAACTTGCCGATAAATGAAGATCATTGACAGACATGATTAAACACACATTAAACTTTAGAAAGATTTGGTTCCGAGATAAGTGTGTTAAATGTTATGGCTAATAAACTTTTAGAAATAACTATAAATAAAATTACTCATTTTATAAGTTATAATTTTCTTCATAATGTTTTTCCTTATGAACAATGCACAATGTGACAAACATAACTTTAAAGTTTAGATACTAATTTGGACTTATATACCAATGGGGTAAACTAATACACTATAAATACATATTTACCTGAATGAGAGTGAATGTGACAGGGGCATCTGGGAATTCAATGTCAAGACGTGCATGCCTCGTCTCACCCGCCTTCAGTACAGCTACAGGGATCTTGACAGACTCTTGGAGTGACATCGTTTCCACCTGCACATAACAATATTTTTGTTGAAAATGTTGATTTTCACCAATAGACAATATTATAAACATTAGTCAGCATTATCTGTGTATTAAATTTAACACTACACATCTGATAGTACAAGTATGTAGATGTACCTATTTATTGCAGATATTATGATAAAGTCCTGGTAAATAGGTGAATTGATGTGAACACCTAGCAATATCTAATGTCACAATATCCTGATGGTAATATTAGTACCAAGAGGGGTCAACTATCATTAGTCTTTATAATTGATTTCCCATTTGATTCTCTGAAATTATAACATGTTCCCCAACCTCTCGCACAAGGTCAAGTGGCAGCGGCAACAAAAATGTTAATTAGGTAGGTACAGAGGTTATTGACATCAATGTACCTGCACAACATTGAGTTCATCTGGCTTGGCCTCTGGGCCCAGCAGGGCTTGACGTATGAGCAGCTTGTTGCTGCGGGGGTACTCCGCCTTCGCCTCCGGGTCCCATGTTTCAGACTGATGTGACGCCGACAGAGATACACCTGAAACATTCACAAAATAATGTAAAATGTTATTGAAATAAGTTACACAAAAGCATAGGAAGCATAATGTAAGACATGGCGATAGGCCACCGCATCGTAAGAACTCGTGTTAAATTTTGTCATCATAACCTCAAAACGCCGAGTCTGAATCGACGGCGCCGACAAAAACAACGGTTCGACTAAGAGCAGTGTACGCCGTGAACTTTGTGGAAAGCGAAAATGTTACCGATTCAACACGACTCAACGACATGGTAAACTGTAGCGGCTTGGACGCCGCAAATTCAAATTGCGCGCCCAACCACCACTGACTTCACACAATCGCGACGCACCATGCGTTAGCAAAAAATCAATATCACTCATTTCGCGTAGGATGTACAATAACTTCGTTGCCCAGAAACGCCATTACGATTATGCTAGAAGAAATTAGCCATTTCATTTCCTTAATCAAAAATGGCGGCAAGTCGGTTATGAGCATCAATAAGATTAATTTTATGCTTACGGTGAGCGCAACCGAGTCTGGTGTTTAGATAATACTACAAATAGCGATTGAAACAGATATCCTTATAATATTGTGAAATAAAATGGCGAGAGCCGGGTGTCATAGCTGACGCTCATGTTATATTCATATTTAACAACAAAGTACTGCCTAAAACTAATAAATACAATATTCGTAGTGAGCAGAATAATATAAAGATGATAACTTACCGTAGAAATATTCGTCCGACATGGTGATTTCACTAATTTATTGAGATTTTTGCGACACGTTCACGTGCGATGCCGGCGCACACAAATCTGGTGATCAGTGTTGCCAACATAAGACTTCAGTTTGCATTACATTTTTAACCAACACATTATTTTCAAAATCCCCATTTATAAATTCTAAAAGTGAAAAACTCGGCTTGTGGTCCTTATCCAATAAAGGGACAATCAGGACAAAATAAATATATTTAAATATAACATTAAAATATAATTTATTTTACACAATTTATTTACAATACGATCAAGATACAAGAACGTCAATGACCCTCGACCTGTCGACTATTATTCTATCAATAATTATTGTAAAGCTAAAATTTACGGTCAAGTTATTTATTATCTCAAAATGTTTATTTACAAATAACCATGGGTTTGAAGTTCCTTTATAAATAAACATTTAAAAAAACTGTTTTGCTCATCCTTCCTAACCAGTTTATGTTGACGATGGGCGACGCGGCGACGTCACAATATAGCGTCATTCCTAATCTCATTTTGATCGCATTGTACCTGCATGGTTTGTACCGATATCTAAACTAATATTAAAAAGAGAAAAGATTAGTTTTTTGTATGTTTGTTTGTAATGGATAAACTCCAAAACTACTGGACCGATTTTAAAAATTCTTTCACTAGCAGAATGCTACATTATTAGTGAGTAACATAGGTTATAATTTATAAAGATATCACGCGGGCGAAGCCGCTGGCGGAAGCTAGTGGTGAATAAACGTGTAAGGTTAGTGTTAGGGACTCGGTTAGGGTCGACCATTCTCTAACAGGAAAAAATAAATTTTGCAGTATTTTCCAGTTGTGTCTCTACCTCTACGAACAATTAAGGTCCGATCGGATAGCGAACATAATAGATTTCTCAGAATCGGCACTCAAAGAGTTGAAAATCTTCTAATACTAAATAATATAATAGCATTTATTCTCTTCTACTTGGACTCCTCACTGAATTATCAATTTCTTTGCTACCGACCGCCCTGTTACATTTTCTGGCAGAGCTGGCTTGATCTTTCTTGAGTTTGTAAAATTGAGGTCACTTCGTTAAATGTATGGAGTCAACATTTTACAAATTCCATATAAGACGGAAAATATAGTTTTCAGAAGTAGGCAACATTATTTTGAAATAATGTTTCATAGACAACGAATACAACGTTCTGAAATTCAACATAGGATAATAATTATCTAAAATTATTTAGGTATACAATGATTTGCATTTTACAAGGCTATTTATAAATTAATTAAAATATAACACAATTTATAATATTATAACAATTCAGTCCACAACCGTCCTGCAGAAGGGTTAGCACGGTGGGTGGACAAACCCGTTTTCTCCATCCTTTGTCTCCATAACAGCCACAGACTACTTAGAGATATGATAACAGCAGACAAAACGAAAAATCGAGGGTGAAAACGATATAGTGATGGTTTTTACCGTGCTAGCCATAGATTATACGTGCTAGCCCTGCAGCTGGGCCAAGTCCTTAGTTTACCACTTTGGGCTATTGTGCAGTGTGGACTAAGCACACGCCATCGCGCCATCGACATTTTGGAGGAGTGGCCAGTAGTCTTATTAAGCCGCGTACCTACATCGGTCACATCACAGATTAAATTAATAGTAGCTAGCTACATAGGCGTACATTGGGGTACTAGTACGTAGTACAATCAACAATACATGACTCAAAACAATACGTGTCAAGCGAAGGAAGGCATACGAACGCAAGGAAACAACTTTGTGACGGCTGCGGCTCCGTGAAAGCACACGCCAATGAGGACCTGCGTTCGCGTTCGGCCGTAATCCGTGCGTTTTCAACACGTCTTGGTGGTGACTGAAGTCAATACGCAACAGCGAAGGCGTGCGAGCATGCGGTGTCTGTACTTTTTGGCTGAGCCGAAGATAGTGCTTAGATAAGTACCTGATATGTATCGCTTTATTTGGTCACCTTAACTGTTCCAGTGTATCTGATGCTGACCATACTATTATATACTCTTTGATGCTGACTGAACCTATACCTACTAAGAGTGAAGTCAGGAAGCTTTACTTCGTACACCTATTTTATAAAATAAAACAAGAAACATTTATAGATTTAAAGTATATTACTAGCATTCACTTAAAGTCGATCTCACGATGCAAGAGTCGGAAACTGACCTATAAATCGTCCCTCGAGCATTCGGCGAAAAAGTTCTATGAATGTATTTAAAACTTTTAAGACCTTCAAATTCATGCGCATTGAGTAATTTTAACTTTGAATTATTCATTGAGTGACGATTCATTTTGTCTTCCGATTTCGTTCCGGATGGGGTTTGTTTCCCGATTGCACAACACTTTTCAGAGTTTTGTTGTATGACATTATTGGTGGAATCTTGCTGAGATGAGAGATATATTTTTAGTTGAGTATTTTCATAATGTAAGCTGGCATTTATTTGCAATAGTTTTAAATATTGTTTACTGTTTGGAGACACTGAAGAAGATTTTAATAACTTATCAAGAAGACTATCCAACGTCTTTCTATTATCTTGTAACAATAATATAATATTTTCACATGTCTGAAAAATATAAATAAGTAAAAGTAAAATTTGACGACACGATTATTTTCTGCGCTACGTGCCGCGGGTTCGATCCCCGCACGGAACAAATAATTGTCTAATCGACAGATAGTTGTTTCGGGCAAAGAATACTAACTATTATTACGTAGTAGTGTTTCGGGTCTGGTTGTGTGTGCATGTGACATGTATGTTTGTAAACTGTACTTTCGATTCAGGACAAATACTAGTGAGAGGCGAAGTTTAAAAAAGAATGCAATGTAAGTAGCTAACTTCCATATTTTTCACAAGCAGCATAAGACATACGATACGTAAAAATTAAATTGTAATTCATACACATAGAAAAAGTTCGTTCAGCCATATTTAAAGAAATATGGAGTTCATGCTCCACACTGTCTCCAATGATTGATATTGAAATATTTATATTACTGTGTATTATGTAGGTACTGTGGTTATATTATTTTATATAAATCCCTTTTATTATAAGCAGTAAGCTATGTCAGCAGTGCTTTGCTATATGCTGATGATGATGATAAGCCAGGCTAATTAGAGCCATGATTTACAAAACTACAGATTTCAGTATTTGAGACACTGAGTTCAATAACGATAACCTAACGATCGACCAAAATGTATTGGTGTGTAGAGTATTTCATTATATTGCGGGGTTGTAAGTGTGCTACCGCAAGTAACGCGATCGCAATATCACGAGTAATCACGACGGAGGACCCTGTGCTGTAGCTCTAAAGGCGTAAACCGGGGTACAGTTTTGCTGACTAAACTTGCCTGTAAAACTGTACCCCTATCCTAAAGCCAAGTACCCATTCTCTCTAGTATAATATAACCTTTAGGGAAACGCTAAAAATGTTTAAATTGTACCTTTTTGTTTTGGGATTGTAACTTTTCTAATTTCTTTTGGAAAAACATTTTACTTGATTTAATTTTTAAATACTTAGCACCAATATTATAAATAACTTCGTCCTTTGCTTTCAATTCCTCATGCAATGAGCTTTTCAATTGGTCTTCAGATAACTGGGAAAATTTAAATAGTGAAATTCAAAGAAATATTATCTAAAAGGAGAATTACATACTTGATGATGTACAATACATACATCTTTATTTTCTTGGTCGTTATTATCGTATTCGGTTCGTTTAGTCAATCTCTTAATCTCGTTTATGAGAAAATCCTTTTCCTTAGAATGAATGTCCCTAAAAATAACTAATGTAAATAGTTTATGCAAACAAATAAAAATAAGTAAAATGAATGAAATACTAACGATATATGTATACGTGGAACATCCAAAATAGGCCTTGAAGTTCTATAGCTTCTGCCTACCCGCATGGGATAATGGCGTGATTTATTTTATGTATAAAATTACATACATATAATAGGTATTAGAACAAGTTATATTACCGTTCATCAACAAGTTGTTGATGTAAGTTCCTATTTGTTCTCTGAGCACTCTTGAGTTCGACGTATATTTTCTCTTTTTCACGAGCTAGTGTACCTATAGCTGCATCTCTACTTTCCACAGAAACTTTCAACGAATCGATAGTTTGCTTGAGTAACTCTATTTCACTTTGCAATTTTGAGACTTCCTCTGAACGACTTTTCCCCGAAGATGACGAGGATCTCAAGGAACTTTTCGACAAAATGCGTCTAAAATTCATTCGAGTTCATATACTGAATTTTTTACTTATACTAAATAATTTTAAAAGATTCGAGCTTGAAGTAAAAAAACAATTATGTTGTAAAATATGCGGAAAACAGTTGTACCAAAAATTTGTCATTTACATGACATCATTTTCGTCATTCGTGAAATTTCAGTGAATAAGAATAATGAGGTTGGTTCAGTGTTATTTATTTTGTTTGTCTATAGTGGCTTACCTACGCGTAAATTGGAATGCATATAACCACAGACAAAACTTATACTTTTATTAGGGTAGCCATTTTGAATAAAATATGACACAAATTGTTCATTGGTCATTTTTTCGATGAATGATTCCCATTGGCTGAAATATGTATTACTTGAAATATTTATTTAGACTAACCAATAAAATTAGAACTCTACGAAATTTTGACAAAAGGTAAGTGAGCCATCTCGTTTCTTCCGAATGACACCAAAATTGACACAAAATTTGTCAAAATACCGTATAAACATAATTGCCTCTATAACCATTGTTTCTTTTATGTTTTCTTCCGTCTCCCCCGGGTTTGTTTTATCCACTGTTTGGCAATTTTCCCGAGCAAAACCTTTATAAGTTGATCGTCGTCAGCACAGTGTGAGTAAATCGTATCGCTCTAGTAGTCTTGACCTTATGCCATCGCACTCGCGATGTTTTATGTTGTGTAACGACGCCAGAATTCTAGGAAGAACGATGCCAAGTTTCATATCAACAACCTCGGATCTATAATAAATAAGTTTCGCATCGTATGTTGTCGCGATCTGTCAATGATACCAATAAGAAATTCCTGAGGTGAAATTATCACTCTCCTTTCTATTTCTCAATGCGTGAGTAATGTGTTAATATTCATTGTGGTCGGTTCATGGTGTGCATTTATTTTTTAGGTCAAAGGAACTGTACAGGCCCGCGTAAAGTATCAATACTCGACAGACCAGCACACCTGTGCAAATAGAAGCCAACAGTAAAGAATCTCGTATAATGAGAACCTCATAGTATTCGATTGTGAAGTGTAGCACGTGAAGTTGTATTCTCAATGTTATAATTGATGGTAAGATGAGTGAGGAGGTGCAGAATGACGGGAGCAGGAACAGCGCATCGCTGGGCGAGCCCCCAGGGCCGGGCGCGCCGGCGGCCGAGGGCGCCACGCTCGACGCCTCTACCAACGTCTCGCAGACCAACCTCACCCAGGTAACTCATGTTTACATTGACCCTATGACCCCTTTGATAACATCACACTGAATCAAATTGTTGCTTAGTGATTTCTTTATTGATTGGTACATTTTGGACTGAAATTTAGTGCATATAATTTTATATTTTAGTGTATGCAGTAATACATTAGTCCAATAACATTATGGGACTCGGTGATAACTCTTTAAGCCTGTGTTGCTTATGTATAAGAACATGCTTATAAGCATCAATATTAATTAGAAATCTGTACTATTTATTATTGTTTAGTGTAGATATGATATGGTTTATCTTGTTTGACCTAATTAATAGATATAAATAAATTAACATTTTATGTTCACTACTAACAGAAAAATTAAAAGCCATTTTTATCAGTCTAGTAGGGCCCAAAAAAAAAATTTGATAAAAAAAATAAAAACAGTAGTAGAGCAGCGGTCGGCCACCCGTGCCCCTTGGTCTCCCTACATATGGCCCGCAACTCTTTACATTAGACATTAAAAACTTTGCGCTTAAGCGATTGGAACAGTTAATTTCATTAATTTAGTTCCATGCTCGACAAAACGAACATATTTACTATTTATTCTGTACTTACCGCTTTTTCTAGAAATTATAGTTATTATTTCAATGCTTTGGGGTGGATATTGTATTGAGTTTTGATAAGTACTATACATGCGGATGAAGAATGGGATTAGAAATGGCGGCTCATTTAGCCTGTACTGTCATCATACACGGTACTTACAGCAACAATGATGCACATAACATTATATCAGAAGAAATGATAATGATATTAAAACGTTATGTTAGTTTATCAACAAATAACTTTAACAATAACTATCAATCAATAACACGTAAAACTCTCAGAATCTCAGTATACATTTATCTCACAGATTAGCACACAAACTTGAGACTACTTAAGATACTATGTATGACTGAAGTTATAACTGGAAAAACTGTTATTCCAATGTATGAATAACTTTTTTTTTGTGGACGCTACCACCGTATTTGAGGCCAATGTGAGTGAGGCCAATCCAGGGGATTGGTCAAAACTTACAAGCAAAAACAACATGTGCTATAAGCCCCGCCCCCTCTGCGGTCATGTCACAACTTGAACAACAGTATTAATAACCAGCACTGATCAATGCGGATGCTGATGTTGAAAATGAAGCTGATGTTCGCAACAACCCTGGTATATACATTATTATGTATATACCATTACCAGGGTTGTTGCGAACATCAGCATTAGCATCAGCATCTGTGGAACTTCAGCTTTATTTTCAACATCAGCATCCGCATTGATCGATGCTGATTATTAATACTGTTGTTCAAGTCGTGACATGACCGCAGAGGGGGCGGGGCTTATAGCACATGTTGTTTTTAAAATAAAGATATGGTGCACCATATCTTTATTTTGCCACAGTATGGCCCTTGTTTGCTCAAAGGTTACCAACCGGTGTTGTACTTGTAGAGTATAAAAATAAAGTGAAAAATAGTAGTAATATTCATTAGACAGTATTAGGTCTTCTGTTAAGTTTGGATTATCAACCTGTGTTATTATTGCTCCCATAGTGCAATATAATATTTATAGGCACTTAAAAATGTTTTATGTGCATAGTATACACTGTAGACTTTAGTGTTTAATTTAATGTTGATAAGGGAACAAGTTGTTTCAAAAGTGCACTTTATTTTTATTTGATCTTCGATCATTACATTACAATATTGTACATTGCTGTCAGACTCATTACAATTCACATTAGCATAAATTCAATAGATGCAGGAACAAACCTCGTAAGTCTAAGGTCATGTGTCATGAACAATAAGTGTTATATTATGTCTGAGGTCATGAAAAATTTGAATTTTTATTAGCATTGTCATATCAAAAACATCATCAATTAATCAATAATGTAAATTCCACATAACAGCCGTAACCGAACCGTATCCGTACCGTATTCCCCGAACGATAGGATTCCTCTGTACATTTAGGTATGTTGTGCAAATCTGTTAAGCTTGTTATGTGAATTGTGATTGAGTAACAAATAAACATCCAAACTTTCGCAAAGAGTGACTTGTTTTTGTCTGAACTATTGTCACACAGTTGACAAATGCCATGACTATTCAGTCCAGTCTCAGACTCAGCTGCCTCACATCATTTGCATTTAATTTAAATTTTGCTCAAGATAAAAGAAGACCATTATTATAATTGACAACTATCTAAGGAAACAGTGTACATACAGTGTACAGTTTACATATGGCCTGAGGCAGCGAGGCAGTATGTTAATTATATTTTTGAAAAAACTGTGTTTGAAGGAAAACTAAGTCATTATTATTACTACCTTGAGCTTTATGATAATGTGTAAAACTAAACATAGCCTATCATATCTTGAAATCTCAACAGATACACGTTTTCATTCTTTCTTTCTTTCATTTGGTTGATACAGTCTACCTTAAAGACATTGTGAGACTTAACAGCTACCCTAAAATTGATTTGGGTCTAAGAATTCTGCAGATAGTCTGCATATTCGCAGGTCTGCTGGAAGAGATTTCTTTACAAATAAACATTTTTACTTTATGCATAACACCATTGTACTTTATGCTCCTACTTAATATTTCTCATGTATTCTATGTGTGCATTAATTGTTAAATACATATTGAGTTCACTGCTTTCTCCCAAAAATAAGTTATCTACTGATAACCTAACTATATCATCCCACTGCTAGGCAAAGGCATTTCCCCTAAGATGTACGTACAGTAAGTAGTTCATTTTAAAATACTTTGAATCACCCAAGTATATATTATTAGAGTTGCTGAATATATTCGTTATATTCAACAATTATTCGGTATCCAGCCTATTCGGCCACTTTTTCACTATTCGACCGAATACTAGATCACTATTCGGCCAAATGTTACCTATGTGTTACACTTTTATGAAATAAATAAATACTGAATACCTATCTACTTATATCAATATACTGTCAGAAACTTGCTATTTTCCTACAAATAAATTCAAAAATTCGTTTGAAGTAAATTAAAATAGACGTGAGAATGGATTTCAGTAAGTGTAAAAGTAGATAAAAAAAAAACAAAAAAAATTATGTAGCCTTGGGCTGTTGGTTGGCTAAGCCAAAAACTTAACATCTTATTCGAAGACAATAAGACTTAATTTTAAATGCAGTTCGTAATTCTAGGTTCAACACTATTTTATTACCTCTTAATTATATTTTTTTTTAAAGTCATGCATAAAATACGAAAAACTATTAACTCGCGTCGAATCTGGCCAATAGTTTGGCCTAATACACTATTCGTAGCTGAAATAACTAGTACTATTATGTTAATTATGGAGTCGCTTCATCATCGTAATCAGAAACGATTGCTTCAGATGACAGCGAGCTCAGTGCCGGCGACGGAGGGCGCCAAGTGGTGCTGCGACGTGTGCACGTACGAAAACTTCCCACTCTCACGAAAGGTATTCATCTACGCCATTGTGACAGTTTTTGTTGCTCACACACCACTTGCTAAATCCGAAGCCAAACGATAAAACATACAGTAGATCCATGTCATTACAGACAGTACAAATATTATGCAAATACAATAAATATAGTTAATCTACCAACATCGTCGTTTGCTACACGCGCATAAGCAAAGCTTGTTGGACACAGAATTGAACAGGAGAAAGAAAGAGAAACACTTAGACACCCATTGAGTAATTCGCGTAAACAGGGAGTCGGTTACACTATGCAGCAGGTCAATGCGTCTTTGTGACGCTTTTTCGCTTTCACGAAACAGTTGTCAAATTGATCTTTTAATTAATAAAAAACACAAAAAAATCAACAAAGTAAATAGGAAGTGAAGTACCTATACCTATTTATAGTCATTTATGTCCTCGCTGATAAAAGTTTATGCAAATTAAGATAAATATACCGCATACGCTATAGATCCGATCAAGTATACTTTTGACAACTCTTGGGATGCTGATTTGTTTAATAAACGTATAACGTGCCGAAGCCTAAGTTATCAATATGTATGAAACGCAAATGAAAATTCTGTTTTGACAGCTACGTGATATTACTCAAAAGATCGCGCGTATGTAAGATTGAGCCTTTTGTAACTAACTGCCAAAGCGCATTTCTCGCCTAAAAGAATGGGTGGGATCCTACACAATCAACATCTCGCTGATCAACGTACCTAATAAACTATCAAAATAATTGTTTATTTATGTTAATTGCTATTGATAACATGTTTCGTGTAGGCACACTGTTTAGCTGACACGAAAAATAAAATACTTTTTGTGTATTGTATAGAGCTTATCATATTCATAATGAATTTCTTATAAACTGGACCGAATTGACGCCTTTATGTGAACAATACAATATGTTGTTCTCAGTCACGCCCAGCGCCTGTAAGACCCGGGGGTCTACCGCGTAACTAAAATGGTAATGAACATCGACACTGGTAATAAACTTTAATACGATCGAGAGAGACTAAACTTCGACCTATTTTGAAAAAAAAATATCGATCATGATATTGGGACTTCTATCTTCATGACCGGTAAAAAAATTACAAGTTCGGTCGAAGTTTAATCTCGCACGAACGTATCGATGTTACCAGCGTCGATGTTCATTACCATTTTAGTTACGCGGTAGACCTGCCGAAAGGTGAGGCAAAGGTGTACAGTTATTCACACACATTTATCTTACCTGTGCTTTCATGTCACATGTAATAAGGGGCGAGCATACCGCCACTTGCCGGGCATGTTATGTCAAACCCTGGAAGAACTGTTGGAGAACTCAAATAACATTATGTCAATCATACCTTTATTGGGTTCAAAAATAAAAACATAGTTTAAGACATCTGTTGCCGTTTTTTAAAACCAATTATTAAATCTGTACAGCCGTGTCTAATAACTAACACTTTCACTTTATCATTAGTTGGCAAGTGCATGTGAACAGAGTATGTGCGAGTATCAGGGTCATAAAACAGTCTAGGTATATTCACAGGTTTTTACGACCGCGACCTGGGGGGCTAAAAAGGCCGCTTTTGGTGAATCATAATATGATCCTATTATGATTCTATTTTCAAATCACAAAATGGCCACTTATAGCAATTCATATTATGATTCATAATATGATTCCTAATATGAAATGCATCTGTTTGACAGTTTTCTATGGAGATTCGTAAAATGGCTCAATTAATAGGAATTGCAAATGTGTCAAATAGCAGATTCATAAGAAGTTACTTGAAGACATCATATTTCAATTCATCTTTCAGATTTCTTTGAAATCTTAATTAATAATGGCAGATTTAGGGCATTGTTATTGTTAAGTCTGAGAATATAAAAAGAACTTCTCGTACTCATTAAAATATCGCATAGGTAGCATAGTACAATTAATATTATTGTAATAGGTATTGAGCTAATGTGGTGAGTAAGCAGTGATAGCAATAAATTGATCTTTATCTTTAGCCTAGCGGTCGAACGCTTGCCTGCCGTGCAGGAGGGTCTGAGTTCGAACCCAGCCCGCACTGACTTGACTTTTCTGGCAATTTGACTATCACTTGCGCTAACGGAAGGAAAACATCGTGAGGAATTTGCACACCTGAGAGGACCTCGTAAATGTCGATAGTGTGTGTAATAAGCCAACCCGCACTAGGCCAGCGTGGTGGATTAAGGCCTAATCCTTCTCATTCTGAAAGGAGGCCCGTGCCCAGCAGTGGGCTGGATATATTTTATATTTTTATTTAGGTAGAGAGCTTAGATTGTTGATTGGTCCAATCATAAATCTAAGGTAGTGAGTAAATTAATTTGAATGTAGATTGGGATATTACTATTAGGTAGGTTATGAAATGTGTATGAAAATGAAACAAAGTTTTGAGGTCACAGTCACATTTAATACTTTATAGGTAATAATAAATGGGTGTTATTTATAGTTAATCATGTAGTAGGTATGAATCTGGCTTAATACATTTCAACCTCTCCGCTCGATTCAGGTCCGAATTGAAAACAATAGATTTCTCTGAATAAGGCTTGATGCTAGGCATGGTGAGACAAATCATATTGACAGCATGAGCAATAGCAGCATTAGCCGCTGCTCGCAAAATGACAGGATTCTGCGAGCCTCATCTAGTGGAGCCAGCGGGCAACCTGAAACAATAAATTTATCATTATTCTATTGTAATTGAATTGGTAGTGTTGTATGCACAGACAAAACTTTCGTCTGTGGTTGTATGTATCATCGTCAACAATAATAATCAATATCTCAACCTCATTATTATTAGCTGTAAAGATAGTAGGTAGTTCCGTTTACTACGGTGTCGTCAGTCTGCCGAAGCAGAAGTAAAATTCCATACTCAGGGCTGGGAGAAAGTACTATTATAACTGTGTATTAAATACTCATTATGAGAAAGAGAGACTGGCAAAAACACATTGCCAGACCTAGGAATTGAATCTTAGACTGCACTCGACGAATGTAGCTGTCGGTGTTACATAATATTAACATAATAATGAAAATTTGTTGTTTTACTCACTGAACATCTTCCGGCATGAAGTGTAAACATTGTCCATTGATATGTTTATAGACAACATACTTAGATTATTGATTGGTTGTCGCGGCCGCTCCAAGCGGCTGCGACAACCAATCAATAATCTAAGACATAGTTCCTTTGCAGCTCCTTCCAAAAATGTAGAATTAGTAGTTATTTTATCATATTCACTTTTACAAAAAACGCACATTATAAATATATGAAAGTAACACAACGAATAGTTAATTCCGTTAGACATTTTATTATAATTATATTGTTGGCCGCCATTGCAGTTGTCATGGCAACCTTACTTTTTTATACTTCTCACTTGTTGCCAGTCGAAGAAAAAATAACACTTTTATAAATGATTATTTTATGCTTATATACATAATCCTAATTGTTTTAATGATTATTATTACCTCTATTTTATTGAAAACTATATTTATATTAACACAATATATTTAATAATAGCTTTCACAAAAAATACTGATAAGAAACAATAACCGGTAAAGTGACGGTTTTCATATTTTTAGTGTGGCAATAATGACACCTAATACGAATCTGCTAATGAATTGAATTGCATAAAATGTGTGACCATTTTACCAAAATTAGACGAATTGCTAAGGATCTGCTGGTAATTCGGAATATGAATTCGATTTAGATGAATTGCTAAATGTGGCCGTTTTAGCCCCCCTGTACTTAATATAAGTGCCATAGATATTTTTAATGCAGATCATTTGCATAACTAGCGAAAAGAGATAATCTTGTAACTTAAGAATGGTAATTAATAAATAGATTTAGTTTTTGGTTTGTTTAATAATTCCTTTACAATCACTCCGAGACTAGGGCTCCTAAAACAATGTCGAGTTCAGGATATGATATGTTCAGGATATGCAATAAGCGCTACAAACTAGTGTCTAGCTGGTTAGCCGGCTCCGTGATACGTTAAGAATTTTCCGCCGGCTCTTTCGAAGTGAGCGAATTGGAGGACGGGCTCACATTCGCGCTATCCTCTTGCACAACGCAACGTAACAATCCGGCCGCCTCAAGCCAAGGGTAGCCACTAGCCATGATATAAGGCAGGGTCCTGTATAGACGATGATGAAACATGTCGCATATGATATTGTTGCAGTGCACTATGTGTCGCAGCCCCAAGCCGGTGCTCAATGAGGACATATTCCGGTTGCAGGACGGCGCCAGTGCGCTGCCCACGCAAGACGTTTGCGGTAACATAAGAATTGTATAATTACATTTTAATTCCTTTTTCAGCTAGTTCAGAAGTATCACACAAGGTGGGAATGCCAATAATGGTGAAACACATAGTCGAATATTTGAGATATGAATATTAGAATATTGCCACATATTACCATCTCCGCCTTGTATGAAGTTTTAACTTAAAAACTCCGTGTAAGAGTCGTCAGTCCCACCCGGACTATGGACTTTTAATGGGATTTTGATACATCTTATAGTGCTCAAAGCATTATTTCCATATTATGCAAAAACGATGTAATGAAGCACGTAAAAGAATATGACCATACTTTGGCCTCAGGTGCAGAGGCGGTGGCAGAGCGCCTGAAGCCGCTGCGGATATCGTCGCCTCAGGGCGCGAGTGCCTCCTCCGTCGCCAAGTGGCCCTGTCCGGTCAGTACCTGCTTAACATTCATATTTGAAGCCCACTTTGATCAATTTCGGTGCAACTTAAACAGTTAAAGCAGTCTCTTGCCTCTCTTGGACATGCTGACGTTCACAGTTCTATGTCTGAAAGAACTTCCATAGTTCTATCAGGCACCCCGCATACAACTGCAATGTATGCATGCGATGTAATCCATCGCGGCGCACCGATAATTTTACGAGAAACTAAACAACTACGGTCTATGCATGCATTATTTTGTGTTCGCGCATTTTTTTAGTCTTAATATTTTGAAGTATCTCTGGTGTCCCCTTCCGCCGTATAATGACTCGCATGTGCCGCTGTTTGACAGACGTGCACGTACGACAACTGGCCCAAGTCCCTGAAGTGCGCCATGTGCGGCAGCAGCCACCCCGCGCCGCCCGCGCCCGCCGCGCCGCGCCCCGCGCTCGGTATGTAGTAGGGCGTCACTTGTGCAGATAGAGCTGCTCTAATAAACTAAGGTACAATAAGACGTCATTTTCCTCGAACAAAAAAACAAATGTGGTGGAATAACAATATCCTTTTTCTCAGATTTCGAGTCGCTATTGTATCACATTTAATTTAAATCAGTTCGGTAATTTAGCCGAGTACTTAACAAACTCACTTTCTCATAAGAGTTTGAAGAGCCAGCATGCTCCTGCAGGTATCAACGACATCTGCAACAGCCAAAACGCGTCGATTCACGAGCTGGACCCCAACAACAGGCGGTCCAAGCGGCGCAACAACAACACGGACTGGATCTGGCTGCAGGCTTGTCTCGGTGAGTGCTGCACACTACCTTCACACGCATCTAGTTGCATTTGCATTCATGACTCTTTCAGCTGATCAGTTTACGCGCGCTAGCGTAGATCGTTGGTTCGTCATGCGGGTTTATAGAAACTTGTGGCTATTCGATTCCAGCTCTGTAAAATGAGTGTTTTAATACTACTATCAAACCAGGACGTTCAATATGAGTCCTAAGTTCTTGTCGTTAGCTGTCATTTTTCACGAGTCGAGGCGCAGTGATGACGAGCGCGCGCTGCGCTGTCGGAGCGGTGACTGCTGCGCGCCCGCACTCACCGGGTGTCCGACACGCTCCGCGAAGTCTGGTCACTTCGAGACTTCAGTGAATTGTGACGCTAATGGTCGGGTTGAACCGTGCTTACAGGCGTAGTGGAAGGCGATGCGCGCTGCGTGGAGGCCTACCTGTCGAGCGGCGGCGACCCGGCGCGCGCCCTCACGGCCACCGAGGTGACGCTACTCAACCGCGCCTCCGCCTTCGACGCCGGCCACACGCTCGTGCACCTCGCCATCAGGTACCTTGACGCATCACATCACGTACACGTGTGTCGCACACAACGTGGAGGCCTACCTGTCGAGCGGCGGCGACCCGGCGCGCGCCCTCACGGCCACCGAGGTGACGCTACTCAACCGCGCCTCCGCCTTCGACGCCGGCCACACGCTCGTGCACCTCGCCATCAGGTACCTTGACGCATCACATCACGTACACGTGTGTCGCACACAACGTGGAGGCCTACCTGTCGAGCGGCGGCGACCCGGCGCGCGCCCTCACGGCCACCGAGGTGACGCTACTCAACCGAATAACCCTTTTTTTCGGTAAGATCATGTGAAAAAGTATTTCATATGATAAAAAAAATCTGAATTAAGTTTCACCAATGTTTGGGACAATGCGCCAACTATTGTGTCAAACATTATGCCTGACGTATGTGATAATAATAAAGTTTAATAAAAAACTAAAGAAAACGCTTTTGTCATCCTAACTAAACGTGTATGCAAAATTTCAGCTCAATCGGAAATCGGGAAGTTTTTTATATAGTTACTTAGTTAGTTACAAGTGAAGCTTATAAAAGCGTTTTATTAGTACCAAAAACTGCGTCTAGTTTCAAAATAGAGTAAACACCATTGTGTCAACATATTTTTCTCCGACTTGGTCGGAAACTGGTACATTATAAAAAAAAAAACAATACATCAATCGGCTCTTTTCGGTACGTAACGAAATAACATTTTTTTTAAATTATTCTTGTGGTGCTAGCGAGGTTTTTTAAGTACACACTAACATAAAATATTATGTGTTTTAGGTACACGATATTTATTATTTTAAAGATTGATTTTTATTTTAGAATAAATGTTATTATTAAAAATGAACTTAAGTGACAAATAAATATGTTGCAAAAGTTAATAAAATTTGTTTGAGTGAACGGTTTGCGATCGGAAGTTCTGCGCCTAGACTGACGTTTATAAATATTTATAATTATCTGAAGTTGTTGATACTTTTTCTACATTTCGTAGCAAGAAATATAAATGTATAAATATAAAATATGCAATCGCGGTCATTTGAGCGAGGTGTTTTTGTTTCTAGTACTATTGTTTATCGAAGATGTAATTAATAATGATTAAAGCGTGCATGTATTCCCTATTCCTTAGCAAACATTGTTGTAGCGGAAAAAAACAAGAAATTGTGTTAAAATTAATTTTAGAATGTTGTATCTTCTTATAAATAAATTTCAGGATTACTACAGAACTTGGCACCCATTTCGATCTCAATTCTTTTGTGTTGAACTTGGCTCTCATTTTCACATTTATATTTTTGATGGGATAAAGTCTGTTCATCAACCAGTAACCAAATTTTTCTTTTTGTCACATGATTTTCATCATCATCATCATCATTGACAGCCTGTTTCTACCCACTGCTGAGTATAGGCCTCCTCCTTTTCATGCCATATTTCCCTGATCTGTGATGTTGATGATCCCTGATCTGTGATTTTCATGTGAAGCCTTAAGCTTAAGCTTACTAAAAGTTTGAGACATATTTGCCAGTGAAATGGAGATATTTTATCTAGATATTACAATTTTTCAGTACGATATTAGACATGTTTAAAAAATATATCACCGCT
Source organism: Allophyes oxyacanthae (assembly GCA_932294325.1). Lineage (NCBI taxonomy): Eukaryota > Metazoa > Arthropoda > Insecta > Lepidoptera > Noctuidae > Allophyes > Allophyes oxyacanthae. The sequence continues at coordinate 12,260,788 of OW028631.1, forward strand.
CTAGCACAAGCGGGTTTGTCAGGATAGCGGAATTTATGGTTCGATCTACTAGTATACTGAAATGCCGCAAAAATCCAATTATTTCCTAAAATAACTAATATCGCTGAACATACATAGGCATCTACTGGGTGCACAAAGAGGTCCCTTATAACACTACTTCGTTTGATTTATGCTTCGTAAATCATTCTGTCTAACTGAAGGGTGTCGCTTGTTTCGTTGCAGATTTCAGCGGCAAGAGATTCTATCGACTCTCCTGTCACGGATATCGGGCGGCGGGCCCGGCCTTAAAAGATCTCCTTCCTACATAGGTGAATTAATAGATTGAAAATATTCACATTTTTCGATATTCAGCCGCATCGGTTAGTCACGCACGAGCTGGGATGACGTCACACGTTTGTGTTGCAGCGCCCGACCTGGCGTCCGCGATCCGGCGGCACATAGCCGGCTGCATCCGGTACAAGAAGGGCAGCTTCCCGTGCCGGTACATCAACGAGTTCTGCACTTTCTACTTGCCTGCTGGTAATTATAATATTACTACTACTTATTATTTGACGCAAGGCGTCGTTGAAATATGTCGTCTGTTGACATTAGATTTCTCAATTCAACTTTATAAAATCTAGGGCTGCCGGAACGGCCTGGCCAAGGTTCGAGAACGAGGCCGCGGGCGATGCCGGATTACCCTTACGCGAAACATTTCGAGTACTTTTTCACATGTCCTTTAACTTTATAATGGAGACATGTATCAAGCTAAAATGTATACTATTTGGAGGTATTCGTAAACCTCACCTTCTTTTTACGGCTATCGAATTTGGCCATTGTAGAATGATTTTTGTTTGGATAATAAATTACAAGGTTTTTATACTGACTCCTTCAGTATTATTTTTTGTTTCGGGTTTCGTCCTTAGAATTTTTTCTGTTTTGTATTATATATCTTCATTTACCGTTATTTTTGAGGACGCAGATTGACAGGACGACATAATAGGTTTTATTTTTTTCGAAAAATAACAATTGTTTAAAAAATATAATGTCGTTTCGGTTCCAGAAATCGAAGAGCTACCGGCGCCCATACAGGAGCAGTTGTTCTCGGAGCTGCTGGACCGCGACGCGCAGCAGACGCTGGAGGCCGAGCCGCCGCTGCTCAACTGGAGCCTCGAGCTCACCGTGCGGCTGGGCTCGCGCCTGTACGCGCTGTGGAACCGCTCGGCCGGCGACTGCCTGCCCGACGCCGTGTGCCAGGCGGCCTACGGCGTGTTCGACCGCCACAACACGCTGCGCGCCGCGCTGGCCGACTCGCTGCAGCACGCGGCGCCGCGCTTCTACGCGCGCTGGGCCGCGTGGGAGCGCGCGCAGGCCGCGCGCCTGCAGTACGCGCCCGACGAGGCGCAGCTGCGCGCCGAGTGGGCGCGCCTGCTGGCGGCGGCGGCGCGGCCCGGCGCGGCGCTGCACCAGCTGCACGTGTGGGCGCTGGCGCACGTGCTGCGCCGCCCCATCGTGGTGTACGGCGTGGACGTGGTGAGCTCGTTCCGCGGCGAGGCGCTGGGCTACGCGCGCTTCCGCGGCGTGTACCTGCCGCTGCTGTGGGAGCCGGCGCAGTGCTGCGGCGCGCCGCTCAGCCTGGCCTACACGCGCGGCCACTTCTCCGCGCTCGTGCCGCTGGACCCCGAGCACGAGGCCGCCTTCCTGCCGCTCACCGACCTGGACGGCAAGCTGCTGCCCGTGCACTTCCTCACTTGCGACGAGGTCTCTACAATCAATTATTTAAATATATCATTAGCGGACAGACTTTAACAGCTCGGTTAAACGACACAAAAAGTTTGGCCAGCCGCACAGTCGTCGCACCGTCGCCGCACTTTTATGTTCATTAATGACGAATGTGTACTCTATTTGCTAAATAAACATATTCAAATTCCTTGCATTCATCTCACCGCACGAAGGCAGCGTTAATTTAATCTAAAGCATAGTTATCAAAAAAATAGAGCCCACTTTGCTATCCGTAATACGAGAGTGCGGCGGTAGCGCGGCGACAACGCGGCCAATGCGCAAATAAACGTAATTAAGGCTCGTTTGGTGCCGCGCACGACGGTCGCGTGTGTGCCGCGCGCGACGGTCGCGTGTGTGCCGCGTGCGACGGTCGCGTGTGTGCCGCGCGCGACGGTCGCGTGTGTGCCGCGTGCGACGGTCGCGTGTGTGCCGCGTGCGACGGTCGCGTGTGTGCCGCGCGCGACGGTCGCGTGTGTGCCGCGCACGACGGTCGCGTGTGTGCCGCGCGCGACGGTCGCGTGTGTGCCGCGTGCGACGGTCGCGTGTGTGCCGCGCGCGACGGTCGCGTGTGTGCCGCGCACGACGGTCGCGTGTGTGCCGCGCGCGACGGTCGCGTGTGTGCCGCGCGCGACGGTCGCGTGTGTGCCGCGTGCAACGGTCGCGTGTGTGCCGCGCGCGACGGTCGCGTGTGTGCCGCGCGCGACGGTCGCGTGTGTGCCGCGCACGACGGTCGCGTGTGTGCCGCGCGCGACGGTCGCGTGTGTGCCGCGTGCGACGGTCGCGTGTGTGCCGCGCGGCGCCGGCGACGCGGTAGTGCAGCTCGGTGTGTTGTGTGCCAGATGTCAGACGAGGAGGGCGTCGTGCGGCGCTGGGTGTCCACCTGCGTCACGGGCGGCGGAGTGCTGGCAGCGCGCCAGACGCTGCACGCGCGCCCGCTGCTGCAGGCGCAGATGCTGGAGGAGTGGCTCAACCATTACCGGCGGCTCGCGTATGTACATGTTCAGTGGCTGGTGTCGCCTGCGTCACGGGCGGCGGAGTGCTGGCAGCGCGCCAGACGCTGCAATTTACTTTTTTATATTACTTAGGCTCGAGTTCACCGATGATATAACAGACGGTGAGGGCTTAATCAGCCGTTTGAATATGAATTTTGATATGGGTAATCGGCCATTTTCATTTTAAACATCTGTAATATTGTTGATGGCCATAGTAAGGCCCGGCCCCTGACGGTGCGGTTGGCGCGGTGTTGCAGGCAGCAGACGCGCGGGCCGTTCCCGCCGCGGCTGCAGACGGCGGTGCAGTTCTCCAGCGACCCCGACACCGACGAGGAGTAGCGCGCCGTCGGCGGCTGCACTCACAAGACCACAGGACGGATACACAAGCTATACAGCGGTAACTTGGGCTATCCTGATGCTATCGATCTTTGCAAACGTCGTGTCAGCATTTCAATTAAATAAATCGTGGTAGGTTTTATGTCAAAAATCCATGAAATCTTTGACTAAGAATTTTCATAGTTCAATGGCGGCCTTATAGCCTATATTCTAATTGTGACGTAATTTTTTGTGAATTTCATCATTACTTGCGTTATATTTCTCTTTAGCTCATGACTATTTTACGAATATTACGCGTTTCTGTTTATTTATTCAAGGGTGTGAACACATATTCGCACGTGGACGTATTCTGTATGTGTAACTCCGTACAAAGCTCGCGTTCGCAGACGTGTGCTGCCCCCTGCCGGTGGTGTTGCTGTATAGCTTGTGCACGCGGTGGAAGCTCGTACCGGACGTAGTGTCGGGGAGGTAAAATTATCTGGAGTGTGTCGAGTCTGTTCGCACTTTCAGTCCTAGCTTTATGTTTGTCGTTCAAATCCGACGCGCCGCCACTTGTAGTTGAATTTACTAATTTAGTAGCACTTATTGAATTGCAGTGATATATTTTAGTGGTGTTAATCATTTCCCTTAGTTCCGATCTAGATCTATTTTATTTATAATTATTAATTTTGTTGTGCAGAGTCGCCGAAAGTTACCTCAATGTTATTGGAATGTTTTTGTAAAAACCGATCCTTGGATGATTATTGTAAATTATAAATTGATGCAGAGCGATGGACGATATATCTTAACAAATAACAATCATAGATTTGGTGATATCGACTATAACGTGTTGTATGGCGGTAGCGGTATATCGTCGCAGTACTGCAGGTGAGCTCGCGGCCCGCAGCTATACACCCGCCGCGAGCCACGCGGACTCGTTACGGATTGTAACGTATACTGCAGAAGGGATCATCTAAGTGTATCATATTGTTAGGATCTTGAAATGCCAGGTTCACAGTAACGTTGTAATGCCGCGTTTAGTCGCCGAACACAGACGAATAGACAACTTGAGCTCATTTTTTGATGCGGATCGAAGTATTATTTGAGCGTATTCGTGACAAGTGTTTATGATATAAATACCTTCATATAAAATACACAGAAATATTCCTTTGATCCACGCCAAAAATCTGACATCGAGTTGCCTATTGCTCTGTGATCGTCGAGGATGGCATGAGTGTTGTCAGGCCGCCATGTTGAGCGGTGCGTCTCGAATTGTTACCACTCATCGATGCTTCACCGCACTTACGATAGCTCACCGATGGAACGTTAACAACACTATCCCTTAAGATTTTCTTCTGGAAGCTTTGAATCTATTAACAATTAGTCGTAGGTAGTAACGTAGTGTTCTTAACCTTCCATCGACTTGTTTTCAACAGCATTCACATGTAACTTTATCAAACATTATGTATATTATTTGGGTCATAAATTCCGAAGAGGGCTGTATATAATACACTAGAGGTAAATTATTCTGATTTGATATTTAAGCCTGTTTATATCCGCCAAAATGTAAAAATATCATTTCAGGGTGAGTGTTGCTCACGAATAATGTATTCCACAACGATGTAAAACTCGAAACATGTCAGCCCAGACATAAAAAAATACGCGAAATAAAAGATAAATGAAGAGTCTATTAAAATTAACGACATTGTACAGAGAGTATAAGGTTCTAATATTTATATTATTATAGTTTCTCGGTTGTAAATAAAAGAAATTTGTTTAAAAGTAATAATTATAATAGATTTGTATAGTTTATTATTCCGCTTATTGCATACGAGCTATGCGTTTGCCTGCTCGTTTAGGAATGAACAAATTGCGGTTTGCTGAATATTTTGCTATGAGATAGGGAGCTCTGTAGGCGAGTGCGGAGTTAACTGCACGCCGGACGCCAGAGACTGCTCAATATCATTTTACATTCACGAAATATTCTTTGTTCATGATATGTGAATTGTCTCGCATGATTGTTTTTGAAATACATTCAGCGTGTGTACTTAGTTAATTTCGCATTTGCCTACAAAGCAGCACAATAGTCGGAATGTGATAGAAGTGAGAATGTAATCGTTTTGGACAAGTTGGGTGTCTCATGCAGGTATTACAATTTCACTTACAATACTTCTTTGGTCATAAGTAAATTGAAATAACTGAATGACTTGGGATGTTAGAAAGCTTGCAACTAATAAGACTATTTGATCTAATAGATTATTTTTAGTTCATTTTCGCCCAAAATCTGTAAATAAGTCGATAGGTACATGAGTCATGACACAGACACAGTTGGAGCTAGTTTTGTTAACAGTCACGTTACGAGTTATTCAAATTATGTACCTAAACCTACTAATTTTTAATCAATAAAGCACTTATTTTATGAAGCTGTTCGATATTTATTGTTTTATTTTCTTTATTAGTTTATTTTGTATTTAACCTTTTCCGATTAAGGTATAAGCAAATTATAGTCGAAATTTGCGCTCTCGACAGACGTAATTTAAAACAGGGCAGTTTCTGTAAAATCGTTAGGCCGAGGTATACATCCATATTTTTTCAAGGGCCATTATAGATTAGGCGTATTTTCGGAGCATATGCACCGTATGCTCGTTTCTACACGCTCGTAAACGCGCGCCATGGCGACACATGCTTCACACTAAGCGAAATCCTACGTCTATGCCTCACAGCCTCCAGACGTGGCCATATTGACTGGCACAAATAGAATAGGTTCGCGCGAACATTAGCGCAAGCGAGTTCTTCATCTGAGCTTTACCCGCACGTCCGTTTGTATGTAATTATATGCCAATGTATCTGGTGGGTGCTTAGAGCATTTAACACTACCCAAAGGGTGGGTATCATACAAGCAGTAGCTTAGAGAGAAAAACACGCCCAATCAGGTTAAGGCGTACAGAAAAATTTCATGACTAAAATATAATCTGTAGAATAATAGAATTTACTTTTATCCTGGGAATCTGGGGGTCTACCGTATAACTGAAATACATTGAGTACTGAAATAAATGATGAATGATGATTGAGTACTGATAATAATACGGAAATAGTTATGAACATCGACTCTGCTCTGGTAATAAACTTCAATACGATACGAAAGCAGTCCAAGAAAAAGTCGCTTCACTGAGTATAGGTATACCCTTCACAAACGGAGTTGATTGTATCAGCTCCGATAAGCTAAAAACTAACCAACATTGTTTTTTTTGTTAGTTACTACAACCTTAGAGTATGTTAGAACTAGAGTCTGGCCAAGAATTTATGAGCCTTGGACTGAGCTCTGAACTCTCCAGAACTCTCTCTCTCTCTCTCCCTCTGGCACCTATAATAAGCGTACTATTATAGGTGCTAGACGGAGAGAGTTCAGAGGGCTCATAAACATTTGTGCGTACTTTATACGGAGTTGATTAGCGTGTTTAAAAACCATAGACTTAGATTTCGTTGCTTACCTACGTAAAAACCAATGATCAAAGAAGCCTCGTAAAAACCAACGAAGTTAGTTTCTGAACGCATCTGAATATCTATATCTACAAAAGTTTCTAATTTCCGAACGACACGTGCGCTATCGCTGTCTGACAGCTGCAAAACGGTGGGAGCGTTGCGTTGCGCGATCAACTCAGTTTTTATTTAATTTAAGAAGGTTTTCTATGTTTTATGTTAAATTAGCGGATAATTTGTGTTTGTGTCATAATAAGTGTAATTGTGATAATGAAAAATAAATATTTTATGTAAATTATCGTCGGCTCAACGGACACTGCAAGCGAGCTTAACAAAATGGGTGAGTACATACGCCGGCTATTTATTGGTTTTGCTTTTATTTTCTCGAGTAGGTACCTAGTTGAATGCAATAATAGCATTTTAGGACGCTAACAATTTTTTGACCGCTGTCGGACGTACATATAGTCCTTAGAATAGCTAGGAGTAGTTTGACGGTGCCTTGTTTATTGGCAGACTTATCGATTTTTCTCATGCGTCGCTTATTTCGACAGTAAGGTTAAAATAATTGCTTTCTTGCGCCGAACTCACCCAGGTCAGTTGTTTTAATTTAACATACGTCTTAATTTAAATTTCATTCTACTACATACCTACCTAAAGTTTTTACGTACAATTTTTTTTTTGCCGCAGGCGATTACTTACGAAAAATATGCTACGAAATAATAGCAGAATATGCGCCATTACTGACATAAAATGATAAAAATTTGTTTTTGGAAACTGAGCGATGTGTGTTGGTAAGGCAATGTGAAGTGCTAAGTGTTTAGCGGAGGCTCGCCAAGTGTACAGGCGGGCGCTAATCACCGCGTCCTTGTACTCCGCGCCGAGCGCCACTGATCCACTGTGTCATACAAGCTGACAATCATTAAATACTTATAGTCATTACATCTACTAGTTGCCTAGTCACAAATAAGAGGAAAAAACTCCACTTTGTTTGCTCTAGCACTGAGACAATAATGACTACAATTTTGTAAATAATTAACTTTCAATGTCATTGTGAAGTGTCTTTTACTTCATCTGCGTGAAAAATTGTAGCTCATTATGTATTCAGAATTTCAGGCATATTATTATTATGTTATCTTGTAAAATTAATATGAAGCTGTCAATCAATAACACTAAACTATCAGTTATTATGAAGGCCCATGAAACATTATACTAAAGATATTGAATAATTAAAGCATTGTATACAAAATCAACTCTATTTCCCAACTGTATAGATGTGTGTCATGTGCATCAATAACTCTCTCACATCAGCTGTGAGACAGTAATGTCCACATCAAATCACTCTGCTATCTGTACAGTGTACATGTTTGTGTTAATTTCTGTTTGTCATGTCAGAATGTATTGTTCATCATTAAAATATGGTGCTAAAGTAATTTCAGATAAGGCACTATCTCTCACATTCATTGTCATTACTTTCTGGTGCATTAATATCTGTTTGTAAAGCAGAATGAGAACTATATTTTACTTTATAGTAGAGTGTATGTTTTGCAGATTTACAAACAAAATTTTCATGTATATGTTTAAATGATTATCTGTATCTGATAATGCAGTAACAGTCAATGCTTCTATGAACTGATAAAGCTTTTAATTCTATCTTAGTTAACATTACCCAAGTCAGTTTTCTTTTATCATTCAACAAATTCTTCGCAGTACAAATTAATAATATTTGTAATAAACTAAATGATAACAATTTATAAATAGCCCAAATTTAGGCTAAAGGTCTGCTAATAGCCATGATTAGCATGATTATTTGAGCAGTGATGCATATTGTATACAATAGTGTTGCAGTGCAGTACTGAACTGGGACAGTTTGGTAATTATGCAAATGTTTGACTGCAGGGGCCCGGTACCAACAGAGTCGGTATGTACTTGTACATACATCATACTACCTATAGTACCTATGTAAAATTAATTCAGATGTTCTAAAAACAGTTGATAATAACCAAAACTCAATGTAAAAGCATGAATGATCATTGTCTACTTCATCTCTTACTAAATTGTCTAATTTTATATTTTTAATATCCTAAGCGTCAAAGACCCCCAACTTCAACTAGAAAAAGGGCTTTTGAATGACTGAACAGATTTTCATGAAACATAGCTAAGATGATACCTGATTAAATTAGCTTACAAATAAAAAAAACTGCATTGAAATCAGTCCTTACGTTTCGAGCTACGAATTACGATGACAATACAGATGCACAGATACACACTACAAACTTATAAAACTCTTTTTTGTCGGGGGTTAAAATATAATTGAAACCTGTAAAGTGGTTTGGGCCACTTACCTGCCACTTGTTCTGCAAGTAGTAAAGTGGCATAGTATCATGAAATCGTTTGGGCCAGTCAACCACTAGCAAATTCAAAAAGTAGTAAATTCACACTCAAGCCATTTTTGGAGCGTGCCAGTAGCCCCGTACACCACAAAAATGTGCTCAACATGTTTGAAGTGAAGATATTTGGCATTCGAGCAAAGTTAAGGCAGTCCTAAGCTGAATGTTCAATTAAATGAGAGAGATGAGTAGGTACTATTTCTCTTGATTTGTATTCGAGGATAGGCATATGATTGGCTAGAATACAGATCAAGTAGGTATGTAAGGGCGCTGGGTGTGGGTGCAGAGGTATTCGGTTCGGCGGCTGCCTTCGCGCCTGTCCGGTGAAGCAGCACGGTGTCCGGTGACGGTGTCGCTGGATCGCATGCTCCGCCGCCTGCTCCAGTTACACCGGACATGCATACTCACAATTAATATGAATATAATATTAACTAGCTTTTTCCTGCGACTTTAGTCGCGTTGGATTCGTCCCCTTTCACCTATGTAGGTACCTATTCAAATTTCGAAACGTCCTATGTAGTGGTGCCTCACTTACTTTCCTGAAACCTATCATTATGTTAAAATTTTGGTAGTGAATGATTGATCGGAATGTTTGAATAATTCATGAGAAAATTCAGGGTTCTGATGCATTCCTACTATAATTGGCAAAAATTGCATACAAAAAATAATTAATTACAACAGATTGACCAAATCGATGACACGTAATTATCGTAAGTATAATTAACAAATTATCCTTCATTTGTTGACGATAATCGCATTGTTCGAAGGCCGTGTATGTGAACGTCTCGGCGTGATCAAATATCCTGCATGTGTTTTAAATTATAAACATGTTTCATTTGTAATTGTCATTAGGAGCAGGCTAGCGGCACCTTTATTTGTGCACTGCTAGATTAGGGCCATATACCATCAGAACAGTTCAATCTCCTCGTTGCACTATTGGAAAGCCCTACTTCTACAGTGGGTGTTGACGGGCTGATGTTGCAATCGGCCTTCGCTGCACTTTCCCAAAACTAAGAAAGTGTGTCCATTTGCTATAGCCACAGTTATTGTGTTACGGTTGGATATCGAGAGATCTACTTCATTAGTCCGCGGAAGGCACTCGCAGCTGGCCGGTATAACCTAGATTAGTGTAATTACCTACAAAACTGCTTCGTCACGTTCGCAGGTGTGTACCTACCCCAGCTGTGAAGCTGAGGTTACACTTTGGCCCCAATCATTTGGCCAATATGTAGGAGCCAGTTCTGTAGATCGACAAAAATATTCGACCCAACCGGTCGACAACCCGCCGAACCCTATACTTACGTCCTGATACTTTTTAGATCATTGCAAAACACATGTATGCCTTAGCCCGTCCGTGACGAGTGCTGTCAGTGAACTGAAAGGTCTAGAATTCTAGATCGCGTGATCGTCGGAGCAATAACAAAAAGAAAAGAAAAGCTACGAGACGAGACAAAACGACAGCACAACTGAACGGCCCGAATTGTTCACCATTGTGAACAACACGATTTAAGTTGAAGCAAAATAGACATCGATGCAAAATACAGACTGGGTGCACGACAGAGCAGACTAATAAATACACAATTTTGAAGAATTTATTCACATAGGGATTATAATTGATTAGCATATTTATAATTAGAGACTGACTGAATTACATGAATTTATTAATTTCAATTATTCAATTACTGTTTGATATTTGTTTCTTTAATTTAATGACATTTATAAATTTTATTTGACAGTGCACCCAATGACATTTTACAAATAGACGCGTTGTCCGCGCTCTATATTGGCAAGATAAATGCAAGGTAAATGCCCTGCACCGACTGAGAGAATGACTATGCAGCAGCTAATGCCATGTAACTAAACGTATTCATCTTTTTCTAACAACCGACATGGCGTATGATGCCTTTCATTTTCTTTCCCTTCTTGCGCACTGTATAATATGTACTGCTATGTAGCTATAGTAAAGTTTACACAATTTTTTTGTGCATTAATGTTGGTGGATGGCCCGTCTATTTGTAAAATGTCATTGCAGTGCACCATACTTATTTCTATTGTAAATAATTTTTACCAATATATTTACTCTATCACTGAGCTATTGATCAATTACGACTAGGCGACTGTGTGTCATTTCATAAGCTGTAATAAGCTCGATAGACGATAATTGCATAAACTACATACATAGTTTTAATGCAAATTATGCATAATAAACGATATTTTGTTAACTCCGGTGTTACCGCCTACGTCTCCTATTCTCTACACACAAGGCAGCCTGGCCAGGTTGACCTTGCTCCGACCAAGGTGGTCTTAGAAGTATAGACTTGAATCGTGTGGATCACTGTCTCATCGATCGCCAAATTAGGCTGACCTAATACTTAACAGGCACTATACTATACTTAATTATAATGTTGTCCGCCAACCAAAATTGATGTTAACTGTTCAATAACCGTGATCCTGTAATACACAAATCAGTCCTCCACGTTCCGTATCTTTCTGGATACGGAACGTCGACGTCGAAGAAGTTAAGTGGACTGGACCCCTCCACTACTTTCTTCAGGTCCTTGGTCCACGTGGCTGAGCACGCCTACCGGCGAGCAAGTTGCGACTGTAGTCGATCGAGCCGGTACCGTTTTCATCATCATTCTATTTCTGAGAGTTAGTTCTCTCCTCTGAAAGAGACCGTTTTACCTGTACCGTAACAACTTCCTGAGAGAGTTCTTTATCGAGGATTGTTAGGAGCACAACCTGGTGGCTGTTAGGACTGGATCTTCGGTACATTCTTATAATGCGATAGCCGGATGTTCTATCGAAATGACGGTCTATCCGAGAAAAAGCTGCAATCGGCAATAGGCCGCAGGCACCAACCTAATGGAACTACTTCGTTGACTACGCTGTGTTTTGTGAATTTCAACATATGATGACGTAATCGGTTAGCGAAATATTACGCTGTGGTGGCACTATAGCCACAGATTAATATAATAGTTACTGCTATAGCACAGGCAATGTATTGATACATTTACACAATCTGGGAGTGGAGCTTTATAAATAAGGTTTCATTATTGTGCGTGTGTTTCTCGTTGCTATCATTTTTGCATGTGATTGTGTATTTCACAACGTGATTGGGACGTGTCGCTGAAGATCTGTCGCGCTGTTTCTACAACGCAGCTATAGTGGTAACGGTAAAGGGCGGGCAACCGGGAAGCCTTGTTATTATGATGTCCGAATATTAGGTTCTTCTTTTAGTTAAGGATTCAAGTGGTTTCTGGTTTGGTGAGACTCGTTCTGATATTAAAATTATAACCTTTACAGCATAATTTCCTCATTATTAATGAAAGAAACAAGTTAGTCTGGTGTAGCTCATGTATGCGACTCCGTACCGTAACATTTAATTGGACACTTTTGCTTTCGTCCACTGGGTGTGCGTCGTCGTCGTTAGAGGCATGAAGACGATCAGGTTTACATGTAGACGTGGATTTATGACCCATAATGTTAACGGAGCGATGAGTCAGACGGCTGCTTAATTACGAATTTCAATAAGTGGGTGAAGGCGAGCGACCCACACCTGCAGACTTACAGAGTAGCTAGCGAATGGAGTGGTAGCATGCGAGCGACCATTTACCGCGAAATTCGGTCGCCGAAACATATGAAGAATAGGTAGGTATTTAAAAAACTAACACTGTCGGTGGCGCATGCCGTCAATCGAGTGAAAAGCGAAAGGGAAAACTGCACCTCAGACTGATCAAATCTAAATAAAATCGTCAAAATCGAGGTTTTGTATTCCCCTGTTTCGTTCTCCAAAATTGGACCGATTGTATGTTGTTTCATCTACTAGATTAGAAAATATTGTTTTATGTCTGTACATTTTGCTTTTTTTAAATACATTTTCAAATTTTGCATACTGAACGTCTATTGATGGCGTTCAAATTAGGCAATTTCATGGAATTTTGGGACTATAACCTAAACGTAAGGGCATGCTAGTGGCCGACATTTATATCATATAAAAAATAATGCCAAAGAAAGAAATCCAGAGAGAAAATCGGGGAATACGTTTATACAGACAAAATGCCGCGCCGCCCGCGTTTCCTCATAAGCGTGAGTCCACTTTTGTGTAACGTGAAATGTTGTGTAATGCAATAGTTCGAAAAAAATAATTGCTTATTCTTATTCCATGCTATAAAATAAGTATACCGCGTGGGGATGCGCGACTGGACGCGTTGCATGTAGTTACAATTTATTTGTCTAAAGGGCAGATTTTTTAATTGCCAGATAATGTTTAATCCAACGAATAAATTTGACGCATGAAACGACAAATTTTGTATCTGGAAAGCTGTCAAAAATTCAAATTTATTCCCTCGAATAAATTTATCTGGTGATTGAAAAATCTACCCTAAAAACACATTTTGCATGATGCATAATTATGTCATAGATTGACTATTATGTGTGGGCACTTCATTTACTCACTTCTCCGCGGACACACCAGAGATTACGTAAAACCTGAGTGTGGCCGTTTCATAATAAATGTACGGATACGTTTAATAGTGTAACAGTTAAAATGAGAATTAAGGTAGTCAAGGTACGGGAATTGATTGGTTTTGCTAGAGATCTAAAATGCTTTCGGCCAACTCTCGGCTGACAAGGACACTGACAATTTGGCAGGTGTAGTAAACATACCTAAATGACATTATGACCTGAAGTCGTCAATTGGAACTTATACATTGACAGAATTGTGGTGAAACCACTGTAACCACTCAGCTCACATCACCGTACTGCGGGGTATAGCAGGCCTCGTTGCTCATGCCATCTTTTCCGATCGTGCTTAATCTATTGATGATTCCGTCCGTCCATCAAGCTGGTGGTCTGTCTGCGTAGCTCTAGAACTACAGTGGGTTACCGCCTTCCACTTGCCGACTCTCGCCTTATTAAGCGTATGTCAACAACGTGATTTGCTTGCCGACGTCTTCAACCTTTATTCTTCGAGTTACAGACTTCGAAGGAAACGCTCCATGGTACTCACTCCAACAAAAGTATATTGAGCATAAATGGAGTCTCACAATTCATTTATACTCTTTAGAAAATTATTGGTATGAAGGCAATAAAACAGCGATAGTCTATGCAGTTAATATCGACGACGATGAAGCAAGAAATGACATGGAATTATGATGTTTAAGTACAATTGAAGCGGCTCGGACTATCACCACATTAAAGTTACGCAATGCAACTCGATCGCAGGTATGCGTGAGGTAAAAGCAACCGCAGTACGTGACCACCCAAAACCACTCTCATTTATTTAAATGTAATGCTGCTTCTACACATTACACACATTTTTTGTTTGCAATGACAACCTCTCCGTGACTGATTAGGGATGAGCCAAAGATATCCTACTGATAGAATAGAGCCATATGTACCGGGCTCAATATCAAACCACAAGCCTCTTTAGAACGACGACGATAATTTCATGGCGTCCTAACACTTGCTCTAGTTAACGTATGTATTCATAAGTCTGGGCTAGGTACATTATGTATTGAATGCTTTATAGCTGCCTCGCCCACTCATACAAGCAAAACTAGAATTAGGATACCTACACGATGAAATAACGAGGACACTTGACAATAGTAACTAACTATATTTGAGTCATTTCAGAGAATTTGATGTCATGTAAGAGCCGTGAACCATAAGTTTATATTTGTTAGATAACTGGTATACAAAACGAGCGCTTTATGTAATAATGTAGGTCGAATGCACCATCCATAATGTTTTTACAAACGCAATACGATTGGCTGTTTAGCAATCGGCTTCAAACTATAAAATGCTTCATGATAAGATAACCTGCGCTCTCCGTACTGTGTAATCACGTTCGAATGGTGTGTGTTGCGTACAGTACTCGTTATGTACGGATTTGTTGTTAGAAGAATAATAGAAAATGCGCTATGCAAACAACTGCTTTTGTTAGAATGTCGTAGGAGTAATTGTACAGCGGCTCGAGCCATTGACTGGTTTCGGTTCATATTCAATTTCAATTAATTTGTTTATCGGTCGAGTTTCAATTGATTTATACTTTTCGTGCGTAAAATCTCGTTATTTTTGAAGTAACGAGCGTGAAGACAATCACGTTACTAAAGTTGACCAAATAATTACGATACATTAAAATTGATCGGTCGTTTAAAACAGGTTCCTTACGATGTTCTGTTCCGGTGTCACTACTCAGATCTCTAAACAATGGAAGTGTTGCCCGAATCCATCACAGTCGACCCGCCCGGTCCCTGTCGCACCCTTGATGGTTATTCTCTTAAGTCTAGCAGCAGTATGCATTTCACTCGACTGTCAGTGTTGTGTTGTAACTGGTAATACAAATGTCGTGGACACGAGTGAGGTGTGTCTCCGGCGAAATGTCCCGGGACGCAGGTCGCCGCTCCCGGAAACGATCCGTATATAGCGGGTCGCGGCGCCGCCGACACTCCTTTACACATCAACGTATCAAATTGATTGGCATGCACATAATTATTTCTAGCTAAGTAGATACCTGTCACCTAAATTCCGAAACAATACTGCTCAAACTAACCTCTACTTGAGTTCTGTCCGCGTCCCAAAACATACATTACTAGCTGTTGCCCGCGGTATAACGTGCGTGTTTTATTTCTATCAAAATAAAATATAGCATTATATCACTCAAGGATATTGCAGCTTTCAATTACTTAGTGAAATAATTTTTAGAATCGATTCACTAGTTCCAGGAATTTCCCCCTTACATACAAACAAACGAACAAATTTTACCTCTTTATAATATTAGCATAGATATATGTAGTTTACAAATAGCGAATCATAGTTTAGGTATAGATAGTAGAATACTCATGTCCGCTTCGCGCATCTTATAACATAACTTTAAAAGGATATTACAGATTCATGATTGAGACGTGGCAACAAAATATAACCGCGCGAAAGAATCCATGACGAATGTCTGTGATCCAAAGTTTACAGGCATTAGATCAACGTTTTTGTACTTCAATTTGAATGCTTTATTTAATAATTGTCTCCTGGATCAGTGCCGCCTCGACGTCGAATCAGACTTTCTCGAACAATCTTACATTATAACTTTCTGAAAGGCTCGTGGTTACTAAAGTTCACGAATAAGATATCGACCGTAGGCAAGTCTGCAGACAAAGCGCTGCGAAGCTGTACGTGCCCCGAATGTCCCGAGCTATGTGCAAGAACTACTTATCGATGTTACGTCAGCGCGTCTCGAACACTTGGACACGCACACGGCCACATGATCTGATAACTTGGAACAGGTTTCAGCCCAAACTACAGGACATTTAAGAAAGGAAGCCTGTGAGAGCCCACACAAAAACCTAAAACTAACATTGCATTAAGTTATTAAGTTAGCTCGAGAATTCGAGATGAGCACTACTTAGGGAGTTTACCTCGACCAAAAAACTTTACAATTACTCATAATAATAACCGCAACCTCTTTGTAAGTAATTTCATGATGGTCATTGCTTACCTTGCTTACGTTAATCCGGAAAATATAAAATGAAAATGAAAAATTATGGACCTAAATTAGTTCCAATGTCTCTACAACGGTTTCAAGTTTAATAACAAACTGTCCGTTAATAAGTAGGTCCCGTTAAATGCTGGAAGCCACTATAAAATATCTATCAAGCTTATCCGGAAAGGTACTTTCCTAGTCAGTTTTAATTACATGCTCAATCTAAGCTGAACGCTCTCTCAGTGTCTCCATGGCCTCCTTCGTCAATACGGAGTAGGAAGTAAATGGACTGAGGATACGCATATTTGTCCAATGTCTCTTGCTGAATTGTTAGGATCACAGGAGAAAGAAAACTTTATAATTGGACAGTCGCGTGTTTCGCATCAGACGGCATATTTTCGATTAGCGATTATGTAGGAGGTAATGGTGTAGAAATCTTTCTCACCATTTAACGCAGACCATGACTTAATTTGCTCCCTACAGAGTGTTCTTTAATGCTATCGTCCCGTTACCCCTAACGCAGGGTGATCGGTGTTAATCACATCTCGGGTGGGCTGTCGTCTTGTGTTACAGATATCATTCCTTACGCAGTGCGAGCGATGCGCGAACATCGATTGCAGATTTACGTGTGGGAAATTTAATTATACAGAGACCCTAGTGTAAGTTTCTTTTAACAATTTGGTTTAACGCATCGACCGTGTTCTGTCTGCCGATTGGCTCGCTTCGAGCTCTTTACCAATAGGAGCGCCGAACGCAGCCGGTGAGCAAAATCGAAATGGTTAAACAATACTTGATCTAGAGACTCTGAACGTACGATAACGTGTCGAAGTTTTAAATAGTTTTAATAGACAATTCTGTGATTGATTATTTCCTCATACTAGTGGTCGCCCAGTGGTCGAAATTCGACAGTAATTTTTGCTTTCTGCTCTCCTTCTCCATATAAACTTTAACTATGCCAAATCCCACATTCCTCCGTGCGCGCGATATACTTAAAAAGGGGTACAAAGTTTTATTTTCATGTATATAGATTAGAGGAATCGAACGTGTAAAGAACGAAGCTTTTGCCACTCGGTTCTTCAAAATCAAACCTCAACTATTCCTCGGCTTTAATTGGTAGAAGACTACCGTGTTCGGAAGTCATTGCTCTCTAAAAAAACTCCATGATTCATCTGTTGAACTCGGTAGATGTTAGAATTATGCTAGGTTTGTAATAGTGATAAATCTGGTACCTGTAGCTGTGTTACGAGCTTGTTAAGGATGCTTACTTTCCTAGCAATCTTCCACTTTGCTTCTGGTTATTCTGACCATAGCTGAGGTCTCGACGTGGTGACTCGTGATGCCAATCGTCTTGCCAGTTATGCTCGGAGTTTTATGTAACAAATTATTCGCTTTGCGATTTCCAATTTAAGTTTATGGGTATTGGGCACAATGCGTTGCTTAAGAGTGGATTTTTTCATGATTATCGGTGTCTGATATTGGCTTAATTTTCTACTGACTGTAAAAGAAAGTTGGTAAATATTCTTATTTGAGATTCAAGAGAGATTTACCGCCACGTTAGTGAAATTATTTTAACTCATATCATACTTATATGCAAGACTATCTATGGTGGTATAGTCCCACCTACAGTACGTTTCGCGGTGATTTATGTTTTCTTTCGGGCGTTAGCGTTATATAACGCTTTCCCAATTCGTCATCCGGCGGGCCGGGCCGCTTTACCGTCGGGTGGCTGTGGCGGGCTCTCTGCGGCGCGCTCCGCTCCGAGACGCCCGCGCCGAGTGCTCGACACGCTCCACGTCCTGGGAACGGATAGAAGCGACGTTTTTACTAACTTTTTGTATTTCACTTCAGGCAATTACTGTCGTCCCACTCAATGCCTTCCTGTTCCTTGTAAAGTAAAGAAAACACTTTAGGCTTTCTAATTCAATGCAAATTAGATAATTCATAATTTAGGTAAGTAATAATTCATTATAGTGTAATTTGCTGTGGACGAATGCACGTAGGTTTTCCTTTTTTGTGATGAAATCTTCTATGTACGTATTTTTGCGATGAACGTGACGAAAAATATTAAAAGGATTTTTTTTTTACTTTAATTTAAACGGTACAACACCAATTCCTAAAATTATAATGATCAAATTAAAAATTATAATGTCAATACATAATGTTATTACTATTTTTGTATCCGGAATTTCGTATCTAATAGATAAACGAAATACGGATTAACTTATCACGATCACGAATTCACGACCTTGTTGGTTATGAATGATCTTAGGTCCGTCGAATTGTTAAACAAATTATTTATTTATTTCATATTTGTGCGTCTGGTCTGGTTTTCGAAATCGTTTTTAGCATCCATTATTTATCGGCCATCGCATCATGCTTGGTACTGGACTGTCGAAGTATCGGTGAGAAATTGTAAGGGCCCTATGTATACAAACGATGCGATGTGTAGTTATTACATTTTAGTCTTCTGGTTTAAATCTACCCAAAAGCATAATAAATTAACGGCTATAATTTTCATTCACAAAACAAGTTTTGAACTGTATAAAGGACCTCCCTTATAAAATTATCAACCTTGGCCAAAGGCACGTTCGCTAATAAATGACTGTCGCTTATTTAGAGACCTTCGCTTCGAAACCGGTTAATGTGAACATGGGGATCAAAATTGAAATGGCTTATTGGTGTTAGTCATCGGCCGCGAAATGCTTTCATGGGTTCAACGGCCATAAATCGTCTTTTGATTCTATGCTTGTATAGGAAGTGAGGCTTTATTTATAGAGTTTGAGGCACGCGTCGCTCGCGCATAGTGCGGTGCGCCGGCGTTGCTTGCGACTCGTCAGTCCCGAGGCCAGGGGGGCGCAGACGCGCAGTGCTCGCGCCCGCTCAGTCACGGTCGGTGCTTCGCGCGTTTCGGCCACACCGCATGTCGCCATCGCCCGCGATCGATCTCCGTATCTTCGCGCACTTTGCTTTTGAAATCGTTCAAGAGTGCCAGTGATAATTTCGATACCGTTTCGCCAATAGCGAGCATCGGTCGTAGCTACGTGTACGATAAAGCGTTGGCCACCGTCGAGCGCCCGCTCTGTGCCGAATTGTAATTTTTCACGCTAACGAAACGTCGAGATAAATTCTTCGAGAGTGCATTTACAGGGGATTCTGTTACTATAATTACAATATCCTTGTGTGAGTTGATAGTGTCGCGTTTGTGATACACGATGAGACCGAAAGAGGAGGTGGACACGAAAGTCCAAACGGGGACTTTCATTTTGTCCGAGAAGATTGACGACACTAAGTCCAAGAAAAGCGAGAAGGAAATTAAGAAGGAGATGAAGCGCTTGGAAAAAGAAAAACAGGAGCGCGAGAGGAGAGAAAAGAAGGCGAGAGAAAAGGAAAAGGAACGAGAAAAGCAAGCGAAGAGAGGTTAGCATATAAATAGTACTTATATCATAAGTCATAACACAAGTAACACAGATAACGAAGCCCTGCCTTATCACTGAGCCATGTTATCATGATGTCATCTCGACTAAAGGTCCGTCGCGAACTGCGACGACTGACGTCCACCAGTAATTGAGTTGGTGGCTGTGAAAAGCGCATTAATCCATGTCTATTGTTGTTGCGGTTACATCATTAAAGCTTGACCTTGGTTGACGTCATTTATCAAATATTTTCGTTGATTACTCAGTATTAATACCGACTGCCACTGCTGACTTATCAGTTGGACGGTTGAATCTTTCTTATGCTAACAAAAGTAAGGACGATGTGTTGCGAGCACGGAGTCGCAGGCGCAGTCGTCCATTTTTGGTAGTTATTGTGCGCGTCCAAATTAATCCGCGTTGCGAATCGCACAAACTGGTTTTAAATAAACAAAGATTTAGCTAGCAGGTTCACACGGACGTTTTTATAGCCACGCTTATTCACTTTGTACAATTTGCCATTGATTTTTATAGCTATATTGATTTTAACAATTTGACTTCCTTCATCGACTATTCGTTTTGAAATTTTGCAATTTTTTATGAGATTGTTGTGTTTTCCCTCGGTAGCGTCTTCGTAGTGTCGTTTACCTTTATATCCTTCTTGTTTTTTTGAATCACGGCACGCTTGTTTTTTTTTTTTGCTTGTTTTGTCACTTACGCCTCTTCGAGTATTTCTCGAAATGATTATTATACTGTCGTCGTAATCGGCGTGACATATCAGAATTTTGTATTTTTGTTCATATATTAATCACTTAAGTAATTCATTAAGCGGTGAGAGGCCTCCTCCTGCGGCCAGAATACTAATGTCTACGTTTCGTCGCTTGATGAGCAAGTCTCAATGAGGATTAGTGTTGCGGCTTATACCCCCGAATACTCAAACACATCTCAATTTTAAGTTGCTATTAACTCTCGTGCTGTGACTGTCATTTTAAGGTAGACAGTAGCGGCAGAACAACTTTTAAGAGCGTCTTAAAATTTAGTTATGTATGTGTATTCAGCGGATAGAGCGATAGAGTCAACAATAACATTACCTTCATGTTTAGATAGTGCATGACGTGCAGTATATGATCCTGCTTCAGTTTCATTTCACTCACACTCGAAACGCGCATGTTAATGCAATGAAGGTTTCTCGATCAACTGCAAGCATATATTTATGTTCTTTCATGAATCCTGTGTTATTTGTTGAAACAGTACGAAGCGTGACTACGTCACTGAACACGTCGATTTCAATGAGATTTATGAACCGCTTTGCATACAAAAGTCTGCGGCTGTCACGATTTCGCCTGCATTTCAATGAATTACAACCGCTCTCAAGTCGAGCTGGAGAGAAATTACTCCTGAGTCCACCGGGGCCATTGATTGCTTGTCCGTGTTCCTGCCGCTACTTATTTGGCCAGTTTATAGCGAAACAGCTTTCTTGTCGACTCGTTCATTTCCTGAACATGAATTATTTGCAGTTTTCGTTTTCCTCGGTTCTTTTCACCTTCCTATCGCGACTTATAGCAATCATTCTACGTGTCGAGTGTTATTACAGTTTGTAATGTTTTTATTGTTTACTTGAGCAACACCTGTGTGTTTGACCTTGATTGGTCTATTATCACTGTCAACTGTTTTATAATTATACTAATATATGAGTATGTTTTTACTTGTTTATTTCATTGAAATGTATCCTTACCACTACTGAGTTATCATAAAGGTCGATCATAAATCGCAACGTGTATTTTGGTACAAAGGCTTCTGAAGCAGTTAACAATAACAAATATGTTCTAACTCACAATTTGGGCACTGTATCAACTAGGCGTGATTTACTTCTCAGTGCGAGTTAGTGAACGTCTTAGTATCGCGTGTGTGTACCTAATATTGAACGCTTATGATCGGCATGTGTTGTATCACGGGATATTTATCGCTTCGCGGCGCCTGCATCGCGGCGCGCGCTCCGCTGCCTTCGAAAACGATCGCTGTACCTACCTCATGCATAACGTTATCATTTTGTCCCAATTCACCTGTTACGTTATTTCATTCATTACAGCTCTCGTTTATGACATCCGTTGTTATTCGTCCTTCTGTAATATTGCACAATCTTTATCAAGTTCGTGATATCATTCATATTTCAAATGGTTGAACATATTATTCTAATGGCTTACTGTTAATGACCGGGAGAATAGGTGCCTACGTATAAATTGATGTGTTTTTTATTTATTTATTATTAGTAAGATCTGTTTGCTATCCAGTTTTATTAGTTACAGCATTCGCTTTTATTTTATCATTATTACTTTTTTGCATTGGACAATCTACATTTCTTTTTATCAAAGAATACAAACTTTGGGGTTCTTTGATTATTAAAAAATATATATATATCTCACCAATCTTTATCCCTATCATTATTATGTAAAATGAGCATTGTATGATATGATAAAGTTTGTTCAAGTATTAGTCTTTTCAATGCCACTAGCTACTACATTGAATGTCAATGCGCCCAGTTTTTAGTGCAGCCTCCACAGTTGTTGTGTAGTTGTGATGCCGGCTCACTTCTCACGGCAAGGTGACATTCATAACAATTATGATGTCATTTGTCGTCGCGGCTCGATCCGGTTCTTTTGGAGACTGCAGCGATATTGACATGTATATCATACAATCAGTCCATCATAGATAATTCTGTCCCTCGTATAGCAGAAATACCATTATTAACAAACTTTCTTACACAGGGTCGTACACATCTGCCTTCACCCTTAGGACTTACAGTTGTGTTGTGTCGGTTATGTAATTGTAAGCTAAACAAGACAGTTAAAAGAATGAGGGGGCACAGTCATAAAACTTAGCTGACTTAGCATGGTAGGCGAACAATAGCTGATAACTCAAGTAGCGGAAGACTTACCTGTAGTCAAGTCGTGGAACACTTTGTGACGTCAGCACTCTTAACTTTACTAAATAGCTTACATTAGTGAATTGGTGATTAAATATTATCTACTTGATTGTTTGGCGAGTGTAGAGTCGAAACTAAAGCAGATTCACGAGGCAAGGACGTTTTCCTCGACATGATCCAAAGTTACAACGGAGCGCGCAACGTTTTAGATAAATTTATGTCTCAAAAAATTCAAAATGTTACTAAACATATTTATTTATTTATTACATGGAAAACCTACAGCTAAACAAACAAGTAAAACAGAAAGATAGAAACAGTAAGCCAATTACAGGTTTTCGCTTGTAGATGTTGAGTAGATTGTATATGGTGAGCCCTAAGGAAGCAATAACTACTTCGTACAACGGAGCAATTATTACTCCATGGTGCGTACTCGAGACTCAGTTTACACATAATTATTACGACACAATATACGTACGTATTAATATACGTTTAGGAGAAAAAATCTAGGCTCAAACACCTCTTCACTGCTACAACACCCACAGTATATGGATCTAACTCATGTTTTTTGCAAATCACGTTAAACTGTTTACTTGCTCGCACGATATATGAATTTTGACGGTAATTCGTTGATACCCTAGGAATATTGATGGGGGGATTAAATCTAGTAAATTTACTCGGGACATTTAAATAAATTTTACTTAATAATTCGGGACAATCAATATCAACACGTAGTATTTTTATAAAATACATACAATCAGCAATTTCACGGCGCTTAACGAGTGGTAGAAGATGGAATGTTTTACAGAGCTCGAGATAGTTCGCAGATTGGTAAGGTACCTTTTGGCGGAAACACAAATATCTAATAAAGCGTCTTTGTATACCCTCGATGCGATCGATGTAAGTATTGTAAATTGGATTCCAGATATGTGAAGCATATTCTAGCTGACTTCTGACGAATGAGCAATATAGAATCTTAAAAGTTTTAATCTCACTGAAGCTTTTAGACATTCGCATGATAAAGCCTAAAGATTTAGAAGCTTTAGCAAGCAACTTAGTGTGGTATTGCAAGCTGTCTGTGCTTGCCGTAAAAAAATTGCTGCTTCGTAAGTACGTGGCTAGTAGGACGCTCTTTAGAGGCATTACATAGACCGATAACAAGAAGAAAAGATAGGTCTTTTCTACAGGCCACACAATCCAGATTTCTGCATCCAGGCTATGGTGGGACAGGATACAGACATCAGTATTGTGTGCTGTGGCGTAATTTGGGACTGCAATATACTCAGAGCACAGCTGAGTTAATCGTATCAGCATAAGCTCTCCCATGGGACTTGAGAGTTACTTAGCTAGTGGTGGAAACATTATCCATTCAGCATCGTTCATAACAAGCTGTTTTCGTGCACACTGCTCGATTGTAACCGTGATCAACTGAGTCGCTTGTGACGGAATGTTGCTGGTCGGAGTTCTTGTCTGATCTCAGAGTCGACCTTCACTCACTTTGATCTCTCGCGCACTCCCACTACGATGCACGTTATAAGAAAATACATTATACTGGATATTTCTATGCAACAGTATAAACCACGCATGCACAATACCTGTGTGTTCCGAAACAAGCAATGCATATTTCACATTCACGTAGAGTTATGTGTGGGACAGTCGACAAAGAGATGTTATAATAACTTGGAGACGAATGTTATAATGTTTTTTTATTTACATTTGATTATTGCTTGATTGAATACGTGCCTAAAACTAGTTTTTATCGTGCAAAAAATGTACGATTGGGAGTTCTTGGTTTCGCACGCAAGACTGCGGGAAGCGTACGGTTTTTGTGATGCGTTTCGGACCGCAACAGCCAGGCAATTACTACTTATATTATTATATACCCATGTGAAATACACACAAGAGTTAAACAATAGTATTGTTATACACACGGCGCTTCTTAGGATTCCATTTTGATTGCGGTTTTCTACTAACTTGAAAATAATTCCGATCGATCGGTATTGGATCAATGTCAGATTGCATTAATGTCAGATTGCATTATCACATCTTTTTAATTTTTAGGTGATTATCGGTTATTTATTGCACTAAAAGACATTGCAATTGGGTTGATATTGTAATAATTTTCGAGAGCAACTCATCGGATTGCTTCGCTCTTCGGGATGGATTTTGATGGCGTGTCTAGTTTCACTTTTTTTTGTGATCGAAACACTACTGGATTCCGATATTATAGTGTTTATGAAATCAGTAGTTATTTAAGGTCCTACTTTATTAGCGGAGGTCGTTTTAATGGGTGAATATTATAAGTAAAAAGAAATAATAAATGAGCCTAAAATAAAAATTAAAAAAATTATACTTAATTTTTAAAGTGTAAAAGTAATACGCCATATAAATTACGTATTAAATTACTGGTTACTTCTCGGATTTTCATACGAACAGCGGTTTGATTCATCTTTTACTATAGTTTGTATATATTCAATAATAATTAATAGAATAAGAATAAACGTATAACAGTCGACATAACTTTGAACGTATATCCGTAACCGGTGCGTATGCACATAATAACAGTTGAAAATATTATGATAAAGATTTTGAAGTTTTTGCAAAAGATTTTTGTTTATTGAAGTATATTGACAACTTAGAAAAAATTACACGTCTTCCAATTAGTGTTTTGGGCCAGTTCAGTACAGTAGAGTTCTTAAGTGATTGAAGGGATAAAATAGTTCCCTGAGAATAATGAGTGGGCTCGGCGCCCCGTCCTCCGCGTTACCCACCGGATGCCCCAGCTAATCACTGTCGCGCGCCTCACGAATATAAGTGCAGGGTGCCGAAGATACGCTTTGTTCACAGCTGGGCGGCGCCGGCGCAGACGTGCGGTAACCACGTGGTATTCAACTAGGGGTGACAATAGCTAGAAATAAACTTGAACGTTTTTTATAGTCAAATACTAACTAATTAAGTAGGTCAACCCGAGCCTAATGTGTAGAGCCTTTGTAGAGCAGTACTCCTGAAATTTGTAGAATAATTTATCAGTTGTTCCTCCTAATTCGGGGTAGATGTTTACCTATTCATTCATACCTATGAGCTATGTTCATACTGATAATGATATACACCAATGTATCTCGGTAGAGCTAGCGGTAATAAAACTTATATAACGAACGTTAACGATACTACAACTCTGTAGCTACTTGCAATCACAACAAAATTGGCCATTATTTCACGAGGCGTGAATAATTCCTCTAATCATAGATCCGAGCCATGTTTACAAAATTCATCACGCTTTCGAACGGAACTACTAGCGAACTATAATCTGGGTGAAATGAAAAAATTATAATTTTAATATACTATCTAATTAAATATTATGAGTACATTGGGCAGCAGACGAACCGTCGTAAAGTTATTTGGAAAGCGAAAATAGTAATGGCGTTCCATTCACATGTCTGTGTTGTTATTTTAGTTGAGGAGTGGAAGGTCATTCTGCAGGTGGCCGGGTCGGCTAAAACCGAGCTTCCATTCAAAAACTCACGAAGTACGAGCGATAAAATGTTTACATTACACATACTGGGAATACTTTTAGCTTACCATGAATAAGCCGATACAAACCGGCTGCGAGAACCGAGGTAGCAACGTCCGAAATAGAGAACTGTATGTTCTAGGCATCCATTCTCTATGATCATCCTTGTCTTTCCCAATTTTGACGACACGATTGGCGCAGTGGCTAAGCGATTAGCTTTCTGCGCTACGTGCCGCGGGTTCGATCCCCGCACGAACCAAATATTTGTATGATCTACAGATAGTTGTTTCGGGTCTGGGTGTGTGTGCAAGTGCATGTGACATGTATGTATGTAAACTGTACCCTCGATACAGGAGAAATCCTAGTGCAGTTTAAAAAAAAAAAATGAGATTCGTTTCCAGTCTAACCAGATGCGGCTGAATATATCAATCGTAAAGAGCATCTAGTATCGAACTAGGTAGGTATCAACTTTGTTATCTCAAACGTCCAACCATTTCGTACAAATCTCGATGACACGCATCAGATTTAGTGAACATTATCAGTGACTCAGTGATACTGTACATAGTACTGGTGACATTGAACTGCCAGTCAATAAGTTGCACAACGCTGGTGCGACGCTTGCGCCATGCCAGGCATGCTAGTTATCAGCTATCGAAACGCTGAGGGCTGACCTCCATACTCACTTACAGCATGTTTTGATTACACACTTATATGTGTGTATTTAAAGTTTCCATTCCATTCCATTGCTGGATACCAGGATTTTTCCAAGAACAAAAGTAATCCCTGTTGTCACCACGCTCGCTATGCAAGCAGGACGACGTCTATAGAGCCAGGCTTAAACGGTCATCCGTTGTCCACCTCCTACTGTCCGTGCATTCCCTAGCCAAGACTATTTAGGCCGACTCTTACCTACTTACAATTTATGTGAACATTTGGCAGCACTCTCCATGAGCGGAAACTATTTATCTATCATTATTGTAGAGTCCGACCATTCCGTTTTAGACAAAGTACTGCTAAGAAGATGGGAGTCCCAACTTCATGATCGATATTTTTTTTTTAAAGTAGCTCGAAGTTTAATCTCTCTTGATCGTATTGAAGTTTATTAACCAGATTCGATGTTCATTACAATTTTAGTTACGCGGTAGACCCGCTGATGTTAAAGCATTCACCCTAACATTCCGATGTGTAGGTAGGTATAAATACGGTATGTAGAGCGGCTGCTAGTAATACCTACTAGTCGCCCAATAAGTTGATGTTATTTACACCTGACATATATTTTTAGAAGCGAGGGGCGGACCCCTTGCCTTTAGAGAACCAGAACCGTGCAATGTGCGAGGAAGTCCTATAATTTTAAGTAAAATATAGAATACTCGTAAAATTATGATAAAAATGACAATTGCGTGTAAAGTATTTTATATATCTGTGGTGATTTCACGAGATGATGAAGATTTATTTATAGATGTACGCTTTCTTTACACGTAGATGTTCCAAGAAAATCTTCAGATGACGCCATCAAACCCAGCATAGACAATTTTACTGTGGAAAAATTACCTATCTCAGAAGAGTCAGTAGGAAAACAGAAACATAAACAATTGATGAATAGAATACAAATTAAGCGAACAATTATGTTCTGCTCAAGAATGTTAATGTGGTTCTATTCACTATGTTTTTCCGTATTACTCGTAGACGTTTCTGTCCAGCTAATTATATTGTGTTTTTGCTTCTTTAATGATAATGATACTGTGATATGTAGGTATCAGAGTATCACCAAAGTCATTTTAGACAACATTTGTTCGAATGAGTCAGTGTCCAACAAAAGCGGCACTCAGAGCGAATGCAAAGAATATAAATATTAAAACAAAAATATAATTTATTCAATACGCCGAGTATAATTTCCATGTGCCGAGGACATGAACACGTCATGCTTTAAGGTAATTCTTCGAGAAATACGTCGTTATTATCGAACGCGGGGTATGTGAAGAGATAAGCGATCCTTGGAGGGTCGCGTAGTGTCCAGATCCCAAGGTCGAGGTGACGCGTGCTCGTCGTGTTGGTTTGTTGTCGTCAAGTGCAGCCGGTGTACTTGCTCGTGTAACTGCGCCATGTTGTCGCCTGTTGACTCAACAAGTTATTTTCGAATGTTATTGGACGCGCCGTTTTAAGTGTTGATTCTGACTGAGATGTATGTTTTTTCAGTATTTGTGTGCTTTTAATTTGAAGCTTATTTTAAGATGTATGAGCATTATTGCTTGCGAGGAAAAACGTGTAAAAACTGAAGAGTCACGTTCTTATTTAGCATAAAGAATGAGAAAGATCAAATACAAAGAAAATAATGACGCAAACTTTTTCGATGGTGTTAGGATTGAAAGAAAGGAAGGTAAAAAAATGAGAGAGACCATTATAAATAGGAGAATATTGCCAGTCATTAAGACAGCAAGAACTAAAGAAGGACCTCATTAGAAAATAATCTTATTGATATTTTAGATGTTACACCAATCCAAATATTAGTTCTTGGAAAATGTTCACGTTTCTGTAAGAATCTTGTAAAGGACAAGAAATAAACTCCAGAATGCGATATTTTACGTGTCAACTCGTGCCTCAGAATTAGGTTACACCGTGTCGTGCCAAAATCAACGGCGTGCCAGGCCCTCATATTATATCACTACTCCAGTCTGTCCCCCCACCAATCAAAACGTGAAAAATCGCATAGAAAATTTGACATAGGTAACATGTCGTCGAAAAGAGCCGTAATAAGGACACGTCACGTGAACGACCGTAAACGTTCTCATCCGGTCAATTTAATTCTTAGAGCGAAACGCGTCAATGGCTTTATTAAATAATTTTATTACGTTGTATCGATCGAGGCAGTGCGCGGCGCGGAATTTAGCGCCAGTACGAGTACCTACAGAACGCGATAAATATTCGTGTCAAATTAACGTCTTCTTGCATGCGAGGAGTTTGTCGTTGCATACGTAAGATCCTTGTCCTCTGTTTTGTTTTCTAAATAGTCAATTCGATGCACGAACACGCTCGTGTCAGCCAGGTGTGACTCTGTATTTGCATTCGAGCCTTCGCGTTGCAATGTTTAAATTACTTTTAACGCGAAGTGTACAAATAAAGAATGTCGACTTCTGCACGCTGCGCTGTGTGAAAGACGTTCCGTTTCCTTCTGAGTTAATGTGGTGACTAGTGTGGGTGGGGATTAGAACGCGTATTTAACGGATGTTTTGTTTGGATGCAAATTTTTCACATAAACCATCGACGTCTGCGGAATACGGGCTGGTTCTTCGCTATTTGTGCAACCATTGTACACTGAACAGAAGATTCATTCAGTCCGATATAATCAGTCAGTGGCCTTGTTCGGCAATTGTTTCGTTTGTCGGAGAGGAGCCCGACCGCCTGGCGTCCCCTGCGCAGTGCGCGTGCGTCGATCGGTAGCTAGCTGGTGGTCGAGGCCGATTCCTTCATTAATTGTGTTGATTCCTGCACTTCCCAGCGCTCCCAAAGACCGGAGGGACCTGGTGGTTGTCACGGGATGCTTACACGTGTATACATGTTTTATGTTCAAAGCTTAGTGATCAGTCTCCTTGCGTAGTAATATATTACACCGTGAGAAGAGATCACATTGTGATGTCTTTGTAGTCAAATATAATTTTGTTTGTAAATACTTCCGTTGTTGTGTTATTTCCTTATGGGTTTCTTGAGAATGATTAAACTATTTCAAGGTTAATATTAGTTTTATTTCCGCGCTTAACATAATTATTTATGATCTTACATAATAATTCCACTACATTGGTGTTTAGTTTTTATTAATTAAGATTAATAAAAATTAAACACCAATTCCAATTCCCTCTATTTCAGTCTTTAATTTCTCTTTCTTCGTATAATACACAGTTGTGAGTTGTGACGCTATTCGTCTATAAATAATCATATCGGTAAAGAACTCCTCTTCGATTACGTGTAATACCTGCTGCTCATCAATCACCGCGGCGTCTGCTCTCAATCACGGCTGCCACTCCATGCCCTGGCAACTTAGAACAAAGTTTTTTTCTTGTGAATCGCACCATCTATCCCGCACGCATGGAACTTTTTTCTTCAGGGTTACCACTTCTTCGCATGATATATTTGGTAATTTACACAAACTGACATTTTTGCTATTTTTCTCATATAAATGTACAATTGATGAATAAATTATGCCTTATAAACTTAGTGTAATTTATGGTTCAATTTTATATAAACAATTTTCAGTATGACAATAAATAGTTTTAAGATGATCGAGTAGCTTACTGTTAGCAAATGATAGCAACACTCGTACTAAACGTCACAAGAAATTTTTCTGCCGGTGTGATTACATGCTCGCGCGCATTTTTCTTGTAATTTTTGATATTTTACTGATATTTACGTTGATTTGAACTTGAGTTACCTTCAGGAATACCAAAACTCCAGCATTGACTGTGTGCGTACAGCAGTGACGTGTTCTTTGTGTGTTTGTTTCATACATATAGATAGGCCCTCCGTAAATAGTTTGGACCATAAATCTGTGAAGTGTAGTGTTATTGTACATTTTAAAAGAATTGAAAATAAATTCATTAATTATCATAATTTTGTATTATTTAACTCTATTCCTAACTAAATAAACCTACTTTTTATTTGTGTTCTCGAAATATGAAATGTAAATGTGTATTGATTCGACCGATTTGTATATGGAATAAATTACTTTATTTTCTGTAATAAAGTAAATAATTTCATATACAAATCGGTCGAATCAATACATTTCATATTTCGAGAACACAATTATAGACCTATCTATAGGTATAAATATTTCGTCTAGTTCCTGCTTGGCGTTCAGATGTCGCTCAACGTTATGAAATGAAAAAACTGAGAGTTGCCAGTCTATCTCCAGTATTATATATTAGTCTATGTGCCACTCAACTCCTACCCTTATACGTCCGCGCGCCACAAATAAGTGGGTGCAGCAGGCCCACTCCTAACGACGTGCGTTAGGAACCCACACGTAAATAGCGAATAGTCGGTACTGCAAAATTCTTTGCCCACTGCAGTCTGTAGATTGTGCCTTGATTAATTTGGCTTGTGTGTAAGGATCTTCGCATTGCATGGGGTTCATCTACTGTATCTCTCTTCTTTGTCATCCTCACACATACATACACATGTCATGTCGCAAGGTTCACAAGTACACAAGGGGCCTGTTTAATAAACGTGACAATGACATGCGACGGGTGATAGGTGAACATACGATAATTTGCAAAGGCTCAGATTAATAAAAATGTTGCATGAAAAAAACTGTACATAGTTATTTCTCACAAAAATATTACATTACTGTAGGTATTTTTAAAAATTTCGCCTGGGTGTTAGTTGACAATTTGTTGAGCGACAATGTCCGATTTGTTTAATTAAAAACAAAATTGTCATGACAGGTGGACATCATTTGTAAAATTGTCAAATAAATTTGACAGGATACTTAGAGCTATATCAAGATATTTACAATTTATTATGATACTTACGTCGAGCAGTGAAAGAGGTGACCGACTTTGATTTTAATGAAAAAGAAATCGTGTAAATATAATTGACGTGGAATATTTATTATTAAATATTAATTAATCATCGTCAATCACACAGCTCTATGTATACGTTAAACATTATATTACATTACATTGTATGGGTGGTTGTGGGTTGCTCAAAAACAATTTTGTATTTAATACTACCCTTATACCCGTTTCTATTTACATAATAATTGCATAGCATCACGACTGTAGTCCCCAAAGGGTAAGTCAGAGGAGTACTGTTGTACCCCCCTATTGTCAATGCTGTTAGTCATGTAATAGGGAGCGAGCCTATTGCTATGTATCGGGCACAATTCTAAACTCCGGGTTGCTACTGAGAATTTCCATACAGAAAAACTACAATGCTCGAACCGGGAATCGAACCCAGGACCTCACGCTCAGCAGTCGCGCTTGCGAGTACTAGATCAATAAGACTTAGATTAGATAGATTTTTATTTTGGTGAAAAATATGTCAAGGTTCGACATTTATTATAACCTGTTGCTAGTGTTGCGACATATTTGTTGGTTATAATGTCATGACAATCTATTGAGAATCCAACAATTCGACAGCTATTTACCGAGTATGACATATTTCTCTTCTTTATTAAATAACACATATAGTGATAATACAATAATTATTAAAAAAAAATATATAAATAAGTCGCATTGTTTGTACTATTATTAAATGGGGGGCCCCGTTTAATAAATAGTACAGACAGGTATAAATAGGCAGTTAGTAATCGCAAAAGATAGCCTATACAGCGACGACGTTCGTTTGTTCGACTAATGGACACATTAGCGGAGTATTTGCTTAGCGTAAGTACTCTCATTAGCTACGTGGGCTCATATACGAATATAAATTCAGATGACATGGAACAATCCAAAGTAGTCTCGAAAATAATGTGTACGACGTTTCCTTTGTAATCTTCAAAAAATATGCAGTAAATTCTCACAGGAAGGCCGCTCCATATATTGGTTTCAAACATTTCGATACCCTACACATAATCCAATGTTCTCCGATCAGTGAGCTTACGCCTGCAAATAATTTCAATGGCACTCCCAATTCCAATAATGTTTTATTTCGGTCAGTATCCACTAATCCGCTCAATGTAAAACAAATGTGGCGCTAGTCAACTGTCAAGTTGCTAATTGACACACTAACTTAATACTATAATATATATAGTTTAAAAAAAACTAAACCATACGCTTTTGTCATCCAAACTAAACGTGCATATAAAATTTCAGCTCAATCGGAAACCGATGAAGGAAGTGGGTCTAATTTAACTTCCAAGTTTTTTTTACATAGATAGTTACAGGTGAAGTTAATAAAAGCGTATTAATATAAAATAAAATGAAATTATGGTCAAATTGTTGTTAATGTATCTATGAATTTTCAAATTACAAATTATGAATGTTTAAAAAATTATTGGAATCTGAGATTTTAATTGTTCAAGTTTTAGAAGGTTTCCGTAACAGTCTAATTAATAACTAATTAATAATCATTTTAAAATAGATGGACATTATTTTACTACGTATAGGTTGATATGTATTCATTTTAATGTAATAGATAGTAGTTTTTTGAATGTTTATTATGTTTCGATTATGGTAATTTTTGTGTAAAATATTTCGACACAATGCAAAAGTTTTATGTAAATAAATAGAATGAAATGAAACCTCCAATACCAATCGACCGGAATAAGTTTCAAGACCCAGGATTAGCTTAGAAGTTATTTACGTAGAGTCCTGTACGTTCGGGGAATGTTCCGGTGTGTTCCGTCACGTAGCTCCGTGCCAGAACAAGGACGGGCGCTAATAACAGCAGACGCGTCCGTCTCAATTGGAGCATGTTGCATAACCAGCCTCGCTACTGCGGGAATTTCATTTCCCCTTTGTATGTTCGTGTCTTTACCTCTTTATGTACCTATCGGTAGGATTATTGTGGTAGCTTTGCTAAGTTTCTTGGTCCTGCCGCTTCCGCGATCAAACGTGGCAGGCGTTTATCTAGAGTAGGACACAGAGTAAAGGCTCTTTGTTTGACACATGGAAATAATTAAATCGTAATTTACTGGCTCTCTACACTCTTCATTTGGATGGCATCGTTTGGGAAATCCTAATTAACTAATTGTACACGGCTGTCATACAATCTTTGTGTGTCAGCGCTCGGACAAGCGCTTCGACAACAGCAATCTGAATGTTTAAATTACTT
The DNA here is from genome assembly GCA_932294325.1 of Allophyes oxyacanthae. Taxonomy (NCBI): domain Eukaryota; kingdom Metazoa; phylum Arthropoda; class Insecta; order Lepidoptera; family Noctuidae; genus Allophyes; species Allophyes oxyacanthae. Next base: position 12,294,811 of record OW028631.1, read on the forward strand.
TCTACTACATTACGAACATTACCGAAATTACTAAGAATAATTATTAGCTCTCCAACTAGGACAAATGAGTAGGTAGTAGCCAGTTGTAGTTATACCATATAATTTGAACTAAACATTCCAATAAAATCCGCACGAAGGGGTATCTTATACTGGATCTTGTCTACGAAGCTAAGATATACGTCATTCACGGTCTAATAATAGTAATAATCCGACTGATAAAGATAATCCGAGATATTTGTGTCACCATCTACAAACCAAGAGCGCGGCTTTAGCGGCGATCCATTTTGTAGAAAAAATCGGATTCTTGATCAGGAGCGTCTCTACTACATTTAAAAAGCCCAGGACTTCCCTACTAAATGTTTTTTGAAATGTAGATTTTCACTGGGCTATTACCGCACCGTGCTAAGACTTAAAAATCACTTAGATACAAGCAAACTTTATGGATATAATATATGTGTTTTTACAATTAATGAAATGGTTATGAAAATTATATCTATTTAAATAGAAAAATCCTATAGAATAGAGTAGAATAGATCTTTATTTCATGTAAACCAAATACAGGCACTTATGAAATGTCGAGACTCTAGGTGCACGGTTCCAAATAGTAGATCCTATGGAGAAGAACCGGCAAGAAACTCCATGGTAACTCTTTTCAAATAAATAATATAGATTACAATATGTATCAGTACAATGTTGTGGTAAGAACTGCGAGAATAATGCAATTCAATGCGAATACAAATAAGACTGGGATAATAATGAATTTCCTCTGAATAAGATTGCCATGGCAGTTACGGGCTGACCAGTTCCGACAGACGGCACCCGTTCACGAGCATGACTATTTTAATACTTTTAAAAATCGGTTTAAATTTTTCTTCAAAATCAACCGAAAATCTGGTTTTTAGATTTTCGGTTAAACTGGTTTGCTTTCCCTAATAGGTAAGTATATCAAAGATGGGTATTTGTGTAATATTGTACTTATATAAAGTGAAATACTAAGCAGCCAAGTTATAAACTACACTTCTGTTAAACGGCTGTTTACGGCTATGGAACTTGGCCATAAACAGAATGTTTTTGGTGGGATTATGTTTAATTACCCACATTTGGCGGATACCCCTTTAATGAATATTAGTGAATGATGTCGTTTTCGCTCTTACCATCCGTGAAATGAACACGCGCACTGATTGGTACCGTTCACATGCAGATGGAGTTTAGATGACACCACAAACGATTTGCACTAATCTGTTTATCTTATCGCTGCGCGAAGGCAAAGCTCGCTAATATGAACGACATGCGTCAGCTAATTGAAGTCGGTCGTGCGATGTATGCGGTGTACCACTCCACAGGCAGATGCCGAAGGATCACACCACACTTTAGGTGCGTAACTCTGCAGTTGCTGAAATCGTCCCGAGCAGGTTTGCTGCAGATTAGTTCCAGAAATTGCTCTAAAATACTTTTTACAAGCTTTATAGAAGAAGGTCGCTATGATAATAAGCCTCGAAACAGCTACTGTAATCGCAGTTTTAAATGTTATCTTTACACTGTAGATAAGCATGAGTACCTATATTTGTGCATAACATAAGGAATCCATATCTACACAAATCACGTCACCTTGACCGCCAGTTTTTCCACAGGAGGCGGACGATTCGCCGTTGTCCAAGTCTAATTGCAATGACTTTAACGAAATTTTCGTTTTGCGTTGAACTGGGTGATAATTGTATTGAAGAAATACAATAAATGTTTCTCAAGCGAATGGCGAAGCGTCCACCTTCTGTTTATTTATTTTGTTAAGTGGTTGTATGAAAGCTTTGATCGGTGTGCGTCTGGGCGCGCGCTCGCTTTGATCCGCCTCACAGACCAATCGCGATGTGACCCGCCTAGGGTTGACGACGAAGATAACCTACCGGGACATGTTTAAATGGCCCGGCATTTAATTGTTTTACTTAAACCAACCAAATATCAACCAACCAGTCTCCTATCTTTATCGGTCTATATTTATTTATCTGTATTATAATGGGGATGCCTTACGCTAATACAATAATATGTTAAGCAGGTACTTGTTATATTTATCATTAATTCATTATAGTACGCTTCAAACTTTTCAATAGTTTTGTCTCCGCGACGTGCCATGTATATTCGCATTCATTCACACGCATTTTCGACTCGTAGTAGGTACTTAGCGGATGTTTTTCTCTTACTATCTGGACTTCGCTCTGCTATGACGTAAAACATGCGATTGACGTCGTTCGGATTCGCATTTTGACATTGGAATTAGTCTCACTGTCTGTGTAAGTCTGCTGGACGCTGGACCAGCCTTAGTGAAATATTCTAGACTCTACTCTCTAATCTTTAAAACTCTAGCTATTCTACCACACGGGACTGACCTGGCAGCCCTCGGTGACCTGCTGCCCTATGAACTTAGTTCCGCAATAATAACATATTTCCATTTATATTTAATCCCCTGTGTCCCATGGCCAGCCCGTTGATAAAACTTGGCATTTGAAGTTGAACTCGGCTAACCTACGCGTCTGGCCATTCTCATGTATTTTTAAAAACTTGTTGTGTTTTCAGAATAGAATGGTTTGCCGCTCTCAACAAAACGAGCTTTAATTATAGTACATGTTTGAAAGTTTTCTCTTCGAATTGTTTTAAATACTACCATTTGTCTACTGTCATTAGAGCGACGAGCTTCCTATTCAGTTAAATATGCTCCTCGCTCCAATGAGAAAGCATGCTTACAGATTTAATTATTTATCACAAGCTCTTTTTTAACAAACGTTAATAATTCCTGGAAGTGGCGAGTTGTGGTGGATAGCCAAAACATACGTGTGCGGAACTTAAAGCAGGCGTGAGTCACGGGCAGCACGTAATATAACATAGTACAGTAAGTATACAAATGTTGAGCTATAAACATTATGTATTAAGTAGTGTATTTCCCCGGGCGGGCGGCTGCGTCATTCGGGTCAATTGGACCAGTTATGTAACCATCATGGACCACTGTCACTTGCATCTAGCTAGGTGTGAGTGTGTGCGTACGTACTGACAAGTCGGCTGTGCGCGTGTGTGGACGTTTGCGGGAAATAAATTATTACTACATTCTTAGCTTGAAGCTTTGACATAACCCTTTATGGTCCTCCTCTATGGTGGGTCTGTGGTGTACGGCTCGATATAAATACATTCTAGTATCAATTAATCATGCTACTCGTAGAAGCCGGCAGTCAACTATTGAATAGTATGCCAAACCGAAGGTACAATATTACAAAATATAGGCAACAGTATCTTTATTCCGAAACTGAAAATATACATGTATAATATTCGCCGCTTTTCCCCGAAAATTTCTTCGTAATTTTTCCCTATACCTTTATTTTCCTCTATGTGTACATGGCATGGTTAATGATGTGCGTGGTGTGTACGCGGGTCGTTAGCTCGTGTAGTCGCGGCGCGCAGCGTCGTCGGCACTCGGTCAAGTAGCGTCGGCGCGCCCGTCTTTGTACAACGAGGGCCCGGCCGTACCATCGCACTCTTTGTTCTCTGCACCAACTCTTTGTGTCTTGTTCCCAATAGTACTGGCTATAAGGTAATTAAATGTAATGGGGTCATTAGTCATTACTACTAGAGTTACACTAAAGGAAGCATTTGTACAAGTGTTTCGTTACTTCCTCGTCGGCTATCGAAACAAACTGTTATGAGAAACGTAATCTTATCATTGAAAGCATTTTGTCTTTGAAACCGACTACTCATTATAACTAGCTACTTTCAAGACTTGTAAGCGTTGTGGCAGATATAATCTCTTAGCAATAAATAATTAAGTTACGACCGACGTAAGTTATGAGTGTTGATACGGTGCGGCGTAGAAAGGATGTCTCATTACGGTCCGTATTGAGCCAGCGATGGTATCGCGGCGCTTTCACGTCATCGTCGGCCGCGATGATAAATGAAGCGGATAGTAACTGATATGTCTGTGGATACAATGCTAGCGAAAGGTCTTGGTCTTTTGGTTCAAACACAATGAAGGCAAAAGATCCAATAAGTGTTCTTTAATCGCTCCGTATCAGCAGCGTCATCAGCGTCTAAACGTCTACTGCTGAACGAACGTCTCCGGAATTACCATGCTCTGGCAGAATACCGTCATGAAGTAGGAACATTGTATCGCTGCGTTTCGTACGGAGTTAGCCAATCTCTACGCCCCTCAATATAATTGTGTTGTTGTTCTACGTCTATCTTGTTGATTTATTATTGTGCTTCGTACGGAGTGGTGTTTCGGTTCGTGTCTGTATCGGCACAGACGTGTCGCGTTATCTACATGGGACTAATTTTCTGATGAGGCGATAACGTCAGCAGATTGAACTGTTGGCTAATGTATTGAATACCGAAATCCGTACGTTCACTGAAGCACATTATACAGCGCACTAGGTATCGTTACAGTGAACGTGCACAGCTTACAGAACTAAAAGTGCTACTATCAGAATGATTTTTGAACAAAAATAGTTAGTTATCTGTTCGTGAATTGATAAGATACCACAAAAATAATCTATTAAGATATATTGAAAAAATAATGAATTATATTCATTGTAGGTATCATAAGCAAAATCATTCACAAGACAATTCTTTGTATGTGCTCTTTTTGTTCTTTTTCTTGTCACTATCTATCACCTTGACTTCGATTTACGAGTTGGAAAGATGTATGTCGTAAATACTCGTAAACAAGTGCGAGTAAAATCCCTTCTACCTTTTATCCACTCCAAAAGATATACTGTGTATACTTAAGAATTTCATTTAGTAAAATTCTGATTTGACATTGGAAACCCAATAAAGAAAATGACTTAATGTGTTGACACAATATGAGACACGAATTGCAGCACGATTCAAACGGCTGGGTCTGAGTCACTATGTTGTTGTTAGAGCATCCAATACCGCGGATTTACGGGAACAAAAAATAATTTACTTAGCAGTGTGTTATTCATTTTTAACCGACTTCAAAAAGGAGGAGGTTCTATGTTCGACTGTATGAATGTTTTTTTTAATGTATGTTCACCGATTTCTCTATCAATTGCGGACCAATTTTGGAAATTCTTTTTTCTTTGAAAGATTATTCTTCCGAGGTGGTCCGATTTTTTGGTGAACATCTTAAGACCTTAAGAAAAAAATAAAGAAAGATTTATGCCACTCAAAATAGAAAAAAAAAAAAAAAACTTTAAAAAAAGTAAAAACCGACTTCAAGAAACTAAAAACTTTAAAAGTATATCAGCTTCTGAAGTCGGGGCCTTTAATTCTTTAATGCACCTTAGCTTGGCAGTGTCAAAGACTTCAGAAGATGTTAAGTCCGGCCGACGAGATAAATTGAATTTGCTTGGGCGAGTACTTACTGATACAGGTGAAGGTTCTGCTAACCATTCAGTATGGAGATACGCTCCAATTTATCTTCTATTGTAGGTAGAAGGCGAGGGTTCACGACTTGGTAACAGATGAGATAAAGCCACACTGTCGTCTTCATCGACGTCAACGCGCTGGGTTTCTATTTGGGGTTGTGGCTGGTCTTCTAAAGACGTGTCTGATAGCAGCCTCTCGATCATACACTTGATTTAGAAAATAAGCCGCGAGGGAATTCCTCTGACGGTTCGCAGGGAATCCCCTGTCGTAAGTTTGACATTGCTCACGTTCGGATACACGAACTTCGACGTTTTTTAAGATCAGCATAAGTTTATTCAGTCCCACAAATGCCGCGCATACCGCTTGTGTAGTCCCGCATGATTCCCATTCCCTAGTTGTTGTGCTCGCTTCGTATGCCGAGCGCGTCCCGGCACTTATGCAATGAATACACAATAGTTGACCGTGTTGATACCGCACAATGTCGTGTACTACACCGGTCCCGTTATTAGTTGCAATACTTTATTACATTAAAGCGGTTTGGTTATTAATCACTATTTGGGTTTTACATAAACTTTGCTAAGCTTATTTAAATGCTCAGCATTTATAGTCATAAGTTCATAACACACTGAAATTGTGCTGTGCATACGTTAAGATCGACGAAGTAAAAAGTCAATAAAGAAAATACCTAAGTACCTAATTCCAAAGCAAAGTATGTTCCTACGGTCTATAGATCTCAGCTTTTTGGGCTGTAGTCAGGCCAATAATGATGCCATTCACATGATATAATATATTACAGCCAGTCGTAAATATCGGTGCATGTAGGTAGGTAGGTATATCGCAACACGAGGAAGTGGCGCGGGCGTTTGCGGCAGGTGTATTAATAATTCAGACGCATTGTAGCGCGGAAACGCACTTCGTACACATCCGCTACACCCGCGCAAGCGCAACCAACCTGTCATATGTTGGCATTCATGCTTTGAAAGGCTACTTGAGGTTGAAACAATAAGCTTATTTACTTCACACATGTTTAATGATGCCTATCATAGATCCATTCCCCAAACGTCAACTTCTGCACGCAGTGCGCTTTGCCGCTGCCCCCGCTCGATCGGCCGTCAGAATGTGAGCGCCATCAGACTCGCCAATCTTGGGTTGGTGATCGCAATGCAAGCGCTTAGCGTGGTGGCTTTTCGGCTTGACAGACAGTTCAAATGTAGCTGGGAAGTTTATGTCGGCTGCCTGCCCAGCCTGGCCGCTGGCGGGACTGTTAAGACCATTAAGATAATAATTAAAAATATAGACATGTGGACACACTTTATTTTAAACGTTTCCGCACACCTTTTGTTCTTCCTGTATCGTGGATGCGTTTACAAATATAAATCTTCACATGCACAAAAATATTCAGACCCGGAACAACTATCTGTAGGCCATACAAATATTTCTTCCTTGTGGGGATCAAACCCGCGACACGTAGCACAGAAAGCCAATCGCTTAGCCACGGCGCCAACAGTGCTGTCAATTTTAGAGTATGATTGTTGAAATTGAAAATTGTATCCATTATGCATTTCATGATCGAAAATCTATGCAATTACGTTTGTCTTTATCCCAAACGCTGGACTGACGCCCGAAAGCTCATGATGTCCAAATGTGATCTCTATTTAGCGGCACCTCGATGTTGTGTGCATTGTCTATATCAGTTCTGACGAAGGCTCTAGGTGAGACTGACACAATATCAGAATCATAATGAAGCGGTGCGAAGAATGCCTTTCTAAGTATCGGACGTCTACGAGCTTATAATTATGGATAGGTCAATATGTTAAGAGCAATTTGGCCCGAACTTCTTAGCTGTTGTTTATAAGGAATATACAATTACTTTTACCCGGGGGCTTGCTCTGAACAGTCTCATAGGTTTCTAATGTACCGCTCGTCATTAATTTAGACCGGTCTAGGCGCTACATGCGATGCGATATCTAATTACAGAAAGCTGCGAAATCATTCATCACAATCGTGTGGTACTGATCATTACCTATCATTTGCCACAATTATTATCTATAATTAAATGTCGCCTTTCACCGAGCTACGAGAACGAGCCTATTTTATTTCACTCCATGAGTTTCAGGCTGAGGACAGATAAGATGTGGCTGATTTCCGTTAGCGTTTAGACTCAATAAAGATGATGACATTGAATGTGGCATAAATGCTAGGTGTCTGGTATTTTTGCCGCATGATCGCGTGCAGACGTCCGTCTGCAACGCCCCTCGGTCGCGCCACGGTCGTCGACCTCGCGTCACGTACGCGACGCTGCGCTGCGCCGCGCCTCTGCCGCATCTGCGCGAACAATCAGCTTTGCTTTTATTTCACTCACGAATGTGTTCGACTATGTTTTGTTCCAATGTAATTCGAGCATTGTAGTTATAATGTGCTACGAAGGACAACATAAACATACACGCGTTTGTTTCAATAAGCTCGGGTTTCATTTGTGTAACATACATTTATAACGGGGGGATTTATTTCGCGCACTACTGCGTATCGCTATTTCAGTATTAAGCTGGGCTCTTTGTTTATTGAAGTAATATTACTTATTTATTTTTATACAAAGAAGTTACTCCTATGGTTATTTAAATCAATACAAAAGTCTCCAGCTCAAGTACAAAACCAACTAAACTAATTATTTTACATTACGCGCATCGGAACGCGACTAATTCAGCGCGTGGCGTCAACATGTCGCCCGTCCACTCCATCTGTCTTAGCGATCATAGTCGTTTTGTCGCGGGCCTGTGTAGATGTTTTACTTCTAAACATTTTATTCACCTCGTAGTCAACACTCCATACGTTATTTTCAGTCGCTGCTAAATTAATTGTTTGTTTATTTATTTGTTGTTTTAGCAGTACGAGTTATAATAAATGTTAATGTTCCTGTTTTATGATTGAATATTGCAAGTCCGTGTTGTTTATTATTGTCGTGCTGTATTGTAATGATAACGTGTTTAATAATAGAAATGACATTGATCCATTTCTTCGTGTATTGTTATCGTAATGGAAGTTTTACGGCATTTTTATAAGTTCCATTACTGTACCTATCGTAGAGGCGCGGCACGAAATCACACGTTCTTATAAGAATAGATATCGAATGGTTTAGGCATTCCATGATCGGGTGTGTGACCAGTGTGACCCGATTGTTTACCTAAATATCGTTCAGTTTATTGTGCCGGATGCTCGTAAATAATAACGTACAACGATCCTCTACTAAATCCACTAATATAACAGTTATGGTATATGTATAGTATACCGTTTCCGTTTGCGTAATTTGGTTTTGTTAATCAAACGATAAGCGGACTGATATAATTCAGCTGAATTTTGTAACATGTGGCCACTGGAATGTTACCTACCACGTGTATGCCACGCTTAGTTGTTGAGCAATCACATTTTAGAACAAAAATCTACATATTTGGACAATGGCTTCGAACCAAATCATATTGTGTGAGACTTGAGAGGTAGGTATAGGTACCTACGTACATAGTATTCAGAACACATCGTTTTCACCGGATTTTCACAGCAGACACCGCTCCACAGTAAGTAGAGACAGAAAATAGGTGAGCGAGTCCCGCACGCAGCGCACCTTACCGCACCTACCGCCACTTACTAATATTATAAATGCGAAAGTACCTAACTGTTTCATTGCATTCATGCTTTGCATCATGACTTCACGCGGAAAGACAGGCAATTTTTTTTTCAACTGCGCTTCGTCCCTAGCTAGTCCACTCGGACTGATCACTGAGTCGCGGGCTTAGCTTAATAGCGTTATTAAAAGCTACGGCGCGCTCGCTACCACTAACATAAATCGGAGGTCAACCACAACTGATAACTTTTACAACACATTCAAAATTATTTCTAGAAGTGTTTCTTATCACCAATGTAGGAATATATACAAAAGAACCACTCTACTTTAGTGGAACATCGATTTTCTGAGATTAAATTCATTATCTATCAATATCATACTTCTGATTGCCCGTGACGACTACCATAAATTTTTGATTGATATTACGCATGCTTTTCGAGGCAGAAGTCTCGAAGTGTCATCCCAGATTTGACCGCGTCAAAGTCAATTAACTACATACCTAGAGGTACAATATGTGTGTTCGCTGTATAATATGACGAGCAGCTGCTCTAATCTGAAAGAATGAGATTAAATTAATGATTTGAAGAGAGGTTGCGCATAGCGGGACTTTCCGCTCAAAATTGGAGCTGCCCGAATGAGGAAGTATCGTAGCCAAATACTGCTCTTTAGCAGTGCAGCTGTGTAGAGTAGAGCTCGCTCGCAGTAGGTCTTCGGTCATTTGTGATAGCGTGGTGTGGTACGCAGCGAGAAGACTGTGTGTGTTGTATAGCGGTGGCAGTGAGTCGGTGACGCGATTGCCCTTGGCATTATTAGCGGCCGCCGCTATCAGCCGGTGACATCATCGCCACGCGGCGCGATATGTCATGTGCACGACTAGCCTACTGTAGCGTATGGGAACTAACGGACAGGCGAATTTTTGTAAACGAGGTAGGTTTTTATGATATTATGTCCGAAAGATATTTACCGTACAGGAAATTTTCGTTAAGAAATTAGCTTTATTTAAGCCGCAGATGACTTTTCTGCATCAAGTACATAAGTAACTGTAGAATGGATAGGTTCGGTAATAATATAATAACTGATATGTGGTAGATGCCCACCATATTAATTAAAAAATTACCTTGTCATTGTAAGTATAATCAAGATTAAAATGTGAAACCGTCCGGTTTCTTTGTGCTAGGATAACATCGGTGTAACTGGATGCTCAGAAGCTGCTGCTCGGTTGCGAAATGTTGATCGTTATGTATGGCCAAGTATTATAGAGGTAAAGTCCAAGCACGCACAGTCCGTGCACGTAGCTTTCAGTCAAAGGTCGTGTTGTTGGCACGAGCTATTAATAGCCTGGCACACTACATCATCGACGAGTTTTAAGTAACTCACTACAAAGGTACCTAGTTAGCAGTCAAAACCAGCATAAATGGTACTAATAAGACTACATCATGGAACTTCAAATTACGAAAACATACGCTCTGATCTAAGAATCCAGTAAAATTATAGTGGGTATCAGCTGGAATGGCACTCCAATGAACACGTAGTGCAACATGTTTAGTGATAGGTACTCGTAACACGCTAGTACAACGTGGTTCCAAGAAGTATTGTTCCACAAATTATAAATAACCTGTCACTTTTTGTTTTTAATCTGCAGGTAAATTTTTAAACCACGAAACAGTTCTGCGGCATATTCTTTCAAACTTTACTATTGTTTTTCTCTTGGCCTTCCTAAATAAGGTTGCGAGTACTTCGACCACATGTACTCATCGCCAGGCACGTAGGACTCGTTCTTCCAAAGATGAGGAATCTTACCTCAACAACGTATATCCTCAAGTTCTGATTTGATGTTTTTGTATGCTATATTACAGCTTTCAACCACCAGCGCGGCAGTCAATCGTGAGTCGTGATGTTACACTTCAATCTTCACACCGATAACGAATACTCTTGAATGAAACTGGATAGAATTTTTGCACGAACCATACAGCTGTACCGTACAATAATAGTGTGTCGTGCGAACTGGAAAATGGTTCGTTTTGATCATTTCATGTTATTTATATAATTTTTTACTCGGCGTCGAGTCTATTTCGATCGCCGTTACAGCGAGATCGTGCTCCGCCATTTATATTGTGACGTGTCGCCTGCGCTAACTTATTACAAGACCCGAAGTTGCTATGTGTCTCTTCTCCTGTGAGAGCTGTGTGTGAAACATACATTATAATGTAACGGTCCAGACTAGATGCAGATGGGCTAGTCATTTTTAGTACCTAAACCTCAGGTTTCGGCAATTGACAAAAAAGGACATCTTGGACCGTTTACTCTCAGTGGAACTCAGTTTAATCCAAATTCATCATACAGTGAAGCGTTATCATGTCTGGCTCCGCGAGACATTTATTTCAAACATGTCATCTTATCTGGGCTGACCTAGGTTTCTCCCGGGCTTTAATCGCTCATTTGCTCTAATACACTAGTTTATTGTCTCGGAGCTCGTTTACGTTGTCAGAAGTTGAACTACTGTAATGAGAGCTCTGATTGGAGGATACGATATTGACTGTGCCAACTGTATTTACTACAGTAGTTGCAAAGCGCGACTACTATCATCGTTCTGGGGCTTGAGCCTTGAGCAAAGGTTTGCTCAGAGATTATAGTGCAATTTATTCGCACTACCTGTAGGCGCTCGCTGATGTCATACGAGCCAAAGAACGTTTGTAAGTGTACGTATACATACATCTGATACTCGTGTCTTAACCTTCCACATTTACCTGTACCTTTTCTTAGAAAATAAATTACCTAACTAAGTATGCCTGAATGAGTAACATTGACAAAGTTCCGGACATTGGGAGACATTTAACCAGCAATGTCATCTATGGAGTGCCATGAATCCGTGTAATCGAACGTTTAATGTTTCCATTGTGCGGCATTGCCGCTTGATGAGCCGTGGTTGCTTCTGTCGGTGCCGCCACTGCCGCAAATTACACGCATGCTCTGTACACGGTATACGACCTCCAGTCTGTAACGCTATAACGCTAACGGGATTCGGTTGAATCTCTCTTGCACGGAATGAAAATTGCTTTTGGCCCCAAAAGGGTCGTTTAGGGAAGGCAAGCTTTCGTTCGAAATACAATATAAATGAACAGAAACCTGCAGAGGTCGGATTGAACTGAAGCTGAGAAATCTCCGAGCATGATATTGATTAGGCCGAATGCCGATTGTTCTTTCATTTTGATAAGACCGAAGTTTATTTAGCCCTACACGTTTTCCGTTCCGAACGTAATTTTAGGTTATACAGTGAAAATTGCAATTATCCCAGGCCGTGGGACCGGCCGGCCAAAGTTCCCTTACAGGATTGAGCAGTTTTTAACATTCCCTTAAACTTTTCAATGGAAACACGTATTAAGCTAAAATTTATACCATGTGAAGATGTTTATGATATGTAATGAATGAATGTCTATTTACCGAAAATCACGAATAGGCATTTGTTTTGTACTTATATAAAGTGAAATGCAAAGCAGCAAAGTTTAAAGAAAGACTCACTTATGTTAAATTTCGAGCTATGCACCTGACTTTTTATGTCACTTCTTTTTACGGCTATCGAAATTGGCCATTACTTAACATAATGTTTTTGGTCGGATTTATAATTATATTGAAGAATGAATTGTTCTCTATCCCAATATCGGAATTTGGGTAGTAAGTAAGTGTAGTTGGCGTAGACATACACAAAGTGTGTGTTACATCAAACACTCGCAGGGCTACTGTAATCAGGACGCTAGTTAAGAAGATTGATTGTCTGTCTGTTGCTTCATCTACAGCAAATCTCCTTACATTTGACCCACCCCGCTGGATATTGAAATCAAAGTCAGTGTGGAATCAAATCGATTGTCATGTTTTACGTGCTTGATATCACAACTCGTAGCATTCAAATTAAGATAAAGATATTTATGATTTTGTGGTTTTCCTTGAGCGTTACGCTCAATTCCACAATTTATTCACCCTCGTCATTTTCCTGTTGCGTTTGGTTGCAACACTATTTTCTGCACTGTTGTTTTTATTACTGGCTGACGTCGTAATTTATCTTCAGGTAACGATACAGTCGACCTCGACCTTAGCAGGTCTACAGCAAGGTCAGTGTCGCAACGTTCTGCCAACGAAACCCAATCGCGATACTTATTGTTTACATATTTGTAATGTGTGTCATGTCATCATGCAGCTAATTCTAGCGGTGCGTTGATGAATGAACCAAGTCGGTCGATGTTGCGCAACTCTCACCACTATGGCGATTGGTAACATAGGCACATGTCGTATGTACAATTGTTGTCATCCCGCTATATTACTATTTACCCATCTATCAGTTGTGTACCAAAGTGACGGAAATTCACATAAGCTCCATACAAGTAATGTCACTTTTCTAACTAGTAGGATAAAATATACCGCCGACAGATAGGTTATTGAAACTGTCCGTTAATGAATAGTGATTCTGCGCTAGAGAATAAACGTTTACTGTTCCGTGGAAAGTAATCATGAATGCCGTTACAGGGTACTTTATTATCTACCAAATGGTTTCTGCTGAATATGTTTGACTTGTTCGAGCTTTATGGTTATTCCTAGATTCCTCCTGTAATGTGAAACCTTTTATCGTTCTTGTTTCTGAGATATGACGTAAACGAAGTTATATTCAATATCTATTCTGCTGCAATCTGATATACTTTTTGTTGTTCGGTATTTTCTTAGTCGCTGAAGAACACCCATAATATTGTTTATTAATTATTGTTAATGAAGTCTACATAATTGTGAACACGTCATGCACTAGTTACGTATATATAATGAAATTAAAAGCGAATCGTGTTGCGCAACATAATGTCGTGTCCATACGGACTGATCCACTATCCGGCGCAGATGTCAGATAGCGCCGCTCCGCTGCGACGCTTTGTGTTCTCCTCAATGTAACGTTACGGACTAGGGTCGGGACTTCCGATGCGTTATTGTCGGATGACGTATCTATTTACTGATGCACTGTAGAATATGAATGAACCTTCATCGGCTCTCGTGATAGTTGTGCGAGTAGCCTAAGATGCAAACGAGCAATAGAAAACGCGTCGTTTACATGTCATAGGACCATAGGTCATTGCCTCATCACCAGTACCTCTGCCAAACGCGTTAATTTTGGCAAAGTCCCAATAGTCTTGGTTTGTGACAGTTTTCTGTGGAGGTTTCATGTGTTTGTTTACCAGAAGACATTTCTTTTTGCTAGAAATTCCGTTTATTGTTTTTAAGATTGTTCGACAGTTGAAAGTAAACATCACGTTAAATACTTATAGAATTTTAACTTTTGTTGTGCAGTTAGCGTATGCTTCGTCCAGAACATCAGGCAGGGTCCAATTTTTAAGTTTTAATGTAAAAATGTGTTTGTTCATTCTAGCAATAATAATAACATAGGTACATAACTGTGTTTCTTGTCGAACAGCGCGTAATCATTCCAATTATTCAAAACAGTCCCGTCGTCCGCAGTACTTCGGCACCGCCTCATCTGAGCACGTTCAGCGTAAACAATATCATGTCATTATTACAAGCAGCCGGCAGAATGTTCTTGTGACTCATATCATACATGTTATTGCTATTGTCTCGCGATAGAGACGTTTCTCGGCATTTGATGGAACGCCATTGACCGGTATAACTCGACATTATGTGGTGCCGTACTGCTACAAATATAATATTTTCTGTATCGCGGGCCTAGTGCTTTTTGGTGGATCTAAATAAAATTACTATTAACTATGAAAGTATGTATTCACTGGCGATATACTTCGCCTTTGGAGTTTATCTGTATGTTTATTTGCTTAAGGTTATGAAAGGTCATACCTGCTCACAACAGCATACTTGATGCTACTTATGTATCTATTATTTACATTCAGTCATCTTTGATTGTTAAACTACGCTTCCAATTTATTTAAATAAAATTATTTGTTTATTTTCAGGTAAGACAAGTGAAGGTCTACAGACACAGTCTGCATATCAAATTCAAGGTAGGTATAAGGTAAAAAATGCGAGGAAAACCATTTATCAATTTGTCAATCTATTTGAATATTAGAGACATTTCTGGGGTTCTGTTCAGAAATATTTTTTCCATGCGGCGCATGGTCTCTCTAGGATTTGGTTAAATACACAGCTGTGTTATAAACATGAATTACAATACAGCTGTCCGTTCAATTGGCTCTTCGCTACACCTGCACTGATTTCTGTAAGTAAAACCCTAAATGCTAGACGCCGCTTTGAGCAGACATCTGACGCCATCGGCTTAGGCAAGCCGGATATTGTGCACTTCCCACTTACTAGACAATTAAGAGCATTACTATCTCAATCACTCATCTCCCACCGTGTGAATTGGTTATTACATTAGAACATTACCAACATTACCATAACGTGGAGTGATCAAGACGGGTCGTGACCATCGCTGATCATGGAGATAGTGTTCATATAATATTATAATGTAGTACTTTCTACAATACCGTGCGCCGTGTGATTGCTGTTTGTGCGTTTGTTTTTTGTGCACTGGCTTATTATGACCGGTAATGATGGCTAATGCCCTCGCTCTTCATCTATAGCACGAGATAGGGAAACTTTACGTTTAAATTATTTTTTAATCTTTAAAGATTACATGGTGCATGAATGCATATGAAATCCTTCTTATGAGCGTCATAATTTAATCTGAAGGTTTACCAAAAAGATGGGCATTATTACATGCCTGCTAACAGAACGAATAAAAATATTAGAAGATAAATATTTCATAATAAAATATGTTTGGCACTCCGTCGGACACCCCACTGGGATGGCTCTCAACACTCTCAACTGAGTTATCACTCGTCGACTTTCCTGCACGTCTGGAACAAAAAACACGATTTATCATTATTATAACAAACAAGTACAGAGAAAGGCAACAAACTAATGTAAGTTCGCAACTTAGATTGCATCTTACACGTGCTTGTATCGCTTTCTACTTTTAGATGACCATCGTGTCTTTCCTTGCCCTCACCAGCTGCTGTATAAGAACATAGCAGGCAATGTATTCAGTGACAGCTTTAGAAAGCTCTGTATTGTAATGACTCGTTGTCATGTTCGGGACACTCGGAAGTGTGCGCGTTACTGATTGTGTTCAACTGGTTCTCTATCGGTTCCCATAATAACTATTTTCATAATTTTGATACTACTCATACAATCGGTCTAACCTTAGGGTATCAGTGTCTCCCAGTGATTGGGTGGCGGAGAACAGTGTGCAGTGAATACTGATATTCAGCCGCATCTAGCGTCGCCTAGTAACGTACCTTACTATCATGCTGTGCGATTACGCTAGAGTTTCAATCTGTACTAAACCTACATAAAATTACATTCATACTAATCAATTGTTAGCTGTTGTAATTGCCTAATAAATAAATAAATCTAGTTAGACTGGGCGCCGACCGACCCAACATAGTTGGGAAAAAGCTAGGCAGATGATGATGGTAACATATTCAGTCATAATCATCGTTTCTCACAACGTTCAATACTCAACACATAATTGCTGTTATTGTGTTACAACAACATGTCCGCCGCAACGGGGACAGTGTTTTGTCTACAAATAATTTTCAATTTTATAATCCCATCATTATGAGTTATGATCATTATGGATAACGTATTATGAGATGTGATATTATGAGAATGAATATTATGGGAAGCAAAGGTATGCCATTCAACTTCATTACTACATAACGTACGCTAAAGATATCGACAGTGACTGTACGGAATCCATCAAAGGCAGCCATTATTTTTGGCTTTTATGCAAGGAACCAAAGATTTTAATTTGTGATACTCAATAAACTTTGGAAAATTACAATAAGATAGAGTATAAATATACAGAGTATGAGTATGAGTGTGTATATCAATGTATTGATCAAGCATTACGTTGGATATTTTTCTCCAATAAAAAACCATCGGGTCGAGATTGGAACGGTGCCCAATAAATGGCGCTAGTGTCGCGGTTATCACATTGTAGCCTAATGCCGTCATCAATATTTAACTTGTAGTTTTATACAATTGTATCATATTCTCCACCTTCGGGGCTAGGATTTTTTTGTTCACTCGAATTATGTGTTAGCTCATCTCTTATCATCAGTCTGTGTTGGGGTCGGGTGTAAGTGCTCACTGCTCACACAGGTGCCCGAGATCTGTATTTTGCACCAAGCTACT
Source organism: Allophyes oxyacanthae (assembly GCA_932294325.1). Taxonomy (NCBI): domain Eukaryota; kingdom Metazoa; phylum Arthropoda; class Insecta; order Lepidoptera; family Noctuidae; genus Allophyes; species Allophyes oxyacanthae. The sequence continues at coordinate 12,311,993 of OW028631.1, forward strand.
GGTACGAGTATGAGAGCTACGAGTACGTCCGCACCTCAATTACTGGCTATACTGGTTATATTTTCCGGATTCTTTTGGACACGGGTGTAATTACCTATCTGTATGACAACCGGGATCGAAAGTTTGAAAGATTTTTCTCAGCTACGAGTATTATCTTGATGTGCAAAGAACGGTCACCCATCCAAGAAATTACTATACCAGGCGCGACTTACCTTCATCGATTGATATATCCGCGTAGTTATTTAACCACGAGCCCCTTATCGAATGCAGGCCGCTGTGGGACTGTACCAACATAATGTTCGTCCATGATACGACTTGTTTGCTATAAACGCGTGTGTACTTGTAGCGCACATGTGACACAATTCGCAGGGACTGCACCACGGCCGCTGCTCCATTGAGACGATCGTATTGTGCCAAGCGATTCAATACGAATGTCAACTGTGCGTAACTGTACCGGCCAGATGCTTATTACTTGAATACAATTTCGTTTAGTTTAGTATGCCTCAACGGTCATCAGTTTTATTAGAGTATTCGGTACTTTTTCTGTGTGCCATAAGCTACTAGTAGATTCTGCCTGAACAGAAAGCATACATGTCCATTGCCTTCTATGTTTGGTTCGCAGTCAGGTCAGACTTTAATCCTCTTTATCGACGCGCTCCCGGCTTACGAGTCCAGCTTTCTACTTAGTTCTCGAGTCTCGTGGTTGATGCCGAGGTGGCTCGATGGTGAAAGCCGCTCTGACACTAATGTCTCGAGTAATTGCGACCGCTGATGACGACCTGGCGGTGCCCGTAATGACGCTCGACCCACTTAATTGTATATTGACGGCAGGCCATTTCCTCGCCTGGAATTAACCTAGCAAACGGATCTCATTAATAGACACAGTGCCATTGCCTTCTCCCTCAAGTAATTGATGAGCCGCGTGAGAAACAAGACTATCATTATTACTATGTGCTGGCTCGGCCATTTTAGAATAATTATTGTAGATGCGTGTGGTCTGTTCCGAGAATATTGAACCTTCCACGTAGTTATAACAATTGTTATGGCGTTTGGGAACGATATGGAGCGGTGAATTAACGGTGCCCTGCAAATAGTTGATTGTTTAAACAAGTTGGAGAACTTCCTACAACACGGCAGCCCGTAGCGGCGGGTCCGGTTAGTTGGCCGTCTAAATATAGCGGCCATCAAATTGAGGAAACAGTAGTGCTTATGATATGTACAAACAGTTTGAAACTCTCTGTTGATTCTGTTTCATATGTAGAGTCGGTACGTGTACTTACCAGAGTTCAGAATTTGTATTATTCCAAAATATGTCGTTATTATTCCCAGATTTCGCTCGGACTCTTCTGAAGATTTTCGATATAAATTGTATTTGTTTTTCGGCAGTTTTTTTTAGGTTTTTAGGCATCTCCCTTCTCCCATATATTGCACTGATGCATCAAGGTCCGACCTTGATCGATCCCTTTAACTTACTACGGGGCAATGTATCAAATCGCGTTGCCCCGATTAAAGTATCGTCCTTTTTTATATTTATAATATACCTAGTGAAACAGAAACCCTTATAAAAACCAACAAAAATAATAAAAAATAGAACTTACTACGGGAAGAAAGGTAAAATCGCTAAAAGAAAATCTGCTGTTCCATACAAAAAATTCAATCCTACTCGTAACTCGACTAAATGTATGGAACAGCAGATTTTTACTTCGCGATTTCAGGGTTGGTCCCATAATAATGAGTACAATAACCCCTTAAAGGAATCGGGACTATAAATGTAGGACCTTATATAGTGAACTGATTCACAAAAGCTAACTTAGCCAAAAATAGTGTAGCGAACCAGCTTGACAGGCCTGTGGTCAACTAAAAAGTGATTTATAAATAATTTATGGAATGCCCTCATGTCGACATAGTGCGTACCACCGCATAATATCGTTCGAATAATATGCTGCATGGCGGTTGGCTCGTGCAAGGTTCCAATACAACTTCTATATGTACTTCGTGCACCTTGAGTCTTTGACGTTTCAAAAGTGCATAATGAAAGTCTAGACTTCTGTTACATTTCGAACTACGAACGCTTTCACTTCTTTTTCCGACCATCAAACTTGGTCATTCTTAACAGAATGTTTTAGATTGGATTAATATCCGTACTACATGTTTAAATAATTACCTTCGTCCGGGTCTGAAAATCAGCGTTGGGATTTCCACGCCCAGCAAATGCTGAGTTGGTGACCACTTCGTATGGGCATTGGGCATGCTCGACAGCACATATATTTTATAACTTAATGTAATCTACTGAATTTGTGAATGTGTGTATCTTTATTGTGATTGTAAATTGTTCTGTCCCGTGTAGAATAAAATGAAAAAATCATTTCAAAGGATATTTTCTAAAAATCACTTTCTCTAGCTTTTTCGTATAGTCTTAACGTTTGGTGTGTTCATTACGGGCGCACATAATCAATGTGGGAGCGAGGCCGCTCAAATTATTCTCATCCTGTGGCATAGGGGCCGCGGGGCCGGTGAGGTTGCGCACGCGCATACCATGCAGGAAACTGGACACATCTTCAAAAACTCAACTATAAACCTTCCTCTAATGAGTCCCCCTCTCTTATTCAGGAAACCACTTCTGTGAATAGTTGCACGTTGTAATTTTTTCATACCATCTTTTCTAAAACATCTGATTGGTTCTTTCAATAAGTGCGAGCAAAGTAGGTCTTTTATCCAAGAGACTTTCATAGAGGGCAGTAATGAGTTTTGAATTAGGAACATGAATATTGTACCTTATTATACCTTATTATACCTTATTATACCTTAGAGTTCCGCGACCAAGGAGATCGGACGAAAATATTGAATGAAAAACTTACAAAGTTACGTTAGTTTAGATATAATTAATAAGCGAAACAAGCGTCAGTCGCGTGGCGTGCGTCTTGGTGGAGCTGGAAGTGAACAAATTCAGAAAATGGCGAAAGGCAAAAAAAAATGTCATTTCATTAAACTTGAAAAGTACGACTGATGTTAAAATAATAAAATTAGAAAATAATAGTCAGCTGCATTAGAAATAGTGGATTACTCGTCAGCTACCCTCATAAACCGAAAATAAATAATGTTTCCCCTATTATATCGTCAGCTGACTATCAGTTTTATTAAATACAAGTTACAACTGAACAAGTAAATATAAAAAAAACAACTATTATAACATCAATTTAAACTGTCCACCACTCTCTCTTTATGTTAACTCCCTTAGTCTCTAGGCAAATAAGGAATTCATTGGTGTGGTGGAACATCACCTTTTCAAATTGTGTAAGTAGTATTCCTGAAGTCTACACTGCTCTGGAAATACATTGTAACTTGGAAGTATTACAAGGAATGTTGTTGTGGTAATCCTTTGGCGGAGTCAGTCGCGAAGTGTTATCTTATCTGCTCGCTTGTGAGTCGTTACACAGAACAGTTCAGATACATAAACTGGTTGTTCTTGACACCTTTCGTATTTATCCGCTCTGTGTGAACGAGACCACGTTGCTCAGGCGTCGCGTGCCGCTCTTATCTTATAATAATATTGTTTGTTCTTCAACTGAATCCCTGGAATATGAGTGAGAGAGGTCGTTCCATCAAGAATTCCTATAAATATAGTGGCTTTAACGTTATAAGCATAATACTATTTGTATTTGGAGCAGATCCTTGCGATAACGATGGGAAGAAACAACATTACCCACGATAAATGCGAAGTCTTCCAAAATGATAATAATTATAATGATTGGTATAGTTGTGGGCTTGCTGGCCATCTGTCCGCCGCAGCTCGTCCTAGTTCCCAGAATTGGGAGCGGCGTGTAGGACGCATTTACAATCATGACGGATCTCACTAAATTAAGCGCTGACGCTATAATGTTCCTAAAGCCGTGTAGTGCTCTGTGAGCGTCTTGTATCTGTATGCAACTACTAACTGCAAAAAAAATTAAAATATGACCGTTTGAGGGCCCATATTTTGATTGACATGACAATTTGTCCCGAGTTGTCGTAAATGATGAATGATCGGCGTGTTCGCAGATCGCCAGCTTCGACCCGCGTCTGTGACATCTGTGTCGGATGTTCCTCGATTGAGAGCTGTCCGCTTCGATATGCTGCACGAGTTTCACTGCGTTTGTTTACCTTTGTAAAAACAATTTAAAATTTCCAGTTGGGAACCGATTTCATCCACAATGTGTTGAGCTGTTCCTTGATATTCTATAAAGAATATTTGGCTATTTTTATCATCCTAGCTCTTAGTTCGCCTTACAGTGTACCTGGAGCTATCCATGAACCTATTACCCCAGAACTTCCTGTAGTCCTCGACCCAACGACATTTTAGGCTGTGAGCCTATCAATATCCTAAAGCCACTAAATAAAAATGCATCAATAATTATGATAACAGTCGTGCTACAGGTGGTTACGAAACTTGCAGCATGTCGGATCGTAGATGCTGTACAGACGTCGACGCGCACTGTGTAGAGAAAGTTTGGTACTTGGTGAATAACAAAGAAGTCAATGAAGGTAATTGTGTGGCTCCACGTTTGACGGGCACCTCACGACCTTTTCTGATGCGTTTTGACGCGCGTCGTGTGATGTCGATCGTAAGCTTTCGATCGATCCACTCTGCTCGCTGTTGATAAACAGTTGTAAACCATCTTTTTTATTGGACTAGACTAGTTTTAAGATAAACGCGACGTAAAACAGTCTAATAAATAGATGATTTATCGTTGTGTGTTTTAGTAAATTGTAGATATTATATGAATGGATTCGGAAATATCTTTCGCCTCCGAGCTGCTAACCGGTCCAAAGTAAATAAATTGATAGAAAACGGAGCTTCGGCTATGACGTGTGCACCAGCGTAATGTTTTCTGATAGCATTTGGATGAAAATCTTTAACCTGATGGTTAAAGATTTTGTCTATTGTTGATCCAATAGACAAAAGCAGCGATTGCCTTGGTGACTATTGTTTCAGATAAAGCTTTAGTATCATTCTTTATTATTTTCAAAGTTACAAAAAATATCATGTATTTTTAATGCCTAATCGTGAAATCCATTTTATTGCTAGTTCAAAAAAGGATGTTGAGATTTTTTCGATGGTCAATTTGAGCAATGCTATTTCACTGTAATATTTGACGAGCGATCTCTAAATGTAGTGTGTCTAATGTTGGGAAATATCGTAACAACGTATTTGCATGGCAGTAATGAGCTGGAACAAAAAGCTCGCTGCGCACTAATACATATTATTTCAGTAATTTGTTCGCTGATGAGACTTGTTCACGGAACGAGGCAGTCTCGCGAATCTTACGTCTGTCTATGTAACTCTGTAAGTTATTTAAACTGAGACAAAAGAACTGAAATCTTTGCGACCATCACATTGAAACAAGTCAAGCCTTTCTTCTTTGGATCGTTTCGTTTTAAATGTCGTTTTGTCAGATATGATCTAGATAATATTTGAGGGACAGTGCTTAGTATCGTTTCAAGTGACTAGAATAGTCTAGATTTCCATGGTCCTTTTACAGAATATAATTTCTAAAATTCCAGAATCCACACAATGTTTCTCGTGCAGATTTAGTGCCTAGAAGTTTCCGGATACGTCGTTTTATTAGGCTCTAAAAGCCTGTCGTTGATCTAATCAGTTCAACAGTTAGGTCCAATTTAACGCTTCATAGCAATATCCGTCCATAGACAATATGAAATGTCTTTAGCATCTGAGCGCGGGTGTTCTCCGAACGAGCAACAATTATAACGCACAGTGGTCGTTATCAGATCGCCTTCGAATCTGGTCTCGTCGCGCGGCGCCTGCCCGGCCAGATAACCGACTGATCGCGATACTGTAGAGATCGATGTCGTTTGTACTCAATTACAGACTTTGTTCAGTCTATCGTCTTTATCTTCTATATCTGAGGCACAATGTGCTGTTCTTGATTTCTCGTACTTGCTGAGGTGATCGGGTTATCGTTTCGATGTTTAATTCTATTTGTAATTAACTTTGCTATGATAATGCGACTATAGTGCATTATCTATTATTTTATTATATTAGTTGTAACAGATTCGTTACAGATATCTCAATTAATTTAATGTAAAACTCTATAATTTGATCAGTCACTCCATTTTTGTTTTGACCGTATGGGTCCGGTTTCTTTCGTAAGATTACTTTAGTCCTTGTACCATATTCTGGCCACACGTACAGTGTTGTGACAATAGATCACATAGCGCGCGGCTCCTCCCCGAGGCATTGCGCCGCCGCGCCGCGCCGCGCCGCGCCGCGCCGCGCTGCCAAAGCAGGCGTTACGATACTCTTGGGATCTATACAAATGTGTAGCACTTAGTATGCGTGCACATATTGTCGATTTACACACACCCGAGACTTAGGTTTTCTAGGCTTTATGTTAGCCAGCAGAAACTCAAACTAGTCATAATATATCATTGGTGACGGGTTCACTTGGGCTGTTGCTAATGAACCCCATACCTTTTCAAACAATAGCTGCGCTCCGAAAATGCGACGAAGAAGAAATTGCGTTGCTAATAAAATTTTCGAAATACTTCGTTTATAAACTGCCATTCTATACACGGCATACCTTTAGCAACTAGTGGAAGCTGGTAAATACCGAGCCATGTCGGTGTTATGTCACTCGCACGTAGGTACTGACACAGTTGGACCGACGGACGTAACGTGACGAAACGATGCAGTAGCATGTATTCGCGAGATTCGGCACTCGTTGCGTAAGGCGGAGCTCGATCTGACGCCGATCATCGATGGAGTTGGAAGCGCGGTTATAAACACGTCATGTATTTATTGTAGCCATATATTATGCGATTGTAGTCGTCAGTTCATTTAGATGTCTGGTGAGGTATTCATAGAGATTACTCAATATTTGATTTATATGCTACTTGTGTAGGGATTTATGGAATAACTGGGTGATAATAATATAGAAACTCTCATCATTTGTACAACAGGAGTCATTCCAATAGCCCACCTATAACACCGCCTGTACCTATAACTCACCTATATTCACAAAATAAACATTTTTGACTTTGACTTTAGCGCTTAATCCACCGTCCTCGCTCTTCCCGCTATAAAAAGCTGCCATACTAAACACCTGTAGAATCACAAGAAAATTCCTCGCCACCTCGTTATCATCATCACTCACATTCGGCAGGTTTACACTCACTCGCTCACATAATATACATAATGTCAAATGTAAGCATATTCATACCTATATAAAAAATTGTTCGTTAGTTGTACCTAAGGCACTGACATTTTTCTGTTATCTGCAATGTAAAGTTGAACGTTGTTGACAAATAAATCGCGGAAATAACTGAAATGGGCCGTTGTGTATGAAGCGCAAAAGTGACGATGATGTGTCAATTCAAAAGCCAAATATTTGAGTAGACATCGTTACCACTTATTTGTGTGTCTACACGTAGTCTGCGATGCAGAGCCCGTACAATATTTCCGGATCGATAAGAATGAGGATATTACACTGAATTGAATGCTTCTGTCTGTTAATAATGAATCAAGATTATCGGCCATTACTGGACGTAATGTCCAGGGCAACATCAAAGTACTGCCACAAGATAATATCGCCATTAATGGCTGTTGGAGATACCCCTGTTTTTATACGTGTCAGTGACTCATGGAGAAGCAAACGATGTCTATGGTCGAGACACCACTTTTTGTAGATAGGTACTATTACGTAGCAGCTAACTGATTAAAAAAATATTAGTGCGTTTATTGTGAGGTATGAAATTTTTTCGTCTCTGTTCTTAAAAAACTAATCACCTGTTTTTCCTGAATTGTGAAGGCCACGTGAACTGTATACCATGCACAGTGCACACGGCACCTACCTAACGCCTCACTGGAAACGTTTTGTAAGGGCACCGTAACTAATAACTCTTTCCACTCAGTCACAACATGAAGCAACTTCCACAATGCGCTCGCTACTTGGTGTTTTGCCCACAAATTGGTTACACGGAGAAACTTTTGCTACTTTAACAAGAATTTAAAATTCAGTTCAGTTATCATTTACCACCTTTATAATGACATACCATACATACCTATATACTAATTCGTCATAATAGCCGCGCCCCCCCGCCGCGGCGCCAGCGAGCCGCTATCGGTGTTGCCAGCTAATTGAATTAACCTATTGAAATCGCCATCAAACTCCTATATTTTTAATTAAGCTCGCTCGGACGATGCCAATTGAGTCATTTAGTTTTTCATTGAGCAAGGTCTGCCTCGAAGGCTTGTTTGGCGGCCGATTCTTGTTTGCATAGGTAAAATGTACTTTACAAAATGTTATTTAGCGATGGTAAACTTTGATGAGATCCGAATATATCGTTGCGTCTTGTGGCACACCTTGGGAGAGGCCCATGTCCGGCATTTGATTGGGGGATAAGTGGATGTGATTAATTGAAACATTAATAACATCACTAATATCATCTGCTGATGACTTGTCGTATTAATTCCTCCCCACCCATTATTTGGTATGTAGTACATACTTACATTATAATGGAACTTAAGTAAAAATTAAATTTTCCCCGAATTAGTTGTTCTCTGGTCTGTCAGATTCAATTAGACACGCTAGTGAATGCTGGAATGGTTATTATTGAAGTATTACCGGACCGTAGTAGGACCGGAGATGTATCGGATAAGTCCAATTATCGGCCCATCTCACTTGCTACAACAGCAGCAAAGATACTTGACAGTCTGCTTAATGAGAGTCTCAGTAAGTATTTGCATTTAAATGACGCGCAATTTGGTTTCAGAGCGGGACTATCCACCGACTGTGCTATTTTATGCCTTAAGCAGACTGTCAGGTATTACACGGAGAGAAAGACGCCGATATACGCTTGTTTCCTCGATTTGTCAAAGGCTTTTGACACAGTTGTCTATGACATACTGTGGCGAAAGCTAGGGGAAACAGGCATGCCGGTGGAATATACCAATATCCTGAAATTTTGGTATAAAAACCAAGTCAACCAGGTGAGATGGGTGGATACGCTGTCCGATGAATATAGGTTAGAATGCGGTGTAAGGCAGGGTGGTCTGACGTCCACCGGCCTCTTCAGCCTATACGTGAACCAGTTGATCGAGGAGCTCAGCAGAACGCATGTCGGATGCTACATTGACGGTACCTGTGTTAACAATATAAGTTATGCTGATGATATGGTTCTGCTGGCCCCCTCGGTCAGTGCCCTGAGGACATTGGTTCGGATTTGTGAGCAGTACGCATCTGAACATGGCCTTGTATATAACTCGCAAAAAAGTGAGGTAATGATTTTTAGAGCAGGTAGACAGGGACCTGGTACAGTGCCTCCGATCATGGTCGGTGGAACGGCACTAAAAATGGTGCGTACCTTTAAATATTTGGGTCATCTAGTCACGGAGGACTTGAAGGATGATCCAGATATAGAGAGGGAACGCAGGGCGTTGGCGGTAAGGAGCAACATGCTGGCCCGCAGGTTTGCTCGATGTACTAAGGAAGTAAAGATAACTCTTTTTAGGGCATATTGCCAATCCTTTTACTCGAGCGGCCTGTGGGTTCGGTATACGCAACGAGCCTACAACGTCCTGCGAGTGCAATATAATAATGCTTGCAGAATGCTGTTGGGGTTGCCGCGGCATTGCAGTGCGTCACTAATGTTTGCGAATGCGCGCGTTGACGGCTTTCACGCCGTTATGCGTAAGAGAGTGGCGTCACTGTTCCAGAGACTCCGCGGTAGCAGCAACAGCATTTTGCAAATGATTGCAGCCCGTAATGATTGTCCCATACAGGCACACTGGGTGGGAGTCGTTACGGGGAAATTGTAATTTATATTGTTATATTTTTTTTTTTTGAATTATTGTAAATATATTATTACTAACATAGACCTTAAGAAAATTGTTACTAACACTTATGGATTTATGTCCGAAATAAATGGTTTTATTATTATTATTATTATTATTACCGCGAACTAGATTGAAATGGTAGCGCATCGCAATCACAGGGCACATTAAGGTTAATAGAGTACATTAACGGTGTGTAACTGTAACTGGCGCGCCCTGTCGCTCCCGTCGGGACACCCAGCGGGTAAACACAGAAGGATACAACGTTGTGGCGAGCTGGTACCTCATACACACATACGAGTACATACGTCGAACAAAACTAAAACAACGCTAAAACGCGTACAAACTCAGACTGCGCTCTGTTGCCTTTAGATACTACAATAACCATCAAACGGCTATGGTATTGTGGTGAAGAGGAGCTGTGATATGATCACAAGCCTTCCCTATACATGAGCGCCGTAACACGCCCACGCCCATAGTTCACTTTCACAGAATGCAGTTAGTCTGAAGTTTGTTAGAGCTCACAGTAGTTTAACATGTACTGGAATGTAGCGTCACTTCAAGCGAGACTTCCTTATCGTGCGTTATTACGAGATGAACTTTTGCCTTTTATTTGTGGTGTAACTCCGAGTCCTCGTGCGGTAGCGCTGGCGCTGTCGCGTCGTGTGCCGCATTCCTGGTCGCAAATTAGCGCGCCGCCGCCTCAGATAACCTATCTCAATAGAGCGCCCTACGTATGGTTTTCCAGCCGCTGGCTCTGCGCCAAGCTGCGCCTATATTTAACCGCTCCCAAACTACGGAATTCCAGCTAAACGCTTTTGACTATACGCGGCCATACCGCGCAGTCGGCTAATGGCTGAATATCTAAACGTTGTTGTCTTGTTCCGCTTTGGTTAGTTACTCTTTCATGTGTCATATCTTTCACTCTCATAGACGACGCTCTGCAACAGCTGGGATTCATTACGGCAGATAGTAAAAGAATATTTTTCATATGATTTATGGTTGTGTTCGGTGGTTTTATTTATATTTTCTATATTATAGACATGCTATTAATAAATGCACTGGTATGTGCGGGTAATCTTGAAAACGATTTGGTGGATTTGGTTTCGGCACCATTTAGTCAGAGCGTCTTTTGAAGAATTATTTTTGTTGGTGTTTTTATTTTAATTCAGGATAGCGCAAAATTTCGGCATTAAGGATATTCTATATACAGATTCAAACTTTTAAAAGATAATACACAATTTTTTGAAAAAAATAATTTTGAGAAATATATTTCCGGATCCCGTGGATCCCGTGGGGTACGTGAATACAATGTTTATACATTTATCACAATAAACTAAATGTACAGTGAGATCTTAGATCACCAGCATACAGATATGTTTTTATTGATTTATGGGAAATATTTTTTGTATTTTTCTTTATTTCGGCTAGTAGGTACCTACGGTTACTTGGAGGAAACAGTCCTGTTGGGGAATAGAGTTGATTGAGCCCCACTTAAGTTTTGTAAGAAATGACAATTTTCTCGCTGACTGTACCTTTTTCAAAAAACTAATAGTAATGCGGTTTCTAATATCTACAAAATTCACCATTAGTTTCCTAAGTCCAGAACTCTCTAACTATAACAGAAAGGGTAACTCAGGGTAGCTAGCCACTAGCCACCCTTAGTGCGCCAAAGTTTTGCGTTACCCTGTATACTACAGCTGCAAGTTTGCTCTCATTATAGTCTCTGTAGATCCGCTCAGCTTCTGTAATTGGGTACAGCGGAAGCTTAGCAACACAAACAGGAACAAGTGCGCGTGATTTACATGTATCATACGTTATCCGAGCGATCTCGTGCAACTCAATGACCTCCTGTGTGCTCGTGTGTGGGGCGGGGAGTGCGCGCCGCCGCCAGTGCACGCGAGCGGCCGTAATGTGCGCCAGACGCAAGCTGCTCGTGCGCGCCCGCCACAAGGTAGTCTGTAGAACTTTATAATCTAATCTTGACTGTACCTTGAATGGGTTATGGGATGTACCATCGTTTCCGGGCCTCACGTTGTGGGCAGCAGGGATGGAAGGGTTACAGAAAGGTAGTTAAGCCATTTCAATTATAACCAATGTCGTAAACTCTGAATATTGGTTTCACTATACCTTCACATAGGTAAACAATTAGGGCCTCTGGTCATAAGCTAACAGTCAGGTTGTATTAACATCAGTTCACTGCGGCAGCTCCTAACAGAATAACACATAATTACATAAATTATTCTAATGTCACAACAGCTTTGCCGGTGTGACTTATGAGGGTGCCGCAGTGTTACCAACTTCATAGCAAAGCTTTGTACTACTGAATCAAGCCAGATTCTTCGCTGATTATTGTTTTCGGCGTCATTTTTATGATGAGCTACAGGCGACCTCTTGGTGAATCTTGTATTTGTAAACTTGTTTTAAAAGGAAGAGGCTTTACTCTTCTCTTAGGGACGAGGTAGAGTAGGTATAGTGACGTTGAAATAATGCGTTATTTTATTTCTCTCAAATCAAGATTAATACAAATATGAGTTATCATAAACATTTTAGTCACTATAAATACTTACCTATTGTTTATTTTCGCCAAAACAGTTTTAATATTTCGGTCGTAATTTTATGAAATCGGAGAAGATCAGCTAGTTTATGGCCGTTTATGAATTGATCCTTGTGCCACATCGGCGCGGGGATCGTGACATCATTAGCATAGAGCCGCAACCCACGTCTAATTGACGTCCACCGGCTGCGGCGAACAGTGTTCAGTGTGCACGTAGACGGAATGCGACCACCTCATACACGACGCAATAGTCAGGCTGTAGAACGTCCTCACGCATCATACACTCCGCGACAGCGTGCTAACACAAAGACGCCGTGGCGCCGCGTCTATTTAATGGCAGCGGACAACGTACGGGTTACGTACATAGAATGCGACCACCTCAAACACGACACAATACATGAGAAGAATCCCTACTTTGTCTCAGAATAAAACTGAGATTCCTTACACATTTTTTACAGGTAGCTATGATTTGCTTCCGAAAATTCAGTTCTGGACCATCTCAAATTTTATTACAATTAAATTGATAAATTACAGGGAAATCTCAAACGAGTGTGACGCGCGGGATTGCATTGGCTTGCATCTCCTATGGGTATAGAGGGGAGCGCGCGCGCGCCAGACTTCCTCACACTGAAGTGCCATTCGGTGTCTTTACTCCACTGTACCAACCACTCGATGTCCTTTTGCAATCTCTGACAGTCCAACAATCAACATGTTGTCTACTGATAAGAAGAATTTAAGGTCGTCGACGAATAGCAAGCACTGTGTGTCTTTAATGATAGCAGGAAAGTCGTTAATCATCAAAATTAATTCTATAGGCCCAAGGTTGCTTCCTTGATTCACCCCTGAATACGTGTAGTACGGTTTCGATTCATAACCTGCATACTCGAATATTGTCTACGCTCACTCAGGTAGCTCGTGAAAAATTTCTAAATGCTTGGTATGAAATCTCTAACGAAGTAAATATAACCAATAAGATATCATCGACGATCGACGATGTCGAATGCTTTCTGAAAATCGAAGTATGCGCAGTCGACTTGTCCCCCTGTGTCAACGGCTGGACTATTTGCATCACGATTGGCAGCAAGTTATTCCCCTTACCTGACCAACCCTGAAGCCATGTTGGGCGTCAGAAAGTTGTGACTTTAATTGCGTCTAAATACATTTCTGGATAACCGAATCAAACACCTTCGCAAACGCTGACAATACAGCTTCCGGTCTATCTATATCTACTCACCTCAGAATCCGATCCTCCTTTTGGGTACCGGGATCAATCGAGTGGTTTCCTACAACTCCGGGTAGCAATCCTCCTTCAGAAATGGGTGATAAGTATGCAATAGAGGTCATTCAAACACTGAACGGCAATCCTTAATAATGAAAGGCGGAATACCGTCCGGACCGACGCGTTATGTTTCACTATTACCATTAATTATTTATCGTAGGCTTTATTCAGCATCTACATAAATTATATGAACTAATTAAATTGTTGATCCCGTTGAAACTCCGCTGTAGTCCAGGCGTCTACGAGGTTGCTACGAAAACCGCTACGTACTTTAATTAATCTTTCCTGAAGCCCAATTCTCGTAATTAATTTATAATATGACTGAAAGTTGACCGAACTGAGATTATATTATGAATTGACAAAAAGTCAGGTATTCTACTCCTCTTAAAGTTCAGTCCGATTCCAGTATGATTTGGATTCAATCTTCTTACAAACTCATTTCAATCTCATTTTTGACGTTTGTGTATAGACGAAAGTGTCAATTTTATTATCTGTGTCAGTTCAAAATGTTAGCAGAATACCGATTTGCCTTTTATTCAACTTTCGATCTCATTACAATATAATGTCACGTTTGACGTTGTTTGTTAGGGTAGGAGAATACCATTTGTGACATTTATGATATTGGTAGTAGATCGGAATGAGATCCGAACTATATTTTGAACATTTTTAATTACGAGAATTGGGCCTCTGTAGTGTAATAAGCCAGAAAAGTGCTCTAGACCGTAATCTTCACTACCGTAGATCACAAACTTCAATCAACTCAGCCTATCGGAGTCCACTGCTGGACATTATGCCTCTCCCGAGTTGCGCCATAGCACCTGGTTCTCCGCCTTTCGCATCCAGTCTAACCCAGCTACCCTATCACAGTGTCTAAGTCTATACATATTTTATGCAACTAAAAGAATATTGTGTTAGTTTGTTTTAACATCAATGTACACGTATAAATAAGCTCTTTATTGTGGTTGTCTTAAATATGTTCCGAATAAGTTACGACTCTAGGGAACTTTTCATTCGCAACTTGCAATGTTACAATATGCAGTGCCGTGCGGAGTGGCACGGGGGCCCGGCCGGCCCGACAGCCGAGCGCACGAGGTGCCCCGCGCCGCCCGGGGAGCCCCGCCGACCCAATTACGTGACACCTCCGAGCACATGACTGCGGGCAACATATCCAATTACACCATTCCATTCACAACTATTTTGTTTGTGTTTTCAATTAAATTCCGAATGGACTGAATTAATGCAATTATGAAATATTTTTTACTAACTGATTTATTAATAAGGTTCCCCGGGTTTCTCGAATAGGGTTTATAATCAAAACAGAAGCTTTTGTTATTCTTTCACAAGATAACAGGTACTAATACTACTAATTTATTAACTGAAGTCGGTTAGTTTGCTCGTAAGTCCTAAAAGATTAGTAACCTGTTTTGTAGGTGGATGATCGAGGGGTCATCGTAAAAAGAATATGAACATAAATTAAGTAATGTATCAAAATAATAAATAAATTGTCTTAATCAATAAGCTGTCGCCTTGAAGGCCTGGATTTGTATTCCTTCGAAGTCCGTCAGCAATGTATTATCAAGGTTTTCTTTTCAAATATTTTTCGGTTATAAGCCGAGATTAGATGGAACTATGTATGTCCAAACTATAATAAACGACAATTAGCTCGCCCCCTATCAGATTGGACCATTGTTATCGCGAACAATGGCTGTACTAAATCCACCCTATGCATACCCCTCGTGGATTAGAAGCGCGACATTATATTACAATAGATCGATTCGTTCGTTATGTTTCCAGGCTGTTCTCACAGTAAACTTTACTGCTGCAGTACTGGCTTCATTACTTGTATAATTTACGTACGAGTAGCTTTCAAAGTATCAAAACTGTCAACTTTACAAGCGTCGGACATTAGCTCCAAGACCCAAAATAAAAAGGGTTCAATAAAATATACTTTATGTGAACTCTTAGGTAGATCACATACCAATGGATGTCATAAGGTCTATATCAGGTGCATCTGCAGCAGTTCGATGGGACACGAGTCCAATGGTAGTTGCCCCACGTTTAACTGGTGCCCTATCCAAGAAGTTTATTTAAGCAAACACATCCTGGTATTCAGCTGGAAAAATGATACATCGAAAAGAAAGTTGATTACAAATCTTTGAAGTAGGTGGTCGCGCGGCGCGCACTATGCTCCATAATGTATAGTGTGTGCGCTCGGAGCGTGCCGCTGCATCCCGTGAGCGAGTTATCTGTGCACCACCTTACCCCGGCGAGTCACGGAGTCAAACAATTGACCCCACACGATTACTTCTCGTTTATTGCAATAGCTTTTTTATTGGTCGCTGTGAGGGGACGCGGGTCAACGCGACCAAACAATCAGATGGTAGAGATAGAAATTTCACTCTTAACAACGCGTAAGAAACACAGAATCCTCCAGAAATGGACTCCGAATTATCATTGCATGTTTTTATTAAAGGTAGGTAGTCGTCCACTATAGAAACAGCTGTAAGGCTGGAGATCATGAATATAATATAATATTAATAATCTTAAGAATGAATATAATAATCTTAATATTAAACTCTAATTTCTACATAAATGAGCCTAGCTAAGTAGCTACAATGATCTTTTGATTTGCACACGAGGTAGTTTGATCTAAAGAAACTTGCTCTAGGTACTTGAAACGAGTCTCCGTAGACGAACCCCTCTACAAAGCGAAGCCAAGAAAGCGAAAAAGTTGTAGATATTCTTGTGTTGCTCGTCTAGTAAGCAAATCTCATAAATCGAACGTGCCAGCCACAAATGGAAAAATAATCAATCAAAATAAAATCCACACGGGCTAGGAGGCAGTTAGCATTTGTTCTAGAAATAGCATGACAACTCAATACTCTGAATACGACAGCATTTTGTGTGACCTTATTATTTGGACAGTTTATGAAGCATATGGAATGAAATTAACCTTCTGCACTTATTTGTTTAGTGGAGTCCATCCATTAATCTTGTCACTCTTTCAGCTAATTTAATGTTCCTAATTTGAATGTCTCGATCAGAGTGCGTCCGCGTCGGCTCACGATCATTATGTCGGCACGGTACGGCTAGGGCTATTTAATTGTGTCCAACGTCATGCTAATGGGGGAAGCCCTACCGTACCGCAGAAATCGTTTTGATTTTATATAACATTTCTACTTATGAAGGAATTTTATCTTTGTGCACTTTAATGAATAAGCTGTTATACCTGAACGGTTTTTAGAAAAAAGTTGGAAGCATGAGACTCAATTATAATATGGAGGATGAGGCGTCGCGACATGGTATAAATATGGAAATAGCAATGGAAAGAGAAAGAAACATGCAACGTTAAGCAGATTATTCATATACATACCTCTAACATTTCTACCAAGCTGAAAGGCAATAATGCTGAAGTCTATTTGATCGAGGAGGACGTTTAACTATTCGAGGGAGCGAACTTTTCTCTTGTAACTTATGGAAAGTAATGTTTATCTTGAGTAATACGTCTGTTCTATTTTTTTCGTATGAGGAATCCTAACTTTTTATTTCAATTTTTTATTTTATTTTAGCTTCCCTTTTTGGAAGCAAACTGACCAGACTCATTTATAAGACTAACAAAAGTGTTTATAAGGTTTGCAAAGTTTGTTAAGACTAACCTCCAACATTTCTGTCTCCAGGCAAGGTGGTGTGCGCGTCGTGCGGTGGCAAGTGCAGCGGCGAGGTGCTGCGCGTGTCCGACAAGTACTTCCACACGGCGTGCTTCACGTGCCGCACGTGCGCCGCTTCGCTGGCGAAGGGGGGCTTCTTCTGCAAGGACGGCCACTACTACTGCCCGCAGGACTACCAGCGCGCCTTCGGCACGCGCTGCGCCGCCTGCAACCAGTACGTGGAGGGGGAGGTCGTGTCCGCGCTCGGCAACACTTACCATCAGAAGTGCTTTACGTGCGCTAGGTGCAAGTGAGTATCATGTTTATATACGATATTTATTTCGCCAAACAACAGTTTTTTTTTTTAATCCGTCCCTTAATTTGGTAAATACAGGCAACGTTGAGCTTATCCTCCATAAGTAAAAGATACTGTGAGGAAGATAAATTTGATATTTCATGATTTTAATCGTAAACGCTCACACTAAGCTCCAGAAAAGCCGATATCAATTTATAAATCCATACTCGGACGTTGCCTACGCACTCATTCTAAAAGGCGCGTCTCAGGCAGGATGACTTATCAATATCATAGTGCTGTGCATAGCTGACACTGAATAGGCAACTAATTGAAATCGAAGCTAAACGGATCTGTGCCCATCTGGTGCTGTCGCCATGTAGGGTGACAAGAGTTCGTCACAGACATCTTCCCTAGTGGGTACATAAATCGAGTTATTTTTAGTATAACACCTGGTCATTGCGGTGAGACGCTTAGAATTTTATACTTTAGACTCGCCAAGTAAGAATATCACTTGATCCAATCCAAACACGGAGGGCTGAGTTTATAAATAAGACAACCTCTTCGCGTCAAACGGGTCTTATAAGAAGTGGCTCAAGTGTTTTCATAACGCATGCGTAGCGGCATCCATTTGGAAAGCTTACGGAACCCCCGAAGATTGCAAATTATCTCTCAGAGTAACTTCAAAGGTGCTCGATTTTTGTTGATCAGTCTTTTTCATAGACAACTTGTCAATCGTCAAGAAAAAATAATAAATTAACAAAATCTACACATCCACTCTAAAATTTGTAAGCATTTGTCTACGTATTTTAGCTCCTTATGATTGGCACATTGGTAAGTTATGCAGGGAGATTCAATATGTGTAATATTGGACATTTTTCGATTGATATTGACAAGCTCGTGTTTTGATTGTGCACAGACGCGCATTTCCTTCGGGCGAGAAGGTGACGTACACGGGCGCGGAGGTGGTGTGCTCCGCATGCGTGGCGGCTCCACAAAGACAGACAGCCCGCGCCGCGCCGGCGCAGCTCGCCGCGTCGCCCGTGCACGACGCGCACACCGACCATGTGGAGAACACACACAACGATCAGAACGGTACGTACAGCCTATAGATCTAACAATTCTTACAGGAGGCAAAGTCCAGAGCTACGGCTTTGAACGGTTAGCTCCGGAGCGCGCTCAGCATGAGGGTCGGTGATCGCACAGATCAACTGATTGAATAACCATACAACTAAACGTTATTGGCTTCCCTATTTGCATAGAATTAGATGGCTATCCTGCCAAACTATGGTCGCCTGAGCCTTCTCGAAATGTCGAGTAAAAGTGCTGTGTGTAGGTAAGATTTTCGTTAGGGGATGCAATTTTAGCACTGACAGAACACCATGTGCCAAGAGTCTGTCTAGATTCTTACAAAGATCGTTTAGAGGAATCTATTACGAGCTAAACAGTCGTCAAGTAGACCAACACGACAAAGGAACTGCATTCCGTGTCATAGGACGTGAATATGTATGCTTTAGCGAACGCTTTCTACTTTACACAAGTTTGCGCGATGGGCGATCCTTGACCTTGAGGCTTGAGCGACCGAGACATTGAGAGCGCCTAGTTACACCACCAAAAAAAATAGAGCATAAGGTAACTCCGATAATATCGTCAAATAAACACAGAAAGAAAAAATACACCAAAAATCGTGCAATAAGTTTACAATATTTCGATAATTTCTACATTGTTCCATTTTATTGAATCCATAGCAAATATTTATCTGTGAGTTCCTCAGCCCGCGTTGTGAAGACCAGTTTGGGCTTTCTATTTAGTGCCGCACAATGCAAATATGTGCCATACGAATAGACGGATAAACATGTTTTGGGATTTTTAGTACCAAAAGTAAAAAAGTTGGGTAATATTTTGTAATCTTTTATTTTTCTTTCAGAGTGTGCGGGATGTGGTCAAGAATTATCAGAAGGACAGGCTCTCGTGGCATTAGACAGGTAAGATGACGTCACGATACTATCTACAACACTGTTTCCTCCCGAAAAGGAAGGTCATGTCCATAGACACCACCTCTCTGGGGCCTGAGCATGTGGGCTGACATAAATAAATTGCCACTTAATGATATTCCCATCCTCGGTGCTTGTACTTAATTGATGTGGACGACGCGACGGTAGGACGCGCGGGCAAAAGGTCGGCCATCTCTATGCCTAATTGGACTCATTTGTTCTTGTTGATAGACTTCATGCAAAGTGACCTGGTCAGTAATAAAATTATCGTTATATTGACTTACGCAGTCCAAAAATATCGTCAAGCAGCTGAAGAGAGTCTGTCATAAGGAAGATTAGGCCCAATAAGCTTAGTCCGACTCTTTTGTTTGGTTGCCAACTGATCATGGAAAATCTGGGAGAAAATCTGATTAGAGGACGGGAGATATGAGAATGACAATAATCGCGTACAAAGATCCGGGACAGTTGACGGCGTGTACGGAAATTATGTGTAATTTCAAGATAGTTGTAATAGCTGTGTTGTGTTGTTGCAGACAATGGCACACGTGGTGCTTCGCTTGCGGCGAGTGCGGCGCAGTGCTGCAGGGCGAGTACATGGGCCGCGACGGGGTGCCCTACTGCGAGCGCGACTACCAGCGCCTGTACGGCGTGCGCTGCGCCTACTGCCAGCGGTACATCTC
This sequence comes from Allophyes oxyacanthae, assembly GCA_932294325.1. Taxonomy (NCBI): domain Eukaryota; kingdom Metazoa; phylum Arthropoda; class Insecta; order Lepidoptera; family Noctuidae; genus Allophyes; species Allophyes oxyacanthae. The sequence goes on from OW028631.1 coordinate 12,332,271, forward strand.
CGGCAAAGTGCTGCAGGTACGTGAACGTGTTGTGTACTGCGAGCGCGACTACCAGCGCCTGTACGGCGTGCGCTGCGCCTACTGCCAGCGGTACATCTCCGGCAAAGTGCTGCAGGTACGTGAACGTGTTGTGTACTGCGAGCGCGACTACCAGCGCCTGTACGGCGTGCGCTGCGCCTACTGCCAGCGGTACATCTCCGGCAAAGTGCTGCAGGTACGTGAACGTGTTGTGTACTGCGAGCGCGACTACCAGCGCCTGTACGGCGTGCGCTGCGCCTACTGCCAGCGGTACATCTCCGGCAAAGTGCTGCAGGTACGTGAACGTGTTGTGTACTGCGAGCGCGACTACCAGCGCCTGTACGGCGTGCGCTGCGCCTACTGCCAGCGGTACATCTCCGGCAAAGTGCTGCAGGTACGTGAACGTGTTGTGTACTGCGAGCGCGACTACCAGCGCCTGTACGGCGTGCGCTGCGCCTACTGCCAGCGGTACATCTCCGGCAAAGTGCTGCAGGTACGTGAACGTGTTGTGTACTGCGAGCGCGACTACCAGCGCCTGTACGGCGTGCGCTGCGCCTACTGCCAGCGGTACATCTCCGGCAAAGTGCTGCAGGTACGTGAACGTGTTGTGTACTGCGAGCGCGACTACCAGCGCCTGTACGGCGTGCGCTGCGCCTACTGCCAGCGGTACATCTCCGGCAAAGTGCTGCAGGTACGTGAACGTGTTGTGTACTGCGAGCGCGACTACCAGCGCCTGTACGGCGTGCGCTGCGCCTACTGCCAGCGGTACATCTCCGGCAAAGTGCTGCAGGTACGTGAACGTGTTGTGTACTGCGAGCGCGACTACCAGCGCCTGTACGGCGTGCGCTGCGCCTACTGCCAGCGGTACATCTCCGGCAAAGTGCTGCAGGTACGTGAACGTGTTGTGTACTGCGAGCGCGACTACCAGCGCCTGTAATTCTAACAAAATGGAGGCGTGGCGTAACTGTTTGGCCATACAAAAACAGCCTAACATGTTGTTTTGTTAGTTTGACTTGTTAGATTTTGGCGTAGGAGACCCGGCTACAGGTAGGTACATCTATTTGTATCTCCCACTAGTTGAGTTGAGGAAATCTTTCCGAGTAAAATTCTGACCGCATCTACATAGTTAGGCTGGAGGCCGATTTCAACAAATTGGGGAAAAGACTTCGATGACTTTTGTATAAATAGTTACCTACGTGGCTTGTATTGAAATCACGATCTTAACAACTTTTGTGCCTGAGGTACACACATTCAATAGCAAGTTATATAACTCGATAACAACAATACTCACTAACTGTACGCAATGTGGTGTCGTGACGCGTTCCTCGTCACACCACTGTGCAGCGTGACGTCGCACAACGGGACTCGACGGACAGCGGTCTGTTGTGTTATGAGAGTAACGTACACGCATTGTTTAATTTGTTTAGCCGTATGATTGTAAACAAATAACTTTATAGATACCGGGTGCAACTGTTGAGTATTTCTGGATGTTATTATAATAATTTATTTATTTATGTATTAGACAACACAGATCCATTGTTAGAAAAGGTTGATAAAAAATAAAAAATTACTAAATTCATAGTATTTTCTTTGTAGGTAGCTTATATTTGGTCATAATTCACTTAAGCGGGTTTTGATACTGTTGCCCTCATATTGGGGAATGGATATAATTTTGTGTAATTAAAGATGATATTTAGGCAAATTTTAGTGAAATTAAAGTGTAATTTTAGTAAAAAGTGTTATCATGGGAGATACATTAATTTGTTTCGTTTGTAATAAAAGTAATGTTAAATAATATTGTTCTCGGAGGAAATTTACACTTTTATTTCACAAAAAACTGCACAAATATCAATTATAAAACGTTGATTGTACCTACGCATAATTGTTCAATACATCACTAAATGACAGATGATGCGCAGTAATAGATCGCAGTCGACTAAGCGCCTTATCTCACTCGCAGCCGCTTCACAGCTGTTACCTCGCGCTCGCACCTACAGCGGACTTTCAATGTGTCTGGCAAGATGTAAAAACCATTAAAACTGTCCGGCTATTGAGGTAACAGTTTTTTATAGGTCCCAAGTAACATATATAAAATTTTGCTTTTATACTATAACGACAGTTTAATTTGTTAATGTTTAGGGGTGTCTGGCAGGGGGTAGCAACTGTCATAAGTGTCCGGCAATGGATGACGAGATTTCTAAAGTTATCCCCAAGAAAATATAAAAAAATTGAGCTTAATACTTTAACGAAATTTAGGTAGGTACTATTTTATGCACCTTTACTACCTGGTACCTGCCCAAGTGACCACAACCCAAACTCTATAGTTGCTGGTCGTTCTTACCTGTATAGGGGACATGCACAGACAAACTTTCAGCTTTTATAAAATAACGAAGGTCTGGCCGTCGTGGGCTCTTGGGCTATTATAAAAGCTTATGTTTTCAGTGCAAGCGATTGCCTAGAATTGTCTAGGAGACATTGAAAGGCAGTACTAACATAATAATTATAATATTATATATTTCCGCCAACCCGCACATGGCAGCGTGGTGGACTAAGACGAGGCCTATGCCCAACAGTGAGACAATAGTGGGCTGGATTTAAAAATAAATGTACTTTTAGGCAGTGCAAAACGTGAAATTGTTAATGCAAAAACCATAGTCGCTTGTCCACACGCACGGTGTAATAGTTATTTGTTATGCAAGGCTGCAAAGTTGTTATTTGGTGCGAGTGCTTGTATTGAATACCGAGCAAGCGAAGGATTCTAAGAGTGAACCAGAATAGTTCTTAAAACGTTTATTAAATCATCATTCAAGTGTCAAATAAAGAAATTTAATTTGATTTGATTGTCCGTATACTGATTTATTTATTTATTTATTCATTAATAGCAAACTTACAGCATACGCCAAAACGCTTACTATCTTAATCTAAAACTTAAATATTTTACATTGAGAGTAATAGTACCCATATAATCATGGAAAAAGTCGACATGTTGGACTTGGAACTCGTGGACAAATGCATTTATAAGACAGAGCGCCCTCGACGTCGGCGCGTTGAGCGCGTGGTGAGTCCGCGATACGGGACATGCAAACAGCCGGTGCCGTCGCCGACCTGTACGCACATATCCGTCAGGGAGAAACAGTCCCATGCCACCCAGTACACTAGGATTGTTAACCCTGTTGCGCAGCAGCAGACAGTAATGGATAACGAGCTGTAGCTGCCGCCTTAATTCCAATGTGTATAATCCGACCATACCTGAGACGAATAGAGAAGGAAAAAGATAGGGGTAATAGCCGTACATTCGCTTATAGATGTATCTGGCAACTTTGCGTTGAAGCCTCTCTATCATCATACTATATTTAGCCTCACGCGGGTGCCAGACTATTGCACCGTACTCCAGCTTGCTACGAACGAAAGCATTATACAGCAAAATTGCAACGCTTATATCATGGAATTGCGACACAGTTCTCATTATGAAGCCCAACGTCTTGTTCGCATTTTTACATAATTATGTATAGGATGTGTTCGCGGAAGTTGAGACGTGTATCCAAGACAAGTCCCAGATCACGGATCTCAGTTACCCTCTCCAATGGTAATGATGGAATGATATGACTTGAAATACCATTTGCAAAAATTCGTAAAGTACCATGTGGAACAATATAGTTCTCGTCTTTAAATTTGACTCTATTTGTGTCCAGGCTGGCGAGAATCATCACTTCCACCCAACGTGCGCGCGCTGCAGCAAGTGCGGCGACCCGTTCGGTGACGGCGAGGAGATGTTCCTGCAGGGAGCCGCCATCTGGCACCCGCGCTGCGGGCCCGCGCCGCTCGACCCCGCCGACCTGGACGCCAGCGACGGCGCCGCGCACGACCGCGCGTCCGCCGACCTGCAGGTGACACACGCACACATACACCTACACTGTTACCATCTGGCACCCGCGCTGCGGGCCCGCGCCGCTCGACCCCGCCGACCTGGACGCCAGCGACGGCGCCGCGCACGACCGCGCGTCCGCCGACCTGCAGGTGACACACGCACACATACACCTACACTGTTACCATCTGGCACCCGCGCTGCGGGCCCGCGCCGCTCGACCCCGCCGACCTGGACGCCAGCGACGGCGCCGCGCACGACCGCGCGTCCGCCGACCTGCAGGTGACACACGCACACATACACCTACACTGTTACCATCTGGCACCCGCGCTGCGGGCCCGCGCCGCTCGACCCCGCCGACCTGGACGCCAGCGACGGCGCCGCGCACGACCGCGCGTCCGCCGACCTGCAGGTGACACACGCACACATACACCTACACTGTTACCATCTGGCACCCGCGCTGCGGGCCCGCGCCGCTCGACCCCGCCGACCTGGACGCCAGCGACGGCGCCGCGCACGACCGCGCGTCCGCCGACCTGCAGGTGACACACGCACACATACACCTACACTGTTACCATCTGGCACCCGCGCTGCGGGCCCGCGCCGCTCGACCCCGCCGACCTGGACGCCAGCGACGGCGCCGCGCACGACCGCGCGTCCGCCGACCTGCAGGTGACACACGCACACATACACCTACACTGTTACCATCTGGCACCCGCGCTGCGGGCCCGCGCCGCTCGACCCCGCCGACCTGGACGCCAGCGACGGCGCCGCGCACGACCGCGCGTCCGCCGACCTGCAGGTGACACACGCACACATACACCTACACTGTTACCATCTGGCACCCGCGCTGCGGGCCCGCGCCGCTCGACCCCGCCGACCTGGACGCCAGCGACGGCGCCGCGCACGACCGCGCGTCCGCCGACCTGCAGGTGACACACGCACACATACACCTACACTGTTACCATCTGGCACCCGCGCTGCGGGCCCGCGCCGCTCGACCCCGCCGACCTGGACGCCAGCGACGGCGCCGCGCACGACCGCGCGTCCGCCGACCTGCAGGTGACACACGCACACATACACCTACACTGTTACCATCTGGCACCCGCGCTGCGGGCCCGCGCCGCTCGACCCCGCCGACCTGGACGCCAGCGACGGCGCCGCGCACGACCGCGCGTCCGCCGACCTGCAGGTGACACACGCACACATACACCTACACTGTTACCATCTGGCACCCGCGCTGCGGGCCCGCGCCGCTCGACCCCGCCGACCTGGACGCCAGCGATGTTATACTCGACGAAAGAATATTAGACGTATCGAAAAAAAAATCTAACACAGATCATCTGTTACCATCGCTTGACCGTTAGTGACATTCTAGCACTCCGCGTGGGTCGTTCAACTTACCGCTCGCTTTGCTGCTCGCTATGTCGCCGAGTCGTTAACGGGCAAACGACGGCAACAGATGGTTCGTTTTAGTTTTCTTTTTACAGAATCCTAAAGGCCTTCATCCAGGTTCAGTCTATATAAGGTCGTACTTTATTAACGGAGGTCCTTTTAAGGGGGGAATACGTAAGACAAAAGAAATCATTTCATGTCTGTACATTTTTATTTAATGATTTTTTATTTTCTTTCAGTGCTGTTGTATTGATTGATGTTGATTTTCTCTCATCCTTTTATTTGGTGACTTGCATGTTGTATCAGCTGCATTGTACATACTTGTATAATGGCAAGCCCATTCAATTAATACTAATTCCATAAATCTGTAGGTGCAGAGGTGCGAATGCAACTGACACAAACCTACAACACATGATTAGCTGTTACTGTTGTGCACCCTCACTGTTTTACTACTTGTGTATTATACGGTGTCCATGAGTGGAAAGTATTTATTTTAAAGGATGATAAGCGGAAATATTAACTCTCAACAAAGTCATTCTAACGCCCCTTAATTATCCTAAAAAAATATGTACACTTCACCCATTAACACCCTGTGTGTCTTGCTTGTGGTTCTTCATGGATTATATTATTGAATAGAATAGAAAAAATCATTGAAAATTTTATGCATAATTATGACATCAATAGACATATCATAAGCAAGACAATGTTTGTCCACGTGTGTTTGTTCTAATTTCGGTCAATGTTTGGTAAATCTTCGTAAAAATAACAAAGCATGACACACGTGCGTGGACAAACTCTAACATACCACAAACTAGTAAATCATGTTTCTATTTGACATGACTTATATTTTTTGTGTTGATGTGCATTAGGGTCGACTAGCACGCCTCGCTTACGTCGCAAGGGACGTGGCCGACGCGTGTGCGTGGACCCTAAGGGTGGCTCACCAGCCCTGTCGAGAAAGCGACCCAGTTGCATGATAGTAGTATTTTCAATAATTCCGAGTGCCTCCAGTGTAACGTAAAGTGTCTGGAGGCAACACAATGACGTCACAACGCACAAACACTTGCAACTGCCTCGCCACATCGGCTCTGTGTGACCGCCGCTTGTTGTTGGCAGTTCTCGCTGCGCTCGCGCACGCCCAGCGTCAACGGCTCCTACTGCAGCCCCTACAGTAGCTTGACTAGGAAGGTCCGTCACATTACTTTTATTTTGTTCTTTTATTATTATTTTGTCTTTGTGTGCTCTTGAATGATTAAATACACAGTTAAGTCAGAATTCCTGTGGCAAAAACACCCAATTTATCATTCATAAGTTCCATTGCAATGCATTTAGAGATTTGTTTTACGTAGTTTGTTTCTAGATTGAATGTCAATTAACGTTTTGGAGTAACAGTTTTTAAAATGTATTCTTTTTTCAGTGAATATAATAATGATAATATTTTAAATTAATTCACTTTTTTCAATCTTCAAGAGCACACACATTTTATATTAATTTCAGTTGACACATTTACACGTTTTAGTATAATTATTTTTCGTTATTTATTCCGTTGTTGTTTGTTTATTTATGTTGTTAGTGGTTATAATATTATGTCGTACTTCCTGTCGCGCACGGCGCCCGAGCATGTGGATGTGTTGACTAACTGTAGACGTACATTATACTTATTTTTATTACAAGTTTTTTGATACAGTGACTCATGTACTCATTTCGTGTCGCCAAAATACGGTGGTCTTTAATAGCTTTGTAGAATGGTTCATTTTTTAATGTTAATCGTGTTTGAGACTGCAGATTCTTATTCGTTCAGTAAATCCAGAAGTTGGGGGGAATAGTTTATGGGAGATTTTCGAATTTGTACATTTTATCAGCTTCGGTGGTACCGAAGCTGATAAAATGTACAAATTCGAAATTGAGATATTTCTAGGTAAAGATAATAATTAGTGATTTTGCGAGATTTTACTACTCAAAGTTAGTAGATAAGATCGCGTTAAGCAGTGTCTCTCACTCGTGCTCGTAAGGGCTCTGTGAGTGGCACGCGCGGCCGTGTGTGGTTGCAGTACGGGTACCGCGCGGTGTCGCCGGGGCTGCTGCTGCGCGAGTACCGCGACGCGGGCGCGTGCTCGCCGCACCGCATCACCACGTACTCCTACCTCACCAGCGAGCCCGCCTACCTGCGCCGCCCGCTGCAGCCCTACGACCGCCCGCCCACCTCGCCGCACTTCCACCGCCCGCCGTGTGAGTATCACCACGTACTCCTACCTCACCAGCGAGCCCGCCTACCTGCGCCGCCCGCTGCAGCCCTACGACCGCCCGCCCACCTCGCCGCACTTCCACCGCCCGCCGTGTGAGTATCACCACGTACTCCTACCTCACCAGCGAGCCCGCCTACCTGCGCCGCCCGCTGCAGCCCTACGACCGCCCGCCCACCTCGCCGCACTTCCACCGCCCGCCGTGTGAGTATCACCACGTACTCCTACCTCACCAGCGAGCCCGCCTACCTGCGCCGCCCGCTGCAGCCCTACGACCGCCCGCCCACCTCGCCGCACTTCCACCGCCCGCCGTGTGAGTATCACCACGTACTCCTACCTCACCAGCGAGCCCGCCTACCTGCGCCGCCCGCTGCAGCCCTACGACCGCCCGCCCACCTCGCCGCACTTCCACCGCCCGCCGTGTGAGTATCACCACGTACTCCTACCTCACCAGCGAGCCCGCCTACCTGCGCCGCCCGCTGCAGCCCTACGACCGCCCGCCCACCTCGCCGCACTTCCACCGCCCGCCGTGTGAGTATCACCACGTACTCCTACCTCACCAGCGAGCCCGCCTACCTGCGCCGTTATAAAACATTATAATATTACTCCCTGTATATTGAAGAATTAATAGTATCGCGCCTGTATTCCCCGAAGGATCAGGCGGAGGTGTATGTAGTAGGTACATCCACATTTCGCAGATGCTATATTTTTCTTAGCATGTTCTATAATATGATGCCATGGTACATTCACGTGTTTTACTTTTTATGAAAAAATTGTTAAAATTGTCTTTTATTTATAAATGTAGCATCAGCGAGCACGCGCGCGTCGTCTCGGCCCGGCAGCAAAGCGTCGTCTCGGCCCGGCATGCGCGCGCTCGTGGACTCCATCCGCAGCGAGACGCCGCGGCCCAAGTCGCCGCACATGAACAACGAGGTGAGCCAGCAGCTCGGCTGGAGGGAGCCGTAGTGAGCGAGCGGCCGGCCCGGCCCGGCTGGGGAGAGCCGTAGTGAGCGAGCGGCCGGCCCGGGCCGGCTGGGGAGAGCCGTAGTGAGCGAGCGGCCGGCCCGGGCCGGCTGGGGAGAGCCGTAGTGAGCGAGCGGCCGGCCCGGCCCGGCTGGGGAGAGCCGTAGTGAGCGAGCGGCCGGCCCGGCCCGGCTGGGGAGAGCCGTAGTGAGCGAGCGGCCGGCCCGGGCCGGCTGGGGAGAGCCGTAGTGAGCGAGCGGCCGGCCCGGCCCGGCTGGGGAGAGCCGTAGTGAGCGAGCGGCCGGCCCGGCCCGGCTGGGGAGAGCCGTAGTGAGGGAGCGGCCGGCCCGGGCCGGCTGGGGAGCGCCATAGCGTTGCGCCGTAGTAAGGCTGACTGTTTGCAGGAGCCCATCGAGATGTCGCACTACCCTGCCGCGTTCAAGCCGCCGCCCGGCACGAAGCCCAAGATCGAGCGCGACGACTTCCCCGCGCCGCCCTACCCCTACACTGATCCAGGTATACTTAACGATTACGCTACAGACTCAATTTTCAGTATCGTGAATTATATGTGTACCTACAACGATCAATTTTAGTCCTTATCTTTTAACTTCAAAAACCTTGTTTGTCTGTCGCTCGCGGATCGTGGAATATTTCATTGTGTGATATTACCTTATCAAACGTTCCAGAACGCCGTCGCCGCTGGTCGGACACTTACAAAGGCGTAGCGGACAGTGATGACGAAGCGGACGGCAAGATGAACGGCAAGCTGAACGGAGACGTGGACCCCAAGCTGCGCAGAGAGGAAAACGAGTTGGCCAAGATCGAGACCGGCATCGCGCAGGTACCGCGACTGTCAGCTCATAGCGAGACCAACGACTCACCCTGGACTTTCAGATGAGGAAGGCATCCAAGACATTACCATGGAAACTATTTCCACGAACACTTTATGATATCACTTGACGAACATATGATATTTCAATTACTATGCACTTACGTGTTATTTCATGTGTGCGTTTAAATAATTCTCTCACTGTTTTTCGTGTTTCAGGTATTCCTAAAAGAAGTAAAAGAACGTGAAAAACTTCAGCAGTGGAAGAAACAGAACTTAGATCCTAGAAACGCAAGCAGGTGAGCGCCGACTTAGATTTGTTACGGAACAAGTTTGTTTTTTAGCTGTGTCGAGGTAAAAGCCGATTTATGACAGTTGAGTTCGGTCTTATTTACCAGGAAAAATTGCTTTTCCAGTTGGAATCGTGCTTGGTAAACCTTTTAGATGTTTGCCAGGAATCATATCACTTCTAGATGAATTGTTACTCATTTTAAAAGAAAGTTTTAACAAAAAATATTCATTGATTGATTTTTTGATTGAGTGAGTGATTTTTCGACGGTTTACATCGTTCGAACCATGTAGGAGAGATAGAAGCGGAGATGTCGCGAGGGCAATGCATTCACTTGGGTTCATGACGTCACAGTGGACGGGCTCAAACCTTAGTTCCAAGTGAATCGTCACCGCGTTCAGTTCTGTTTGATTTTAAAAGATTTTTACTATCTTGATAATTGTATTAACAAGGAAGTGCGTTGTTGTGGGATGTAAAAATGATTCAGAGAAGTCAGAAATGAAACATGTAGCGTTAGGTCTGACTGTCCCGTGTGTGGTGCGCAGGACGCCGTCGGCGTCGCGCGAGCCGCTGCCGCGCCTGCGCTACTCGTCGCCGGTGGGCGCGTCGCCGTCGCGCCACACCGCCACGGCCGCGCACTGCTACGAGCTGGCCGAGCGCGCGCCGCACGCGCCGCACGACCACGCGCCCAGCTACAACGGTACGCGCAGAGACGACAGAAACGACTCCAAGCGTGAACTTGCGCTTCCATCTGTCAAACTTACGAACAAATCAAGTTGATTCTGACAGATGGAAGCGTAAGTTCACGCTTACACTCGTTTCTGAATGTCAGCCTTAATCTCACGCGTGCAGTCATCATGTCATAGGAATCGAGCGACTGGAATTAAATAATATTGTGCACCTGTGAATAGTATAGAGCATCAACAAACAAAATAAGACGTGTATATGTCAGCGTCAGCGCCACACTACGGCGCTCGCCCTGGTCATGGTGACTGCTTACGTATGAGTTTGTTCTCGCGCATTGTATGGAAGTATCCTTCTGTACGTTATTCTCTAATGCTACCCCGCCCTGCCCCCGCCCCCGCCCCTGTCGCGATGCCGTCGTCGCCAGTCGTCATGAGCATTGTATCACACTAACACATGTGTTTATTTATACCTACTGTATAACTTTATTGTCTTCGCAATGCAGGGTTTATTTATCTCAAACTTAGAATTTATTCCGTGGCTTAGAGAGAGAGAGAGACTGGCGGCGATGTCGCATCGACCACATCGTTGTTAAGGGACCTTCGCAGATTACCTTACATCATCCGTCATCAGTTTCTCGTCGGTCTACTAATTGTTACTAACACACATAATACCGTGTCATCGCGACAGCTAGCTAACAGGATCTTATTAACTCGGTGCTCAACACAACCAACAGCGTGGTATCACATGATCTATCTGTGCAGGTGCTAACACTCATCACATCGATACCATGTTGTTCTATATAGAAACACTCGAATTCATAGTTTTAAATCCTTGCCTATTTGCATCGGCGGGACTTGCCACCACGTGTCCTGTTCAGAAAGATGTTTTATTCTAGAATTGAAGCTCTTAAAATATAACTTTGCTCTCAAGAAAACTTGTGTATGAATTTGAGTGTTTACTGGTATGTGTGTGAAAGACAGAGCGTAGATACCTTAGACAAGCCATACATAACGCTCGGTCTCTTGCAGTACAATCATACGTGTACGACACTGAAGATGGTGAGTCAACACACCAAATATTACTAAAACTTATTCTAGACGTTACAATAAAAATACTCTATAGCTTACTAAATAGAGTTCATATTTCAGTTGTCATCTAGAATGAGACTTACCGTAGTTTGACGAGACTTTGCTTATACAGTTCAGTATCATATACAGTTGCTCTTCGTAAAATATCTGCGCTTTGTCTTTCAACTCAGCATAATTAATATTCTTCTACAAATACAATTAATTTACAAACACTAAATACTAGCCCAGGCGTCCATAACTGTTCACGCTACAGTAAAACATTAATAAAAAAAAAGTAGTCTGTAAAACCCTTATATTTAACCGCATCTGGTTCGACTGGAAGACTTCGGCGTGTGTGGTAATCGCTCGACGTTATGACGCCTGCGCTAGTGGTGTTCTGGTCGGGAGGAGGCGCGGCCGCAGCTGAGACCAGGTGAGAGTCTGTCACTACTTAACGTGTCTGTGTCGCCTGGCTGTTGATACACTGTGCGCAAGAGTTCACCACCGGTCTAAGGCAACTACTTCGTCATTCACTAACATTGCACTGCTCTGTGTGTGCCTCCCTGTCGTCTGCTCGCCGCAGACAGGGCAAGGGGGAGGAAGTTGTAAGGCCTTGTTAATGAACACGCGCGCATATTGTATGTGCTTTTGCAGTATACGACGCCGATCACTCATAATTTGCTAAGCAACATTTTAAAGAAAATCGAAAATAATAATATACCTATATACATCCCGTGTATAATTTTCGAGCGGCTACCTTGAGTTGCCACATGCTTTTCAATTTGTTTGAACTAATTCTGGGCAGAAATAAACATTTTTGGACAGAAGATCTGGTCTATTAACACTTTATTGGTGAGGCCAGATGCAAAGGTAAAACAGGGGCGCGAGTGAAAACGTGCATGAATGTGGCCGACGCAAAATTAGTATGTACGATTCTTGTCGTAATGTAGTTTCTATCTACCGCTACGGGCAACATCCCGTATTAAGAATTATATTATTTTGTATGTCGGCGTCGTCGTTTCGGCTTTTTGTTAGTGGCGTGTTTTCTTACTTCAGCTTCTTGTATTGTGTACACTATTATAATCAGCATAGCGCTCAAAACTGTGTGTCTCATTGTTCGGTGTTCATCTTAGTCGCTGAGCAGATGACGGACTACTTGCCGCGACGACGCACACGGCGAACAAAAATCGAGTCAGTCAACGGCAATTTTGGTCGTAAATAATATAGCCCGCGGTAGTCCGTCGGGCAAGAAGTCCATCGTCTACACAGCGCCTTATTATTCATTTCAGCTTCTTATTATAATTAATATGTAATACAATAATAATTATTATATGTATCACCGTATCACTATGGCTACTCACTAATTCGGTGTATGTTGGGTTGGGACTCGCTGTGAACGCACGCACCCCAACAGGTCGAACAACTATTGTCACGCTACGCTACTTAGGGCCATTTTCACTGACAACATAACAGAGGATTGAGACAAAATCGGTCGTTTACAGTGAATTCAGTTTAAATATCTGTTATTTGGTCGGTGAACATGGCCCTTAACATGTTCACTCTAACTTAACGTTTCCTCTTGAGTAATACTTTGTTCGTTAGTAACTTATTTATATAAGGGTCCTACCGCTCTATAGATCCCTTCATGGGATTATTGTCTCATCATTATAAACAAATTTTACTATGGAACCAAACCTGAAATCGCGGAAATCAAATCAGCTGGTCCATACAGACGAGTATTATTGAATTATTTGTATGGAACAGCAGATTCGCGATTTCAGCTTTGTTCCTTTAGTAAAAGTTGTTCATAATGATGAATACAATAACCCCTTAAAGGGATCGGGACTAGAATGGGAGGGCCTTTTATATTTATTTGTATAATTGGTTACATCACGATCAATTAAAGAATAGTATTATTATAAATGAGCGCTCTTCTATATTATCGTTATTTGCCTCTCGCTCGCACTGGCAATCCGCGTATGAAAGGCTCGCCGTTGTAATCCGATTCTTAAAGTTCCTATAAAGTGATCGTGTAGTATCTTCTCGCTTTTTATGAATGTTTAGATCTAAGCTTAACTATATTATTTAAGTACGTCTAAGTATTATGGTATCTTGCGCGAATGTCCGATGAAGTCATATGGGCGTACATTTATTTGGTTGTTCTGAATGTTTCAGTTATGTTACGCCTCTCAATATGCATGATGGCATGTCTGATATGCACTCGCACAGTTTACATTCGAATAGAACCATTGTGGTGGGATGTACAAGTTGCTTTCTATACTTACCTATTTTTCACAAAAATGTTAAAAGGTCCAATGCGATATGGATTAGATTAAATACGATGTGAATTTCATACTATTTATACAAAATAAACTGTGTGGGTGTACACTATTAAAACGATGTACAGTCAATAAAATAGCTTATCATAATTTTATTATTTTTGTAATAAAAAAATTAATATTTAAATCGGCACTTTGTACATTGTTGAAAGTCAAAATCGTGCGCCTGCCTCACACAAAGCTGTCAAAGTTGATTGTACATTATGATTGTCGTTGTTGTTCATAAGTTGTTACTCGTATGGTCTCTGCAGGCTGAGCTCACGTATACGGACGCGCATAACACTAAACATATTAGGAGGAACTCATCATTCGAAATTCATGCCACAAAGTAACGGGCATCTCTTAGACAGCTCCCTGTTCGAGTCGGGAGTGTTGTGTCGTAGTGTGTGCGTGAGCTCCACCGCGGGGCGTGCGAGCTTGTCCTAGTACTAGCGTGTGTTGTGTAGCGATGCACGGCGCGCCGCGGCCCGGCTGCGGCCTGCGCTCCAGCACGCTGCCGGCCGCGCTGTCCCGCCGGCACCACGTGAGTACCCACACACACACGGTAGGCCCGCTGGGCGGGGGCGGCAGGCGGGGCTGGGGTAGGGCGCGCATACAGTGGTGACGTTGCAGTGGTGTCGTCGCTGCGCGCCGCGCCGCGCCCCGGCTACGGGCTGGCGCCGCGCTCGCACACCTTCTCGTCCTCCACCGCCGTGAGTATGACCACATCTTGCCGCGTGTGCTGACTGTGTTGTGTAGGTGCTGCGTACAGGAGACGAGACAATACAGGAGACAAAACCATCCACCAAACTATTTTTATTGGGTTTGGGCGCAGAACGTCCGATTCGCAGATTGTCCTATTCTAAAATTGTCCGATAAGCAAAACGTCTGATTCCCATAAAATATATATATCTCAAAATAAGCGGTTTTTAAAAGGGAGAAATTAATCTTTTGTTTTGAATCATCGTTTATTTATTACAAAACAAAATCCAACATTTAGAGAAAACATTTATAAAAAAATTGCAAAAAGAAACAATAAAAAAATTAAAAATTTAAATATGCCTTTTTATTAAAATGTTATCGGTTTCTTTGTAATATAAACGAAACTGCATTAAATTGTTTTTGAAGATGATCACTTTCCTTTTCCTCCAAAACAATTTATTTCAACGGGCATCACCTACCTACTGAACTACCCTACTGAACTGACTTTTTAGTTTATATTATTTAAGTATTTTTTGTTTTGGAATAAATAAATGATGATTCATAAAAAATGTTTAATTTTTATTTCTGCCCCTATAAAAGCGCTTTTCATAGCATGGAACATTGTGAGAATCGAACGTTCTGCGAATCGGATTTTTTTTTTTTTTTTTTTAAACATTGCCCCACTCTATGATTTCTCCTGTATCAAGGGTACAGTTTACAAACATACATGTCACATGCACTCACAACCAGACCCGAAACAACTATCTGTAGATCATACAAATATTAGTTCCGTGCGGGGACCGAACCCGCGGTACGTAGCGCAGAAGGCTAATATCGCTTAGCCACTGCGCCAACCGTGTCGTTTTACAAATCGGAGCTTTATTCCTCACGGGACTTTTGCGAATCGCGTTATGTTATCTTTTATTGCCGTACAAATGTTTTGGGCTACAACACTCATATAATATCCAATACTGAAAAATATTTATTACCTCTCTCACAATGACATCTATTTGTTTACAATTTGTCTCCTGAATTATCTCGTCGATTAGTTGTTACAGTCGTAGTCGCCCGCCGACGTCGGCTCGGCCGGCACTCCGGCAGCGATGGCATGTACTACAGTGTTTTGTTTTACACGTAGATAGAGTACATTACGTACGCTATATTATATTTTATTACAATGTCACAACTCACAAGCCACAGATTGTTTTGCATTCAAAGGATAACACGATAAAAATTATTAAACTAAAATTTTATTATTTGAAAATCATAAATATATTATGATAATTTTTGAAAGTAATTATATAATTTGAGTCTCAAATATCTAATTAATATAACTAATCATTTGAATGTGGGCTAGATAGAGAAAATAAAATAAAATATTGGTACCTTTTTGACGTGTTATGGGGTTGTGGATGTGTTGTCCTACTTATATAGTCCCAGGTCTCGGGTAAACTGTATGTTGTCTTGTCGACTGGGAGATGGTACCTACCTTTGATTACCTAAACTAAATTTATTTCATGTTTTCTTATTAGTTTCGAGAAAATTTGTCATTTAGCAGCTTACCGATTTATTTGCATTTAGGATTGCATATTTTTTTATTTAAACCTAAAGTAAAGTGATGACCTCTTTTTTATCATGTTTAATATTTTAGTGTTGTGTTGTTTTAAGTGTATTATTTTTTTATTTCACATATCTGTTTTGTTTAGTACCATTGATTGACCGGTTCGTATGTATGTATGTATTGTAGGGCGACTTCACATTCAGCGGAATGGGAGACAAGACGCATAGCACCGACTTCAGCAGCGGCAAGTCAGACAGTAAGTATACCCTGCTGTTGCCACGCTACACCCACTGCCACACCACGACGTGTCAGCAGGGACGCTTCATACAACGCGCGATGACAGGCTCCGAGTACGCCCAACGACACTAAAATATTTTGTACAATTGCCAATCAGTTTCAGAGCACCACTGCAACCGTCGGTACTGGTCGCCTAATGTTCGATACTAGTAATGATAACGTAAAGTAAAACATTGTTCGTTGTGAGCGCGGTTTCTGTCACCCACCGATTTATGAAGAGCTTCTAATCGCGCGTTGATAAGCGTGATCTTTTGTTAGTTATTCTAATATACTGTGTTAGTTTCAGTATAAATACTACCACAACCAATGATGTTAATATCTTTCATCCTCTCGTCATTAACGATACGTACCGACTACTAGTAGTTGACTATTGTGACTAGGTATATCTATTTATGTGTGTACTGTATACGTAGGTACGTATTAATGTATAATTGGTATAACAGCGATCACTGATGAGGCACATCTAAATCAATGGTTGTGTTACCTTGTCGGTGATCACTGTGTAAGGATGCCTCCAGATGTGTGTAGCGTGTAATGTAACACGAATAGCGAAACGAGCGTAACAAAAACTGCTCAAACCGATACTTGTCTTGACAGACCACCGGAGGCACAGAACATATTGATAGGTTTGTACGGCAGGTCAACCTATATTGGTGTTACTCTGCGTATTTCAGCCAAATCGTAATGCTGGTTGGCCTTCGTAGAGACCTCGGGCACAGGTGTCACCAGTGCCATATTACACGTTACATAATATATATCTACATACAAGGTATTACTAAAGCCCTGTAACCCTCAGAATACCGATGGAACAATTCACGATAGACCACAATAATTGAACCTGACCAGAGCAGAATTTTTAAAGTATTCGAGGTTTAGGTTTATGGTCGTGTTTAGTTCTTTGATCAATCGTGAGATCGCCCCTAATAAAGGTTTTCGGAATATTTTGTTTGGACTTCGTTAAAGCTGGGAACACATAAGTTAGATCCCGCGACACGTGACGTGCGCAGTGAGCACGCGCGTCGTGCGCGGGCTGGCCGAATGTGTTCCCGGTTCAACGCGTCGCTAGGTGTGTATAATACTGACGTGGAGTGGTTGTGTGTTGTGCGCGCAGTGCGGACGGAGCTGTGCAGTAAGTATCGCGCCGCCCGCTTGCCGCGCCCGCGCCGCCGCCGCCGACATCCTGCACCATCGCCATGCTAATATAATTGTTGTTCCATTATTTATGAACCCACACACATTTATATTATCTTCATACACTGTATGTTATTTATGTGTCATATTAGCAAAACGACAGAATGGGAGTGCGGTTTGGAGTTTTTTTTTTAAATGAATTTAATATACCTACCCCGATTAGGAATTTCCCTTTAGGCGCTGCCCAGACTGACAATTTTGCCGCTACTATAGAGTTTTTGGAATCCTATACAACGCACACGGCGGGCAAATCGTTTTCCGGTCAAAACGCCGCTGGTGCCCGGCAATGCGTCTGTGCAGCACCTAAGGCGCTGGTCAAATACGAAAGACGAAGAGAGACTCTGAACCTATATCCGAAGGCATAAGCATGAGTTAACACTGGATGTTACAGAACGCGGACTGGGCTTCCCCCATAGCATACTGAGGTTATGGTATGGGAGAGCCCAGCCCACACCCCGCGCCCCCCGCCCGCGCCCTTTCTGTCGCAGACTGTGAACAATTACTTATGTTAAATTAATCGAATATTTTCTTAATTCTTCTCTTCCTACCACTGCGCAACTATTGTTTATCTGTTTTATTGTTTCTATTTGAACACTTAACACCATTGAATATTTAAATGCGGGCAATCTTTTAGGAGATAATTCCTATATACAGAGGAGTGGCAATTGAGGAGTGGTTGACTGGATAATGACAGCACAGCATTTACAATGAACACACGACAGCGAATGTCCTATCTGAAAAATTATAATGCTAATAATAATAATAATTCTCAACTTTTGTTTCACACTATTAAGTGTGAAGGAAAAGTTGAGACGTTTTAAAAGTTTCATGACCTTCTAGAATGTTGCCTGAATTTAAAGAAGCACCCGCGATATCTGATATGATGAGTAATACAGCACAATTTCACGTGCTGATTTAATTCAAATTAATTACAAAGTATAACAGTACAAATTTGTTTGTTATGACTTCAAAGATTTTGTATAGTAAGCACCTGCAGGTGCATATTCGTAAAGTTGTTGCTTCCAGACGGTCTCTGCCTACTGCATACACGTACACACGTAGTCAGTCATACTGAACCACCAGTCACAGTGGGGCCCACTGGCGCCCGCTCACTGGCCATCACAAACACAATGTATCGTGTAACTCTGTACTACATCATATTGCCCATACGCATGAGCGCTTGGCTGTAACTAAACTAGGCAGTACGACACATTTTCATTGCCTCTGCTTGAATCTTGTTGTTTTGAATGAGACATGTTTGATAAAAGTAATGTTATCATTTCCAGTATCTGCCGGCTCCATAACTGATGTGGATCGAAGTGCTGTGGTGAGTAACTTACATACATATCTAAATTGTTTAATGACAACATATATTTATACACAATTATAAACTCACTAAGGCGCTACGTAGACGGCGGGCCGGACAATGTGGCGACGACGATAGAGCTTATAGAATTGTATGCAACAATGAACACGGCGGGCAAACCGCCGAACATCATGTCCACGTCTGCGCAGCGCCTAACAGTCTCAAAGTTATTACTAAGGGATCTCGATCAGAAAACGTATTCATCAAGCCAAATAATGATAACGTTCCTTCACCAGACAACGGACGGTGGAGTGGTGATCCGCGGCAGTAGCGCGGCGTGCGGGGCGGTGGGCGTGGGCGTGGGCGGGCGGCACACGTCGGCCAGCGGCGTGGGCGTGGGCGTGGGCGCGGGCACGGGCGTGCGGCGCTCGCTGCCCAACATGGCCACGTCGCACCTGCTGCACGAGCCGGCCAAGCTCTACCCCTACCACCTGCTGCTCATCACCAACTACCGCCTGCCGCCCGACGTCGACCGCCTCAACCTCGAGGTACGCACGTCATCGGGCCAGACTCGTTTGCGATGTTCCGTTTTGTGTATATCAAGGAATTGAGCGTTTAGACTAAAAAGTCTGACAACCGGTGTAATCTTAGCGTATCAGAGTCTACCAGTAACTTGATGGCGGAGGTCAGATGGCTGGTAGTCGCTCCGTATAAAGTATTGATATGCAGTTGCATCTGATCAGACCGGGAGCGACCACGACGTATCTGGGAACAAGGCCAGGCAGAGGATGAGATTGAGCTTTTATTAATATTTTATAAGTTGAAGATTAATTTGAAAAATTCCTGTTGTGTCCGGTTTAAATGAGCTGCATATGTGTTTCAGCGGCACCTGTCGGACGCGGAGTTCGAGGCCATCCTGCAGATCGGGCGGCAGGACTTCTACCGCCTGCCGCAGTGGCGCCGCAACGAGCTCAAGCGGCGCGCGCGGCTGTTCTAGGCGCGGCCGCTATCTACTATTTATTTACTTTCCACTGTAGCGGCGGCAGCACACGCCACCGACTGCACACACACGACACTAAAGCAGCAACTGGCACCTCCGAGCTGACAAAACAATCGGAACGAATTAACTTTATAAGTCGCGTGTCTGTGTAGCATGTACCCTGTGACCGTGTAGCGTGCTGCCGGTGCTGCCGGTGCTGCTGGTGCTGCCGGTGCTGCCGGTGCTGCCGGTGCTGCTGGGAGCGCTGCGAGTACTTGTTGTTGTTATTTTCACGATGTTCAGTATGCGGACGCCGCCGGCGCGGCTGGCGCCTCCGGTCACTATGATAGCCGTGTTACTTTACGATGTAATGATATTATAGCGTTCACATAATAATATATTTGACTTAGCATAATGACTGCGGTGCGCGCCGCGGGTTCATGGAACCTGCCGACTACTAGACTACCCTCGACTTCTCAAAATATAATATTAATAACATCAAACAGATAGCTGGTCGAGTGTCGCTGGACCGCACCGCTCTGACATAATGATGCCTTGTTTATAAATGAGATATATACAGATACCTATATATTATTATATATATTGTGATTTTGTGTGGGCGCGTGAAATTCATTTTACTTTAGTGAGAACCAAATATATTACGATATGTAAGATAAATATATAATTTTGATTTAGTTTTAAGTGTCGGTAGCTATAAGTGTAGCTTTTGTGGGTAGTGGACGATTATTTTATTTCACTGAGGTGTGAGTGGGGACGGACCGTGATTCTATCGTATAATGTTAGATTTTAATCAGAACACAAAATGTCATAATATGTATCGTGTGAGCGTCTCACGGTGCCTACCGTTCATGTCTGTAAAAACAAGCAAAATTACATACTAAAGACTTCGGTCAAAAGTAGTTTCGACGGAAATAGCGGTCAAAACTACTTTTGATTAAAACCTGCAGTTGGTGGCGTTAGACCTGTGACCACACAACGCACGAGCCTAGCGAGCGGAGCCGCGGCAAATGCCAGGGTCACATTGTAAATTATGAGTTTTGAATGTAATATATACAGATGGTTGACAACAATACGAGAAGAACTCGATTAAAGGCAAAAAATATTGCTATTGTTAAGAGAATAACCAAATGTTTCGTCACGTGTCTGAAATAAAGATGTGGTGTGGCATATCGCGTGACGCGCGCACTACGTGAGTGTTGCCGAGGTGTGTGTGTGTGTGTGAGCGCGCGCCGCTGGGACGCCGCGCCGGCGCACGCCACGTCACGGCTGCGGTCACGTCCCAGCGACGCGTGCGAGGTGCGCCCACACTTTTATAATTACGTCGTTGTTTTTAATTTTATTCTAGGCAGATATTATTTTTGGTTGCAATTTAGATGAAATTATATTCAAAGTATTATATTTCTTTTTCATTCAGCATTTTGATGGCTAACGATAACATGTATATGATAAGGTATGCGTAACAGTAGATAGCTTACATACATACAATCTATATGCTTAATTTGTTACCATTACGAGACGAGTAACTGCGCCCTGCGCCGGATTGGGGAGCGGAGTTCATAATGTGACGTCACAAACGTTTAGCTGGAGCGTTAGTGCTGCGACACGACGGTGATCACGTGACGTGTTACAAGCAGCTAACATCGTCACCTGCACAGCTTTACTGCAAACATTATCATTATCACGAGTACCGTATCTCGATCCTACCTCATGGACTGAAACACACTATTCACACATTTGTTAATTTTATGCCAATAAAAGGTGACAAGAGTCAAAACTAACAATTCCTCTTATCTACAGCTATTCAGACCATCTAAATCTAAATAGATCACCAATTAATGAAGCATTATTTCAACCATAGGACCGAGTTACGGTCCATACGTTAACTGTTTTATTTTGTCATTAGAAGCTTGAAATTAAAGTCAAAATTGATAGTAAAGTTTAAGAATGTGCTGATATTCTGGCGATCGAGGCGACTTTTCAGCACGTAATTAAAAATAATTGTGTAAATAAGTCCCGACGTCGCGCGTCGGCGCCGGCGCCGCGCTATACGGCAGCTATTAATCGTTTAACTTTACCTAAACTTGGATATTGTGCATCTTAAACGTTAGTTGGTCCTCAACTTAATCATCTTAGGATGTCTAACATTGTATGTATAACTTCCATACTTATTTATAAGTGCCCATCGGTCAGCAAAATGTTTATTACTAACGTATAAATACGTTTGTTAGATATTGATCCAGATGGACACGCTTGATTGATTACCATTTGGAATATTATATCTTCACGAGACTATTGAGAATATCATAAGCAATGCCAGCTTTTAATGTATGTATGTGAACGAGAGAACGAGTTAAATTATTTATACTGAATTGTATCTAGATGTATATATAGAGTTTATTTTGTAATAATGCTATCAGTATGTATACTGTTGTGCGCTCCCGAACAGTCTGTGAGAATGTTTCACTTTTTATACAATGGAGCGCGGTGTGCCTCTGGGCGCCTAATAACGTGTTGTAACAACGTGCATGCACGTAGCCGTGTGTCCACGTGGCCGCGTGCATGCACGTAGCCGTGTGACCACATGGCCGCGTGCATGCACGTAGCAGTGTATCCCCGGGGCATGCGTGCACGTCGTGACATCACCGGGCTCAGCGACGACGTTGTTCGGGACGCGCCCACTTCACACGAGGTTCAATTTTCTCGCACACGACTATCACTACATACATAATTAATATTCATGTGATTTGAGAGATGAGTGAGAGGAATTTTTCAGTGTTTTTTAACGTGAAGACTATATGCTTTTAAAGTAATAAACTTGCATTTCCGATTAATGTTGTATTCATTTTATGCTTACTTTGACCTTCTTTTTTTGTTTCGATGTGAATATTACTACAGCTGACACCACAGAACATAGCTGACACGCTCACGGACACACTGGTTCAAATTGAATGATCGTAGCTCAAGACCATAGATATTGATATAAATAGATGCCGCGACTGTATGTACTTCGCGTGTCAATACTAAGTGTAATAATCTTACTTCGACGCCGTTTCATTTAGTCCGCGCTCCACCGTTCTCGACATCGAACGTCCACGGAAATTTAGAAAAATTACTAATTGTGCCTAAGAGCAATAATACTGTAGAGGGACTCTATCGAGTGTAAACAGAAACCCTATAGACATTTCTCTTTACAATACCCTTTCAAACAAAAAGGAATCATCGAAATCGGTTAGGTTGTCGTGATATTGGGATATTCATCCATTTGTCGCGCACATACTTAATGCAAATTTAAGATTTATATGGATTTCGCAGGGATGCCATTGTCAGAACTGGACCAAATTAAAATGGGACCACACGGGATGCACCAGCTTTCAAATAAAATCATCAAAATCGGTTCACCTACTCGAAAGTTCTAAAGTAACAAAAAAAAGCAGTTGAATTGAGAACCTCTTCCTTTTTTTGAAGTCGGTTAAAAATAATCGTGATGCACCGAAATATACACGAAAATCATTTACCATAGTAAAAGTTGTTCTTAACCATGAGTACAACAATCCCTTAAAGGGGACTAGAAAGATAGGATTTTATATATTACTAATGTAGGTATTTAGTATATTATACTCAATACTAAAAGCTGTTCAGCTGTTGATTAAAACTTAGCCACATTTAAAAAGCTTCAAACCTCTTATAATTGTCTGAAATAGGGTAATGGTGAATAAAAAACCATTTATTTGAAAACAGAATTTTATTAATTTTAATGTCTTGTTCAAAATAGTAATGTTTAATTGAATTTAAATTAAATTAGTGCAAAACTACCTCTAAGTCATATGGGTTGAGTGTGGTTGGCGACATTGACGTCTTCCAGGCTCTTCAACCTATATGTTAATGACCTCATAGTCGATCTTAGCAGCATGAGTGTTCGATGTCGGGTTGGTGATGTTTGTATTAACAGCTTTAACTACGCAGACGACATGGCGCTGCTGGGCCCAACTGCAGGATCCATTGGAGAGCTGTTGAAAGTATAGACAATTAAGTTTTTGCATAAGATATATTTTTCATGACCGGGATAAAATCGATTTAAAAGGAAAATAATCTTTAAAATTGAAAAACAACTAAATTTTGTTAACAATTCTGACTAAGGTTCATAGGTTTTTATTTAATAGAAAATTCGAAAGTCAATTCAGATTTCCCGTATTTTTGGGTATTTCAAACGCCATAAACTGAGCACACTGAATGACTTTTGATTTAGGGGTTATGGAATCAATTATTACCTACCTATAAATTCTTATTATTTGATAATATCGACTTATTTGAATTGTATTATTATTTTTATGTGTATAACGGATATTCACCTAATCACAAACAAAGCAATTTTAGCACATAATTGCAGTAAAACGTACCTGTGAAACGTAACATTACCGGCAGCACTTTTTGTTCGGTTTTTGCATCCAAGGACACTGCAGACCACCATGTTCACATTGATAATATCAAATTATGATTACACTATCAGAAGAACACCCACAGCAAGTAATTCAGGCTGTTAAAATTAATTAATTAATAACTTTCGATAGAATAACAACAACCCGACGTCAATTTTGGTTGCAAAATGCACAGACTAGATAGAGATACTAGCAAAATGTCTAAATGACAAATGTGCTCATATCAAAAAAGTGGTTAAACGGCGTTCATTATAGTCTTTCTCGCTCTTTCTACTGACTAATGTATAAGTTCGCCACTCTCTCACACTAACGATGTGTGCGTGTCACTTGATCTATAGCTTTACATAATTTAAGCAATGCACTATGCAATGCACCAATGCACCTTTATTCACAGACTTAAAATAGGTATTTTATATGTCTGTGACTTTAATAAATAAAATGGAACACAAAATATAAGAAAATATTAAGTTATTTAGAATTTAATTAAAGTTTTCATACTTAAATTAGTCGATTTATATCGATAGTAATATAATTTTATGATTGACTATGGCACATCACTATCATACAGATTATAAATGATCGAATGACAAGAAAGTTCTTATTACTCTGCGATACCGCAAAAGTCGCGCGTGCTTGAGAGTCGCATTTATGGAATCAATTTTGATTGTTCTAAATTTCGGATGACTTGTGACAAAAATAGTTAGTGAAAATGATACTTCTAATTCGGTGAAGCAAAATCGAAACCCTCGTAAATTTTCCTACTACAGTGTTTATTTTGTGCTGAGTGTCAGTATTCAGTGAGTATTATGAACTTTGAGGACTATGAAACCCTTCCGACCCAAAACTCCGTCACACACATGACTGCCGGAGCTATAGCGGGGGTCATGGAGCACTGCATAATGTATCCGCTCGACTCCGTAAAGGTAAGCATGGCCGGCAGCCGCTGGGCGAGCCCAGAGGCTGCTAATCTCAGATTCTTTTCGAACCTAACCTAATCAGTGACAGCTCCGTCTGGTTATGTAAAATCATGTCAATTAGATACCTACCTATTTACCGACTATCTCACTATCAGGATATCAAATGTGTCGGCGATCCCAATATATTGACCTCTACACATTGTATGATAACCTCCAACCTAAGGCAATTTTGATTAAACGTATTATTATTAATTACTGCAATTACATGGTCGTAAACTACCGTTACTGATCTTTCTTTCTTTAAAACTGGTTTTTACCAATATAATTATATCAAAGTATACATTGTATCAAACTTAATCTCATCCAAACCTGCAAGAACTATGTTGTACTCTCAGTTGTATTTGAAGTGATACATTGACATAGATGGTATTACATCATAATACAAGGAATAAATACAAAACTGTGTAGCTAAACATGATACAACATGTATTGGATGTGGATCAAAACATGACCTTGAGGCACAATTATGATGGTTTATTATTTACAATGAGGTTGCAGCTAAACCCGCTGTGCTCTGTCATTATACCTACTGTCTGTTTATTGTACCTACTCTGCAGTGATAATCAAATAACCCCTTAAACATCTGCTTGTACATTTAGACTGTTGTGAATTATAACATATTTTATTGATTATTATGATTAGTACTATAACTTCTGGTACCACAACTTCTAGATGGGATAAATGTATGATGGTATGTATAAAATATAGTTGTTGTAACTTGTTGATAGCCCCATACTGCCTACTAACATTGTTAAAATATAACTCGTAATTGTGTACTAAAAACTATCAAAATTGAGTTTTCACATCTATTTATTGCCATTCACAATCAGCTACATATAGACACAGAAACTTTTTTTTTTTGTAAAAACTACTATCTCTTATTTAACAATGTTATATAAGCAGTACATGACTATCAATGATGATATATTATTTATTAAGTTAACTCCAATAATTGGGTTTGATTAAAATAAGTAGTATAATTTGTGGTAAATTGTGCAAACAATTTGGTATGCTTTAGTTTAATTAAATATGCAGTTTTCATAGTGGTGCCTGTGATGACAGCTATCAATGTGTGTTCTCAGACCAGGTTATGTCAAGACAATATAATTAATAGACTCATGTTATTGTTATTTTCCTATAAAATCATAAATAATTTATTCGTTTGTATAGATAATAAAGAGTGCACTATGTGATGCCAGAAGGCGAACAAATGTGTACTAGGTGGCCAGAATCTAAATGTGAAATTTGTAGCTTTAGGTGACAAAATGATTTTTTTAAAGAAAAATGTTACACAAGATGTTATTAAGATTCATTTTTCTCAGAATTTAATGTATGCATGGCTACATAATAGATAAGCTGACCTCTCATTTTACTGAAGGCCTATATAATGCGAGATCAGCTTATACTGGAAATGTATTGCTTAATTATGTAGCCGTGTGTGTGTACCCTAATGTCAAAATTAATTGATCATGATTGTGTAAATTATAATCCCACCAAAAACATTAAATGTAAAAAAATGCCAAGTCTCTCGATGCAGTCTTTCCATTGTAAAAAGTTTTGAGATCTCATAGAAGCCAAGTCCTATTCAAATTATTTTGTAGTTATAAATCAACATTTAGTAATTGTATCAATAGTTTTCTTTATATTATAATTATAGTGACTTGGCAATGAGCACAAGAAGAAACAAATAAAACGGCATATTTGGAGGAGTTGAAAGTCACACCGCATGCGTAAACATTAATATCACAAAATTAATTTTCTTTTGGTTTATCCGTGTCGTCCCAAACGAATTTCGGCAACGGCAGTCAGTCTCATCCAAGACTAGTAAACTGCGCAGGATAATCTGATCACAGGTCTCGTCAGTAACATTTGCACATAATTCCAGGCAGCAAGCAGCTTTTAATTTGTGCTCATTGCCAAGTCACTATAATTATAATATAAAGAAAACTATTGATACAATTTACTAAATGTTGATTTATAACTACAAAATAATTTGAATAGGACTTGGCTTCTATGAGATCTCAAAACTTTTTACGATGGAAAGACTGCATCGAGAGACTTGGCATTTTTTTACATTTAATGTTTTTGGTGGGATCTCATTTATTTTTTGTAAGTGTAATTCTTTTTTATTTTTAGGTGACCTCATAATTTCTTAAACTTCAGCTACTGCTTTGCTTAGAACCCATTCTCTATCTCTATCTCTTTTGTTTCTTTTCTGAGGCTTCGTTACTTCTAAGGTAGACAAGTCTGGGCGATATATACTTCGGAGTCGATTATATTCAGCTATTGCTATCTCCTGAGCTTTGATACTACTAAAATTCACATTTATTAAATGTAATCCACCCAAACTAGTCACTCTTGAAAGGGCCACGTATGCTTGACCACAGTTTATATTATTCTTTTCTATTCTATGTATTTATTCATCCAATTGAATACTTAAACAACGAACAAAGTTAACAATGCAGTCAAAATCCATACACAATGTTCTTGCCAAACCGCAAATATAAAATTGTTTTCTATGGTATATTATTTTTTAATGTTTTCCAATTTGAAGTTTCTAAGTCTGCTAGAAGTACCTTAGATTTTTGATGATCGGTCAGTGAGTCAGTGAGTGACAAAATGGTGTAACTTTGATCGACCGTAACTCCTAAACTATTAATTCAATTGGCATGTAATTTCGAACTTAAGCTTGTTCTAATGCCTACTATTATTCACCGAAAACCTAAACTCGTAGCTTTGTCCACGTCGAAGATATAGGGGGGGCGAAACAGCCGCGAATCGCATCGAGAAAAGATGGTACGGCCGTGCCCGTTTTGCTTGAGACTTGGCTGGGGCACTACCGTGCCCCCAGATGTGGATGAAACAATTATGTAATTTTAATTGCAGTTGTGGGAATGTATTACAGATTTAGTTACTACTTCGTACATTATATTAATTATAGAATAAAATTATAATAACTACCATTGACTTACTACTACAGTCTACAATGGACATTGGGTCTGCGCTCAAAAGTGTCTGAGCCAATAAAGTTCCAAAACCAAAAAAATTATGTCCAATCGCGCGCCAGTCTTTGTATTGTCAATCGACAAAAATGCCGCACTGTATTGTGAAAACGCGTAAAAATTACTCTACTAAAGGGAGAAAAGAGTATAGAGAGTAAGAGTGTATCATTATTTCGTTAAACGACTTTTTAATTATATAAAAATAAATGTATGTATTTATGTAAATTAAATAGTTACCTAATAGAATGTAATTTCTTCACTGCTAGATCGCAGTTCTACGTCTATGCACATAAGTAATAAATGTAATAATGTTAAAAAAAACGATTATGTCCTACCCAGAATTATGTTTAA
Source organism: Allophyes oxyacanthae (assembly GCA_932294325.1). Taxonomy (NCBI): domain Eukaryota; kingdom Metazoa; phylum Arthropoda; class Insecta; order Lepidoptera; family Noctuidae; genus Allophyes; species Allophyes oxyacanthae. The sequence goes on from OW028631.1 coordinate 12,360,768, forward strand.
ATGAATTGAGGTATAGGGAATTGGGATAATATTCAACAGAGAAACTGAAAATTGTATCCCAAATAAGTATTGTTGTGACTTGAATACTTGATGTTATTGGTCCAATAATTTTGCATTATATAACTCAAATAAAACTAGGCCATATACCTACATATATATAGGATAATTATTTTGGATTTTCGGAGTGAATTTTAGTACTGGAGTTGCATTTGGGAACAGACACTGAATCACTGCAATTTTTGTGCACTATATAATCAATTATCCTATATAATGACTGTGCTTATGAATTTATTCAAGTTTAGGTAAGCTTTATTTTCCTTTTTCCTATAAGGAAAAATAGACAGCAATATATAGTTGCAAGTCCAATGTATATTCTAAACATTCCATTATATCACACAATTATTTATATGACATAATAAGTCCAAGTCACATAAATTCTTGAAAAAATGTATCAGATAATAATATAAAACAAAAAAAAAACAAAGAAAGTAAAGTTTAAAGCTTTCTGATGCAAAATGGCGTAAAACCATTTCTTATGAAGCATCACTCAGGGTGTCATGAAGAACACAAAAAATATGACAAAGAGGAAGTGTAAGTGATTTATTAAGATAACCATCTATATGAGGAAGTAGTCTGCCTTGTTGGCTTTCTGCCAGCAGACCTGCGTGAGGTAGGCGGTGTCGCAGTGGTCCTTGCCGGCCCGGGTGCCGCAGGCGCGCAGCGGGCCCGCGTTGTGCGCCGCCAGCTCGGGCGGCAGCAGCGCCAGCACGGCCTCGATGTCCACCTCGCCGTCCGACATCATGCCCGCCGTCTCCATGGTGCACTTGATGTAGCACTTGAGCTTCTCGTCCGGCATGAGGTCCGCGCCGCCGTTGACCTTATCCACGAGCGCGATGTCGGCGCCCGTCTCCGCGGCGCAACTCTCGCGCACCATGCGCGCCAGCTCCGCCATGTCCTCGTCCATGGCGACCGCCTCCGCCGCCGCGCACGCCATCGCCATCAGCACCACCGTCCGGACACACATTGTCGCTGCTGATCCCGGTAGTAATGGTCTATGGAAGTGCACACCGGTTTATATAACGAGCTTGTCAATGTCAAGCTGATGGCTAATCACGTGTTGTGTGAAGCCTAAATTACACGCTCTCCTTTAATATCCCGTGATTAAAAAATATTGTTTGTTCGACGCTGTGTGTTTTGTGACAGAGGAAACTATTTTTTACCCGCACTATAGAATTATCGGAAAAAATTACATACTCGCTAAACAGTGAATTACAGATGGTGGCTTTAATGTTTCATGGTTGTAAAAATTGTATGTTTATCAGTAAAACTGACAGAATTTTGAGGTGTCATTTGTGTTAAATGGGTACATAATAACGAGAACTCGTGGACAGTGTAATGCCGAGCATAACACACTGTATAGATTGCCTGCCCACATTTGTTGCCCGGCGCACACCATACACATGTACTTCTGGGGCAGGTCCTGGGCTCCCGTTAACATTCAGTGTAAACGAGCGGGTGTGCGTGATCTGCAGTACAAGCTTGCCAGAGCGACGGTTGTCTAAGCTTATGTTTGTTGTTGCAGACTCGGATGCAGTCTTTACGGAGTGCTCACAACAGCTCCATCTCCGAGACGTTTCGGTACATGGTGCAGCGGGAGGGCCTGCTCAGGTAACCATCATACATTCACATACAGCACGAGGCAGCGCGGGAGTGCGGCTCCACGAACCATGTCGATGATAACAACGGTTAGTTTGACGGTACTTTGAGACTCGGCTCGGGATTCGCGCCTCATACCTCAACATGACTCTTGCGCTGTCGCGTACTGTACATATTCACAAATACATGTATTCTACCGGAACAATGTCAGTGCAGGGAGGTGTGGGAAGTCACCCATATTTTCCCTCATTTTAACTAGATTCTGCGGTGTATCGGTGTTTAACACAGAACAGTTTCCATCAGTCCGCCGCCTTGTGGGAACACAGCTTCCTAAAGTTACACCGACTGTCAAACGTTTATCAGGAAGATGGATGATTTACTTACACGGAATAGTCATACGTAGGAACTTGCACCGACAAGTAGATACTACAGCACCCCACTTGTATCTCGATAATACTTGATCTTCCTACGGCATCCAGCAGTGTTTAGCCCAACGGCTGTCATCATAATAGCCTTTAGCCGTCTGATTTAGAAGTGTGTGGGCCGCGGCTTCCACTCTTACTAGATGTAGCTGAATTGAATATACATATTTACACGATTGATCCTTGGGTTTTTATTGCTTTCTTCTTGTAAGTTGTTCTCAAGAACACGCTTAATCGGGCCCTAACAATGTTGCCATGAAAATTTGGAACTAAATAAATAGTTAAATGGTCGAAAGAGAAATGTAGGTATTTAATCAGTAAGTAAATACGGTTTTATTTAAACAATGAATGGAACGGTTTGTTTCGGCAATGTGTTACGCGTCTACTAATATTGACGCGCTGATTACCTACTATGCAAGAACACACGGGCCCTCCACTCAATAAGCAACTACAGTAGTTCTACTCCATACAATACGTAGTACAATGACAATATGTAGTAAGTAGTGCGACTCCTGTGAAGTTCTGACTCCGTGTGACCCAGTGGCAATCTAATAAATCATTTAAATGGCTAACAACAACCACGGTGTCCAGCAATTGAATACCATTTCAAAGACATTTCAAACTTTATTATCAAACTGTATATAATATGTACACTGTCACTGTGTACTGTGTATGTGTGATCTTTGGTGTGTTTGTTGTGTGTCGTGTGCGGTGGCTCGCCGCCCCGCGCGGCCCGCTGGCTAGACGTGTTCTTTGTACCGACACGCTCGTACACTGTTTACATGGCGCGGGGCTACCGATCCGCTCGCCTGTAACATTTTAACATTTTCCTCAAAGCGCCGCCGTCAACAGATAAAAACTACTTTTAAAGGACGGCTGCATACCACCAATAGTTTCCTTACGCTGCACACTTCCAAAGTAGTACACTTTGAGAGTGCACAGCGTACGAGAATTCTTTCAAACTTCAAGGTAATCAGAACCCAATTTACTGAAAGTGTACGGAATTTAGTAGACCGTGTAGGTATAGTATCGACTGCGCGACGCGCTTTCCGGTGGGATCTGGATCGGGCAACATTCAAAACTTATATGTTCGCTTCTTGTACTAACCAATCCCGAGAGACTAGGACTAAAGACTAGGTCTCTAGTTGTAAGTGTAGAATGTGCCGACTGTCAGGATGCACCCTTTCCTTATTATACCGAACTGAACGAGTCGGGTAAGCTAGTTTTAAAAATGACGAAACTCCCAGTGAAGCTACGTTTGCCGTGTTAACAAAAAGAAATACGCTATGTCGGAAAGGGTTGCCAAGATCGTGTAAGAATGAGTGAATGTAACCATCGTCTACCTAACTGACAGCTGTGACTCGTCGGGCACCGGCTCGGCCCGCGACTGCGACACGTGAGGACAAGGTCGCGACCGCCGCCTGTTCTCAATTCTTCGCCGAACGCCGTAATAGGCTTGACAAACTAAACCATGACCAAAAGTGCTAGATGTGTATTTCTTGCTCAAATATAGGCCGCTTTGTTACGTAATCCGTGGTGACCAGTAGCCGTCCAAAGAAGCACCAACTAGCGTTACTACACAGATGTCGGATATAATGTTTCAAAATTCTAAGTGCCTTTCCAATAGACATATTTGCATGACAGTAGTGATAATGCGAGCTATAGCCATGCTTTCTAGGGTGCGGATAGGTATATTATAAGACAGGTTCTGGCTTGACTCCGGAAAAATTCTCATCCTTGAAAATCGTCGATTGATTTCAGGCACGAGTACGTCGATGGGATCCCAATAATTATAAATTACATTACTGAGTACATTAAGTACTGGGAAATATATTTTCCCAATCCTCTCTACGTCTTAAAAACAAAAGAGGTAAATTATAATTTTCCTCAAGCTAGTTATTCTTGGAATTGCTATTATTGCTCTCTGGTATGATTATTATGGCTGTGTTCTACATACCGATCAAATTCTTGTCGGTGGTTTTCTTAGTCATCCTTTGGGAACTTTGCATCCAAACGTTTCCTTCACCTAGTATCCGGAGCTGCCCGTACAATTATGAACAAGTGCATCACTACGTAGTATAAAATAAAGTCGTCAGCCGCGTCTGTCTGTTTGTTCGCTAACTACTTCTTAACTATGCAATGGATTTTGATGTGGTTTCACCATCATTTTGAGCATTTCTTCTGCAAGGTTTATATGTACTACTTTCATATTTAATCTAGGAATAGTAGAGAAATTGCATCCGTGCAAAGCCGTCGCTAGTAGAACATAAAACTGTCTAGTCTGCAATCCCTGGGGTAAAGGCACGGTTTTACGCCTTTCTTCTCCTGCTTGTCGTGCAACATGATATATGAAGAGAATGGCCATCAGCATCTGCCTGGCGCTAATATGTAATAACTATGTATTCGTACCAATTCGGGCGCTAAGCGTGGAGATAGTGAGAATATTCCTTCACGACCGTGTACAGTGGGATGTAGGAGAGACCGGCCCTGTGATCGTAGGTGTGCAGCAGTGGACCTCTACAGGCTAACGGACTCTATCTCCATCCATCGGACAGGAAGACAACTAAATTCACGAAATAGCAAGTTAATAATTATTTTTCGTTATGTATTTATTGCGGAGCTCACCGAGGTAGACCTAATTTATTTAGATAACGTGCCCTATGTATATCGCGCGAGTTGTAAACCTTATCTGGCGACTATATAATAATATTACCTGTGCACATTTGGGTCAATGCTGTAACTATCGTCACCATAGGCTTCGCGTATTTTGACAGGAGCCGGACAATCAATAAATCTTTAAAAGATTAGATATGATTACATTCGTCGAAGGTAATGTTGCTAAATCACTTGCAAAATCTGGATATTGCAGGTTTTTTTTTTTATGTTTGTTTTGCGGTGTGACGCAAGATTACATTTCCAAAAACATGTTCGGTATTCTAATTGAGTGAAGTACAAAATCTCAGATCACTGATTTCCGGGCATCTCTCCTAGCATGTCATCGTCTTCGTTGGACCATGGAGTGCAAGTATTTGCACCCAGCGACAACGAAATCTTCAGCACGCGACGTGGTGCCTGCATTATCACAAGTGATACACCGCGATATCGGCGAAGCTATCCGATAACAGCGTACGTGAGGCTGCGCCGACGCCGACGTACCGCCGATACCGGCCTTACCCTTGTTTTTGCTATCAGTCCATTTACTCCTATAAATATATCATTGATAGCCGTTTCTATGTGCAGGACTTGCGATAAATACATCGCGTAACATCTAGTTTCCCTCAACACGCGATGCAAGCTGTCTGCCGACAAAGCTCGTACGACTTACGGAATCACCATCCTTCTTTCTGCCCTTATCCTATTTTATGTAATGCGCAATGCTCCCTTTTACCTCCACTTGTGCGAGCTCTCCAGCTGATCTGTAATAGACCGACTAAAGGAAAATCCTTTGCATCGACACTAGTAATATAAAGTAAAAGGCAAAGCAGCCAAGTTTCAAGACTACATTTCTGTTAAATTTTCTCCGAAATTTTGATTTTACTTCTTTTTACGGCTGTCGAACTTGGTTATTACATTACATATCATATGTACAAACAGGGCATATGCCGGCTCGCGGTAATCGTGTCGCGTTATAATGACTGTAAGAGTTGACGGTCAATCGTTCACTAAGCCAGCCCTCCATGAATATGCATAACGGTGGCGCGACGAACGACGCGCCATGCGGCGGCGGCAATTCATCCTACTTCATAAAATTAAAACATACATATTGGAAACAGAGGCCTAAGTATTTACCCACTGGTCAGGAACAAATGCAAAAGAAACTTCACTCCTGGCTGAAGTCGCTAAGCTATGACGAAATAGAGGAACTCGTGAAAGTGTAAAAGTTTTGAGCAAATAAAGTAAGTTTAAGTATTTCGTTTTCTAAGCTAAAAATAAAGTACTTATTTATAAGTAAGTAATCATAAAAAACAATTTATACGTAAGCACTCTTCGTCAGACCCAGGAATAGAATCCAGGATTCTGCAGTCTTGCTTGCGTTCATTACACCGATGAGAAAATGGACATAAACGAAAATGTCTCATTATATTGTACGACACGTATAAAATAGATCCATTCACTAATTTAACGTAAACATGTTTGGTATGTTCAGCATTCTACAAAGTTGTATTACTACTGGAAATTAAAACGTTGTATAATATGACTTATGTGCATAATTTAGTTTAAAAATAAACTTGGTTACAATCTGAACAATGATACTGCTTGTGGGACGCGTTGTGTATAGCAAAATATTTTCTCACAGTTTCAAAATCTAGTGGCTGTTGTCGCCAGTTTGTCAAACACCAAGTAGCCTGGTTTCCTCGCAAGCTCAGTGCCGTTGAGACTCAGTTGTACAGGAAGACGGAACCTGTGATGTGACACCCTCGCCTCATCGACAATGATAGGCTAGGAGACCCTCTCTAAGGCTTCTAATTGTATCACGTCAAAGGTAATCTGCGTGTCGTCTCACCAGATACCTATACTTGATAAATATATATCTGTCACATTATCATTTGTAGTGTCCAGAGCATCGCTTTCTCTGGCCCAGTTACATATAGAATAGTATACAAAAGTGGTTCATAAATACTGCAAATTTTTAATTTTTTTTTAGTAATAGTAATCTTTATTGGGACACCATGATGTTTACATTTATAATAATAACACATTACATTATTTTGTTTTATGGTTTGTATGTTGTACTTGAGTGTGTCGTTACTAGCACCCTTGCTAAGTTATAGTCCCAACCCCATACGGACAATGAATTAGCCATTTAACAGGCGCAGGATGTTAAACGTAATTTTGTGCATTGAAGAATTAAAGGTCCCGACTTCAGAAGCTGTTAAGATTTTTAGAAAATTATTTTATACTTTTTAGTTTTTAGAAGTCCGTTTTTACGGTTTTTACTTTTTTTGAAAGGTTATTTTAATTTTCAATTTTGAGTGGCATAAACAATACATAAATATGCGACTACAACGATCGCGCGTGATTTGTTATCCATTGAAGAGTTCCATCCATCGTCTATCTCCAAAGGTCTTCATGACCTTTGAATGGGTTCACCTCGAGAGTAAATGCTTTCAAAAAAAAAAAAATGACGGAGAAATCGGTGAAAATACATTAAAAAATACATACAATCGAACATAGAACCATACGGCTAATTGTATACCCAGTTGTGACTGGCGCTGGTTGTCAACTGGACCTTATTGTGAGGTGTTGCTGGCCTCATTTGTGTAGTAGTGGTCTGTTTGCTCAGCACAGTCAGCACCACCGTCCTGCCAGGGGAATCGGGAAAATAGCAATGCAGTGTTATAGGGATTATAATAGAAAGCGTGTGAAGGAAAAAAGTTTGTAAAGCGTGCGGGGTACGCGAGGTCACTGCCGCCCCCTGGACGGTGCCCACTGTCGCGATAACAGGCGACAGTTCACCGGGTCATACACGTAACTGCAATCAGCGTTTATCTACGACGCGTGCTTCGCATGTGCGCCACCGTCTAGTACTTCGGTATTATAATCATACATTATCACGTCGCGGGCTTTGCTCCAGAGTAGTGAAAGTGCCGCTGTGTCGACGTAATCATCGATGATGTCAATATAGGACGCTGCGGATTTTATGTAACCGCTCGTTATTTTGAAAATTACGGTTATATTTGCACTGGCCCGACCTTGACAAAGTCAGACAGTCTTCTCGAGTTTCTTGTTCTTCAGGCTTCAGTGCTACTTACACGACATCCAGCCAAGTGTTCTTGTGTCTGTTTTAGGGTGTTATTTCTGCAGTCTATTTGAAAGAAATATTAAAATCTGACGTGAAATTCTAAGATAGCTCTCTCGGCGTCCAGTTTTCTGCGACCATACCTTTAGTAGTACCTAATCGATCGCGATTAGTAAATAATTCGGTACCTACTACGCCTGTGATCGTGGAGGTCGACAACAACAATTTGTTATGATTGTTGTGTTGTGAACGAACCGTGCGCTTATTAACGTTGCCAATATAACCGTGATCTTTTGGTATTATTTATGATATTATTTAGATGTCTCTGTGTATGTACGTTATTGTGGAGTTAGACCAGTGTTTCACCACTCACCAGTCGGTGACGAGCGCGCTGGGTGCCGCTGGTCAGGCACTGCGCCAACTTTATGACTCATACATACTGCGTGGTTGGAATGTCAAGGGGCAGATGACCAACCACGCTTGTGACCCCGGCATCGTCCTATACGAACCACGTGCAGTTCCGCTTCCAGTCTAACAGATGCGCCTCCATATGCAACGTATTCGCGGAAGCCACCGTCTGCACCTGAACACTTGTGTTGTGAACTTGTGACGTGAATGGTTTAAGTGAACATATTGCATCGAGAGACACTCCAGACGATCACTGCTCATTCCCAATCAACGACTTGAACACTAGGATTTTATTAATATTTTGATACACAGATTCTACCTATATGGAAGAAAACTTACCAAGTATCTTAGAACTAAATATAAAGTCCTTAAACGTGTCAATTGTAGATTTGACATAAGTCATGTTACGCGTTCACGTTCAGGCTTACGTTCAGGCCAGTCAGGACGTCATGCGACGACACGGGGCGACGCGCGACGCAGCGACGCGTACATTACTTCGCACTCACTCATTCATCGCAGCCTGTCTTAATTACATAGTAGCAGCCAGTTATCAGCGTCGGTACATGATTCTCGTACAAACATACATACGAACAGTACTAAGTCGCGTATTAAATGAACATTAATTAACGATAAACTTGAAAAAAATTGTACGAAATACGTACTTGTTATAGTTAAAAAGTATAAAGAATTGTGGAGCGATATCGCCGTACAAGACGGATTGGTCCACGGGCGTGGCTGATAGCGCACGACGGCGCGATACAATGATTTCGTAATAGATAGCACTCGCTTTCGGCTGCTCCCTTGATTGAGTGATAATCAGGATTCAGTTGATGCAGTGCAACACGCAGTGGTCGGTGGTTGAGCTATTAGTTGTCCCGAACACCGGATAGATCCACGTTATTGCTCTAAATTCTATGTACTTACCCTCACCCACACAGTCCACTGCTACACATCATTCAATTTACCAGCTTTCTGGGTTGGGAGACTCCACTGCGTTTGGCTTTATTATTATCGGCTTGGATTATTTGACTTGGCAAGTTGAACGGCTGTTCCGCCATCTGTTTGTCGTCAGAACCTCGTCTCGCTGCAGAGTGCGCAGGCGTGGAGGAGAGCTTGACGTTTGGGGAAGTTTCCCTGTGATATCGACCCCTAGAAGTTAGTGAGGAACACTGGTCAGTGTATCAATAGGTACACTGGGTACTATAGGTACAACGCGTACAATTTCACGCGTTATCAACGCGTAACCGGTGTGATCACAGTATTTGTTTAGCGCTCGCTATCGACGTAGCGTGCTGTTGGTAGAGCCGTGCGCATAACAAACAATGCGACTATGGCAGTGTATAGCACATGCAGAAGTTTCCTACACGACATCGCTTGCTAGTTGTGTAGTTCCCGGCTACATATAGGCCTTACCACACCACATCCCGTCAGGTCCACCATAGTCCACAGATAGATTAGGAGTGTGACCTGACCTTGTGAAAGAAGAGGCTATTGCCATTACTGTCGGCTACATACACATAAACTAAATGAGAAGTTTCTACATGAAGTATCCAATACTGCCTTGAGTTTCAAGCCAAGGATCTAAAGATCTACAGCCGCATTTGCGCACTTGCGCAATGAGGCAGTTATTTCATAACTTTCGAATGACTATCAAGAATTTGATAGAAAAGCAGTGAGCAAGTCAGATAGTTCGGTGCTTTGGATCGATTGATACATAACGCACACGTTGCGTGGCTCGTAGACATCACGATTGGTGACGTCTGGGAGCCGCTGTGTCGTGCTGCCGAGCTATCGATCACTGGCGCGTCTGTCTACCGTCGTAGTTTGTGTAGCCTGCTCGTTTAAGTAAAGCCTTTATAAAACTGTGTTAAACTTACTATTGTCCGTTGACGGAGCACGGATTTACATAAATATACCTACCTGCGAGAATTTAAAAGAGTAACGATGCCAAAGTTCAATACTTAAAAGGCGTGGGAACACCAGAGAAGCAGACGACTGCTTCTAATGCCTCACAGAAGAATTTTATGCCCACTTTAATCACATGGAACATTTGTGTCATGTGGTGTGGAGAAACTACCTTCTTAAGTACCCAAGGGAAATAAAACAAGCCGCACGAAAGAATAACAGTCAATAAATTGATAACGTTTGAGGGAACACGTAAAGGAAACTACTAATGGTGAAGGATGAAGTGATTTGCGCAATAACAGCTATTAGAAACTGCGCGCTAGTGTCGGACGGTGCGGCGCACGCGATCCCCTCCCGGTGTCCAACCGTTCAGCACACTGACACATTGGCACTCTACGATGCGACCGGCCGGCCGGCCGCTAGTGCCCGCCAAGCTACCATTCTGGTACAGCTTATTTTTCTCAACTCTATTTTACCCAGAAGCGTTTGCGATCCATAGTGCTTGTACAACTTTACTGCTCACTTACACGTATTGCGAACTAGAATCATTTGTAATACTTATCTGATAACAGGAGTTTGCAGCAATTGATTTATCGATATCGTCTGCATGTTATGCACTCAGGAGCCTTAGGGATGAATTGGATCTAAAGCAAATTAAAGCTGTATATCACGCGCTAGTCGAATCTAGAATAATATAGGTACAGTATTATGGTTTGGGAAAATAGCTTTAGTTTTAGCTATAACTGTCAGAGAGCATTCGTTCTACAGAAACGTGCCATAAGGACACTTTATAAAATTAGGCATTTATTTACATTACCATGTTTATACAATTGCAAAGTATGAATACTAGAATACCTCAGAAGTTCGAACCGCAGGAGGAACGTGAGATTAGAGAGAGCACACGAAGAAAAGATATTAAAAACATAATGGCACCCAAAATTCATCATAGCAAAGCACTGCTCTACGTACCAGGCAGTAGAACGTACGTAGTGGAGTATAAGACCAACTTGTTTCAAGCAAATCTTAAAGCTTCCTGTTAGAAAAATGTTTGTACTCGGTATCTGAAATGACGCCAAATGATGATAAATGGATTTAAAAAAAAATTAGCTTGATAATTATTAATGTATTATAATTTTTTACTAGTTAGTGACTTTGATGTAGTTATGGGTATTTATAGTCATTTGACACCATAACCTGGACAATTTGTTGAACAAATGATAGCGCATAATTTTTAATTCACTGGGTTCAGATTTCAATTGAATCGTTTTTGTTATTGATATATATAAATTTTTAATCACTAGATATAGGTATACCTATTTATTGTTTTTAAATTATCATTGCTATATGGAATCTTTGTGCATGTAATACTATAACATTACTATAATTTAATAATATTGTACTTATTCCAACACTATGCAAATTGTTATGAATAAATAAATAAATGAATGAATGAATGAATGAATGATGGACTCGTGACTAGGGTTGCCAACCATACTTTATAATAAAGTATCCTACTTTATTTTGCTTCACTATACTTTATACTTAAAAAAAAAAGTATCCAAAATACCTTATTTCTGACGTATTATGCGTGATATGGAACGAAATGTTCCTGTTGTGTAAGAGATGTGATTTTCGAACGAATTATAGTGATAAAATGGAATACAAGAGCTGAAAAGTGGCAATATATTATTTAAAAAGTTCATCTGAAGACCTTCCGAATTTCACAAACATTGTTTCTTACCTCCTTTCTGTTCCTGCACATCAACCTTCACCGAGAGAGTTTGCTCTGTGATGAACGCAAAGTGGCGGCAAGAGAGGATTCGAGTACCTGTGAACTTGATATAAGAATATATGATATTTTTACCTGTATCTCATTAATGATTATGAATACTTTTAATATTTTATTCATGTTTAAAATTTTATTATTTTGCATGTCACGCTGTGACAAACATGTCTGCACTTAATTTATTTTGTCATCTTGTATATGCACTTGTTTTGTATGTACACACACATGTTTATGCAAATAAAGCTTATCTTATCTTATCTTGGTCACGCCATCACGCGTGAACGGCTGGACCAATTTCGCTAATTATTATTTTGTTGTGTTTGTTATAATTGTAAGGACAAGGTAGGTATGGTAGATAGGGTAGGTAGGTAGTAGGTTTGGTATGGTAAATAGGCTAGGGTAGGTAAGTAGGTAGGTAGGTGCACAGCTCTTTTATTGGCGGTACGAAGCTACGAAGATCGCCAGGTCAGCCAGTCATTTGATAATTTAGATAAAGATAAAAAATTATTACAGTTTGCCAAAAGCACAAAATAAAATTGTGGAAAATACTTTTTTTCTCTGCTCTTTAGAGATGAATATAGGTACTTAGAGTTACCTACGTTATTTATCAGAAAAAAAGTTGGCAACCCTATTCGTGACGTCGATCGCAACCAGCCCGCCACGTGGACGCGCGGCTCCCTTGACCTCCCTTGACATTCAATTTACACATTTCTGTGCACGAACACGAACCAACCCTGAGGACTGGGTCTTGTCAACGTCGTGGTAATAATAACTTCAAAAGCGGAACTGGTGGTACCTAGCGAGCGGCTGGCGCGAACATGTTTATTGTAGGTAGGCTAGGTACCTACTTAGTTCATGGAGAGTGAAGCAAAAAAATTAAGTAAGCTGTCAATTGAGTAGGTACCGGTTTATTCTTATTGATTGGGATTAGTTTCCAAATTGTATCCATCGTGCGGAACGGGTTTTACGAAGAGACTTCGGAGTTAAGACGTACATTATAAATGTGGAGTTCCAGCGATGGCATCGATTGTGGCTCGCCTGTGGGCGAGGAGGCGGCCGCCGACCGGATCGTGGCGACCTTGGGCCTCAAGGCCGGGCGCCCGCGGGCCGCGCTGTGCTCGGGCGGCTGCCGGCCCGCGCCACGCACCGCTATGCTTCTGCGAGCACTTCGCGATGACCGTGACGTCACAGCATTCATGATTCCAGCTATTTACAGCGCACATGTCCTGTCTGTACCTATACTGTAGGTGTTATACAAATTCGGAATCTACAATTTTAGGTCACTGGAGGCCAGTTTACTGTCATTTATAGATCATACTACTACTAAGTAATCATACTTGCGTATCTTTTGGTTTCAAACTACGACCTTAGAAGCAAGTTGTTGATTCAGTAGGCGAATTGTGTGACTAGCATTACAAGGATTGACCCTGATACGTCAGATGCGTCAGAAAAACTAGACAGAGTGTAATCTTAGCTTTAATCGCTCAGTTTCCTGTAGATCAATAAAAAATAAAACCGCCAGTGATGACGTCACGTTATTTATTACGTGTACATTGAGTGAGGTGCCAGGCGCGGGGCGCGGGGCGCGGGGCTGTCCTATGTCGTGTATCTGAAACCTCTACTAAATAAAATACAATACAATGAGATAAAGAGCGGCGAAGCTTGACAGATGGCCCGCGACCCACTGCAACCTACAAGAGGATCGTGTTATGTAAATGTAATTCTAGGAATTACATTTAGGTGCGTGCGAGTCACTCGCGCACTACATATTGTACAAGCATGTCGGTGCTCATCGGCGATGCAGTGCACTGTGCAACGCTGTGCCGGTCAATGTAATTCTAGTTACTGAAGTGACGCACTTGTTACTATTGTAATTATTTTTATGTTGTATTTATCTTAACAACACTGGTGTTACAAAGATGTAGCTCCTTACTGGTCACGTAGTGTGTGTTATTAACGCTTAGCCCTAACGACCACCTTATCTGTAGGTACCTAAAATGGTAGTCAGTTGCTGGACCAGATATCAAATGTTTACTTTTTAATCGTTTTTGAAAATCTATCTGCAGTGTTAAAACATTAACTGCTATCCCATACATTGAGTCGAGTAATATGCAGTGGCGTGCCTAGGGTATAACAATCCCGGGGTATAGGATGTAGCAAGCCCGACATGCCTACTGGACTGTGAATAAAGTGTGCGCAAATGAGTTCCTCTTATATTAATTTATTTCACTCAACACAATATATTTTTACATAAATAGAGTGATCAGTATAGAAGACCACATAACCAAAGAATACCTACTATTAACATACCTAACTTTAACGACATCTAGCGACCTAAGCGTGTAAAACTACCAAGGAAGTTACAGTACGGAGTATTTATTGATTTGTTGCTTGATAACAGATGGCAGTATAATTCCATAATATAAGTTTCTTTATACCAATTAATTAATTAACTAATAAACCAATTAATTAATTATTTAATTTATACCATAATTTTAACAATCATTTTCAAAATATAAATTAAAATATTTAGCTGAAACTGATTTCATAACGAATAGAAGAGGCACCTACAATGTCAACTTATGAAGTTCAAACCTTTCCGATAGCGTCAACGATTTACATTTAACCTCAGATAAAGAACGCGCTTTTATCTAAGCATTTAGCACATTTAACATGAATGACTACTGAAAACACTTGTAGGCATAGCTACAAGAGCAACAACTGAACACTTTTTAAACCATCACAAGGGACACTTACGTACCTAGGTATGTTTCCGCAGTAATTTTCTTTATCACAACACAACTGTTATCTCTAAATCACGGCAAACACTAAATTGGAAATACTTACACCAATACTTCTTTTTAAACTTAAAAAAGAAGTGAAAAGCGACTTCAAAAAACTAAAAAGGATAAAATAAAAATAAAATAAAGTAATTTTCTTAAAAAAATTAACTGCTTCAGAAGCAGGTGCCGTTGCCCAGCTAAGGTGCATGGAACAATGAAAGGCCAAGACTTCGGAAGCTGTTAAGTTTAAAAAAAAAAATATTTTATACTTTTTAGAACCCCAACATTTCAATTGGAACCCATGTTCACAGAGACATGAAGAGAATCTGAGATATTCCAAAAAACTGTATGTCACCATCTAAAAACCAAGATTGTTACTTTAGCGGCGATTTATTTTAGTTGAAACATTCGGATTTTTAATCGGGAGCGCCGTTTAATCTCTAAGATAAGATAAGATAAGATAAGATATTCTTTATTTGTTTAAACATGGTGTACATACAAAGCATGCAAGATATTAAACAACAATAAATTATGTTCCGTCATGTTCAGCCGCATATAGTGGCGTACAAATTAGTGATGAGAAATGGTTTGAGCATAATTTGTGTCAGTCATTAAAATAAATTAGTAATGAATTCCAATTATTTGCAAAACAAATTAAATATAATTTATAACAAATTTAAATTTATATATTCAACTAGAGGTCGCGCGCTGCGCGGGCCGCGAGCGGCCCGCGAGGTGGTTTTAGGTGGAGGTTGTAACATGACGTAAAATAAATATGATATTTGGTTTTGACTCCGCCATCTTGGATTTTTATGACCCCCACCGGAAAGCCCCCATCGTCCTCTATGACATTTGGTCGAGCACCCCCCCACTATCTCTAACGGTTGCGGAACGGTGAGCGTTTCAATTTTGTATGGCCGCCATCTTTTTTTGTATGGAAGCCATCTTTTTTTCACCGGCTCGTCAAACGGCCCAAGATCCTTGACATTTTTAGTTACGGCAGTATGGGTGTGCGACTTGCCGTTTTCGAAATCCCTATGGCTGTTCCGGTCAGGGTCCCTGTTAGGTCATTTCTCACTGGATCTCCCTCTATACGACTGTCATACATGACTTTTACCCCCGCGGCTCCTTCTGGGAGAACAATTGAGTGAAAATCCAAAATGAACACTTGTATGGCGGCCATGTTTTTTTGTATGGAAACCATCTTTTTTTCATCGACTCGTCCATCGGCCCGTTCCAAAAAAAGCTTTTGTATGGCGGCCATATTGAAAAATGGCGGAAAAGAAAAGTCGATCCCGTATTATGAATCGGTGCCCCCGAAAACCCCAGGATACCAATTTTCAGCCAGATCGGACCATTTTTTTTTTGGTGGCCATTTTGAATCCACCATCTTGGATTTTTATCACGACTACAAGAAAGCTCCACTCATCCTCTATGATATTTGGTCGAGCACCCCCCCTCTATCTCTAACGGTTTCGGAACGGTGAGGGTTTCGAAAAAGTAGAGGTCGCGCAGTGCGCGGCCCGCGGGTGGTGGTTTTGGTGGAGCTCTTTAATTAACTTAAAAAAAATAAAAACATGCTTTTGAAAGTGCCTGCAAAGGCTCAGTTGTAATAAAAAACTTCGACTTCGACTTCGGCTTCGGCTTCGGCTCCGACTTTGACCTTGACCTTGACTTTGACTTTGACTTCGACATCGACTTTGAATTCGACTTTGACTTTGACTTTAATTTTCGTTTTCTTCCCAGCAGACCCATTCATTTGATACCCATATCATAATGGTAGATAAGAAAATTTTGTCTACCATCTTGGTTGGAGCGTCCGCCATATTGAATTAAGTGTGACGTTATATTACTTTTCGTAGTCTTCTCAGCAAACCCTTTCATTTGATACCCATATCATGGTAGTGCATAATACATATGTAGTCCGCCATATTGGATTTAGAATAACGTCAGTTATCTAACTATGCATTGTCATCCTAACTAAACGTGTGTGCAAAAGTTCAACTCAATCGGAAACCGCGAAGTGGGTCAAATTTAACATCCAAGATTTTCTTACATAGTTAGTTAGTTACAGGTGAAGCTAATAAAAGCGTTAAAAAAAAAGGTGGAAATAAATTTCGATCCTGGATAATGAATCGGTGCCCCCAAAAACCCAAAGACGCCAATTTTCAGCCCGATCGGAATATATTGTTTTGGCCGCCATTTTGAATCGGCCATCTTGGATTTTTATGAACACAACCGGAAGGCCCTTTCATCCTCTATGACATTGGTTCGAGCAACCCCCCGCTATCTCTAACATTTTCGGAGTGGAGGGCATTTCTATTTTATATGGCGGCCATGGTTTTTGTATGGAAGCCATCTTTTTTTTACCAACTCGTCAATCGGCCCGAGATCCTACAAATTTTTTGTTGCGGCACTATGGGTGTGCGCTTTGCCGTTTTTGAGATCCGTAGGGCAGTTCTGGTCAAGGTTCCACTTTAAGGTCTTATCGGATTTTTCCTGAAATCACTGAACCCCTTCTATACGACTCCCAATCATCACTTTAACCCCCCACGACTCCTTCTGGGAGAACAATCGCTCCAAACGAAGCGTGTGTATGGCGGCCATATTGAAAAATAGCGGAGAAAAAAGTCGATCCCAGATTATGAATCGGTGCCCTCAAAAACCACCAGCCGCCAACTTTCAGTCGAGTACGACTTGCTGTTTTCGAGATACGTAGGGTGGTACTGGTCAGGGTTCCACTTTCAGGCCATTTCGGACTTTTCCTTAACTCCCTGGACCTCCTTTTATACGACTCCCATACATGACTTTTACCCCCCGCGGCTCCTTCTGGGAGAACAATTGCTCCTAAAGAAACACTTGTATGGCGGCCATGTTTTTTTGTATGGAAGCCATCTTTTTTTCAGCGGCTTGACGATCTGACCAGAGTACTCGACATTTTTAGTTCCGGCAGTATGGGTGTGCGACTTCTCATTTTCGAGATCCTTAGGGCAGTTCCGATCAGCGTTCCACTCTCAGGTCATTTCGGACTTTTCCTGAACTCATAGGACCCCCTTCTATACGACTCCCATACATAACTTTTACTTCCCATGGCTCCTACTGGGAGAATAATTGTGTGAAAATCCAAAATGAACACTTGTATTGCGGCCACGTTTTTTTGTATGGAAGCGATCTTTTTTTTACCAGCTCATCAATCGACTCAAGGTCCTACACATTTTTAGTTCAGGCAGTATGGGTGTGCGACTTCTCGTTTTCGAGATCCGTGGGGCAGTTCCGGTCAGCGTTCCACTTTCAGGTCATTTCGGACTTTTTCTGAACTCATAAGACCCCCTTCTATATGACTCCCGTACATGAATTTTACCTTCCACGGCTCCGCCTCGGAGAGCAATTGTGTGAAAAATCCAAAATGAACACTTGTATGGCGGCCATATTTTTTTGTATGGAAGCCATCTGTTTTTCACCGGCTCGATGATCGACCCAGGGTCTTGAACATTTTTAGTTCCGGCACTATTGGTCTGCGATTTGCCATTTTTGAGATCCGTGGGGCAGTTCTGGTCATGGTTCCATTTTCAGGTCATTTCGGACTTTTCCTGAACTCATAAGACCTCCTTCTATACGACTCCCATACATGACTTTTACCCCCACGACTCCTTCTGGGAGAACAATTGAGTGAAAATCCAAAATGAACACTTGTATGGCGGCTATGTTTTTTTTGTATGGAAGTCATCTTTTTTTCACCGGCTCGTCAATTGACCCAGGGTCCTCGACATTTTTAGTTCCGGCAGTATGAGTGTGCGATTTGCTGTTTTCGAGATCCGTAGGGCAGTTCCGGTCAGAGTTCCACTTTAAGGCCATTTTAGATTTTTCTTAAACTCACAGGACCCTCTTCTATACGACTCCCATACATGACTTTTACCCCCCGCAGCTCCTTCCGGGAGAACAATTGCTCCAAAAGATGCGTTTGTATGGCGGCCATATTGAAAAATTGTGGAAAAAAAAAGTCAACCCCGGATTATTAATCGGTGCCCCCGAAAACCCCCGGACGCCAATTTTCAGCCGGCTCGGAGCAACTTTATTTACGGCCGCCATTTTGAATCCGCCATCTTGGATTTTTATGACCACCACCGGAAAGCCCCCTCCATCTTCTACGAAAATGGTTCGAGCACCCCCCCGCTATCTCTAACGGTTTCGGGACGGTAAGCGCTTGAATTTTGTATGGCCGCCATTTTTTTTGTATGGAAGCCATCTTTTTTTCACCGGCTCGTCAATCGACCCAGGGTCCTTGACATTTTTAGTTCCGGCACTATGGGTGTGCGAATTGCCATTTTCGAGATCCGTAGGGCAGTTCCGGTCAGCGTTCCACTATCAGGTCATTTCGGACTTTTCCTAAACTCACAAGACTCCCCTCTATACGACTCCCATACTTTTAGAGGTTTTATATCAGCATGTTAAAAAGATGTTTTCAATCTGACATCTGAATTTTTACTGTTCTATTTGACGTCTTCGGAGTAAATTTTATTTCTCATATAATTCCGTTCTTTTTCTTTACCTATTTTCCATACTGCTAAACATCCACCCTCCAAAAGGTTATGGGCCCAGGAGATACGATGCAGACGCGGATCGAGTTATTAAATAAAAATAATTACGACACTTGGAAAATTCAGGTACGAGCCTTACTTATAAAAAGTGATAATTGGGACTATGTAAGTGGGCGAAATGAAAAACCGGATGAGGAGACTGCTAATGAATTAGAACTGAGGAAGTGGTTGATGAATGATGAAAAGGCGAAGGCAGACCTAATATTAGCTATCAGTCCCAGTGAGCTAAAACATATTCGGGGATGTTCCACATCTAGAGAAATATGGTCAAAGCTTGAGGCTACATTATGCTTCCAAAGGTCCTGCGAGGAAAGCTATTTTATTGAAGGAACTTACTTTAAGTCACATGAAGGAGGGTGACGATATGAGCAATCACCTATCTAAGTTTATAGATGCCGTGGATAAACTCGGTGATATGAATATAAAAATTCATAGTGATTTATTGTCGATTTTGCTGCTATATAGCCTGCCTGAATCATATACAACCTTTCGATGTGCAATGGAGTCGCGTGATGAACTACCTGATATAGAATTTTTGAAGATAAAAATTCTGGAGGAAGACATGTCAAGGCGACAGTTGAGTACAAGCACGACAGAGGTACAAGGTGCGATGTACGTAAAACGAAGTGGACCTAAGAGAAAATCGAAAACAAACCCGAATACGACGATTTCCAACCAAAGTTTTAAGTATAAATGTTACAAATGTCATAATGTCGGACATAAGGCTTCTGAATGTCACTTAAAGACAAGAAACCAGGAGACAAGGTGTGCAACTGAAATAGAAGAACCAATAAGTGAATGTTTAGATGTATTTAATTGTTTAAATGTTTCAGATGTGATTAATAAGCAATCATGGGTTCTTGACAGCGGCTGTACATCCCATCTCTGTAACGACAAAGGCATGTTTAATGATACGTTGTTACCTTATGGAGGAAAGTTGAACCTTGCTTGTAATCTGTCAACAAATGTTAACGGTAAGGGTAGCGTTAGATTATGCACTGCGAATACGAATAATACGCGACATATTGAGCTTCGTGACACCTTATATGTTCCTGATCTTAGGAGCAATCTAATATCAGTAGCTAAAATCACGGATAAGGGGCATGTAGTCACTTTTGACAAAGATGCTGCTTATGTAACTGATGCTAATGGCACTGTGAAAATGACTGCTGAAAGGATAGGAAATTTATATTATGTGAGAAAAGTAAATGATGTGATGATGAATGCTAGGAATGTAGATTTACGTTTATGGCATGAGCGTATGGGGCATTTGAATGCAAGAGATCTAATGAAGCTACTGAATAGTAGTGGTTTTGACGTAAGGGAAGAAGATCTAAAAGAAGTATATAATTGTGGTGTTTGTGTGAAAGGTAAAATGAGTGTATTACCATTTTTGAGGTCTAACGGTCCATGTAATGAGTTATTAAGATTGATACATTCCGATGTAGTTGGTCCAATGAAAAATACATCTCTTGGCGGAGCAAAATACTTTGTCACTTTTATTGATGACAGTACACGTTGGTGTGAAGTGTACCTTTTAAGCAAGAAAAGTGAAGTATTAAACACGTTTAAGACTTACAAGAGTTATGTTGAGAAACAGACTGGTAGAAAGATTAAATCTCTACAAAGTGATAATGGTGGAGAGTATTGTAATAAAGAATTTGAACAATTCTTAAAGGAAGAAGGTATTCAGCAAAGACTTACTGTACCTCACACTCCACAAATGAACGGGGTGAGTGAGCGTATGAATCGCACATTGGTGGAAATGGCGAGATGCATGTTGTTATCATCTGGCTTGTCTACAGGTTTTTGGGCTGATGCAGTAGCGACCGCTTGTTATGTAAGAAACCGATGTCCTACTAGCAGCTTGAATGGCGATACGCCGTATCAAAGATGGTATGGAAAACCAGCGAAACTAGAAGACCTTCGTAGCTTCGGAACAAAAGCGTTTGTTTTAGACAAGACACCAGGAAAAGATAAATTTTATGCTCGTGCTCGAGAAGGAGTAATGATTGGATACCCAAAGACTTCGAAAGGTTACAGAATCTGGGTACCGGCTGAAAATAAAGTTGTTATTGCCAGAGACGTAAAATTTCATGAAAATTCTTCAAATATTAAGGTAAGGAACGATTCTAAAGTTTTATTAGAAGTGACCAAAGAAAAAGATGAATTGAAAGAAGAGGAAAATTATAGAGAATTTGATATAGTTTTACCTAAACAAATAAAATTGTCAAATATTGACGAAGAAATACAGTCTAATGCCAATAATAGGATTGATATTGGTGATCATGAACAAGTTGATCAAGGATTAGATATCAATTCAAGCCAGCAATTGACAGATAGGTTCACTGTGGATAGTGATGAGATACCTAATGAGAGTAATATAAATCATATTAGTGAAGGTGGGACACCGAGACTTAAACGTGGTCCTGGAAGACCAAAGCTGTTGAAAGGTCAATGTGGAAGACCGAAAAAGGTTTATCATATGCAACCAGATACAAGTGAAGAGGCAAATATAGAACCAAATCAACAGGATGATGAGATGGAATACTTTTCAGCGGCAGCAGAAATTTCACTTGATGAAGTATTGAAAAGTGATGAACGCAATGGCTGGGAGGAAGCTATTCTATCTGAAATTAAAAGTCTTGTGAAGAATGATACTTGGGATATAGTAAAAAAACCGATGGATCGTCGAGTCGTAGGGTGTCGATATGTTTTAACTATAAAACAAAACATCGATGGGACGGAGAAAAAGAAGGCACGACTAGTAGCAAAGGGCTATAGTCAGAAGTATGGTGTTGACTACCATAGAACCTTCGCTCCAGTGGCTAGACTTCAAACGATCAGATTGCTATGTGCTCTTGCTGCTGAAAAAAATCTAGAAATACATCAAATGGACATAAATACGGCATACTTGAACGGATCCCTGGAAGAAGAAGTTTACATGCAAGTTCCTGAGCTTTTAAAGGATAGTCTTCGTAAACTGATGAAGGAAGAAAGTCGAAGTTCTGCTGTAGGAAAGCGCGCTAGGCGTATGTTCAAAGATCTGGAGGAAGGAGGCAATATCTGTCGATTGAAAAGATCTTTGTACGGTTTGAAGCAAGCAGGTCGGCAATGGTATCTAAAGTTGGATGAAAAACTGAAGATGTTTGGTTTGAAACGAACTATAAATGAGCCATGTATGTATCACATGAAGAGAGAAGATGGTGCAATGCTCTTAGTGACCATATATGTCGATGACATATTAGTGGCAAGTCAGGATAGAACGTGGATAGACACTTTTAAAAAGGATCTAGCTAATAAATTTGAGTTAAAAGATTTTGGTACTGCCAAATACTGTTTGGGTATTAAGATTGAGAAAAAGGATAATGTAATTTCTTT
Organism: Allophyes oxyacanthae; assembly: GCA_932294325.1. Classification (NCBI taxonomy): domain Eukaryota; kingdom Metazoa; phylum Arthropoda; class Insecta; order Lepidoptera; family Noctuidae; genus Allophyes; species Allophyes oxyacanthae. The sequence goes on from OW028631.1 coordinate 12,383,447, forward strand.
GTCGCAAAAGCAGTATATTAATGACCTTCTTAAGAAATACAACATGGATAAATGCAATCCTGTTTCGACGCCATTGGAAATAGGACAAAAGTTTGAAATTAATAAGGAAGACACGAACGAAGTGTGGCCTTATCGTGAACTGATAGGTGGTCTTATGTATTTGAGTGTAGGAACGAGGCCTGACATATCTCATGCTGTTTCTAAGCTTGCTCAGTTTACTACATGTCCTAAGAAATGTCATTGGATTGCGGCGAAACGTATTCTTCGTTATTTGAAGAAAACAATTAATTATTGTCTTGTTTATAAAAAGACTAGTAAAAGTTTGCAAGGTTTTGCGGATGCGGATTGGGGTAACTGTTTGATGGATAGATGTTCATATTCAGGTTACGCATTCATACTAGGTGGTGCGGCCATTTCGTGGAAATCTCAGAAGCAGAGAACAGTAGCTACTTCATCCACTGAGGCCGAGTATGTAAGTTTGAGTGAAGCCATGAAGGAAGCAGTATACTTGAATAGCTTACTTAGCGAACTTAATTTATGTAATATGTCACATGTGTCAATGTACGTAGACAATCAAGGAGCCATTTGTCTAGCAAGAGATCCTGTGTTTCATAGTCGTAGTAAGCACATTGACATAAGATGTCATTATATCAGGGACGTACTCAGGGACAAACCAGTGGTTCTTAAATATTTGTCGACCGATCACATGTTGGCAGATATTCTAACAAAAGCCTTGTCTGTTTGTAAGCATATTAAGTGCGTAACAGAGTTGGGAGTACATGCTGATTAAGGGGGCGTTTTAGAGGTTTTATATCAGCATGTTAAAAAGATGTTTTCAATCTGACATCTGAATTTTTACTGTTCTATTTGACGTCTTCGGAGTAAATTTTATTTCTCATATAATTCCGTTCTTTTTCTTTACCTATTTTCCATACTGCTAAACATCCACCCTCCAAAACATACATCACTTTTACCCCCGGCGGCTGCTTCTGGAAGAACAATTGGGTCAAAATCCAAAATGAACACTTGTATGGCGGCCATCTTGAAAAATGGCGGAAAGAAAAATTTGATCCCGGATTATGAATCGGTGCCCCCGAAAACCCCCGGATGCCAATTTTCAGCCGGCCCGGACCATATTTTTTTTTGGCCGCCATTTTGAATCCGCCATCTTGGATTTTTATGACCCCCACCGGAAAGCCCCCGTCGTCCTCTATGACATTTGGTCGAGCACCCCCCCGCTATCTCCAACGGTTTCGGAACGGTGAGCGTTTCAATTTTGTATGGCCGCCATCTTTTTTTGTATGGAAGCCATCTTTTTTTCACCGGCTCGTCAATCGACCCAGGGTCCTCGACATTTTTAGTTGCAGCAGTATGGGTGTGCGACTTGTAATTTTCGAGATCCGTAGGGCAGTTCCGGTCAGCGTTCCACTTTCAGGTCATTTCGGATTTTTCCCGGACTCACTGGACCTCAAGGTTTATGACTTTATGTATGACTTGTACCCCCCACGGCTCCTTCTGGGAGAACAATTATGTCAATGAGTGAGTGAGTCAGTGGTAATCGAGCTTTATATATTAGAGACTAGAGGTCGCGCGGTGCGCGGGCCGCGAGCGGCCCGCGAGGGCTTTTTAGGTGGGGTTTGTAACATGACGCAAAATAAATATGATATTTGATTTTGTATGGCAGCCATGTTTTTTTGTATGAAAGCCATCTTTTTTTACCAGCTTGTCAATCGACCCAAGGTCCTACACATTTTTAGTTCGGGCAGTATGGGTGTGCGACTTCTCATTTTCGAGATCCGTGGGGCAGTTCCGGTCAGCGTTCCACTTTTAGGTTATTTCGGTTTTTTGCTGAACTCCCTGGACCTCCCTCTATACGTCTCCCATACATCACTTTTACCCCCCGCGGCTCCTTCCGGGAGAACAATTGAGTGAAAATCCAAAAATGAACACTTGTATGGCGGCCATGTTTTTTTGTATAGTAGCCATGATTTTTTACCAGTTCGTCGATCCACCCAAGGTCCTTGACACTTTTAGTTCTGGCAGTATAGGTCTGCGGCTTTCCGTTTTCGAAATCCGTAGGGCTGTTCCAGTCAGGGTTCGACTTTCAGGTCATTTCTCACTGGGCCTCTCTCTGTACGACTCCCACACATGACTTTTACCCCCCATGACTCCTTCTGGGAGAACAATTGCTCCAAAACATGCGTTTGTATGGCGGCCATATTGAAAAATGGCGAAAAAAAAAATGTTGGTCCCGGATTATGAATCGGTGCCCCCGAAAACCTCAGGACGCCAATTTTCAGCCAGATCGGACCATATTTTTTGTTGGCCGCCATTTTGAATCCGCCATCTTGGATTTTTATCACGACCACCGAAAAGCCCCTCTCGTCCTCGATGATATTTGGTCGAGCACCCCCACTCTATCTCTAACGGTTTCGAAACGGTTAGGGTTTAAAAAGCTTAGAAGTCGCGCGGTGCGCGGGCCGCGGGCGGCCCGCGGAGGTTGTGGTGGAACACTTAAATTAACTTAAAAAAAAAAAAAAACACGATTTGGAAAGTGCTTTGACGTTGACTTTATTTTTCGTTTTCTTCCCAGCAGACCCTTTCATTTGGTACCCATATCAGGTTGGTAGATAAGAAAATTTTGTCTACCATCTTGGGGCGTCCGCCATATTGAATTAAGTGTGACGTTATTTTAGTTTCGTACTCTTCTCAGCAAACCCTTTCATTTGATACCCATATCATGGTAGTGCATAATACATAAGTAGTCCGCCATATTGGATTTAGAATGACGTCAGTTATCTAACTATGCATTGTCATCCTAACTAAACGTGTGTGCAAAATCTCACCTCAATCGGAAACCGCGAAGTGGGTCAAATTTAACTTCCAAGATTTTCTTACATAGTTACAGGTGAAGCTAATAAAAGCGTGTTAAGAGGCGTTTGTATGGCAGCCATGTTTTTTTGTATAAAAACCCATCTTTTTTTTACCAGCTCGTCAATCGACCCAAGGTCCTACACATTTTTAGTTCGGCCAGTACGGGTGTGCGACTTCTCATTTTGGAGATCCGTGGGGCAGTTCCGGTCAGCGTTCCACTTTCAGGTCATTTTGGACTTTTTCTGAACTCATAGGACCCCCTTCTATACGACTCCTATACATCAGTTTTACCCCCGAAGGCTCCTTCTGGGAGAACAATTGAGTGAAATTTCAAAATGAACACTTGTATGGCGGCCATGTTTTTTTGTATGGAAGCCATCTTTTTTCACCGGCTCGTCGATCGGCCCAGGGTCTTTGACATTTTTAGTTCCGGCACAGTGGGTGTGCGACTTCTCATTTTCGAGATCCGTGGGGCAGTTCCGGTCAGCGTTCCACTTTTAGGTTGTTTCGGACTTTTCCTGAACTCATAAGACACGACTCCCATACATAACTTTTACCTCCCATGGCTCCTACTGGGAGAACAACTGTGTGAAAATCCAAAATGAACACTTGTATGGCGGCCATGTGTTTTTGTATGGAAGCCATATTTTTTTCACCAGATCGTCGATCGGCTCAGGGTCTTTGATATTTTTAGTTCCGGCACAGTGGGTGTGTTACTTATAGTTTTTGAGATCTGTAAGGCAGTTCCAGTAAGCGTTCCACTTTCAGGTCATTCTGGACTTTTTCTAAACTCTTAGGACCCCTTTCCATATGACTTCCATACATGACTTTTACCTCCCACGGTTCCTTCTCGGAGAGCAATTGCGTGTAAAGTTCAAAATGAACACTTGTATGGCAGCCATGTTTTTTTTATGGAAGCCATCTTTTTTCACCGGCTCGACGATCTGACCAGGCTCCTCGACATTTTTAGTTGCGGCAACCTCGGTCTGCGACTTGTAGTTTTCGAGATCCGTAGGGCTGTTCCAGTCAGGGTTCCACTTTCAGGTCATTTCGGATTTTTCTGAACTCACTGGATCCCGTTCTATACAACTCCCATACGTGACTTTTACCCCCCGCGGCTCCTTTGGGAGAACACTTGCTCCGAAAGAAGCGTTTGTATGGCGGCCATGTTTTTTTGTATGGAAGCCATATTTTTTTCACCAGATCGTCGATCGGCTCAGGGTCTTTGATATTTTTAGTTCCGGCACAGTGGGTGTGCGACTTATAGTTTTTGAGATCTGTAAGGCAGTTCGAGTAAGCGTTCCACTTTCAGGTCATTCTGGACTTTTTCTAAACTCTTTGGACCCCTTTCCATATGACTTCCATACATGACTTTTACCTCCCACGGTTCCTTCTCGGAAAGCAATTGCGTGTAAGGTTCAAAATGAACACTTGTATGGCGGCCATTTTTTTTTGTATGAAAACCATCTATTTTTCTCCGGCACGTCAAACGGCCCAAGGTCCTCGATATTTTTAGTTCAGGCGGTATAGGTCTGCGATTTGTTATTTTCGAGATCCGTGGGGCAGTTCCGGTCAGCGTTCCACTTTCAGGTCATTTCGGACTTTTCCTAAACTCACAGGAACCCCCTCTGTACGACTCCCATACATCACTTTTACCCCCCGCAGCTCCTTCCGGGAGAACAATTGCTCCAAAAGATGCGTTTGTATGGCGGCCATATTGAAAAATGGCGGAAAAAAAAAGTCGGCCCCGGATTATGAATCGGTGCCCCCGAAAACCCCCGGACGCCAATTTTCAGCCGGCTCGCAGTAACTTTTTTTTCAGCCGCCATTTTGAATCCGCCATCTTGGATTTTTATGACAACCACCGGAAAGCCCCCTCTATTTTCTATGAAATTAGTTCGAGCACCCCCCCGCTATCTCTAACGGTTTCGGAACGCTGAGGGTTTGAATTTTGTATGGCGGCCATGTTTTTTTGTATGGAAGCCATTTTTTTTTACCGGCTCGTCCATCGGCCCAGGGTCCTTGATATTTTTAGTTCCGGCGGTATAGCATTGCGACTTGTAATTTTCGAGATCCGTAGGGCAGTTCCGGTCAGCCCTCCACTTTCAGGTAATTTCGGACTTTTCCTAAACTCACAGGACCCCCCTCTATACGACTCCCATACGTCACTTTTACCCCCCATGGCTCCTCCTGGGAGAACAATTGGGTGAAAATCCAAAATGAACACTTGTATGGCGGCCATGTTTTTTTGTATGGAAGCCATCTTTTTTCACCGGCTCGTCGATCGGCCCAGGGTCTTTGACATTTTTAGTTCCGGCACAGTGGGTGTGCGACTTATAGTTTTTGAGATCCGTAGGGCAGTTCCAGTAAGCGTTCCACTTTCAGGTCATTCTGGACTTTTTCTAAACTCTTAGGACCCCCTTCTATATGACTCCCTTACATCACTTTTACCCCCCACGACTCCTTCTGGGAGAACAATTGTGTGAAAATCCAAAATGAACACTTGTATGGCGGCCATGTTTTTTTGTATGGAAGCCATCTTTTTACCACCGGCTCGTGCATCGGCCCAGGGTCTTCGACATTTTTAGTTCCGGCGGTATAGCATTGCGACTTGTAATTTTCGAGATCCGTAGTGCAGTTCCGGTCATCGTTCCACGTTCAGGTCATTTCGGATTTTCCCTGAACTCATTGGACCGCCTTCTATGCGACTCCCATACATGACTTTTACCCCCCGCGGCTCCTTCCGGGAGAACAATTGCTCCAAAAGATGCGTTTGTATGGCGGCCATATTGAAAAATGGCGGAAAAAAAAAGTCGATCCCGGATTATGAATCGGTGCTCCCGAAAACCGCCGGACGCCAATTTTCAGCCGGCTCGGAGCAACTTTTATTCGGCCGCCATTTTGAATCCGCCATCTTGGATTTTTATGACCACCACCGGAAAGTCCCCTCCATCCTCTATGAAATTGGTTCGAGCACCCCCCAGCTATCTCTAACGGTTTCGGAACGCTGAGCGTTTGAATTTTGTATGGCGGCCATGTTTTTTTGTATGGAAGCCATCTTTTTTTCACCGGCTCGTCAAACGGCCCAGGGTCCTTGACATTTTTAGTTCCAGCACTGTAGGTCTGCGACTTGTAATTTTCGAGATCCGTAGGGCACTTCCGGTCAGCGTTTCACTTTCAGGTCATTTCGGACTTTTCCTAAACTCACAGGACCCCCCTCTATACGACTCCCATACATCACTTTTACCCCCCACGGCTCCTTCTGGGAGAACAATTGGGTGAAAATCCAAAATGAACACTTGTATGGCGGCCATCTTGAAAAATGGCGGAAAGAAAAATTTGATCCCGGATTATGAATCGGTGCCCCCGAAAACCCCCGGATGCCAATTTTCAGCCGGCCCGGACCATTTTTTTTTTGGCCGCCATTTTTAATCCGCCATCTTGGATTTTTATGACCACCACCGGAAAGCCCTCTCCATTCTCAATGACATTAGTTCGACCACCCCCCCGCTATCTCTAACGGTTTCGGAACGCTGAGCGTTTGAATTTTGTATGACAGCCATGTTTTTTTGTATGGAAGCCTTCTTTTTTTCACCGGCTCGTCAAACGGCCCAGGGTCCTTGACATTTTTAGTTCCAGCACTGTATGTCTGCGACTTGTAATTTTCGAGATCCGTAGGGCAGTTCTGGTCAGCGTTCCACTTTCAGGTCATTTCGGACTTTTCCTGAAGTCACAGGACCCCCCTCTATACGACTCCGATACATGACTTTTACCCCCCAAGGCTCCTTCTGGGAGAACAATTGGGTGATAATCCAAAATGAACACTTGTATGGCGGCCATCTTGAAAAATGACGGAAAGAAAAATTTGACCCCGGATTATGAATCGGTGCCCCCGAAAACCCCCGGGCGCCAATTTTCAGCCGGCTCGGACCACATTTTTTTTTGGCCGCCATTTTTAATCCGCCATCTTGGATTTTTATGACCCCCACCGGAAAGCCCCCGTCGTCCTCTATGACATTTGGTCGAACACCCCCCCACTATCTCCAACGGTTTCGGAACGGTGAGCGTTTCCATTTTGTATGGCCGCCATCTTTTTTTGTATGGACGCCATCTTTTTTTCACCGGCTCGTCAAACGGCCCAGGGTTCTTGACATTTTTAGTTCAAGCACTATAGGTCTGCGACTTGTAATTTTCGAGATCCGTAGGGCAGTTCCGGTCAGGGTTCCACTTTCAGGTCATTTCGGATTTTTCCCGGACTCACTGGACCTCAAGGTTTACGACTCCCATACATTACTTTAACCCCCCACGGCTCCTTCTGGGAGAACAATTATGTCAATGAGTGAGTCAGTGAGTCAGTGGTAATCGAGCTTTATATAAGTAAACTAGAGGTCGCGCGGGTGCGCGGGCCGCATGCGGCCCGCGAGGGCTTTTTAGGTGGTGCTTGTAACATAACTTAAAAAAAATATGATTTTTGATTTTGTATGGCAGCCATGTTTTTTTGTATGGAAACCATCTTTTTTTCACCGGCTCGTAAAGCGGCCGAAGGTCCTCGACATTTTTAGTTCCGGCAGTATGGGTGTGCGACTTTTCATTTTCGAGATCCGTAGAGCAGTTCCGGTCAGTGTTCCACTTTCAGGTCTTTTCGGACTTTTCTTAAACTCACAGGACCCCCTTCTATACGACTCCCATACATCACTTTTACCCCCGGCGGCTGCTTCTGGGAGAACAATTGGGTGATAATCCAAAATGAACATTTGTATGGCGGCCATATTGAAAAATGGCGGAAAAAAAAATTTGATTCCGGATTATGAATCGGTGCCCCCGAAAACCCCCGGATGCCAATTTTCAGCCGGCTCGGACCATTTTTTTTTTGGCCGCCATTTTGAATCCGCCATCTTGGATTTTTATGACCCCCACCGGAAAGCCCCCGTCGTCCTCTATGACATTTGGTCGAACACCCCCCCACTATCTTCAACGGTTTCGGAACGGTGAGCGTTTCCATTTTGTATGGCCGCCATCTTTTTTTGTATGGACGCCATCTTTTTTTCACCGGCTCGTCAAAAGGCCCAGGGTTCTTGACATTTTTAGTTCTGGCAGTGTGGGTGTTCGACTTGCCATTTTCGAGATCCGTAGGGCAGTTCCGGTCAGGGTTCCACTTTCAGGTCATTTCGGATTTTTCCCGGACTCACTGGACCTCAAAGTTTACGACCCCCATACATGACTTTTACCCCCCACGGCTCCTTCTGGGAGAACAATTGTGTCAATGAGTCAGTCAGTCAGTCAGTCAGTCAGTGGTAATCGAGCTTTATATATATAGTCAATATTAACATCAATTACACAAAATTATGTCATTACATTATGGAATTAATATTATTATAAAGTTCAATGTCAGTAAAATTATAGGATAATTATTAGATATTAAAAGCAAAAAAGAGTAGGAATTGGCAAATTCATTGATTCATATGCCTCGGGTATAACTAAAAATTTCCTTCGTTCAAAAAATCCGAGATACTATAATACACTTTTCCTCCTAAAAAAACCTTCAACTTTTTTTTAAGTTCACAAATATTCAATATTTTCCATGTATTGGGCAATTTATTGAAAATAGTTGGAGCCATGCAAAAGACACTCCTACGCATAAGCGTTGTTTTAGCTTCATGAAGGCAGAGCCTGCAATTATCGCGTCTATTCCTAGGAAATGTGTCTGACAGGAGCGGAAATAAGTTCCAATTGGACTTGACGAACATTATTATTTCCAAGACATATAACGAGGGCAATGTTAATATATTGTATTTTTTAAAGTACGGCTTGCAACTGTCTGTTTTTTTAAGTCTAAACATTGACCTAATGCACCTTTTTTGGGCACGGAACAATATTTCGTTATCCGTGCTATTCCCCCAAAATATAACTCCGTATCTGATAATTGACTCAGCTAAACCATAGTAGGCAGTAAGCAGTGCATCTGTATTGATAACCGCTGAGAGTTTGTGCAAGGCATAAGCAGCACTGCATGTTCTTTTATTAAGCATTTCTATGTGCGGTTTCCAGTTTAATTTACAATCAATCATTAATCCAAGAAATTTTGTAACGTTAGCTTCAGCAATACGTGTCTCATTAAAATGTATATTAAGATTTTGAATTGCGTGTGAACGCTGATAAAAATGGATTATCTTAGTCTTATTTAAATTAATTTTCAAATTATTATTATTTAGCCAATTTATAATAGATGTTAGGGAATTATTAATGTCAAGTTCGTATATGTCTTTATTCTTACAAGCTATTGTCACTGTGCTGTCGTCAGCAAATAGTGTCATAGGCTGTTTCGTTGCTTTAGGTAGGTCATTTATATACAAGGTAAACAAGAGTGGCCCCAGTACACTACCTTGGGGCACCCCATATACAAGCTCTCGTTCTTCTGATCTAAAGATTTCTTCTTGCTTAGTTGTTTTATTTATTTTACCAATTTCTGTGATTTGTTTACGACTAAGAAGATATGATTTAATTAGATCCAGAACATTACCTCTAATACCATAAGCTTCAAGTTTTTTTGTTAGAGAACCGTGGTGGACGTAATCGAAAGCTTGCGTCATATCACAGAACACAGCACAAACTGGTGTTCTCTTATCTACATTCAACATGACAATATGCAGAAACTCGTAAATAGCCAAATTAATGCTTTTATTTTTCCGAAATCCCTTCTGTTCGTCAACTACGTCTCTACGACATACAAGTTATACCCATAGCATCCAGGACATCCATACCAAATGATTTTAGATTTTTGTGAGCAAACGTGTTATAATCACCGCGCTAGACTTAAAAATCGCAAACATGAGCAAACTGTAAGGATATAGTTACAGTTAAATGAAATGGGTATAAAAGAAAATAACGAAAAAGTTTTAATTTTTCTTCAAAATTACCTGAGAAACCGGTTTTTAGATACCTATTCGGTTAAACCGATTTGCATTGCCTATTCCTTTTACACGTTATTGAAAAAATGAGAAAATCAAAATAACGTTACGTAACGTAAAAAAAAATACGTCATTGTGAGTAACGTTTCAAGTCCCTGTTTTTAAGTATTTCCACTATTCACGGTTAACACTAAACAAAATAGTACACAGTCTATGTACAACTCTGATAAAATTTTGGATTAGAAACATGTATTTTCAAAAACTAAATTCGAGCACCCGAACAGCACTGCCTAGAAGTAACCTATAATTATAATATTATCTTAGCAAAAAAGCGCAGTCCGATCACTTTAGATGGATTTGTAAGTATCTGTGAACGGCGGCGACGCGTTACTTAATATACTTATCTAAACATAGGTACATACCGACCAGTTTTTATTGGTTATGTATTTTGGAAATGATCTCTAATAAAAACAGTTTCAATGCTAAGTTTTTGCGATGTGACGACTATAGTTCCGCATCAATATTAACAGTACTTCTTTCAAAAGCTACAATGTGAAATAAATAGTCATACGTGTAACGTGTGATGTGACACATGTATGCTGCACATGACTGAAGGAGGAAATGCTTAGTAGGAAATAGTAACAAACAGCAGACTACCGTCATAAATTGTTATACAAACTACTCGAACGAATATATTTACACACAAAAAAGTTAATACGTACAGCAGTAAGTGTCTAGACAGACGGACCGCATTTCAACTGCAATCCATGCAGTTGACACGACTGCAATAGAACTGCAATAGAAATCCAACCGCAAATTGCAGTTCGGATGCAGTTGCGGTTGGATTGCATTTGAAATGCGGTCCGTCTGTCTAGAGTCTAACTGTCGAAGTTATAAAATATTGTTATATAGTGCTTAAAAGACTTCGGATGAATGAATTTTGATATGTGCTGATGTGCTAAACCTCCAAAACTTTGTGATTTATATAAACCGGCCATTTGGAAAGCCATAATATGTAACTCACATCGAGCCTCTTCGTAAGCTCTAGAACCTTCGGACGCCGACCGTTCCCTGGTTATGTTGCGGAAGTCAGACGCCAGTCGGTTCGTGTATAATATGGTTTACTGTATGTAGGTCGTGTCTTGCGACGAGAGACCGAATCCAACATCTCGGGTGAAATACTAGGCGAAGGACAATATTTACAGCTTTTACAATGTTAAGACCTGTCTGATGGTGTCACATGTACCGAATGATGTATATTTGCCCCCAGGCCCATCCGCGGCATGTCGGCGGTGGTGATGGGCGCGGGCCCGGCGCACGCCTGCTTCTTCGCCACCTACGAGCACTGCAAGCACACGCTGTCGCACCTCACCAGGCATCGGCACGACCATATCATACACGGTGAGTACCACCTCTACTCCAGCATCAAGTCGATCAGCGTGACTTAATGGTTTGACGGTATTATTACTCAGTAGGTACTTACTTCGCTTCGCAATCGGGTAGGTGACTGCAGAGCTAGCCTATTGGCATAATGACGGTGCCTGTCACCTGACCCTTAAAGCAATTTTATTCCCTGTATAAGCCTCTAACCGTGTATATCGCAGCCCGCGGGTTGGTAAGGTTGACGCTTAAGTAATTCTTATAGTCGCCAAGACACTAGCTATCATTAGAATAATCATTTTCTCTCAATATGTTATTTTAATGTGGGTCAACAGATAATTATGATAATTATAGTTTGTATTTGATAGTAACACGTTTGTTCGCCGACCGTTGCAGGGTTGTCGGGGTGCATCGCGTCGCTGGTTCACGACGCGGTCTCCAATCCAGCTGAGGGTGAGTACTGTTCTACGAATCCTTAATCGCAAAACTAATCTTCGCAGTATGGTAAGTAAAATATGCACGGATATTATTGCTTGTCGTCGATAAAGCTCCATTCCTTGTCAGAATCTACATCCTCGTGAAGAGATTCGTGTGGTGTCGTTCGTGAATCTCATAAATCAGAGGCATCAAATTAAATATGCGGTTTGAATATTGAATAAGATATTACCTGACTGTAAATGAGCATCATAATATAGCCCATTTCCAGCTTTCCCTGGGGATAGCTTCTGCGTCAACACTGAGTTGTTATGCGACCTCAACTTAGTGTGCATAATGGATATCTTATGAATGACACTGGGACTCAGACTCTTGAAAAGTATAGACGGAATTAATTTACGCGCAGTTGACCAGCAGGTGATCACGATACTCCCTCGAAATCGATTCAGTTTTGACAGTTCAGCAATGTAACATTGCGCATAGGGTTGCCAGGCGTCCGGCTTGAGCCGGACTTGTTTGGCTTTTTCCGGTTGTGTCCGGCCAAATATGTACGTGTCCGACTTGTCCGACTTGTCCGGCTTTTGTTAGGCTTTCTGTCAGTGTAACGCCTGCAAAACGAGCGAAGCACTGCGGGATATCGGATTAATTTTTACTACATATTAAACAATTAAATTACGTTACCGAGTTTTTTTATTAAAAGGTTATGTTCCAACTCTCAGCTTAAAAAAGTATGTCCTGCATTAAAAAGGTATGTCTCGATATTAAAATTTAAAAATGATATGTTCGGCTTTTAGGGCAAAATGTTCGGCCTAATATAGCGCCGAGTCATGCTTTTTAATTTTAGGACCTGGCAACCCTAATTGCGCAGTATACTTTAAAAATCACTCCGCTCGACAGTTAGAATAACGCAGAATGAACATTGTTGATCTATCGAAATTGAATCGATTGCGATTACGAGCGTGTATTGCGATTTCTCTGCAGAGTGCAGGGCAGTTCTTGAGCTCTTAAGGCGGTAGATCGTGCGGGAAATTTAATTTTAATGAGCCCCTGCGATGCTCCAACTGCTTGAAGACTTTACATACTGAGTACCATGCGGCCTGCTCCACATCACTTAGCGGCACCCAATCAACCGCGGAGTCGCACAGGATAAGCGTACGTTAGCGCTGATGACATTCACTAATACTCCGCGTATCAAATTAACCGTAGCAACACAATAATAATTAATATTACAAGTCATTTAGCAAGTAAGCAAGTAAGTGTTAATCTTGTAAGTGTTCCATGAAATGTAAATAAGCAATGCATAGATACAATAAAATTACTCAGTAACAGTTGTTAAAATTTATCAGCTTGAATAATTGCGACCGTCTACGACTCGGTAGTTACTCTAGTGTTCGCTATAAAGTTGTAGTCATGCCGTGTTATCAGCCGCCCGCCACTTCCTTTGTCACGATCTGAACGTGTCACAAGAGGACTATGGCGCTCCCCATTTCACAGCCACTGCAAATTCACCCTTGTCCAAATACTAACAAGATGCATTGTCGCGTGGTTTATCAATCATGTCTAGTTTCACATAAATAAGTACACACTATATCCAAGTGAATCTTGTAGCATTCTGATAGGTAATTGGTAATTATACAACGAATATCCCCGCGATAATTATGAGCTCTATGACCCCCTGTTGATAAGATCTAGCAGAGCAGTAGGCTAGAGCGAGTCGAGTCAACGCACCGCGCCTCGCGGCGACAATATTGCAAGGACGCCCGCGCCGTCCGCGTCCCCATGCGATAACACCGTGCTCACTACACCAGCGCGAGTTCAATGAATCTATAATAACATAAACAAATCATTTATTAATCATTATTTAAATATGTGGCTTTATCAATTAACTGCCGCATAGAGTTGGCTTACTACCTCTGCCCCGAAACGTGTTTTACGTGACGGTTTTATTTGCAATTATACGAGGTGCATTCAATAAGTACCTAGCCTCATCGCCAGAGGGCGCTGTAGTATCAAAAGAGTTTTACCACAGTGTAGCACATTCTTTTTAAATTCTTTTTTCAAATTTTCATTCCAATCCCTTCATTTGTTTTAATTTGACAACTTATGGAAGCCAACGTGTCGATCGGTTTTACAAAAATGGAAAAAGAGCAATATCGTTCGGTGATTCGATTCCTATTTTTGGAAGGGAAAACGCGCATCGAAATCAAAGAGCGCTTGGATGCTGTGTACGGTGACTCTTCTTCATCGATGGCCACCGTCAAGAATTGGTTCAACGAGTTTGCACGTGGCCGTACGTCGGTTTTTGATGAACCACGTCCAGGTGCACCGAAAACAGCTGCTACGGAGGAAAACATTAAAAAAATCCATGATCTCGTATTGGCAGATCGCCGATTGAAGGTTCGGGAGCTAGCTGAGACTGTAGGCATTTCAGAAGGAACAGTGCATCATATTCTTCATGAGGAACTCGGCATGAGAAAGCTGTCGGCGCGATGGGTGCCGCGTTTACTCACACCAGAAAACAAGCGCAACCGTGAGACCACATCGGAGACGTGTTTGGCGCTGTTTAAGCGGAATCCAGCGGAGTTTTTGCGTCGTTTTGTGACCGTCGATGAAACCTGGATCCACTGGTACACACCAGAGACCAAGGAGCAATCAAAACAATGGATCCAGACCGGGGAACGTGCCCCAAAGAAGGCGAAAACTGTAAAATCGGCCGGAAAAGTTATGGCCACCGTTTTCTGGGATTCACAAGGTGTGATCTACATCGATTACCTCGAGAAGGGTAAAACAATTACAGGGCTTTACTATGCCGATTTATTGGGCCGATTCGACGCCGAATTAAAGAAAAAATGACCCCATCTGGCGAAGAAAAAAGTGCTGTTTCACCACGACAACGCACCGGTTCACACGTCTGCCGTTGCCATGGCCAAATTGGTCGAATTACGCTACGAATTGCTGCCCCATCCACCGTATTCTCCAGATTTGGCCCCTTGTGACTTCTTTCTGTTTCCTAATCTGAAAAAATCACTCGCCGGGAATAGATATGGATCGAATGAGGAGGTCATCGCCGCCACGGAGGCCTATTTTGCAGAGTTTGACAAAAACTATTTTTCGGACGGATTAAAAAAGTTGGAGCATCGCTGGGCTAAGTGTATCGAACTAAAAGGAGACTATGTTGAAAAATAAATTCCCACTTTTCCAAAATTTTCGTTTACTTTTTGTAGGCTAAGTATTTATTGAATGACCCTCGTATATCGTTCTCGAACAAGTATGCTAACTACAAATATGTACATAATTATATCATGTACCTATTTATTATTTACAGCGAATTTGTCATGACATACTAAATTAACTCACGAATGCCTGTACAGTGTACGCCTATTCCGTGGACGGCTGAATGGCATCATGAGAAGGCAGCACAGCTGCAGCGCCTCGTCCGCTCGCAAACGAAGTAGTTGTGACGTTAAACCGCAGGCCCCGCTAATGATTATAATTGTTATGTGCGGTGGATGATGATACTGGAGTGGGCGATAGACAACAAACCTGCGACTGGTTTTTATTGTTATCCGGGTAGGTATGTACCGAGGGACTCTTCAGACCTCCATACCAATATCTCCTGAGCTCCCTCAGCGATCTATTTCGAAAGCCAGCAGGTCGCCCCGAAGCGGTGGCCTGTGGCCGATTCATAATGTCATCAGTTGATCACGCATATGAGCGCTCTATCGCTCCTCGTCGCTGACGCGCAATATTGTCACCGTGGCATTTCATGACTAGCACTTATAATTAAAGTAGAATGCTCAGTTGGACGCTCTTGTCAGCCTAGACTGAAAGCGCTCCTCACGCGCTGGACTCGGCGACTTGACCGAAGGCGATGCAGTAGCATCCCCTTGTACTTAACCTAACACTACTTATAGTTAATACCAATCAAATCACTTCCTACCTTCCTTCGTCGTCCTTACAAGTAACTACTACCGTTTGAAGTCATGCACTCATGTGCAGGATGAATGTGCTCAAGTAGAGAGCTGATTTAAAACAATATCCTGCTTATAAATTACCTTAACAAGTCACATAAACACACAAGTAATTCAGCTGTTATAAATATCAAGTGGTTTTCAAATTGTATTTATATAAATACGTATTTAAACACGACTCTTTTGCTAATTTATCAGTATGAATAATTATACACTCGGTATGTACCCGCCTGGCCTCCATACAATGTGGTTAGCCGGTCGATTTCATTAATTCATCCTCGAATGATCTATTGGGAACGTTCATTTAATAACTTACGTCTATATTGATACCGTTGATATTTCGGTTCAACTACTTATAATGATCCGCATCTCCTTACACTAGAAGACACGACATACACGGATAAGGATGGTATGATAATATTGGTAGTAAGGTGTTGTCGGCGCGATATTGTAGGAGCATCCCCGTGATTAGTAAACGGAGTTCCGGAAGCGCTAGAGCAACAGTAGCGTCGCCGTAGTAGCGCACGGCGCACAGTGGGTCTCACCGCGCCGCCACAATGGCCGGAAAGGGTTCCGCCGCACACCACGTGTGGACGAGCTGCACCACCAAACCGCCAAACACTGACCACAACACAGATATCACGTGTTTGTACCAACAATCATCGAATACACCGAAAAAGCGTGACAGGAACGTGTCTTCTTGGAGGGGTAAGCAGAAAAATGTTAAATTATTAATAAGGGGTTCAATTTACGCCCTTGCTTATAAGCAGTGGAGTTGGACGTGGAGCCAACGACGAGATCTGAATAAGGTTTCCGTACAGGACTGGTCGCTAGGTCTTCTACTTGAGAGGTATACTGGATAGTCACATGAAGAAGTCATCAAAATTCACGTGGCTTCGTGTTGAGTTTACATCATAGAAATAATAAGTAGGGCTCCCCTATGGTTTACATACATTGATCTGTATTCTGTAGCCGGTCGTCGTCGGGGGCGTATCACCAGCCCCCAGTATCGACGTTCAAAAACATTGTTTGTGCGTCTCATTTGCACAGTTGGCAGCACTTTGGTAGGTATTTATATACATATCTATATTATACATTAGCTGTTGGCCACGACTTCACTCGCGCGTTTTGTTTTTATCAATATAAAATTGAGTATCAGAAATGCGTGGTCATATGTAAGGGTGTAGATAAACATCGTAATCTCAAAAAAAAAATCTGCTGTCACATAGGTACCTACGTTTGGGTCAATTCAATTCTTTATTGCATATCACATAGTAGGTATTGAAGTTTTGTATGGGACAGCTGATTATTTTTTCGCAGTTACGATGTTGGCCCCATAGAGAAAGTTTTTAGTTTGATGGTCTGATCGACACCCTTAAAATTAAATAATTCCTGATACACGTTGTAGATACAACAATAGCCAGATCTCTTAGGAATAGTGTACCTTTAGTGGATTTTCATTTGTATAACATTTCATGTGTAAGTCCTATAAATCTATATTTTTATTTGAATTAAAACATTATTTTTTTCATCTCCAGGTGGTAGCTAGTGACATCTGTCGTCGAATAAATGCATTTTAACCATTTCTCACCGATATCGATTTTTGTTTTAATTTTATTTTTTTTACTTTTTAAGTGTGTCGTAATTTGTGTAAGAAATAAATCTTTTTTCTTTCTTTTCTTTCTTTCTATATCATAATTTAAACATTATCAATGCATATTATGAAAAAATTTCGGCACTAATAAGTTGTTTTAGTTCATTTTGCTTCTTCATATCTTAGTTACATCATAGATTACACAGTTACATGAAACAAAAGAAATTAAAAAATGTACCATCTGTCGGTGAGTAGTGAGTAATAACTGTGGTTCCGCCACACTAAAGAATTTTCTGGAACAAAATATCGTGTTTTGCAACGCCATAATGGCGAGCAGATGAACTAAAATGAAAAACTGTTCTGTTACGCTATAATAATTCCATTCACTGCTAGATGGATTTACTAATAATGAGCGGGTTTTCCATAGTAGGGGGAGCCATTGTTGCACCTCGATCCCCCGTCACCCGTAAATACGGGTGACGGGGGATCGAGGCGTCTATGTCTATTAAAGAAGCGTCGCCTAAATAGGCGACGCTTCTTTAATATACATTTTGCCTCGCAACACCTCCGCTTGTTGGTCTCCTCCGTGGGTGGCTTCACTCCAATGTCGACACTCCGTCTACAGTTTCCGTCAAGGCAGCTTGTTCGTCTACAGATTATAACACCACGCAGTACACTGTGTACTGCGTGGTGCTCGTCCCTGTCGGTCGGCGGCGATCGATGGCCCATGTCTAGGCTATTTCGCGTCAAGTTTATTTATTACATAAATGTTTTTGGAATAGAATTCTTGCTCAAATATCAGTTCCTTTAAATTATTCCCCACGCTTTAAAGCTTTGTGGTTTAACGATCACGTGTAATTCTAATCACGTGATTGCGCCAAGATCCGAGCTATTTGTTAGGTTTCCTGGTATGACTGCGCTGCGGCACACTCCAATGAGGAAAACGTGAAGGCGCGTGTGTCAGTCGGCGCCGCGGCTCGTCGCGCGTGCATATGGAGGATACACACAGAACGCTATTACTTGGTATTCTATCGATGTACTGTTTGGCTGTAACAGTCCATCATGCCGAGTCCCGGCAAACATTTGTTCTTGTGCTGCCGCATACTAGGTCGTACGATACTATGTGGGTCGTGAACGTGAAAGCGTTCACAGCACGTTTGTATAGTACTGTAAAAATAATGCAACATATAAATCATAGGATAATTATACCATACTCACACTAACCACTAGGTATGTACCATTATAACTCCTAAGTCTATGCCTATCTCCGAATACACCGCTGGACTCTTTCTAAACGTTCTCCCTTAAATATTTTAAATTCAAATGCAGATGTCAAATTATCGATTGCCAAGCATTCACTGAAGCAGGTTGGCTTATACCATAAAACCTTACAGTACCTACCTTACATCAGAGCTCCGTTTTTCGCAGTACCTAATAATATTATCTTTTAGGGCATAATTTTCACGTACTTACTTAGCCATATCACGAAGTCACGATAGTCTGTATGTTTTCGCACTGTTCACGGTGTCTGATCACTGACAGTCGTTTGAACAGTTGTTCATGGAAGGAAAATTAAGACGAATTAAAAAATGAAACTGCACAATGCAACACTCATTCAAAGTTTATCGGAAGCCGAGCCTAACGTTTGTGCAATGTTTGAACGCGTCGATGTTGTTTGCAGTGGTGAAGCAGCGGCTGCAGATGCTGAACTCGCCGTACCGCGGCGTGTGGGAGTGCGCGCGCCACGTGTACCGCGCGGAGGGCGCGCGCGCCTTCTACCGCTCCTACGGCACGCAGATCGCCATGAACGTGCCCTTCCAGGTAACGATCCTGCAGGTCGGGGCACATGCTATGGCCCGAGTCCCTGTCCACTAGTGGCCTGACGCCGGCTCCCGTTGCAGGCGCTGCACTTCGTGACGTACGAGGCGTGCCAGGCGTCGCTGAACCCGATGCGCGCGTACGACCCGCTGGCGCACGCGCTGTCGGGCGCGGCCGGCGGCGCGCTGGCCGCCGCCGCCACCACGCCGCTCGACGTGTGCAAGACCGTGCTCAACACGCAGGAGAGCGCCGCGCGCGCGCACGGGCTGCTGGACGCGGCCGCGCACGTGCTGCGCGCGTCCGGCCCCAAGGGCTTCCTCAAGGGCGTGCAGGCGCGCGTGCTGTACCAGATGCCGGCCGCCGCCATCTGCTGGCTCACCTACGAGAGCTTCAAGCACGCGCTGGCCACCGTGAGTACCTGACCGCGGCGCGCCCGCCCCGCGCGACCCGCCCTCACGCGCTCTGCTTGCAGGCGGAGAGCGGCGCCGAGGAGCGGCCCGCCGGCGCCGCGCCGCCGCTGGCGTGCGCGGCGCTGCGGCTGGCGGCGTCGTCCGACGTGCCCGCGACGTCGCTCACGCGCACCTAGGCGTCGTGCGACGTGCCCGCGACGTCGCCCACGCGCACCTAGGCGTCGTGCGACGTGCGACGTCCCCCGCCCCCCGCCCCGGCCCCGCCCGCTTCGCCGAGTGTACATATAACTGAACGTGCCGCGTCTAGTATAGGATCCGAAGTGTTCCCGGAGCCGGTCGCGAGCGCTGTACATTACTTCCCGCTCCTACGTTAGACGCTCGCTGGGCGCACACAGTGAGATGCTGTTCGACTCTAGTGAGATTAGATTAGTGTGTACATGTCCTGTATATTGTTTTATGTACGTTAGATACGCACACGCCGCCCGCGCCTCGCACTGGTCATGCGACAGCTGCGCTGTGTGATGACGTAGTATTGAGGACGAGGAGAGCGCCGGCGATTTGTTTTCAATTGTTTTGTAAATGATTTGTTATCGCAGTCCACGATTGCAGCTAGTACTTGTTATGTCAAACACTTTTGGCTTTTGATAAAAACTGTTCAGTTACATCCTGACGGATGAAAAATATGTTGGAGGTGCTATGTATAATGTATATTGTGATGGAAGGAACGGATCGCCGCTCGGATGCGTCAAATTATGTTGTTGTTTGTGTAAATTACTATTATTATTAATTGTATTTGTTGTATTTATGAGTTGTATATGTGAGTGATGAACTCGATTTAATTGAGAGTTATAAAAACTATTTGTATAGAGTTAACGATACGCGGCGCGCGCGGCCTTACAGTCGCGAGCCGCCCGCCGAGCTGTAAACTTGCAAATTGAAAAGAATATTATAAAATAAACAGTAAGTGAATAAAAAGTTGGACAATACGCCGCTGTTTCAATTCTTTTTCTATATTAGTATGCACATTTACGATGTAGGGAGACGCTTGCATCGAGGGTAGCCGGGCGTCGTCGGAGGCCGACAGCAGACTGTGAGGGCACCATTCATAGCTAACATCATCTGTGAATTTCTAAAGATGTTTCAAAAATGTATGGCGCCCCGCCCAGGCCCTGCTGTGTACACAATACTCACGAATAGGGAAACACCAGAAACACACAAACAATATTTCAAGTGTCCATTTTACTTAGTTATGGCTGTGTTTGGTGGTTCAAAACAAGAATTTACACTAAAGAATTGCAACTACGATTGCAACCACTTGCAACACACAACAATAAACCGTCATGGCGGTATGCTGTCATTTTGGTCTGGTCAATGAATGACGTTCGAGCATGGAGTTAGTATACCTATATGCCACAAACTTATCTGGCCAGAGGCTTCTTACGTCATTGATCTGACCCGATGACCAGAATTAAAACTTCATCGTCCATCGCATTGTTGACCTTCCACGCCGTCTGGTGCCTTCCATCTTGCCCTGCACGACGAAACTCTCGAATCGTATTATCGTCTCGAGACATGCCCAAAAAATTTAATATGCTAGCCTGGACTATCTGCTTGATGCAGAGTTATTGGAGTATGGAGACATTAGTATGGAACTCTGTCCACGATAGCCCAAGTATTGTTACCAGCACCATATTTCTTAAATCATCAATATTTTGAAATCATTTCGTCATGCTGCTAACAACAAACCCTGCGGTCCGAATTACGCTAAAAGTGATAATATCGCAAATCCGACCAAAGTCACAATTATTATTATTACTCAATAGCCCTTATATTTTGTGACTATTTTTGGTCGTATTGGCGATAATATCACTTTTATCGCAATTCGGACCGCAGGGAAAATCATCACCTTGATGACCATGACTGAATAAACGCGAACTTCGGCTTCGACTGGACCATATAAAAGTACTCTGTGGACTGGACATAACAATGACTAGTTGACAATATGCAATGCGTTCACAAATTGAAAACACCGCGAATATGAATAAAAGTTGCAATGTAACGCCACAAACTAGCGAGGGTAACTTAAGTACCTACTTGTTTAATGCTACAAAAAGAGCTATTTTATATATTTTTAATAAATCTTTTTTTTTTATATATAAAAAAATACCGAAACCGACGCCGCATAAACACTGGCGACTGCGTAGACACCGATACTGCCGATACGCACTGTTTATGCCATGAACGGACCAATGAAGTTATTGGCGGTAATACAGTGATTTGTTTTTTTTAATTACAGTTCTATCTAATATTCTTGTTACAGCCTATAATTGGCGGATTGATTTGAATCAATTATCCAATGGGTACGTTCAGTAATTCATTTTTCGGTTGAAAGCATAGAGATAATACATAGTACCTATAACTAGAGAGCTTACTGCTTTAATTAGTTGTACGAAATTTTGTGCCCACATGAAAGTCACCCGAGATTCAGCGGTGTCCCTCTCGCACACATGGCCATTACTCATCAACTTAGTAATCTACTAAATTGGTATTTTCAGAATCGTTTTTACATACATATTAGAACTAATGAAACTTCTACCCACGGCTATCAAAATAAACATAATAAAAATTATAATTGACGTGCTTTAAATATTATATTAAATATTATTATTTCCATACGTTATTCAATAACATTGATTATTACAATATTTGGATACCAGTAGTTAAAGAAGTTTGCATGCGGGAAACACTACATCATTCAAAATGGCTTACATTGTCAACTTAGTTGTCAACCTATTGTCAACATTCGTGGTTTTCATAGTTCAGAAATAAACGTGATCAAACATTATTTTTGTGCCTAGAATAATTTTTTGGCGACAAGATGGTAAATACTTGAGTTATGATTGGGTGCAAGCGAGAATATTATCCTGGTTGTGGAATATCGTTCCATAGGTAAGTTTCATTGAGTAGTGTATATATTTTTATTTTGTGGGATATAGTTGCTCCAAGTACTTATTTTAGATCGTTTCACATAACATACAGTCCACTAAGTTAAATAATTTACGTACTTTAATAAATTTGGATTTGTTTTCCATAATCTGTAATGCGTAGCATATTTTCGATGCATTTATTGTTTTGTATAATTTGAGTGATTCCAAGTATAGTATAAGTATACATACAGGGTTATTTGTAAAACACCGGCAACGCTTTAAGGGGTGAAACTACTCATCAATATGAACAACTTTTACTATGGGAACAACCATGAAATCGCGAAAAAAAAATCAAACTTTTCATACAAAAGATTAACCTTGCTCCATCAAAATTCCGTTTTGACGAAACGACGACGACGTTTTTATGCCGATTTGAAATTAAAAAAAGTTTTGCTTTGACTTTCATTCATTGTGTTTTATTGCTTAATGTTGTGAATGATGATTATACTTGAGTTTGCCAAACAAGAATATTATAATAAGTGATATTCGATTCTGCAGCACTAAGCATGGGTTACCCTTTCTGCTATAATAGGAAAGATCTCATAAAGAAAGGTCGTAGGATGGTCGCAAAGCTAAAAGAGAAAAAGAAAAAGTAGAAGAGGAATTAAATTTGTATCTTAAAATGTTAAAATCTAATGTTTCCTATGACTAGAGCTGCCAGATGTCCGGAATATTCACGCATGACATTTTATTATACACGTAATCTGTGTATAAGAAAATGTCCGGATTTTTCCGCAATGTCCGAAATTTTCTCTAAATTTTCTTTTTTATTATATAGTAACCTTGCATATGCCTATTTATATATTATGCCTTGCCTGTGACTCTAATTATAACCAAAAGGGTGTATGTATATTTGTAAGAACGTTTAGATACACTGTATGGACCGTATATTTCACTATTTACTAGGAAAAAAACAATTCTTACTATTCGATATCAGTAGTTAATTACCTGATTCTCATAACATAATTAAATATTTCTATCATGTCCTACTTTTAACTAAAATGTATGGTTACCCTATTAGACAAGGACACGGCTACCACAAAGTATTCTCCCTCAGACCGGCTTTACGGCACTATTAAGCGTTCCAGTACTTGTACTATTTCTATGGTTGAAAGTCACTCGTGCGAATGTCGCTCGCTCGCTCATCGGGAATAATTGAACGAACCACAGCTGCGATACGCGAGTGACCAATCCGGACCAATCGAACGATCTCAAATTATCTGCTGCTGTATCCTATGACTACAGTCATTGGTCGGTTGATTGCATTGAATATAATATAAACGATACACAAATATTTCCAATTAAATTAAATGAATAATACTATAAATAATACAACAGTAATAATAAAACGAAATAAATGAATAGATATAAAAAATAAAATAAAAACATATTAAATTCCATAACTATTAGTTAGATAATATGAATTTATAATAAACTAAATACATATTAGGATATATTATTAATAAATTAAAAATTATAATATGCTATCCATATTTATTAATAAATTAAAGCAATAAGTAAACATAAGTACCATCTTCCTCTCTCCTATATTTTGCTGTGCCCTACAGGGTCCATGATTGTAACCTACCAAATTTTATTTTTACCACCATACGTACATTGTGGAATGCAAATAAAGAATATGAATATGAATATGAGCAGTTCGACCGAGTGCGACTTTCACCCTACTATTTCACGCAGTGACCAGAGCGATCGTCCGACGACGCTCGCTCAAATAACTGAACGGTTTAGTGTGATCACCCGGACGATAATGCGTCGTCGAGCGTCGTCCGCCGTAATAACTGAACACACCCAATGAGTTTAAAACATACATAGCATATTCTTGGTTGTAATATAAGCAACGAATTTTCTTAGACGAGTAGCCTCAACTTCATACTTTATTGTAGCCTGGTCATCAAGTAAAACAATAGTAAATATACAGAATACAAATTTATTTATATAACAACCCTTACAATTAGTCCTTTTATAACATTTCTCAGTTATTTATTATGCTTTATTAATAGTAAAAAGGAATAAAATTATATTTTCAAAAAATAATTGATAATAATTATTATGCATTATGTACTTTATAAATTTTAGTTTATTATGCAATAGCCCTTCAACAGTATACAAGGTTGGTCGGACAGTGTGTATAACGCCGGAAGGGGTTACTGTACTCGTCATTATGAACAACTTCTTGGTACTATGGGTTCGTCCCAACTTTAAATTTCACTGTTTGCTGCGTTGCTTTGATTTTGATACACCTAAATAGAAAGTAGTAATACAAAATGATATTCGAACTGGAGCTCGATGTTTCAGGTTTAGCTTCAGATATGCCATGGCTCAACGCTTTGGAAGGTTTAATACATATCTCGTACATAATTTATTTAATAAGCGGTACAAAAAGTAGCTTGTTGCCGGCCGTCCGCCCGCGGCTAGCGCTTGCCGAGCAGCCCGTAGTGCGCGGCCAGCGCCAGCAGCGGCGCCGCCGTGGGCGGGTGGGGCAGGTCGCCCGCGGCTAGCGCTTGCCGAGCAGCCCGTAGTGCGCGGCCAGCGCCAGCAGCGGCGCCGCCGTGGGCGGGTGGGGCAGGTCGCCCGCGGCTAGCGCTTGCCGAGCAGCCCGTAGTGCGCGGCCAGCGCCAGCAGCGGCGCCGCCGTGGGCGGGTGGGGCAGGTCGCCCGCGGCTAGCGCTTGCCGAGCAGCCCGTAGTGCGCGGCCAGCGCCAGCAGCGGCGCCGCCGTGGGCGGGTGGGGCAGGTCGCCCGCGCTGGCCGCCACGTCCAGGTGCGAGTAGGGCAGCGCGCCCTCGTGCAGGCCGGCCGTGAGCAGCAGGAAGGCGGCGGGCGCCTGGTGGCCGCGCGGCATGGCGGACGAGGCGGCGCTGTCGGCCTGGTGCACGTGGTCGCCGGCGCAGCGCCCCGCGTGCGCGCGCAGGTCCTCGCGCCGCAGCGTGGACACCTCCAGCATGTCGCCCAGCCGCTCGCCCGCCGCCCGCAGCGCGCCCGCGTGCGCCCGCTCGCGCGCCGCGTGGTTGTCCAGCACGGCGGTGTAGCCGATGCCGTACGCGCGCACGGCGTGGCCGGTCAGCGTGGCCACGGTGTACAGATGCGGCGCGCGCTCGGCGGCGGCGCGCTCGCCCATCTCCTGCAGCAGGTCGGCCATGACCATGCGGCCCTCGGCGTCCGTGTTGCCCACGCGCACGGCCAGCCCGCGCCGACAGCGCAGCAGCTCGTCGGCCACGTAGGCCTCCTCGCCCACCGAGTTGCGCACCATGCCCAGCGCCGCCACCACCTTCAGGGACGGCTTCAGCAGGTCGCACGCCTGCAGCACACGCATACGTCGATTAATCAATTTGACGTGAAGCGATTATGAGCAACGTTTGCTTTCTTAGAGAGATTTAATTATGTAATGCAGTTGCAATAATCTGAAGTAAGACGGTCATAAGTTCGGTGGTACCTTGAGGAAGCCGGCGACGGCCGCGGCGCCGCACTTGTCGCGCGACATGCCGGCCATCACGCCGCCCGCCTTGATGTCGCAGCCGCCCGTGTCGTACGTCACGCCCTGCAACAACGTCACGCATCAGCCCCCGCCCACCGACCAGTTCCCCCCGCGGCCCGCTCACACCCCGCGGATCCTCACCTTGCCGACGAGCATCACGGTGCGCTCGTAACTCTTCGGCACGTACTCCAGGAAGATCACGCAACCTGAGGAGATTAAAACCAAATTGAACTGTATTCCGTGTTGTACAACTCCACTATTCACTGCTCTGTACAGTTCAGTTTCTACGCTCTACAAAGTTCGTTTGACACGGAATACGAAGAACATTGAAATTTGTGCGTACGCATCATGTAGTCGTGTACGCACCTCGGTGTCGCTCCACGGAGGCGGCGGCGCGGTTGACGGCGGCCATCAGCGGGTACTCGCGCTCGATGGCGCCCACGTCGTCCAGCACGCGCACCGTGACGTCACCGCCCTCGAACACGCCGCGCAGGTACTGCGCCGTCCGCAGCGGCGTCATGCGCTCCGGGTCCGCGCCGCCCACGTCGCGCGCCACGCCCCTGCACACACACACAGTGACCGCACCGCAGACGCACGCGCAGTGCGGCGGCGGCCGGGCGCGGCTCACCTGGCCAGCTCCAGCGCCACGGCGTCCCGCAGCAGGTCGTCGAGCGGCGCGCGCAGGCCCTCGCCGTACACGCCCAGCGCGCGCATCCCGTGCGCCTGCTCCGGGAACGACTCGCGGATCTGCAGCGGCTGGGGACGCACAGGCACACGTTACACACGACACCGGCGGCGGCTGCAGCGCGGCGCGCGGCGCACTCACCACGTACAGCGCCTCGAGCGCGCCCAGCAGCGCCACCAGGTCGGCGTCGGGCCACGCGGCGTGCGGCTGCAGCACCAGCGCGGGCCGCACGGCGCCGGCGGCCAGCGCGCGCCGCACGCCGTCGCGCGCCGCCTCGCCCACGCTGCGCACGTCGTCGTACGGCGTCAGCGCGCCCGTGGGCGACACCACCAGGCGCCCGCCCGACACGCGCGGGCACCTCAGTACCGCTGCGGTCTGAAACGATTCACACCCGACGTTTCTCAGATGGCAGTTCGTATCGCGGTCGTTCGACGCCTACACACATATCGAGCGTCGCGTATTGTGCGCGTCTGCACGGGTATTTCGCGATAGTGAAGGTACCTTGTCGAGCGAGGCGTCGAGCAGGCGCGCGTCGGCCACGAAGTCTTCGAGCGCCTGCGGCGGCGCCATGCCGGGCGAGGTGACGAGCACGAGCGCGTCGTAGTGCGCGCTGTTCACCTCGCTCACGGCCGCTACGGCCACGCCGTGCACCAGCCGCTCTATTCCCATCGCCGCTTCACGATGCTACACACCTGCACAAATACATAATTGTAGCAATACGTATACAATATACAAATCATCAGGATATAGTGATGAACATAAATAAACAGCAACAAAAAAAAACCTGTCATAGTGCTAATCGATTTTTCCCGAAGAATCCAGAACCCTCTAGCGCCATCTACAATTTCTAGTGACTAGTTTATTCCCTATGTACAATTCGACTACTCGATAAAAGATAATCATAATCATAAATCTTTATGTGATGGCGGCATGTGCCGTAGCAATTCTGTTACTACGAGATGGCGCTTTTCTAACTTTCAGCGTCATCAATAAACCGACGTATAAAGTTTATCTGGGTTTATCAGTATCTTTATTAATGTATCTGTATATATTTTTTACTGTTAAAATTTCCTTTGGCTCCATAAACGCTCAAAAGTCCTTAGGCATGCTAAGGATTACATTGCTAAGAAGTACGAACACGATACCACCAGTGCGTGTGCGTATATGAGTGATGTCGTCTCAACATTCTACAGATAAAACACACTAATGAACTGTCGTCGCACTACGCGAAATAACATTATATTTCTGTTGCATTTAGAATACGCGTCATAGTGGCGACCTGTTCATACCATTGCATTGCTAAAATTAGTATGAATTTAATATGTTCCGGTAGCTGTCTGGGATCAGCAATGGGTTCACGATCAATGGCTACGTTCAGTCATTCATTTTTCGGTGCCAAAGTCACTCGAGTCGTGCGAATGTCGCTCGCTCATCGAGAATAATTATATAATAATTACGTTACGCGAGTGACGATCGAACGACCTCAAGTTATCTGCTGTATGCTTAGATTATTGGTCGGTTGATAGCAGTGCGACCGAGTGCGACTTTCACCCTACTATTTTATGGAATGCAGTATTACCAACTCTTAGAAATATTTATCCCCAAAGCTAAAGTTAAAAACCCCTAAAATTCCCCAAAAAAAAAACTCTGTAAAAACAATAAATAAATAATTGTAATATTATACAATAATTGAAAAATTTTCAAAAAGTTTACAGCCAACTGCGTCACAATCTTTATAAACTTCACAGTAAAAGTCAAGAATGAAAAAATCCCTAAAAATACCCCTAAAAAAATCCCAGCCCACTTATTTACCCCCTAAATTTGGGGGGAAAACCCCTAAGTTGGGAACACTGTGGAATGACCGGAGCGATCATCCGACGACGCTCGCTCAAATAACTGAACGGTTTAGTGTGATCACCCGGACGATAATGCGTCGTCGAGCGTCGTCCGCCGTAATAACTGAACACACCCAATGAGGTCTGAGTTCGAATGTTATTACAAATGTACGAGTATCAAAGTCAAAGATTTTTATTTCAACTGGGCCTTTGCAGGCACTTTTAAAACGTCGTGATTTTAGGCGCACGGTTCCAAGTGGGTTGGTCCTGGGAAGTTACCGGCAACAAACTCCATAGATACTCTTTTCATAAATCAAGCTTACAACAAACGTGCGGCTAAAATTAGACATGAATTTACACAATATTAATTTTTCTTTTTAAAAGAACAGGAAAGATCTTAAGTACCACTATAATATTATATACAATACTAGTAGGTGCGCACTTAACACTCAAGTCAGTCACCCAATTAAGAATAGGTACAAGGGAAACGTCATTAAAATTAGTGTGTGAAGACAGGAAGCAGGGTCACCAGGGAAGCCGCATGTGCAGAAGATAATCACTTCCATACATCTCCATCGTCAACATAGTCTTTGATCTTGTAATAGGCTTTCCTTATGAGGACAAGCATAACATGAATAATAAGCTTAACAATGTTATTCAATCGATTAAGACTTCTATTCCGTAGGCATAAGGAAGATATTGAAAGTAAAAATGTATAAATTACAATACCAACTGTTTACTGCAGACGACATTCGGCTCTTCACCAATGCAATAAAAGTCAAAATCGGTTGAACGGACTGTAATAAGGGTCTGTTCAAATGTCTAATGTTATTTCAAATTTTAATGAAGTAGCTGTTTATGTTTACTTTGATCTACAATCGTAAATTTATGATACCTGCTTGAAATCTGTAGATACTCTACTGTGATGAAAGCAAGTAGGTACTTATACGAGGTGTTAAAAAATGTACTCTTAGAATTTGGTGAAGTTATTGTACTCAAACACACTAGGACGAAACTGTAATTACGAAAAATAATCAGCTGTTCCATACAAATTTTTCAATAATACTCGACTAAATGTATGGAACAGCTGATTTTTTTCTTGATTACATGGTTCGTCCCATACTAAAAGTTGTTCATAATGATGAGTACAACAACTTTACTAAATTCTTAGAGTTAATTTTTTAACACCTTATACAACCTTATTCATAGTAGGTATATACGAAAGCCGAAACACCCGTCAAATATTTTCATATAACGAAGCTGTATAAAAAATTTCAATAATGTATAATGAAAACTCACAAAGTTATAAGCTTGTCGAGTTGCGTCGTTGTCCTCGCATAAACATGGTGTCACTAGCGCGCCGGCACGACCGCGCCCGCCTTACGTTCATTGTTATCGGTCGCGGTGCCAGTAGGTATTAGTACTCGTATTACACACAGCTTTTGTAAAACAGAAATAAAATTGTTCAATGACATTTCGCACATCACTTTACACTAGCGCTGTCTAGAGGCAAGTTCTCACGCACCCGTTTTACATAGAAAGTGACTGATTTACACTTTTCTAAATGATAATTTTAAATAATTTCATCATAAATGATTAATTACTACCCTTATTATTTAATAATTGACAATGTTTCTTGAAAATTTTACACTATAGTATTTAGTGAATGGAATCGTTTTGGAAGTTTTGGTATTGTTTGGTGACTTCAATTAATTGACGACAGATATTGCTTTCACTAAAATGCATCGATATTTTGATTTCTTGGTTTAGATAGACATCACTATAGCACTACATAATGAAAAATAAGTATCTATAGTAAAAGTTGTGACATTAGGTTATTCTATAGCAACTGAGCTACTATGGTTGTCTCTTTTTTTCAAATCAGTTCCGAGCTTAGCAAAAAAAGGATGCATAGTACTAAAAAATTTCAGCTTTTTGTTTTATCTCTACCTATTACTTTCTCTTAGGGGCACACCTATCTCTTGCTTCCGGACGACTAGGACTAATGGCGGCGCGGGCGCGGGGCGTGGGGGTAGCGCGGGGGTGAGTGCGTTGGCGCATCGCATCATGCTACTGTCAGCCGTGTGTCGCGCGCAAGGTCAACGTACCATGTCCAATTTGTACGATTTTTGAAATATTATTAGGAAAAAATACAACATGGTGTAAAAATTATCACAATCGATTATGTTAGGTAATGATTCTGAACAAACTACTTTCAGGTTTTGTATAAAGTATGAATAACGTTGTATAACTACAATAATTATTGCTCTATCGTGTCGATTTTTATGTGTAAGTACCTAGTTACAACAAATATTTACAGTTTATTTATTAATAAGTACAATCATATTTAGTTTATTTAATAATAAGCGCAACAATATTTACAGACTGAACTATTTAATATAGGTAGAGGTACATACGAACACAGAATAACAATTTCGAATTCGATTAGGGGAAACGCAGCGAGCCGTAAAAACCGACACAGGTCCTACCTCGGAGACGCCCGGCGGGCTACTGAGCGAGGCGCGCTTGCCGCAATCATATATATTATTGTGTTAAAAATAATTAAAACTGTTTTGAGAAAAAGTAACCATAAAATGTTCTTCTAAACGTAATTGCCCATGTTTTGACATGTTTCTTGTAATTTAAAAATTTGATAAATTTAAGACCGACTTGAAAAACGATAACAAAATTCACTGTTTTCGTAATATATACTCGTCAAAACAAAATAAGGGCCACTTGCAAATTTCGACATTATGGGTGATTTAATGACCATTAACTATATCCATGTGGTAAATTGTACAGCGTTGTATTATCTTAAGTGTTTGCGAACACTTTAACAGCATTCCGCTTGAAAAACCGTTAAAATGGGTAGATTTTATAATTTTTTTTGAAACGAATTAATTTTACCCTGTTTTTAACGTGAACTTTAGAAAGAAAGAAAGAAAGAAGAAAGAAAAATACTTTATTAGCACAACAAAAAATAAATAAAACCAATAACAAAGAAAACATATAAAATAAAAAGTTGTTGTGCCAAAAGGCCGCAGCTCAGCATAATGTCAGGAGGCAGTGATACTGGCCACCTGACGCTGGTTTTCAGCTGCAACCCACGAGTGCCATAGGCTCATTTAACATTTGTATTGTACTGAGAACAGTTAAGTGTGTCGAGTTAATGCCTACATCGGCATTTTAAGAACGTAATTCGACAGGTTCGACTTCAAATAGACTTGACTACAACGACCAGGACCATAACACTCATCCAAGAAGGCTATTCGTAGCGATCTGTAGTTTTACAGCCGAGATTTTCGCAGCGAGCGATTCAGAATGCCTGGAATTGCTTTTATGAGATCCAAAATTTTGTCAGAAGTCAGGAATTAGGCAGAGCCAGAGGAACCACTGCTCAGGAAGACCGCTACATAGACTTACATGCACGCAGAGAGAGCACCGTCACTTCCCGCTCTTTGCAAACCCGCTTGTGCCTGACCACAAGCACGTGACTTAGTGACCAAACAATTAGAAACCAGTTTTATGAAGACCAGCAATTGTCCAGGAGTCAAGTGGTGTGAATTCCATAGACCAGTATTCATCATGCAAATCAATAAACATCCGCAAGGCAACAATTGGACTGTAGCGTAAGTGACTGAAGCACATTGCTTTTTACAGATGAGAGCAAAGTAAAAGTTTTTAGTGTTGACCGTTGCATAAGGGTGTGGAGATGAAAAAGGAGCAATTTGCAGAAGCCTGCATCCACAACAGTGATTGATTTGGGGGGCCCAAAATTATGGTGTGGGGAGGCATAAGCCAAACTGGAAGAACTGAGCCTATAATTCAGAACCAGGGTACAGTAACAACTTAACGATACATCCAGGAGGTCATAAGACTCTATGTGGTGGCATTTGCATAGCAAGTGGGTGCAGGTTTTAAGCTGTTGCACGGCAATGCACGCGCTTATACAGTTAGAGCCACCAGAGAGACACTAGAAGAGGCTTGTATACAAGTGTTGCCGAGGCCAGCGAACAGTTCGGGCTTGAACACATGTGGGATCTGTTGAAAAGAAGAGTATGAGACACAGATTGATCACTGGACAATGAAAGACAGCCCTTCAACGTCCTAAAATCGAGCTAGGAACAAATCTCTCAAGAAACAATGCGCCATCTGATAGAAAATGCCCTCTAGGCTTCAAGAATATGTTCAGAAAAGAGGAAGGTACACCAGATATTGATTCAAAAAGGAAGAAGAATAAACGCCCTGGAATTTCATTTTTAATTGCATTTTTAGTCCAAGTGTACTTTTTGCTGAAATTGCACTTTTTCTCGAAAATGTTGTAAAATTGATTTTCTTTCCTGTGGATTGTGTAAAATTTAAGCCCATTTCATTAAAAACAAATCATTGCAATGAATTTTACAACTTAGAGACCTAGGAACCTCATAATTTGCCCAGAAGATCAAAAATATAAGGTGGCCCTTATTTTGTTTTGACGAGTATATTATGATCGAGCGAAGTTGTAAATATCCTGTTTCGAACCATTGATTATTCAAGAGTGTTTAGTAAACTACAACGTACCTATATTTTTATCCGATCAAATCTCTTTTCTTCTTGATCTGCTTCTTTTTTTTCTGTTCTTCTTGATCTCTTTGTTTGGCTGTACTCAAATAAGTAAATGTGCTTTCAAACACCTAATTTTCTAATTAGGTATATCAATCATGTTATACAATACCTACTACATATTATCTAGTATCAGTGTGCTGGCCTTAATATTTCTATCTATGTTCATAAAAACGTTATGGTGACACGGTGACACATTATTTGTTTTGATGTCTCATAGAACTGTTCAAACTGTGGTTTCACAATGTGCATGCAACTTACTTCAGTTAGAGAACACACCCTGGGGTATACTCACCAGCACAACTCACATACCAACATGCTCAGTAAGTTGAGTCACATCAATGGAGTATGTATTGAATGAACAATGGACGTGCTATGAGTTCCTTCCCTCAATACTGAAGAGGACAAGGAGTATTCAAGCCAATCATAATATAATGACACCTATATACACAATAATAAATAATGATCTAGTCAGAACTCACTGATGTTTGATGACTCAAGTTTGATGCTAACCAGTTAAATCGACGCAATGCTTAATTAAAAGGTCTGCGAAACAGTTGCACATAGAACAAGACAAGTGCTGCCAAACGTCACTTTTATATTATGAGTAGCCACTTATACAACATCGTAAACAAACATTGCAACATTTACTCCAAAAGCAAGTACTCTTGCAAAAACAAAGTCACTGCTTGGCTTATGACTCTAAAATATGAGGAAACGGAAATTCTTTTTACATAATAAGGTTGACTTAACACACTCATGGCAGACACCCCCTCACCTCACCCTCTCATACACCACACACACCCTCACATACATAGGTACATGCAAATTTTGCATTAAAATTATAGTTTTTTATTCTGTATGTTTTTTTAATATTACTAAGTAGGTACCCAACTTTTGTAATAATATTATTTTATATTATTTACCTACATTATTATTGTATAATATACAATTTACAATTTTTTGTGCCCTTACTGTAATAAAGAATTACTGATGTTTAGACATTTATTCTATATAAAACCTACCTAGTTTTGTGTGTTAGCTGTCTTGATTAATTTCTGTGTGTGTACTCATTTTATAAAAGTTTTAATTGTAACTGAATTGTATGACCATTATTATTTATGCTTGCACAGTGGTGAACCTTATTCAATGAACATTAGGTCCTCCAATCCGGACTGATAATGAGATATGAACACACATCATGTACAAACTATCTACAGTTCCACTTAATAATATTATACAGCTTCACAATTAATAAAGTATTTGATCTGAGCTTGTCTTGTGATCATAAAATAAAACCATCACCATATTACTTTTCAATTTAAACTTTAATTATTGTGAAGTGTTCCCATTGCTCCATTTATTCATTGTTTCCCTTGACACTTGATTTGAGAAATATTTGTGAAACATAATTATCACTACTGTCTGTGTGTTATTGACCCTGAGAAGCTAAAATATTTGTTACTTGATTATGACAAAGTTTATAATAATTATTATTTGTCCAAATACAATTCTGTTGTGTGTTTATTTAGCTGAAACAAATGTCATTGGCTGAAACACTTATTTTTAAGAATAATTTGGGTAGGTACAGAAAACCAAGTTCAAAATGACAAACAGGTTCTGTGAAAATAAAGTGAAGTCTCAAACATCCTCCAACCTGCAGGACGCTCTTAGATTGACTCTGATAGTCCCATGTAAGAAAAAGATACATACCTACCACATAGTACAAAAATCTGTACAGTTGTCACAATTCATAAGAGCTCATGGACTTTAATTGTTTTGATGTATGGATATCGGTACTTTGCGATAGTTTGCGTGCCTGATGTGGCGGTCACTCACTAGTAGGGACCTATACGTAATAATACGTAGGGACCGAATAGAGATGATATAATTCACCTTATATAGATATAATTCACCAGATAAATGATCCATGCTTGCTGCCAACACACCTAAGTATAGATTACATTATGGAAGAATAAAGAAAACAGTATGTACTTACAGATTTTATAATTATGTTCGCTGACCTCCGTCCGGCCGGACTATCAGGACTAGTTTGACAGGACAGGTCTTTCTGAAAGAGACGTGGGCGTGCGGGGTGCCGCCTCCGCCACTCGTTATCAGACCAGTTACACTCCGCGCGCTTTGTGTGTGTTCACAGAGCATGTAAGGCTAAGGAGGTGTGTGTTTATCTAATCAGCCGACCAGCCGGGCGCACATCAACCCATAAGTGACAAAGCAAAACAATAACAATTGCCGTGACCGACACTATTACTACGCTTGTGCTAATAGATAGATCTATTCAATTAGGAAGTACATCAACGATCAAATTAAACAAGGGGCAAGTTTAATTAGCATTTTCTTTTCCTGTAGAATTAGAAATATAGTGACACAAACTATATAGTATAGTGATTATAGGTAGTTGATAGGTAGGTATACAGCACAGACTACTTAGAGATATGGTATACAGCACAGACTACAAAGAGATACTGGTTTAGGCTGAACGCACACCTGACCGAACCGACCGCGCCGAACGAAACGAATTTTCGAATTCTTTATATGAAATCCTACGAAACCTCGCACACCTATCCGCGCCGAATCGGACCAAAGTAGTCTGTGAATCGGACGAATCGCCGGATGATCTGAAGAAGGAACTGCATAAATCGAAGGTTTTAAACTGTCATGGCCACTAACATTATCATTACGGGGTATTATTATTTTATTATTATGACCTTTATTCAATTTTTATACTTACATTCATTCATATTTTTAAATAATTTTACAAATAAAAAAAAATATAAACATTTAAAAATATAAAAGAGTAGGTAGTAGGCCACCGGCATCGGGAACAGGGTCCAAGCCACCGGCGGCTAGGGCTGCAGAGAAAGGAACCTCCTCACAATGCGTGCCGTGTCGAGGAGTACCGCTTTCTGTATCAAGCCCTTGATCCAGCCCCCCAACGAGAGCCTCATAAGATGTTGATCGAGGCTCTTGGCAATTAAGCCATTGGCCGTCACAACTATCGGCACTATGATTGCTGAGTCCACATCCCACATGTCGACAACCTCGTGAGCCAAGTCAAGATATTTAATTTGTTTATCTTTCTCGGCTTTCACGAGATTCTCATCATGTGGGATAGTAACATCAACAATCATCGTGCGGCGCGCTGACCGATCTATCACCACTATATCAGGCTTATTGGCAACAATAGTCCTGTCAGTGATGATAGATCGGTCCCAGTACAACGTGGCATGACCATTTTCGAGAACTGGGTCGGGCACATACCTATAGTACGGTACTTCAAAATCCACAAGGTTGTATTTTAAAGCGAGTTGCTGGTGAATAATCCTGGCTACTTGGTTATGCCTGTGCAAATATTCGCCGTTAGCAAGACGTGAACAACCAGAGATAATGTGTCTAAGGGACTCACCTGGGCGGTGGCATGCCCGACAGATGTCAACCGTGCCGTCCTTCACAATATACCTCCGGTAATTATTCGTCATGATAACTTCATCCATTAATGCACATACAAAACCTTCGGTTTCCCCGAATAGGTCCCCGAAACGTAACCAGGATACGGACGCTAATAAGTCAACATCGGGCCCATGAAGGGCCCGATAAAAGCGTCCGTGTAGTTCCTTGCTCTGCCATACTTCCTTGCGATCATTAGTAGTAAGTATTACAGGTTTGCGCCAGTTCTCTTTAGCCAATGAGAGAGGGGTGAGCCCTTTGTCCACTGCGACCACATCTCGGTGCATCCCCACGTCGGCGTGGAGAAAATATTCTCTAAGATTGTACACCTCACAGTTGTGTAGGGTTTTGGCATTTAAAAAGCCTCGACCCCCACATTTCCGTGGGATGTACAATCTCATTACCGAAGAACGTGGGTGATGCATGCGATTTGTGGTCAGCAATGTTCGGACCCTTCTATCCAGGGTATCCAGTTCTGTTTGAGTCCATTTGAGTATGCCGAAGGAGTACATTAAGACTGGCATGACCCAACCGTTGTAGGCGCGCACCTTATTTCCGCCTGACAAAAGACTTTTAAGTACTTTTTTTAGGCGGCCAAAGAAGCGCTCCTATATCCTTTTATTATTATTATTATTATTATATTACATGCTAAAATCTGTATAAAATCTGAATGATATTCTGATCTGTATAGGCTTCAGAACCTTTTAATAAATATATAACATAAGCAGTCTAAGTATTTTGTTCTGCTTCTTTTAAAAACCATATTTAATTAATAAATCTGTGATTTCAGAAAACAAATTATAAAACTAAACGTAATGAACGTGCGATATGCGTTATGGAAATGCACGCAACGAAACGTCATTTCTTTCGGCGCGGTCGATTCGGTCGGCGCGGACGATTCTTTCGGCGCGGACAGGTGTGCGAGGCTATCAGAAACTTCGGTTCGTTCGGCGCGGTTGATTCGGACAGGTGTGCGTCCACCTTTAAAGAGCTGACCAAAGAAGATAAGCCCTTGATAAAGGTGGACGCACACCTGTCCGAATCGACCGCGCCGAACGAGCCGAACGAAACGAAGATTCTTATGACCTCGCACACTTGTCCGCTCCGAAAGAATCGTCGTTTTCGGCCGCGCCGAAAGAAATAGCGTTTCGTTACGTGCATTGCCTTGACGCATATCGCACGCTCATTACGTTTAGTTTCATAATTTGTTTTCTGAAATCACAGATTTATTTAACTATACTTTTGAAAGAAGTGAAACAAAATATCTAGACTGCATTGCATAAGTTTTATGAAATCTGATTAGGTTCTTAAGCCTAAACAGATTTTATACAGAATTCAAGTTGAAAATATCATTCAGATTTTATATAGATTTTAGCATACCCCGTGCCCGTTTATAACTCTAATGATAATGTTACTGACAGTTTAAAAACTTAGATTTTAGCAGTTTCTTCTTCAGATATAAGGCTTAATGCATCTGTCAACACTGATCCAGATAACTTTTGACTCGAACCCACTGGCAACACTGACCGAATCGTCCGCATCGAATCTGATGACATCATCCGAATTCGTCTGGGATTTGGATATCTACCGAATTCTTCCGGCGATTTGTTCGATTCGACGCGGATAGGTGTGCGAGGTTTCAGAGGATTTCATATAAGAATTCAAAAATTCGTTTCGTTCGGCTCGGACAGGTGTGCGTCCACCTTAAAGAGGCACAGACTACTTAGAGATACTACGTACAGACTACGTATAGATACTATTCTACACAGACCAATGACCAAAGAAGCCTCTCCTAAGCCATTGACACAGACTACTTATAGATCACAGATTAATATATTTGTAATATATTTGTTAAAGATACTACGTACCATAAAGTTATTACTAGTAATATTAACTTTAAGCTACGTACAGAGGTATAGTCAGTATAGTGCTTTGAGTATCTAGACGTATAGTGCCACAAACTTATCTGACCCGGTGACCAAAATTGGAACTAACGTCACTACGGAACAAAAATGCAGTGGCTTCTTTGGTCATTGCAAAAATGACATCAAAACATAGCTAAAGTAAACCTCTAGATGAAGCGTAGATGAAGTTGAAGCTTAGATTATAGAGTATGTATAATCAAAGAGTTGAAGCACAGTTTAAATATATGGTTGAAGCTTAGGTTG
Source organism: Allophyes oxyacanthae (assembly GCA_932294325.1). Lineage (NCBI taxonomy): Eukaryota > Metazoa > Arthropoda > Insecta > Lepidoptera > Noctuidae > Allophyes > Allophyes oxyacanthae. The sequence continues at coordinate 12,422,076 of OW028631.1, forward strand.
AAGGGTTGAAAGGTACTATGTATTATCTCTATGGGGTTGAAGAAGGGTTGAAGTGACAGTTTAACCCAAGAATATTGGTGTAACGTGTAACCGGTTTTGTGTGTGTGAATGTTACCAGATTGAACCCAATTTTCCCATAAATAAAACTGAGATGTATCGAATAGTTTATTTTTTAATATTCATCAATTTTATGCATTATAATCTTTAAAAAAACGTAAAAACTGAGTACAGAAACTAAAAAGTATAAAATAATTTCTTAGAAAACTTATCAGCTTCTGAAGTTGGGGCCTTTAAAATTCTTCAATGCAGCTAGCTTGATAGTGGCACCGACTTCAGAAGCTGATAAGTTTTTTGAGAATTATTTTATAGCTTTTAGTTTTTGAAGTCGGTTTTTACTTTTTTTTAAAGTTTATTTTATTTGACGGAGAGGGTGTCTCTCCAGACGATGTTCTTGAAGAGAATGCCATCAGTATTGCTGATGTCATTACTTCCTATTGTCATTCATAGTCAAACACAAAAAGACAGAAGATCAGTTTCAAGGTTTATATTCAGGGACTATAAGGATACTCAGACTCTAGGTGCCGCGTTCCAAAGCGTAGACTTCCTATGGAGAAGAACGGGCAAGAAACTCCATGGTTACTCTTTTAAATTGAGGATTTCTTAACATATTTTGCGACAGCAATATTCTTACTCTATTTCTTATTAATTTGCGTCTCGAGTAGAAGTGTGTCAAACACGTTAATTGACGTTAAATCGCTCTTATTTATAATGATCGTAAGGCGCAAAAACAAAAGACTACCCTCTAGTGAACTTATTTTGATTAAAAAGTGATGTCATTGTTTGGACGTGCTTACGTTACATTAAAATGTCATAAAACTTATGAAATCATAATAGAAAGTTATTATTGTTGTAGTTAGGTACACGGTTTTCTCATGGATGCCATTGTCAGAACTGAACCAAATTAAAATGAGACCAAACGGGAAGTACCAGCATTAAAAAAAAAAAAAACATCGAAATCGTTTCTCCCAGTCGAAAGTTCTAAAGTAAAAAAACAGTCGAATTGAGAAACTCCTCCTTTTTTTGAAGTCGTATAAAAATTATCATGAATCACCGAAATATACACGAAAATCATGCAGATACAAAGTCCAACCTTTCTAGTCCCGATCCCTTTAGAATTTTTCGTGCCCAAAGCGTTTTAAGCGGGACCAACACTGAAATCTCGAAATCAGCTGTTCCATAGCCATACCTACCATAAATTTAGTTTAAGTTCCATACAAATAATTAATTATTACTCAAGTAAACGTATGGAACAGCAATTTTTTTTCGTCATTTCATGATTATAATAAAAGTTGTTCATCCATAGTAAAAGTTGTTCTTAATCGTGAGTACAACGATCCCATAAAGGGATCGGGACTAGAAAGGTATGATTTTATATATTACTAGCGGCCCGTCCCGACTTCGTACGGGTAGGTACAAAGTTAGCGGTAGATACTTTTTAATATTCATCAATTCTTGACCTCTTACAAAGCGTTCCCGTTCTCGAATACATCTCACCGTACATCACAACATCGCGGTCAACAAAGGCCTATGTATAAACGCTTACCAGAAATTTACCTAATTACATACTACCAAAAAATTGCCGCAATTGACAAAATATCATATATGTAACTTGTAACTTTCTTTTGTGTGCACCCCAGCCGCACGTAAACCTACTGTGTGTGTGTGTTCGTGTATGCTGCGTGTATGTCTGAAATTATTTTTTTGTACCTATTTTTAACTTATATTTTTATTTACTTTTTTAGTCAAACAGATATTTGGTGAATTCGTTTTGGTGAACATTTATTCGTTTTGGTAGCAATTTCTGGTGGTGGAACATTATTTTGGTGAGTGTTTAAATCTACGATTATTTAACAAAAAATTATAATACCTACTTAAATCTTAACTTAAATACATTAATCATCGTTTGATGCTACAATATTTTCTTTTCATAAGAAAAGGCCTATAGAAACAGTAAGCAAAACCTACATAATCGAACAAATAGTAAAAGCTAAATGAACATAATAACAGTTTGCCACCATACCACGTGCGCACTTAATCAGTTATCACTATCAGTTATGTATAGTGTGATGTAAACGAATGCAAAGTCAAACAAACACGTGGCCAAGAATCATTGGCGTTTCATTGATCTCAAAATTCTTATTGTTTCGAGCTCACGCTTTAATAGAAAACATAAAAAGCTAACATTCGTACACTGATAAACTAAACACACTTTATAATAGGTATATAGGTAGGTATGTAATTTTGTACCATTAGTAACAAGTCTCAGGTACTGAATTGCACTTACATTATCTAATACAACACGATCAATCCAAGAATGGGATGTTAGATCGCAAATAGAAATAATTTATTTTCTACAACGAACTACAAACAATTTGCTGTGCTATAATATTTGGGTCATAGGTACATACTTTCAAATTGTGAGCCAAAGTTCTACTTCTGGGATTGATTCTTTTATTTATTATACATATTTAATTTGTATGATATTTATTTAGTTAAAATGAATGGAATCATTTAGATTTTTTAATAACCGGGTGCATTACAACTTCTTGTTTGAAGCCGGCCTCATGCAACACTTGTAGTTAATGAGGATAATTCCAGTACCCGTAAGGTGCTTTTGTCAATTAATAAAAATACTGATTGTTATTTATTTAGTAACTAGTTTTTTCGAAGTAATCGACTTACGTTTTTTCTATTATTTTTATTAGTCTGCACTGCGGCGTCCATGCACTAACAAAACAAGTGTAGTATGACGCGGGCACGTTAACCCTTGTCACCGTCGTCAGCATCGTCATCGCAGTGCAGCGGCGCGAGCGCAGCCAGCAGCAGCGCCTGCGCGGGCATCACGAATACTCCGGGCAGCCGGCACATGCCGCCCTCCGCGCACGCCATGGACCAGCCTGCACACACACGCACTCAGCACTGGGCCGCCCCCTACTCACGCGTGTCCAGCGAGCGCGGCAGCCGGCACATGCCGCCCGCCGCGCACGCCATGGACCAGCCTGCACACACACGCACTCAGCACTGGGCCGCCCCCTACTCACGCGTGTCCAGCGAGCGCGGCAGCCGGCACATGCCGCCCGCCGCGCACGCCATGGACCAGCCTGCACACACACGCACTCAGCACTGGGCCGCCCCCTACTCACGCGTGTCCAGCGAGCGCGGCAGCCGGCACATGCCGCCCGCCGCGCACGCCATGGACCAGCCTGCACACACACGCACTCAGCACTGGGCCGCCCCCTACTCACGCGTGTCCAGCGAGCGCGGCAGCCGGCACATGCCGCCCGCCGCGCACGCCATGGACCAGCCTGCACACACACGCACTCAGCACTGGGCCGCCCCCTACTCACGCGTGTCCAGCGAGCGCGGCAGCCGGCACATGCCGCCCGCCGCGCACGCCATGGACCAGCCTGCACACACACGCACTCAGCACTGGGCCGCCCCCTACTCACGCGTGTCCAGCGAGCGCGGCAGCCGGCACATGCCGCCCGCCGCGCACGCCATGGACCAGCCTGCACACACACGCACTCAGCACTGGGCCGCCCCCTACTCACGCGTGTCCAGCGAGCGCGGCAGCCGGCACATGCCGCCCGCCGCGCACGCCATGGACCAGCCTGCACACACACGCACTCAGCACTGGGCCGCCCCCTACTCACGCGTGTCCAGCGAGCGCGGCAGCCGGCACATGCCGCCCGCCGCGCACGCCATGGACCAGCCTGCACACACACGCACTCAGCACTGGGCCGCCCCCTACTCACGCGTGTCCAGCGAGCGCGGCAGCCGGCACATGCCGCCCGCCGCGCACGCCATGGACCAGCCTGCACACACACGCACTCAGCACTGGGCCGCCCCCTACTCACGCGTGTCCAGCGAGCGCGGCAGCCGGCACATGCCGCCCGCCGCGCACGCCATGGACCAGCCTGCACACACACGCACTCAGCACTGGGCCGCCCCCTACTCACGCGTGTCCAGCGAGCGCGGCAGCCGGCACATGCCGCCCGCCGCGCACGCCATGGACCAGCCTGCACACACACGCACTCAGCACTGGGCCGCCCCCTACTCACGCGTGTCCAGCGAGCGCGGCAGCCGGCACATGCCGCCCGCCGCGCACGCCATGGACCAGCCTGCACACACACGCACTCAGCACTGGGCCGCCCCCTACTCACGCGTGTCCAGCGAGCGCGGCAGCCGGCACATGCCGCCCGCCGCGCACGCCATGGACCAGCCTGCACACACACGCACTCAGCACTGGGCCGCCCCCTACTCACGCGTGTCCAGCGAGCGCGGCAGCCGGCACATGCCGCCCGCCGCGCACGCCATGGACCAGCCTGCACACACACGCACTCAGCACTGGGCCGCCCCCTACTCACGCGTGTCCAGCGAGCGCGGCAGCCGGCACATGCCGCCCGCCGCGCACGCCATGGACCAGCCTGCACACACACGCACTCAGCACTGGGCCGCCCCCTACTCACGCGTGTCCAGCGAGCGCGGCAGCCGGCACATGCCGCCCGCCGCGCACGCCATGGACCAGCCTGCACACACACGCACTCAGCACTGGGCCGCCCCCTACTCACGCGTGTCCAGCGACCGCGGCAGCGCGCACAGCGCCACCAACCGCGCGTCCACCGCCGACAGTAAGCCCGCGCGCGCGTACAGCGCACACCACGCCGCCGACGCCAACACACAGCATATCTCTGTGCACAGGTACATTCACACTTGAATATATGTAGTACCTAGCATGGAGTGCAAATCAAGGTTGTAAGGGAAGCCTCTTAGCGGATGCGGAGGTTCAGGGCTTGACATCCGCGGAAGCGGAGGTTTAACGGAAGCGGACACGGAGGTGGATGAAATAATGTACTCTTATAGGTACTAATATTATTTCTTGGGGCATTTGTTATACTTTTTAGGAGCTTATTTTGGAATCGCTGTGTGGTTCTTTGTTAGAGTGTGATGCTGTCCCCTATAGCTGAATGTAATGGAAAAATGGTAACGGGTTTGTTTTGACGTAACTTCCCCACACTTCACAAAGAAGTATCAATTCCTCAAGTACGACTTCAGGCTGGACTCGGCTGGAGTAGAGGTCACCACGCAAGATGTTTTCATTTTATATAGGAGACCCTCATGCCAAACCTGTGGAAGGCCTGCGAAATATCAAGGAATACAGCAGCACAATATTCGTTCTCTTGCTATCCATTGTCATCCACACTAAACGTGTATTCAAAATTTCACCTCAATCGGAAACTGGGAAGCGGGTCAAATTTTACTTCTAAGATTTTTTTTACATGTAGTTAGTTACAAGTGAAGCTAATAAAAGCGTGTTAAAAAATAAACGTGTGTCATGACGCGTGCAAATTACATCCGAGTAAACATTGAGATTATTATCTTTCTTGCTTTTTAAAACTATAAAACTTGCACTACACTACTCGCGAAGTTGATCGAAGTTAAGCGAATACGAGAATGTACAAGGCCACTTCGGTTCGCTTCGTGCAATTTCGGCTCGCCTCGGGCGACTTCCAATCATTGTCGGTTTTTGCGCCCGAGTCAAAGAACTCTAAGCGTCCCGTAGTTCTAACACGAAGCGTGTCACTGCACTACTCGGCTCACTTCAGTTCGCGTCCAGCAGCGGCCACATGAACGTTACGTAACGTAGGTGAACGGGACTCACCGAGTGCGAACGCCACCAAGACGTCAGTGAGGTACAGGATGGCCTCGGCGTCGCTGAGCCGCTCGCAGCACTCCGCGTACAGCAGCGCCAGCGCCGCCAGCTGCACGCCGCGCGGGGGCGGGGCCGCGGGCGGGGCAGCGGGCGCGGCCGGGGGCGGGGCGGCGGGCGCGGAGCCGCGCAGCGCGCCCGCTAGGAACGGCGCCGCCGTTGTGCACAGCGTGCACATCACGCCCGGCAGCGACGGCAGCGACGCGCGCCCGCACTGCCCAGCGCCGACACAAACGTCTAGTTTTACTGACTACTGAAGCGCCAGTGTAAGTTTCTTTTAACGATTTAGATTTTACGCATCGACCGCGGCGTTATTATTGCTGATTGGCCCGCTCCGAGCACTTTACGTCTTTACCGTTCGGACCGCCAAACGCAGTCGATGTTTAAAAGTGAGTAGGTTAAAATAAACTTACACTAGGTAGGGCCTCTGTACGCGACGTGGGCTCCAGTGAGGAAAATCACTTACTAACGTCATAAGTATAATAAAAAGAGACGGGGCTATCTTAACAGGTTCCTTGTGTGTTTTGTTTTTTTTAAGTACATGGGGGTCAATTTTGCTGGCAATAAAAGTCATTTTGTTACAAAAATCACAAAGTTTTATTTACGTAATTATAATCATATACGGTTATTTGAAATCACTTTATTTGTGCAAACACACATCAGTTTTTATGGTTTTCATTGAAACAGCTCAAGCAGAAGGCTTTGTTACACATCTTGCATTCTTTGTTTACTTGTTTGGCACGAAGTGGATTGCCTTGAACTGCTTTTATATTGGCATAACAGGCAGAGCACCGCTTCCGAACTAGTTTTCCGCCGTTCCTAGGGATTTCCGTTAGTTGGTGACTTGTGATGGAAGTATTACCGTGCGTTGGAGGCTTTGGGCGGTGCTTTTTGGCCGCTGCTTCTCCGAGCCAAGACCGAATAATTATTTCTTGAACTTGCAGTACAGTCATTGTTTTTCCTGTAAGTTCGTTGTAAATGATGCGCGTGTTTACTATGGCGGCTTGAAACATGAGATCATATGCGATTTTCTTAGGTATACCAAGTTAGGCTTTTTCTCAGAGGGGAATAATAGGAACCAAGCTGATCTGAAACATCTATCCCTTTTTTAGCGGTATTGTATTCAACCGTCATTCTAGGCTTCAATGTCTCCTCTCTTCTCCAGTTATAGGTACCATTTCATCGTCATCACACGTGGAAATCATGAGAACGTCTCTCTTGTCGTGCCATTTGAGGACTGTAACATAGTTATCTAACTGCCTAGCTATAACTCCGCCCCTTCTGAGTTTTTTCTGCAAAACTTGTTGCGGCAACCCTTTTTTGTTTTTTCGGAGTGTGCCACACAAATCAGTGTTACGGTCTTTCAGGTATTTCGCTAACCCGAGACTCGTATAATAATTATCAGCCACAATAAGTCTTCCTTCATTGAGAAGCGGTAGACATAGTTTTACAACAACTGTACCTGGTTTGTCAAGGCCCTCAAGAGCCGTTGTTGATCCAGCGTATACGATGTAGGACCAAGTGTAGCTATTCACGGAGCACATTTTGTATATTTTTATCCCGTATTTGCTAGCCTTAGCGGGGTTATATGTTTTTATACGTAATCAACCTTGATGATTTATTTGTGATTCGTCGACGACGAGCGTATCACCTGGGATATATAACGCTCGAAATTTCATAATCATGTGATCAATAAGGGGCTGTATTTTGTACAAAACATTGCCATTATCGGGCTGGGTGTTCTCAAAATGCCAACATCGTAAAAGTGTTGAAAATCTGTTATACGACATTGATATTTCGTGAAACAATGGATTATAGTAAAGAGGGTCCATTTTCCAATAATGCTCGATTGAAGGCTTCTTATCAATACCCATCAGTAGAATGACCGCAAACATTTTTTTTAGTTCTGCACTATTGACGTCGTTCCAGCGCATCATCCTACTATGTCTCATTGTCTGTCTTTCTTTCTAAAGTAAGATAAATAAACTGAAAAAGTCCAACACTGGCTGTAAAACAACCACGCTCAGCTTTGTTCAATAATGTCCAATGTCTGGAACTCCACCACTGCTATCAAGTATTTTTCAACTTCAATATAGTGTGCCACGATCCATATCACCTAGAATCACGAGTTCACGACGTTTTGAAAGTGCCTGCAAAGGCCCAGTTGTTTTATTTTTTTTTACTTTAACTTTCATAATATGAGATAAAAGATTGAGTAGATCTACCTCACCAACGGAGTGACGCTTCTTCAGTCTGCAAAACGAAACGTCTCGCGAAGCGAATCAAAGGTAAATTCGTGTTATTTCCCATCTAAGATAATGATATGTTAATAATAATAATTGTTGTTTACTAACTGTTTGTTTTAGCTGTAAGTCATCCATAGTAAATAAATAAATAATAATATTTATCATGCAACGCGATAGTTAAGTTTAAGGTCGTCAATTTTTAAGAAAAGCTAGCGACTGTATTTTTTGTCATGCTTGGATAGCTACGGAGTTGGTGGTGGCGGGTGTTAATAGGAATCGATTCAGAACATCGTGTGTCCCTAATTATGTTACGGTGTATGTACCTACTCGTCGTTTACCTGTTGTCAGGCTCTGGGGACCGAGGGAGGACGGTAAAACCACCCAACTTGCGAAATACCTACTTTAAGTAATAAGCAGTCGATAGGCAGAGAAGTCGTGGGGTGGGCGACTCACGAGCAGCGCGGTGTGGAGCGGCGTGGCCAGCAGCGACACGACGTACACGAGCGCGCAGGCCGTCGGCGCCGCGCCCGCCCCGCCCCCCGCGCCCAGCGCCAGCGCCAGCCACGCGCAGCCGCCGCCGCACGACCACAGCATCACGCTGCACAACAACCGGCCGTCCTCAACGCGCCCGGCAACTGGAGCCGACTGATGGCCTACTCCACGGGCCGAGTTCACGCTCACCCTTTCACTATCCTGTAGTCCACGCCGTCAGTGAGCGCGGTGATGATGGCGGCGGCGAGCGCGGGCGACACCAAGTGCGCGTGCGCGACGCACACCGCGTGCACACGCACCCGCGCACGCACACCGCCGCACAGGGCGCGTGTGTGCGTGCGCCGCCCTGCGCAGTAGTACACATAGCACAGCAGCAGCCACGACGTGTACTCGGCGCGCAGAACACCTACACACACCCCACCATCATCAGCACACAGTCTATCATTTGACAATGGCATCTCCCTAAATGGAAGTAAAACCTGTGGTCTTCACTTGGCTAGCAGGCTGATGACGGCAAGTTAGATCAGTCACCTTGTCCCAGAATCCTCCCTCTATGTGCCTCGGCTTCACTCAATCGTTAGGAGGGAGGACTCACGGAACAACGTAAGAAGTGGAACAGGAATGATAGGAGTGAACAGGAATAAACGGAAAGCTCGCAGGAGAACAGTTGTATTTTATTTTCTTTGTCGTTACATTAGGTATTATTATAATAATATAGAATAACTAGGTAAAGAAATAAACTGTTAAAACATGATTTAATTTATAAATAGGTAATTAGAACTTGTAAAATTTATAGCAAATAAAATTAAGGATCACAGCTGTGTCTCTTTGATCATCAGGTCTTGAGTCAAATGCTAATGAATAATGAAAATGTGAGGCGCATTGTTTTAATTTTGAATTTAAATTTGGAAGGTAAGATGGCCAGATAGAAGATGATTGCCGGGAATAAATGGTAAATGAGGTGATAATCGATGACATCGTCACAACCTGAGCCCCTTTACCCGAGGGCCACTGCAGACAGCTCAAGCTGTTATTTGAGGAAGCTGCATTCGGGCCTCTGCACTCTCACTTTTAACATCCCACTGTACACATATTAAATGGCTAAAATATATGATTTTATGTGAGAAAACTATTATCTCATAAATCCTAATTATCCATAATTATTAGGTACTATAGTATGAAAGCTTTTTCTTTATCATAGATTGTTAATTAAACATCCTGTAATATTAAAAAAGTAAAAAAACTCTATTTGTATGGGTAACAATACCGTATAACGTTTCTGCCACAACCATGGTGTATGGATGTAATATGTTGTCTGTAGTGCAACAAGCTGTGAACGAGATCTAAGTAGTTTCGCTTGATGCGGAGTCATGAGTAATGATTCTCTACTCGGCCTGAAATATCAGGTTTTGAGATGCAACTACTGAATATTCTAAATCAATTGTTTTCATATATTGAATAATAAATAGTTAAGTTTTTCAAAAGTAAAATTGAATTAAAACATATTGTTACTTGTAGTTAAGTGCTAATTTATTTTATTTACTAATGACAAAGTAGTATGTTTGTGCACCCTACCACGTACTTGTATTGGTGATTGCTGCTGAGACTTGTTCCACTACTTCAGTAAGTAATGTACTATGACAGAGCTTGTGTGTTCATCTGGAGCGAGGACACACTCCAACGCTCACCCTCACTCACACAGTAATGGGTGACACTTTAGCAGTTGTGCGACTCTATACCTGCAATGTGTAGGATGCACACAGGCTGCTGTCAGCCTGCCCGTGACTACTTGAACAAACAAGTTTAGTTGTACAACAAATAATTAATTGTTTGTAAAAATTAATAAAAGTAATCTTTGTTTGTAAAAATATATACAACTGACAAGCTGATAGCCTCTGATACTCACAAATCTGAAGAAATAATAAAATGTATTCAATTACATGGGGTGCAATGCGTTCTAGGATGATCTATATACTGAGCATGCAGAGTAGTTGCCTCCGGGAGCGCCGAGCCGCGGCGTGAGCACCGCCAGCGTCACCGCAGCCAGCACACCGAGCATCATCCAGCGCCGTTGCAACTCGTGCCACAGTTCGAGCGCGTCACACTTGTAACCATTCCTGAGCCCGGGCTGACGCCTCCTTTGTATCGTAACATCTTCCGTACATCTAGTAAGTATAATATTACTCATTTTTAATGAAAACCCCAATTAACTGAACAATAATGCGTACGCAGGTTTTAACGGTGTAATAATTGGATGGAAGCAGTCGCAGAGGGCGACGCGATGGAGGTAATAAGCATATTTCGCTAGAAGGAAAACGAAATCAATCAAGTTACTGGGTTGTTTTCAAATTACGCGCATCTGCATTGCCGTAATTTGTAAACAGGTAGGTACCACAGGTACTTCAGAAGCAACACAACCAAAACACAACATACAATGACTCACAGAACCACAGACTACTTAGAGATGACTGTTCTGTGCTTGTTCTGTGACACAGGTCACAGAACAATAATACCCTGTAGTGCGTAGACAGAGAAACCAATGTAGTGTCAAAAGACTAATAGAGATAGGCGAGTTGACTTGTTTAAATCGAGTCACACTGTTAACTCGTTGACCGAGTTGCTTTTCTCGAACCTCGGGTGAACTCGGTCAGCCGGTGTTCGGTGCGCGGCACAGAGTAAGGTTCAAGTTCACCTACAACATAACAGTCGATTAGAGCAAAATCTGTCGTTTAAACATGAAATTTTGTATGGTTAATCGGCCGATTTCATTTTAAAAATCTCTTATATTTTTTTATACATATTATCGCCAATACGACCAAAAATAGTCACAAAATATAAGGGCTATTGAGTAATAATAATAATTGTGACTTTGGTCGGATTCGCGATATTATCACTTTTAGCGTAATTCGGACCGCAGGGTTTGTTGTTAGCAGCATGACGAAATGATTTCAAAATATTGATGATTTAAGAAATATGGTGCTGGCAACAATACTTGGGCTATCGTGGACAGAGTTCCATACTAATGTCTCCATACTCCAATAACTCTGCATCAAGCAGCGCCTATCTGCCATAGTCCAGGCTAGTATATTGAATTTTTTGGGCATGTCTCGAGACGATAATACGATTCGATAGAGCGTCTCGTCGTGCAGGGCAAGATGGAAGGCACCATACGGCGTGGAAGGTCAACAATGCGATGGACGATGAAGTTTTAATTCTGGTCATCGGGTCAGTTATGGTTGTGGCCTTAGATTATTGATTCGGCCGCGACAACCAATCAATAATCTAAGGTTGTGGCATATAGGTATACTAACTCCATGCTCGAACGTCATTCATTGACCAAAATGACAGCATACCGCCATGACGGTTTTTTGTTGTGTGTTGCAATCGTGGCTGCAATTCTTTAGTGAATTCATTTTAGTCACAAACTATATAGGGATGCTAACGCATCAGACGGAGCACTCCCGAACTAAAAATTGAACATTTTGGTTATCTGTGGACCTCTTTTATAGACTTTGACAAATGTTTACTTTTTTAGAAAATTCTGCCGCAAGAACATTGTACATAAAACTGGACGTTGCGGCTAGAAGAAAACGGTGAAAACCAAATAAATGGCCTTGAAATAAATCAGTTATTTTTTGCTTCTCTTTCATCAGGGTGACAAAGATTTTTATTTGCGTTGGGATATTATTAGGAATTAAGCAAGTAGAAATTATTCATAATTGAGCACGTATTTGTTTGCTAATAGTTAGGTACCAAAACAATAACCATATGTACCAAATAGGTAGGTACTAAATTCTGGTGAACCCATGGTGAAGATTTAACGTGTCATCACTTGGTCCAAAGTTGCGGGTTGATTTATGGATAAATTAAACTTTAAAATAAGTAAAAACTAACTTCATAAAACTAATAAGTGCCTAGCTAAGGTGCATTGAAGGATTAAAGGTCCCTACTTCAGAAGCTGTTAAGTTTTTAAAGAAAATATTTTATACTTTTTAGCACAGTTTATTTTATTTTTCTATTTTGAGTGGCATAAATAATACATAAATATGCAACTACAGTAATCGCGACTAATTTGCTGATATCCATTGAGGAGTTCCATCGTCTTTCTCCGAAAGTCTTTATCAGATCTTCACCAAATTTTAGTCGGTTTAGCCTTATGTCATAGTGCTCCGCTTTATAGTGTAGGCAACAATTTTTTGCAGATTTATAGAAGTTTCCTTTCAAAGGTATGTTGGACCACCATACCACCATCTACGCCTTTTCTCTGGATCGCTTGGAAAACTGAAACAAATGCAATCGTGTTTTCAATCATCTAAGAAAGTCCACTGATGTTAGCAATCAATGATCAGGGGGCCTAAAAAGGCCACATTGAGCAATTCATCTAATGATCTGCTTAGTAACTGTCAAACAGATGATTGCTGAATATGAACCTTATGCGGATGACAATAAGAGTCGTCAAATATGTAGATATTTTGACATTCGTAATATGAATCATATTATGATTCATCTAAAGCGGCCTTTTTAGCCAAAGCTTTTGGTTTGACCAAGAAAACTTCTGAAGATTTTGAATTCCAGTTGGACTTTGTAGCTCATTACACAACCACGAAAAATCATATCACGTTAAATTCCGCCTCAAGCAATCATTTATGGTCACTCTACTCTTCTTTGTTTACTAACATTTTATCTTGACGTCCAATCTAATAATGCGACTGTTTCCTTAGTTATATGCTATATAACCACATAAATAACTAAATGGTGACATTTCACAATGAGAGAAACGTTTTTCACACAGTTTTAAATAAAAATATAGGCAGATCTTTCTAAAACTGCGTAAAAATATGTACAAATTGGCGTAATTTTTAATATGGCATCAGCGCACTTACCTATGAAAAATAACGTTTGATGTTGGGTTCCAAACACTTCCACAATCTTTAAATATACGATACATGATTGAGCACTGTTAAATAATTAGTATATCCTCAGAAATCGCCTAGCAAACACTCGAAGTGGAAGAAAGTTGACAATGTTGACATGTCATTTATGTCATTGAAATTATTATTTTTACAGACCATCAGTCTTACCAGCCTAGGAATGCATTCATAAAATTGGGGTAAACTTAAATATCATAAAATAATTATTTCAATCAACACATCCTTTTTATAGGCAGAAAAAATTAAAGATGACTTTAAAAATACTAGAAGCTTTTAAAATAGTTTCTGGATACCAAATGGCCCTCAACATAAACATTCCTATCTATTTGTGCACAACTATCTTGAAAACTTTTACTTTACTCTGGTAACTTGCAAATTATATATTCATATTCATATTCTTTATTTGCATTCCACAATGTACATAAGGTGGTAAAAATAAAATTTGGTAGGTTACAATCATGGACCCTGTAGGGCACAGCAAAATATAGGAGAGGAATATGATACTTATGTTTACTACTGTTGTATAAATAGGAAGATGGTACTTATGTTTACTTATTGCTTTAATTTATTAATAAATATGGATAGCATATTATAATTTTTAATTTATTAATAATATTTCCTAATATGTATTTAGTTTATTATAAATTATTATTAACTAATAGTTATGGAATTTAATGTATTTTTATTTTATTTTTTATATCTATTCATTTATTTCGTTTTATTATTACTGTTGTATTATTTATAGTATTATTCATTTAATTTAATTGGAAATGTTTGTTTATCGTTTATATATTCATTAATCGTGTAATAGGCTTTTTTAATAAGTATTTGTTTTATTTTGTTTGTAAATGTTGTTTCGCTGTTTTCTGTTTTTATTGATTCTGGTATTTTATTATAATTTTTTATACACATTACATAGGGGCTGTTGGAGTGTAGCGTTATGCGGGAAGATGGTAGCATTAGCATATTTTTATGCCTTAATGATCGGCCAGTATGTTTATCTTCGCGTCTTGTAAATAATGATTTATACCTATTTCCTAACAAATTTCAAAAATGTATATGCATGGAAGGGTGAGTATTTTATGTTTTATGAAGAAAGGTTTGCAGCTATCAGTCTGATTTATGTTTGTGAGTATACGGATTAATTTCTTTTATAAAATAAATAGTGTAGGAGCATCGGTACTGTTTCCCCACATGATTACGCCGTAGCTGAGCCACGCGTGAGCATAGGCATAATAAGTGGTTAATGCAGTTTGTATATCGGTCGTCTTTTTGATCTCATCTTGTTATTATAGTATGAGTGAGATGGAAAACATACCTAAAGGTGAATGAACTCCCCTTCAGTTATTTTTTCTAGATGCAATATCCAGTTCTATCTTTATTAGCAAAGAAATACGTGCTCAATTATGAATAATTTCTATAAATTTGCTTAATTACTAATAAAATACCAACGCAAAAAAAAAAAATGTGTGCTGGGACCTGGGACACATAGTAGAAGTGAAACTTCAACGGACAATATATCGTCTACCTCCTCCACGCGGCCGTAACGCTTTTTCGTGACAGAAATTCCTAATACTCCCCGTCTATGTATATGGAAGTTTCACTTCAAAACTTGGTCACCCTGATGAAAGAGATGCAAAATATAACTGATTTATTTCAAGGCCATTTATTTGGTTTTCACTGTTTTCTTCTAGCCGCAACGTCCAGTTCTATGTACAATGTTCTTGTTCTGCCGATTCGACGTACTGATTTGAAATCAAGCCTTTTAAGCTTCATTAATATACCCCCCCCCCCCCCCTTGGGTTAATAATTTTGAGGTAGCTCCCTGATGTTTTAAGTGAAATATTATTTCAGGAATAATAATAAACAAAGAAAAGACTTTAAAATTTGTTAACTATGTTTTATATTTAATAAAAGCCTATAAACTGCATCGGTGGTAAAGTCCTATTTCAAAGCCGATACATACACACATTTGTTTATTACATTGCACCAAATATGAATCGTAAAGTATAATGCACAGGTAAAATATGGCTGATCCTGATTTATTTTATGTATACCACCATGTTATTGTACCCATGTTTGCAAAATTAAATATCTTTTATCTTTATCTTTAATGCAGAATTTTAAAGCACTCTGTTATCATATCATAATTATATGCTTATGTATTTTGCAACTGAGGAAGTCATAAATATATACTTAGATTTAATATTTTTAATTATATTATGATGGTGTGATTGAATTTCTAAGTATATTAGCTCCCTCAGTTATTGACCCAAACAACCTCACGGCCTGCTCTGTAGGGTAGGTAAATTTTTTAGCCTTGACACTTTTAAATTCACTGAAGGAAATCCATGTGTTAAGAGAATTTCCTTCTATTTCGGATACTTTCAAAGTCAAGTCACTTTCGCACTGAGTACATTTTAATTTTGCTTAGTGTTTTTCTTATGACCCACCCTGTAATATATGCATGTGAGTGGACATGAAGTTGTTCTTGTCTAGCTGATAACAAAATCCTTTCAGGTCTGAAATCCCGGAACTCGGAGGATTCAGGTGAGTTACCTGAAGAATCACGCTTAATTGAACCAATACACGAAGATTCTGTGTCTTCAATTGTTAAGTGTATTGGTTCAAATAGACTTTGTAATTTTAATAATTGTTCACCTGAATCCTCTTCACAATAATAAGTTTTGGAATGGAATTTTATAAATTTTGTTATTTAATAGCTACCTAAATGTGCTTGAAAAGGTGTGGCAATTAGGGTATTGTTTCGGAAACTATATGCCCGCACTTGGCTAAAAAATATTTCTATAAGATCAGAGTTGAAAAACTGCGGCCGCATTATTTAAAAAAAAACACGATTTCTGCTGTGTTCTTCAGTGTTTTGCTGACTGCATTGCCATCAGCATAATGAGCTGCAAGAAGAAAAATACAACTTTTATAAGACAAGAATAATAAGTACCTATTTATTATAATTATGGAACAATTATGTGAACATCATCATCCTCTTGCCCTTTTCTCTATTTTAGGTCAAGACATCATGATTTTTTGTCCATGCAGCCATCAGCCATAACCATCATGTTAAATAAGTTCCATATCAGTTTTCATACAGTTTATTGATTATTCCAATTATTAATATTCGCATATGACACTATAGTACATCCATCATATGTACAAGAATTTTTCTAGTTTAACACATACCCAAGTATTGTGTGAGTGGATCATTTATGACCCACACATAATAAAGTAAATAAATCATTGGTCCTACCTCTTGCTATAGGTGTATTGTTGCCAGTGGTTTCCTTATGAACTTCAGTCAGAGGATGAAGGTAAGAAATCTGAAAAAAGAAAATAGGTATATTGTTTTGTGATTTCTTTCTGGAGCAGTGGTAGCCTAGTAGTAGACTTATGGGTTCAATGTATGTAATGAGTACAGTGCCAAGTAAGAACACTAGGCTGAGAGTTCGGTTCATATGAACATGTACAATTGAGGCATATATGAACTTGTTTCATGTAATCAAGCTATTACAAGTCCAACTTCCTCTCTCTGAGAGGAAGCCTTGTGTCCCAGCAGTGAGAACATAAAAAAAGAAAATGAATAAGAAGGCTGATTAATGTGCATCAATAATTGAAGTTTCTGTTTACCTGTTGTTGGTGAATCTTCAATAGGTGGAACTGTGTGCTTGGAAGTTGAAGACATGGGAATAAATTCTGAAAATAAAAATAGTTTTGTTTTTTATTTCAATAATTAGGTACTTTAAGAATGTATAAAACTGGCTTTGTTTTGGCATAATTCTTTTTCTGTTCTATGACTAAATAGTATAAAATAATGACACCTTATATACCTAAAACACATGTATTTACTTAAAACTTTTGTAACTACTTCATGGAATTTGATAGAAGATTTTTTGGGGACGGTGGTTGCATACCATAGGTACATACTTTCATAACATGTAAAGCTGAAGTAATGCTGTAGCCTAGAAATTATATAATTCAAAATGATTCAAATCATTATTTTACATACCAGTTTGGGGCTGCATTTCTTTTTCTTCATTTTTAACTTTACAGTAGGAATGATCATGTTGCTTCCTCTTTCTAGTTTAATCATAATCCAAGGATACTTTCACATTTACTGAAACAATACATGTAAGTAGCTATAGTTAATTATTCAACTTAAATAAAGATTTCTCAGAATAGAAATTCGGTCAGTGGGTCATCTTAGGGGAAATTCAAAGGGTTATGAGTATACATAGGTCGGAATCAAGAAAATGTTAATGTTTTGTTAACAATTATAGAATTAGATCAAAAATCAGTCTACCAATACAAATGCATTGACCGTTAGTGGGATGCAATGATTCAACTATAACAACAACAATATTAAAGAATGCGTTTTCGCATTTGTGCTTAGCATTTTTTTATAAAATAATAACAGCGGGTACTTACCAATTCCATCAGGCATTCCGTTCGTTATCTCACTTATTATATAAGTTTGGAACTGCATTTTTATGAAGACGAGTTTTTAAATAGCACACTGTAAAACTTTTCTCACACACGAAGTAGGTACCTTTCAAGATCTTGGGGACTCAAATTCCGTAGATGTTCCAACTTGATGTACAAAGTTTGATCCATAAGGAGTCCCGTCTCTGATTTTGGTATTTTGAAAAACGCGACGTCCTTTCGTCTTCTCTCACAACCCACAACACAGCATAAATTGTACAAATTTGCGGCTTTGCAAGGAATATTACATAAATTGAGAGTAATACTTAAAAAGCTAGGTATTTATTTAAATAAAACACTTTGAACTGCAATGGCGGTTGACGGCGTCGTACCCTGCGGTCCGAATTGCGCTAAAAGTTTAAGTAATATTATCGCGAACCCGACCAAAGCCACAAGCATTATTATTACTCAATAGCTCTTATATTTTGTAACTAATAAATTTGGTTGGATTCGCGATATTATCACTTTTATCTCAATTCGGACCGCAGGGGTAGGCGGGCAGAATGACGTTAAACTGACGTCACGATCGTGCCATAGACTTTTGTGACGTCATAAATCGTACAGGCATCAAAAGGGTGAAGTATGAGTCGGGGGGGTTGAGGTAGCTGTCAAAAGCTTTAATTGAGCCATAGAGACGAACGACGAAATAAAATGTTCTATGATAACCCCCTGTGATTTTAGTGAGTCCAGTCGAAGCCGACGTTCGCGTTTATTCGGTCATGGTCATCAAGGTGATGATTTTCCCTGCGGTCCGAATTGCCATAAAAGTGATATTATCGATAATCTAACCAAATTTAATAGTGACAAAATATAAAGGCTATTGCATAATAATAATACTTGTGACTTTGGTCGGATTCGCGATATTATAACTCGGACCGCAGGGAATGAGAACAATTTATGAAAAAAAAACTTTTATTTTTCTTCCTTCGTACATGTCTTAGATTATGTAAACCTCTAGATGAAGTGACAGTGTAACCAGTTTTATATCGGTGTTTAATTTGTGCATGTGTGTGTGAATGTTACCAGATTGAACCCTATTTTCCCATAAATAAAACTGAGATGTATCGAATAGTTCATTTTTTAATATTCATCAATTTTATGCATTATAAACTTAAAAAAAAAGTATAAAATAATTTTCTTAAAAAACTTATCAGCTTCTGAAGTCGGGGCCTTTAAAATTCTTCAATGCAGCTAACTTGATAGTGGCACTGACTTCAGAAGCTGATAAGTTTTTTTAAGAAAATTATTTTATACTTTTTAGTTTCTGAAGTCAGTTTTTACTTTTTACTCTTCCAGGCTCTTCAACCTATATGTTAATGACCTCATAGTCGATCTTAGCAGCATGAGTGTTCGATGTCGGGTTGGTGGTGTTTGTATTAACAGCTTTAACTACGCAGACGACATAGCGCTGCTGGGCCCAACTGCAGGATCCATTGGAGAGCTGTTGAAAGTATAGACAATTAAGTTTTTGCAGAAGATATTGTTAAGAGACATACCAACCTTGCCTCTTTTGTAAAAGATAGTATTAGTCTATGATTGTCTTTTAAACCTAGTTACTATGAGTTACTGTTCCTGTTATTTTTTGTCTGTCAAGTTTGAAATATGTACTGAATAAAATTTCATTTCATTCTTGAAGATAATCTAATTGTTTATCTTATTACTGAATACACAGTTAATCGCATGTGGAGCGTTTACTTGCTTCACAGATATATTTTTCATGACCGGGATAAAATCGATTTAAAAGGAAAATAATCTATAAAATTGAAAAACGACTGAATTTTGATAACATTTCTGACTAAGGTTCATAGGTTTTTATTTAATAGAAAGTTCGAAAGTCAATTCAGATTTCCCGTATTTTTGGGTATTTCAAAGGCCATAAACTGAGCACACTGAATGACTTTTGATTTAGAGGTTATGGAATCAATTATTACCTATAAATTCTTATTAATTGATAATATCGACTTATTTGAATTGTATTATTATTTTTATGTGTATAACGGATATTCACCTAATCACAAACAAAGCAATTTTAGCATAAAATTGCAGTAAAACGTACCTGTGAAACGTAACATTACCGGCAGCACTTTTTGTTCGGTTTTTGCATCCAAGGACACTGCAGACCACCATGTTCACATTGATAATATCAAATTATGATTACACTATCAGAAGAACACCCACAACAAGTAATTCAGGCTGTTAAAATGAATTAATTAATAACTTTTGATAGAATAACAACAACCCGACGTCAATTTTGGTTGCAAAATGTCTAAATGACAAATGTGCTCATATCAAAAAAGTGGTTAAACGGCGTTCATTCGTCTTTCTCGCTCTTTCTACTGACTAATGTATAAGTTCGCCACCCTCTCACACTAACGATGTGTGCGTGTCACTTGATCTTGAGGTTTACATAATCTAAGGTACATGTCCTTTGGCTAAACAGGCTAAAAAATATCATTCATGTTCGTGTACCTACCGTCAAGTATGATAATCTG